>OX451357.1:15599594-16886309 GCA_949629185.1 Apamea crenata
TTCTTTTTTCTCTCAAGGCAAACGACCAACCTTAGCCCACTGAATGGCATGGTAATAGTGAATTGACCAGACCGTTCAGGTTCATTGTTTACCTTCCGTTCAGGTTCATTGTTCAGGTTCATTGTCAACTGGTTAATTACTATAGGACCAGTGGTGGCCCAGTAGGAGTGGCGAAAGTGGCGAAACGAGCATGTAGAAGAACCCACCTAGGCCTAGAAGATATCTACCAACTCGCACTGGGCCCGAGTGGTAGATTACAACCCACTTCCTCACGAAGAGAGAAGGCCTGTGTCCCAGCAGTGGGAACATTACAGGCTGAATATATTCATTACTTAAGTGTTTAATTGTTTTGAGATGGACTTGATCTTATACATATAAATTAAAAATATTGGGAAAATGTCTTTATAACAGCGCGTGCACATTGTTATTGTTTAACTAAACTTACACCCATGTCAATGGATCTATATAGCGTTAAGATATTACATTGTAGAATGTACTGAGAATAATCTATCTTAATGCAAATATTTTTCACTGCAGTTCAAATATGTACCCACACTTCATAATATCTATGTAACATACATAGGTAGGTAATATTGACTGTAAATATTATCTTGCAAACTGAGAGTCGAAAAAGTAATTTAATGATTAAAAATGTACCGAGGAAAAATGGCGAGACTAAAGAAGATCTTTTAGAAATGGCTATGTGCCTTTTTGAAAACATACAATGTAACATAAAAAACACGACATTAGGGACATATATCGAGTACGCGGAAAAACTGCGGAAAAACAAAACACACCCATTGTCGTGGAAAGTATGGCTCCACAGTGCTGAAGACCGAGACTTTGAAAAAGGCCAAGGCCTTCAACATAAATCAACAAAACAAAATAAATTGTAAACACATGGGATTTAAAAGTCAAGAAGACACCCCGGTCTTCATAACGGAACATTTAACGACTAAAGGCTCCCGCCTCCACTTCCTTCCACGTGACCTAAGTAAAGCTGGAATCTACAAGTTTTGCTGGACTGCCTATGGCAAGGTATACATTAAGAAGGATAAAAATTCGCCAACTATAATCGTAAGAAGTGAAGAACAGGTACATAAACTTTTGCTAGACAAATTAATATTTTCCCTTAACCTCATAAATCGTCTCTTTCTAATAGGGAAAAGGCTATTGTTACTCTATCATTTGAAATCATTTCCCACCGAATATCGGTTAAAGATTTACTCAAATGGTTATTATGGCTTCCCAGCCGTCATGCTAAACTATTTTGATATAAAACAAAACTCCACGATACATACACACATACCATACATATCTATCTTACTTACACACGAAGTATCTACGCGAAGCTACTACACACAAATACATAACACTATTGTACTCATCTACGCACACGTTTTACCGGTGGTACCAAAACCGGTGATATTGGTGACAAAATTAAGTAATTATCGACCGATTTCCTTAGCCACTATAGTCGCAAAGGTGGTTAACAGTTTGCTGAACACTCAGCTTGATAAACATCTACAGATACACGATAACCAATTTGGTTTCAAGTCAGGTCTCTCTACTGAAACGGCTATACTGTGTCTGAAGCAAACTGTCAAGTACTACACGGATAAAAATACGCCTATTTTCGAGTGTTTTCTTGATTTATCGAAAGCGTTTGATCTGGTTTCTTACGATATTCTATGGCAAAATTACACCAAACAACGATGCACGAGATACTAATCCGTACTTTCAAGTATTGTTGTTCGGTGGTCAGGGGCGTATTCGACGCCATACAGGTTGGAGTGCGGCGTGAGGCAGGGGGGGCTGACATCGCCGAAACTGTTTAACCTTTATGTGAACGCGCTTGTGAAGGAGCTCAGCAGCACACATTTCGGATGCCATATTGGTGGAGTCTGCCTTAATAATATTAGTTACGCGGACGACATGGTGCTGCTGAGTGCATCTGTAGGTGAACTGTCGCAGCTGCTTGACATTTGCGAAAAATATGCTGGACAACATGGGTTGGTGTACAACACAAATAAAAGTGAGTGGATGATGGTCTTTCAGGCTCGGGGAAGGTCCCTAAGTCAAACACCTAAAGTTAGATTGAACGGCTATACCCCCTTAGTAAGGTAGAACAATTTAAATACCTTGGGCACTTGCCAACCCCGGATCTGAAAGACGATAATGACATAGAAAGGGAGCGTAGAGCGCTGTCTGTTCGTGCGATTAAGATAGCACGCAGATTTGCTCGCTGTTCAAGAGACGTCAAGATCACCCTGTTCAGGGCATTTTGCACCTCCTTCTACACGAGCAGTCTGTGGGTGAATTATACGCAAAAGCAGTACAGCGCTCTACGCGTCCAATACAATAATACATTCAGGGTGCTGTTGGGGCTGCCTCGCTTCTGTAGCGCTTCGGTGATGTTCGCTGAAGCGCGCGTGGATTGTTTTGATTCAACCATGCGCAAGTGGTGCACATCGCTGGTGCGCAGGGTGCGGGTCAGCCCGATCAGTATCCTGAGCGCAATGACTTTAATTCTCTTTGCCTGAGCGCCTTCGCCCAGCGATTCGACTGCCAGTACATGTATCACTGTGACATGGTACATGTACGGGCTAATGTGGAAATATTGTTTTAATTGTTTTGACTTGTATGGTATTGTAGTTTTGTATTGAAATTGTATTTTATTTTATTTTATTGTCTTTGTATTAGTTTATTTCATAATCGGTCCGTGTTGGCTTTGATTCAATAAATAATATAATTATATAAGGGTTCCGTTTTTTTCCTTTAGTAGTACGGAACCCTTAAACGAGTACCGAACAGTGAGCTTATAATTTGGGGGTCGGTTAGGTACAATTTGAAGTTCTTTAAACTCGGCAGTAACAAGCCAGTAAGTATAAGGTCTGTAGAAGTAAATGAACAAGCTGACTTTAAACATTTATTTAGTAGTTTTCATTATCTTAATGCTTATTTTGGGAAGCACAGGTCAGTATGTCGCAGGTTGTCCTCGATCCAACGCTCGGCTTGTTGTGTCATCTCCTCGTCGAAGTAGTCACGCCAACCATTAACTTTGCCTGAAAAAATATTAATATTGGAGACAGGGTCTGTATAATATGTATGTCGCAGATAAATAAATATGGATGAGATGGAGAGATGGATTGTAGAATCCAATGTTTTACAAAACCGCTAGTGGTTTTACAAAACAGCTCCGTTTTTATATAAAACAATTGAACAAGGCTCAGCTGGATTGTCAATGCGCTACGTTTAGACGTACAAAGTGGCTTATCTGCAGTCCGGCACCGTTGCGATTTTTTCGTGAAATAACGAATGCGAAACGTTAAAATACGACACATTACATAAACGTATGGGTTCGAAAATGCTATGTTCGTAACAACATAAAATTTCATT
Organism: Apamea crenata; assembly: GCA_949629185.1. NCBI lineage: Eukaryota > Metazoa > Arthropoda > Insecta > Lepidoptera > Noctuidae > Apamea > Apamea crenata. The sequence goes on from OX451357.1 coordinate 15,602,994, forward strand.
AAAAAATAAAGGAGTAAATCGTTTTTGAATAAAGCTGAGTGTATACATACTTTTGCTCGTGACTGTACAAGAATTAAATCTAATATTACCTATATTCAATAGTTTAGTCACTATAGCTGGTCAAAGATTGCCGAAACCCATAGTCACCTAGTCAGCCCATCACTAATATTTAGTTTGTTAAAAAAAAAATCACTTTTGTTATTTCGGTCTTAGTATCAGGTAATTTGATAGTTCCAAAATAATCCTATTCAGTGTGTTGGCAGTGTTTTCATTTACTGTCGTATTGTTATATCCACATTGTATAGCTAATTATGTTTCTAGCTCATTAGTACTGTTTGCTTGTTAATTAGTGCAAAGGTAGTAAAGTTGTGTATTGATCGTGACAAGTAGGTGTAGCCTAATAATATAATGTAATTACAAAGCATTCAAACATTGAGGAAATACTATAGGTAACATCCTGGTCACAAAGACAAAATAATTCAAGCGCCAGTTAAGAATAACTCAGATAATTAACACCTCCTCTGGACACTTCGTTTGGAGTGTTTCTATGAGTGTCTTTAGTTTAGTTTGTGATATTCCTGTGTGAGTCCCAGTATTTTTTTTCTTTCTTTGTTTGTTTCAAACGAAGTGTCAGAGGAGGAGGTATTTCACAGCACGGGATCGCCCGGAGACGCCGCGGCAGCTGCCGGTGCGGCATGCCTCCCAGATCATGATTAAATTAACTGATTCACTGTCTTCACATTCACACAAAAATGATAAATAATATGATTTACTAAGTAAATATTCATTTCATTGTGTACAATCATCAAAACTCAAAGTTATCAAAAAAAAAAAAAAAATTGGAGCAGCTGAAATCAAAGCGTTTTTATCGTCAACTAGCTGACCCGGCAAACGTTGTTTTGCCATTTAAATTATTTCTAGCTGCCCAGCGCTACTTCGTTCGCGTGGTGTGCTACCCCCTACCCTACCCTACTCCTACACTACTCCTACCCTACTCCTACCCTACACTACTCCTACTCAACTCCTACCCTACTCCTACCAAAATCCTACACTACTCCTACCCTACTCCTACATTACTCCTACCCTACTCCTACACTACTCATACCGTACTTCTACCCTACTTCTACCCTACTTCTACCCTACTCCTACCCTACTCCTACACTACTCCTACCCTACTCCTACCCTACTCCTACCCTACTCCTACACTACTCCTACCCTACTCCTACCCTACTCCAACCCTATTCCTACACTACTCCTACCGTACTCCAGCGCCACCTACTGGGTCCAATTGTATTTTTATTTGTGTATACAAACCTTGTCCTAACAATAACGAATACATAAAACCAAGAATCATCCAATTTGGTGCAGTCATTCGAAAGTTATGGGCGAATATACATTTCGAAGATCCACGATCCAAGATTTAACGATATAAAAGGCTTTCTGGCAAGACGAATGATTTGAATTTATTAAGACAGATCTTGAACGTGGCTTGAAAGTTTATTATAAAATTGACAGCCACCTATTTTCTTGAGCCTTGTTGTAAGTACAACTTTGTGTTTGTTCCTAGCATTTATGTTATACGAGTATGTGTTAAATATCACGATAAAGAAGTCGCCAGAACTGTATCAGTCCTTCAAAATCTACTTTTACCTTTTCTAATAAAAGTTTCGTTGGGCAAGCAGATGCCGAACTCCTTCAAATCCTCGTAGTTAACAGACTTGTTCTTCTTGAAGTTCTCAAAGCTGAGGTGGTCGCACAGGCGTGTCATTTGCTCCTCTTTCACCTCTTTACCTAGAAAGTCTGCCACGCGACGTACAACTCCTGGTAAATCCTGGCAGAGGGAGAAGAAAAACTATATTCACGTGTGCTATTAAATAAGGTATTATTTTATATTTTTAGCACGGATCATCTTTAGGCCCTTTGTACATACACGTTTTTCTCACCGTGAAAACCTACGGTTTATTCGCCGTGTGTTTAAAGGCACGGTTGTCAGCGTTGTATGGTCACAATAGAAGCTTGTTCGCAGGGTACGTTTCTTTTACGGTTCGGTTTATACGTCGTACCGTAAAGAAACTGTTTCGGGTACTGCCTTACCTTTGCAAGTTCTTCATAGAATAAAAACAGCATATTCGGATGATGTCTCATATCCCAAGCTTCTTTCACGTGCTCGAAATATGGTGTCAGTAAAACTAAAACAAAATCAACGATGAAGTGTCCCATCCGAACAAAAGCTCCAAGATCTTATCATTTGTATTCATACTTTCATACAGTAAGTATGAATACAAATATTTGAGAGAAAATATTAAGGAACTAGCTTCTGCCCGCGGCTTCGCCCGCGTGGATGTCGGAAGTTATCCCACGGGAACGTGCTACCAGGATAAAAAGTATGTGCTTCCCCAGGATGCCATCTATCTCTTTGCCAAATCAGAAGTTCAGTGGTTTAGGCGTGAAAATGTAACATACAGTTTCAAGTTCAAATCCTCCCCTAAAAACCGAATTACCCCTTTTTGCCCCATCAGGGGTCAATTTGCGACAACTTTATATACTTATTATTAATTATTTTCTGTCGAAAGTATCAATACTGAGTTTCGAGTTAATCGGATCGCGCATTCAATTTCTTCCACACAAACTTCAACACCCCTATATCCCCCTTTGAGGGGTAGTTTGAAAAACTTATAATGATAACCTTTATTACTTACTTAGGCAAGTATTGTTGCCAAGTCTCATGTTTATTAACTAAATTAATAAGATTTTTCATATAAACTATATGCTTTTCCCCCCACAGGGGTGGAATTTAAAAAAATTCATAAAAATTCATTACTTGACTCAAAGATTATTTTATTTATACCAATTCTATAATTAATCAAGCCACTTATTATAATCCTCCCCTGTAAAATTAACTACCCCTTTTCACCCCGTTAGGGGGTGATTTTCGAAAAACCCTCATACGTGTTATTATTTTTGTCTTAAGTACACTGAGTTTCGTGTTAATCGGACGGCGCGTACAAATTCTTCCACACAAACTTTAACACCCCTATATCCCCTTTGAGGGGTAGTTTTGAAAAACTAATAATGATAAACTTTATTGCTTACTTAGGCGAGTATTCATGCTAATTTTCAAGATTATTAATCTAACGAAAAAGATTTTTCATATAAACTGTATCCCCACTTTTCACCCCCACAGGGGTGGAATTTTGAAAAATCATTTGGGATGTGTTCATAACTTGACTCAAAGATTATTTATACCAATTTTCGAGTTAATCAAGCCACGCTGTAAAATCCTCCCCTGTAAAATTGACTACCCCTTTTCAGGCCGTCAGGGGGGGTACATTTTCGAAAAACCCTGATACACATTATTCTTTCCTTTTAATTTTAGGTATAAACACTGAGTTTCGATTATATCGGACCGCGCGCTAAAATTCTTCCATACAAACTTTGAAACCCCCCAAATTCATAATTTATTTACATAAGTATTCGTGCCAAGTTTCAAGTTTATTAACTCAAGGAATAAGATTTTTCATACAAACGAAATCTCCCCATTTCACCCTCTCAGGGGTAGAATTTCGAAAAACCCTTTCTTAGTGGACACCTACTCTTCACGAAGAATACACTCTCCAAATTTCATGTCTCTAGGACCAGTGGTTTAGGCTGTGCGTTGATGTCTCAGTCGGTCAGTCAGTCAGTCAGGACTTTGAATTTTATAGGCGCGAGATGCGTCGAGCGTGATTCAGTATTCACGCGCGATGGCTTATTATTAGCGTATTTCATGTATAACTTTGGTGTTTCTATACCGATTTCTATGATTCTTTTTTATGGAATAGTTAATAATGTTAACTTTTTTAATTAAGAATGACTGAGAGTGTTATAAATGTAAGAGTAGACAAATATAATCAGAAAGCTTCGAACTGCTAAGCTATCGGGAGTTACACGTGTTATTGTGAGTCAACCATAAAAGATAGACATATGCTGTCGTGGGATATTTTTTATATAATTTTAAGGAGAACATTTCCGTCATACATGATTTCTGTGTAGCTTTAACCATTAAGGTTGCACACGCGACGGAAGCGTAAAAAATGGAGTAACTTCTCCCGTTTTCCCAACATTTCCCTTCACTGCTCTGCTCCTATTGATTGTAGCGTGATGAAAAGTATACTATAACCAGCTCAGGAGTACGAAAAATAATTGTACCAAGTTTCATTAAAATCCGTCGAGTAGTTTTTGTTTCTATAACGGTTATACAGACAGACAGACAGACAGACAGACAAAAATTTTACTGATTGCATTTTTGGCATCAGTATCGATCCCTAATCACCCCCTGATAGTTATTTTGGAAATATATTTCATGTACAGAATTGACCTCTCTACAGATTTATTATAAGTATAGATAATGAGAAGAGACTATACGATGAAACTAAACAAATAAATTTAAAAACAAAATGACACTTAGGTGCCATATATTTGAGAGAATGCCAACAAAATCATCTATGTGTCTTTTGTTTTTTAATTTATTTGTTTAGTCTCATCGTATAGTCACTTCTCATCGTTCTCCTGCCCTTATCCCAATTTATTTGCGGTCAGCGCTACATATTTTCTCGCTAGTCGCCCTCTTTCTAACCATATCATCATTCACACAGTCCATCTACGTTTCTTTGGTCTTCCCCTACTCTTACTCGACATCCCCTCTACGACTACACATCGACCCCGGATAGGCTTTAAAGTCGCAAGAGCTTCTTACGATCCACTCAGGCCACCCAAGACAAACCACCCAATGAGAGAAGCAAATTGTGGGTAGAAAAGCATCCACCACCTCCCGACTTCGTTAAACCCCAGGAACATTTGCCTCTCGGTCGTGATCTGCAGTGGCCTATGTGGAAAGCTCTCAATCGATTGCGTACCCAAGTAGGGCGCTGCAGACACAATTTGTCGAAATGGGGGACTGACCCATCCAATACCCAGTGCGAGTGCGGTGCCTCTAATAGTCTAATCAGACCATGCCCCACTTGCTGGAGTGCCCTAAGTGCCCATTCACCTGCACCTTGCATGACTTAATGAATGCCACTGATGACGCAATTAACGTGGCTACCTACTGGGCTCAAACAATATAAATTATCAAAGAAAATTACCATCGACACGAAAAGAAGAAGACTCACATAGCCATCGACATTCATACTCAAAACTTTTACTAGGTGCTATTTTTTTAATTTTTTTTTTTATGTTGTGTTAAATATTTTATACTATAACCATTTTAATATAATTATGTATATGAAATAATTCATACTTACATTGATCCTTCATGAATAAATCCCAGAAATCTTTAAATTCACCTACGAAGTCAAATACTAGGAAAAGCTTGGCATGGTGGTATGATGAGACAGCGATGTCCCTAGCATCTCTCGCTATGTATATCACCTTGGCCGTGTCCACTATAGTGGGTGGGAGGAAGCTCATCGGAAGGTGCGTCTTGATGAACCGGGGGGATGGCATCTCCGCCAGTTTCTCCGTCACTGGCTGTGCCATTACCTCCAGCACTTTTAGGAGCTTTTCTTTTTTCTCTATGCTTTCCACCTGGTCAATATTTTTCAGGCAATTTTTCCTCCATTCGGCGTATAACATGTAAATTCTGAAACCGGTAATATTTTAATCGTTTTTATTGGTTTTTATTATGTTTCAGAAGGTACCTAGTTATTTGTGTCGTAGCCGTTAGGTATACCTACAGTTTATACATGTCTAAGTTTTTATAACCTAAGTTCGTAATAATGCGTAAAATTACTGTTGTAAGAACGCCTGATTTTAATTTCTGTTACGCATATCACTTATCCACGTATTCAATGTTTATCCTATCAGCAGTAGATTCATTGAGCGTTGAGAAGAAACCAAAACAGGTTCAGCCGGTCGATTCTGTGGAAATCTCACCGTGAAAACTCAAGTGAAGTGAGCTTGATGTGAGTTGTCAGTAGTGTCAATCCCTAGCATTATTTGGAATGACAGCTCACTCCCCGCTCACTTCACCTAAGTTTTCACGGTGAGATGGTTACAGAATCGCACTGCTGTACACTTACATGTGAAATTTTAAATGAAAAGAACCTTGAATTTTAACATGAAGAGAGTACTTACTCCAGGAAGGGATATCTATGAGTGATTGGAACAGCTAACGCCGTTTCATAATCGAAATCATTTGCTAGCAGCCATACCAGCTCCTGAGTCCACGTAGTGCCTGTCGAAGAAAACAGCTGAGTACTAACGAATGTATATTTTACACATCCAAACAAGGTTTTCATCTTTATTGTATTTTCGCTATAAAATATCTTGTTTCAAAAATATATTTTTATTTATTTTATTTTTTTATTTGACAGGTCGTACGTACACCAACGAATTATTCACAAGAAACATTAACATAATAAAAAATAACATAAGCATTGAGTTATGGCATATAAATACACAGTAAATGACGCAATTTTCGTAACTATAAATAGCTAAGATACAAAAAAGTCCATTGTCAAGTAAAGGCTCCGACAGACAGGCGCGACGCGACGGTGCGATGCGATTGTGGTAGAACAATTTCCATGAAGTTTTCGTAGAAATTGTTCTAGAGCCGCGTCGCGCTGTAGCGCCACACCTATCTGTCGTCCTTAAGGGACTTTCACAGTAGGTACAGCCCTTTCATAGTTATTTTACCTATGATTTTGCATGATTGTAAAAATCAAAGTGATCTTTATAAGGTTTGGTTGCTGTAATAAGGTTGCTGCCAATGACTAGTCGGTCAAAATAACAGTAATCTTTATTCACGTCACAATAAGGTCGTTGTTGGCTTGCTGCTGTCAGAGGTAAGATAACTGCAACTTTAGGTGCAGATGAGTTGCAGTTTGTACTGTCATGCCAACTTCGGATTTTACGATACGACACTACAGAACTAAAGTGATCATTCATGCACCGATGATCGGGTGTGCATAACTTCTTGATTGATGTGAATTAAGGGACCACACTGGGAATTCGCAATAGAAACGGACATTCTACGTGTCACCACATAATGAAACAAAATGTTTAAAATAGCATTAGACGGAACGAAAACACGGTTGTATGCTTAAATTAATGTTATAATTCATGACGTAACGATTTAAGCATTTAGGGGACCACAGTTTAGTCGAAAAATGTATTACCTTTAATGCTTTGTCATCTGTAGTAAATATCTTTACAAATTCTTCAATCTCCAAACCTCTATTTTTAAGATAATTTCTGAGGTCTGGCCGACCTCAACATAATTGGGAAAAGGCTAGGCAGATGCTGATAACTTTCTGAGGTCTAGCTGATGGTCTGTTAGAACTGAGGGACCACACTTTAAGGGCTGTAGTTTTTAATATATTTGTCTACAAATTCCCAGATTCGTTCTGTAATTGTTTTGAATCCACTACTAAATCCTAGGGTTTTTATTTTGCGATGTCCCTCAGTTCACACGCACATTATCATATTATCGTGTACACGATCAATCCTTCTTTTCCTAGATCTACCTCTTATACCTACATTAGCATTCATTCTTCGAAGTTTTCTACATTCCCCGCTTCTTATGGGTTTCCCAGACCTCCAGGTACTTTGTGGTACCTACACTATCAAAATCGTTGTATAAGATAAGGTTCAACGTACCTGCCCGCTGGTAGCTGGCTACATACACATCACTAGGCCTTATGGATAGGTTGTAGATGTTCTCAGCCTGTTCTGTGAATGCTCTAGGCATTACATAGCCCTTCGGACCCGCTCGGATCCAATCGATGTTGGGGTCTAAAAGAAAACATCAAGACCTTTTACGTAAATTACACTGTTACACTTGTCAGTGTGGTTGTCAGGTCATCAGGTCATTTAAAAACACTATTTTACAGTTCGAATTATAATTTACATTTATTGTGTATTGTATAAATTGTTTAAAGAAAAAATAAAAGTATCAGCTCGGAGTTTGGATAGTGCCCGGTTGATGTAGTGGCGTGCATTGGTTTTCAGAATAGGTAGGCAGGAATTTAATTTCGTCGTATTAAACTTGAACGAGTAAAGACCAATGACAATGTGCGAATAGTACGGGAGCCGAGTAGGCCGTCTGGCGACTGCCTACTGCCGCGCGTGTTTGTATGAAGATTTCATTTTTTTTTAGGTATGATAATTTAGTGAGTTTCTTTATTGTGGGGCACACACACTAAAATGTAATTGACAGGCTTATGGTGATTTTACAAGGCTTATATTATATGCCTTTATGCAATGCACGCCACTGGGCTGATGGGAAAAGCCTCACCCCCCCCCCCCCCTTTTAAATGGCGAAGTGTGGGTACTATAGGTGCATCTCTGCCCAACAAATAAATTCAGTAGATACATTCAGGGATGTTATGTTTATAATACCTAATCAACTTAATACTATGATTATTGTTCTAATCTTATTTTTCACTTGCACTGGCCTTGCACATCGGCCAACGTCGATACTAACATAAAACTTTATTAAACCCATTGATCAAACCAATAAATGTCTACTTACAGTTGAACAACCTCTTGTTCTCAGCTTTCTCCTCTGGCTCAATCTCTTTGAAATCAAACGGGAATCGTAAACGATTATGTTCTTCCATTATTTTTTATTTTTATTAAAACTAGCAGAACAGGATAGTGAGAATACACATGAACGACTAACAATATAAAAACATATCTCATGTCTTATATGTATAAGTCATGAGTACCTATTGTACTTATCTTATACTATTTTTGTACACTTTGATTAAATATTTTGTTATTTTTTTCCCGAGTTTTTATCTCTCATTATTCTGTGGTCCCATGACACCTATTTAATTTTTTCTTGAAGTAATCAATGAGTGTGAAGGATATTGTAATATTTTCGGATTAAGTTTTGAAATGTAGATTATGCGATATAGCCATTGTTCAACGTTCTATGACGAAGATTCAAATAATTAAAATTAATTTATTGAATAGGTATTAGACGTGGAAAATAAACAAGTTCCTTAGGTACAGTAGAAGTTCAGAGAAAACTAAATATTTAGATTTATAATGTTACTCAATGAAGTCGCTTGACCATCTTGCCACGAGGAATGATGGATTATTATGTATGTAAATGAATAAGTTAGGTAAGCACTACACAGACAGGTACTAACTACTACCCATCTTATTTATTTAACCATTTATGTACACACATATATGAACATACAAGAAGAAAATAACAGACAAATAGGTTCAAAGGTAAAGCTTATTTTTAAAAAATCTCTTCCAGCATACCTGAGATAGGAAACAAAACTTAACTTCTTAAAAAATCTTTATAAGTTCTTGTAAAAGTGCTTCTTCTCGGAAAATGCCGTAAAATAAAGATAAATAATTATATATAATATAAAACTGAAATATAAAACTGAATTTTTAACCCACTGCTTAGCGCCGAGAGTTGAAAATCAGTGCACAAAACAGTGTATTTTTTTGACGCGCTGTGTTGCGTTCTGTTGGATTCTCAATGCTCGGCTCAACAGCGAGGGTTGAAAATCCAGTGAGCGATAAATACCCGCCGTATAGTACGAAAAGGCTACCGAGAGTGGAATTTCGTACGTTTCATAACTGATAGATACAGACGCCAGCAGGTCAAGCTACCTTGAACTTTAACCTTTTTACTTTCCGAAAGGAAAGTAAAAAAAACAAAAAAAAAAACAAGAAAAACAATGTGTTAAAAACAAAAAACAATGTTTGTATGGACACAGCATCAATTAATTACCTCTTCTCGATGATCCCACAATATTTATTCTCTAGAACTTATGCATATGTCTTTTATATCAGAAGTTCATTCGAGTTAATGACCGATGCAATTGAAAATACATTAAAAACATCTTTGAAAGATCAAAATAATATTGTGGTTAGTGTAATCAATATAAATTACGATGATGTGTCCATACAAACTTTGTTTTTTGTTTTTAACACATTGTTTTTTTTTTGTTTTTCCACTATACATATTTTTGAGTTAACATCTATAAGTACATGTAGGTAAAGTGTAAACATCAATAGATTTGCTGTAGGTATCTACAGTTTCATGTGTGGGAAGCGCAGGTCAGTATCACCTAGGTTGTCTTGGATCCAGCTCTTAGCTTGTTGTGTCATCTCCTCGTCGAAGTGGTCCCGCCAACCGCCTGTCTTACCTGAAAACAGAAAATATTATGAGCTGGTAGATTCATAAAGATCAAACCGTAAAAAAAACATTCACCCTTAAGGCAAGTATAGCTTATCCAGTTAATAGGGTAATACCAACAATGGCTTATCCAGCTAATAGGGTAATACCAACAATGGCTTGCCCAGCTAATAGGGTAATACCAACAATGTTTTACCCAGCTAATAGGGTTAGCTTTACCTGGACATTCTGGACCAAAGTCATATGATAATTGGCAATTAAATTAAAGACTTGCAAATAGCCCATATTTGATCATTATTTAAAATATCTCAAAGTAAATCTATGACCATAAAAACATCAAAAGGTTAAAATAATTTAAGGTGCAATGTCTCGTGCACTTCATAAAACAACAAGGTCTATTTGTCTATGTGGCAGGTATATAGTTTCAACCTTAGAGAAGTTTTCTTTAGAATTGTCTAGATGGGAATCAGTGTCGAAAGACACTATACAACCTTTCCTAATATACGGCTCTTCTCCGTGGTTCAGGAGACCCAGTTCATTCATGATGTCATAGTTGACAGATTTGTTGGTCCGGAAGTTATCAATGCTGAGGTGCTGGCTGAGACGGGTCACCTGCTCCTCAGTGTAAGTTTTGTTCAGGAAAGAGGCTACCCGACGGATGATTGAAGGTAGGTCCTGGATGGCAAAATTATTTATGATAACCCGATGTTTCGGCTTGATTTTGTTGACAAACAAAGAATAATAATAAAAAACTATGGAATGCTTTCAGGTTGTATTCTGAGGCCATTCATTATTTTTCCCTAATTTACCTTTTTCGATTAGGTAAGTTATATGGTTCTAAATAATAGAATTTTTATACACAGGCTGATTTTAGATCTATTCTATATTTTTTTATGCATAGGGAAAAACGCCATATCATGTTTATTGTAGCTATAAACCATTTTACGGACATCATACGAAGTTTATCGATTTTACCAGACATTTAATAAAATTATCTAAGTACTTACAAATAGTTTTTCTAATATTAGAACGACCAATGCATTCGGTTGAATGGACCGGCTCTAAGTTAATCTCGTGTGAGTATTCAGGTTTTATGCAAAAATAGCGGTACCTTAGACATATCTTCATAGAAAAGGAATAACATGTTTGAATGGTGTCTCTTCGCCCAAGCTTCTTTAATATTGTCAAAGTAAGGCGTCCAGTAAACTGCAAACACATAAAGCCAAGTTTCAGCATTATATTTTTTAAGTTTAGTTTACCTACAAATAACAAAAAAGTCAAATAACCTACGTACCTACTGCAAAATATTGAATGTTTAGTATTGAAGTCAGAATAAACACCCACATTTATTGAAAAAACAATTATTCGTAAAGCTATAACATTCCACCTACTTAGGTACTTATAATTTTAAAATTTGAATACTTGAATTTATCCTTACTCGAGTTGCTGACGTAGAAGCACCAGAAAGTTTTGAAGTCTCCGTGGTACCCGAGCAACCTGTGCAACCTGTTCATGTAGTAGAAGGATACCACAACATCTCTGGGGTCCCGCGCCACATACACCACTTTGGCATTATCCAGCAAGGATGGTGGTAGCAAGGATATTGGCAGATGGGTGTATACGAAGCGTGGAGACGCTGCCTGGGACAACCTTTGAGTTCCCGGAAGAGTTATTTTCTCAAGATGTTTGATCTTCGCAGCATCCACGGTCTCACTCAAGACTTTGGCCCTCATCAGTGGATGTACGAGCGTGGGAAACCTTAGAAAAAAAACATTACAAAAATTGATATTTTTCTAACATGTTATAATTACTAAAAATAGATTGTGTCAAAAATATTCAAGGTCAAGACCATTGTCTAGCTTTATACATAAGTATAAAGAAAACAGTTTCAATTTGCTTGCCCCATAAGTTCAGGCGCCATACATGTAGAAAATGAGAGCGCCAGACTAGATCTGATACAAATATGTACTCACTCCAGAAACATGAACCTTCCAAACAAGGGGACGCTCTTCGATTTGGCAAAGTTCCAATCGTTGGCGACGATCCAAACTAGTTCGCGAGTCCACGTCGAGCCTGCAGAGGCACACATATAAATATAAACTTTTCAGGTTTGCCAAGTTTTGAGAATAGGAAGAGGTCAAGAGGGGAGGTATATTTTCAGTTAATTAATACTTAGGTTAGAGGGAAAGTTCTCTGAGAGAGAGAAAGGATCTGCAGTCGAGTCAAGACTTTGACTTTAATTTTCCCTTTTCCATGATTTTCAACTGCATGGATTTCTGTTAGCTATTGAACGGTTACCAAAAACCCTATAACATTGCAAAAACCCTGAAATAATGCATCTTCATTAACGTTCTCAACACATAAGATGCAAATGTGAAAATTCTGGACATGATAGCTCATCGAACCGATAACTTTTTTTTACGTTGTCTGATTGTGCTGCAGTAACAATGGCTAATTGCGTTTTCTTATGAATAAGCAGTATACCAGAGATAATTTTATTCTCATCGTAGTTTTATAACAGTTGTTCGCGAGTGTAGATAACGCTGAATGGTCTTTGGTTCAATTAAGTTAGTAATAAGCTTATGTTTAGGTATACAGTTCGTTATACTACGTTTCTTTGGAGCTTGGTTCGGTTTCCTTCTCACTGCAAACGTATTATAGTGCTTATCCACACGAGCGACCCACGTCAACGGAAACCGTCGACGGCTGCGTTGCTTCTGCCGTTGACGCGTACCGCTAGTGTGTACTAGCGACACGCGTCAACGGCATAAACAGATGCACTTACGGTGCAGCGTTAATTTGTGTTGGATGCGGTGGGTGCGCTTAGCAGGTTGGTTGGTTGCTGGATCTATCCTTAAAATACAATGTGACTATCAAGGTTAATTTAACATAACATCACGCCTCGTGTGTGTGCACACTAAGCTTAACCTGAATCTTCCTTTTTAAATATGCACTTTTTCTGAAGATACTTAGTAGCCGCCAAGAAGTGTCACAGTTATTACCTGTGGACCTTCCTATAAAGTATAGTAGAGGTATACGTAAGTGGTAAGTATGGTGAAAGACTGACCTGATCTAGGATAACTGGCGACGAAAACGTCACTAGACCTTACTTCCATGTTGTAGATGTTCGCAGCTTCAGCTGTGAAGGTTTTCGGGAAGAAGTAGCCCTTCGGTCCCACACGAATGTAGTCTGTGTGTTCGTCTGTTGTAAACCAATAAGTAAATGCAACATTTGAATGTCATCATGTAGAGTATGTTGGCCAGGACCTTACTTATCAAAGAGATTTAAGGTATTGTCAAGTAAATAATTTAATGTCTTTGTTACTTACTAAATTCCCAGCTTATTTTGCAATCATTTTTAATGCTGACAACACGATGCTCTACGCTATTTCATTCCTCTCCGACTTTACTTACTGAATCCAAAAATATTCTCTAAGGGCATCATTCATTTCGTATCTACGTAGCAAAATCCCGACAAAAAGATTGAGGAAGATGTAACTTACTGACTATTATAATATAACTGTTCCGAGTTCACAGTGTGTCTATTATAATGGACTACGGTAGGACTCAGTGATAGGACTGTTCTATAGAGATGAAGATCCTTAAATAGTGATGCTTACCTCTTATGGCTGTAATCCCAAAATTAATTGTGATAACAAGATCATTAGTGGCCATCTTCACAAGATGTAAAGAATCCTATTCTACTAATATTATAAACGCGAAAGTTTGTGTGGATGGATGAATGGATGGATGGATGTTTGTTACTCTTTTACTCCAAAACTACTGAACGGATTTGGCACAGCCATAGTTAATAACCAGCTGGTCGATTCTGTGAAAATGTCACCGTGGAAACTCAAGTGAAGTGAGCTTGATGTGAGTTGCCAGTAGTGTGGTCAATCCCTAGCATTATTTGGAATGACAGCTCACTCCACGCTCACTTCACCTAAGTTTTCACGGTGAGATGGTTACAGAATCGCACTGCAGGATTAACACATAGGTTACTTTTTATCACGATATTCCCACGGGATCGAAACCGCGGGGCGCAACTAGTACATTATAATTAAGGATATAAGATGTTTGGTAAGAACAGTAAATAAGTTCAGCGCGCGAACTTACTCCAACATACCCTGTACCTACATTATATTGGTCGAGAGAGCACCTGCCGTACGTGAGACCCATGGTTTTAGTTCTGGAGCCCGCTAAAGTTTCATTGACGGTTTCAGTAGCAATAGTTAAGCCGATCAATTTCCCGGGTGACTGTCAAGGTTCTAATTCGGACTTATGAAGGTCCAGAGTGGATTAGGCAAGGATTAACATATTGACCATAGCAATTTGCAATGAATTAGCAATTTAATCAAATCACCGGATACAAGTGCGTACTAATAAGATAAATGATGTCCGGTTTACTAAGAAACCTCTCGATTTGAAGGGAAACTTGTTTAATTAGGATAGAGGTTATTAAGTTATAGGTACTTAAGATGACTGGTGAATGAGACGGTGGAAAGAAGAATTTCACAAAAAAGGCTTTTACAAAAAGTTTTGTAGGTAGGTATTAAAGCCGAGATCAAAGCGTGTTACTCGCGACGGGACATTGCCGACGACGACGTGCCGAAAAAAAACGAATAAGTATTGAAAAGGTTGGTTCATTCACCTGTAAATATTTGGTTCTTTGTTGATATCAGAATTTAATATACCTAGCAAGTAAATCATCATTCAGCTGAAACTGTTGGACATAGGCATCGACGCACCAGCAGTTCTGTGCTAGAAAATCTAAACTACTATATACCTACTACTATGCATCTACATATGTTTAGAAACAGAAATTATGCATTTGGGCTAAACTACTGTTCTTTGTTATAAACTTAAGAATATGTACGGTACTACTCTACTTAAATAAAAATAAAGGCAACTTGTTAAAACTGTTTCTTTGCGCTCAATCGTATAATTATTAGAAGCAACATTCTTGTTGAACTGCTAGCACTATGGGAATCATGATGGTAGGTACCTAAGAAAATAATAAACAAACGGTATTTTTCTTTTAAGAGATTGCATCTAGATCAGTGGTGATGATGAAATGACTGCATCATCACAAATGATCTTGCGTACTCTCTAAAGTCAATATCGTTGTTAGATTTGGTGCCAGTGTCACTTGACCGAGTATGGCCATTTAGAGTACCTATGCCGCCAATGTTGTCTGCCCATCTGTCTTCGTTTATGTTAATAAACTCATCAAGTTAAATGAGGTTTAGACGCGGAGTTTCTAATCACAACATTAACGCGATGAAATACATAGATCGAAAGTATTCTACATTATAATTTCTCCATGTAAAAACGGTTAACTTGTCAATATCTCATCAAAATCAATTAAAATGATTAATAATATGACCCTAAAACTTACTTTTAAAGTATTTCGCGAGTTGACAAGCCAGTTCTGGCTTCACATCTCGTATTTCCCATGGAAAATTATTTCTTGCATCCATTTTGAGGTGAGACAACGATGGACCGTTATGTCTTGAATGCACATTGAGTTTGAAGAACCATCGTTAACAAGATTATTTATTTGATAAAGGTAAGTATGAAAGATTACACCGTCTTGGTAAAACAAATAATAAATATAATTATATTATTTTCTATTATTCTATAAAGGCTGCATTTGCGTTGGTTTGTTTTTTTCATAGGCAGCTTTTCTCGAAACTGCTCCCAATACATATCTCCAAAGATGTGCACCAAACCTGCCGTATTACGAAGTTTAATGCCATCATGATTCCAGTCCTATGTAAAAAGGGATGAGGCTATCGGTCATGTTTATCTCCGTCTCTCTCTAACACTGGAATCATGATGGCATTAAACCGTCATAGCCAACTACTTACTAAGATCAAATCAAAACCTTTATAATAAAAAAAAAATCGAAATTCCAGATTTGACGGACAGAATAAGTAAACCGAACCCAATGAAGAAACACTCAAAAGCTCTTTGCTCGGTGCAACAAATGGATAGAGCAAGCCGGGTGAAAATTGTAGTTACGAAAATGATCTATATAATATAATGAAGATATAGGTAATACATACCTACCTCAGCTATACTCAAGAAGTTATTAGATCAAATACTGATATTCAGTACATTCTTATCGGTCATGTTAAGACGCATCGTGAAAGTAAGCACTAATTAATTGATACATAAGGTGTGATATTCTCTATAAGTAGACGAATTAAATATTGTGCAATTTACACATTTTCAAGAATAACAGTGAATGCAGAAATAATCAAGCCAAGATAATAATCTTGTCTATAAATAGGTACCATTGAACACAGAGTCTACTATTTCTGAGGGTTTCATTTAAAAGTCATCAAGCACAAAGAAAACACTTAACAAGAATTAATAAGATGTTTACTTAATAAATTAGGAATAAATAAATTACATGGCGAACATATTTGGAAATAAATTAACTATAGATACATAAACACAGAGATCGAGAACTATGACGTAACGACAACCACTTCAGGCGCTTGTTGTGACTCTACTTTATCCTCCTTCTCTTTTGTTTGGAGTTCCGTTTCAGCGCTGGTTTCCACCGGGGATTGGGCCTC
Source organism: Apamea crenata (assembly GCA_949629185.1). NCBI lineage: Eukaryota > Metazoa > Arthropoda > Insecta > Lepidoptera > Noctuidae > Apamea > Apamea crenata. Next base: position 15,619,728 of record OX451357.1, read on the forward strand.
GCACATGAGCGTCACGGGGTCCCGCGTACGCTCCGGGCCACAGTTTTCCGTTGCTCCTAATAGCTTGAAATCGTCCTGTTCGTCTGAGTCGGACTCGAGCCGGCGTCGACCCGCGATCACTACCTCGACAGCGCGCCCGTCACTCGCTGATCTGTCTCCTGCGCCGATCTCAACGCGGTACGGCGTACTCGGCTCCACGAAAGCCTCCATCACACGAACGTCAGATCTCTCTTGAATGTCATGGTCCCTGTCGAGCGGCTTGTGGCTCTTGGAGAACATGTCGAAGATGTTGACCGGTAATTTCTTGGGGATGGCGACGAGGAACACCACGTTCTGCACGTCGGCTTGCACGTTGATCTCGCCATCCTGGCGCTGGTCGTAGAGGGCGGGAGCGGCGGCCGCGGCCGAGATCAGACAGGCGAGTACTAGGAGCATTATGTTGGTGCGTGCGCGCTACAGATCTCACATGCGCTGACTGCGCGCCGCATGCTCCCGCGCCGCTTTTACCAGCCACCCGCGAACCAGTCTGACGCTCGAAACGAGCACACTGTAACGGTTAACACGACATAAATACTGCGTGGACCTAATTCAACGGATGACGCCTAAGTGTTAACTATCAATTTAGAATTTAATGACCACAGCGAGCTATCAATGTTTGCAAACTTGGGTTTAATGAGTCAGCATAGTTCACCGCCTTGGATTCCATTGTTCCAATTGGATCCAGTACTGTACCTACTATGTTATTGTTGCCGTTGCCGTAAAATGCTGTTTTGTTTTCCAACGAAGGTGAATGTCTAATTTAGATAGTTAAAACACGGTCAAACAGTGAAATCTAGGACTTTTGTGAAGCATCGCGTTCTACATTAGCTGGCTTTGTGATGGATATATCCGTCAAAACAAACAGGAAAGTAGTGAATGTCGTGTCGTGGCGGCCCGTGGAGCCGCAGGGCTTGTTTCGCGTGTGACAGTGACCGCGGGTCATCGATACGATAACCGAGTTTCGCCTGCACACTCGATGTACAGATAGGATCTAAGCACCGCTCGGGTAATGCTTTAACTGCGCTCATAATCGAATCACGCAGGATGCGAATACTCGAGTCCTTTGGCTCAGTCCCGTTATTTTCTTTGCAATGTCGTCGTTTTCTCAAAATGTCTTGTTCTGGTTAAAGAATACAGCTACCTTTTTATGGCAGTGCTTATTTTTATAGCTCACGTACATTATATTTCCTTATAGACCACTGGTGACGCTAGCACTCCTTTAGGGACACAGTTTAGTATCGTTTGAGACTAGTAAGGTGGAACAGACCCCTACAAGTCCACTAAGTAAAGCATCTTTCGTTCAGTGAACCCATAAGCTGGTCTTACAAACAAGAAATTGCTTAAGTACTGTATTTGGTTGTTCTTTTGGTCTATTTCTAGGCTCCTTGGGGACCCAGTGCCCCTAGCCACTTGACATTTTAGGCCCCAACCCGAAGCCATGTTGGAAATTAAAAAATAAGTGGTACAGATAATATAATTTTTGACCGACTTTAATTACTAACCATAAATAAACATCAGACATTATATGCTGTCTTTGCTATGTATGCCACCATATTTACTTCAACGGTTCTCATAAATTAACGTTGCTAAACAAAGACGGTCTTTTCCTCCTTAACACTCAAGTTACCTGAGTACTTGAACCCACTTACTTTCTTCAAACAACCAAAAAATCTACATTATTGATTTTTAGCATAAGTAGTTGGTGCCGGCAGTGATTGTATAGTGATCGTCAGTTAGCTTCCTAACGGGATAGGTAAGTAAACACTGGAGTCTAGCCCTGGAATCGATCAGTCCGTGAGAGATGTCGAGGAGACTGTAAAGGGGACCATACATTTATATATGTGTCTCGAATAGAGTAGAAACTTAATTGAAAGTCAATTAAGACACAGCTGCTATGGGAAATGTATTTATTTTATTATTTATGTACACACAATAAAATATAATTTACGTTAAGATTAGCTTTTGCTCGTGACTTCGGTCGTGTGGATGTCGGAAATCATCCAAAGGGAACGTTTACCTGTATTCCAAACATTGACATTATCGTAAAGGTAACAGACAGACAAGTCTGGTCAGTACTTTTGCATTTATAATGTTAAGTATGGATATGTCGACTCATGGCTGATTCCTATAATTTACTAACCGTTATTAGTTAAAATTAAGACTCTTGTATCATTACCAATAATTAAACAAAAAACTCATAGCTTTGCATAGTAGACCCTCCCATATGGAAGTAGCTATCACAGGCAAAATTAGCTCAAGGATCTATTTATATGCCCAGTTTGGCAACAATAAATTCTACAATTGGTAAGCAAAACGATTCGTTTTTGTTTATAGGAACCGAGCATAAGGGATTAACCACACTTATTCAGCTCTGTTCAGCTTTTGTCCATACAAAATCGTTGTTATCTGTGGACAAAAGCGGAACAGAGCTGGTTAGTCCCTAATGGTTATTCATTAATCAATAATAACGTAATTATCATACACATGGTCTTGTTAAATAAAAGACTGATTCTATAAATTAATGAAGTGCTCTATTGCTAGCTAGATGTCATAGTTCTACGAAATTCCAGTTGAGGCATCGTTAGTAGGTTCAGAGTTCGAATGCTGATTAATAACGGTATCATTACATAGTACCTACATGATTGAAACAAAGGGACGTTTCAAACCTAGTTTATATTTAACATAATCAACCTAAATGCACTGCTGGGTCACAGGCCTCCTCTCAGTGAGACGGTTTTTTTTTTTTTTTGAGGATGGGAAATCATCAAATGACCCCTCTCGCTCTGGGTGGAGCGGAAGGGAGTGTCAGACTCTTACTGACTAAAACCCACCCGTGTTCCTTCCTTAGCCCTTTCTGTTCCAGGGCAGCGGTAACCCTTTCGGACGATCCCGCCGCCCTGGCAGAAAAAAAACAGTGAGAGGGGTTGGATCATAATCCACCACGCGGACCACGTACTGGTTGGTAGCTGTCACATGTCTTCGATTTTTTGCTTCTAGGACACGCTGGTTTCCTGACGATGTATTTCTCCACCGTTTTGAGAGAAGTGGTGATGAAATAATTTACACAAAATAAAGCGCCTGACTGGGTTCGAACCTACAACTCGTAATTCGCGGCTGTTATTTACTCAGTTTTACTAACTGTGATAGCACATGGCATGGATAGCACTGACGAAAAATGTGGTGTTGCGGTTTTCGTACGGATTAGTAAACACTTGATTGTCTCTATTTGTTTGTAGTAGGGATATTTTAGTTAGTTTTTAGTGTAATTATAATGTTGTATGTATTTATAGTATTTTTAAGTTATATTAATATTGTATTGTATGTGTTTTATATGGGCCTTGATGCCTGAAATAAATGGATAAATAAATAAATAATAATATGTATTTTGTGCAGTAGAAATCATAACATTGTTTTCAAAGCTCATGTTGACCAGTCTAGGGTTGGAGAGCAGTGCCTGCTGTCTGCACTATAGGTAGTTCTCAGGTTCGATTCCCGCACGGAACCACTATTTGTATGGCCCACTTGTATTACACGAGGTTACACGACTAGTTTTTACTAACCAGAAAAAAATGGTCTTATTCAGGTTCTTCGGTTTGTGTGTGCATGAGAAATCCTAATGGGCAATAGTTATTTTCACTTCAGTAGCTCAAACATGTAGGTTTTGCTGCCTGAAATCAGTGAGAAAAATGCGATTTTGCTCACTGAGTGAGACCAAGTAGTATTTGCAGTAAATACTTATTTTCGTTTAAATACAACAATAAGTTAAAAATTCAATAAATTACATTATAAGACATAATTTTATCTTTTTGCAAAATTTCTTTAGTTAGTACAAAATTCCGAACGTGTTTGTCTTTGAGGTCGAATTCAAAAATCGGAACTTCGAAAGGGCTGGTCTTTGTCTCTCTCTCTCTTACTAATGGCGGGAAAGAGATACAGTTTGAATGTTTCGAATTGTATGATTAAGCTGAACAAGACATTCGCGGCTTTCTGAAAAAAAATAATTAAAAAGTTACTTGGTCTCACTCAGTGAGCAAAATCGCATTTTGGTCACTGATTTTAGGCAGCAAAACCTACATGTTTGAGCTACTGAAGTGAAAAAATTTATAATATAAAGTGTGAGTAAACTTTACCGAACGGCTAGTCAATAACTTTTTAATGGACGTCAGCAATCACTGGTAAACTCTAAATCATAGCAGGGGCTGCAGTCTCGACATTCATAGCGATCGCTTTACGACCGAATTCGGTCACTAAGTCCTGTCACTCCATATACACCTGTCAATCCGGGACTTTGCGACCGAATGCGGTCGTAAAGCGATCGCTATGAATGTCGAGACTGCAGCCCCTGGGCCCTAATTCACGTCGAAACCACGTCAATTCCATAGCTAATCCCGCCAATCTCGCGGTGATTTCACGCGGGTTTGTCCCTTGTGTCATAGAGAATTACGGCCATATTTGTTTACTACGACTTGAAAGTCAATGGAAAGAAAGTGTTAAAAGCTTTGACTTTATACTACTGTATACAGGGTGGCAGGGACATCGACGCTCAACCTGTTACCATAGATTCAGTACAAGATTCCGACGGTTATTAAAAAATATATATTTTGACCGCGTAGATATTGTACCTACCTACTTTTCTATGAAGCCGTAGATTTTTTTTATAACCGATGAAAATTCTCTATCTCTATTCTTTTTATTTAGTGTGTGCGTATTTTATAGGTTTTTCTTGGTTTCTAGTATTAAACTGTATTAAACAATGTACCTATTTGAGAAGACGAAAAAAGTTCTAGTTATTATAAGTTTCAGAATTAGAAGTCTTACGGCCGACTTCAGTAAATGCTTTTGAGCTGAGTAGAGTTTTATGATTTCAAAAGCTGACTAATAGTAAGTTATAGTACTTATCAGTTTCTTGTTCCTTTCGATGGATTCTTTCTATAAGCACTAGATCATTGAGATTTTAAGGATAGTTTATTTCAACAATGTTCCTGCGCCCTAATAGCGTAACACACTATTATTCTCAATCTGAATCATTTTGTAGGATATTGCTAATACATTGCTCCATATGTTCGTAACATTTGTCTGCTCAACAACGTAAATAATGCAATGAAAGTTGTTGAACTGTCAAAAGCGTTTAATAATGATACCTAGTGTGTTACGCAATTGCCCCGCTGAGTTACACCGTGGTAAACCATGATCTTTTGGGTTCGCTGTGTTTAGGGATAGAAACAACAGTTTAGGGATTTTTCAATAAGAATTATTATTTTATTTTCAACGAAACAATGTACACACTTACGTACTCATATATTTAACTTACGAACTAAAATAAATGCATCTTTCCATGGCTATCTCTACGTACAATATAATAAATTAACTAATAAATAAACTGAAGATTAATTGTAACTTTTAACGCCAGATTCCTATATTATGTGTTACCAAAGGTTGATTTGTTGATACTAAAACTGTACTCTCACCTATAATGAGGCTGTGTTTTAGCTAGAAAATCCCACGTTTACGAGGCTTAGATAAAGCAATGTTTTACATTGTTTAAGTTTAACCATTGGTATCAGAAACAATTCGTTGTAGATATAGGAACCGGGCGTTAGTCCACAGAACTATTAATTACTCGTTAATTGATCACATTTTTCTTCTATTGACGTTAATGATGGCGAGTTTTTCTCAGTAGCGGCATCAGGAAACTTGCCAGGCGGTGTTTCAGTCTGTGAAAGAAACAAACAAATGAATGGAAGTTTTTAATACAGACAAGTAATTGCGATCATTTTAAAACATGGAACATTTTGTTTTACAGGAGTTCATTTAGCCATGTTTCTTTAACACGTCTTAGAAAGGACATAAACAAAATTAAAATAAAGTTCCTTAAATTATATGAACAGTTTTGCATGATTCCAAATGAGCTTAACAAATAAAGGAAGGGATTTTTACCTGATAACTATATTTTCGCGATTATCTGGGAATGAAAAGAAAAACATAGGATGGATCAGTTTTTTGCTTTCGCGGAAAAGTTGAAAGAATCATGCACAACTAATTAATTGGAACTACGACAAAAAAAAAATGAGTTCAAAGTTTCAATTTGGCCACTGGGAATTGATTTGATTTCTAAGAATTCAATATCCCTATAGAATAAGTTGCTTAAAGAGAAATATTTAGATTAGATTACATACTATTAAAGTTTTTACCTTTGTGCTTTCTCCTGTTTCCTCAACGACGCGTCCTTCTTCTGGATCTTCAAATCGTTGCCCATGCTGACGTCACTCAGCGGGGACGCAGGCTCGGCGGGCTTCGCTGGTTCCTCAGGCTTCACTTCTTGTGGCTTCTCCTCAACAGGCTTCTGTGCCTGTGGCTCCAATTCTGGCACCGGCAGAGAAATCACTTGGACCGACGGCGACTGGGAGGGGGAATCCTGGGGTGGCTTGGGCTTGTACTCAGTGTTGTACTCCTCCATGGCAAGATCCAGGAGGTCGTCCATGTCTCCGAGGGCGGAGATTAAGGACTCGGCAGGAGCCACCGCGATCACCACACCGTCGATGTTCAGCCTGTAGTTCTCCGTACCATTCTGTCGCTGGTCGTAGTGCTTCATGGCACAGTCGGGTGTTGGTGCGGCCGTCGCCACCGCCACCATCGCGGCTACCAACGCCACCTCGCACACCACTCGTCTGTAGTTGACCATCGCGGAAGGTGTCTGTGGGCACACTGAACTTCGTCTGCGACTGTGGGACCCGCTATGTATCCATTCTCCGCTGCATCTTTTATTTATTTGCCCAGATAGCGGTACAGCCAGACGCGGCTTCGACTAACCGCGCGACCCGTCGTAGTTAAACTGGTATTAACACAACAGAATTGTGTAATAAATACAGGTATACACAGGTATCATCCGTTATGTTAACACGGACATTATTTTACAACTAACCATTAACTATACAACAAGTAGGTAAGCCTATCCTTTCTTAAGTACAATGCAGTTAATCCTTATTTATCAGATGATGTCTTGTTTACATTATATTTTTAGAACAGTAGGTATTATATTATGAGGCCGACGACTCAACCCAATAACCCGTTGACCTCTGCTATCAAATGCGAACCAAACGGCTGAAAGAAATGACAACACACAAGTTATTTTTGGCCACAGACGACTAATTTTGCATTGATGAGTTGCGCGTAGAATCATGAAGATAAAATTATGAGGCGCATAGAATCATTAAGATAAATTAATTATGGTATTTGAATATGTAACTCATAATTAATCCAACGTCAGACAAACAAAAATGATCGAAGGGCAAGCAACGTATCTTATAAAATACTGAATAGGTACTCGTAGTTAGATGTAGAGATCCTACAAGTTTTACAGGGTATTTTCAAACTTGGCAATTTAGGAAACCCCTTATATTTCCTAGATTCCACAAAAGTGGTTTCAATATGTTATGTTATATCAGTGTGAAGGTTACTGTAGCATCCTTCTGCTAATTCTGGCAAACAAACATACCTACCTACCTAGGTATACATCTCTAAGTCCAGAAAACAACTTGAATCCAAACAAAAGCTTGGCGATGAAATTTCATTGCAACGAGTGTGTCCCAGATAGTCGAGCTTTTGAACAAACCAAATTTTCCTCATCATACAACAAGTCTACTCTGTAAATATCAATTAATAATAACTTAATGGGCATTCGGTGGCACAGATCGGGTGCGGTGGACCAACCTGTCGCTGATGGGCCACGGACAGCTTTCAACTAACTGTATCTACCACCTACCTACTTACTTGCACCAACGCATCGTAGCCGATAAACGGTAAAACGGTTACATTTTACTTTATTTGCCCTTTTCTGGGCTAATTGTTTGGGGAAAAGGTGCTCACGATGCTGTAGTGAACGGGACTGTTACGACTGCGATTACGACGTATCGCAATAATTATTATGAAAATAGTTCATTACGATACGTGTGATTATTGCACGGCGTGTATCAAGGGTGCTACACGCCGTGCATTTTACCTATAGGTCGTGGGATCTAAACCCGCACTTAAATCCTGCTTTTCTGTGAAAATGGACTAGGTACTAATAAGTCACTGAAAAGCATGACGTAAGTACGGGTAGTTCACACAGTGCTATAAACAAACATCAGCCACTTTCAATCAAAAAGCTTCTCTGAAACCTAGCTATCAATGCTACATACCTTTATGAACAATTCAGACAAAACAGAATACAGCTTTATTATGAAATAAGAAGAACACAAAGACCTATGAAGTGCATTCGCATCTCACCTACTTAGTTACCGAAACCAATCGTTGTAAATCATATGATTTCTTTAGGTATTATCGACCGGTTGATGATAGGAAAAGTGCGACTAAAACGTAGGTATTTTTCTGGGCCCCGTCGATTTTATGCTGGAACTTGCATACAAAAGAACCTACCATAAAACTTAAGTGTCACCACTCTCTCTCTGTAAAATCATTGTCTACTTGTAATAGTAATTAATACCTACCAATAATTATATCGACTTTACACACTTTTAACGACACGCCAGATTTCTAGACAAGAGCTAGAAACTGTTAGCTCTTCACAAACTGGTCTGGGTTACTTTCTACCACACCTAGTTTTATTTTATGTCGGTTCGAACGTCTCGCTGTAAAATTGTCGTTAAGCAGGATGTTGAATGAGTCGTAAGAAGACCTAAATGTGACAAACTGTCCATTCCAAATTTCCAAGGTTGCCTGGAAGATCGCAGAAAGCGATAAGGGCGCCCATTGTAGGTATATTTTGTAGTGTTTGATGTATTTTTTTGTTATGTATTTTTGTGGTATAGCTACAATAAAATATATATAAACAAATAATTAATAACCAGTGACGTAGACCTCACCCAGCACCCTAATTGTGTGAATCACTACCGATCTCAATCTGAATGATTTTGAAGGATATGTGCAATTCATTGCTTCAAGTGTTCGAAAAATGTGTCTGCCGAACAACGTAAATAATGCAGTGAATGTTGTTGAACTGTCAAAATGAAACCCATATTGTTACTGATAGTGATTGGGTTGTTTGATTTTTGCAGCGTAACGTGTGTTATGTTGAGCTGCTATTTGTGTCACTTGTGAATATTGTTGCAAAAACACAAAATCTGAACCTACTCACGGCTACACAACACATCAAGCTATAAACAAGTAGCGGGATCGTCCGAAAGGGTTACCGCTGCCCTGGAACAGAAAGGGCTAAGGAAGGAACACGGGTGGGTTTTAGTCAGTAAGAGTCTGACACTCCCTTCCGCTCCACCCAGAGCTGGAGGGGTCATTTGATGATTTACCATCCACAAAAAAAAAGCTATGTAGGTACAACCAGTATAAGCTGACTTCTGATTGTACGAAAAACCTATATCTACAGTGCGAGGTCAGCTAAAACAGGAAATGTACCTATAGTTTGATGTGTCGCCGTGTGTCTAAGCAATTTTTAATTTATAAAATCTTTTCAAAATCATATTTTATGGCAAAGTCCGTCCTTAGTTCTACTTAGGGCTGATTTTTCAATCGACCGATAATTTTTATTCGTGGAATAAAATTGACGTCCGACTGTTTTTGTATGGAAGAGCTCAAAAATTCAAAATTATTCCTACGAAGTTATCTAGCGTTGGAAAAATTAGCCCTTAAAGTAATCTACCTATCTGTATTTTTTTTTTTTTTTTTGTTTGGGAAGGTAAAAACTAACCTTTAATTTAATTATCTCTGCTGCCGAATCCCGTTCTGCATAAGGTCTAAATAGATTGGGGAACTGGTTTCAAAACTGGGTAAACTGCAAAGTGAATTCTTTAACACCGTTGCATTCCCATGCAAATCGTCCAGTTTTCTCAGATAACAGGAACTTCGGGACAACGGTACTGCGGCTGAGTCGCCAATCCGCTTGCTTAATAAGCCCCATCAAATTAGCACGGGATGCGGGACTTTAATTACTTATAGTTAAGTACGGTAGGTACTACTAACGACGGACGCACCGTCCATCATGCATTTACTTATGCCCAGTTTTTTTTTTTTAAATTAAGTGGATACTTGTATAACTAACGGTTTAAATCGTCAGCCTAGCCTTTTCTTTAGTCTATGATTTTGACAGCTTGGATGATTACAGACGTCAGCATCTACCCGAAACTGTCAAATTTTCCCAATCAACCTTGAACCTTAACACTTTAGCGATAAACTTGAATATCTATTAAAGAAATTTGACAGATTGTAGTAGCGTGATGTGCTGGCGTCTGAACCTTCCCGATCCTTATCAAATAGCCGTCGCCTTTCTACACTTTTTAAGATATAACACGGCTGCCATGCTATAGAATAGAATTGAGGAGAATATCATTTATATCTGAGTAGGTATATAGTACACGGTATACATCTAAACTAAATAAAGAGAAAAGATTTGATTTTTTGTATGTTTGTTACGCTTTCGCGCTAAAACGGCTGAACGGATTTGGATGAAATTTGGCACAAGGGTAAACCATGACCTGGATTAGGATATAGGCAATTTTTTTATCCCGATATTCCCACGGGATCGAGACTTAAGGGTGGTTTCCACCAAACGGCTCGCATCCCATCGGATCGGAGAGGATACGAACGGATGCGGCGACAGCTAATCGCGTCCGGTAGGATGTCGACGCATGCGATGAACAAGTAATCTATCGAAAACTTACCTTTACAGTGTACCTAAAACCATTTCACCATGTCCTCATGTAACCCTGCGGTTTATTAAGCGATTCCGATATCCGCTTCTCGAGCTGATGTTTGGAGTTCGAACCTAGCAAAAAGCCAAAGTTACCGTGACTTTTCTAAGGTAACTGTTATGGCCTGCTTTTCCACCTCCGGATATCCTATCTGGCAGATACTTTCATACCATTTTGTCATTTCTCTAGTAGAGGACATAGTGCGAGATGAACTAGACAGGTACCGCGAGGGCTGGTTACAGGTGGCGCAGGAAAAGAGTTCCTGAAAGGATTTGGGGGAGACCTATGCCCAGCAGTGGGACAGTACAGGGTCACAAAAAAAAAGTTGGAAAAAGTTTGTTTGAACGCGCTAATCTCTGGAACCACTAGTCGGATTTGAAAAAAGTATTTTTTGCATTTAATAGCCCAACTCTTGAGGAAGGTTATAAGCTATTTAACATCATCACACTGCGGCCCCCAGGAGCCGAGATAAAGAAAGAATACTACTAATACTACAATAAGGGACTACTCCCACTTATTCAGCTCTGTTCAGCTTTTGTCCATAGAAAACAACGATTTTGTATGCAATGCGTACGCGGTCGTAAAGCTGAACGGATGCGTACGCATTCCATACAAAATCGATATTCTATAAGCTGAACAGAGCTGAATAAGTGTGAGTAGACCCTAACGCGGGGAACAAGAAAGGTATAAGCTAGTTAGAAATAAAACAATGTTTAATGGTATAAAAATACTTTCTTATAATTCAGACTTATTTTTCACTGCGTTTTATACACATTATCTAACAAAGGTAACAGGTTAAAACATTGCGGGAAGACCTTTTGTGCTTGAAAATAACCAAACTTTATATTTATTTTATCAAGTGCGCCTTATTTGTGCAAATTATACAATTTTTCTATCAGTATTACATATTCTGTTGCAGGACAGTGCACAGCTGTTTTAAAACCAGTTAACCAGAAGTTTTATTAACACAAAATATTAATAATCTTTAAAGGGGTATGCACAGAATGGCAAACTGTAAATGTATATTGAATTACTACTAGTAAAAGCACAAACATAATATCAACTTCGTTCACAACACGCTTAATGAATATTATGACAGGTTTAAGTATCAAACAGAGAAAACAAAACATGAACAAAAATATATGTACTTAAAATACACTATCCAACCACAAGGCACTTAGGAAGACAGTACATTATGAAGGCATTAAGTTTCTATAATTAATTATATATCCTAATTCTATAAGGTGGCAGGCAAGGCATCGACGCACAACCTGTTACCATGGATTCAGTACAGACGCCAGCAGGTCAAGCTACCCGAAACTGTCAAATCTGTCAAATTTTCCCAATCAACCTTGAACGATAATGCTTTAGCGATAAAGTTGAAAATCTATTAAAGAAATTTGACAGATTGTAGTAGCTTGATGTGCTGGCGTCTGTACATTTATTTTATTACATAGATTTTTAGACGGTAGAAAAATTTCGACGGTAAGGGTTTAAAATCAAGTTCTGAATTCATGGTTACAGTCTGCGCGTCGATGTCCCGTCACCCTGTATATTAATATCTTAACATGAGTACAAAAGGTGATTTTATAATAACTGTCGAGGTTGTAAGTTATTAAGAATAATCCACCAGTGGGCGAGTCAGTTACAACGGAACGTAACGCAACAAAATGCAACGTAACTTAACTGCGCAACATAACGCAACGTTACTGCGCAACATACGGCCACGTCACTGCGTAATATATCGCAACGTAACGTCGCAACATACGGGAACGTAACTGCGCAACATACGGCAACATAATTACGCAACATAACTGCGCAACATACGGCAACATAATTACGCAACATAACTGCGCAACATACGGCAACATAATTACGCAACATACGGCAACATAACTGCGCAACATAGTACATAAATAAATATTAGAAGACTACAATAAAATATAATCAATAACAGGTCTGTCTGGAAGTATATTACGTGTGTAACATTTTAAATCAATGTATTAGCTCTTCAGACAATATTAACAAGTGGCGAACAACTGTATTCAGTTTTAGTAACAACAGTATTAGTCATTGAACACTTTATAAAGTAAAGATTACTCAATATGTAACTTACAACAGTAATTTTATAACAGGAATATATCATAAACCATAAACATCTATCCACACATTTATGACAGAAGCCAAATTCTTCACAATCATAGCTTTAATATTGGCACCTGCTGTGCTCGAAATATCAAAACTCAACACATCCAATCTGGAAAGTAACCCATTGTGGGAATTATATCACACATTCGTTTATAAACCAGAAGACAAATTCTCGTACTAAAACGTTCAAAATCTAGTCTCAATCTCATTTCAGAGTAAATCACTGACAAAATTAAGATGAACCTTTGTTCACCTAATAGCTGATCTGACAAAATAATTAATCCGACAAAAACAAATAATTCATACAAAACTCCCTTGGAAAACAACATTTAAAAAAGAAAATTAACCAAATTGGTCGAGCCGTATCAAGTGATGCAGGTACCAACGAACAGCATTTCATTTTTATATAGATAGATTTTAGGTAAGATAATCAGCTTATAATGTTCCCACTGCTGGGACACAGGCATCCTCTCTTCGAGGGAGTGGGCTGTAATCTACCATGCGGGCTTAGTGCGAGTTGGTAGATGTTACATGTATTAGAATTTTTGGTTCTAGGACATGCCGGTTTCCTCACGACGTTTTCCTGCACCGTTTTGAGAGCAGCGGTGATGAAATTATTTACACAAGGCAAAACAATAATTGTAGCTAAGTAAAATTTTTACTAACCCTATGGACTCCTGTTTGAAGTTAAAGTTTTCTAAAGAATAGAAATTACATTCTAAAACGCTTGCCTGAATTCGAACCCACGACCTATATCTCGAAAGCAGGGGCCTGTACCATCGAGACACCGCTGCTGATTTTAGGTGCGTTTACGTAATTAAATTTTTGTACGTACAGACCTGAGATTAGATATTTTTTTAATACGAGAACTGCTTCTCTGGTCATCTACCCATAACATATAAGCTTACATATCGATGTTAGCTATCATACTTATCAGTATACTCATCACAGATAGTACTAAGCACATGGCTAAAGAATCCGTCATCATGTCGTAGCCTGTACAGCGCAGTGGTCAGGTACCGCTGTACTGAAGCTGTGCAAGACACTATCGGCATGCCTTCGCTGCAGACTGAGCGGGACGCGCAGCATACTGTGACCGCCTGGCGCCAGATGCGTGTACTCACTGGGGAAAAGATGACAATGTTGTTTTATGATATTGTTGTAGGTAACTGAACGGAGAGTTACGCCAAGCGGACATTACAGCCGCAACGGATCGCAGCGCAACGCTTTTTCATACAAAAAAGGTGCGGTGCGGCTCCGTCCGTGCGTTGGTTCATAGAAAATATATGGATGCAAGAGGACTTTTGTAATGGGTTGCGGCGCGGCCCGCTCCTATCTGTTTTAGCCATTGTTTGTCCACCGCACGTCAGCGGGACGTCAACGAGAAACGAGATTATTCGGGCCGAACGAGACGTCCCGGCGTTGGTGTGCGGTGGACACGCGGCCATAGTAAATGTATGTATCGCTACTTCAGCGCCGCCATCTCGTTCTTGTTGACGTCCAGTTGCCGTAGCGGTAGACAATCGGCCTTTAAGGTATGAGCATCCAACATAAGACAATCGGATATATTCTAAGACCATTAGAAGACCCTGGTTGACAAAAAATTTGCTAAAATGTATACGTAAAAGAGACTCACTTCACTCTGAAACAAAAAAATCGGAAAATAGAGACAATTACGATCTACATCAAAAATATAAAACTTACAGAAACCACTGTAATAATATTATAAAAAATTTAAAAAATGCCTATGATAAAAGCCTCCTGGACAATTCTAAAACAGATAGCAAAAAAACCTGGACAGCAATCAAAACAATATGTAACCTAAACAATACAAAATCGAATCGTTTAACTTTACTCAACGCAAATCCTGATCCGGTAGTCTCACTGAATATGGCCAACACTTTTTTTGCTGATGTGGGAATACAACTTGCCGAGCAGTCCCTAACTCAACTCAAAACAACTGAGACAGAACTAGCAAATTTAGCACTTGCGCTGGATAACACCGACCCCTCTCCATCACACTCCTTTTTTCTAACTCCAACCGATGAGCAGGAAGTTACCTCTATCATAGGCAACCTTAAAAACGATTCCGCTCCTGGCTGGGATGGTATTCCGAATCGTGTTATCAAACTGGGTCAACATTGTCTAGCCGGTCCCATCTCACAGATATGCAATCTGAGCTTGTCGTCAGGAGTAGTTCCAGTCCAGTTGAAAACAGCGAATATTTGCCCAATTTACAAAACTGGAGATGCAACAGTCCCATCAAATTACAGGCCTATATCCCTCCTTACGTCACTGTCCAAAATCCTGGAGAAGCTGGTGAACAAGAGACTATTGGCGTACTTAGAAAAGAATCAACTGCTATCGGCCAACCAGTACGGCTTTCGAAATGGCAGATCAACTGAGGACGCAGTCTCTAATTTGGTGGATCATATAATTGATAACCTAGATAAAGGAAAAAAATGTGTCGGCGTCTTCCTTGATCTTGCCAAGGCCTTTGACACCGTGTCAAGGCCTATACTCATAAAGAAGATGGAACGCTTGGGTATCAGGGGCATTGCATTGGAATGGTTTACTTCCTATCTTTCCGAACGCGAACAGAAGGTTTGCCTGAGCGATTTTCAGAGTACCTATGCGAAAGTGGAATATGGAGTGCCCCAAGGGAGTGTCCTTGGTCCCACCTTGTTTCTGCTGTACGTTAATGGTCTCTGCACACTCAATTTGGACAACGCACAAATATCTGCGTACGCTGATGATACAGCTATTGTGTTCCACGGCGACTCTTGGGAGGAAACCTATAGTGCCGCAGAGACTGGCATTCGGGAAGTTACCAGTTGGCTGCAACACAATCTGCTCACCCTCAATGTTCAAAAAACCAAGGTAGTTATTTTTTCTGTAAGCCTAAAAACAGCTGCCCCTACACAGTTTGCACTAAAATCTCACCAATGCAATGATGGTCTAGGGGGTTGCTGTAGCTGCCCTGTTTTTGAACAGGTTAGCAATATAAAGTATCTAGGTATTTGCATAGACCAACACTTGACATGGGGAAAGCAAATCCAATCGGTTACTTCGCGCGTTAGGAAGCTTTTGTACATATTTAAGAGACTTCGATCTATAGCTGACAATGATACTCTTAAGATGACTTACCTGGCTTTATGTCAGTCTGTGCTTCGTTACTGCATAATATCTTGGGGTTTCGCTGGTAAAAGTTATCTAATTACTGTTGAACGTGCACAAAGAGCTATCCTCAAGGTCTCTTATAGATTAGGAATCCGATACCCCACTGATATGTTATATCGAGAAACGAGAGTGCTTACGGTGCGCCAACTGTATATTTTATCAGTGCTACTAAAATTTCATAAAACAGCGGCTGCCACAGAGGTATCGGGTCAGCGCTCACGTAGGAATCCTAAGTGGAACAGAGTTTTCTGCAAACTTAAATTTGGCAACAAATCTTTCACTCGTATTGGACCACACCTGTACGAAAACATTAACAAAAAGCTTAAAATCTTATCCTTGACAAGGTTTGGGTGTAAAAAACGAGTTCAGGATTGGCTGCTTGGGCTAAATTATGCTGAAACTGAAAATCTTTTATCATACAATTATTAAAGTATTCATCCTCACATACACACTAACAATCAACATGCATGCTTACACTCATCACACACATACCTACTTATACTCATAACACATACACATACATTTGGTTACCTTTTTAGATCTAAGTATAATTTTTATTATTAACCATACGGAATCCGTTGCATTTGTTAACTTCTTTTTTGTTTTATTTTTTAAGTCACCCTATTTGTCGAAAGAGACTGGATCCTGCGACACAGGGTATCCTAGTGCGGGATCCAGTGTCAAACCTATATGTCACACTTGTATTTTGAAATCAATAAACTTATTATTATTATTTTGTTTTTTTTTTAATTTATTTTCTCAGATTCCTAGAACCTGGTATTTATTAAAATCTCACGGGTATATACCAAGGTGAGATTTTAAGTTTGATCAGATTATGTGTTTTGTACTGCATTGAGATTATTGTCTAAATCTAATTGTAGGAATTTCCGAACTATGCGACATGTGTTTAATATAGCTGCTTTCTGTAGTGTAAGGTACGTATATTTGGAAAGATTGATTGCATTTAAACTGACAAATAGTTGTTTCGGGATGATTCCAGTCGTTGATACCACTATTGGGACTACCACTTTATTATTATTATTATTATTATCTGGATGTACGGCAAATTCCTTTACGGGCGGCACACTACAATCGGAAATTCTGACTATATAGCAATTTAGGCAACTATGAAATACAGTGATTACTTACAAAAGTGTTGCATATCAGCATCACAGTGTTGCAACAGCTGTTGTATGGAGGAGGACCCTTGAATGAGAGGCACATTGTTCCCAGTCACCACTAAAGAGCCCGGTATCACTGCCCTACGTACTACATCCTCTACTTCCGATGTCAAAGCCTGTAACATTCACAATCTATGTTAAAATAGAGTCGCCGTATGAACAAGTTGTAATAATATTATAAAGGTATAAATAACAGGGTCCATGGAAAAGGGCCCCTCCGACCAGGCGGAGTTGTGTCAGGCGGACTACTGCCCAACGGATGATGTTGTATAAATGCTATTTGTGCGGATAACTTTAATTGCGCGATGCAGGATTTGGCGTGAAGTCAGTGTTTCGCATGTGCCGTAGTAGATGTCGCCACAATGTTTCTGTGTTGACTTGGGGCTTTGCTTTTGCTTTTGTCAAATTATTTGGAAAGCACTCCTCCTGACCTGACTTCAGTTATTGACACTGTTCTGTGAGTGTATGAATTTTGGTTTAATTTTATCTTTAGCTAATGTAGACAGAATCTTGCCGCACGCTCCTGTGCCACGTTTTAGCTAGATTAAGTTCAGTTGGACATCCATATTGCTGGATCGCCTGACCCACACACAACTATCCACACGGAGCGTGCCAAACGACTAAGGCGGCTTTGAGCATGGTAAAAAAAACCGACAGTGCTCGGTGCACTCCACCACGTGTGCTCTAATCGCGCGCGGTACGTCCACACCGACCACGCATTTGAATCGCGCTCCTGCCGCGCGCCATCGCAGCTCACGATGGCTCGTCGGGTGTGGACCCAGCTAATAACATGTACTTACACATGTTTTCAAATCAACCTCATGGTATAAAAATATTACCTGAGTATCAGGGGTGCCAGTTGCAGTTTTTTTGTTATCATCTTTCATAACATGCAGCCAGTAAGATGTGGGAATTTGCTGGAAGAGAAAGATAAATGGGTTATTATAATTATAGAAAAAGAAACCTTTTTCGTTTTATATTTAGTAAGTAGTATTTTTCCCTTCCCCCTCGGGTAAAATAAAAAGCCACTCTCCACTCCTCTCAAGCCACTCATATTGAAAGATAAGTAATAATAATAATACATAAATAATAAAATTTGTACACTTGGAACACTTACATAAGTACACAGGATTAAAAATATATTGTACAATAGAATCACATTAAAGGTTGAACTGATACCTCCTAAACAAGGCCAAAAGCCTGTGTTTTAGGAGCCAAGGTTCCTCCAGGTATGACATACAACTGTTATTAGGTGTTGTGCAGGTACTTATAGTAACACAACATAAATTAAACTAACAATGCCTTAATTTAAATACAGCATTAGATCATTTATGAGACAATTGTAATAAGATTCTCGGAAGTGATTTTAAGACGACCAGCATTGGATCCAATACTCTTCAATAAGTCAGTGCCTATGTTCAGCCCTGGTCTTTTTATTATAAGTTCAGAAGAGATTAAATTTTGGTATTGAGTTCTGTTTACATTTTTATTTAGGCTGATTGTTGGTATAGTAGATTGTGCTATCTGACATGTGGCAAATAATTGAATAATATTTTTTTTGTGTTTCTTCGGTCAAGGGACTAATCAAACTTATTCAGCTGTGTTCAGCTTTTGTCCATGAAACAAGGAATTTGTATGGAATGCGAACGCATCCGTTCAGCGTTTCGGCCGCGTACGCATTCCATACAAAATAGTTGTTTTCCCTAATTACTTTGCAAACTATTATGTCTTTTTCTTCTCAAAATCTAGTCGCAATCTCATCTCAGCGACAATCAATGTCATAAAATTTACAAAAATGTAAGGAAATTAGGTAGACGCACAATGGTCCACCTGAAAGACAAAGTGCGGAAAGCAAACCCGTAACATAGAGGCATTTTTTACAGATTGAGACGGAGGTCAGACTGTGGACGTTCTTAAAATTACGAGAATTGCCCCTCAGATGTGCTGCTGATGAATTTGTTGCGCCTCTTCTTCCCAGCTACAACGCTAGGAAGTGGTGAAGAGCGGACTGGGCGGCGTTTTGAGCGCCTGACTTTTGCAATTTTGACATTCAAAAAATGCTGATTCTCAGCCTAATTTGAATAAATGACTTTTGATTTAGATTTATTTTGTAAAGCAAACTGTGACTTACATTAGTGTCCGCAAGCATCAATATCCTATGCACATGAGGCTGGTCTGTGGTATCAGGAGACAGTCTGTTCACACAGTCTGGGTACATCTCGGCTAGTACCACGCTGTTCTCACCGCCCAGCTTGCGTTTGTTTTGCTCGTTTAGCGCTAGCTCGTCGAGGCGGTCGAAGATTAGAGTAGCTACTTTTGGTTTTATACCTGGAAGAAAATAAGGATGTATTATAACTAGCTGAGGAATTAATTTAGGTTCGTAAGTCGAACTAACGGAATGATTATGAAGAAAAAAAAAACATTAATAAAGTAACATCAATTTGTACCCTGTGATTACTTTCATATAAAAATATGTTAGTTAATAAATATTATAACTAAAATATTGTTTGGCTCTTGAATAGATGTGTGAAAGTACAGCTTTTTCCAGCGAAAGCATGACAAAAAATTGTAAGCAATACTGTATAAAAAACTACAACACAAACATTACATACATATAACATACAAACCATCAACTAATGCAGCTTACCTCAGACTTGTAATAGATAGCATGAAAAATTCAATAGAATTATTAGTTTTTCAAATATTGCGTAACCTTTCTCTGTACAGTACCAGCTTTTACTAAATAAAAATTATCCATATAACATAACATACTATCACACCTGTAATTTCCAAAGGGTTTGGCAGAAGTGTCCATGACATCTTTGCATGATTCAATATTTTAGTATTTCCTACTTTCTACTTAATATTAATCACACTATCACACTAAATAATCAAGACGAAAGTTTGTGAATGAGTTTGTGTGTATTTGTATGTTTGTTACTTCTACACGCTCAAACGGCTGGACCAACTTTTATGGAAATTGGTATGGAAGTAGCTGACAACCTGGATTAACATATAGGATACTTTACAGATATTCCCATGGGATCGAAACTTATCCGGGTGAAACCGCGGGGCGCAGCTAGTAACATTATAAACGCGAAAGTTTGTGAGGATGCATGGATGGATGTTTGTTACACTTTCACGCAAAAACGACTGAACGAATTTGGATGAAATTTGGCATACAGATAGTTTATAACCAGGATCAACATACGATGGGAAACCGCGGGGCGCATAGCAATGTGTGAGTACTACGGCAACAGCATGGCACTGTGTGAGTGTTAGGCAATGAATGACATACCCAGTAAAAGCTTTATTACCATAAAGCTTTTACTGGGTATGTCATTCATTGACTTGAATGTGCCCTGGCAGTTGAGAGAGAGTATTTCATGCTCACACAAATGTCTCGCTGATGGTGGCACATGCGTTGGACCATTCGGCTTGAAGAAATATGAATGCAACCTTCTGTCATGTTGACGAATCTAGTTTGCTGTCTCCTTTAGAATACACGCTTTGCAACGATAGCTGCGCTTTATTATTTTAAACTTTCTCTTACCTAATCTAGTCAATCCATAACCCAACAAAAAGTTTTTATCATGGTTCCCTTCAAAATATATTTCTAATCTTACCAAAATGTGCAGCAGCTACATCCATGTCTGCGTCCTCACTCCAGGCCAGTATAATCTGCACAGTTTGCAGTATGGAGCATTGCAGGCGGAAGAAGAAGGAGCCGGTCCTTATCGGCTGCCTCTTGGTGCATCCTTCGCATATCCATTGGACTCTGAAAATAACCACCAACTTACCATTAATAAAACTCATCTTACAGCATTATTACTAGAACAATGTTATTATTCAGCGCTATATTAAGGTGGGATTCTTCAATAATTTGTTAACAACAGATTTTGGAGTGAGGCAGGGTGCCTTCTCTCCCCTGGCGCCAATTCCATGAAAAGGTAACATACCGTTCTTAAGAAAAACATAATAATAGTGGCAACGTTATAAACGGGGACCCAACCCCTACCAGCTTTAACCCCTTTTATTCCCCAACTCCTGCTAAATGATACTAGATCCAACCTAGGTAAATTGTTAATTCCCTCATCAACAAATTCTTACCTGTCTATTACTCTAGCGGTCCTACAAACAACTTTGCAGTCCGCTTTGTCTGAGGGACACTTCATTACTTTAGGCAAAAGTCCAAATGTTTGCAGCCTTTCCACCAGTTGACACTCTAATCTCTGGTCACCATGGCTGGTTATGAACTCCTTGTACAGCTGTAAATTACTGGAAATAGAAACAAAACCTTGTTTATGTTAGGCATTGAGGTTTCATGGCTAATAAATGTGCCCACATCATTAAAACAGTACATTGTTGATTAAATGAAAACTACAGCCACATGGTAGTCAAATAAATAGGAAAACATACTTGAAAACTATCTAACTAGCTGAATACAACAGTATGTACTACGAAAGTACTGAAGTCGAAAATAGCTTTCACTTTCTATTCACAACTGAAAGTCTATGAAGATATTATCTTACCCAGGTAATGTGTTAAATGGTAGAGTAGGCTCGGTTATTTCAGTCTTTGTGCTGTTTTCGTATGTCGTGGAGTCTGCTTCCATCATTATCAACTTAATTCACAGACATCTATAATTTATCACCATGTTTTTCACCAGTAAGTATGATCATGAAGAGCTATCTTATCTTAACATATTCTTTTATTTACATTCAATATGAATAAATTAATGATGGTGTTTACTTTTTTTACGATAACTTATTGCTTCATTCCAAATAAATTATTGATTCCGAAAACCAGACGGAAAGAAATCCAAAATACAGAACAGAAACGTCAATCGTATCGAACTCAAACAAAACAAAAGTCAAAAATAATGTCAATCTTAAAAAGCAGTTTTAAATCTTGCAACATTGAAACGCAAAGTAAAACACAAGAGTAATAAAAAAGTTGCCAAAAAAGAAAAAAAAAACTATATTCTATAGATATTGAAAATAAATAAAAACAACTAAAAAAAAACTTTTTTTTTTCTACGATTCAAATAGAGACCTACTTATAGAAAACGAAATCTAAACGCAATAAAGGGATGGGAGCGAACTTGTTCGAGCATAATTAATGCTTGGATGAATCGATTTAAAAACTATTTGATTTCAATGTTACTTAGTTTAGACAAATTAGTTTTTTTAGGGGAGGTTCTGGGTTAGATTTCTGGGTTGGGCAAAGTGTTATTGGGTTTTCCATCAGGAATTTCGCAGTAGTAATCCGGAGTCCGGATTTGTACTCGGTTGATGGCAATAGGCTCGCCCCCTGTTACATGGGAGACTCAGACTTCGGAGCTCTGACTATTTCCTCGGAGCTTTTTGTTTAAAATTATAGTTTATGTTAATGAACATTAATTGTGAAAATTCCTACCTTTCACACACGCAACGACTTTAGCCGGCGAGTAACTGGTAGTTTGAAAATCTCACGCCCGCACACTGATTTTAACATCACTGGCAGTGGCAACTAATCGACTGTTAAAATTTATGTGTGGCCGTGAGTCGCCGGCGAGTAAAGTCACTACGTGTATACCAAGCATTAGTTAGGATAAAAAGTATTTATGGCACTTTTTATTGACAATTTGTAAATGTATCAAAATCGATTAATTTAGAAATCGATTTGGAGTTGATTGTGTGCAACTGGCAACACTGCTTGTGCCACAGAGCATGTAACCTTTTGCTTGTGCGTGCCTTTTTCATTCAATTTCGAGTTCCGTTTTGTTTATGTCAAAGTAAAGTGTCATGTTGCTTGGAATTTAAGTTTTTATATTTACTTACGCACGCTGAGGGATTTATTTTTCCTATTATTTGTGATAAACTGTAATCGTCAATTAAAGCAAAGTGATGCATTTGGAATTGTTCATGTACTATGTAAGTATTGTTTAATTTTATTGACATTTTCTGTCAGCATCTTCGTATTTTTGGTTTCCATAATTTCGATTTCGACACTCAGTTGAAGTTTATCTTAAAATTAAATGGTATGAATCTAGTTAAGTATAGCAATATTATAGTCCTTTTAAACCAGAATAGTATAGTCTAATTAACTTTTATAACGTTATTTTATTATATTTATTTACTGTTTTGCAAAAATCAATACATTATCTTGATATTTATTTCAAGTTAAATTATCAAATAACGTTTTTGTTCTGTGCTAGGTGTTTTGAGATTTTTTAATTTACATATAATATCATTCACAATGTAATTAAACACAGGTGCATTTTAGTTTTAATAGGTACCTATTCCACACAATGTGTAGGTCTAAAGTAGGTAACTTCACACAGTTATCTACATTATTGTCTTTTTTTTATTAATATATTTTTAATTAGTGTAATTTTTACCGGTCAGATAAAGATTTCTCAGTTCCTTTTAAACAATTCTGAAAGGACTATCCAATATTTTTTTTTTTTATGCAAAAGCCTCCCCTTTCTAGCTAAGGCATTAATTTATGGAACCCTGGAACAGAAAGGGCTAAGGAAGGAACACGGGTGGGTTTTAGTCAGTAAAAGTCTGACACTCCCTTCCGCTCCACCCAGAGCGGGAGGGGTCATTTGATGATTTCCCATCCAATAATTTATTAGAGATTTATTAATTCATTAGTTACAGTGGTAAACAATTTAATAGTAGAAGTAGTACATTAAAATGACAACCCACATAAAAATAAGTTTAGTTTAATTAAATACAAAATAAACATGACCTTTATTCAATATGACTCAGTTCAATATCAGTATAATTAATTATTACCACAGTACCTACCTTCTCACACTTAAACAATTACCATGGGTACCTCACTGTTCATTTTAATTTCCTCTAATTTGTTGTTAACAATATAATTGCGGTTCACTTCAGCACCAATTGCTTCAACTTGACGTAAATTAAACAACAAAGTGTCATGGAGAATTAAGCAATCAAAATAAACTCCTACAGTGCTTGTAAAATTACTTATAAAATGGAGGACTTTTTTATCCATGACCAAAATAGAGAACATGCCTTACTGTTTAACAAAATATATGAATTTATTAGGAAGGACTTTGAATAAAACATGTGTACTATTCAGTTTTTTTGTCATAAAACCTAACATGGAATTAGTGATTTAATCTGTGACAAAAGCTTGCCATTTTCGTACATTAAAGTTGTAATAAAAAATGATAACTACACAAATCTATGTTACACCTACATCTATACACAACACTACTTTTTATACCTGCTATATAAACAAAACATGTATTAAAAGGAGTAGTATTTAACTCAAAGTGAACACTCTGCCATTATCTTATGTATGTTAGGTTCTAAAGTTTTTTATCTCGCGAAGCGACGCGCGCTTTACTTGTGGTTACCACGTGTACAAACACCGTGAATGTGTGTGTAAGCGCAGGAGCTCTCGGTACCGTCCGAGACAATGGCGAAGTCGGAAGTGTGTGTGTGTTATGTGCTGACGCTACACTACACTTGGTTGTTACAAGGAAAGCGCGCGTCGCTTCGTGATATAAAAATACTATATCTAGTAACTTATCCCTTCCTCATGTGTTAACAACCCTGGCAAACTGCATTTATGCCAAGCCAGACCTCGTCTAAGCATATTATGCTCAAGTAGACCTATTACGGCCATAATTCACCTATTTATTAATTGCCCGAATGGTTTTAATTTATTCGCCGCGAAAAAATCCAGGACGGAATCCAGACACGTCTTTTATCTGGTAGTTCCTTGGTATCGACCACTTAACACGCGGCATGTTCGTTGCATTACGCTGTTCGCAATAATGAAGATCATTAAAACAATAGGTACAGTCTCATAGACGAGCCCACAAGTTCCCATAACATAATGTTACACAAACCTGAATGATACCATAAGGAGAATAAAGCAACTTTATCAGAGATCTCCACAAATGTGCACCCATTACCATCTGTACTAACTGGGAAGTAATAAAAAAAATGCAAACTACTGTAACCGTGCGAGTTTCTGAAATTATAAGTTGGAATACGTATTTCATATGTGGTTTCCGCGTGGCTTGCGTGATTAAGGGCGTTAGTTAGTGCAGTGACGCAACACGCGTATTTTCGGCGTCAATATTAACGTATTTCGTCCATAACGGCTGTGCTGAAATGTGAGCCGACGCCGACGCTGCCGTCCCCGCCCGAACTTACGCTACTAATTGAGCTATTAACAGCTAACACTTGTACGTTACATACACATAGTTATTAGTTCACAGCTATTTAGAAATAGGCCATTTACGAGTTACGTATAAATGACTTTTATTGCACTTCCCGGTGTATTTAAGTTAGCATCTCTGAGAAAATCGCATTACAAACCAGGACGTCATCGTAAAGCAGCATATGGGCTTAAAGAAGAAGCATGCGCAGCACATAGGTGGGTATCGTGGTGATTTATCGAGTGTTCTCCGATTCTCAGAAGACGTTGTTCTTTTGTCTCTCTAAAGTGAATGGTCGCAGTTAATTATGCGTAGGTATCTGTCTTTCGATCTCGCGAACTGCATTACTGCATACTACGTGGTAATCGCTAGTAGGGCATTTCGATGTTAAGCCTAGTCTTCGGGCAATATAATTTAAATCTTAAAATCATTACTTGGTGGATACATTCGGCTCTTTAATGTTTGATTTTCAGAGCGTATCAATCTGTCTTTCCTGGATAATGTCGACAAATAGTCCAGCTTGACCAAAATGTTTGTAGTTTCGAAGCTGAACAGTTATTGGTTCAATAAATAAGCATCAACTACCACAGTAGATGACCTAATATCACCGTCTCAAAAGTAAATTGGTAATTGCTCTAGGAAGCTACTATTAGAGCTTGATGCTATTGTCCATATTGGTATGAAGATGCCTTAGTTCGGAAGTCTCGTCTATCAAATAATTTGTACCAAAAGCAATATTCCAAAAAGTCCAATTTCCCAATGAGTATCTAGGTCAATTTAGTACCTACGTGTTATTTTCCCAACGTTATTCTAATCACTGCGCTGACCATCCATGACTGGTTGTGGTTGCGATTCTTTTGTTTTCTCTTCAGCTAATCATCGGTAGTTTGCAATTTATTGTCAAGGTCTGCTACTACAATTACAAGGGGATTTTTTTTTATTCTATCGCTTAACTTGGCGTTTATTTGTCACTAAACTCATTACCGACCTTTGTCAATTGATCAAGCAAGATACAAAATTGAGTAAACTGTTAATAAAATTGTACTGTACCGTTTACTTACCATGACATTAAAAAATTTAACTGATAAAGACCCATCATAATCAAAGTTGAAGATCCGCATTTTTGGTTTAAGCACGTAGGCCATCATGCATAACATTTGTAGAGCGAATACGATATAATGGTCGATAAGATGGTCGTACGAAATAGGTCACTAGAATTGTTAACATACATTGTCACAATCCTGAAAGCTGTGAATGAACCCATTGGCAAATACTGGGATCATTTACCTACTTTGAAAAAGCGCGATACAACCAGATTTATGTCCCTATGAGCACAGTAAAACCCTCGTCTTTGCCTCTATAACTTGCACGCGTCACATTTGAACATTTCCCCTCCTGAATCAAATGTACACACACAATTGTATTATATTAATTTGACGTGTCGAGATTGAGGTGTTGTAAGAGAGATGTAGATCTGTGTGTCACCTCCACGTAATTACATGCAACATTAGCGGTGAGATGCTATGTTACGTGACACGGTGCAGCCATTAACGATGTAACGCAATTTGCTAGCAAAATATTTTGGTACAAACTCGTGCGCTCAAAGTGCGATTACCTGTGCTTGTGCAATGCGTTGCAGAAGCTCCAAATGACAATGTTCAGGGCATGCCGGTGTAGAAACCAGTTTTATTCCATTCGCTTGTTACAATTTCGGATGGGCAATAACAAGATACGGTCTTCATTTTATACAGTAGGTAGAACGATTTTTAACGCACGTTAGCTGTAAAGACTCCTTTGAAACAAGGCATTACTGACGTCAGCTATTCACGTTTCCATTTAACCTTTTGCCATTCGCCACATCTGCTTACACTGACGAAGCGCAGCCAATTTCGAGGTCGCCAGTCATGGACGCCGCATTCTAGACCATTGAGGATTTATATCTGCCCTGACACTAGGAGGACTAGAGTTCAAAGCACTCAGTCAACGCGACAATTACTTCTAATCTATTACTCTGACACAAAAATGCTCAAGTAAACTATTTAAATCTTGTTTATCTAAATAACTGTAGAAAATGTTCTATTGTTCCTAAATTAGGCTTGATTACAATTCAGGCGGTTCTGGCGTGGGCGAGCTGTGATTGTTTACTGTGTGGCTCGACTCCTAAAGGCGTCTTAACGACGGACGCACTTTCTACATGAGCAAAATTTAAATCACGATATTGATATTATCTGTGACTGTGTTCCTTTCCACAAAACGAATAAGGCGTGTAGTGTTCTGCATATAGCAACCGGTTTGTCTCCTTTTAGCGCAGATAATGCTTTTTTTCATAGCGAGATTGCCACAATGACAAGCCGGCATGAAAAGATTATGAATGATAATGGTAGAACCTCGTGACCTTGAGCTGAAATACGATATGGAGTCAGACGGCACGCAGGTTTCCAAACACGTAGTCTGAAGAACAGACGTTTCGTGTCTTCCAGTCATCAGTGGGTTTCACGACAAATCATATTGATTGCGTTTCAGAAACTTTATATTTCGCCTTTCTGCGAATAAAGCTCATTCTGATCATGGTCTACTTTAGCTTTGCTCAAACTGTTTCACATTTATTTTTTGCAATCTTTCCTGGTACTTATTGAGAAATCTTTATGTAAATACTTTTTGGTCTCAATTGTAAGGACCTTTCTACTTAGTGGGCGTAACCAATGTGGGTGTCAAACTATTGGCGACCTCGATTTATGGGTTATTGAATCATAAAACATTATAATATGGTCGGTATGTGGGCTTTAAAAACATAATACCGACCATTATTTTTCTAAAAGAAAGCAATTTTTCCTCTTCAGTGTCATTACACGTATAGATTATCAAAATATGTGCTAACATACTCTTTAAGCCACTGCTTGGGCAACTTTTCAGACCAAATCCCAAAAATGTAAGCCTTGTGTCAAACTTTGCTTCAGACATAATCCAAACCTTTGACGGCTACGCAACCCTTCACTCAACTGTAAATCCCTACTCAGACGCCAAGTCCCCCACCCCAACAGTCCCCCATCTGAACCCCAACAATATTAAGTTGTTAATTTCACACAAAATATCAAAAACATACCGTTGTACCGCGGCCGCGGCCATGAAAAGTTTATACCTTTGGCTTTAAGGAAAACCTGTATCTATTTCTCTTATGAACACGTACGAACCGATAAGCATATATACACAAATGTAACACATTCTAGCTATATTCCAACATCCCAATCACGTAGGTAATAATACTTTCAGCCTTTATTGTTCCCACTGCTGGGACACAGGCCGCCTCTCTGTGAGAGGGATTGGGTCGTAACCCATCACGCGGGCCCAGTGCAGTTTGTGCATGGATGTCTTCGTTTTTTTTTTAGTTCTAGGACATGCCAGGTTCATAATGATGTTTTTCTTTCACCGTCTTGAGAGCAGCGATGATGAAATAATTAACACAAAGTAAAGTGCCTGGGCGGGGATCGAACCACAACTCGTAAGTCGCAGCCGTTTGTACTGGGCCATTACTGCTTTATTTTATTTTTTTATTTTATTTTATTTTACTTTATTGGGACATTTAACAGTTACACATTACAAGATGTATGACAGAATAAATTATGAACTAAGTAAACGTGTAACCCACACCAATATCCGCGACATAATGATGAAAGAAAATAGTTAAAAGCGTGCGTTAAATTACAAAAAAAAAATAAGTACTCATAGGGATAATGGGTATAGGATATCTACTTTAGGGATTCTATAGCCATCCTTTTGAACTTAAAGTGTGTAAGCGCGAAAATATCAAGTTCGATAAAATGTGTGTTATACGTATCTACAATGCGTCGGAGAGGCGCCCGTGCGCCCGCGTGAGTTCTACACCTTGCAGTGTGGAACAGCCGAGGCACGCGCACCTCTCGGCGGATTACAGTTCTAGGTACAATGTAACATATGTTATTAGTAATATCAGGACAATCGAATTTGTTATTACACAGACCATGCAGCATCATGGCCATCAGTAAGCTGCGTCTAGACTCCAAGCCTTGAATGTTATAACGCTTTAATAATAGAGTGTATGGTAATTTTGACTTAGTGCATCTGTAGTGCATAACACGTAAAAATTTCTTTTGAACCATTTCAATTCTTTTTACATAAACGTCAAAAATGGGACTCCAAATCGGTACTGCGAATTCCAATTGAGAGCGGACCAAAGCTTTGTATAGAAGTAAAAATGTAGACGGTCTTTTAAAGTCAATAGAGGATCGCATGACAAAACCAAACATACGATACGCCTTGTTAACAATGCTATCAATATGAAGATCAAAGTGCAACTTCGAGTCCATTAGAACCCCAAGATCTCGAATGTGGTCAACTCTTTGCAAACGGATACCTTGAAGACTATAATCAAATGTTATAATGTTTTTATTTTTAGTAAAAGTGATTGCATTGCATTTAGGTAAGCTAAGGTGAAGTCTGTTGGATGAACAATATCTAGAAAGCCTATCAAGGTCCTCCTGTAGAAGAAGGCAATCCTGTGTGCTTTTGCACGATTTATAAATCTTGATGTCGTCGGCATACATTAGAAATTGGGAATGAAAGAAGCATTTCTTAATGTCATTGATAAACAGAACAAAGAGTAGGGGACCCATTATTGAGCCCTGGGGCACCCCAGAGGTGACAATAATTGAGCTCGATTGGAAACCATTAATAACTATTTTTTGCGACCTGTTAAATATATAAGCCATGAACCATCGTAACAAATTACCACGGATGCCATTGTATGCAATTTTATCCAGAAGCAGTTTGTGGTCCACCTTATCAAAAGCCTTCCGAAAATCCGTGTACACAGCGTCAACTTGAGCTTGTTCATCCATTTTTTTGAACAGGAAGTCAGTGAACAGCATGAGATTAGTATTTGTCGAGCGTCGTTTTACAAATCCATGCTGCTCACCAATAATGAGGTTGTGAACGTGGGGATACACTTCGCTGTGTACAAGACTCTCGAAAAGCTTCGACAAGGCGGACAGTATAGAGATAGGGCGATAATTTTGTATGTTGTTTGTGTCACCAATCTTAAACACTGGTGTGATATGTGCCCGTTTCCATATATCGGGAAAAGTGCCTTCTCTTAAACATTTATTAAATATAATATGAAGTGGTAGAACAATATTCTCTCCGGTTTTCCTTATAAAGACGGGTGGCAAGCCATCGGGACCAGCACCTTTATTTAAGTCTAGTTGCTTTATTGCGTTATGTACAACGTTTACTGGTAAATAGATTTCAGAGAGACAGGGCGAATTATCTGCGTATGTACTAGGTGGCTGCCACATCGCGGGGTTAAAGTTCGTAGGTTCATAAACGGAAGTGAAAAAAGTGGAGAACATATTACATATGTCAGTTGGATTGTTAGAGTTAAGATTTTCAAGAAACATATTTGCTGGAATCTGCGCCTTGCCCTTCTTGTGTGAAACGTACGTCCAGAAATGTTTAATACCAAGCGGAATACTGTCTTCGACTGATCTCATGTATTGTTCAAAACAATTGTCACACTCAGATTTAAAACGTTTACGATAAGTAGAAAAAATTACGTAGTCAGAAGCATTACCGTACGTTTTCCATTTCAACCAAGCTTTTTCTTTGCTTTTGAAAATACGAATGAGAGAAGGTGAGAACCACAACGGAAAATAAGAGTTCCTGAGACGAGACAGCGGAATATGCCTTTTAATTATACTATAAATTTGATCGTAAAATGTATTAACCGATTGTTCAGCAGAAAGGTCGTGAAGCAATTGATTCCAGTCCAACATGCTAAGCTCGTTATTAATTAAATCATAATTAGCTTTAAAAAAATTATGTCTCATGTTTAACTGACGTTTCATTGGCATAATTTTCGTGATGAATGAGGTTACTACTGAGAAGGGTGGGTGGTAAACATCAGGCGGTAGCAGTGGTGTACATGACTTAGCCACACAGTCAACGTTAGACAAAAACAAATCCAGTATACGCCCTAAATTATTTCTCAGCGTGTTATATTGAGAACTATTACAGTCTTGTCAAAGCTCTTGCCTGGACGGACGCGTGTTCGATTTTTCTATTTTTGAGTCGTATAACTGTTTCTGCAATCGGAACTCTGTTGCTGTGCTATATGGTTGTAAATACACTGTCAATACAATTTGTCTTCATTACATAAAAGTGAGAAGTCCAATCGTTTGTCTCTGTCACATCATACATCGTAAACGCTCGTGTCAACTCGTGTGGTGAAAGTAAAACCTTCGTAATACGTGGGAACGAGACATCCATCTTTTCGTCCTGCTCGCCGCTGCACACTTCTTCGCTGATACCTCCAACTTTTTTAAAGATCTACTTCTTGGATACTGTCTGCAGCAGCATAATGAATGTCCAAAGATCTCCTCCCATGGTAAGCACGGGATCACAACCAGACCTTTCTAAACTGCGTGATGAATCCATGGCTGTCACGTTTAGAAAGAGAAAACAACCCGAATGTAACTGTGATCACTCGGAATTATTAATTGAACTTCAAAATAAAATTATGATGACGATCACATCCACCCTTGAAACTCAAAATCAGAACATGATGACCACTTTGGAAGCATTGCGTCAGGATATAAACGGGTTTAGGCACGATTTGGGGACCGCAGATGGCAAAATTGATAAGTTGTCCGAAGAACAAACATGCATTAAGAAAGATGTGAGCGATATGAAATCTACAAATACAACTACCAATAGTAAAATACAGAGTGTATCACAGGATCTTGAAGCACTTCAGGTGACCGTTGCAAACTTATCCGATCAGCTACGGGTTAAAGAACAGCAGGGAAGAATTAACAACCTTGAAATAGCTGGCATTCCCTTCATAAAAGGTGAAAATTTAATCAATATCATACATAACATAGCCAGAAAGATTAATTTCCCAATTACAACAACGGACATCGATTATATCCACCGAGTTCGACGCTTCAACTCGAACAATCCTACTGCGGATACCGGTGAGTTAGCTTCCAATGCTACATTCGTCCCGAATATCATCCTCAAGTTCACCCAAAGGAAACGCAAAAATGATATGTTGGCTGCTGTCCGCGCGCGACGAGGTCTAACAACAGCTGATGCTGGATTGGATGGGCCGGCGAAACCCATTTTCATAAATGATCACTTGACTCCACTGAACAAACAATTATATAAGCAAGCCCGTCTACTTGCTAAAGAAAATGACTATAAGTATGTATGGTTGTCAGAGTGTAAAATCTTGCTACGTAAAAATGATACGTCCAAAATTATGTGTGTGTCTAGTGATATCGACTTAGCTAAAATAAAATGACTACCCACTAATACTCATTATATCTGCATACGTTCTTTATTACCTACTAGGATATTATTTGTAGTACTTTACTGTAAAATGCGTTGTTGTTCTGATGTTGGGAAGGAATGTACATTCATTTATGAAACTCACTACCAATCTGCATTAACACTGAAAATCCTTAAATGTAATGTTAGTGGAACTTGTTTATTCATAGCTGTCATAATTATTAAAATTCGATAACAATAACTTGTCCATTTATTACCAAAACGTGAGGGGCTTACGCACTAAATCACACATGTTTCTTTCCGAAGTTTTGCAGAACAATTATGACGTCATATGTATCACAGAGACCTGGCTTAATGATAACTTTCACAGTAGCGAATATGTTGATAGCCGATACGAACTATACCGCTGTGATCGTAATTACCAAGCGACTGGCAGCGATCGTGGCGGAGGTGTTATGATTGCCGTGCGCCGCGAGCTTTGTCCTTGGCAGCGCAGCGACATGCATGCGTCACCGTTGTCGGACGAGGTATGGGTCTCTCTGCCTCTGCGCACGAATTCGTTGGCGGGCCAAAATAATGTCGGTTCTGAATACTTACACATAATAGCTACGTATATACCCCACGGTACTAGTCATGAATCATTGCTGGCATCCTTTTACGATAGAGTGAATGAATTTATTTTACGTAACAATAACGATAAATTTCTTATACTGGGGGACTTTAATGTTACGCATGCTAATTGGTCTTGCAATTATAACTCAAATTACATGGATATAAACACTAACAGTGACAAATTAGCCAGCCTCACCGCCGATTTCATGAATTTCTCATCCTTGTTACAATATAATAATCAATTTAACCATAATAATAGAATATTAGATTTAATTTTTAGTAATGAACTTTGCCTTGTCTCACTCTGCAAACATCCATTTGTACCACAAGATTTGCATCACAACCCATTAGAAATTGACTTAAAATTAAACTTTTGTCCCGCACTCAAACTCCCATCTACGATGAAAAGACAATATTATAAAGCAAACTACGAGTCAATTAAAACTGCCCTTGCATCTGTGGATTGGGAGAATATTTTTTCAAGTATGACCCTTGTAGATTCCATGATTGATTACTTATATAATGTTCTCGAAGATATTGTGGCCGAATTTGTGCCAACCTGCAATTTAAGTTCTAGACAAAAATATCCACCTTGGTATACAAAACCACTTATTAAGTTATCCAAAGAAAAATGCAAGTTTCACCATAAATGGAAAACATATGGTAACCTCAACGATTATCATACGTTCTCGTTATTGCGGAGTAGATTTAAAAAAATGTCTAAAGATTGTTATCAAAATTTTATTAAGTATTCTGAAGATAATATAAAGAAAGATCCTAATTCATTTTGGTCATTTGTCAAATCAAAAAATGCATCTAATACCATCCCTGAAAAGATGATGTACAAAGGTCAAATACTCTCTACTGGTGAGGAGATTTGTGATGCCTTTAATCATTATTTCAACTCAGTTTTTGTTTCAGCCACATCTCAAATCTACCCTCACAGCCACAACTCATCTTCAACTGCAGATATAGGCACAATCAACATTACTTTTAAACAAGTACTGAGTGAATTAAAAAACGTAAATATTAAAAAAGGTGCCGGATCCGATGACCTTCACCCTATTTTCATAAGTAGGTGCGCTGAGGTTCTTGCAAGACCAATAACCATAATATTTCGCACGTCTATTGAAACTGGAGTATTTCCTAGTAAATGGAAAAATTCAATTATAACCCCTATACCCAAAAACAATAGAAAAGATATTGTTACAGAATACAGACCGATCTCTAAATTATGTGTTCTGGGAAAAATATTAGAAAAAATTGTAACATCTCAAATCTCACTCGCTCTTCGTAATCACATTTCTCAGCACCAGCACGGTTTCTTTAAACATCGCAGCGTAGATAGTAACATGTTGAATTTTTCGGAATTTCTAGTGCAGGCCATGGATAAGAATCTACAGGTAGATGTCGTGTACACTGACTTTTCGAAGGCGTTCGACAAAATTAATCATGATATGCTTATTGAAAAACTAGCGAGGGCCGGAGTGCACGGAAACTTACTGCGATGGATCCAATCTTATATAAAAAACCGAAGTCAGGCAGTCTGTGTTAAAGGTTACTCTTCTCAATTCCTCCCTGTTCCCTCAGGAGTTCCCCAAGGTTCCCATATGGGACCCTTGCTCTTCAATCTTTACATTAATGACATAGGATCTATATTTGACCACAGTAACCACTTACTTTACGCTGATGATACTAAAATATTCAGAATGGTTAAATGTGTCGGAGATTGCGCTAAATTACAAAGTGATTTATTAAATTTGCATAACTACTGTACAACAAATCAACTCTATCTCAACATAGAAAAATGTTTTATAATGTCATATACGCGGAAAACTCACCCATTCAATTTCGACTACACAATAAATGGCCTAATTCTTAAAAGAGTTTCCACCATTAGAGACCTGGGTCTCGTTATGGACTCCAAATTAACATTTACCCATCACATAGATCGCATAGTCGGCACCGCATTTCGCAGCCTAGGATTTATTTTGCGAATCAGTAAACCTTTTAAAAATGTTACGACTTTAAAAATTCTTTATTTTTCATTTGTCCGCTCTATTCTAGACTTTTGTAGCACTGTGTGGAGCCCGTGTTTTGACATACATATAAATAGAATAGAAAGAATACAAAAAAAGTTTTTAAAATCACTAAATTATCGCAATAATATCAATGACGCTGCATATGAAGATGCATTGCGTAGGCATAAACTGATTAGTCTTCGTAGCAGACGTGATACGTTCGACATTATTCAATTGTTCAAAATTTTAAACTCGTTGACCGATTCACCATCATTACTTGATAAAATATCACTAAAAGCACACGCTCGCCTACCCGTACGCCCCTCACGTACAAAACCACTTTTTGTTCCTCCTCGACTAAATAAAACATATACTCGTAACTCATTTTTATACCGTTCCACTAACAATTATAATAGAGAGTTTACAGATATAGATCTTTTTAACATTTCTCTTAATAGCCTAAAATTAAAGCTAAAAAGTAAATATGTCACCTAATAATTTAATACTTACCTTCGTTATCACTTTACGGACTTTAAAACTGATAATGACATGTGTTTCAGTGAAGTCATGTTCTAATGCAACAATACTATGTATACCTATCTAACGCGTCTTTCCTTATAAGGAGTTTATTGTACTTATTCTTACTATTATTTCACATTGTCGGCACTATAGGTCTGTTGTAAGAAACCAATTGTCTTAAAAATTATATTGTTTGTATATGACTGTTTGATGCCAAAATAAAAAAAAAAAAAAAAAAAAAAAACTATTAGATAAAGAAATTTTAATACAAATTTAATACTTTAATACCAATCATGCTTAATTAATAGCAATTTTCAATAAACCTAACGTGTTGATAATCGTGATAGCCTTGATACAATCCATTTTTTCTGAATATAGAAACATGGACTCGAATAAATCAAACACGTAAATAACCCTGCATCGACATAAATCGGATTAATCCCGACAGACGGACGTCATGCATTAGTTTGTCGAACACAAATCGAATATACATAAATCATGCATTGTTTGGAATGGAGTTACTATCTTCAAAGGAAGTGACACTAGATCAACAGCTATAGGCAATCTGGGATCGAAAATTGGAATGCAGGCAGAATCAAATCAACCAAACCCAAACCTCCAAAACCCAAACAAAACCAATTCCAAACCTTGAACTATTTCGCAAATCAAACTAACGCAAGCATTTTCAGCTTAGTTGCAGTTTCCCAACGAAGCTAAGTTCCAAATTAAATCAATGACCAGCAATAACACTGGTTACTGTTATCCTGCATCATCCCACTGCTGGACAAAGGCATGACATCCAGTTCTTTCGATCCAGGGCTAAAGTGGACCACTGGTCGTTTGTTTTCTCCAGCTCGTCCCGCCATCTTCTACGTCTGCCGCGACGCCTTTTACCTGTGTCAGGGCTCCACGTGGTGGTGATTTTAGCCCACAGCTCATTGGGCATACGGCAGGCGTGGTCAGCCCAGTCTCAATTCAGCTTAGCGGCTTTTTGAGCAACCTCAATAATCTGTGTTTTGGAGCGCAGTGTGGTCTTGCGAATATGGTCTGTGAATTTGACGCCTAAAATACTGCGCTGCCAACTTGCAGTAATAATACTTATGCACTTCAAGAAACCAATAAACACATATTAATCAATCCTCAATTTCCCAAACCATGATTAGTATTAGTAGTGGCTCTTGACAATTGATTTAAAACACTCTTCCTACGATCTATCGACTCTTAAGAGGCTGTACGATTGATGGTTCATTTGCAGCTCGCTTGATTTGAAAGTTTATCTGACGTGAATAGATTCGAGTTGTTTTGTTGTGTGTCTGTCGGCTGGAGCAGCAGGTATGTGCGGAACGTCGCCCGCTCGGTTATAATTAGCAGTCTTTTGACACTCTAGCACTTTCTACGGCAGTCTTCCTGGAATATCAGTCCGGTTGACAGGCGATAGAGGGGATATTTTCACACTTTTTTGTCATATAAATCAGCTCTACTTGATAAACAAGCTAAGTATGTTTATCATAGGTGTCTGTAGTTAACGAACGATGAGGAATTAACACCATATTACTAACTATTTTGGTCCACATCTCAACACGAAGTGGTCACCATTTCAACATTAACCGTAATATCTTAACGTAACCCCGGAACATGCATAAAAATGCATGCCCCAAAAGGATAGCAGAAAAATTGGTATTCACTGCACCAAATAATTGCAATTTAAGATTCTATCGAACGCTACCCCCGGAGCATTGCCCGAATGTTTCCTCGTCTCGATCCCGTTATAAAGATATCTCATTTCGGAATACTTGCTATTACTTCTTCAATATGATGTGCAGTATAGATCATTTATCTCGTGCTGCTCACACTAAAACACTTTATTTTAATTCCAAGAAGATGGCTATTACACACACACACTAGTTCTCAACTGTGCGTGCTAATCAGCAACCAATCACGAAATAAAGAGGTGTGAAAAAGTATGTTGACACAGTCCATTCAACTTCAATTTGTTTAGTTTACTTTTGATGTTAGTTTTTGTACGTTTGTCAAGGTTATTTCGATTGAAGTTCATGTTGAGGACACACATATTCACAACAATGAATTTGCAAGATGTATCAAAATTGTTGATGGATAAAGTTTAGACGAGGTTTCGAAATGTTACCTCAACATATACTTGGTAATTCATGAAAACAAAACCAAGACTAATCAAATTCCCGGGCAGACTTGTAGTCTGCACGGAATTTACAAGCAACTGCTGAAATATACCAATTCACAGCCATTTATATTGCTCAACATAGGCATAAGTTACCTATAGAAATAATGATCTTACCTAGGGAATTGATATTCCAAATATTGCCAAAGATCCAACTATTCTGGGTTGGAAATATAATCTTGTCAGAGTACGGGAGCAGGATGCTGTCTGTACCTAACTCAGCAAGCTGATTTATAATTCTAGCAGCTGCAAAGATTTCATATCTTATTCCTGAGTAAGGAGACAAGAATTTCTCTCCAACTTTTGGCCATTTGTTACTTAAAAATAGAAAGCCTTCCATTGTTTTTATGTGGGAAAAACTACGTGGAGACTTGCTAATCGCTTTCGCTACTGTCGATAAGTTTCCTCAGCAGATAGACTGGCCATGTAACAACGTTGTCAATACGCGTGTTTAATTTGATCAAACACTTTCCATTAAACTAATTGGATAGGTTCGCGTGAAATTATCGACTTGGTGGTAAGATAGACCCCACATAACAAGAAGTTTTGTTATCAAAACCAAAGTTTGCTGATTCAGTTAGCTAGCGATAGTTAAAATGTAATTATTTATTCAGTAAACTTTATTAATAGTATCGGAACTTTTCAGACTGTTCGGAGTTGAACATAGGTAAATGTTATTTCCAGTTCTTCCCCACTGCTCAACCAGATTGCTCAACTAGTTGAGCAGTTGGGCTGTAGTTCAATAACCACAACTTTCCAACGAGTATTTAATTAATCCTTGGTCGTATAATTTTGGGCTCATGTATTTGGGTCATTAGTCCCGTCATATGGCGGGTAGTTCGATCAACAACCGAAACGTTTCCTTGATGGCAGGAAGATGCGTATGCCATAAACACGTACGAGTATATCCGCACTGGTTAATTGCTCCACAATCTGCACCCGCGCTGATTGCGTATCAAATTGCTCCAGTGAAAGCCGCGAGTGATACATTTAGTGATGACTCGCTGTTAAAAACCACACCACTGTGGGAATATTTGAATATCATTCCGTGTCATTTGGAACTTGTTCACATTGCCCGAGCATATAACATACTCTCATCAAGACAATACTGCCCAGGTTTACCTATAACTGGCATATATAAAAAGTTTCATTACATACGTTATTGTTTATTATTAATTAGCTGATGCGGATGTAATGCTGAAACTATTTATTAATATCCAATGTTACGAAGAGATTTAATCTCGGCTGGAATTATAGATAGAGCACTATGTAATTGGGTGTAACACGATTCATATGCGGAACAAGATACTTTTTATTATGAACTTTCACCTACACAATGGGAACTGTGTAACAAAGCGTATAATAGTTAAAAATTGATTTTTTTTATCCCTCGTGAGACTTATTAACTGCCTGTACCATTTATGCTCACGTAATATCGAAGAAGTAGATAGGTATCTATGGGAATTCAAGTATTGGATTATGTATGAAAGTAAACTTACCTATTGGCTACCAATTAGCAATCGCAATTACTTTTTTCGTTATCTTTGTTGGAAGAAAAAAATCAGTTACATGCTCGACTAGCTCATTTACGACATTGCCTTGTTCAACCACCTAGGTAAGTACCTATATGTTCGTTGTTTCGATATAAATACAAGTAACGCGTTATTTTGGTGTCATGGACTGGGCTGCGTGCAACGCGCTGACCTCTCAATGCGGTGTACGCAGGCTCCGCCGCAGACCTCAGATCTGGGTCACTCGACCGCCGGCGCCACCCGAAAATGTCACTCTAAATACATTAAATCTCAATTCCCGAACGTTCCTTACGAGACGCAGCCACGTAGGCGTGAAACTAACTAACTAAAAATGTAATAGTTTCCCAACATTTCTATGTTTCCTTCCCTCCGGTTTCCGGGTTCTGAGGTCTATTCTTGGTTTCCCCGGAATTGCGCAAACTCCGGGTAAACTTTGCCGTAATGTGCGAATATAGATCTATAGTCTATACGTTCAGTCACGTTCCGTTGCGTTACAAGTTAGATCACATGAGATTTATATGATTTTGTATCTGTATTATACTGTAGGCTAATATCATATTGCATTTGCATCCAATGTGGCGCGAATTCGTCACAATCTCACAATGCGTCCATTTACTTGCGCTAACGCCTTAGCAATTTCCTGTCATGTGCCACGTGTTCCCCGGCGTCAGTTACTCACTATCCTTATTCATTTTATATTTTTGTTTCTGTCTGTTTTATGTTTCCCTCTTCCAAATCAAGCAACTAAAGCTTTAGGATTATTCATTGTTGGAATACATGTTTCTTTTTTAGAATAAATCACTGGAGTAATCTGAAATCTAACATCATTGAAAAACTAGTAGTTGCGGCTTGCGGGGCAATGAGCCTATCCGACGCGCCGATCGCTAATAGAAGTTTTTGCCCCCGGAATGTTTTTATTAAATATATTTTTATGTAACAAAAGGAACATGAAAGCTCGTTGAAAGCTTGGATAAGATCAGGTTTGGAACTTTCCAATATAGTATCTGCAACAAAAGGAAACCAGAGCAAGCTTTACGAAAGATCACGATTGGTTCCTGTCGCAAGGTGCAATTCACTGCAATTAAGTAATTTGAGAATTTCTTTTGCAAAATTGCCACCAATTGTAAATTCCACCATCTTCGTGTTTGTAATACAATTTAATATGAAAAGTAAACTAAATAAATGGCCAAGTTTATCAACGTACATGTGGACCGACGTACAATCTAGATACGGCGAGTCAAACGTCCGGGTAAAATTAGCTTGGAGCTTGAGTTCGTTCCTTTTCGCAGACCCCTATCGGCTTAAACCGATAATTCTATGGGACCTTGATAACATATCAGTATAATTCATTCTATAATTTCATACGGGTCATAATCAACCATCTGCGGTCCAATGTGGAATATTTGGAAAAGTTGTTAAAGACCTTCCAAAAAATTCGATTGCTCTTATTTCACTTCAGTTTTTTTCTACTCAGCCTATATAACAATTGTGTTTGATTAAACATCGTCGTCTAAGTCCGTGTTTGCAGTCTAATTCTCTTTTGGTTGCATCGCTAGTTCAGCAGTAACCATGCAGTCACGTTCACCCTCGCGTCTGCGCTGGACGCGTGCGTTGTGCTTGTGGTTCTTACTTCACCTAATGTTTATAGTTTTTCCGCTGTTCACTTCATGGTCTAAAGGACTTGATCAGCTCGTTGTTGTTACGCTGTGACTTTATTTATGAAGTGCTAACCGGATTTTGGACTGAACATTCGTTGTTTTCTTTTTTGATTTCATGTAAGTACTTGTAGTTTATTTATGTTTTCAGCGTTCTTATTAGTCGTGTTTGCCTTTGGGTTTTGCGGATAAAGATTTATTTTTCTTGTATTTGTAGGTATTATTTGTTTAGTGAGTACTGAATATTAATGGTTCGTGTTTAGAGATACATAATATAATAGGTTTGCAATGTCTAATAGTTGGCATAGCCGGCGCAGTCGACGTACGGCGCCCGTTTTGAGACCGGTTCGAAAGTGAGTGTTTTGTTGACGAAACCGGATCGGTAAATAATTACAAACATAATGGAAGCATGCATCTGCTGCACAATGTTTTCCTACACGTCGATAAACATGTAAAATGAATTCTCATCCAGTATGACAATAATGGACGCACCATTAGAAAAACTTTTCAATTACTTAATTCCAATCAAAGATTTCATTGCAGGCAAATAAGTTGAGATACAGAGATATCTTCAGATAATCTTTGCCAATGTGTAAAGATATTGCAGTATTCTGAATTATCTATAACTATGTTCATACTCAATTCTAAAGTCATCTGACTCACTTTAGAATATCCAATTCTGAACATTTATTTGGCACCTCAAAAGACATTTTTTACCAACTTTTTTAGTCAGAAATATCTTCAGGTTCAAAATTATAGACTTGTTTATTTTTGCAGCACGTAAGAAGTTCGTAAATGAATAAACTCAACATTGGCGATCGGGCGTCGAACCCGTTAGATCGTTTTTAGAGCGACGACCTTGTAAGACAGCTTTGATTAGGAGTTAAGATCTAAGGGACTTGCTGTCCTTCGACAGTAAACCTTGCATCAACGAAACTTTATTAGAGTTTTAGAAGCTTATTTAGTTTGCGCCTTTTAGTGTGTGCTAGAGTAAATAGTGTTTTCTTTACAGTTTAGCTGTTGAATTTATACCTAAGTCGGAATTATTTTTCGACTAGCTAAGTACTGTCCGCGACTTCGTCCGCGTCAAAATTCTTATTTTAACATAAAATGTGGGAATATATTATATATATTTTATTCATTCTTCATTCGATAATGGGAAACTACAGCTTCCCATTTGTGAAATAATTTTCGGAATAGGATCAATAATTCCGAAGATTACACCCATAATACAAACTCACACAAACCTCTTTATAATATTAGTATAGATAAACCCTATTCCATCGTCAGAGTAATCCATCTAACACCAGATGAAATGTACGTTCCAAAAGCCATATTGAGTGATGACGCCATTTTCTTTGCTTCCCGCGAGTCTAGATTTAGATCCGTGAATTTTTTGCTAAGTACGCGTTGTATTGTTAAAATTTTAATTGGATATAAACCAGCAAAAACTTCTCGCTATTCGGAAGAGCCGTTTGATTTCCAGTTTATTATACATCACATTTTGTAGCATTCGTAGATACGGAAGATGGGTGCTAAAAATTCCTCGTTTGTTACCATCGTAGGTTTCCGCAAGCTTTTCCTCACAATTTCCCGTAGCGAAGTGTTCTCGCCGTTCTGTGGCCTATTTTCCATTGAAGTGGTGTCGCGTCTAGGGTAACACAGACGACGCCGGAGAGTCTGAAGCTTGTTCCACACTTACGAGCGTCGTCAGCAGCCACACTTCACTCAATGTCATATTTTTAAATGTCACGACGCAAATTATCTTCTTAAGATTCTTGAGCTTAAAAGCCTTGTCACGAGACTTTATTTTTCAACATCATTCTATATCTAGAGAGAAAGCTGCCGAAACATTTCTCTCTTTAAATGTTGTGTATGTATTTAAGAACTGTCTTCTTGAGTCAGCCCAAGTTATAGAACTGTGTAATCGATTCACTTATTTACAAAGTACTCCTCGTGTTCCCCACCGTTAACTTAGATTGATGATAATTAATTGGGACCTGCATAATACATAAGTTATACCATTATTCTTTTGTCCGTCTGGCTCATTGTCTGAACTGTCTGTGAGAGCAGCTGCAATATTCATTATAATAATGAACGTTGCCTCCGTTTATACTTTCTTGGTAAACTAAAAAAATATTTGCATCATCCATTAAGTGCTTGTTTGATAAATATAGTGTATCGTTTTCCTACTTGCACTGGAATGATGCCAACTCTCCGATGATGTCAGATAGGGTCTTATTTTTACAATACATCAGTATTATTTTTGTTTAAAGTATAGTTTCAAAGTCATAAATGGTCGAAGGCAACATTGTTTGTATTCAGGCGTGTATTTCTGTGCAGCATCTTGCTTTCCAGACGTACAGATTTGTTTATCGTCTAGTAATGGGAGTCGGATCGTAAACCGATAGCGGTTTACTGTCGAACTTTGGGCATGTGTCTGTATACTTTGTGTGGTATCCGTCTGCTTTATGAATTAGCAGTATTTTTAGTTTCTTCCTTCTTTGATTTGACTACCAACAA
Organism: Apamea crenata; assembly: GCA_949629185.1. Classification (NCBI taxonomy): domain Eukaryota; kingdom Metazoa; phylum Arthropoda; class Insecta; order Lepidoptera; family Noctuidae; genus Apamea; species Apamea crenata. The sequence goes on from OX451357.1 coordinate 15,663,552, forward strand.
ATATGACACCATGTCACATATTAGGTACACCATTATGTCGATCTCGCGACACTCAGTGTCGCCGTTGCGACTATGTAAGCTTTTCGCAAAAAGCTGTATTACCTTAATAGGTTATTGTGACGCGACCTTTTATGTCGAATCTCATGGGAATATCCATTTCAGGTAACCTTTATTCCATAACAAAAGCACAGGTCGGCATTCATGGATGGTATTTATGAGTCAACAAAATTTTCGGGTGGTTGCTCCGATGTAGACATAGCCAGTTAGTAGCTGGAACGTGCGAGTTAAATGAACCACGACGCTAATCCAATTTGGCCATTATCAATTGTTTTTTGTTCGTTGCATTATAGTGTGAGTGATAAAGACGTTTACGGCAGGCCAATTGAATCGTTTCCCCGTCGGCCACACTTTCCCGGATGTAGTCGACTATTTTGCGCCTTTGGCACTTCCATTGTATGCAGTCCTCGTAACCGCCAATCACTGTGATCGTTTGTGATGTAACATTTAACGAGTTTAGGTGACCGATGGCAATTTAGAGTAAATAAACTTCGTGCCTAACTCACATTTTGTGTAGAGCAAAAGAGCATTAAACAGTATTGCACATGGACGGTCAGTAATAACGGGACATTACTAGGTAATCATCGCTTTAGCATTCGGTGTAAAGAAATCATCGAAAAATACAATTATGTAACCGAAAGCGGTATGTTGCAATCGTCTCAACCCTGCAGAAAGAAAAGAATATAAGAACCATTGATCAGTATGCAGACTTTGTCGCGGTACAATACAAAACAAAGGAGCAACGAACTTGGGCGAAGAGTCCTTGCCGTAAACGGTTCTCTAGCACCTTTTTCGAACAGACCGGGAGTGATTCATGTGTCAGATATTCTATTTCGGGAATTGATTGCTGAAGGAACTGTTACATCATTACTATTAACGATCGAAGTAGTCAAGTAGTAGACTAGACAGCCAAATTAAGTTTCATTCATAGTTCTGTCAGTTTAAACTTCATAGCATATTCTTAATCCAATCTGGAATATGCAACTAATATGTACACCGAAAGCTTGGTTATCTAGATGAAATAAATGGGCAGAAATTAAGCAAACATCTAATAAATCCCGACCACTATCTCGAACAATTTGCTCTGCTTAGCTTGATAAATGGAACTGTATTTCTCGTAGTTCATGTTGAGCATTAGCCTGCCTTTGTAGAGGGTCTTTTACATATATATAACTGACCCTATATTATGTAGCTTTGGGATATTACATAGTACCTTTTATAACGGTGTAATAAAATAAAACTTGGGTCTTCAGTCTACGGCGTTTAAGCTAGGGTCAAAAGTCACGCGTGTGTTATGCATAAAGATCCCATACAGTGTATAAACTTTTGTTATAAAAGATAGAAGTTCAACTGGTTAAGAGCGTTTATAACGTACGGCATTTCATACAAACTTTCAAGTCCTTATTCTTCGTAAGGCATGAACCGATTTTAATGAAACTTCATACGCGTAAGCAGGATACATAGGTCTAAAAAGTTAATTAAGAACATTCTCGAAATGTCTTACTTAAAAAAAGATAATTGGAAATCTCTGTTTCTATGGAAAATTTAAAATCGGTCGAATTTACATGTTTTTTTCGAAATTGTTCTCAATTAACTTTTTAGACCTATATATCCTGCTTATGCGTAGGAAGTTTCATTAAAATCGGTTCATGCATTTCGAAAAACAAGGACTTGAAAGTTTGTATGAAATGCCGTACGTTGTCAACGCTCTTAAGACTTAGATAAAGTATCGTAGTAGGTATACTAGTTGAGAAATCGGATCTGAAAATCCTATTAGACCGGATGGAGTTGTGAATCCTGCACGATCGTACATATATCTCTTCGTCGTGGGGCATAATATAGAAATGGAACGGTGACTTATCTTTGCTAGATTGAAAGATATGTCAAGTATAAGTAGCTTTTCAGCGAAATCCTCTTCATCTGCCAACTATTCCGCCTAACAAAGAAAATCCTGTTTCCCTTGAACTCCTACGTCTGTAACCCAGAAAGGGTTTCTACTTTCTCAAATATTTGTACTATCCCTTCCGACAAGACTGTCGGTTTTCTTGTTAATGTTTTATCCGGGGTCACACGTGTGATGCCCTGGTTGTGTACAAAAAACACGTGCTCTTGACACAGCTGCTGTCCATCTATTTTGGTGGCGATAAATGAGTTTTTTCCCTCCATGTGTTTATTAATTATGTTCGATAATGTAGCTATCGGTTGCTTGGCTTCGTTTTGGTGGATTATTTTTCAGCTTTATTGGCTTTGATACAACAGGAAACTTGCTTATTTGTTTCATTAACTTGTTATACGAATCTCTCATTATTCCTAGAAAGAAATCTTCATAGTGAAGAAAATCAGCATATAACTCAAAAACGTAATGGATTATTATACTTAAATATTATTGGGTTAGTTGCGTGTTTAGAGACTACAACAATTTCTTCATTTTTATTGTTTCTATATCAAATACTTGCATAAGATCTAGCTTAGTAATTTATATTAGAAATTCTGTTGCATTGGATTTATTTTGTTGGAAATATGTGGAAAGTTAGCAATTGGCTCGAGCATAAAAGTATCGTTTAAAGAAAATATTTCTGAAAGTTACCTATCTGCATGCATTGCAAACGTAATAGTAATTGATCAGTTATGTAATAAATTAATATATTGTTCCTTCTCATAATATTTTTATAGACTCGTCAAATAGCGATCATCAAGTTATTGTGCAATCCTTAGTAAAAAATTGTAAATCATTTTTAGTAGCTCCGGCTGTTATTATTTCAAATAAAACGAAACATTCAGGCTTGTGTTGATTACAAATGTGTGTTTTATAAACATTATTATTTATTGTAGCAATTTGACTTTCCTGTTATTGAACAAATACGTCATCGTTTTATATTTAGCTCATTAACGTTTAATGATTAGAGTAACGGTTATTGAACGGTTCATTCAGGCTCAGGAGTAAGCTATTGACTGACATATTGTCTACAATGGCGTTACTATCTCTTGCCAAATCTATCGTGTCTTTAAAAAGCTTTTTGTAAGCAAATACATTTTTTTTTTCTGCTGGCTCTCTAGCGTCACATTTTTCGAATGATATAGTCTTTTTGGTTTTTGTAAAAACATCAGCCATAAGTAAATACATAAACACCCATTGTGTCACCCTATGTATAATTTCTACATTAATTTATATCTGTATTTTTTATGTTTAATAAACAGTATTCTATCTGTCTATTTGAATATGTTCACAAGGGTTTTCCTCCAGACGAATGTCTTGGCAAGATCTCTCTTAAACAAAATGATACAAAATTATCTGAAGTTTAACTAAATACATCTGGATTCCGAATCTGTATTTGAACACAAACGGTTTATAAAGCTGATAGTAAACAATTGCTTGCACGTGGTGATTTACGCTCTCTCTACGTATAATATCTGCTAAGTGTCCATAATGAATAGATATTCGCGTGTGGTCGGACTCGGTACCGGCTGCTGCTTGGCCTGGCGCTAACGGAAGTCGGTTATTTAGCGAATCATGCGCATTAGGGTGCTTGTAGACTGTTGTGGCGTAGCGTTGTGTTCTTATGGTGCTAAAAGTGGAACATGAAGTTTGCCTTTGTGTATTTCATCGGGTCTATCCGTTGGAGCATTGTCTCTTGTGAAACTTGTTATCTTGTTGTTTTTGTTAAGAAATTACTAAGTTGTATTATGAATATATGTACTATGACAAAGTTCGTTCTTCAACCACATACCTAATTAATAAATTACCCACAACTAGTTAGGCTGAGCGTGTAATGGGTAAGACGATAATAATAACAGAAAGAAAGAAAGAAAATAAGTTTATTTTTACACAGTTCGTGAAACACAAAATACAAAATTAATAAAATAAAAGATAATTTTTCAGACAACAATAGCGTGTGCCTCACGGCTGCGCCAAAAAGGTTCATTTCAGCATTAATGCCAGACAGATGCTGTCTGACGCTGGTTTTCTAATGAACCCTTAGGGAAAAGTGTCGGGGAGTACACACAGTTTCAACATACCTAACCGAATACCTACCTAAACAGATTGAAAGAGGAAAACACACTCTGTTACCATCCACGTGTCAAGCAAAAGGACTGTGAAAGCATTCCAGTGTTTTCGTTCTGGCTTTTAATCGCTAAAGCAGATGCTATAAACAGCTATCTTTAACGTTACATTACACTCTAATCTGTATGGAGCTTTATCGTATCACACCGAGTGTATTTATGTACCGCGGCTTGGGAGACCGACCTTCACCCGACCGTCACTGGTCAAAGGCGATTATACCATTACCGACAACTTTACCATCTAACTTCTAACCCTGTTATCTTTATAATAGGCCCCTTAACTACCAGGTATGAAATGTTCTGGTTATTTCTTCAGTCCCTTGTGGGTCTAGTTTACTTGGTTGAGATGACGTTTCTTTGATAGCTGTCAGTTGGTGAGTATATATTTGTGTTGATAGCAGTGCCAAAAATGGACCTTGACAGGCCATTACTCAGATATTTGCTACGAATTTGGAAATGTTCAGATATACTACATTTCCCCCGTCTTTAATCTGGTGACAAATTATAATGGGCTTAATTAATCAGGCATATTAAAACATGGCATGGACTAAATAAATGACTCCCTGCTCAATGAACTCAAGCTCCGAATTTTCACGGCTGCCATGCCACTAATATATTAAGCCCATTCAACGTTATGGCAAATGGCTAGTTGAAATATTAAAGTCAGTTGTAAATCATCACATAACACGACGCTTTTCAATATAGAGCGGCATGCGGATGTGCAGCCACGTCCAACATGTTCGAGCATCGCCTTTTTAAAGTCCAGTCCAAACAAGCCGAAATGAAATATCGGTGGAACACTAATCCGCGTCGTATCCGACGTTCCATAATCTTCATATTTTATTCGTTCCCGGACTGTCCTACTAAAATGTAGGGAGAGCGCCAAGATGAAGCTGTTACGGCAATTTGTTTTGGCTACGTCCTTATAAGCACTTTACTCCAAGAATGTCGAACATCTGGGGACACTCGATGATCTTTTTCCTTTTACAGCGCAAATTCCAACAGGTGACCGTTAAGAACGCTTGAGGCATCGTAATTGTAAAGTAATAATAAAACGTATTGAGTGTAAAATTGCAAGAGTGCACAAAATGCCAGCGGATCGTAAAGCTATGCCTAGGAGCAATAGCAACTAGTCTTTCTCAGCTGACTCCTACAAATTGTACGGTCTAATAAATGGTTTATAAGCTTTGCCTTTCATTCCTGAGAGACCGTAATACCGAAAAGGAGAGGAATTGAAATTGAATTTTACCGGAATTAAAGTTATAGAAAATGCAGTTGGAAAGTCTAAACTTCTGACGGCAATGCGGACTTTTTACATTTGCAAAATTAGTATAATTCGCATCTCGCCGACGGCTCATATATATATTTTAACATACTTAGCAGTGTCCCGTGATCCCATCTTCAGGATTGGTACGCTAGGCACGCGACGAGACGGAAGATATAATTAGATTCACCCGTTCCTGTAAATCCTTCTCCTTTTGGAACGAACGTTTTGCTTATTAAAGTAAAATGTTCATTCAGTACTCGTGAAGAAATAAAGGCGCTTAGAAATTACTTCATTCTGCTTCATTTCACATCAATTTACTAACATGGCCAATTATATTTTTTTACTTTTTCGATGTTTATGTTAACACATTATTACGCATTGATTCTTGTTTAATGGACAGGCTTTTCGTTTGAAATTTATTGCAAAGCTATTTAATTAGTCTCCCGGAGGCAAATCAAAATCAACAATTTTTCATAAGGCCCCGAAGTTTGAGAGGACTTTCAAGCTGTATTGTGCAGATTCAAAGTTGGGCTTACAAATTCAATGGAATTGTTTGAAGTTAAATTGTTATTAAGACGCTGTTTATACATATAAAATACAAAGTCGCATACTAGAGGCTTCTTCACGCAAGATGCCTGACGTCGTCGAGAACCCTCGAGGTTACTAAGCGCCTCGGAAAAGGGTGGTTACGTAACCATTCCTCGTCCTAATTAGCGATCTTTTTGTTACAAACTAATTCAATAGAAGGAAATGTCTTGGTTAATTTGAGCTCGTGACATTTAAGGTCAGTAGGCATCAAGTAAAAAATAAAATGTCACAATTATCCTTACGGCTTGACTTAGATAGCTAGCGCTTAAAAGGTCGCGCTATTAATGGTGTTTATATTGGAATTTAGTTCCAAACTGGTCTTAATTGCTGGAAAAATGTGGAGGCAAGAGCCGATAGGAATAATTTAGGTTACTATTGCTATTGTTGGCAAGCTAACGGCAGTAACAAGCACTCACTGGACCGTGACTGTTTTATTCATACAAGCTCATGCATTCAAAATTTTTCATCCAGTATTCTTCTTAACAACAACAAACTTTTATCTTGAAAAATAAGTTGTCACCTCGCAGCTCAGCAACCTAGTTTGCGAAGTGTGCGCTTGTAACTCTCAATCTTTTTTCCCTTAAGATGTTTGTGAATTAGAGAAGTAACAGTTAACGTATGTGGAAGCAAGCACGCAATCGTACACGAATACCGTTGCCTATAAATTTTAAGTGCATAAAGTAATTTTCCTTTATCGCCGCACACCATGGCATTCCCGTGTGAAGTGACCAACAATCTGGCGTATGAATCAATAGACGATTGAACTCGATACCCGTGAAGCTCGGTTCCGCGCCGTGCCTGAGGATCTGATTGCAGGCGATGCCCAGGTCACTTCACACAATGACACGGATGCAGGCCCACAACTGGACCGATACCTGACTGTCGCGTGGTGCTTGTATCGAGTTCGTTTGCGAATCGACGCACTCGTTCCGCTCGCATGGAGACAAGCGGTGACTCACTGGGGATTTGTTCTGTAAAGAATAGCATTACAGTGCTAACAAGTTAGTGTCTATTAAAAATTTAATATGATACCAGACACAATATTCTAAATCCATGATTTTGCTATATTGCTGGCAAAGTCTGAGATCATGAAGTTTTTGGGCGACTTAACAAAATGTATGAAAGAAAAAAGGTCTCATTGTCTGGAAGACAGACATGGGTACATAAGACAGATTTATTAGTCTTGACTGGAATACGATAAAAACATTTCACAAACAAAATTAAAATATTAAATTACAGCTAAGATACTTGCAGTGAACCCCACGATAGAGGTCAATGCTTTCTTAAGACTTATGACCATGCCTAATAAGGTCACCTTTGATGCAAGTTAATTATAAAATATGCTTGATGTTGATATAAATTATGTATATAACACCATTCTTGGCAGATGAAGTCTCAGTGTAAAAATTCTTAGTATTTAAGATACAAAACGTTCTATTAACACAGATGTTCACCGTTATATAAGGTGGGGCTGTTAATTAGCTTCTGTAATAACTGCTATATCAAATTCGTTTCTCTTGCATCACGGTTAAGAATGCTCATATGCATATGTGGTTGTTTTTCCATGGTTCTAATTTTGGTCCTGGGAATGTAGCTTGTAAGAATCGCTATCATAGGATGGTGGCTTGTTGCAAATCATCTTAGTCTTAAACCGGTCTTCAGAGATTGTGTGCTGTAGCTGCAGAGTTTATTATAGCGCATCATCAATTAGTTTTAGCATTAAAGCTTTTGACAGCGACGCGATGAATTTAATTTGCATCTACAATATATTGCAACTATGGATATATTGTATTTTTTAATATCTCGCCTAGCTTCTGCCCGCGACTTCGTCCGCGTGTTTCTTGTTCTTTATACTTGGCTCCTAAGGATCTTAGCATGATGTTAAGTAGCTTATTATTAGTCTTTCTCGAGAATGGACTATCAAATGCAAATTTGTGCATTTGATATCCCAATTCTTGAGAAAGTTTTCAAATCGTAGTAGTAGTAGTTCCAGAGATTAGCGCGCTCAAACAAACTCTTCAGCTTTATTATTTGTATATTGCATTTATTGACCATATATATTTTCGGACGCTTTGGCCCAAAATTTACTTAATACCTATTTAGAAATACCGTTTTTGATTGCACTCTAAAATACCTCTCATCGGCACCTGACCTTATTTTGGGTCCGGTTTAACACCTCACGTGCAAGCAAGGCCGTACTGGATGATCACGAGTAGCCTGCCATCTATGGCACTCGTCTCACCAGTCGAGAATCAAAGCACATACGCCATATGGCCGGCACACCGGTCAAGGGCATCGATCACTCCCAGCAAACACTTGAGAACTTCAAAGAAAATTATCAGCTTTGATAAATAGCGTTTCGTGTAAACGCTATGACCCAGATTGCCAATAAAACTGCCAATGAAACTGCGTTAAGTGGCGCACAGAGCGTTTATTCTTGTATCGTTAAGCAGTTACGTATTTCATATTTTACTCCATTACGGTCTTTTATGAGGTTTTTAAATTTGAAGGTAGCTTTACGACATCGCGTCACAATTTCACGGACACAAATCGTTTGAGAAACGTTATGATTTTCCAATCACGTTCGGTGATGATTGGAAAGCAATTTGCGATTGATTTCAAATCGACACAGCTGCCTTCTCACACCGGCGATTTGATTTCCCGCTTATTAACGAGATCAATAAGCTCAAACGTAGGCAAAATCGAAATTCAATCGCTTCATGGCGATCCCTTGATGGCTGCGATAGGCATGGAAAATTAAATTACAGGCTAACGTTATTTGCGTTGGTTCGACTGGACAGGATATTGCTGTCTGAACAACTTAATGGACCTGTTTTAACACTGATTTTAGTTAACAGTTCTATTCTAGTTACTGATTTTCGAAGGAAAACTTGTACATACTTAGTCGATTAAGTGTATTAAGTGGATTGAAGTTCGACACTAGAACATTTTGGAACGTCTTTCGGCATTATGTATTTATTTAATTATTTATGTACACACATATAAACAGACAAGAAGCAACGAACTGAAAACTACGTACAAAGGTTAATAAAGAAGGAGGAGGGAAGAGGGGGGGGGGAGCTTTTCTAAATTTTTTGTTACCTACTTAATTTTATGTCTTATTTTATTTAAGCGTGAATCGCGCTTGCCTAAAACGCTGATTTATACTTCTTGCCATTTAAGTATAACCACAACGTAAGATTCGCACATTATAGAAAACTATCTAACTTTCTAAAAAGCCTCTTAAGCTTATTTAGACATTCAAACAATTCACATTATGTATAAGTATAGTCTCATGCAGTTATAATGTGTCGTATTCCCACGGTCGGGTATTTATTTAGAATAATGCTTCTGCTTGTATCTATGGACAAGTATAAATTGATGCTTCACTTTCATCGTAATTCATGTTTATGTTTTTTTTTTAAGCCACAGCTGGGCATAGGCTCCTCTACTCACTTTCCATTTCTCTCTGTTTAAAGCTGCTAAGGACCATCTCCATCTCCGTCTGGGCCTGGCGTGATGTCGCTTGCCATTAAAAAAGGGACCTATTGGGTCGTACGAATAAGAGAAGTCTGGCCCTATGATGGTCTGACATGCGGCAGATAAGTCCAGCCCAATTACATTTAAACGTGGCAGCTTTCAATATTTATGTTATTTTCGATAAATGTAACACAATATTTTTATCATATTTCATCAGAAAAAACACTTTTCGTAAGACCTGCTTTTGCAGACTGGCCTGCTTCTCGTACAAGAAGACCAACATTTAAAATGCAAATCAGCATTACCCAAATTTGATCTCGATGTAATAATGAATGTAAACGTTAGCAGAAAAAATTATTTTGCATCGTTTTATGCGACTCGTTTACATAATCATGGTGTTTATTTGTTTTGAGATGATCATGTAAATGTTTGCAAATAGTACATGCAAATAAAGCTAGCGGCAAATATATTGTTGCATCTGAAGAGATCGTTCTGCGTATCCGATCAATCCTTGCTCATTGTGCTGCACGCTGCACGCAATTGAATCGTCCAAGCACAACAGATTGCCAATTTAAGATCATTACGACTTCAATAGAATTACACTTTACGTAATAGCTTGGACAAGGTTAGAGTCCAACAAGTTTTCTGGAGATAAAAAGTCTTCAGAAGTTAGTGAAATGTAAAATGAGGTCCATCCATTCCTGACTCTGAAACTTTGCTGCTGAACGTGGAGTGCTTTCGACAACCCTTTTCACTTAATTTTCATCATGACATTAAAATGTCACAAAACTTAATCGCTTCTCTTGAAACGTTGCTTGGAAAGCTGCACGGTTTTATCGACATCGATTAATATGGGATTCAGGCAACGTCTACTCCGTCATTCCTTGCTATCTTGGTGCGAATACTTGTTTTTATTTCGATGTCTACAGCTGCAAGGCTGATAATATAGTGTGGGGCGTGCAGCTATAACGATGCCATGTTATGTCTGCCTTCAGCTTGTTTAAAAATGTTAATAGAGAAAGGCACATGTGTATTGTTGGTTTTTAACATCGGCTCCATGTGGTGACGCGCCGCGCCCCTCCGGTCGTCGGCATTGCTCGCCCGTTTATTTGGTAGTTCCATTCGCGCCCGTCTCGGATATTGACGTGTTTACGATAAGATTTTCCTCGGAACTTGCTTTCAGTTGACTACTCGAAACTTTACTGTGGAACTGTGCAGTTGTTTGTTTGTTTGAATCTGTTTGGCTTGATAGCTTAGCCGATAGTATGGACTAGACTGTTTCTGTTCTATAAACTTTCAGGTAAGTTGTGGCCCAACTTTGTTTTCCTTACTTGATATTACTTTCAAATTAAGTTCATTGATACAAAACTTCTTCAGTTGCCATGACATTGATTTTACATTCATGAAGTTAGCTGTCACAAGTTATGTTTAACTTAGACTCTTTTTTTTTTTCAATAAAACTTGTAAAGGACAACATCGAAATTGGTGTTATCAGATAAAATGCGTTTATCAATGTCGGACCATTTAATTTGAATAGATACATATTCATATAAGTTTCAAGGTCACTCAATATGACACTTGGGTGTATCTAAATAACTTTGTAAACACATGTATTATACATAAATAAATTATTTCTGGTCCTAAGTTGACGACATCTGATACCATTTACCTGCTGTTCATACAAAAGTCTAAACAAAACGAATGTATTTGGCATATGAACATATTTTTTTTTTATTATTCTTCAATTTTGTTGCGGTCACATGTTTGTTACATACGGAGCATAAGGATAACGCTGCTCTAATCAAATGCTTGGCTGCAAATTATTTGTATGGAAATATTTCGCAATAAGTACCTATGTAACGTTAAGTACTTTGTTACACGCGGCGTAAACATGTGATCTTCGATTGCTCTTCAATGCATAATGCACCGCTGTCTGTACAACACATTCTTGTGAAAATTGTGCCCGAAGCTAGCATTTCCCCAAAAAATCAATGTGAGTAAGCAATTTAGCATTCGCAGTGTGTAGTCGACGAGTGAGGGTGGCTAAGTTAGGGGAATCAGTGTTTATGGGAACAATAAAATTGTTGGCTAGGACAACATTCGCATTGTTCCGCGACTACACAAATATTTGAACTTGGCACGCCATGATTCCATCGATACAGCCTTCACCTTGTCTCTGTCACAAACTATGCAATTCTGTACTTTGTTTATGGTTACTTTGCGATATCCGTGACTGCGGTTCTTTCAATTTATTCGTTTTAAAACTGTCTGCAAATTCTTTTTCTATTGAAAACATCACGAATATTTGAAATGTGTTTTGGAATAAACATGCACATGCATGACTAATGGGCAGGCTTATTTTGGAAGAACGCAACGATACATGTTTGCATCCTAACACGAAAGATACTCGATGAAACAAAGAAATAATTGAACTGAACAAACTACGACTGAATAAATAAATTGTTGTTGTTTATTTATATTACCAATCACATGTTCGAAGTACTGTCGTTTTTCTGTAGCCTCGCAGTCGACAGCCAGACTGATTCATTTAAACTCCATTATTAAAGCTTAATTAAGACTTTGTGTCAAACGCATTCAAACTCTACTTATGTAACATGCCATTAGGATTAATATTGAAACACATTAATTAATATTCATAATTCTATTATTTAAATTCTTTACCGTTTTTTTTTTTACAAAATTATTATAATCCCGAAGTAGTCTTATTTCAAATGTCATCTTCAAAATGGATTTATTCTTACAAAATCATCCTAACGAAACTAATTACTGTCGGTCGTTTCTTGAAAAAATATTATATTTATAGGGGCGATATCAGATTCTGTAATGTCATAGGGGTCGGTATGACACGGGCCATATTAAAGGGCGACAGAATAGGTCAAAATTGCGAATTAAGTGGGGCAACTGTCAGAAGTCAATTTGCTGTATAAACTGAACTTGCGTGCGTTGCCAAAAATATAATAAACAACCGTTTTGTATTTGAACCAAAACAATTTAATAATAGTAATTGATAACATGTCGTACGTATCACGCGATGAATATTAGGTACTATACATATATAATCTACGATAAAAGGCGTATTTTCATATCCAGATTCTAGATAATGAATCCATTAATATTTATAAATTCATTGGCGTCACAGCACTAAACTGAAATCGTGAATGAAATTTGAAATCAAATGATACTGAAAAATAACCTGAATTGATGCTGAAGAACAAACATCCTGAATTCGCCCCAGAACTGTACGTCAACGTCACTAAGTTTAAAAGGTTTTCATGGAAGCTTCTAAATTGATGCGACAAATTGATTCACACCCTTCGCTAAAGTAATTATTGATTAGGCATCTCGCAGAAAGTAACCAATAGTCCTACATTATTTTGGCTGAAAATAATTGTCTAGGTCTTATACTTATATCATAATCTCCTCCAACTAATGAATTAGCAACGTTTATTTCTTCCGGACGTCGATAAAGGTATACCTTCTATGGATCGGCTCTCCTAACCATTTGCATCATTCCAATCAAACCCGTCTTCTTCGATTGTCGTGAAAGTCAAGCGACAGTCGCTCTGCCTAAAATCAGAAACTCGTTATACCAAAGACAAGGCAGCAAGTCCGGTATTGCTCGACCAGTTCCCTGAAAAGCGGAACCTGACAATAGGCGAGAAACCAAGGAAAAGTATATTCTTTCTATTAGAGAAGATGCTTCCTTCAGACGCTTGAAAATCGCGTGACATTGAGAAGGGTCAGGATTGGATAAATCTACTGACAAGAAGAGAAAAACTTCTGAAGCTGATATCAGACGCTTCACTCACGTCAATCTTCATTTTTTGTTTCGTTACACGGTCACACAGACCGACATAGAAATGAACGCTCATCTGGTCATTTGAGAGAGTGAAGGATGTCGAAAGGTAAAACCCAACATCGTTTTTTTATTTATATTTAATAATGGACCTATTTTTCACTTCGAGTGAAAGATGCCGAATGAAAAACATGTGCATGTGCACACACATGTACAAAAAGTAAATCGTCTGATATCATCCTTATCACTCACTAAAGAAGTAAAGATGATATTCAAAGCCAAATCCAAGAATTTTAACAAAGTTCCCTGCACTTTTTAATCCATTCGTTCATTTATTACTCATGTAATGAGACTAGCCTGGCGCTAAACCGAACCCTATGTTTCCGGTCCCGCCCTGTCTGATCCGCTAATGGTGAAACGAAAGGGTTACCACAATCAACCCATTGTTGTACTTATGCACTTGTTTTTGAAGCAACATGTTTTGATACCTCAGGTATTAAAACATGTAGCTTCATCAGCTTCATGTAGTGTATTAAGCAGTAGGATAATAATATAAAATCATAACAAGTCTAGTTATCGGTCAAAACAATCATTGATCGTACCTGATTATGCTATCAAAGGTCCTTCTGTAGACAGAGGATATTCTTTTATTAGTTTCTTCTGACCTTTCGTCGCGGTCAGAAGCTTCTACATTACCTTTTAACAGAAAAACTAAAGACCCAACTTTTAAGTGAAACTTCACTCACTCCTTTCACTCCACTTTCCAATTTATTTTCAGATTCATTCGAAGAATTCATCAGACAAAAGATAAATCGAATGTGGAGCTTTTCGGTTGAGCTTTAAACTTCAACATATCTGTTTAACATCAGCTCATAAAATGTACATTAAAACGTATCGGTGTTTCAGTGATGGCGATGAACGACAAGACATTAGCTGTAAATGTGCCGAGCCCTAGGGGACGTGGGCCAAGCCCCAAGTCCTGTTATGGCCGACATAATAATTTTATGCGTGGCAACAGACGCGGTTAATAAAATGAACTATCGGTAACTAGGCGGATAGGTGGCTTCTGTAAGGGTATTTTGGTTCCGGAGCAAACGAACAAAAGATTATACTGACTGAAGAATTTTGTTCAGTAATAATAATGAGTAAAAATAATATCTGACATGATGCTATCGCAGTTATAAAAGAAGATTATTATTTTCTTAAAAGGGACAAACTTGGAGCGCTTTTAGGTTATCTTTAAAAGCTTTTAGTAGGCTGAAAAGACAGCCAAATTGCTGGTGTCAATCATGTTTTCAACCAAATCAGAAATATCGGTAAAAATTGGGAACGTAGAATTCAGATACTAAATTCTGCGATGATGTGGTATCGCTCAATTTGGCGGCCCCGGTCCATGGCTTATAAAAACTTTGCCAAATCACGTGTCCGCGTCGAAGCCGGAGTAACGACCTTGCCTCGTCCACCTATGACACGGAAGGACGTGCCAATTGCATGAACATAAAATGGCCGACGCTTTATAGTCTCCTGGTGCAATTTGATGTAAGAAAATGAATTTTAATTCTAGGATGTTACGTCTATGATCAACCGTTAAGTTAGGTAAAGGTAGGAGGAGGAAATACATGAACAGTATAGTAATGATAGTTTAAGTCTGATGAAGGAGTTATTGAGTATGTGGGCGACATTTAAAACTTTCTTCGTAGTCTTCAGTCTGGGTTTGGGGACCTAGCCAAAATTCGTAGACGCGCTATGATACGTGCTACGAAACTGATGACACGTTTTAGCAGTTCGAAAGAAACCTGACATCAAACTTTTTTCCCTAAAATCCTGTTTTGATTGAGGTCTATGGCAGGTATCCTATCTGTAATTCAAATCGAGAAATGACGGACTTAGCCATTGCAATCAGGTTCTACAAGTTCTTTTTTACACAAAATATGTTGCAAGGTCTGTGCTATGTTGTTAGAATGATTTGTTGCTCCTATTTTGTCGTTAGCGTTCTGTTTTTTCAACGCACGCCAACCTATCATTTCTCTACGTTAGTTAATTATAATATACGTTTCAGCAAAAACTGTCGGAATGTAGATTTGTTTCACCACTTCATTTGCCTAATGTGCCGCTTATTTGTAGAGAACATAGGTACATAAAAATACGTTCATGGAGGTTTATTCGAGCTGCGTTGCGTGCTTTGGCACAAGTTTTTTTTAAAATGAAAGCACTAATTAAACCGCATACGGAGCACTTGTAAGTTTTAATCGCTCTGCGTAAAGTGGTCGGGCCATTTAATATCCAGCAACTAGCGCAGGGCAGTATTCCTATCCTTTACTTATTTTTTACGACACACTCAGAATAATAAGCAGTTGATAAATTCTATTATTCTTTTATTCCCAGACCTCGATATTTATTCCGTACGTATTGCCCAGATCTTCAGCCGATGTTAAGCACTACATGGCTTTTTATGCTAAGCTAGTGAGAACCTCCGTTGAATAACGTGACATGATTGATGACGACAGTATGTGTTTACTGTAGTGCCAATCAATGGGAAAATGTTTAGTAGCTCTGACTACTTTCGGAGAAGAGCTTGTCAATGTGTCAGAGACAGACATCAGCGCTGTTTGTTCACTCTCCCATGATACGACCTTGTTTACCAATAATATCGACAGTGTTATTTGTAATTGCATGTGCGAACATAATGTGTTTTACCTTCACACTTATTTGGAAATAAAAGAACACCATACAATGAAGCCGCGTCATGTCCCGCGTAAACTGTAAAGGTCGACGGAGACATCAACTGCTGTTTCATGTATTGTTACAAGTGTTGCTTAAAAGCACATGTGGTTTCATGTTGCTTTTTGGCAGGCTCTTTGTGACCTCACCCCGTTTGAAATCTTCTACGACATGAAGCATTTTTATACACACACATACTCTGTTATGCAAATCTGTTGTGTGTGCTTGAGATTATCATAATTTGAATATCGTAAATGGAAACCTCTCCTTTAAGGTAGCATTGTCAAACGAGTTTAGATAAATGATTGCTTCGCAAAAAATATTCCCCGAGTACCTATAAACGATGCCGCCTTTGATTGAGATTCTTCTATATTACTGTGTTCTGCCACATCTGAATAAGATATTGCTTGCAAAGGCATTACCATTAAGGCAGTATTTACAAACCGTATCCAAAACTGGAACTTTGATGTATTTTTAAACATTTGTTTTGGACTAAATATTTATTTGAGTCAAAGTAAACTGTTCAGAGAAGAGAAAAACATTTATTTTTACATTTCGTTTGTAGATGTTTAAAGATAGCCACGAAGTTATGACACGCATGATATTTAATTGTGGTCAAGACCGTTCTCTCGTAAGACATTACAACCTTTTTTCCATTTTATTTACGTACAATTCGCTTTCAAAACAAAATTATATATTGCTGATTGTACATTTGTAGGCAGTTGGTTTAAACGCGTTTACAAATTGCGTGCATTAACCCAGATTTAAGTTAGGTACAATAATTGAACTATGTCGGCGAACTGACGCCTAGAGATGGAATCTAGCCAAATACCTGAAACGTCTGGTTTGGGTACATAAGCGAAATTATATCGAGTATCGAGATGTATCGATTGATGTCTCGTGTCGTGTCTGAAACAACTCTTAACAGAACCGATAACGGACTTTTAGTACGGTAGGGACCGTCAAATTTTACTATGCCACTCTATTGTAAAGGTTATGACCATGTGTGGGCTTGACGTTCCCACGATAACCATGTTCCCATTAGTTTCGAGTTGGAAAATATACGAATTCTCATAGTTTTGGATTAAGAACAGTTGGTGAACAAAATCAAATCTACTCGGCAATAAAGGTTGGTAGGTTTCGGAACCGGGTAAATTATAAAGTTTAAGTCGATGTCCACAAAATAGTCTGGTTCAAAGTTTCTGTTTGATTTCAATTATTGTATAACTAAATAATATAGGTGGAAATATGGTCCTTGAGACTTGGAATAATGGTTACCCAGTGTGCCAAGTCATAAAGATTATTTTCACTTTTATAACACTTACGTTCTATCTTCATAAGTTATGGTTATGGCCAAATAGTGCATCAAATAAAAAATAATAATGAATCATAATCTTCGTATCGTAAAACGCTGATGGAGTGGGTTATAAAAAGTACTTTTACCTTCGCCTCTAAAAGAAATCCAATGTTTTCTCGAAGAAAAAACACGATGTCTACGTGCTCCGTTTCTGGCATGGCGCAATCAGCCCCCTCTAGAATATCAAGTAAAGCAATAGATAGCTTATTTGTATTTAAAACGTGATCTACAAGAAAGTCGCTCAAGTAGAGACTGACGATGGCAATTTTGATGAATGCATATCGATTTTCTTTTGTTTTATCGTTATTGTGTCTGCTAACTAACTTAGCATAAGCACTTAGCATATAAGAGCTCTTTTATTCATGTCATGCTCATTTTATTACACATCTGTTTACTCTGCAGCCAGCGCATTTTTTTCTAACGCGAGGCAACGACTTTAGACCTTCGCCGTGGCCTTTCTAGATTAATTAATGGCCAGCAACAAGTCTGTTGTGTGTTGTATCGTCGGTATAAAAATAAACCTTAGTAATGTTTATCGGTGGGTGCGTAGACGGCGCTTCGCTACATGATTACCGTGACAAATTGAATAGTGAACACGTTGTATAGGTGCCCATAGCCTTAGCTCAGTGTTTGAATTGTACGCCTTGATGCCCCCCCCCAGCAAATCGCAGTACAATGACCCTGTTCCCGTATCCCCACTGGGTTGTATCAATACGTAGCATAAAAGGGAATGGTTCTGTATAGGATGTTGAGCAACATGGTTTTAAAACATTTTGTAACAGCATATTCCAGCTTAAAATGTTTTAAACAATTCTGACACTTCTTCCTTACAAATAAACGTGGTTTGGTAACAGAAAACCCGCTATTGGATGTTTTGATGTGACTCAGGTTGCACCTTTGTTTATGTTCCAGTGTTTCTAATACATAAAAATGTGTTACATTCTTGCTAAATCTACCGCCGATAACGTATCAAGTCCAAGTGGCCACATCTAAGCAGAACTCTGGTTCTGCTTAGTATGTTTGATTATGAGCAATCACGTCAATGTTATCGGTCAACGTTTCAAATAGGTAGTTATTCAATAGAATCTGATATTTTTATACTAGAATGCCGTTATTGGCGATTTTCACGAAGACAATCCATCGATAAATTATTTTTACTGCCGTTTATCACGAATATTGAGGTATTATGTTATACATGGGAAGGTATTTCTTTCTGAAACCCTGACGCAAAACGTTAGATTGCACCCAGATAAGTATGAATAGGCGAGGTCGACTGGAGGCCCGTTCATGAGAACTATTCTTTACTCCGCGTAGTTGCTACACAATACGTCGATAGGTTTTGCTCATTGTTGCTCATTTCACCATTTGATAGTCTGTTACCTAGCTTTTTGTCGAGACCACTTCTCGGCTTTTATGTAGTTGAATGCCTTGTACTAGTACAAGTATTAAACGTAGTCAGACAAGTATTTTTACGGACGCGAACGCGACCCGAAGCCATAAACCTGTGTCGTAGCCGTGAACCATGTCATATACGTAAGCTGTTGTTTATGTAAAAGTTTTGCATCATAATACCAATTTGATCGCAACAATATAATAATATGATATCTTTATAGATATTAATTGTAGGATTGTTCATTTCACAGTTATTTTAGCATAGACAGTACTTGAATAGGCGACACCCGGAACAATAGCAATAAGCTCCCCCGAGATTGCACCAGTGCAGCCGTGCCCAAGGGCCGGCGCACAATGGACGCCAGCCCACAATACCGCTGCAGCGAACTGATTACTGCGCGCCGATCACTTCGCTAACTAACATTCATTTCTCAACGGACCTCGTTTGTTTTGTTTCAGAACATGTGATAATAACTTGCCATGGACGAGGAGAGCACAGCCTGCCTCGGCGAGGCCGGGCCGCCGGCAGTCGATGTACAGCCTAATGAAGATGTTCCTAACGCAGAGACAAAGCCGGAAGGAGAGAACCTCGCTACTAGTGTTACAAATATAGATATTAAAGACGAAAATGATAATAAGAATAGTTGTAATGACGAAAAAGAAAGTGAAAATAAAAAAGAAGATAGTGTCGTTGTTGCTGAAACCGTGAATGCGGAAGCCAAGTGCCCAGCACCATTGGTAAAGGAGCCTATTGGTGAGCAAGAGCCCACCGAATCGAACGACGACGCAAGGTCGCTGGGCGACTTAGACAGCTTGCCAGCAGGAGATGAACTGGTTCTTGGTGCAGCGGGCAGTGACAGCGGAGTGGAGGGCTGCGGTCGTGCCCTCAGCAGCGGCGGTGGGTCCCGATCGTGTGCCTCTAGTGTAGTGTCGTGTGGCTCCGGCTGCGGCTCGGAGAGCTCGTCGCTTGCCGGTGCACCGCCGCGCCCGCGACGTCGCGTCAATGTCAACGTCGCTGAGCCAAAACGCAGCTCACCTGTCGGCTCGGTAGCCCCGCGACCCGTGACGGCGCCGCGCGGCCCCAACCTGGCCACCCGTGAACGTGCTAGGAGTCGGGAAAAACCGACTCCACCAGAAAAGCCTCGACCGCTCACACCGAAGCCTCGCATCCGGCCTACAGGCGACCTGCCCAATCTCGTTCGCGAAAGTCCCGCGCTGCGCGCGAAACCTACAAAGACCTCGACAGCTCGGTGCCGGACGCCGAACTCGCCGAGTGAGGAGAAAAGATGGCCAGCGAACGGACCGCGGTTGACTACTGTGGCGGATGTAAACGCGACACGAGTGGCTGCCGACAAGTATGCGACTCTACCTCGTAGGAGACGTGATGCGGAGCCAGAAGGTTCTCCGAAACACGAGGGTACACCGCCCTCCTCACGGCGTCCCACCGTCACACGCTCCTCTTCCTCTCGCTCCACCATCAAGACACGAGTACGGATCTACGCAGAGAAGCCCTCGCAGACAGTGCTGATCGGTACTGACATCGAGTCAGCACTGGCAGGGATTGTGCCAAATATTGAGAAGTAAGTCACTGCCTATTCATACAACATAATGATGTCGTTTCGCAAAACAACCTAAATGATCGTTGCTCACCTAACCTAGCGTAACTACGAGCGGACGTAAATTAGCTCATTTTGTTATGAAACACATATGAACGTAATTCCGGTGCAAAGTATAGTATGGTATGGTATGTAAAAATTGAGTTTTACGTTTAAATAATGGCAATCTTATAAATCTTACTCTATCTTACAAACAAACTTAACTTGAAGGCTTCACCATACTGACGAGTAATGCCCATTCCAGTCGCGTGGAAGTGACTCGGTGTCACCGCGGTGTGCAGGCGAGCGCGCGAGACGTCGAGGCCACTCGGCTTGCCAACGCTCTGGCAGCGGCTGCCGAGGAGCGGGAGCGGCGGCAACGCGCGGAAGCTCAGCTGGCGGCCGAACGCGCAGCCCGCCTTGCAGCCATCGCGGAGTTGGACCGTAACTCGCAGAGGCTGCTGGATCTAGCCGGTGCTGGTAAGTCTTGTTGGAGTATAATAATAATACCAGCCTATTATTGTCCCATCCCACTGCAGGGCAAGAGCCACCAGAGCCATGCTAGCTCAGACGGGTCGACGATTTCAGACCTATATTAACAACTAGATGACCCGGCAGACGTCCTGTCCAAATTTCAATGATTCATACAAATATCCCACAGAAAATAGGGCGTTTGGTTTTCCCGAATTTGTAACTTTTCTAATTTTTATTTCCTTATTCGACATTAGAAACGAAAAATATCCAAATCGTGCCAGCCTTCTCAAGTGCGGCGCATACCACCAACGAACAGCATTTCATTTTGTAGATCCAGTCGTTTTGTAGTTTTTGCTTGTCCAGGTTTCCTCTAACACCTGAGATAAGTCTGACAACTTTAGTATCTTCGAATGAGTTCCGTCTGTCCACATCTTGCTGTTTCCTCCAAAATTCCTCTTCATCATGCTCCTATCCCAATTTATTTGGAGTCACCGCAGTATCTGTATCTTCTTGTTCCTTACATCTCAATTAGCCGACATCTCTGCAGTCAACTCGTTTCCATCCATCGTTTCTTGGCCTCTCACAGCTCTCACCCAAAAAACAGACAAACAAACTTTTCGCTGTTCAGAATTACGTACACTCGCGTCAGCAAAGGTTTTTGTACCCTAGATTCGAGTACATTATTATTTAGCTTTTTTATAACAATTGTTCATGTGACAACCCTAGTCATCTGTAGTCGAGCAAAAAGGCCTTTACAGACTCCGTGTAGAGTAGAATGTCTGTTGTGTAGAGTACTTTATATATTTGTATTGTCTTGTATTTCTTTGTATTGAAACTGGGTCACATATTAATGAAAATGAACAATAAGCATTTATTTCGTCTACTCAGCAGATGAAAAATGAAACGAAACTCATCATACTTTTAAAAATAAAGTACAAACTTTTTTTGCAACAGTCCAAAACGATTAGTATAATAATGTATGACCCTTTCAAAGGGGAAAAGGCTACCATAGACAACGCAATGCAAACTTTTTGGTGCTTTTTTCAAATCAACAGTCAACTAGCCAGTTGTAGCTACTATGGCCAGAAATAGATTTAACTTGCGTGCTCACGATGAGCGAAGTGCGACCTCATTCATTCAAATTCGTTCGGACGTTTGAATTACGAATAGATGATCTGGGAACATTTGGCGACCTTTGTAATAAGGTCACTGCGGTCAACACCTCACGCCGCACTTTAATAAAAGTTTAACTCCGATCAATTCCGGTTCAATTCTCGCGTTAATTACCGATGCGACCTCTTTATATGCCATGGTGACCCTCGGATTGCAGAAATCTGTAAATGATAATTGTTTTTTTAAACAGCTTTGTAAAAGCAGTTTTGTGTTTATAGTTTGTCGGATTTTTAAGGTTATCAAGGTATATAGGTGTTCTTATCCTTTATTGCGACGATTTATCGTTATCAGTTGTTGATCAAATTATAAACATAATGTTCTTAGAAAATAACAGCTTATTGAATGTCTTATTGGAGTATATCGATAACGTTTATCAAAATAGCGCCACCTGTGTAAACATACTTCTAATATAACCTATTGTGTGGGTTTTCCCGTGATTTGAATTGCACATATTGCTATCATATGGCGCATTACTCACTGCCAGGAAACCAGCCAAACTGAGCATAAGAACTAGAAAAAAAAGAGCATATAGAACTGTGAAACCAACACATTGAGAAAATTATTTCGCCGCTTCTTCTTCCTTGATATCGAAACTAGACAAACTCAAATATAATGCCATAATTTCAATTCAATGACAAATAAGCTGCTTACCGTTGCTACACAGCTTATCAAGTCCGTTTCACCTGTAGTTTTACTACATGTCTTTTTTATATAATGAAGTGGGAAAACCAATGGCAAGACTAGACGTTGTTTTTTTTTATGTTTGTTACGTCATAACTCCGTCATTTGTGAGCCGATTTGCAAAATTATTCTAATCTTTTTTATTTGAAAGGATATACATACTTTCAGATTGGTCCCATAGTAATTTTATCAAAATCGCGTCAGTAGTTTGATTTGTAAAGCAAAATTACTGGTAAAAATTCAAAAGTGGCAAACAACAAAAATGCAAACCCAACGACACCGACTTCCGAAATTCAAGTTATTTTTCACTTTGTAGTATCTTTTTTGGAAGTCGGTTGTTTTTTTTTTTTGTAATAAAGTTTTTATTTGTTAGCCTGCTCTGTCCCACAGCTAAGCAAAGGCTTCCTCAAATCCTTTTCTAGAGCCACCTTGATCCCCTGTCCTGTCTGCTGGGCCTTGTGGTTTGCGTCTAGCTCGTCCCGCGACATGTTTAAACAGTTTTTAATTAACAATATAATAAGAAATAATATTATAAATTTAGTATTCACCAATGATAATATAACATATCGATAATAATACAAATTTTTGTTTCACAGGCGCCGGCGCAGGTGCAGACGGCTGCCTTCGCGCGTTGGAGGAACAACTTCGCTCAGCTGGAGAGTTAGCTGCCAAGCAACGCGCTGAAATTGACGTACTGCGGGAACAATGCAACAAGCTGCACGTTGTTAGTATACCGACATTGATCATGTGGTTCAGAGCCATTAATGGAAGACAAGGCTGCTGGGAATAGAAGCAACACTTTCGAGAAGGCTTAGCGTTCTAGTTTAGAAGGCTAGGTTATACTCTAGTTATCTAGTGGAGTATAACCTCCGGATTTAAAAATTACCACAAATGACTGATGTTCAAATCAATGAAACTCTCAGAAACCACCGGAGTCTAAGAAAAGAAATCTTGTTTGGTTCTATAAATAAGACTCGAAAATGCGCACACGCTTGATTTGACCTGAATGGTTTAGGATTTGTTCATTTTCATTTTTATGCACAAAATAACAAATTAACACCCGGTTTCTATAAGGAAAACCAACACGAAAATTAGTTGACAAATTGTCAAGCGAACATAAACCGCTGTGATTGGTTGAATGATTTATCAACAGCCATTGTAGATTAGACGGCACGGTTGGCGCAGTGGTTAAGCGATTGACTGCTGCGCTGCGTGTCGCGGGTTCGATTCCCGCACGGAACAAATATTTGTATGACCTACATGTATTTGTTCCGAGTCTGGGTGTTTTTCTATCTATAATATGTAGGTATTTACAAAAAAAAAAAATGTATATAAATTAAGTAGTTTATCAGCCATCTTGTTATCATAACACAAGCATTAGGTTGCTTAGCTTGGGACAAATGGTGCTGTGTGAAATGTCCAGGGATTTATTATTATTATTATTATTCGCACCACTGCACTTGCGTTTAATTTTGACGCGTCGGTAATTTTCGTTTCAAAATCTGGGCGTAAATGCCATAAGCATTGTTTACCAGTCAATTAGTTTCAGATTTACAAACATCAGCCCTAAAGTCCCTGTCATATCTTGTTCCCAGGAGTCGTGCAGTGCCCGCGAGTGCGCGCGCGTGGCGGAGGCGCGGCTGTGCGAGGCGGAGCGCGAGGCAGCTGAGATGCAGGACTTCTTAGCGGCAGAGACCGGAGCCCTGAGTGACTCACTACGAGACGCCGAGACCGAACTAGCCAGGGTTAATGTTGATCTTGATAGAAGGTACTCTATTATTCACATAATTACAGGGCCCGTATTCCCGTAATTTAAAACGTTCAAAATCTAGTCGCAGTCTCATCTCGGCGACAAAAAAATGTCAAAATGTAGGGAAATTAGACGTATTTTTTACAGATTGAGACTGAGATCAGACTGTGAACGTTCTTAAAATTACGAGAACCACCCCTCTGATCTCTCAGGAAGAGTATGCGTTTCGGCAATAATCTTCAATCTTCGGAAATACGAATCTTATAATTTATTGGATTACCGAAGCGCATACTTTTTCTGGTTTGGCACATGACATAAAATTTTATACAGGGCCGTTTTGAGTTAATTGGTGAAATTTTACAGACTTGGTGGGTGGTAAGTAAAAGCAATAAATTAAAAATAAAACATAATTATAATAAAAGCGACCAGGCCCCTGTGTCAGTAAATGCTCCTGGCAGCATTAAGAAAAAATTTGTCCAGCAAGCATTCCACCCGAGCTTGTTTATATCAAGACCCAGATCTTCATCTGTAGGAAATAGCCCCACACACGTTGCTACAGAAACAGAACTCGAAAAAATGGAGATCCCCAATACAGAGGATGTTACACCTGCTCCTCCTCCTTGGCAACGAGTACCTATTAGTCATATGCTAAGAAAGGAGCAAGAGAGCAATCATTCCACCTCAAACCAGGGGCCAAGAGCTCCTGAACAAAGGCAGAAAAGGTACCGATCCCCTGAAGGAAAGGGAGCATTATCAAAGATGACCAAAAGAACCTTGCTA
The DNA here is from genome assembly GCA_949629185.1 of Apamea crenata. Lineage (NCBI taxonomy): Eukaryota > Metazoa > Arthropoda > Insecta > Lepidoptera > Noctuidae > Apamea > Apamea crenata. The sequence continues at coordinate 15,688,746 of OX451357.1, forward strand.
AGAGAACAAATCTTGAGTGATCGTAGAGGCATCGACACAGACAACACTGCCCAGATTTCACCACCAGCAATAGAGACATCGAATAGTTTTAATCTTTTAAGTGTTGATTGTCAAGAGCAAAATCCTACTACAGACAAAAGACCAAAGAAACTCTCGAAACCTCCACCTATTATACTGTATGGGATAGATGACCTTCAAAAATTAACGAGTTTTATTGAAGAAGTTATGGAAAAGAGTGACTATACGTATAAAGTGGTGTCTAGAAACAAATTAATAATCTCTTCTCAGTCTGTCGAAAAATACAAAACTCTCATAGAACACGTCAGAAGCAAAGGATTAATAGGCTACACATTTACTCAAAAAGATGAAAAATGTATGAGAATTGTGATCAAGCATCTACACTATAGCACACCCAAAAAGGCAATTGTGGAAGCTATAGAGGAAACAGGAAATCAAGTGAAAGGAGAAATAGTAACTGCTCGTAAAAGAGGCACCAAGCAGCCCTCAAATATTTTCTTTGTTAACATACTCCCACATGATAACAACATGTATGTTAAAGAAATTAAATATATGTACCAGATGTCAGCAATATGGACACACAAAAAACAACTGTATGGGACCATACAGGTGTGTGAAGTGTGCAGGGTCGCATAATACCACAAAGTGTACTATAGATCGGAACACACCAGCAGTTTGTGCTTTATGCTCTGGAAGCCATCCTGCCAGTTACAAGGGCTGTAAAATCTATAAGGAAATCCTCGCCAGGAAACAAGATACCAACAAGATACAGAAACAACAAAGACTAAAAGTACAAAAACCTATTGAAGATCTAAATGTACTTGCGTTGACTAGATCTGATTCTGCAAACAACATCGATACGATAAATATATCTAAAAAACAAACAAACAATAATAGTAATAAAAAATATAGCGAAGTAGTCATAGGTAATAACACTACTACGACAGAGAACACCAGAAGAAAAATGACTTCCACAAATAAAGTTGACCCTACAGAGTCACGGAGAACAAATGTAGAGCATAACCTGCATGAAAATACTCTTAAATTAGAGGCCCTCTTATTAAAACAGACCGAAAGGATAGATGTACTTATCTCACAAATGAGCACAATGATGAATCTCATCACATCACTCGTCAGTAAAATTCCATTATGACCTCCCTGCGAATAGCCACCTGGAATATCAATGGTTTGCTACCAAATAAACAGGAACTGGAAATGCTGATACAGGCAAACAAAATAGATATAGCATTAATATCGGAGACTCATCTCAATAACCGAAAGACATTCAAAATGAACAACTATTGTGTATATTGCACAAATCACCCTGATGATACATCCCATGGAGGGACAGCGGTAATTGTAAAGGATAACATTAGACATTACTTTTATGGCGAATTTAAGGAAGACTGGCTACAAGCTACTACTGTCACAATAGAGGACAATTTTGGTCCTGTCAACGTAAGCTCTATATACTGTCCGCCCAAGCACAAACTTAAGCAGGACATGCTTTCTAAGTACTTTGACACTCTGGGCCACAGGTATGTCTGCGGCGGTGATTGGAATAGCAAGCACACAGGCTGGGGTTGCAGACTGACAACAACTAGAGGACGGGAGCTTAAGAAATGTGTCGATAGTCACAGATTAATAACCCTCGCTACAGGCGAACCAACCTATTGGCCAACAGACCCTTACCGTACTCCAGATCTACTCGATTTCTTTATAACAAAGGGGCTCACGAACATACATCTAAAAATAGAATCGTCTCTTGACACCTTATCGGATCACTCACCTGTACTGCTAACACTTAGTGTAACAATAATACAAAAAGAACAAAGCTATAAGTTAAGCAATCATAAAGCAGACTGGAATGCATTTACAGAATACATACAAGAGGAAACAAACCTAAAAGTGAGTCTTAAAACAAAGGCAGAAATAGACGATGCAGCATTCTACATCACAAACCTTATACAGATGGCGTCATGGCGTGCTACTCCGACTCTGGAACTCCCGTCAAATAAATTTAACATACCTCTTGAAATACGCCGTATACTCGAGAAAAAACGTAAAACAAGGAGGCGGCTTCATGCAAGCAGATCAAATCATGACAGAAGAGAATTTAATAGGATCTCTAGAGAACTGAAAGACATGATCATTGAGAACAGCAATGCTACTTTTCAACAGAAATTGTCCACACTGTCGGCTCAGAACAAAGATCCCCCCCCCTCCCCCCCCCCGCACAAAATCAGGCAGTCCTTAGAGAAAAAAGAATATTGCTCAGCGGTGTTCCTAGATATTCAACAGGCGTTTGACAGAGTGTGGCACAAGGGATTACTCTTTAAACTAAAAAAACTTTTACCTAACTCGTTTTTCATGATCATGAAATCATACCTGTACCAAAGAAAGTTTCAAGTGAAATATGAAGACGAGTACTCCAAACTGTATGACATTGCTGCCTCCGTCCCGCAAGGATCAGTGCTTGGCCCAGTACTATACTCCATATATACATCAGATCTGCCAAACACTGAAGAGGTAACGACAGCAACCTATGCGGATGACACTGCATGCCTTGCGAGTGACAAAGACCCGGACGTTGCTACACAAAAGTTGCAAACACAAATTAGCAAAATAGAACTATGGCTCCAAAAATGGAGAATAAAGCCTAGTGTAAGCAAATCTGTGCAGGCAACCTTTACCCTAAGAAAAGGCGAATGTACACCAGTCTATATGGAAGGAAAACAATTACCAACGAGTGACTGTGTAAAATATTTGGGTCTACATATAGACCGACGACTAACATGGGCCAACCACATCAAGGCAAAGAAAAAAGAGGCAACAATGTTATACAAGACCTTCTCTTGGCTATTGGGACGCAAATCACAGCTATCTCCGAACAACAAACTACTGGTTTATAAAGCTATCATAAAACCGGTGTGGACATATGGAATAGAACTATGGGGTTCTGCCAGTAACTCCAACATAGAAATCCTACAGAGATTCCAAAATATAGCCTTGCGATCAATATCAGGCGCAGGGTGGTCCGTGAGAAACTCCGAAATCCATGAATACCTAAAGATGCCTACGGTAAAGGAAGAAGTAAACAAAAACTGTACGCGATATAAGAAGAGACTACTAGAGCATACCAATGAACTGGCTAAGAACCTCCTAAATAACCAAACCACAACACGTCTAAAAAGATGGCATATACTAGACCTGGATCAGAGAGACTGAGAATGGCTCTTAATATCATGCTTGTGTTGATGTCGGCTCGATGGAGCCACATTGTCAAGAATATATAACCTACGGAAACCACATCTGATTATGGCTAGATAAGCCGATTGCAGATTACTTATCGAAAAAAAACAAAAAAAAAAAATTATAATAAAACAGCTGATCACGAGACAGAGCCTCCCGTGTCGCACGTTACTTAAAATTACTAGGCTTTCATAAAATCATTTTTATTTTGTTGTTATTAATATCGATACCCATCATGTCTGAAGTTTTACCAGTAAAATAAAAAGGCCCCGCGTGTATATGTATTAATATTTACATAATTGTTATAGATAGTTAACTCTGTGTTTGGTTTTAGGCGCGCAGAATGTCGTCAACTAGTCCGCATGTGCGAGCAGCGTCGCCAGGAGACTCTCGCGGCGGCCGCGCGGGGCCGGGGCGGCGCGCGCGCACTGGCCGCGCTGGACGCGCTGGCGCAGCGCCTGGCGCGCCTCACGCGGGCCGTGCAGCTGGCCTACCGCCTGCCCGGCGACCTGGAGCCCACGGTGTACCACAACGAGCTGTACAGGTAACATAATATATCTCGCGGCGGCCGCGCGGGGCCGGGGCGGCGCGCGCGCACTGGCCGCGCTGGACGCGCTGGCGCAGCGCCTGGCGCGCCTCACGCGGGCCGTGCAGCTGGCCTACCGCCTGCCCGGCGACCTGGAGCCCACGGTGTACCACAACGAGCTGTACAGGTAACATAATATATCTCGCGGCGGCCGCGCGGGGCCGGGGCGGCGCGCGCGCACTGGCCGCGCTGGACGCGCTGGCGCAGCGCCTGGCGCGCCTCACGCGGGCCGTGCAGCTGGCCTACCGCCTGCCCGGCGACCTGGAGCCCACGGTGTACCACAACGAGCTGTACAGGTAACATAATATATCTCGCGGCGGCCGCGCGGGGCCGGGGCGGCGCGCGCGCACTGGCCGCGCTGGACGCGCTGGCGCAGCGCCTGGCGCGCCTCACGCGGGCCGTGCAGCTGGCCTACCGCCTGCCCGGCGACCTGGAGCCCACGGTGTACCACAACGAGCTGTACAGGTAACATAATATATCTCGCGGCGGCCGCGCGGGGCCGGGGCGGCGCGCGCGCACTGGCCGCGCTGGACGCGCTGGCGCAGCGCCTGGCGCGCCTCACGCGGGCCGTGCAGCTGGCCTACCGCCTGCCCGGCGACCTGGAGCCCACGGTGTACCACAACGAGCTGTACAGGTAACATAATATATCTCGCGGCGGCCGCGCGGGGCCGGGGCGGCGCGCGCGCACTGGCCGCGCTGGACGCGCTGGCGCAGCGCCTGGCGCGCCTCACGCGGGCCGTGCAGCTGGCCTACCGCCTGCCCGGCGACCTGGAGCCCACGGTGTACCACAACGAGCTGTACAGGTAACATAATATATCTCGCGGCGGCCGCGCGGGGCCGGGGCGGCGCGCGCGCACTGGCCGCGCTGGACGCGCTGGCGCAGCGCCTGGCGCGCCTCACGCGGGCCGTGCAGCTGGCCTACCGCCTGCCCGGCGACCTGGAGCCCACGGTGTACCACAACGAGCTGTACAGGTAACATAATATATCTCGCGGCGGCCGCGCGGGGCCGGGGCGGCGCGCGCGCACTGGCCGCGCTGGACGCGCTGGCGCAGCGCCTGGCGCGCCTCACGCGGGCCGTGCAGCTGGCCTACCGCCTGCCCGGCGACCTGGAGCCCACGGTGTACCACAACGAGCTGTACAGGTAACATAATATATCTCGCGGCGGCCGCGCGGGGCCGGGGCGGCGCGCGCGCACTGGCCGCGCTGGACGCGCTGGCGCAGCGCCTGGCGCGCCTCACGCGGGCCGTGCAGCTGGCCTACCGCCTGCCCGGCGACCTGGAGCCCACGGTGTACCACAACGAGCTGTACAGGTAACATAATATATCTCGCGGCGGCCGCGCGGGGCCGGGGCGGCGCGCGCGCACTGGCCGCGCTGGACGCGCTGGCGCAGCGCCTGGCGCGCCTCACGCGGGCCGTGCAGCTGGCCTACCGCCTGCCCGGCGACCTGGAGCCCACGGTGTACCACAACGAGCTGTACAGGTAACATAATATATCTCGCGGCGGCCGCGCGGGGCCGGGGCGGCGCGCGCGCACTGGCCGCGCTGGACGCGCTGGCGCAGCGCCTGGCGCGCCTCACGCGGGCCGTGCAGCTGGCCTACCGCCTGCCCGGCGACCTGGAGCCCACGGTGTACCACAACGAGCTGTACAGGTAACATAATATATTAAAAAAAACTTTTATAATAATTAATAACACATTTATAGTTTAATTTTTTTTATGAAAATGGAAACAAATATTTTCCAAATTAAATGCTACTACAGTAGGACAGTACATGCTAATAAATTAATTAAATTTAACGCTGTATATTACTGATTTTTTCTTAGATGTTAGCGAATACAGACCATTCGATTCAAATAACTGTACAGTTTCTGTTACCGCAAAAAATAACAACACAAACATTTCAATGACAGCCGTAGCGACAGTGGCGAGGCCTTATCCCCCGAGGAGGAAGTGGCCGGCGCCGGCCTGCTGGCCAACGTGGCGCGCGCACTGCGCAGTGTGCCGGCCCCGAGCAACCCCGCCAGCCCCGCGGGCCCCGCCGCACCCGCCGCACCCGCCGGCCCCGCGGGCCCCGCGGCCCCGGGCAAGGACGACGACCGCTCGCACGTGTCCGACGATAACGATAATTCCGCCGACCTGTTGGATTCTGAGACTGAACCCTGTCTAGTCACCGACCCCGGTAAATATAAAGAAATAATAACTTCTTGAAATATTAATCTTTTGGGTTTAATGAACGTAGAAGATTGTTTTGATGATTTTAATGATTATAATTCAGAAAATGCATAGTTGTTACGGTCGCGAATCATCTTTTGTTTAACATTTAACTTTTCACCAGCTATCCTGACGCTTACTCCGTAACATGACGCATAAAGAAAAACACAAAAAAAAATAACACTGTATGTGGTATTCAGCCAAGGCCATAAAACGAGGCAGTGAGATGACACGAGACTAAATATTATTTGAGTGTCCCATTCGCACGTTTTGTATTCGGGAATGCCACAATTCTTGACGTTAGCAAATAATTTTTAAGTGAGTCTTGTTGGCCTTTCAAATTGTGTACACATCACGACAAAATAAGTAAAAACGTTTATCATACTTCATTAGGAAAAATCATTTATATTCGAAAAAAAAATAGCCAACCGATATCGCAACCAAACCAAGCCAAGCTAATCCAAACTCTAAGGCAAGGGCTCCAAAGAGAGGCTTATTCAACTTATTGATAACTTATATTATTTTCTTTCAGAATGCGCAGAAGAATGGTGGTCGGGTGCAGAAGGCGCAGGCGCCTGGAGTGGTGACGAACTGTCGCCAGAGCGGGATTTCTACGCGGACGATAAAGGTAAGGTTAACGTGATAGTTATTACTCGCATGACACTACTAAAGAGTATGCCCCCCCCCCCCTTTCTAAGTTTACCTTGGACATTGAAGCCTCCACCCGTTGTACCCTACCTAATAAATGTCGACAGAATAAAAAAACGGGTATGTACCTTTATAATTATATTGGTTAAATGAACAGTCGGAAAAACACAAAGATTTGTAGGTCGTGGGTTACGAATATGTCTGTTGTCACTCCTGCAGGGATAGGCACTCCCCTGTAGTTGCAGGCGATATCCCCCCGCTGGCAGGAGATGGAAGTTGGCCGAAGTTCAGTGCTGAGCTGCACGGTGACGTCACTAGGCATTTAACGGCCCAGCCGATCGATTTGCTCGGTGCACCGGTGCGATGCCGCGGTCCGTAGGAAGCGGTCACGGAGCTGATACGGACGAAGTCTTAAAGAGGAAGTGATAAACCTGGAAACCACCGTTCCATCTGATTAGAATTCGGCTTGATAACTACTTCCGTGCTGGGGTACCACCGATGACATCGAGGAAGAGATGCCCATCCAATTGTAGTAGTATTGACGTGATGGTACTGACCAGAACGGAGTTAACATGATAAGCAAACTTGAGCAAAAAGGAAACAGACAAAATCAATAACAATGTAACGGTTAAATCATTTAGAATTTAAACTTTTAAAATGAAAATTGTACTTGTAAGTAGAAGGAAATTATGTAGCATGATACAGCATTATCAGCGATTCCTGAGGCTATTCCTAAATGGTGCATACTTAATAAGATGAAATAAGCAACAGAAAATGAGTTATAATAAGAATTATATAATAATAGTACACAGAATAGTGATTGGCAATAAAGCTACATGACTATGATGTGCATTATTTGTGTGCTATTTAAAACTTACCCTAAATCAGGATTCACACTTATTCTTAGTTGGCACTTGAAACTTTCGTTGCAAATTTTAGAAACGAAATGTGAAGGTTTACGTAAACGAGCGCTCGACAGGACGCAAAGCGATACATGAACTTTTACATCAGCCTAGAAGCGACTGACGTGGACTGTCCGCTGCGCGGGCGCCCCGGAAATATCGATATACCCTTTTTTTTTTTTTTGAGGATGGGAAATCATCAAATGACCCCTCCCGCTCTGGGTGTAGCGGAAGGGAGTGTCAGACTCTTACTGACTAAAACCCACCCGTGTTCCTTCCTTAGCCCTTTCTGTTCCAGGGCAGCGGTAACCCTTTCGAAAGATCCCGCCGCCCTGGCAGGCTTCGGCCCTATCGGGCCCCGTCCTCTGCTGACATCTCTTTGAGGCGCGCGTGGAAAACAACGCGCCGTCCGGCACGGGCCTGGTCCTGATCGGACGGCGAGCTACCCATTACTCACCGCCCGCAGGCCCGCGCCTACGGTGGCCGGGAGTCGTCACGCGGCTCCCGACGCCCGGAGCGTCTCCCGCGGCGGCTGAGGCGTGAGGTGGTCTCCCTCAGCCTCTCAGCCACCTTCTTCGCTAGCATGACTGCTTCGCAGAAGGCGGTGACTGCCTCCCACTCCCTCTCGCCCCGGACCATGGCTTGCACCAGGGCCGGACGCGAGAGGTCGCCGCCGTTGCCGATCGCCTCTACGAGTACACGGCGGGGCTCCGCCCAAGCAGGGCAGACCGCAACCGTATGCTCCACCGTGTCCTCTGGGCGATCCTGGCAGTGGTGACACCCGGGCGTCTCCTCCCGCCTGATTATGTGCAGGAACCTCCCGAAACATCCGTGTCCGGAGAGGACCTGCGTCAGGCGGAAGGTGAGAACGCCGTGACGCGTCTCTAGCCACTCCTCAAAGAGGGGTCTTATCGCCGCTATCGCGGCGTGCCCTGCGCTGGGTTGCGATAGTCGCGCCTTCCATTCCGCCATGAGATCGCGCCGGAGGTCCGTCCGCTCCGCAGCGATTTGCCGCGGGTGCAGAGTTTCCCCCCGGCGTAGTGCCTCCGCGCGCCAATCATGCAGGCGCGCAAGCACTATCGCCTCCAGATCCCATGGCGGCAGTCCGGAGGCTTGCCGCCTCGCGCGAGATCGTGCGGTAGCCCCGGATCAGCCTTACGGCTACCACCTTCTGGGGCGCGTTCAGATAGTGTGCGGCTCGAAGCCGCAGTGAGCGCGCCCACACCGGGGCCCCATATAGGGCCATGGACCGCACGACCCCTGCGTAAAGCCTCCGTAGGAGGCGTTTGGCCCCCTCAGGTTGGGCAGGAGCCGCTTTAAGGCGGCCCCGGCCCGTTCCAGTTTGGGGGCCAAACGTCGGAAATGCTCGACGAAGTTCCACCGGCTGTCGAGGACGAGACCCAGGTACCTCATCGTTGTCTCGACGCCGATGTGAACCCCTCCTACCATGAGTTGGGATCCCGAAGGTGGCCCGTACCGGGGCCCATGGAAGGACATGGCCTCGGACTTGTGCAATGCCACCTCGAGACCCAACCGCCGGATCCTTTCCACGACTATCGCAACCCCGCGTGTCATGGCGTCGGCCGCCGCCTGATGCGACCTCCCCTGCGCCAGGACCAGCGTGTCGTCAGCGTAGCAAACTACGCTGACGCCATCAGGGAGGTCTGCCCGCAGCACCCAGTCGTAACCGATGTCCCACAGGAGCGGCCCCAGAACCGATCCCTGTGGGACACCGCACGACATCTCTCGCCGGTTCCAGTTCCCGTCGCGACCGACGGCTCTGTACGAGCTACGCTGTACATTGACCCTAACTTTTTTTTTTTTTTTAGCCTTTTCCTCCATAGCCCTCCCGGCGCATGCCCGCCTAGTTGGTATGGCGGGCCCCGCATGCCCCCCACATTGGGGGGCTACGGGAATGGCCGGGACCACCTAGCCATTCCCGTCCAACACTGGTGGAGGCCTGTGCAATGCAGGCAACGGTGCCCCCGCACCCGTTGCCCGCTGGCCCCCACGCCCGCCTGAATGGCGGGCCCCGCATGCCCCCCAAGATGGGGAGCTACGGCCGCAGAGGATAGGGAGAGCGGCAACGACACACCGACACTCCTCTTCCCCTGCGGCCCCACCGCGTCCGCCATCGAACGGTGGCGGCCCCGTCGAGGCCGCGGAAGGTGGGGAGAGCGGCAACGTATCGCCGACACTCCCCCACCGCCGCGGCCCCCAATCCTCAGCCGCGATGTCTCCCTCACGGGGGACATCGCGGCCCGCCTCAGGTAGGCTGCGATGTCGCCCAAGCGGCACCGCAACCTACCCGCCGGCCGCTACGTCGTCGGCTTTTCCGCACAGCCTAGACGAGCGGCCGCTCCTCGGGTTCCTCTTAGCTTCACCGTGGCCCAATCCACCACGGCTACTGAGCCCCGCCTCGACAATGCGGGAACCCACCGGGGGGGGACATTGACCCTAACTAACTCAACCTACTTACAGTGAAACGTTGCAGTTTGTAACGCGTTGGGGCGGTAGTTTTGGCCTTCAGCCTGACTACCGCCGCTCCCAGCTCTACCCCGGTCACTTCACCGCAACTGCACAGCTGCAGCACGGCGTCGCCTCGAATTTAGGCTACGGCTAGCTGCCAGCGCGCTAACTACGCGTCGTCCGCAGGGTGCAAGCTCGCAGTCCGCGCGCCGGCCGCAACTTGTAAGCTCACAGTCCGCGCGGTGGCCGCGAGGTGCAAGCTTGCTGTCACCGCGAACTCAATATTGTTATATATGGCATAATATGGCGGTGGAGCGCGGGCGACGCGCGACGGCGCAGTGACGTTGTTTCGCTGGCGACTCGGAGTCGGCGCGTAATAATCATGCGGTCGACGCGCTGTAAGCACATGATCCACTCGCTTGCAGCACGCGGGCTGCGAGTCGAGTTGTATGGTAGCGGCAAATGCGCTGACTGCCCACCGTTGGCTTTTTCGTATTGACGTTATGAAATATATTATACTACACACAATTTAATGCTCTAAATTGAATGACAAGTTAAGTGCTGGTTTGGAGCGGTGCCGTTGCGGTGCCGGTATAATGTGCCATGACCTATAGGCGGGGGAGTATGCTCCCCCCGTGAAAGGAACAGAGCACTCACCACCTCCTCCACCAGCTGAGGGCGGAGACTCTGCGTCAGCGGGGGGGCCCAGGTGCGGAGTTTATTCCGCACCATTTTGTAATCTCTGGATATCCATGGATCTCTGTTCAGAGTCTCCAGCATCTCCTCGCGGGCCATATCCTTGGCCCGCTGGACAGCCTCTCGGAGGGCGGTCTTCGCCGCTCTGTACCCCTCGTACAGCTCCGCCTCCGTGGCTTCCGCATCCGGAGGGCGGATGCGGAGCCTGCGGTGCCTGGTATACTGGTGTCGCGCGTCGACGCACGCTTTTTGAATTTGAACCATAAACAATGATTATTCATGTAACGTGCCGTTACAACATCAGTGAAAGAAAACATTGTGAGGAAACCCGAAGGCCAATTCTCGTAATTTAAAACGTTCAAAATCTAGTCGCAGTCTCATCTCGGTGACAAACAAATGTCAAAAACTTGTCAAAATGTAGGGAACTTAGAAGTATTATTTGCCAGATTGAGACTGAGATCAGACTGAACGTTCTTAAAATTACGAGAATAATTGCCTCTCTGAATTTGTAGTTAATATCGCCAACCCATCTTTGCAAGCGTGGCGACCAATGCTCGCGCTTTCCCTATATGAGAGGCCTTTGCCCTATAGTGGGACTGCTTTTAATTATAATATACTCCCTCAGATGGTGAATCAGCATCGGTATCAGAACGCGAGTCTCTCCGCACACTGTCGGCGGCCATCGCTCAGCGCCAGCGCTCGGAAGCCGAGGCGGAGGCGTGCGACGCGGCGCTGGAGGGCGAGCGCGGCGGCCTGCTGGCGCGCGCGCTGGCGCTGGACGCGCGCCTGTCGCGCCTGCTGCACGCGCTGCGCCTGGCCGCCGCGCTGGCCGCCGCGCGCGGGGACACGGACTCCAGCAGGCTGGCTGCGGCACTCAAGTCAGTATTGTTGGAGGACTAACAACTTATACTGTCGCGCCTGCTGCACGCGCTGCGCCTGGCCGCCGCGCTGGCCGCCGCGCGCGGGGACACGGACTCCAGCAGGCTGGCTGCGGCACTCAAGTCAGTATTGTTGGAGGACTAACAACTTATACTGTCGCGCCTGCTGCACGCGCTGCGCCTGGCCGCCGCGCTGGCCGCCGCGCGCGGGGACACGGACTCCAGCAGGCTGGCTGCGGCACTCAAGTCAGTATTGTTGGAGGACTAACAACTTATACTGTCGCGCCTGCTGCACGCGCTGCGCCTGGCCGCCGCGCTGGCCGCCGCGCGCGGGGACACGGACTCCAGCAGGCTGGCTGCGGCACTCAAGTCAGTATTGTTGGAGGACTAACAACTTATACTGTCGCGCCTGCTGCACGCGCTGCGCCTGGCCGCCGCGCTGGCCGCCGCGCGCGGGGACACGGACTCCAGCAGGCTGGCTGCGGCACTCAAGTCAGTATTGTTGGAGGACTAACAACTTATACTGTCGCGCCTGCTGCACGCGCTGCGCCTGGCCGCCGCGCTGGCCGCCGCGCGCGGGGACACGGACTCCAGCAGGCTGGCTGCGGCACTCAAGTCAGTATTGTTGGAGGACTAACAACTTATACTGTCGCGCCTGCTGCACGCGCTGCGCCTGGCCGCCGCGCTGGCCGCCGCGCGCGGGGACACGGACTCCAGCAGGCTGGCTGCGGCACTCAAGTCAGTATTGTTGGAGGACTAACAACTTATACTGTCGCGCCTGCTGCACGCGCTGCGCCTGGCCGCCGCGCTGGCCGCCGCGCGCGGGGACACGGACTCCAGCAGGCTGGCTGCGGCACTCAAGTCAGTATTGTTGGAGGACTAACAACTTATACTGTCGCGCCTGCTGCACGCGCTGCGCCTGGCCGCCGCGCTGGCCGCCGCGCGCGGGGACACGGACTCCAGCAGGCTGGCTGCGGCACTCAAGTCAGTATTGTTGGAGGACTAACAACTTATACTGTCGCGCCTGCTGCACGCGCTGCGCCTGGCCGCCGCGCTGGCCGCCGCGCGCGGGGACACGGACTCCAGCAGGCTGGCTGCGGCACTCAAGTCAGTATTGTTGGAGGACTAACAACTTATACTGTCGCGCCTGCTGCACGCGCTGCGCCTGGCCGCCGCGCTGGCCGCCGCGCGCGGGGACACGGACTCCAGCAGGCTGGCTGCGGCACTCAAGTCAGTATTGTTGGAGGACTAACAACTTATACTGTCGCGCCTGCTGCACGCGCTGCGCCTGGCCGCCGCGCTGGCCGCCGCGCGCGGGGACACGGACTCCAGCAGGCTGGCTGCGGCACTCAAGTCAGTATTGTTGGAGGACTAACAACTTATACCACCATAGAATCAGTCCAGCCATAGACTCGAATATCATGTTGATATAAGGATTCTTTAACCTTTTGCATTAATTTGCATAGTAGGTGCGCTCCATTTAATTCCAGTTTTGGCAATGTTGTTGCTTTTCTGTGTGCTACAATTTTTGATTTTGCAGCGACAAGTATCACGTCAGTTGATGGGTGAATCCGTGCGTAAATAACACACGCATAGGCGTCCAGGGAGGCGTCACTGAAGCCATGTAGTTCTACAACTTGTTTTCCGTCACATCTGAGCCATCTTGGTACTTCACACAAGTTTATCGTTCTTATGTCCGCTTGTATTTTGCACCATTCTTTGTGTATGCTTTCGGGAACTTCGTCATCCCATTGTAATTTGACCTCCCACACTTTTTGGAATAATAATTTTAGTTTTGTTGATAAGGGAGCCAGCCAGCCAAGTGGGTCAAACAGTTTTGATATTTCAGCTAATAAGCTGCGTTTTGTATGTTTTTTGCTGACGCTTGAAATCGAACATTGGAATGTAAATTTGTCCTCTTTCGAATTCCAGCATAAGCCCAATGTTTTTGATGTTTGATCTGTTTTGAAGCTGAAGACAGTGTCTTCACTGTTATGTTGAGTTGTTGCATTTTCCAAGAGTGCTGGTTCGTTTGATGACCATTTTCTAAGGTTGAATCCTCCACTCTTGAGTAATTGTTTTAGGTCCGAAATTAGCTTCTTTCCTTGTTCAATGGTATGCGATCCGTGAACGAGATCGTCGACGTAAAACGACTCCTCCACTACCTTTGAAGCTTCCGGGAAGTTGTGACGCTCGTCCTCTGCCAGTCTTCGTAGTGTCATTATGGCCAGGAACGGCGCTGCTTTGGTGCCATAAGTTACTGTAGCAAGCTGATATGTTAGTAGAGGTTGTTCCGGTGATTCTCGCCAGACAATCTGTTGTAGGCTTTGGTCACAATCGGCCACTAAAATTTGCCTGTACATCTTTTCGATGTCAGCTGTGTAAGCATACTTGTATTGCCTCCACTGTATTAATGTTGTTTGTAAGTCTTGTTGTAGGTTTGGGCCCTTGTACATGAGATCGTTTAAGCTCCAACCGGTTGTTGTTTTTGCGGATGCATTAAATACAACCCTGTACTTGGTTGTCGTTGACTCGGCGCGTTCAACGCCGTGGTGCGGCAAATAGCAGTCGAGTGTCTTGTTACATGTTGATTGTTGCATATGACCTAAGTCAATGTACTCCGCCATAAATTCTTTATAGGCTTTTGCTAAATGCTGTTGTTTTCCTAACCTTCGTTCTAACGTTTTGAATTGGGCAATGGCCATCTGTTTGGAAGAGCCCAACTTGCATTGCCAGTCGTTTATCATTGGAAGTCTCACTTCGTATCTTCCGTTTTTTAAACGTTGTGTGGTCTCAGTGTAGTACTCAACGCATTTTTGTTCTTCCACTGTGATATCGGCTCGATCTTTGATGTCTTCGGAATCCCAAAATTGTATCATATCTTCCAATTTATTCAATACCACGTTGCATTGTAATTTTGTAGTTTTGACGTGTCCGCATAGTAGCCAGCCTAAGTGTGTTTGTTGTGCGATGGGCCGTGTGACGTCATCGCCTTTGATCATCCCTCCTAGCATGATCTGAGAGTAGATGTCTGCTCCAAATAGCAGATCTACTGGTCGGCTGCTGTTGAATTCCGGATCCGCCAAGTTGATATTTTGTATTTGTGGCCATGATGGTTTTGTAAAAGTTTTGTTCGGTAGATTCTTGATTAGGTTTTTCATTATGTATACTGACTTTCTGAACGTGAAGTTATCGAAGACAGAGCTGCACGAAATTGTTATCATGCCCTTGCACTGGCTCTCTTTTTCTCCAACTCCAAATACAACTCCTTTACATTTCTGTCGTTTGATTCCAAGAAGTTGAGCTGCTCGTTCTGTTATCAGTGATATCTGTGACCCTTGATCTACAAGAGCTCGCATGTTATACTGAGTTCCATCAGCGCCATCTACCTTTACTATGGCGGTCGCTAATAGAATCTCCGAAGCGTCTACATCATCTTGAGACACATGAGATGATGAATTTGTATGGTTTTGTTCATTGTTTTTTGATGCAGCCTCGTGCAATAACGTATTGTGCTTAGCTTTGCACTTGCGACATCGGTTGCTTGACGTACATTTTTTGCCCTTATGGCTGAACAGGCAATTAATGCAGACTTGCAACTTGTTTATTGTGTTAAGTTTCTCGTCGTTCGACATTTCTAAAAACTTTGCACAAAAATAGAGGCCATGCTCGTCGTTGCAGAGTGGGCAAGTAAACGTTGACGCATGGTACGATTTCGTAACCTTGTTGTTACTAGCCGTTTGATTTTTGTTGTTATGATAGCTGTTTTTCTTGTTATGGGATGCTTCTTGATTATGATTTGTCGCTGAACTTGTCTTCTGATAGTTGTCTTGTTTACGGTGCGACGATTCCATTGAAGTAAACTTCGCCTCTAGGTAGTTTAAGAAATCCTTTAATACAGGTAATTCTCGCGGGTTCTTCAGCGATTCAATGTAATCTGAGTATGTCTCAGCGTCCAGTTTTTGTGTCAAAATGTGCACTAGTAGGGGATCCCATGTTCTGATATCCACTTCTAAATTCTTAATGGCGTGCAAACATTCTATTGTGACGTCATGTATTTTCTTGATAGGCGCTAATGATTGTTGTTGGGTGGTAGGCAGATTGAAGAGCATGTTGATATGCGATGTAAATATAAGTTTCTTGTTGTTATAGCGATTGTTGAGAATGTCCCAACACACTAGATAATTGTCTGAGCTTATTTGTAAGTGTTGTATCAACCTTTCAGCTTCGCCTTGGACCTTGCTTTTCAAAAATTGCATCTTCTGCGCATTTGACAAGGAAGTATTGTTATGGATGGCTTCCGTGAAAAGGTCTTTGAACGATCCGGCTCGAAGGACCAAATGTTGGGGCGTAACTCCCAACAGTGAAAATGTTATGGATTTGTTATGTAGGTAAACTTGTAAGGTTCGTTATGTTATGTTATGTAAATGAGTAGACGAATGATTTCCCTTGATGGATTTATTGCTACTGAATATAATTACACAATTGTCCCACTTAAATGCTATGTTGGAGGAATGCACACCTAAACAATATTGATGTGCATAAATGAGTATGACGTACAAACTACCACAAAGGTCAATGTACAGCGTAGCTCGTACAATTATCAAACACCAATATTATGTAACTAATTAATTTTGTGCACTTTATTCCTGACACGTGACACCGTCACTCAACATTAATTACCTAATTATGTCTAAAAAATCTTCAAATCGTGTCATCTTGTACTATTGTTAGCATAAGATCCACCACAAGCAACTTTTGTCTCTCACATCAAGCCTAAGGATTTGTATGAAAGTGCGGGCATGTAGCGAGACGAGACAAAGACAGCTCTTTCATAGATTCCCAAACGCTCACTAAACTGCTCTATGTATATCCATGCTTCATTTATATTACATCAAACCCCCGTATCGCTATTTCAGAGACAAAATAGACATGACCGAAAAGAATGTAGCTGACGTTGTAGTGAAAAAGCTAGCAGAGTTGGACGCCAGTAAGAATATGATGGAACAGTACCGGCAGTCTGTCGAAGTGAGTATATGTTTTTATTAAAAATATTCAGGCCGATAGTGGAACGGCGCCGTTTAGTTGAAAGGCTAGGCAGTTAACTGACTGACATGTATATCGAGTGCCTTTTTTTTCTATAAAGAGTGCGAGAGAGAGACAACGCCATTTGTAATCCTGATCGTATGATTTCTTAACATTTTCATTGAAGGCGATTCTATAATATTAAGTAAAAGTTGTTTACTATGTTTTACATCCATAATACATCCTGACGATAAAGTAGTTATTGATCGAAACGAATTCACCAAGCAAGTTTATACAAACTAATGTACGAAGCCTTTTATTCCGAATTTCTTTCACCATGCAAGTATCTATTTGTACGCCAATGTATTTAGTACAATGTCTTATGTGCACGCTATGATTGAAAACTTATTAAGCACATACTTGAATGTTGTGTCATAATTATATTTATTTCGTATTTTTTATATATTTAAGGGCTAATTTTACCAAAGTCTTTCATCCGTGAATCTTTTATCCGTGGAATAAAATTGATGTCTGACAGTTCTAGTATGGAAATTTATTCTTAGGATAAGACTTATTCTGGGTTAAAGTTTGGTGAAATTCGCCCTAAATGGTGATAGAAAAATTTACTCCAAAATGTTATACTTACATATGTATTTTTATATATTTTATTATGTATGTTTTTTTTTTCAAATTAGATACGAATAGTATCAATAAACATCATGCCTTAAACCCGAATACTGTTAACAATATCCTCATATTGTTAGTACCGTTAACTGGTTTAATATGAAACAGGTATTTACACCATTCAGGCCCTGCTTGGCGATCTCGAGTCAAGAATAAGGCGCCAAGGTTAATACTTTTATACTCTACGCTGAACGCCTCCTCACGGCTTATAGATAGCACAGCGCGTCTTATGTTCTCTCCCTGAACCATTTATAATATGTATAAATAACACTGACAATAATATAGCTTACATGCAAAATGCCTTTATAATAAATAACAATTGAGCCGTCGCGGGACGCCTGGCAGATGTGAAACATCGAAACTATTTTGTATAGAAAATACGGTATAGGTATACGAGCTGTGCTGTGAGAGAGAGGGGACTCGCCGAGCCGAGTGGGAAGAGAGTCACAGAGTTACGAGCGACCAACAGCCCGTCTGACCCGCCGCATAACCACACTCATTCAGCTCTGTTCAGCTTTTGTCCATAGAAAACAACGATTTTATATGGTATACGTACGCATCCGTAAAGCTGAACGGATGCGTTCGTTCGTTGTTTTCTATGGACAAAAGCTGAGCTGAATCAGTGTGGTTAGGTTAGATTAGTCGCTTAGTGCTCACATACACGAGCGGTACACGTCTACGGCAGAGGAAACTGCAGGTGCCAACACGTATACGGCATCCGTGGACAATGTGCCGCTCGTGTATTTCACACGTAGATATTTCACATCAAAAAGGGTCTTAAGTAAATAACAGTTGAAGCTCCCGAGAGTGTAATGGGTTCATTATTACAGCACCCAAACCTCATTCTGTCCTTTACTTTTCATTCCAACTACATATAAACACATAATTGCAATTTCTTGTAGGCTCTATTGATTCGCATGTATGTTTAAGTATAAATTTATTTTACTATTCACACATTCGGCCACCATTACACCAAAATTACATTTAACATGACGATAACCGTTGAGGTCGTGAGAGGAGAGAACGTATGGACTACATTCTACATAGCTTTGCAGCGTTGACGCGACTGTCCGAGCACAACCTGTATATAAACACCGGCAGACCTGTATATAGAACTTGCAAAAAATTTACATTTTACTACGCAATGGGAAACTGGTGTTGAAGATAAAAATATGTCGCAAAAATGCGCGATTTTGTTGCAATGTCATCTGCAAAAAATGTTTAATTCTGCAATTATGCAAAAAAAAAAATTGTAAATGTAATGTTCGTGTTAGTAACGGTTACAAAACGTAGGACGAGATCACAAAAATCTTTACATCGAGTCTCGTGTTGTCTCGTTCCCACGTTTTATGATCGCGGCTGTTACAAAAGTTTGCGCATATTATAGGTAATAATTTGTTTGTATTAATAACAGTTGTTTTTGTTTTGTAGACGCTCAAGAAGCAATTGGCACAGGCCGTTGAGGAGGATGATATAGAGGTAGTTGAGGAGGTATGTGTCACATAAGGGTATTTTCTGCATTTAGTTATTTGTGTACGCCCTAAGCACTTAAAAGAGAAAAAATCATGAATACAGGAGAGCACAAAGGTACTTCTTCGTTACAAACTTCTAGTAGAATTGAAAAAAACTGAAAACAAAATAAATTTTGTGGAATTCGAAACTTTGTTTACGAGAAGTTTGGTTATTTATTGGTTTGGTGGTGGGCTCCGGGTTAGGTTTACATATTTATTTTATATCTTTTCTCCTTTATTCGAAAATCAAACTATCATCATTATTTGATACAGGAGTTGTCGGCCTGCAGCGAGAGTGAACGTCGCGCGCTGTACGTGTCGCTGGACGCCGCGCTGTGTGCGCTGGCCGGCGCGGCGGGGCGCTGGGCGCGCCTGGGGCCGCATCGCGCGCGCCTGGAGCGCCTCGCCTTCGCGCTGGCCGCGCCGCCCTGCGCCACGAGCGCGCGCGGCCCGCCCAGCCCGGCCTCCCCGCCCAGCCCGGCCGCCCCGCCCGCCCCGGCCGCCGCGCCGGCCGCGCCGCCCGCCCTGGCGCCGCCGCCGCTGCAGAGCACGGCGTAACGCACACACTGGCCGCCTGCATCACATTGCTCAATCTCACGATAGGCAGAACCGGCTGAAACTATACCTACTTTATTGAATTTCCAACTCGTGTAGCATAACTGATGAATTAAAACGGGTTGCGTTTTCGCCGTCTCTGCCTTTGAGCTTCCTCCTTTACATTTGTTGATCGATCTACTTAATCGCAGCTCCCGAGCTGCCTTCGTCGGATTCCACGTGAACCCTGATGATACTTCCATTTTTGTCATAATTACTGTAGCTAAGGATAGTAAAAGACTAGTGTTCTTGAATTGTTATATTGTATTGTGGAGCTTATGTTTGCCCTCCGCGGAAGTACATCATCCGTCCGGCGTAGTCTATGACTAGAATAAAGGATAGAGAACGTTGTAAAACTTGATAAAGTACTAGCAATGATTTTTTTGCTGTAGAATGATTGATGTCGCTGTAGCAGACAATCTAGTTGTGAAAACGTTCATGACCAAGTACACAAAATAGATAAGTATGCAGGCAACTTACTTGCTTTTAACTGAATTCTATGTCCGAAATGGTCTAGGCTTCGTCTAAACTTTTGTTAAACATACTCGACATGTCATGTTGCCTGCGTACTTAGCTTTTAGCCGTCTGTACGATGAAGTAAGTAGGAATGTTGAACTAATATTGTTACGTGAAGTATATGTAGGTAGTAATCATGTTCGATGGATCTCAACTCGCAAGGAAAGCGTGAGTCTTCAGAAAGTTGTTCCGCTAACAATGCAATGATCAAGTGTTGACGATAGAACAATGTAGTGTCATAATATAAACTTACTTGCTTTTGTTTCTGTAAAATTCTTAGACTAAGCATTAACATTTTCATTCCTAATTGCATTTAACGTTTCGTCTCAATTCTTCAATCATTGCAATGGCATTGTATGATTTTGAATAAAATGTCCTATTTATAAGCTGAACTTTTCTAATGATTTTGGCCGTATTATTTAAGTATTATGTTAGAACATTTCTTTATATGCTGCACTGTAAGCGAATTTATCGTTGTATAATCATCGCGTCCGGAATACCGAGGTCATCCGTTCCCTACACCATGACTAAAGTATTTTAAGTGCCATTAGTGTTAGCTCTTGTAGTATATTGTAGTGCTGGTCTTGGGTCTACATCTATTTTTATTCGCCTAAGCAAACCATAATATATCGTCACAAATATCGAGTATACTAGGTCACATTTGACTCTCCCACCTCTATAAACGTTACTTAATGTACACATAACTTTTACAGCATTATATAAATCGAACAATGCTGTTCAAGTCATATACAGCTGCGTCGTAATATAAGAAGCCGCATCCGTAGCCAGCCGACATCACAGATATTTTATATGATATTAAAATGAAATGTAAATAATATGGATGGTTCACAAGTATATCACAATATTTATTTTTCTGATCTAGTCAATAACATTCGATATTTTAATTCGATTTACATTTAAATTATTATCAGAAATCTATTGTCTTGTAAATTAAATATAGAAATTTACTTCGATTCAATCCATATGATACAAATATTGTTGCCTCTTTTTTTTTATTAATATTAAACCTAGGTAACCGTACCACAATCATTGAGAATAAGTATAGTACTGTACGCAATGTACACAGTTTATGAAATTAAAACGCGTTGCAAGTTAGACAAAATTGTAACAAATGAGACTGATATTGTATTTACGTTGAACGAGTCGTTGACGGTCGTGTTGAAGTTTGGTAAAAATGAGTGTTAAGATTATTGTTTTAGATAAATGACTTCTTATTGCGCAAAATCCTTAGTATGCAACACATTAACCGTATAAAAAAAATGCAAAAGCTTTTTGTAAATAGTACAAAATCAGTTGAATCGCTTCGTCCATCCACGTCGCTTGCTTCAGGTGCTAATGATACGTAATCATTAGGTATATACTTAACAAAATTATCGATATCGATGCAGAATTTAATCCAACACCCCAACTGCCCAAGTCAGTGGAATATCATAGTATAGGTGAACTTGAATTTATTTTGAATTAAATCGTGAAAATTATGCGATGTAAATACATTACTGTATGTAAATATAAATAAAATCTATTGAGCGTCATTCCTGCAGTTTTATTTGTGACTGCGCCCCGCGGATTCACCCGCATAAGTTTCGATCCCGTGGGAATATCGGGATAAAAAGTATCCTTTAAGTTAATCCTGGTTATAAACCATCTGTGTGCCAAATTTCATCCAAATCCGTTTAGTAGTTTTTGCGTGAAAGAGTAACAAACATCCATCCATCCAAACTTTCACGTTTATAATATTGGTAGGATTTCTTTGAAACCCGCCTGTTTAGATTAATAGAGTAAAGGAGAGGTAGAGTCGTTAAAAAAATAGACCAAAGCGTTAATTGTTGAGACATTTATTCGACGTAGTCCATTAATGTTACATTTTAAATAGTTATACAGTTTCCACTGAACATTAAATAATTAAATATGTTTTTACAGCCAACTTTACAATGAATCTGCCAATATAGTTGTGTATCTACCTGAATTTTGAAAATTACAGTAATGGCTGTGTGTTTTCCTCTCCGTGTTCAATTCAAGGCACCAACCGGTTGCGTTAAATCACCACGTTTTTGTAGTACGGACTACGGTACATGCACATGCATGCTCACCGAAACCGTGCTCAATTTTCGTGTAGTAAAAATGTTCTTATAAAACAGTTTACGGTTTGTCTACTGATTGAATTGCCTTTTAGACCTTTATCAATTATTGTTGGATTTACAATTTGCGTCACGTATGTTTGCCACTTCATACATTAAAAATGCAACAATAATTAGAGAGGCCATTGTAAAGATCAATTAAAAGTCATTAATTAATATTTATAGAAACCGTAAAATTCTTCTGTGGATAAATCGTAAACTGAATTGTAAAAAGAAAACTAGGTTAGTAATGGACTAAACAGCGTTATGCAAGCCACACGTATTACGAAGAAGACAAATCAATAGAATCTGTAAGTTAGATTAGGTGACATCGCTGAGTGTGAATACATTTGCACGCCATGTTATGGCAGGATATGCTGAAACAAATTTACTGTAACACCTTATGTACCATATTCTAGCAAATAATTTTTTTTTATTTGATTTGATTTACGAATACTTGCGCAAAATTGGCTTGCACAAGTATAGATGATGTGTGTGGGATAAATTAGCAGAAGTATCCGAGCCATTCGGTGTCACGTAGGCTTGCGCAGGTATATCGTAACGGGGATGGCTACCATAAAATCGATGCAAACTGAAGACAATTTTGGTGAGCATGTACCATGATACAAAAGGGTGGTGATTTCATGCAACCGGAATGTCACGAATTAAATACAGCAAGGGAAATACGCGGAAAGGCAAGCTTTTACTGTACACATTTATGTTTTGATTTATATTATTATAAATGATAAGAAAAATGATTTTGGAAACAATTCAACAATATACACACTGACAATAGTTATTACCCCGCGTCCTATTTACAGCTCGTTCATAGTTATTTTACCTCTGACAGCAGCAACCTTATTGCAACGAAAATAAAGATCACAATGATTTTGACAGACTTGTCTGGCAGCCACCTTATTAGAATAAGAATAAAGGTCACTGTGATTTGGACAGTGATGCAAAATCAGAGGTAGGATAACTGAACGGACTGTAAAAGCGATTGTCGCGCGAGTTGTAATTTATTGGTTGGAAAACCGGCAAGCGCCCTCTGTCGGTGAGACCACGCGTTCAGGTTCACCAAGCAAAAAGTGACATATTAGCGCGACGATCGCTTTTAAACAGCAGGGTAATTGAGTAACATACTACAAGTAGCAATGGGTTTCATTTTGACAGTTCAACAACATTCATGTTTTGTTTACGTTGTTGAGCACACATTTTTCGAACATATGGAGCAATGGTTTAACAATATGCTTCAAACTGATTCAAATCGAGATGAATAGTGTGTTACGCAATTATGGTGCAGGACGCGACCATTTTTTCTTAGTAGATTATTTAATAGCATAATTGCTACAATGTCCCAATATTCAACTGTGGCCAACAAGTGAGCCAACAGTTGTAGTTAATACAATATATTATTTTAACACTATAACAGAGATGCCTCTAACTATAGGTAGGAACAGAATTACAGACAATCGCGTGAAAAACTGGGACTTCGGTAATTATTGCATAGTTATAGAAACTTAACACGAAGACTAACAAATAGATAAAGCGATTCTCTATTGATAATACATTCAATACTGTCAAAGAAATTGTTCCCTGCGTTTAACTTTACAACAGTAAATCAATGTTTTATTATAATTACCCCATTACATTAACCTTTAAAGTTTACGCACGTGTAAAAGACACTTTAATAAGATTATTTATTTTCTATTTTTTCTTAGTAGAAATGTTATTTTTCTAAACAAAAACCTTCTTAGTCGTAATTAACCTAATAGAATTTTGATTGGTTAATTCATTTTGAAATTGTTAAAAGCTGACTTTATTTGGCTTTTATATCGACGGCTTAGTAAAGCAGAGTGCAAGCCCGATCAAAATGTTAAACTTAAAATATACAAATATATCAGTCAGTGGGCTGTAAGCTAAATTCTATTTCCCTAACTACAGTACAAATAAGTCATCTCGCACTATCACCACATTCACACTAACCTCAAGAATTTGTTTAACAATAAGTATATTTATTAATTACTAAATATAGATATATAAACTATATCCACTTGTTCGATTTCATGATATTATCCTTAATATACAACATCAATAGAATTATGTATCCGATATACATAAGAGCGCGAAATGCAAATTTAAATTCTTAAGATACATTTACGCAATGTAATTCATATTTAACATGGAAAGCTATTTTTTTTTAATACAAAAATAACACGTATAGACAAGGAATGAACATTTAACATTTAATTGACGTGCATTTGAATTTTTGATATTATAAATATTTTCAAAAGCTTCGTCATTGTATCGTTAATATAGTTTTGTAATCATATGAGTTATAAGTTACACATTAGTCACAGACAGTTACAGACGAAACTCTTTTCGTCTTTTGTTTTTAGAATATATTGACTATCGATTGCCTGGCATTCGTTCACGGCGAGTTTCAATTGTATTTTAACTCAAAAGCCATACATATAAATATGATTGACAAACAATCATATGTGCGTCCTTTCTTTCAACGATTTCACACTTGAGTTGTCCTCGACCAAACTGCCGCCAACGATTGCACCTACCTCTGAATATGCTATCCTTCTCTACACATTGTCCTATCATTTAATGCTCAATGAAGTTAATAACTAAATAATTACATCATTGAGCATCATCAATCTCGCACTGTTCAACATTTTTGCGAACTCAACATTAGAAGCTGGCGCGCCCGAGAGCCCTTACAGATTTGAGCGTATATTTGGAGCGTAAAAAGCACGTTGCACGCTACTAAATGTGTTTCATGGCAACATATAATATGGCCTCCATCTGGCTACTGACTGAAACAAATAGGATCGCGCCAACATACATGTTTACGCGCGTTTTCTTTTTACTCAACAGCCCATGTATACGCCAATCTTACGAACATGCAAAAACGAGCCTAAACGCGCCGACAATACGCCCCTATATCTGTAATAGCTCTACGTACTCGCCACACTTACAGTACATCTCACAACCCTGTTCAAAGAGAACATTCATTTTGTTCAATACTGCTCCCATCTAATACTTGCCATACTTTGCTACAACACCGTGTAATCATCGGAGGTAGTCCTGAGATCATCAAACAACATTTATGGGCCGCAATAGGCTAATGATGCCCACAACACACTTCGATTCACACCGACACTTTAGTTTCAAGTCATCATTGTTACATCAATCTAAATATTGTATAATGTATGCAATTCAATATAAATATATATTTATCCAATCAACATCACACAATATAAATATACTGTACACTATCAGTTAATATAACATATACTGTATTCGCGATACTTTATCTATAAAATATAACGTGTTAAATAGCAGTTTTCAATTATCTAATATAATAAGTAGTATTATTTTAACATCACGCGGCACCCTCGTGCGCGGGGAACGCTCGGTGGAGGCAGGAAATCCGACCTTTTTCTGGACACTTCGAGTAAAATCGCAAAGTGTAGCAAGTTTTAGATCCAAATCCGATTCTATAATTTACAGAGATCCCGAATGAAGACAAAACATTTCTCTTAGTCAAAAAATGACTGATCCACTGCGTGACTTACTAATTCGCAACCATATGCTGCAATACACAAGGTTCATATTGAACTACTAGCACTCACTTACGTGAGTCTACAATACATCCGATTCACCAATCTCCTTTGGCTAGGTACAATTGCACGTTTATCTAAGTTGAGGCTGACTGTTGGACAGCAGCCTCTGTGATGAAAATAATAACAATAAAGATCTAGTTTGACCGATGGAGTAATGATTGTAACCTGTCGGTTAGTCTAGGTGGACAGGTACAGGCGGTGGTAGTCGTTGGCCCCGAAGGCGGCGTTGCACTTGGGACACTTGCGCTGGCGCGTCTCGTAGCGCGTGCGCAGGCAGTCCCAGCAGAACACGTGGAAACACTTCGTCAGCACTGCGTCTTTGCGCTTTACCTGCGGGAGAAACGTTGGATTCAGAACTGTAAAATCGTGATAAATGACAACACAAGATCGGAAGGTTTTTGTAACCTTCTCAAGTTACATAAAGTCCTGAGAGAGACGACGCTCTATAAAAACCAGCTCTTCTAAAACTTGATGTGCCATCGACAGACAAACAACGAGTTTTCCAAAGGAAAGATGGATGGATTATGTGAGGGATGATATAAATGAAAAGTAAATAATAACACGGCGACTGACAGGGGAGAACGGAAGAAGAAAACATTTTGCGTCGTTCCCAATAAAAACATGGGACAAGATTAGGACAGGCAGAAAAATGTGAAAAGTCCGATAGTGGTCAACGTTTTAGTACAGTCACATCCAAAATATGTTTGTCACCTCTTGTACAGACAAGAGGTGACAAACATATTTGAGTCGGTAAAGCAGATAATACCCTGCAATGAACAGTCATTGCAGGGTATCTGCTTTACCGACTCAGTATCATATATTGCGTCATAATGTCAAAACCTCAGTATGACAATCAGCCATCTTCTTTACATGTCAGACCAAATTCAAAATGTAACAAGGTTTAAAAAAATAGAATGATATTTCTTGTCAGAACATTAAAAAAGTTTTAGGTTGATGTCAGCTCGAGATTGGTCAAATGTATAATTATGCTATTTTGATCTTTGTTACCAAGTAATTGAATATAGTTTTCTATGCAATAGTCTGCACAGTGCCGTAGCTTCAAAGGATGTGTCCTGACTTGATAAAGGACAGAATTTGAAAACTGACGCAGATAAAAGAGTATACTGCACATACCTTGCAGGATGGGCATGTGAGCGTCTCCTTGTACTCTCGTATCTCCTCCAACAGCACCTCGTCCATGCTGCTGCCGGCTTGCTCCATCTTCTTCATGCGCTCCGCCTTTCGACGAAGTATCGCTAACTCCTCCTGTTGGTGGGTAATAGTAATGTTGTTTAATGCCGGGAAAAGAATCACTCAACAGCACAACACCGTGCTAAATACTTTTGGGCAAGGCATACATCGAATGGTTGCTAACCAATTGTTCAACTGTATGAACTAAATACAAAAAAAAACGACGTTCATTTTGGATGATTTTGGTATAATCACTTGGACGGACGGACGGACTTTGGACGGCACGGTTGGCGCAGTGGTTAAGCGATTGACTGCTGCGCTGCGTGTCGCGGGTTCGATTCCCGCACGGAACAAATATTTGTATGACCTACAATTAGTTGTTCCGGGTCTGGCTGTTTGTGTATGTGAGTTTATATGTCTGTAAACGCACCCACGACACAGGAGAAATTGCTGGTGTGGGGCAACGTTACAGTAGCAATGGTTAAAATGGCAATGGTTACTTGCCAAGAGTACACAAACGAACCACAAATGTTCTATGTCCACCGCGCACAGGATGGATGGAAAGTAGCACATGAAGTGATTTTTTGGTCCATTTGGTGTAATTGCAGTATGGCGTTCCAGTGTGAGGATAAATAAATAAAAAACAAAAATGTGAGAAAGGATCTTAGTTCGGCTTTACAATAAAAGGGCATAATAAGAAAGTGCTGTGTGTGTGCCGAAACAAAAGTAAAGTTGTTACATTTCTTACTATGAAAGAAAAAGTATTTATTGCGACTCGTATAGGAAGATCACAACCTAAACTAAACACACATCAAAAATAAAATATTAAGTTATATAAAAAAAAAATAAAAAAAAATGGGCCAAACCATATTATGGGCTATGGGGCCAATCCAGTATGGATCATCATCTGCCTGCCTTTTCCCAACTATGCTGGGCTCGGCTTCCAGTCAAACCGGACGCAGCTGAATACCAGTATCATACTTGGAGCGACTGCCTATCGGAAGGCCAATTCTCGTAATTTAAAACGTTCAAAATCTAGTCACAGTCTCATCTCAGCGACAAACAAATGTCAAAAACTTGTCAAAATGTAGGGAAATTAGAGGTACTTTTGACAGATTGAGACTGAGATCAGACTGTGAACGTTCTTGAAATTACGAGAATTGTCCCTCTGATCTCAACAACCCTTGGTAATACTGATTGTCAGACTTCCGGGCTTCTGTCAACCCGTAACATAGATTAAAGATCCAAGAATGACAGCCGGGACCAACGGCTTAACGTGCTTTCCGAGGCAATCTTGGATGGGTGTCAATCTTGGTATGTAAAGATTGACACCCATCCGCGGCCAGACCAACCAACCGCGGCAAAAGTAGCTTAACCTGATCGATCCACCCGTGCGGCTGTTATTACTTAGCCACAAACCTCCAAACATTATGTAACTCGTTAAACAGGTGAAGGTACTTACATGAAGTCTTTTTGTTTTGTACGCTTCTGCTTCCAAGGCGCTCGTCTTCTCCGCCACCACTTGTTGCGCCTCTTTCATTTGCGCGTGATATTTCTCTATAAGTAATCATAATAACCATATTAGACTTGATCGATATCTTAGCTGAGACTGATACAAATGGACCAATGTACCTCTGCCATCTAATCTCTTCACCAACCTTAGTTGACTGGTAGAGAATGCCTAACTACCTTTGTGGCTTTTTACCTTTTGTGTGTGCGGTTTAAATAAATAAATGGGAATGTCATCATATTGGGATCGATCTATCATCGTTGACAGGAATTTTGCTACCCATAAGCCTGAAAAACCGGCTTATTGATGTTTCGTGTCGCACAGTGATTGTTGTTATAACAGTTTCGTAGAACCTTATGAAAGCCGAAAAATATATGATCAAGGTTTAAGCATCTTGTTATGGCTCGCGACGTTGTCGTCACGACTGCACACGATGCAATGTCGTGTTACGATGCAATGTCGGGTCACAATGCAATGTCGTGTCACGATGCAATGTCGTGTTACGATGCAATGTCGTGTCACGATTTCGTATCGTGGAAATCTACGTGCATCGTAAAATTCACGACACTGAAGTTGCATCGTGGTATGATGCACGGCCATATTATTACACACATAATAATTATGTGTGTTGGCTCTTTGTTTTTGTTGGGTTGGAAGTCATCAAATAACTTCTCTCGCTCTGGGCGTAGCGGGAGGGCGTGTCAAACTTTTACTGACTAAAACCCACCCGTGTTCCTTCAGTTGCCTGTGCCAGGGGCCACGGTAGCTCTTTCGAACAACCCGCGACCCTGACTGTGTGTTCGCCCTTATACCTGCATTTCGACAGTTTTGTTTAGGTCTAATTTAAAACGAGCTAGTCAAGTTATTATAAGCTTTTTTTAAAAATTTACCTAAATGCAGCTTTAGGTCAGCCGCCGACTGAGCCGACTCGATGGCCTTTCTCTTGTGCATCTCCATCGCTTGTTGTCTCAGCAACAGTTCTTTCTCAACAGCTGACAAGGTCGCTTGCAACAGTCGTTCCTTTTCCTCCAGCCGCCGTGCCACCGCGCCCATTGATTCTATCTGCTGGTCGCGAGTTAACACCTGGCAAAGAAATAAAAGATGTATTAGTTTAAAAATATGCTGAAGAAACCGACGTCATTTCGGGTTTCGTGAAATCCGATTGCAGTACAGTCACGAGCACCAATATGTCAACACTTGGAAACTTTCAATAGCGATTTTTGCGTGAAATAACGAAAACAACAATGAAATACGACACATTGCAAAAACCTTTGGGTTCGAAAATACTATGTTCGTAGCAACATAAAATTTCATTAAAAAATAAAGGAGTAAATCGCTTTTGAACAAAGCCAAGTGTATACATACTTATGCTCGTGACTGTACAGGGACGTTAATATGTCAAAAAGTATTTTATATCACTCCGGGATAGTATAGCTTGCCGTCAGTGAAGATTTTGCAACCAGATCAGTATTTCCAGGGATTAACTTTTTACACACGTACACTCGAAAACAGCTTTCATTCATCATTCATAATCAGCCTATAATGTTCCCACTGCTGGGGCACAGGCCTTATCTTTCTGCGAGAGGGAGTGGGCTATAATCTACTACGTGGGCCCAGTGCGGGTTGGTGGATGACACATGTCTTCAAATTTTTGGTTTCGTCACGATGTTTTCCTTCACCGTTTTGAGAGGTCTGCTGATGAAATAATTTACAAAAAGTTAAGTGCCTGCTTGGGTTCGAACCCGCGACTTGGGTTAAAACTCGTAAGTCGCGGCCGATACTGAGCCACCACTGCTCTACCGCTTTAGCCCTTTGTTATTACTGGAGTAGTAGATATTAATACTCATATCATTAATTGCATTCCAGCATGTAAACTTAAGTGGGGGCTAAAAGAATAATTAGATCATGAGCATCGTGCACAGCGAAATAGTAGGAGAGAGAAAACTTTTGTTATTAGTTTTTTTCTAATATGTATGGGTTTGGATACTCGCAGCCACCGGCGTACGTGAATGACCAGAGACGCAATTCTCGTAATTTTAAGAACGTTCACAGTGTAATCTCAGTCGCAATCTGTCAAAAACACCTCTAATTTCCCTACATTGTTAACAAGTTTTTGACATTGTTTGTCGTTGAGATGAGATTGCGACTAGATTTTGACCGTTTTTAATTACGGGAATTGGCTTCAAATGTATGAACGTAAACGAAGCAAAGGGTGTAAGGATCGTAGCGTAGGCGTTCTGTAGTTTCTACCTACCCCCATTGGACGACAGCGCGAATTTATGTATGTATGGATTTTTTAATCAATATATATTCTGTACTGTATCGTTTGAATATACCTGTTCTTGCAACAACTGTTTCTCTTCTCTCAGCAGCTTATGCAGCGAGTTGGCCTTGATCCTCTCCGACATCAGCTTGAAATTCGCGTCATCTTTCTCCCGCAGCTGCTGTATGAGCCGTGAGTTCTGTTCCTGCATATCTTCGAACGCTTGCCCAGTGACTTCCATTTCATTGAGGAGAGCTTCCTCCTCCTGTGCAGTGGAAAAATACTTTATTTTTTTATTATTCCGCCCTTTTAGTTAGTTTATTCCTGTTTTGGCAAGACCTAGAAAGGAGAATGGAGAAAAAAGGATTAGTAAGGCTTGCGGCTTCATCGTATGTCATTGTGAACCAATCAGCACGTCACTTGGGTTATGAAAACTGCCCTAAAGCCCCATTCACACGAAGCAAGTTTCTTGCCTGTGGATACAATAAAATTGAAGCAACAAATGACTTACATCTTCTAAAAACTGTTCAGACGATGCAACTTTTATTGTTGCTTCAACGTATGGTATGCCACAGGCAATCACATCGCATGTAAATCAGGCTTTACTGTACTGCTATGAAATAGAGACGGTTGCAAGGTCAAACTATTACTATAGACGCTGCTGGTGACTGTACTAGCACAGAGTGAGCGTATTTGAAAACAAAAACATCTACATTCATGTCGGTTGATTAGAATACCGTCTCACGTCAATAGTACCAGTTTCGTCCTTATTTCGTAGCAGTAAGGTTTTCATTCCGAAGCATGGAATTTTGTGCTAAGCGTTTTAGAGCATAACTTATACTTGGTACGCCACAATACGATGAAGCGACGAGCCATTTGCGATCGGCTTAAGGTGGTGCTTACTACCGTCACAAATACAAGGTCAAATTAAGTTAGCTGGCAAAACTTCACAGACGGGCATCAAAATCTAATGACGATAAAACAAAAACAAGATTTTAAAACTCTGAGTAATTGCTAACTATAGCTAGCTGATCATTGTGGTGGTGCAGCTGCAGACAATAAAAAAAAAGAAAAACAAAAAAGATAAATTATATTTTTTTGTCAGTCTTCACGTCTGTGAAGTCGCCAGTTAATTTAATTTAAATGCATAAACACTGTTCAAAATGATGTGAACAACTATGAAAGCTGGTCAAAATAATAATTCTTGTCAGAATTTGAAACAGTTTCCTTATTTGTTCAGATATTTTTGTCGTACAACACCGTCTTAAGCCGCTCATACAGGACTGTCCTTTTTATTATGAAACAAAAAAGGACAGCCTCAATTACAGTAAGTACATTTAAAAATATATATAACGTAAGTACACAAATGTTTACCTGTTTGTACTGTCGCTATCGCTACCGTCGGTTTCTGGAAGCCTAACCAAGTTTCTAATTAGTAAATCTGCTGTCGAGACGTGTCAACATGAGATTTAATAACAGAATAGTTTAGTTTTCAGAAACCTAGGGTTGGTGAATGACTATTTTACTTAGAAGCCACGCTACTATACTTAGCTTACGCAAAGTCAAAACTTTGCTTAAGCTAAGTACAGTAGCGTGTCATAGGAAATTGAATCTTATTCGTATGACGTTAATGTGTATACAGGGTGGCTGGGACATCGACAAACTGTAACTATGAGTTCAGCACATGATTCTAGACTTGAAAATACTCTGAAGAGTGGCCATATTTTGGCCGCTATAAAAAAAAATCTGTTTAATAGAAAAGTGCAATACCTACACGGTCAATGTATGGGACAGCAATTTTTTTTTTGTCTTTTATACAACCGACGAAAGTTTGCAACGCTGGGGGATTTAAAATAATACACTTGTAGCGCGTCGGTGTCCCTGTCACCCTGTATTCCTATTAGCGACTTCGATTAAGCGTTTCATGCGAATATAAACATTAAAGTACAAAAGTACAACAAGTTAAAGTTGTCAAAAAATAAAAAGCCAATAGTTTTGACATTGACAGTTCTAGTAGTTAATAAAGATCAAATTCGTATTCGTCTGTATGAAACTGACAGGTGTCAAGAACGCATTCTCAAATGCCAAAACGGGCCTTTTATTTTTTGACAACTTTAACTTTAAGCAAATAAGTCATTTTTGTATGAAACACTACCATACTTAGCTTGAGTAAAAGTTCCCTCTAATGATTTCAGGTTAAGAACTCAAGCTAGTAATTTATGAATGCGAGCCTAACTCTCGAATTTTCAAACGTCACCTTAACGTGACGTTTTTTAACTCAAACTCAAAGAATTTATAAACCACTAGCTGACCCGGCAAACGTTGTTTTGCCATATAAATTATTTCTAGCTGCCCGGTGCTACTTCGTTCGCGTGGTGTGCTACCCCCTACCCTACTCCTACCCTACTTCTACCCTACTCCTACACTACTCCTACCCTACTTCTACCCTACTTCTACCCTACTCCTACACTACTCCTACACTACTCCTACCCTACTCCTACACTACTCCTACCTTACTCCTACACTTCTCCTAACCTACTCCTACCCTACTCCTACCCTACTCCTACCCTACTCCTAACCTACTCCTACCCTACTCTACTCCTATTTTTCCTGAATTTTCCTCCTCAACTCCTCAACCTCACGGAGCCCGAGACCTTTCCAACGAATGCAAAACCGTGGAAATCGGTTCGTGCGTTCTGGAGTTATAGCGTCAGGAAGGAAAACCCGACTTATTTTTATATAGTAGATTTACAGGCACTTTTTAACTGTCAAACATTCGGTGTCAGTTAGTCCGAAAGTTGAAGCCAGTTGCCCATTCCAAAACGTAGATCTCTATGGAGAAGCACGGGCAAGAAACTTCAATCTATATCATCTACAGTCTTCTTTTATTTCCGTTGCTTATATATTTAGTATGTATGTATCTATCATTTTGGATTTAGGATTATGTATCTGTGTATCTATTTTAGTGTATTGTATACATAATATTTGCACCAACGAGAGCCCCATTTTATGTCCAGGAAAATCACTGTCCATCCCATGGTTGCCTGGAAGAGATCGTGTGGCGTACAATAAAGCATTTATATAAATAAATAAATCTAAAATCTTTCTTACTGCATCACACCTTGAATGTTAAGGTGACGATGGTTGACCAAAATTACAAGAACCAATCAACTACTTGTCTTTTAGAAACCGGGGGTCAACTGCCGGGTTGCCTAACCCAGTAGCTATGACTTTTATTTTGACAGTTCAACAACATTCATTACTTTATTTACGTTCTTGAACAGACAATTTTTTCTAACATATGAAGCTATGGATTAGCAATATCCTTCAAAATCATACAGATTTTAAACATTCGAGTTTCGTTTGAGAATTCGAGCGTAGTTATGCAATATATCTACTAGAATTACAAAATGGAAAGTGCGTTATTGCCGAACTTGTGCTCGACCGATGTTTACACGAAAGTGGTTACACGAAGATGGCGAAAGTGGAAGACGCCCTCTGTCGGCGAGACGAAGCCGAAATAAATTCGACGATTGTGTATAAAGCCGGAGCGCCTAATCGTGACGTAATATTATTTCGTCACTGCTTATGTTGCTGGTGATATAAAAAGCATTGCAAGCGTAATCGCGCAAATTCCATCACGTTTTTCCATAGACATGTTACTATTCTAAACATATGATGCCGAGGCCGTTTGCTAACCAAAGAAATCACGTCGCTTTAATTTTGTTCGAGGAACCGGAACTCTGGTCGCGCCGACAGAGGGCGCCTTCCAGTCTCCCGAACAAATGACTGACATAATTATGAATGCGACAATCGCGTATTCGTGCGACCGATAGCTTTGGTTAGCTCGCGGTGTTTGGCTACATGCTGTTAATATCATACCGGTGATCCGGCGAAGGGTCGCGTGAAGGCGTGGAGCGGGTCTGCGTTGGGTCTGGCACACGACAGCTGCTTCTGTAGCTCGTATTTCTGTTCCTCTAACTGTTTGATCTTCCGGAGGGCATCCTCGTCTGCGAGGCGACGTTCGCGCTTACTTTCCTAGGTGATAGAAATTTATTATTAGTGGTTTTCTTGATACAATAGTAGGTATTCTATCCAGCCTATTCGAATAGGGACACTGTATAAAGGTAGATTTTTTATATTATTTTAATCAAAACTGTCACACGGCCGTTCTCATCATTTCCATATTGAATCTAAACAGTCAATGTTAAAATAATGCAAACATTAGGTCGTTCAAGATATCTCTCCGCCGGTTTGGTGAAAACCAGGCCTAATCCATTTAAAAAAGTGACAAAGTAGTTCTTGATTAAGTAGCATTTGCAGTTTTCGTTGCAGCGTTGCGTTCCGAGGGTAAAAGTGCAAGTGTAATAGGGTAGTTTCTTGGGTAAAAAAAAATATTATATTTAGTCCGTCAGTTAGATTATCGAAAAATAATGGACACGTATTTTTTCTTTTGTCAATCAAACAAAAAATGACGAAGCGCGTCAAAATTTGGGAGTGCGGGTCTTGCTTGCAAAAGTGTCGCAAGTAAGTGACGTCACGCAGAACTTTAACGGGCGATATCTTCATCATTTTTTATATATTGACAAAAGAAAAAATACGGGTTCAATATTTTTTGATAATCTAACTGACGGACTAATTAGAATTTTTCAGGAAACTAGCCTATTACAGGTATATGAGACCGTTTGTTGTAAACAGTGTACAAAATATTGGCTTATAATATTATGTTGGTACTTATGACTTAGCAGTCATGTGGGAGCATTGCAAAAGGTTGGTATGTCTCTGTGTTAGTATTACAGAATAGATGTACGAACGTGTCAAACAAAATGCCGCTCGTATATTTGAGTGCGGTGCTCAAATACACGAGCGACACGCGTCGACGACAGAGACAACTGCAACCGTCGCCGTCGACAACCTGCCGCTCGTGTATTTGAGCACCGCACTCAAATATACGAGCGGCATTTTGTTTGACACGTTGCCGACGGTTGCAGTTGCCTTTGTCGTCGATACGTGTCCCTCGTAGGAATGCACACTAAGTGGCAGTGACCCCTTAGCATTAACTACATACCTGTGCCATCTTCGCCTTCTGCCGATGGTCCTCGAGCTCCTGCCTCGCCTTGCGCTCGGCAGCCATGAGCTGCACCTTGTCTCTCTGCTCCTTACTGACGCCCTTGTACATGTCC
Organism: Apamea crenata; assembly: GCA_949629185.1. NCBI lineage: Eukaryota > Metazoa > Arthropoda > Insecta > Lepidoptera > Noctuidae > Apamea > Apamea crenata. Next base: position 15,724,654 of record OX451357.1, read on the forward strand.
AGTAGGAGCTTCAGTTCTTTCTGCTCATTTACTGCCTTCCTGTTAACAGGATACTGTTTGTTAGTCTTTTTAACACGCTTTTATTAGGTCGACCTGTATGTTACTAACTACGAGGGCTGATTGATAAGTTTCCGAAACGACAAAGAAAAACTTTAAAAATCTATTTGAAATAAATTTATTTCTCAACGTAGTTTCCTTCTACCTCGATGCATTTAGTCCATCGCTTCTCCAATGCCGATACAGCAGTTTGAAAAAATGTTTTCTCCAACCCCTCAAAATACTCGTCTACGGCAACAATGACTTCATCATTTGATGAAAATCTCTGGCCACCTAACCATTTCTTCAGGTTTGGGGATAAGTGGAAGTCGCACGGGGCCAGATCTGGGGAATAGGGTGGATGCGGTAGCAATTCGAACCGCAATTCATGGAGTTTGGCGACTGCAACCATTGACGTGTGTACAGGCGCGTTGTCATGGTGGAACAAATTTTTTTTCTTGGCCAAATGAGGTCGTTTCTTTCGGATTTCGTCACTTAATTTTTGCAGCAAGCTTGTATAGTACTCTCCATTTATTGTTTTTCCTTTTTGCAGACAATCCACTAAAATAATCCCTCGAGCATCCCAAAAAACAGTCCCCATCACTTTTCCGGCCGACAAAACCGTTTTTGGTTTCTTCGGCGCAGGTTTTCCGCTCTCAGTCCACTGCTTAGATTGTTCTTTTGTTTCAGGAGTATAATGATGTATCCAGGTTTCATTTACTGTAACATAACGCCGCAAAAACTCGTTAGGATCTCGCTTAAACAGTGCCAAACATTCCGATGAATCGTCCACACGACGTTGCTTTTGGTCGACAGTGAGCAAACGCGGCACCCATCGAGCGCAAAGCTTTTTCATTTCCAAATGTTGGTGTAAAATATTAAAAACGCGTTCAGATGACATGTTCACCATCCCTGCTATCTCTCGCAACTTTAAGCGCCGATCGTTCAGTATAATTTTGTGAATTTTTTTGATCATGTCCGGATTCGTGACTTCATTTGGATGGCCAGACCTGGGGGCGTCTTCGCAGCTCTGTCTTCCACGTTTAAAATCAGTTACCCAGGTGTAAATTGTACTCAATGCAGGAGCAGAATTACCTAAAACACTGTCTAGCTTGACTTTAATCTGGTTTGCTGTTTTCTCTTTTAAAACTTAAAACTTTATCACCGCACGAATTTCGTTTTTTTCCATTGTTATGAAAATTCACGACAGAGAAAGTTCTAGGTCCTCTCATACTAATTCCATCCGTTCGATTAAATTCAAATTTGGCGTTCTTTTTTCGAAAAGATGCTAGAATATAATGTAATATTTATTTCTTGCGTATCTTTTTTTTAAGTTCGTCGTTTCGGAAACTTATCAATCAGCCCTCGTATGTAATGGAATCTAAGGTAACTAATTTAACCATCTTCCAAGGGTCGTAGCGTAATGAAAATTGGCAGCTGTATGTAGTTTTGATGACAATACAATAATATGGTACTGTCGAACTGATCTGATGATGGAGCCGGAAGATATGAACTGAAACTTCATGATAGAAAATCGTATCATAGCTGTTTTGGATTTCTTAGAAAAGTCTTGAAAACTTTCACCACGATTAGGTTTCAAGGTCTGATGATGAAGCCGGAAGATAGGCACTGGCATCATGCATTTATAAAAGCGTGTTTTTCTAGTGTTTTTTAAATAATTAATTTTTCTTGATGATTAACCTATAGTGCTAACTCAGCCCAGACTCCTACCAGGATTTTTAACCTACAGTTTAGCGAAGAGAGTTGAAAATCCAATCTTAATTAATTATACACCTAAACTTTCGTCATCTCGTCAACGCCGGTTGTCGCTGAAAACCAGCGCTGGGGCTCTGTCTCGAATAGGGTGCGTGGATGTGACGCAACTTGTTATTTTTTTGTGTTTTCCCCCAACTTGTTATCTTGTTTGTATGCGTCATGTTTACCGCAAATAAACGAATTTTCTTTCTTTTCTTTTTTCTTTCATGAATCACTCCTCCTCACAGGCTGTCATCACGACACAACCTAGATATGAATGAATGCTTACTTAAGTTGTTGCTTGAGCTCCTTGATGCTCTGCTCCTGCTCCTGCAGCTTGGCGCGCGCGTGCTCCTTGCCAGCCGCGCAAGTGCCGCTACTGCCCTCTTCACCCTGAGGGACACAACACTCCATATCACTACACTGTCTGTACTAACAGGGCCCAACTAAGTATAAAACTATAGCATACGCTAACTCCTCCGAAAGTAAAAGAAAACCGGACATTTAGCGACTCGAGCCTTTGGGAAGAAACATTCCGCGAATTTTTAATTTTTCGTTTTGCAAGAGTGTGTTGGATTATAATAGGTAAAGATAATCTACCAAGGGCCAGATATGCAACCCAAAATGGTAGTAATTTAGTAAAGTAGAAATATTGATAGTAAACGCATACCTCTGGGTCGGGTTCCTCTTTCTTGAGCGCGTGTGGCTTCTCGTCCGCGGTGTCACCTCCCAGCGACACGCGGGCCCCCGCCTCCTCCAACTCCTTGCGCACCTGAACAACGAACACACAGTTCAGATGGTATATTCATTGAAGAAAATTCTTCTCTCGTATTAGCGCGGTTCATTTTAGTATGGCAATACTAAAATGGAGTTGCCATGGAGTCTAGTTGTGTGTAAATCGGTTGCCGTTGCAACAGATTTAAACACAACTAGAATACATAAATATGAGCATTTGATGAGGAGGAATAAGGAACATGTCGTAAGGAATTTTTTAAGTATGAATGGTGAAAAGCTACACGTCTGGATAATATGGCCAGAAAAGGTTTGAAAACTGAGACACCTCCTAATAGAAATGCAAGTAAACCACATGCTGCGCAAACCCCAAATTAATTAGGATATGGACACTAGGATGATGAGCAATGATGGTAAAAAAAAAATTAAACAACCGACGGAAACAAAAGGAAGGACGAAGGAACTTTCTCTACCAAATAAAAAACGGATCAAGTAATTCGGCCCAGTAATCACAGATAAATCGGAGTAAGCACATGAAAAAAAAAAAATAACCGCCGAATGCGTAATACCTCCATCTTATTTTAAGGTCGGTTAAAATCAGCCAATGAGCTAAGACATTTTAATTTAAATAGCCTCCTCCATAATGAGCAATATGGCTTTACAAAAGGTCGTTCAACTACAGATGCGGGTGTTGCTCTGTTGAGACACATATTTGACGCATGGGAGAAATCACAGAATGCTATTGGAGTTTTCTGTGATCTCTCCAAAGCCTTTGTTTGCGTGCACCATGACACGCTTTTGCGTAAATTACGTCATTACGGTGTCCAAAACGAAGCTCTCAACGTAATTATTTCGTATTTACATAATAGGGTCCAATGTGTAGATGTTAATGGTGTGAAATCATCCGGGCTACCAGTTCAGTTAGGTGTTCCGCAAGGCTCAATACTGGGTCCATTCTTGTTCTTAGTTTACATTAATGATTTACCATTCCATTTGACGGGCATCTGTGATGTTGTACTGTTTGCAGATGATACCTCTCTTATTTTTAAAGTAGACAGGAATAGACAAGATTTTGACGACGTAAACAGTGCACTCTCAATAGTTACAGATTGGTTTACGTCAAATAACTTAGTTCTCAATGCCAAGAAAACCAAATGTGTAAAGTTCGCCTTACCGAATGTTAGAAACCTAGGACCCAACATCGTCTTAGATAAAGAGGTGCTTGAAACTGTAGGCTCGGCAATTTTTCGAGATGCCAAACTTCAGTGGGGACCTCATATATCAAGTCTAGCAGGAAGGCTCAGTTCGGCTGCCTACGCCGTCAGGAAAGTAAGACAATATACTGACGTTGATACAGCTCGTTTAGTCTATTTTAGTTATTTTCACAGCGTTATGTCCTACGGTATTCTGCTGTGGGGCAAAGCCGCTGATATACAAAATATATTTGTCCTTCAAAAGCGAGCTGTTCGAGCAATTTACCAGCTAGGTGCCAGAGTTTCTCTAAGAGATTTCTTTAAAGATATTGGTATTCTCACGGTTGCATCACAATTCATCCTTGCCAACATTTTATATATTAGGCAAAATTTACACTTGTACACTAAAAATAGTGATATTCACAGTGTTAACACTAGAAATAAGGACAAACTACGTGCCCTCTTTCACCGGCTTCATAAGGTTCATAACTCATTTGTTGGGCTTGGTATAACCTTTTATAACAAGATACCCTCTTCTTTTCTAGACTTGCCTTTTAATGCGTTTAAAGCTCAACTAAAATCCAACCTTTGTTCAAAGGCATACTATTCTATCAACGACTACTTAGAAGATAAGAATAGTTGGTCACCCTAGTTTAACGCAAGACAATGTTTATGTTCCTTCTCCAGAATTAGCTTACTGCAGAACCCAGCAATGCATAAATGTGTAAGCTGTCACGCCCTTTATGCCTGGAGGCTTTTATTTGGGTAGTAAGTTTTTTTTACATTTTAATTAATTATGTTTTAGCTTGAGTACGTATAGTTTTTATTATATTTGTTGGTATATTGGCGTGGCTAGCTGACATATTATGGCAAATAATTAAATTTTATGTTCTGGTTTTGTAATGTTAATTACCGAACATAAGTACCTAGTATTGTATACATTCAAGTATTTTTTAAATTGAACAGACAGCTGTGCTGCTGGGGAGTTTGTTGCGCCACTTCTTCTTCCCAGCAATAGCACTAGGAAGTGGTGAAGGGCGGGCGTTTTTGGGGGACTGTCTTTTGTAATTTTGACGTTCAAAAAGTGCTGATTCTCAGCCTAATTTGAATAAATGACTTTTGATTTTGATTTTGATTTTGAATGTCATAAAACACACACCTTATTCAACTCCTGACTAGTATCCTTATACTTCCTCTTGTAGCGATGCACCTCTCCCTTCAGTTGTTGGTTGTGGTTCTGCAGCGAAGTGATGAGGTGCCTCATCTCCCTATTAATAGGGCCAGTCTGTTCATTAGCCGCTAGGTTTTGCTCGAACTCAATGCGTAACATCTCGTATTCTTTCCGAAGCTGACCTAATACGTCTTCTAATTGAATCATTTCAGCTCTAAGGGTCTTTTGTCTTGATAGTTCTTCGCTCTGAAATCAATAGAAAGTAGCATTTTAGAAAGGCAAACATTGTGAAAACTCAAATAATGAGAAAATTGAAGAGAATTAATAGGTATCTCAATCGTCCAGGTAAACAAGACTTCCAGATCCTGGAGGCTTCTAAAGCCTGCACTTCCGAAGCGAACCGCGCGTGATAGCCGGGACTATTCGCTTAACGTGCTTTCCGAGGCAGGCACACCATACGTAATTCTTTGACAGTTGTTGCGGATAGCCGAAGCCCAAAAGTCGTCGAGACTGTTGGTCTTAGGCGACCCGTAACGACTGACAAAGATCTACCAATAACAGTAGGGACCAACGGCTTAATGTGCTTTCCGAGACAAGCACGGGTTTTGATAATGTAATGGATGGTCACCCATCCACGAACCGACCGCGGCAAGCGTAGTTCAACCTTCGATCGACACTTGCGGCTGTTATCCTACTAATATTATAAATGCGAAAGTTTGTATGGATGTATGGATGTTTGTTACTCTTTCACGCAAAAACTACTGAACGGATTTGGATGAAATTTGGCACACAGGTAGTTTAAACCAGGAATAACACATAGGATACTTTTTATCCCGAAATTCCCACGGGATCGAATCTTACGCGGGTGAAACCGCGGGGCGCAGCTAGTTATTTATAAATAAGCCAATACGACCAAAGTAAGAAATAATTATCGTGTTAACATACCTCCATCATCTCAATCTGTCTCATGTGCAAGTTTTTGGCGTTCTGCAGCTGTAGCCGCGTCTCGTCGAGAGCAGTCTTCATCTGCATAGACTCGTTGTAGAGAACTGAGAACTGACTCTGAAGGCATTTGTACTCCGTTGTCTCTACTATCACAGATTCTGGCAGTTGGCGGATCTGGGGAAGAGAGGGTTTATTAGTTATACTATTCTTTCTGACGAACCGACTCTCGCTTTACTTGTGGTTACCAAGTTTACAAACACGCTGTGAATGTGTGTAAGTGTAGGAGCTCGGTACCTTCCGAGACAATGGCGATGTCAGAATGAGTGTGTGTGTATGCGAGCGTGTGTTATGTGCTGACGCTACTCGTCTTCACGCACACATTCACAGCGTGTTTATACACTTGGTTACCATAAGCAAAGCGCGCGTCGCGAGATAAAAATACTGTAAGGAGATGGTGGTGTATGGTAGACCTTTGAATACCTTGAGCATACTTAGAACAGTCTTATCGATACATAATATAACATTTAGAGAATTTATTCTGGAAGATCTAATGTGTATAATATATTCGTAAAGCAACTTAAAAGTTTTTAAATGACTATGTACCGATGTAATTAACATCACCACTTCAAGACGTTTGATTTTAATAAAAATTACACAAACAACAAGTTAACTCACATCCATCTTCAGCTTCTCAACTTCCTTGAGCGTGTCCCGGTGCTGTCGATGCAGCCGGTCGAGCTCGGCCAGTCGGTTGTTGGCCAGTTCCCGCTGCTCCTCCAGCTCGGCCGCCACGTCCTCCAGCTTGGCGGCCGCGGCCGTGGAGTGCGGGGTGGAGCTGGCCCCGGACGTGGGCACGGTGGGGACTGTGCTTGCGCCCGATTGGTGATAGCTTTTCAACTTTTCAATGGCTTCTGCAAGATGATTTTCTAGCTTATCGTTGCGGGATCGGACCTGTAGGTGGAAGATATAAAATACTGTGTGAAAAACTATTTTTAACAAAATGTAATGAAAAAAATGTCGCGTTCTTCAACACTTAACGAGCGGTACAAAATATTCCCAGTCGTTAATAGTGTTAACGACGGGGTATTAACGAGCGGGAACGACCCAAAAATTAGCAGCCACAGATACGTTTTCTGATCTCTTTGTTTACATTCAGATCGAACACACTATAACTTCAACAAACCTTCAGCAATTCATACTGCAGGTCATCAATCTGGTTCTTGAGCTCAGCGTTCTCCGTATCCCTACTGTTGACAGCATCCTGCAGCTGAGCCACCCTTAGGGTCATGGCGTGATGGCTCTCATGTAAGGTGGTACATAAAGCTTGGAGTCGCCGGTTCTCAACCGTCACCTCCTCGTTAGTCGCACGGATAACGTCATCCAACATAGGCGCGGGGGCGGCTTCTGAAACATTTTAGTATCGTGAGCATAGTTCACAAGATCGTAACTACATATATTTCCAACCTTATATTCATCTTTTCGGTATTCAAGATCCACTTTTAGAAACTTGAACACGTTTTAACAACTAGCAACACCGCGCGTGTATTGTTCCTGCGATGTCAATACGCTAAACGCCTCACTCCAGCAAAAACTTGCACGTTGCTCATAAAATATTTTGAACGACCCACAGCTCCGAATTTCTGACCTCATTTTCTCTTAAAATAGGATTTTAGCAGCCAGCCAAAAAGGCAAACAAATTCTCAACATTAGATACTATTAAATAATATTGTTAAAACACATAACTTAAACTTAACTAACCATAAAGCTTACCCTCACTCTCGCCCTTGATGGCTCGCCAGATCTTATCGTTCCTCTGCTGCAGACGGTCAAATGCTTGCAACACTTTGGCAACCGCTCGCTTGCTCACTTGTACCCGGTTAGCGAGCTGAGCGTCCAACTCCTCCTTGTCCCAGGTAGACAGCTGCATCAGGAACGAAGTTGTTGCTTCGTTTTCATCTGTGAATAAGTTGAGAAGTTTTACTTTCAGCCGTCATGACGTAACTGTCTATCTATCCCGAAGTAATGTTTGTAAGTTAAGAGCGTTTACAACGTCATACCAAGCGGCATTTCATACCAACTTTCAAGTCCTTGTTCTTCGAAAGGCATGAACCGATTTTAATGAAACTTCATACGCATAAGCAGGATACATAGGTCTAAAAAGTTAGTTAAGAACATTTTCGAAATGTCTCATTTAAAAAAAGATAATTGGAAATCTCTGTTTCTATGGAAAATTTTAAATCGGTCGATTTTACATGTAACACTATTTTTCGAGAATGTTCAATGTTGTGTTGTGCAATAATATCATTCTCATTTTTAGGGTTCCGTACCCAAAGGGTAAAAACGGAACCCTATTACTAAGACTTCGCTGTCTGTCCGTCCGTCTGTCTGTCCGTCTGTCTGTCACCACCCTGTATCTCAAGAACCGCGATAGCTAGACAGTTGAAATTTTCACAAATTATGTATTGCTGTTGCCGCTATAACAACAAATACTAAAAACAAAATAATATTTCAGGGCTCCCCTTAAATATTTATTTTATTTTGTTTTTACCCATACAGTAAACGCGATTTTTTTGCCCTTTTTTGCTCGATATCAATAATGGCAACAGGTAGGCACTTGAAATATTGACAAAATACTCAGTTGTATTTTTACTTTAATAATAAATAATAAAAATAAAATAAATATTTAACTCCCATACAACATACTATTTTTTATAGATAATGGTACGGAATCCTTCGAGCGCGAGTCCGACTCGCACTTTCTACCAACTTTAAACAAGTTATCATTTTTATTTTCTCAAATTAAATATTGTCAAGTTATCACACAATGGACTTGAGGAAGTGTAGCGTGACCTTAACCTAGGATTGGCCAAACAATTAGTTATCAATATTTTCACACTGGTCTCATAAAAAACATGAGAACTCTTTGCATTGCTCTGATTGCTCAAGGTAGAAGTCAGGTGGTGGTTGCAGCCAGACTGTATTTACCTATCTGCCTAATCTTTTGGCTCCAGGTAAAAATGATGCCATTCTACACGCAAAGTTTTGGATTTCTGAAAAACCTAAGTTTCACTTAGCACACAAGTAATAAAGTTAAAAGAGTAGGATAGCAGAAGGTTCTTTACAGGATAGGTTGATAAATATTCCAGACCAGGGTTTAGGAAAACTTTAATTTACATAATATGTAGCATTACATCTGATTAAGTATCAATAACAGACAAGTCACTATCCTAAACACTCTGGAATTGAATGCACATACTTTAAGAATTACCAAAAGAACCGCTGATTGGGTCCCATTAAACGCTAGACGACATCACGGCTGACCAAGAAAGGACAAGCCCGTAATGGCAGTGGACAGACGTGTTTAGGATAGGATAGGGAGGTCTTTGCCCCGCAGTGGGACATTATGGGTTAGATATGTGTGCTAGAATGTAACCTAACATTTTGTAAAAGTATATTCTTAAAAGTTCCCCAAGAAATTCTCTAAATGATGGTAAAAATCCATCAAGTATATTCATAAGAAATGGAAAGAATTGGGGAGAAATCGACCCATGGGTGGTACAGAACAGGATAAAACTGCTGTTTATGATTATAGCTAGAGATCAGTAAACAACTTACTTTTGTTTTCCGACTCATCTGCCGTCTCTGCATCAAAGCGTTGCAAGAGTACTCTGATATCCTCATTAAGTAGATTCCAGTACCGATTGACCACACACAGCACTGCATCATCTTGAGTTTGTCTCTTCTCAAGCTGTTCAATCCTGGCACGAAGTTCCGCCTCACATCTATGGCGTTGTTCTATTCTCTGGAAGGAACCGTTTTAATGTGATTACTTTGGTAGAGTAATGTATAAAACTTGTGAGCTCACTTTATAATGACCACGAGTGTAACTTATTCCAGAATTGGCGAGAAGTAACATAGCATTGAGAGAAGGGAACTTCAGAGTAGAAACCCAGATCTTGGAAATATAAATTACTCAATTTTGGAGTTAGAATCGTTAAGTGTCTTCTTCATATCTGTTGGCAGTTGCAAGTTCTAAACACATCAAACCTTTATTGTGAAATTTGGGAAAATGTTATGATTTCATGAACTTTTTTTTCATATTGCTGTTAAGAAGACTCCCCTTGATGCTTGTTGCACTAAGGGCCATATTACAGAACCTTACCTAAGACTCAAGTATTACTTAAAACTAGTTTCACCCAATCAAACGGCTTTAAACAAGCTTTAAGTAAGGTTTTGAGTGATGTTCTGTAATACGGCCCTAAAAGCTAATTGCTTCTGGGCCAGTTGGAATAACCACCGAAGACCGCCTTGGCCCACATACAATGGTGCAAAAACCAAACCCTCTAACATAAAATATTGAAGCTAATTGAACAAGGCAACGCAGTCACAAAGCCATGTTTTTGTAACAACCTATGTTAATGGGGTTTTTAAGAAATTTTGGAGGTTACTGTTTATGGCTTGACTGTCTTGAATCTGTTTGTTGCCATTTTATTCAGTACACCCATAGTGTACAATGCAGTGTTTTTGTCCTCTCTAATAATATTATTACTGACAAATGATACAATTCCATAGACATATGAACAGAACCATACTAGCTGCTACTTTATCTATTTATGTCTTCCGTTTGTGAGAATTTCATAGCATGCTACTTGTATATTTAGGAACTAAATAAATGAATTTGAACTATCCAATAAGAAATGTATTGTATACCTAAACTTTTTGATTTTGATCCATACTTTTCACGTACAACAGTCAAATGGATCATGCTTATAATTTCTTATGAACTACTTTAGGCAATATAATAAAAATGGTTATATACATGTTTGAATAACAAAATGATATTTTGTAGCATTTGTTATGTCATCTACTAGAATATCACTCACACCAAATATTTCTCTCCCCAAGCCATGTTTTAGCCATGAACTTACTATCAACACAAAAGAAATATAACAATGGACTATTAATAAGTAGATCATTAGGCTGCAAACTCTAAAACAAGAATAAGTTAAACAGATATGCTGAAAACTCTTCAATGTTTCAAAACATTAAAATAACATATTAATATTGTTGTCATTGTACATAAATGCTATGTAATTACGTGTTGATAAACAGCTGATCATGACATGTTTCTCATTCATTGAATCTGCGAAACAACATAAATACTAGTAATAAACAATTTAACATGCAAAAATACTTCACGTTGAGTACCTGGGCCAACTTTTTATTCTGAAACTGAAGAACTTTAATGTCCATTTCCTCCAAAGTCGACACAGGGCCGATAAGATGGGGCTCAAAGTGAACTTTCTTGATCGGTGGCTGGCTACTGCCATTGCCGCCGTCATCTGCCGTACGTTTAGACATTTTGACCTAAAACATAGGAAAAGTGAAATCCTCAATTCTCAAAAAAATTATGCTGTAGTCTTACGAAAACTATTGATCAATATAACCCAGTCAATTTAGAAAGAGATTAATAAAATGGTAAATAAGTGGCGACTGTGGCCTTCTAACTTGGCTGGATTATAAACATACCTGCTTGTCAATATTGACACTCTTGTTAATTGTTGTTTTAATTCAAGTCCTCAAGCTGAGAAATCTTAATTTTACAATAATCTATAATAAATATCATTTTGCTAACGTAAGCAGAAGAAAACTAACTAAAAAAGCCAAGCTCCGCCCGTAATATTGCCAACCTACTCGCCTCGCACGTCCTCGTCCGAGTAGGCACTAGTGATGTAGTGCATGAGTGCGGGCATGGCGTACTGCAGATAGTCGATTTCTAATCGATAAAAGACGAGTTTACTAATTTGTTTTTCTACTTTTTATAAGACTACTAGCTGACCCGGCAAACGTTGGTTTGCCATATACATTACCGATATGCACACAATATTTCATACAAATCGGTCCAGCCATTTCGGAGGAGTTTGGTAACAAACATTGCGACACGAGAATTTTATAAATTAGACTAGCTGACCCGGCAAACGTTGTTTTGCCTTATACATTATTTCTAGAATTTTTTTTTTGTGTGAAAAATAGATGTTGGCCGATTATTATACTATTTGTGGCCGATTCTCAGACATAACCGATATGCACACAAAATTTCATACAAATCGGTCCAGCCATTTCGGAGGAGTTTGGTAACAAACATTGCGACACGAGAATTTTATAAATTAGACTAGCTGACCCGACAAACGTTGTTTTGCCATATAAATTATTTCTAGCTGTCCGGCGCTACTTCGTTCGCGTGGTGTCCTACCCCCTACCCTACTCCTACCCTACTCCTACCCTACTCCTACCCTACTCCTACACTACTCCTACACTACTCCTACCCTACTCCTACCCTACTCCTACACTACTCCTACACTACTCCTACCCTACTCCTACACTACTCCTACCCTAGGGTGGACATCCATTATCAATTATGGGTTTGAAAATTGAGCATAAACTAAAGTGTATTGAGGCCGCACGGCCCGTATTGGGGACGCGCCTTAAGGTTCATAGTGAGTATATTCCGTTGGTGATTATTTTCTACCAAACGCAATGGCATTTTTTTTTATAGCAAAAGCGAACGAGCGAAAGGGACATCGGGCGATAAAATATAAAATGGTCTTTCAATATGTTATCGTGTTGCCAATATAAAAATGCCGCTGCGTTTGGTAGAAATTATCATCCAACGGAATATACCCACTGTGCACCCTAGATAAAAATTAATTTAAATAGCTATTAAACAGGGGTATGCTCGTAAGACAAGACTCACTGGAAAGAAGAACTACTTTCGGTTAACTTGAAAATTTATATAAATAATAATGGAATATTTGAATTATATTTTACAGTCAAATTATTATAATATTATTCAGAAAGTCACAGAGCATGTAACCTTTTAGTTGTAAAGGTATAACCATGGCCGCACGGTCGAAGCGTGGAGTAATGCGCGGCCACGCAGTTCTCCTAAACGGAGCTTCGTAGAGGTCCCAATATTCTTTTTGCTAACCACTGATACGATTTCGAAGAAAATGTAGACAGTATGAATAAAGCCTTAGTGTTAGGACTTCACGACCTATAGAACTTAAATGCTATAGCCGCGTGGTTGAACATGGAGAACTGCGCGGCCACGCAGTTCTCCTAAACGGAGCTTCTTAGAGGTCTCATTCTTTTTGCTAACCACTGATACGAAACTTCCTAATCGTTTGGACTTCACGACCTGCAGAACTTAAAACCTATAATGCAAGTTAGAAGGGTGACAAAGATTTATGGTGCGTCAATCAGACATGTTCATATTGTCTGATTAATCGACTTTCGATCGATTAATCGAATGAATTATTAATCGTTTTTACAATAAAAGGCACTTTTGATTACGATTAATGATTGTCTACTCGATTAGTACCTACCTACCTATAACTTGTTAACTTTTAATAAGAAATTAAAAAAAATCACGGTTGGTTGGGAAAATTTAACACTAAAATATAGTTACCTCTACACAATTTTAGAGGTATAAGTTTAAACTTATATATTTTATAAGCATTGTTCTCATGTTGTACCTAAGTGACTGTGTCTTTTTTGAGAATAAATATCTTTAAACTTATATCGTTAACATTACTTTTTGTATTTTTTTAAGTGGGTAATAAATTAATATAAAATAAAGTTTTAAATGTCAACATTTTTCTACTTGGATTGTTGCGCGCGAGGCCCCTGCAAGAGCGAGGCCCGTGGTAGATGCTTTTCTCGTCACCCCCTAAGGGGGCCATTACGGGGAATGTATTAGGTACCTACCTATTGTTTTTCCGTCAGGAATTTAAATTTCGCCGGCTACCTTAATAAACCCAACCATAAAGCAAAGGGAAAAAATACACTATTATGCAAAGTCGAGGTAAAATAACTGAAAGAAGTACCGTTCGCGTCAAACTCTGAAGTGCCCTACTCGCTGCTCAGTACCCCACCCCTCCTGATTCATGAATTCGTTACTGCGCAACGGCTCGCCTCATTTTCCGAGTCGCCATAAAGTTTGAATCGGGCTGTAACTTTTTTTCCTGGGGTATTCCTTAGGTGGGGATACCCTCCGTCTGGGAAGAACGGAGGGTTATGTCGGACTCCTACCGACTAAAATCCTACTGTTCCTTCTAGCACCATGAGTCGGGGGCCCGGGAGATACTGGTACATTCGCCGCACCCCCAACTGGTGCCCGCCATGCCTAGCGGACCCCATCACCAAGTGCGGCCGATCCCACGACCGCACGTCCTTCCATTAAGGCGCACATACTGCGTGCCACCTCAAATCTCAATCGGGCTGTACGTACGATTGTCTGAGGAGATGGTGTCCAATAGTATGGCACGACATAAAATTAAAACGAAATCAGTTTATGTATTTTATAGTTTTAATACTAATTATCTAATATGCAGTAACAATACAAATAAATTGAATAAAACTTCAGCTTACTACTTATTACGTACATATAAAACACCCTGAAATCCGAAATATGACGAAGAAAGCATTCTATCGCTAAAGATTAGAACTCATGACAGTTTTATATTTCAGCTGGTCTTGAAACATTCTCAGAAAAACTCTATATTTCTTATCATGGTATGCTTTAGTGCTCATAATAGGTGGTATGACGTCAGCAGTGCCACCCATATTTTCAATAGCATCCTGTACATTGTTGAAGTACTGGGAAGCACAAGCTCCTAGAATTGCAGACCCAACTAAAACGGAGTCTTTCTCGTGGGGCCTTAGAATGGGCAGACCCACAGCATCGGCTTGTATTTGGACGAACAGTGGATCTTTTGTGATGCCACCACAAACCAGCAACGATTTGAACGGCTCGTACCCGGCCAGCACCAGCGCCTCTATAATATGCCGCGTGCCGTACTGAAACAATGAATTACAAAATTAATATTAAATCATACAATATTAAGAAAAGTACCACCGTAAAAGAGATGAAGTAGATTATCATGGGCCTACGTAAGGGAGGGGGGGGGGGTCAAGAGTGGTCTAGAAACTTCTTAGCTCACCCTAGAAAAATCGACAGTATTGGAGAATTATTTAGTGTTTAATCGCTTTTTATTACGGTTTTTATTAGAACCGTACACTTTGACCAAGATGTCAGGTTTGTAGAGTTAAGGGGTTGGCTCTACATTAGATCTGATAAATTTTTAACAGTTAAAGCGTTATTGTCTTGGCAACGTATGTTACCTACATAAAATATTTTTGGTGGGATTATTTATTCCGAGGCGTCATTTATGATCTCTCATTAGATGTCAATGACTGTGGTTAGTTCAGCTGGACGTCTGCCCCTTCCCCTAGACAAAAAACCCTAGCTACGCCAATGTAGATGACGACTCTATATTTTCTACCTACCCTCATTGAAAAAGGGCGTGACCTTATATTATTATGTAACTTTACTCACACTCATTTAAACAAAGGTTGGCAATAAAGATATGGGTATTATCAGTGTTTACGACGTTAGTATTGTAATCTATTTTATTATGTTCCTTCTCCTTTTATCGATCCTATTGTTATGAACTCTACGTATCAGAATAATTCAAGGTGTGGTAAAGTAGTCAATGACCGAATCTTGGGCAGTCCTACTTCCACCATAGTAGGACCACAGAATACATATGGTAGGACTGCCTAAGATTCGCCGAACATATTATATTAAAAAAAATAAGTGGTCCAATTTTTGACCTCAATCTCGCTTGGTGGAATGCAATGGACGAGGTCTACGATGGAACGAGCAAGCCCAGAAGATGCCTATACACTCTTGCTTTGAAGGCTGACGGGTTATACGCGGAAGGGAACACAGACGCTGGCAGAGGGTTCCACACTTTGGCCGTGCGCAAAATAAATGTGCAGGAGAAGCGCTGAGTATGACTAGTCGGTAAGTATATCGACCAAGTGCGGATAGTGCAGTACGTCTGGTAGAGAAAGGGAGATCGTGGGATCAGGTCGTAGAGCTCCTGAGCACACTCCCAAATACAGTCTGTAGTTGACCGACAGGCAAGCAACATGACTCTGATCAGACAGGCTCATTGGTGAATATTTAAAGGAATGAGGGACAGGGTGTAAAGTTCATTCAATCTCCATAGAAAAGGGAGGATCCTCCGACTTGACGGGTGCTGGGCCTGGCTGTCAACTGCCCGATGATTTATGTCGGGCCGTTGTATATATGCTAGTTGCGCGGTTAACTCTGCGAGATGTAGGATTTTGCGGTACGTGAGTAGGACGCGTTGTTCGCATGTGGCGTTGTAGATACCGCTACAAACATTATTTAAGTATTCGCCACAACCGCTCGTCGGAGCGTGGGCTATTTAAAAGCATCCCTACACATGAAACTGAAAGTGCGCCACTTACCGACAGCGCTTGCAATGTGGCCAGGTACAGCAGCGCCAGGTTAGCTTCACTATTGTTTATTGATAACCCACAGATCATTCCTCGCATTGAAGGGTCGGCCAGCGGCGAGCGGTTGCCATGAAAATCAGGCCAGACGTGAACGTCCCTTGTCAAATAGCTCACGTCATTGTATCCTTCCAGTCTTGCCATTTTTGATAATAATCCCCTCAAGTGGTTGCGAGTACTGGAATATTTAATTAAATAATAGGTTAGGTTTAATTGAGTAATGGGCTACCTCGTTCGTCTCGTGGTTGCTACCACTACTGCTGAGAATGAGCTCTTGTTCGCCGTCATGTTCGTGAACGGGCGCCGTCGGTTGAGACTGTAAGAATAATGTACCCAGGACTTTGTTATAGTATCTTGATTTAAAAAAGTGTCCATGGAGTTTCTTGCCCGTACTTTCTCCATAGAGATCAGGTTTTGGAATGGGCAACTTTCTGACTAACTGAGCGACTATTTAATTTTGACAATACAAAAGTGCCTGTAAAAACGGAGAGTTTTTTTTTTTTTTTTAGTTTGACTTAATTTCCATGTATCAACGTAAACCTGTGCCTAACCCTTCAGAGAAAACAGCCATATTAATGTAAACAAATACTGAACAGTAATGCTTTCGTTAGGTAACTTACTCGCCAGAAGACATCACTTTCAACAGTTCAGCACCGGCAGGATGACTTGATATTATGTGGTCTAATAACATCCCAGAAGCACTTTGACCAGCCTCATTCAACCACATACTAGGCACCATTGCACTGTAATACGGTCCCCACACACCTTGTACTAAAACAGATTTTTTATTTACAGCCATATGACACGTAGAAGTCCCACAGATTAATCCAAGACGAGAAGACATCTCTTTATCTATTCCTTCACCATGCGTTCCTATCATGCCCAAGCCTCCAGCATGTGCATCTATGATGGAAGTGGCTACCGGAGTACCCGGTTTCAGTCCCAAAGTCTTTGCAACCTCAGCTGTTAAACCTCCACAAAACTCTCCAGGCATTAAAACCTTATTGCCAATCTTCTTAAAGTTATCTGTGGCTAAGTCCTCTAATCCAATATCTCGTAGAAAGCCTATGTTCCAACCCTGGTTTCCATCAATAGAGCATTCATAATTCCATTTGCAGACTAATGAGCATAGAGAACGACTCAATGAACCTGTTGCTGTCCATGTTAGGAAATCAGGCAGGTCAAAGAAGTATCCAAACTCGTCCCATTTATTTGGAATATGTTTTTTTAACCAGAGTAATTTGGGCATTTCCATTTCAAGACTCACTTTTCCACCAACATATTTGAGTATGTCATGGTTAGTTTTGTTTATCAAGTCTGCTTCTGCTTGAGCTCGGTGGTCCATCCACATTATTATATTTTGCTCATTATTGTTTGTGCTTACAGACAGTGGCTTGCCGTGTTTGTCTACGGCCACTAAGGAACATGTAGCGTCAAATCCTATACCTTTAATACTTGCGGGATTTATGTTTGCAACTACATTCTGAAAAACAAGGTATTTGTTTTGAAATATAATTTCCTATGGATTTTTTTATAATTTTAAAATTTATTTAAGATTTTGGAGCAGAAAGTTTAAATTATACATAATTAAATATGTACCTAATTGTCAACTTTCTGAGTTATGAAAAATTACAGATGTATGCACACAGATAAAATCTTACCTTAATGACAAATACACAGCAATCCCAGATGTCCTTTGATGACTGTTCATAGTAATCAACTTTAGGTTTCCATGTCTGAATTTCCTTAACAGATGCATTTAAGACATGACCTTTATCATCAACCAATGCTGCTCGTACGCTGCCTGAGCCCACATCCACACCAATGAAGTAAACTTCTTTACTCATTTGGAAGTTTAAGTTATCTTAATCTTCTGACACAATATTCTGTAAATTAATGAAAAATTTACAATAGAAAAAAATAAAAATTTGTACTTACAGCTTGTAAATACATTAATTAGTACAGTCCTATTGCATAAATAAATAAACAAATATGTAAAATACACAGATTGTAA
The DNA here is from genome assembly GCA_949629185.1 of Apamea crenata. NCBI lineage: Eukaryota > Metazoa > Arthropoda > Insecta > Lepidoptera > Noctuidae > Apamea > Apamea crenata. The sequence continues at coordinate 15,742,886 of OX451357.1, forward strand.
AATGCAATGAAATGTTTTAGTAATCACCTTGTACATTAAGACAATGTTCACAATAGCAGAGTGAATGTTATTTAATGACACCGCGGCGACGACAACAGCAAAACAAACGGCCTTGATGTTGTAGATATTACTTATCAAGTAATAAAACCAACTCTCATGAGATAGCCTTGTTGTCCTTTGAACTTTTCTAACTGTACAGCTATCATCTGTAATGGTAAACACGGCAATGTCAACACAAATAGTTATTGTGATTTCTACTGTATTCATGGGGAAATTTTTGAAATTGGCATTTTATTACAAGGTTAAAGATTTTAATTTTAGCTATGACAATATTATTTATTAAATCTGCTAATAAAATAAGTTTTGCTGGCAGAATTGCAGTTTTCAATTTTGCCGCTACAAAATTTCAAAAATAAAGACACTGACACTGTTATTTCTATGTCAGTGTCATGTCAGTGTCTTTATTCTTGTCGAGTCAAGACAATAATTTAATAAATCCCATTAAATAAGCCTCATACGGACATTATTACTATATAAAAAGTACTCCTTGGACATCACGGACATAAATGATAAATGATTTTATTTTGTAAGTAGGTTGGTAATACAAACACTTTTCCACGTCAATCATATTTTAAAACTAATGAGGTCAGCGTTTCCTATCTGACTAGTCTGAGAAGAAAGGCCGAAACAAACTCAGAGGTCACAGTCTCTTTTAAAGTCCAGACATAATCTTGGTCAGAAGGTATGAAGACCATGTAGATCGATGTCCAAGATGGTCTTTTGAGGTAAGAACCACACAGATTGAAAAGACCTCTCCGGTCAGTGTACGCCTTTGTCAGAAATCGTGCAGGTCAACTCAAAACTCTAATCTAATCTATAGCGAATAGTGTACCGCGCCGCGCCCCGTCGCGCGTCTTGTCGCGTAGCGCGGGGCGGCAAATAAATTACGCACGGGGGCCTGTCCCACGCGCAGATTGATCGTCGTGATTGATCTGTACATTGTATTTTATGGGGTTTAGTTAAATCTGCTGTGTGATAATCGTATAAATAATATGATTATAAAGGTGTTTATAACAAAAAGCCCGTGATGAAAACAAATGGTAATCTCTTAACTTATAAATTGGGGTAGTAAATAGAACGTTAAATGTATACAGTTCAAACATTTAAAACTAGGATTTAAATCTCAATGTGACTATAGCTGAAGTGGATAAACTTCAACTTTTGGACGGCACTTGTGTATATACCTAGTATAATTAAGTAATACAACTCTTTAAGTTATAAATTATTGGTCTCAAAGCGAAAAGACATGTATTAAAAGCTGCAAAAAAGAGACGGGCTTAAAAAAAATAAAAATTGACATTGACAGTTGACACGCGGTTTGTTTTGATTGTAATTCGTAGTTTTGATTTTGATTTCTGTTTTACAAATTATTATTATGGTAATATTGTCCGTTTAGCCATGGTTCGTTTCAAAAACAGGTGTGTTATTCGATCTAGTGCAAGGGAAATGTAATGAAGAAAGTATTATTTATGAAAATGTAGACTAAAGCGCTTATTAAACTATCCAATATAAGCAATGTTATCTAGTAACTAGGAACACTCTAACAGAACAGTTCAGTTAGAACTGTTCTTACTGCGATTACATCTGCCGATTTCCTAGTTAGCATTGCTTAAAATTGGATAGTGTAATAAGCCCTTTAGATGTAGAATAAATATAGAATAACCAAAGATGCGATGGATGGATTGTGTGGAAGGTGATATCGCCAAAAAGGAAATGCACAGTTTACTTACTACGGTTTTTTGAATGACGTTGTATGAATGACCTGTAATAAATTGTGTTAATTATTAATAAATATACTACACTATTAACTACCTACATGGGACTTAAACATAAATGGCGAAACGTGAGTGTACTAAGGTTGTACGCTTAGTACACCCACATTTATTTCCGAAGGGTGGGGCAGAGGTGTACTCTACCTCACCCTTCGGGGATTACAGGTGTGTTATTATATCATGATAAACTAAACTAGAGATGAATGTAAGAAGAGTATTGTGCCGGTCCCCAAATTAACACATAAGCAGACGATAATGCTCCAAACTAACCTAACACTCTCAAAAAGTATAGTTTTATAGTTTATGATTTTATTTATATTTCAGATACGTAACTGTTGAAATAGTTTGTCCATATGTGTCTAAAGATAAACCATTACACTTGAAGCCAAAAATATTCCATGACACTCTACTGGGAAAAATTCAGCGGCTGCATGGCGACTTTGGTGTTGCTGCTGTAACTAATGGATTTTTAACAAAATATTGTAATGAGAATACCAGGATAGCTATTATAAGATCAAGACATGGGCCACATCGATTTGTAACCAGTAGTCTACCTTTTGTTACTAAGATAGGAAACCTAAATGTGAAGCTGAATACGCTACATGTTGGTGCCACCCTAAAACATAGTTTTAAGTTTATACAAAAGCATCAGAGAGCTTATTTAGATTCTATGTGGGCTAAACTAAAAACAGATGAAGAAAGACAAAAGTTAGAAGCAGCTGTGTTGGATTATACAAAAACTGATGTTGCTATTAATATAGAAAATATTTCCTAAATAAGTATGAGTTTTTATTTTCCTATTGCTGGGACACAGGCCTCCGCTCAGTGAGAGGGATTGGGCACAATAATCCATCATGCAGGCCAGTGTGGGTTAGTAGAGGTCACATCTTCGAATTTTTGGTTCTAAGACAAGCCAGTTTCCTCACAATGTTTTTCTTCACCATTTTGAGAGCAGTGGTGATGAAATAAATTACACAGTGTAAAGCGCGTACTTACTTTAGTTTGAACACACGACATACAACTCGACTGCCACCACTGCTCTCAAGAAATTTGATCTTTTTATTTAAATCCAGTTTTTTTCTTTAAAGAATTATGTCACCCTTATTATTGAATACAATTTAAGAAACTAACCTACCCGCAACCCTGTACTCGTAATAATATGAACTTGATCCTGTAATAATAAAGCAAGAAAGACATTCATCAGGCAGGGGACATTGTCCTTTCATAGTTCTAGGTAACCAATCCACTATAGCCACCCAACCCATAGTCCAATTTGTGTTGTTTCCATGTTCTGCAATAGTCCTGCACACCAACCGGGGTTGTCTTTGGGTGCATTTGCATAGTGCATACAGGGATAAACGGCGGTTGGTGCCTGAGCAGCACTTAAACTTGTCTAAAAGGGGCCTCTGCTAGGTGGCTTTCGCCCCTCGTACGTCTTCCAAAGGTCCAGAACGTCAGGGTGCAGAAATATAAAAATAAATCAAAAAACAAGAAAGAAATCTTAAGTAAAAAATATTTATTAATAATGATTAAAAGATTCCAATATACATTACACAGGCATAATTGTTGATGTCAATAAAATTTCATTACATTTTCATTTAAATTCAGTTCACATTAAATTTTTATCAAATTCTATAAAATATATTTATATACCTACCTATCACAATAGTTAGTACTTGTATCACAATCATTATTGCATCTCTCACCAACCAAATAGATTTCATAAAATTTACTTATAGATTATTACTTTAAAAACGTTTTTCTTTCATTCCAAGATATATACAAAATAACAATGAAACACAATTTTGTGATGCCCTATGATTCTTTTCCTTCTCTTTTTAGTTTATACACATGTACACACAGCTACACGTCAAGCTATACAAAACCAGTTTTCTCACAATGAATGGTCAGCCAATACTGGTTTTGCATAGCTTAATGTGTAGCCGTGTGTACATATTATTTTAAGTCTGTATAATTATAATCATAATATGAAAATATTATCTTGATCAATATTCATGTTAGATTTAATGTGGAATTTGTAAGTAAAGTTTCTTAAGTAATGTAGATTCAAATTTTGGTACTTGTTCACGTCCTACGTTTTTACAAAGTGATGTTACACGGTTATTAACTTTAGTAAAAATATCAAGTACATGCTCAGCATAAACAAACTTACTAATTGTGCTACATAATAGCTGAATGAATATTGAACCTTTTTTCTCGTGTCTGTATGCTTCTAACTCGGGTGCTGTTGCATAGTAGAGGAGGAAATTAGTTTTCTTTAAATCATAACTGTTTTTAGGGTTATCAGCTACTAGATCAGGATGAGGATCTTCTTCAACCTGGCAGGCTTGAATTATCAGCACCTTGGGAATATTACGTATTTTTGCTGCAGCATCAGAGTCCAACATATTTTGAATATCATCCATTTTGACCTTCACAGAATCTGCTGCATACACTTGTCCTTTCACTCCATGAGACAGTATACACAACATGAAAATACTGTCATCTTCACTTACTTTATTCTTTATTGCATCCATTATAAATTCCATCATTTTCTTGTGGTTCAAATCCTTATCACTGATCACTGTAAAGTTTAGTGATTTCATTGTCTTTTCTAACGCCATTTGGTCTTTGTGAGAGCCAACACGCTTATCCAATGAAGTGTATGCAGCAGTATGCTCGATACTATTCTTGGATGGGTAAAAATTTTCTTGATTAATAATGACACAAGTTCCCACGTTTTCATGATTCTTGATTTCGTAACTTTCATTATCTAATTGCTTCCGGTCCGATTTTAAAGTTTCATGGGACGTATTTTCACTTAATTGCAAGTCCATCATTTTAAATATATCGTCAAAACCCTCTGTATAATAATCTTGATCAGCTTGTCCTTGCGTTGATTCATCTACTTTCATGTGTTTGAAGGGGGTACTCGCAGTAACTGTTGCACTTGGTTTATGTTCATCATTCATTGACTCTTGCAACATTTCTATTTCTAAAACTATTTTCCTCAATCCTGGTAGATTCTGCACAATTCTAAGAAGTTTGTGTACATCCACTTTAAAGCCTATCACCTTCTTATTGTACTGGTATTGGTTAATTTTAATGAACTTTTCACTCATGAGCTTCAGGATAACTAGCTCACATGAGTCATATTCTGTTGTATCAATATCATATGTCAGAAGAGACTTTTTCAGTTTCAAAAGATTATCAGAGTTTATACTTTCACACAATTTGTACAAGGCTTTTTTCATTGGGTTTACAAACATTTTAACAGTAATGAAGTCCGTCTGATAATACCTGCGTGCTGAAGGTACATTAAACCCTAATTTTCTGACTATGTTGTAAAGTTGGCAGATCAGAAGGGCTTCCACGAATTCGTGCTTCCAGTTGGGGTTGTGCTTAGCTTGTCGAAACCACTCGTGTAACATGTTCAGGGTCGTGGAACTGGCAGCATCGTTAGAAACCCGCTGGTACACGATTAGATGTTGCAGTGCAGTATCTGGCACATCGTACAGAAGATACACTAGGGATATCATGTCGTAGGAATTGTCCAGTAGCTCTTTTTCAATTTCTGACATCATATCAAAGTTCATAGCGTCGCTGTTCCCGATAATATTATCTACATTTACTCCACTTACTCCCTGTGTTTGAGTGGATAGATAAACGCCTTGAGAGTCCGGCTGCAACATTTTTAGTTCAAAAATAACCCAACAGACACAAATCACATTCAAAATACTCAAAAAAGGCTTCAGCTAGTTCTTTTCCTTTTCCCAATGCGTTGATTCTTGATTTTGGTTATTTTTATTTTGATACACTTGAGCACAGACTACAATATCACTTGAGTTGACTGGAACATCAACGATTGTCGATTAATAATTTTATTATTCACTTGTCGACTGTCGTCACAGGGTTCTTTTTTGTAAAAATAAATACTAGTGTTGCGGTGGTGCCTATTCAAGTATTCATCTAATCGATTGTTAAATCGAGTTTTATTGCAATAAAAATTATTATTATTTATTATATTTATTTATTTTATTATAATTTTTTGTTTTTATACTAATCGTAGAAGTCGAACTTATTGATATTTGGTGGTGATCGAACTTGTTGTTTTAATATTCAAAAGTCATTAATTAGTTTAATTCAGTAGGTAGGAATAACAATGTAATTTTGTTCCCACAGTTATAATTAGTTTGGATGAACGGTTCAGCAGGCTCCTAACGGATTGTATACTAACATGGTGTGTGGATTGTGGATTGCAGTATTGCACTACTTACTGACTGTCTTATGTAAGATTAAGAATACCTAATTTGTAGTAGGTATGCCTGCTTGCCGGTTAGGGCTATAACCTATTGATATGAAATATGATAAGAAACTGCGATTATTTTATTATTATTATACCAACTTGGTTGTAGTTGTTTTTTTTCATTATTGATTCAATCATTATATTCTATAATTAGCGCCTAAGTTACTCCTTATATCATCATCATCAGCTATCTGCCAGTGAAAGTCCTGTCAAAATTAGTCCAATCAATTCAGTGATTAGCCGGAACAAACAGACAGACAGACAAAAATGTTTAAAATTGTTTTTGGAACGACGTTAGCGGAGGTTGCGGTAGGAGTAAACTTGAAGAAATTTCCACGTAATGAAAAAGCGTTATGCCCCCTCCATGCGACTTTTAATTACATATACTTAATAGAGAGAGTCCGAAAGAGAGAGAGAAGCCGATAATGAGGTTAAAATGAAAAACCAAGATGGCAGGTACTAAAATTTTCAAATATTTCATCATTGGTGTCGTTTTTATGGTTTTAGAGGGTGCTAAAACCAATAGTAATGGCGGCTGCGAATATAATATATTTTCATTTACGCAGCCGCCATCTTAGATTTCCATTTTAAACTTCATTCCTACCAGAGTCCCCCGACGCCCTTTTGTTATAAGTACCATTTAATATACTTTATAACATCACATTCGTATTTATTTAGCAATCGTTATTTTAACATTACAAATAGACACTTAATTTTATTTATTTGTAATGTCCAACCGAAACACGATTTCGGATTTCACCCGATATTCAACCCACTGGCCGAAACACGGATATTCGGTCGGACACTGCATATAATTATACTCAATACTCAAAACTTTATTGCATTCCATATGTGTTACATAGATGGTATATACAAGGTAAAAGATCATTTCTATCTCTATCATTTCTATCTGATCATTTATAATCATTTCGATAGGATAAATTAAATATAGATAAATTGCAATCTATTAATTGATAATTGCATTGCAATTGATAACCTTTTTTGTGATCGCATCACTAGCTTTATGTGTCAATAATGTTATTGACAGTTCCAGGGATTCCCCAGGAATCCCAAGCAAAAAAATGGGTGTTTTCACATTACGCCAGTTTCACACGCTTGCCAAATTTCGACAAACTATCGCAAATACAACGTGTGGTTTGGATCACATTGTGTTAGTTTGAAACACGGAGGTTTGAAAGCACTTGCTGCCAATCCGATTGAGTGTCGGTTCTCGGTAAGTAATGGTAGATTTATCCAGTGTATTTTTTGCACCAACCAAAGTCGCTGCTGCAGCCACCGCTTGCGATGCATCCACATTCCACACGCTTGGAGTTTGTGTCTTTACTCACTGTCAATCGTCTGTTAAGTAAAAACCACTAAGGTAAGATTCATCACCTCGTAATTGTGTGTCAGAGGTCTCAAAACGAAACAGAAACGCGACTATCTTTTGACGCGCTAGGGCGAATCTAAATTAAAATCTTTGTCGCTGTCATCGTTTTCATGACAGCTGTTAAGTACGGCCACCACCCTTCTAGGAAACCGTAGCTTTACACACACATTCACAGCGTATTTGTACACTTGTTAACCACAAGTAAAGCGCGTGTCATTTAGTGCAAACCAAAATCAAGTGCAATCAAGTGGCAAGTGGGTTTACTAAAGCTAGAGAGCGCTAAGTGTAATCTATGTTCAACAAGTGTCAACTGTCAATGTCAACTGTCAGTCAAGACAACAATATTTTTTTAGGTTATTATTTAGTCATTTGCCTTGGCTGGTATAATTTTAATTAAACTGTACATGAAAACTGTTTTGCAGCCGGAGAATATCTTATATAATTATCTAACATGCAAGTTACAAGGACAGAGATCCTGAGACTTTATAAACATCTCTTAACGTATTCGAAGTCACTGACACTGACTGATCCGGCGTACTTTAGACGCAGAGTTGCCACCGAATTTAGAAAAAACAAAGCATTGACTAAACCCAAAGATATAACGTTTGCGTACGAGGTAAATATTCATCATCGTATTTGTAAATTATATTATTAATTACCCTTATAATTAGACATAAACTATCCTACCTATGTTTCTTGATATTTTTGTAATAATTATTAATTTTGTTTAGTTTAATTCGTAGGTGGAATAATAAGACTTTTTACCAGGGCTTGACCTTCATCTTAAATCAATGTCAGATTAATCAATATTCTACACTTGGTGCACTCTTGCTTAATAAAATAATAATTTAGCACTTCACGGTTTATGTTCAAGAACTGATGTACAAGTCTCTAAATATGAGCCATTACTAATTATTATATCCTTATTATGCTATATTAGCCTTTATTATATCATCATCCAAGACAATTTATTAAACTCTTTAACCTTCATCCTATTTGAAACTGGCAAAAATAAAACAATTAGCACAAAGTTGATATATCTATGGCTATGTACTAGCTCAGGAGCCTACATAATTATGTTGAATTGAGTGATGGGGTGTGTGTTGTTGTGTTGAAACATAGTTTAACGTTTTATAACGTATACCTGCGTAATTTATTTAATGAATCATTTCAGAAAGGCGAGGCACTGTTGAGACGCGGTGCTGTTGTCTAACATGCTGCTCAACAGCCTGTACCGCCCGCATGCGGGGCTTGTGTCTCGCATGTGTCTCGCATTCAAACACACCGTAGATTACTCCAAAGTGCCTACGATCAATGAGAGTGACTTGACTGAACAATTTATAAGGGGCAGTGGACCGGGAGGTTCTGCAGTCAACAAAAATTCTAACTGTGTAGTTCTAACACATGTTCCTACAGGTAATTAAGTTCCTATCATGAATATAATATTTCTCAATTTTACTGTAACAATTTCATAAATAAGTCTAGTACTCCAATGTTTTGAAAGAGATTGGAAATACTAGGCTATGTTTATATAAAGGGTGTCCCAGAAATCAATGTCAAGCCGAAAATGGGTAGACCAAGTTGTGACAGTTAACAGAAAAGTAATTTAAAAAATCATGGTGATGCACTTTTGAAATTAGTATCAAAAAATAAATCAGAAAAACTGTGATGATCTTTCAAGTCCTGTGACCACACATATTTTTTAACTTAAACTGTAATTTACGGAAACGTACGAAATAAGGTATAACAAATAGATGAAAAATTATTCATTTATTTGTTATACCTTATTTCGTACCTTTCCGTAAATTACAGTTTAAGTTAAAAAAACAACTGCATCAGTCTTAAATAAAATGTTAGATTTTAAATTCCAATAATTACATCACCCAACCTTAACTGACTGTAGTGTAAAAAAAATGTACTACACACTACAATATTTTGGCAAGTTGCTTTAAAAGATTGCTCGGTTAACTTGGATTCCAAAATGCTATGACACTTGCTATATTTAAGTATGTGTTAATCAAATTACACCCAATAAACGGAGACATTAAGAGGGCGCACGCAGGCCCACTAGCGCCACTACTTTAAAAAAAAAATATCTCGTGACTGAGAAGGAATTATGAAAATCTGCTCAATCAGCGACCTTGGTAAGTGTGTCTAGAATTTTCTAATACCTTTTATTAAGTTTCATATTGAGATACGAAGCAACAAAATTCGATCTAAAGAAAAGCGGCCACATTCCTATATATCGTATTTAGTTGCTTCGTGTCTTTTTAATTCGTTCTCAGTCACGAGATAATATTTTTTTAAAGTAGTGGCGCTAGTGGACCTGTGAGCGCACTCTTAAGACACATCAGTTAATTCTCATCTAATTAAAATTACCCTACTTCCCGCGGGCGTCGTAAAAGGCGTAAGACGTACCGGAGAATGGGCAGCAGGATTCTCTAACCATTTTACCACCATGCTGCGATCGCCAACCCGCTTGCCAAGCGTGCCGATTATGGCAAACCCCAAGAATGACAAACACAAAAACACTTGGCTCCTAGTGAACGGCGGCCCGCCTGCCCTTGGCTACGGTAGCGGCCAAGGCCACGGTGAGCCAAGCAGGAACCTGTTGGATGCGAGAAGCACAGAACCGGTCGAAGTGGATGTGCTTGGGCCTGCCTATGTGGACATACATAGGCAGGCATGTGGACAATTTCAGCCTAAAAACGTCTCGACGTTTTTTGGCTGAAATTATGATGATGATGAATTAAAATTAAACGGGAAAAGAGTTCCTGGAAGGACTTGGGGGAGGCCTTTGCCGGGACAGTATAGGCTAAACAAAAAAAAAACATTTGGTGCAGTATCTTAATGTGGGCGTTTTGTCATTACAGGTACAGTAATAAAATGCCACACAAGTAGATGTCAAGACGAAAACAGAAAGAAAGCGCGCGAGTTGTTAATCGCCAAGTTAGATCAGGACCTGAATGGCGAAGATAGCATTACTGCCCAGAAAAAACGACTCGACACTAATAAATACAGAAAAACGGAATATAAAAAGAAAAAAATGGCGCACATGAAAAGTGAATGGAAGAAAAGAGAAGGCTTGGCTTAGAATTGTTTGTAATTATAGTGTAGCAATTTTAAAAGATTAAGATTAAATAAGCATTAATGAAATCAAGAAGCATTTCTTTATGTGGTCGCTCTTCAGGAAAATGACTACTGGTCCTTTTCTAAATTACTTCTTGTGTCACTAATGTTATGTTAGAAATACTGGTAAAAGAGTTCATGCTCGCAAAAGTCCAAGTCCAGATGCAGACACCCCAACCAATTGGCCGCTCAACTCACAATACCAGTTTGTGTCAGCAGGCTCAAAAGACGCAACATCCTACAATTAGATAACTTGTAGAGAGCTGCATTACTAATAAGAGAGTTGCTCCTGATGAGTAATTCTTCACTGCCAGTTATTCCTACAACTCATCTGCTCATAGTTTTAAAAACTGATTGCAAAACAAGAAGCAAATACAAAAAAAAAGGAGGAAATCTGATTTTTTCTGGATGCACATCACCCGAAGTTACGTTACGACATACGAAACGTGAATGCATTCATCCTTCAGACAGGTGTTGAGCGTAGGCTTCGTCATCGTAGTCGTAGGCTTTCAGTTCCGAACCTTATGATCTGTTGTTGAAATTGTTGTTGCTTTGCAAAGAAGACCCGTGTTGGTTCAGTAGTTTCTGTATAATCATCAACTCAGTACAAGCAACGGGTAAAGAATTACCATCCAAAACTACTCTCATGAGACCATCTGCACAGGGCTTGTTGTTGTTTGTTGGTTGCTTGTTGTGTTGCACCTTTTGATATTCAACAACTGATAGCAACTTACGAACACTCGCATACGTCAAGTCGTTGTACGCTAAATTCAGATAACACAACACAAAGTTGCCGACGCAACGTGGGTAGTCTTCAATCCTCACAGTACTAGTACAAAATGGGTCTACAAACTGTCCAACCAATTCTTTAGCTATTAATTCTGCCTTCTTGGGTAAATAATCTTCAGTCAGAGCGCTGAGACTCCTCAGACCAAGGCATTTCGCGGTCTCTCGCTTTATAGATTTCAGTTTTAACCGGGTATGAGAAGCACTTTTGGGAGGTAGAACCACATGTATTTTATCACGTGAACGTGCCTTATTAGCGTTGGAGTGAATGCTTTCTGGTGGTGATTTTTGAGGCAGACCGAGTTTATGTAAACACTCCATGTATATTTCGCGTTTCTTTTTCAAGTGAACCATATGTCGTTGTAGTCTGTTTATGTTTTCGTCGTAAGTCAAGGGAAATTCTATAAAACTGTTGAATATAAGGCTCGCACCATCGTCGCTGATAAGGTTGTCAGCTAAATTCAAATACCGCAAATGTCTATTAGTTCTAAGAGCCACTGCTAAATATTTAGCTCCCTCGTCCCCTATGCAGTTTGACGTTAGGTTCAAAGTAACCAAACTATTTTCCGCGGATTCCAAATAGTGCAACGTAGAAGCTATTCGCTCGAACACTGCATCATTAATGTTACATCTGCATAGCGAAAGATTTTTAAGAAATGTTGTGTGTTGTAAAAGTTCCTCATAATTAGCTTGTTTTAGTGGGCAATCGTCTAAGCATACATCGGTGATTGTTGTATAAGGGAGCATCTTACCAAGCTCGTGTACGACATACATGTCGATGCGGCAATTCTTGATCGTAAACTTATATAGTTGTTGGTAATTAGGTAGAGTTAATGCTAGGAGTTGTATTGCAACTCTTGGTACGGTCTCTTGTTGAAATTTTGCCATCAGTATAGCTGAAAGACGATTGTGAGTGTCGTACGTAGCTGTTATTGGCAAAATGATTTCGTCAGTTTGGTCGTCATCTTTTATTAACTCCGAGGCTGCTGAGGACACAACTGTAGCGGCACTAGCTATAGTAACACGTTTGTATTTTGTTTTAATTTCTAGTTTCTTCTGATTTTTGTTATCTAGGGAATGAAAACAAGGTTTAAGAATAAGCCCACGTTTACACGATGCTGCGATGTGGTGTATAGTCTAATGGTGCAGACGCCAGCACATCAAGCTACCTGAAACTGTAAAAACTTCCCAATCAACCTTAAACCTTAATGTTTTAGCGATAAAGTTGAAAATCTATTAAAGAAATTTTAATTGATTAAAGATATTGTAGTAGCTTGATGTGCTGGTCTGTACTGTACGATATTGTACAATTAAATGTTTAAATAATTAATAAATCCCCCTGTTCATATGGTTAAAAACAAATGTTGTAAACAACTGTTCTGTGATTCCAAAATCCTCGCTACCGGTGCAGTACCTATAAGTTAAACTTGCAGGAATGATCTTACCACGCTCTGAACTTTCCTTAAGGACAGTAACAACAACTGGACTGTTAAATTTTTTGTATAATTCCATGAAACAAGTTTCAAAATCTTCTTCACTATCAGACCTGGACTTTCCTGACGGCATGGATCGAGATGTTGCTTTTGGATTCATTGTAATGAATATTTAAAAAAATATATAATAGAATAGGTATACGAAATTAAGAATTATTATCAAAATTAATATGTGACTAAAATTGAATTAATATTTATATAACATGTCAAAAAATGGTAGTTATCAAAGAAGTCTTTGACAGATAAAAACAGTAAATCAGGAGGGCTTGGTCCATGGTTCATGGTCCAGGTGATTCGAAGTTAATATCATGGTCAAAGTCCAAGGAAAGAGGATTGGAGACCAATATGGGGCCTGGCAATCAAAGTTGATCACGTGACTCAATCATCAACTTTAACGTCGGAAACGTGACACTTTACAGGGGGCCTAAAAAGGCCACTTTGGCATAATCATAATAGGATGACAATATGAATCTTAGTAAAAATCGCAAAATGGTCACAAACTGACAATTCATAATATGATCTGTGTGCAATTCATATCACACAATTTACTTGTTTGACAGTTTTGTATGGAAATTCGTAAAATGGTCCACCAATATTTACACGAAATATGATTGATATGAAATGAATTGTAGGTGGTTAAACTATTATGTGTAACCATTTAACGAAAATTAGAGGAATTACTAATGATCTGCTGGGAATTCAGGAAATGGATAGCTTTTAGAGGTATTGCTTAAAGTGGCCTTTTTAGGCCCCCAGGGCTTGGTTTACCTAAATGGTTAGATTGGAAGCCGATCCCAACATAGTTGGTAAAAGGCTAGGCAGATGATGATGACCTACCAATAAACAGAGCTTTACGAGGTCTACAATCTCTTAGTCACTGTCGTTATGGCTTTCTCGTTTATGAGTGCAATAGGTACTATGATTGTAAAATGTCTACAATGTTCTATCCTTGACCTACTTTACGTTGCGGCTACGTTCAACTCCCCTACCGCTTGTTAAGTGACTTTCAATCGACTAAGTACATTATTTATAAGTATTCGAAAAAAAGATGTGAGAGTGAGAACATATTTTACCGAACCGTCAATGACCGTCATTCGTATTTGTTTTGCTTTGAACTATGGTTTGGATATGAAACCAAACCTTTCTTTTCTCCAAGTTCTATCTTGTGATAGATAATAGTCATTGGTCATGATATTTACGTAGATATGTTATTTATGTTTTATGCAGCTGTAGCTGAAAACCAGCGCTGCGGCTTTGTCTCGCAAAGGGTCTTAGCATTTATGATGAGCGATAGCCGTTTTGCGTGGATGGGACGAATATTTTCCCCCAACTTGTTCTTTTTTGTGTTTGTGTTCTTTCTCTGCGTCATGTTTACCGCAAGTAAACGTATTTTCTTTATTTTTTTGGAACGAAGTTCTTTATTAACGCGGTTGCGGCAGGAGTAAACTGGAAGAAATCGTCATGTGAACGAAAAAGCGTTGTGTCCCCTACATGCGAGATAGTTTTCATGATTTTCGAGGGTGCTGTAGCCAATACTGAGGTCAAAATGAAAATCCAAGATGGCGGCTGCGAATATTTAAAATTTTTCACTATGGATCCTCCGACCACACAGGTTTTTTTCTTTCTGTTACACCTTAGATTACTTGCAGTATTGTCTCTCCTTCTCCCTTTAAAACCATCGAATGGTTATCTTTAAAAGATCGCTTTTAGCGATAAGGCCGCCACCCTATGTAAAATTTCTACTTTCATTTATGCTCTGTAATTTGTATAGTGCCCATAATAAAGAGGAAGTATTCTATTCGAGTGAGTACAAGAAAAATACAATTATGTAGACTTGATCTCACGCACGTGTAGGTTGGTCTTGGTCTGGGTTGGGGATAGGAGCGGGCAGACTGGGTCACGGTCGCTGACGTCACGGGACGCCACAACCTCCCCATGCGTTTCGCTCGTCTCCTTGGGCAAACACTCGTAAAACTGGTGCTAATGAACAAATGAAATAAAGAGGGATTATCGCACACTTAACTACGCCACATTCTTTGTAGATAGGTATATACATAATTATGTAACATTACTGGCGAAATGTGAGTGTAGGTACCACACTGTTTTTTATATTTTTATGGTACAGACGTCAGAGGTACTGAAACGGTTTACCAACAGTCGATTGGCCCATGAACCGTTGTTCAACATTATCTTTAAAAGTTTAAACCATTAACTTTTCATCCAAAGGACTTTTCACCCAGGAACGTTTCGTCAACATAACTCTACGTCAGTGAATGCTTAACCACCAGAACGTTTTGTTTTGACCAATAACTTTTCACCCTAGATCTCTGACCTCTCACCATAGAATCTCTATTCCCTACATGTGTACCTACCCACATCAATCCTACAGTAGTAGGTACTCGTTGCCATATATGTATGGCATGGTATGTGTATGTATGTACGTCATCGTCTGAATGTACCCAGACGATGCCATACTATATAGGTATAGCATCGAGTTTTACAAAAGTTCTGCTTTGTTTGCATGATCTATATTACTCATGCCTAGGGAAAGACTTAGTCTAAAGCTAAATGTGTCATAATTATCATTACATCGCCAGGGTTTAAAAATGTGGTCGTAAAATGCAACAATCTGTGGTGTGAAATGGAACATTGAATGTAGGTACGTAAGTATATGAACAATTTGTTGTTCAGTCAACATAACAACAACATCTACAGGTAATTGAATTACAGGTGTCTGTTCCAAAAGTACTACCTATTAAAATTTAAGATTAAAATGTAGGAAAACAAGTGAATCAGAAAAAATACCCGTGGTCTCCAATTTGTTATGCCAATGACAAATTGAGTGCTGCGAATTGTGATTTGAAGAATAGGTACGTCTTAAACCCGAAATTTAAATCTCCTTAAATATTTTTTTGATATGACAATTATTGAGGTTAAATTGCCGTTCACAGTCTGAGGGGCAATTCTCGTAATTTTAAGAACGTTCGCAGTCTGATCTTAGTCTCAATGTGTCAAAAATACCTCTAATTTCTCTACATTTTTGACAAGTTTTTGACATTTGTCTGTCGCCGAGATTGCGAATATATTTTGAAAGTTTTTAATTACGAGAATTAACCTTCTGTTCTCAGTTTCAATCTATCAAATTACCTCTAATTTCCCTACATTTTTGACAAGTTTTCGACATTGATTGTCGCTGAGATGAGATTGCGACTAAATTTTGAACGTTTTTAATTACGGAAATTGGCCTTCTGTTTTCGTCGATGGTTTTTGAATTACAATTTAATGTTATTTCAAGAAATACTTAATTGTCGGAAAAGATGGTAGTTTAAAAACCCAAATAAGATGAATCTGCACTTTTTAAAACAAACAGTTTAAAGGTTATTTCTACTAAAGCGCCAGTTAATAAATAAATTGAAAAAAGCACGAGAAGGTAATAAATAGACATAAAAGTAACTAAAACAAAACCGTTATGAATTTCATAGCCAGCTTATAGCGCTTATTACATGGATCAAATTGATATAAACGATAGGCAGATATCCCCTATATAAAAGGGGATCGGGATGGAAGGCGCAATATTGTGGTTAATGGATCTTCAAGGTAAGGCTGGATGCTCTAAGGTAGCCCACAAAATGGTTTTGTGTCTATTTTTGCAGATACTGAATAATAATCAATAAAATCATTAAGAATTTCAGAGAGGGCTGTTCCGAGTTCCAGCAATTCCGAAATTCGCTAAGGGCCATTAGCGAGAAATTAGCGGTAAAAAGGGTTCCAAACGGGTGAATGGATGCCCAATTCTAACTGGGAACGAAAGTAGAAGGTTATTTGAAGTCTTTGCAATACCTACCGCATGATGAAGCCAAACATCTGATACCTACTCGTAGGCTCTGTTAATGATGTTGTCGTTATGGATGTTTAAATGGCATATAAAAATATATATACTCTGTGACTGTTAGACATTAAATTAGTACCTACTGTCTAGCAGTATGCCAAGATCATGTGTGCACTTGGTTTTATGTTGTGTCATGATGATAAATTATGAAGATCACAAATTAAATACCTACATACATGTCTCTAAGTTAATATTTGGTGAGTAACGCCATATGTTACTTTCTCTAAGTTTATCAAGATGATAAATTATTAAGATCACCAATTAAATACAGGTATCTAAAGTGCATTAAAATCCATGTTCCCAATTAATGCTATTTCCACTCAAACGAAAACCTTAATGCTAGTGTAAATTAAGTTGATTTTAGATGGTTGAAAATGTCATAAAAATATTGGAAGTTGTAGTGCTAACTGAACTCTATGTGTGAGTATTAAAGTGGTTTTTCCAAAGCCACTCAATTGTTTACATGATCGGAAAGTAAATCAAGAACAAAGTAGGTACTTATAAGTTAATCTTTAGAGGGTAACGTCATGTTTTCCCATTTACCATCAAATAAAATTTAGAGAAATACTGGTTTTCAAGTTGCAAAACATTTTCAAATTCCAACTTTTGTTCACCATGATTACGAGGCTTTATTCTTTCTTGTTTGTTCTGATTCAACCGACCGTATTTCAGTTCTAAATGATTATCACGCCGTCACATCATCGTTAAAATAAACTTTTTAATGAATATGGTATTAAAAAGTTAGGGTCATTACCGACTTAGCGACTCCCTTATGAATATAGAGTAGGTACCTATCTACATTTGGGAAAGCCAAAGTCAACTTCCATAATCAGGGTTAGGACTCCGAGTCACTCAGCCTTCTGCCTCTCGAGGATCGTAAAGTGTAGCCGGGGCTGACAAACGTATTATAAGAACTGTGATGTGTGTATTGTGTGCGTTAAATAATAGGTATATTATTAATAGGTTTAGGTACCTACTCCAAGCGAACGTCTTTACATCAACGCGCCTACACTATCACTGGTTCTTCGAAACAAAAACCAGAAGGCGTATGAAACAAAAACCAGAAGGCGTATTGTCGTAATTTAAAACGTTCAAAATTTAGTCGCAGTCTCATCTCGGCGACAAACAAATGTCAAAAACTTGTCAAAATGTAGGGATTAGAGGAATTTTTGACAGATTGAGACTGAGATCAGACTGTGAACGTTCTTAAAATTACGAGAATTGACCCTCTGATACAATTTGAAAGCTCATTCTAAATTCGCTTCACTATTCAACCCAATAAACTATATTATACAAGTACGCTGACCTAATTATACTATACGAATTGACAGTGGTTTTTTGTGCCGATCAAAGCGCTCCGCTCGAACGTCTCTGGAACTAAAATAGACACATTGCCGCAAATGACCGTCGTTTTCTTTTGGCGTCTCTGTCGATTTAGGTCTAAATCGTTTTTTGTATATTTTGTATTTACTACGAGATATTTATAACATTTTTATCACGAGAGTATGCGCATCTTGTAAAACTAGCTATCAAAAATTATAGTTATATTATAGGTATATAAATATTAGTTCCACAGACGCTCACCGCCGCTCACGTTGCTGTCAGCGCCAAAATGGCGAAAATCAAATGTCTTCATTTAGTCATCGTTATTATGAAGTCCAGTGTACTTGCTTATTATAGGTCAGTGATTCAACCAGAAGAAACCAGAGTTATTTTACTGCCAGCCTGCATTAAATAAGGTCGACTTTTGCATACAGCCTTCACAGTACCTAGACATGGCACAACATCGACTTGTGGGAAGACTGGGGAAGACTCTTTGTGTAGGTATAGTTCTGTCTCTTTCCAATGGTTGCTCACCTTTTTTATTTACCTACTTATTTCAGTAAGTTGAGCGGCAAAAAATTCTATCCTATTTACCCAAACCATAATTTATTGGCGTTCGTCGTCCACTGTAAATTAATTTTAAGGGTTTAATTTAGCGATCGACGCACCAAGCGAAATGACAAGCTCGCTTCATAAAAAAAAAACCGGCCAAGTGCGAGTCGGACTCGCGCACGAAGGGTTCCGTACCATTATCTGCCTACCTGTTGCCATTATTGATATCAAGCAAAAAAAGGGCAAAAAAATCGCGTTTGTTGTATGGGATTAAACAAAATAAAATGAATATTTAAGGGGGGCCCTTAAATATTCATTTTATTTTGTTTTTAGTATTTGTTGTTATAGCGGCAATAGAAATAGGTACATAATTTGTGAAAATTTCAACTGTCTAGCTATCGCGGTTCTTGAGATACAGGCTGGTGACAGACAGACGGACAGACAGACGGTCGGACAGACGGACGGACAGACAGCGAAGTCTTAGTAATAGGGTTCCGTTTTTACCCTTTGGGTACGGAACCCTAAAAACACAAAAAAGTTCATCGCCGGGATACGAGCACACACCTCTTCATCATCATCATCATTCCAGCCGAAAGACGTCCACTGCTGGACATAGGCCTCCCCGAAGCAACCCGACTTCGACCGGTTCTGTGCTTCTCGCATCCCGCGGATTCCTGCTGCCTTCACCAGGTCATCTGTACACCTTGAGGGAGGCCTCCCAACGCTACGTCTTTCGGTACACGGTCGCCACTCTCGAGCCTTTCGTTTTTTGTTTCTTTAAGCGACCAATGTGTCCCACGGCCACTTAATTTTGGTATTTCTTCGGGCTATGTACGGACGCCAGCAGGTAAAGCTACCCGAAACTGTCAAATTTTCCCAATCAACCTTGAACCTTAATGCTTCAGGGATAAAGTTGAAAATCTATTAAAGAAATTTGACAGATTGTAGTAGCTTGATGTGCTGGCGTCTGTACAACACAGACTCTCCTTCCCCTTGTTAATCTATCCAAAAATTGTCTTTAAAAGATCGCTCTTAGCGATGAGATGGCCTAAAAAGGCCACTTTGAACTGAATAGCTTTTAGAGGTACCTATTGCTTAAAGTGGCCTTTTTAGGCCCCAGATCGCCCATTGTGTCACCCTTTCTATATTAATGTCTGTAATTTATATGGTGTACATAATTAAAAGTATTTATTCTATGCTATTCTATGTCAGTTACCTACAGTGCCCTCCAAAAGTTAGTTGACAGTGTTCCACTTCAGCTGTAATGCCACATTATGATTTAAAATTCTAGTTTCAAATGTTTGAACTGTAGGTACACTATAACGTTTTTATTGACTAATTGAACTACATATTATAAGGGATTACCTGACATTTTCGGCTTTTAGTTGTCAAATAATTGAATCCTAGTCGCCAGAAGTTAAGGCCGCCGACGCGTATGGGACCATATTAGAATACGACGCTCAGTGATTTTCGATATCGGTCCTACAGTTCTACTAGTCTCGAAACTTTTTGATTAAGTCCAACTTCCTATCCTACTATAATATTATAAGCGCGAAAGTTTCTAAGGATGGATGGGTGTTTGTTACTCTTTCACGCAAAAACTATTAAACGGATTTTGATGAAATAACGCGTTGTAAGCGTTGTATACACATATAAAGCTAGTTAATTGGCAACATCTAAGCAATTTGCTTACATCTTGTTGCTTGTTTGAAATAATCACTCTGAACGTTTAAAGTAATCAAACATCTATGCAACAAGATGTTACAAGTTCAAAAAATATGGATGTCACGTGATCAACTTATATCTCTGAAACGTGTTACTTTACGGGGTTTGGTATTTTAATATTTTCTGTTTGCATTGATGTCAGCTATCAATTTATATACGTTTCATAAGTAGCCGCGATTTTGAAAAAAAAAAAAACATAATGGCGGACAGGCAGGATCTTAGAAGCCCTTTTCTGCCTTTTTTACACGTGGTATTTAAACAATCTATAGTTGAGTAGGTGCCCATCTAGTTTGTAAAAGCTGAATAGTAGAATTAATTAGGAAATTGAAAACATCATCGCACGTATGATCGTAATTTGTATGATCCAATTTCACAATACTCTCGCGTTGACATCGTGATGGTGAACATCAAATATACAGGGTGGAATTTTGTAATGCCACCTGAAGGGAAAGTACTCTTAATACTGTAGATAGAAAATTTTACTCAAAGAAAACATTCCTTTATTTTTGAACAGAAAGAAAACTGCATTCAAAGATTTTCGAAAATTTGCTTGCCACACCCGGGAATCGAACCGACTAAAATCTGTAAAAATTACACCCTGTACTTTTATTGCATTGATCGTTAGGATCAATTATAAGGATGAAATCTCTCTAACAAACTTGATAAATAAAATGATAGAAAAACTATAAAATCTTAAATTTTAATTTTAACAGATTCTAGTCGGTTCGATTCCCGGCTGTGGCAAGCGAATTTTTGAAAATCTTTGAATGCAGTTTTCTTTCTGTTAAAAAATAAAGGAATGTTTTCTTTGAGTAAAATTGTTTATCTACAGTATTAAGAGTACTTTCCCTTCAAGTGGCATTACAAAATTCCACCCTGTATAGGTAGCTATGTATACCTATTGACGTGAGGTGTACCAAAAGGGGTCGCGGGTTGTTCGAAAGAGTTACCGTGGCCCCTGGCACAGGCAACTGAAGGAACACGGGTGGGTTTTAGTAAGTAAAAGTTTTACTAAAACCCTCCTGCTCCACCCAGAGCGGGAGAAGTTATTTTATGATTTCCCACCCAAAAAAAAAGGTGTACCAAATTCATGAAAAAATGTTATCTCGCTTCTTTCATTCGCTCTAGATTACTGTTTCCTGAATTGAATTCCCGGAATTCCTTCATAACTTTTATCTGAAGGTAGGTATACATTTCATTTCATCGCCATTGGCATTTTCTCGAGCATTTCCATGTAATGAAACGTTCTTACGGATGGTACAATACAGGTAAAAGCTCAGTTTCCAAAAGAATTTCCATGTTCCTGCGAATGCTCGACGCTGCGTGCGACATAATGCGGTGAGTGAGCACAGTAACTTTTCTTTCTACCTTGCGTTCATTGTTGATGATTGCATTCTTGATCGCTCGTGCCTTTGCTCGATAAAATGTTACTCCAATACGCTCATTGGTTTTTAAAATCAGGTTTTGTAACAAAACATCAAGCGTCGTGTTCAAAATGCGGTTCGATAAAATTATAAAACAGCGAATGATCCATGTTCCGTTACAAGTAAAATAATGCTATACAATATAGTCTATACTCTATACTCACCTTCAGAGACTTGAAATTACGGTTTCATTTTTTTTTGTTCGAATGAAATGAATGCTATTTCTCGCGACGCGACCCAACTAATGACTTTAAGTTTTCTCAGTCTGCATTAATTATGAAGACGCTGGCCGGACATCGTACTTTATAATTGCTGTTTTAAGTGCGTGCCTTCCTTTTGACTCGAGGGAATATTCGATTAAAACATTCTTAACTCGGGTCGACTTTGCGTCCTTATGGGAGGGCGCCCACGAGCAACTTAGTTGCCCAGCAAATTTTTTGTCTCTGTCGCTGTCTCCTCGCCGAGATTTTGACAATGCGCACACGGGAGCGATAGCAACGCTACTTTTTTGTAATATTTTCGACTGAGGGGCAACTGGCTGGCCGGCAACTTTTTTGTCGCCGTGTGCGCACTTCCATTGCAACCAATAGACGGGCAACAGTTGCATCCAAACCCATCGACAAAAATGTCTCCCAGCTGTCGCGTTGCTACATGCGCGCATTTTCATACAAACCCGTAGACTTGATGTGAGAGACAACTTAGGTGCGGAGACAAAAGAGACGTGATGGGTATCTTAAATGGGCAGGCTAAATGGAACCTCTCGGCGGGTTGGCCTCGGTATGAATTGGGACGAGACAATAGTCATGTACAATTAGCACGTCTTGCCGAGTCCAATCCACATCGCAGGGTCGCTTCTCGAAGTTGTGAAGGATTATGTCTACTTAGGGCAAGTCATCCAGCTCAGTAGACACAACTTTGAGAAAGAAGCCGACAGAAGGTTCCAGTTGGGTTTGGCAGCATCATTTGGAAAACTTCTACAAGACTTCTCGTCGCCTATCCCGCAGTGTTTGAAGACTAAGGTCTTTCTTTAAGCTCTCTGTCATGACATACGGTGCCGAAACGTGGACACCGACGGTCTGGCTGGTCCACAAATTCAAGGTTGGTTAGCGCGCTATGGAGCGAACTGTGCTCGGAGTCTCTATGAAGGATAAAATTAGGAATGAAATTATCCGGAAAAGAACCGGAGTGACCGACATGGCTTGCAGAGTGCAAACTGTAGTGGTAGTGGGTTCGCCATGTTTGTCGAAAGACCGATGGCCGGTGGAGCAGACGAGTCCTGGAGTGGTAACCCCGTATAGGCAAAAGTAGTGTGGGACGCCCCCCAGCTAGATGGACGGACGACCTTAAGAAGGTGGCTGGGACAGACTGGATGCAGATGGTGGAGGACAAGGTGTTGTAGCGCAGTGTGGGAGATGCAGAGATCGCAGTCCAGCAGTGCGATAAGTTGCGTTGATTGATACTTTCATGTGCTTTCAGTAAAATGCTGTTATTTTGACATTGCAAACAGAATTTCAATTTTATTTTTTTATTTGTGTATACCAATCACGAGACCAATAGATAAGTAGGTACTATGCATTTTAATCTTTAGATACCGCATCGTATTCTTGATATCTTTAAACAAAAAGGTTTCGTTTCACGTCGAATTGATTGTAAGTGAAACAGAAAATATTATCAACGAGTTTTATCCATTTTCTTTTTACTATAACATACGGCCCTAAACCCTTTATTGTTAGGGCACCCTGTGGGTACAATATCTGTAAAAGCTGTGAGTGCTAAAACCGATTGGAATGGAGAAAGGATTGTAGTGGTTTGCGGTTAGCTTTTTATACAGATATACCTATGGATATTGAAGGAAAACACGTTTATGTTAGGAACCTATGTACCTACGTACAACTCGTAGGTATACCTAGGTAAACTATATTGTAGCGGGGTTATCACGTCGGGTCGGGGTCACCAGTTTGGAGGTATGAGGAACAGGGTGTACAGTTCACTCATCCTCCATTGACAAGAGAGGATCCTCCAACGAGACGGGTGTCTGGCGGGCAATTGCCCAACGATTGATGTTGGGAAATTGTATCTATGCTAATTGCGCGGTAAACTCTGCTTGCGAGATGCAGGATTTGCGTGACGTCAGTATGACGCGTTGTTTGCATGTAGCGTTGTAGATACCGCTACAATATGTTCTATGCGTGGCTCTAGGTACCTAATACCTACTTTTACCCGCCGATGCCTGCCAGGATAAGCAGCAAATTCGTCTTACGAATCTCTTAGTTTATTTATTTCGGCATCAGTTGAACGGAGATCTCAGTCTGCCTAGTCCTTTCCCAACTAGGTTGGGGTCAGCTTCCAGTCTATCCGGATGTAGCTAAATACCAGTAACTATTTTACATGGCGCGACTGTCTATCGGACCTCCACAACCCAGTTACTGGGTAACACGATGCCCCTTGGTAAGACCGGTTGTCAGACCTAGGCTGCTGACTATCCGTAATGACTGACAGTCCGATTAAAGTAGGTATAATGTTATGTTAATTTCAGAGTATTGAGTTTCATAGTTTTAAGTTTACGAAAAGTTTCTACATAGTTTTAGGGCTACTTCTGACGGTTATATTAACAAGCGTGCCAAATTGCAATTAAAAAACGTCTGATGCAGCTGCTTTAACAGTCAGCAAAAACACATTCTCATACGTAGCACACTTCGCTCTGAATTCACAAGACACACGAACTTGAAGAAACGCTCTGAATTCACAAGACACAAGAACTTGATGAACTTCGTAGTTGCGGTTGCAGTTAATTTCTCTCTTGTAACGAACAAAGTAGATTGTCTGAAGTAGCGTGTAATGCATTTAATTTAGTTATCTTACAACCCTATCAAAGCTCCGCGGTTGCCTCGCTTTACTTGTTACTTGTTAATTTTCTGATTAAACTAGCTTTTGATCGCGGCTTACCCCGCGTGGATGTCGGTAAGTACTATCCTATTTATACTTACATTGTTTTCATATTTAATAACTACTGTTGGTTTGCGCGGCGCACGCCAGAAAAGCTCCCAGTCGTCATTGTTCAACAATCATCGTCATATTTTTTTTTTTTTGACGGCACGGTTGGCGCAGTGGCTAAGCGATTGACTGCTGCGCTGCGTGTCGCGGGTTCGATTCCCGCACGGAACAAATATTTGTATGACCTACATGTATTTGTTCCGAGTCTGGGTGTTTTGTGTTTTTTTCTATTGTTTCTATCTATAATATGTATGTATTTAAAAAAAAAATTGTATATAAGTAATTAGTATATAAGTAGTTTATAACCAGAATTAACATCCTGGTTATAAACCATCTGTGTGCCAAACATCCAAATCCGTTCAGTAGTTTTTGCTTGAAAGAGTAACAAACATCCATCCAACCATCCATCCATCCATCCATCCATACAAACTTTCACGTCTATAATATATTTATTATATAATATTATTATTAGTAGGAAGTAGGATTATTTTGCTCATCTTTTTGATAGATGTTTTTATATTTGGTGAATGTGAGAACGTTTAAGTGTTGTGGTTGGACTATATTTGTAGACCATTTTTAGGGTTCCGTAGTTCTCGTCTCGGAACCCTTATAGTTTCGTCATGTCCGTCCGTCCTTCCTCGGTTTACCTTCCAAACAGTTAGTGCTAGAAAGATGAAACTTTGCATGGATATGTGTATTTGCCACGTCGACAAAGTGCTACAATAAAATCACGAAAAATATGATTTTTTGGGGTACCTCCCCTACACGTAAAGTGGGGACGATTATTTTTTTCTCGCGTCTACCCTATAGTGTGGGGTATCATTAGATAGGTATTTTAAAAACATATTGAGAGGTTGCTAAGACGATTTAGGTATACGGTTGCGAGATATTCAACTTTAAATACCATTTTTTTGTTAAAATCGGGCATCCATCCATTTAAAAGCTAAACGGCTGGCTCGAAAAATCGGAAATAATTCATGATGGTAGTGCATGTGATGAACTTTGAAGGAAAACTATAACGGCTTAGATAATTTTGTTAGTTCAGGAGTTATAGAGGCCGAACTTGTAAAGTGCCATTATGGGTGACTACGGAACCATATTCTATGCGTGGCCTGCCGCCTGACACGCACTTGGCCGGTTTTTTATTTTATTAAGTACCTACCTCGTACTTGTTGACAGGCCTAAAATGTCTTCCCATACTTATTAACACTAATTTACAATTATTAACACTTCTTTATAAGAATACTTACGGAGTTTCTTGCCGGCTCTTCTCCACAGGAAACGACCAATTGGAACGGTGCACCTAGCTTATGACGTTTCATAAGTGCCCATGTAGGTTTATGTGAAATAAAATATTTTGAGTTTGATAGCTTCCTATTCCGATATTAGCATGCATCCACCATAACATTCTGATATAACTTACTTAGTTCCAAACTACATACATTAGCAAATGCAGGCACTGCACAGTGCACTCCTATTATATGTATATAGGCCAAGCCTAATTCAATCAGCTTATGGCCGCCTGATAGATTGGTTCAGACGATAAGGCCATGCCATCCTATGCTTTGAATGTAGACGTAGACACAAAGGGGTTTATTCATAAACGATGACTAAAGTTAAGTAACGTTTAAACGTCAAAAATGTATGGTTAAACAGTCGCTAATAAATAATAATAATATAATGTTAGTTAGGATTACGTTAGGTTTTCAAAATTATTTGTTAGCATTTACTAGCAACCAAGGTAAAATATCAAGAAATAAAAGGAAAAGAAACCTGAATAATTGGCACACTGCTCGCAGAACAGATAAGTTCTGTCGCATTTCTAGTGGTTTTTCGTTATAATTTTATTAAAAACCAAAGTACTATGTTTTACAGCCAAGTACTAGATCCTTGGTAGCATTGGCCGTGGTCGCATGCCTTTATACCCAGTGGGTGCTAGGATCATATACAAAATTATGCTAGAAATTATGCTGCAGTTAGGCAGGAGTCGTAAGGAGTCGGAGGGATTTTTTAACTTTATGTCCTAAGCTACATATTATGTAACACAAGCTTCGATCAATATGTTGCAACATATTTTTAGACTTATAAAAGTTTGTGCAAAATAGCTAAAGCTTTTTATATTAGCAATAAAATATAATCAGCTGATTATAAAATAAAAACTAGCTGGCAAATCCTATCCTACTAATATTTATTACTAGCTTCTGCCCGCGGCTTCGCCCGCGTGGATGTCGGAAGTTATCCCACGGGAACGTGCTAACAGGATAAAAAGTATGTGCTTTCCCAAGAATGCCATCTATCTCTTTGCCAAATCAGAAGTTCAGTGGTTTAGGCGTGAAAATGTAACATACAGTTTCAAGTTCAAATCCTCCCCTAAAAACCGAATTACCCCTTTTTGCCCCGTCAGGGGTAAATTTTCGACAACTTTACATACTTATTATTAATAATTTTCTGTCGAAAGTATCAATACTGAGTTTCGAGTTAATCGGACCGCGCATTCAATTTCTTCCACACAAACTTCAACACCCCTATATCCCCCTTTGAGGGGTAGTTTGAAAAACTTATAATGATAAACTTTATTACTTAGGCAAGTATTGTTGCCAAGTTTCAAGTTTATTAACTAAATTAATAAGATTTTTCATATAAACTGTATCCCCGCTTTTCACCCCCACAGGGGTGGAATTTTAAAAAAATCTTAAAAATTCATAATTTGATTCAAAGATTATCAATTTTATAATTAATCAAGCCACTTATTATAATCCTCTCCTGTAAAATAACTACCCCTTTTCACCCCGTTAGGGGTAGATTTTCCAAAAACCCCCATACGTGTTATTATTTATTTTTAGTCTTAAGTACACATACAGGTACACTGAGTTTCGAGTTAATCGGACCGCGCGTTCAAATTCTTCCACACAAACTTTAACCCCCGTATATCCCCTTTAAGGGGTAGTTTTGAAAAACTAATAATGATAAACTTTATTGCTTACTTAGGCGAGTATTCATGCCAATTTTCAAGATTATTAACCTAACGAATAAGATTTTTCATAAAAACTGTATCCCCACTTTTCACCCCCACAGGGGTGGAATTTTGAAAAATCATTTGGGATGTGTTCATAACTTGACTCAAAGATTATTCATACCAATTTTCGAGTTAACCAAGCCACGCTGTAAAATCGTCCCCTGTAAAATTGACTACCCCTTTTCAGGCCGTCAGGGGTAGATTTTCGAAAAACCCTGATAGACATTATTCTTTCCTTTAAATTTTAGGTATAAATACTGAGTTTCGATTAAATCGGACCGCGCGCTAAAATTCTTCCATACAAACTTTGAAACCCCCCAATCCCCTTTTAGGGGGTAGTTTATAGAAACAAAAAATGCCCAACTTCATAATTTACTTAGATAAGTATTCGTGCCAAGTTTCAAGTTTATTAACTCAAGGAATAAGATTTTTCATACAAACAAAATCCCCCATTTCACCCTCTTAGGGGTGGAATTTCGAAAAACCCTTTCTTAGTGGATACCTACTCTTCACGAAGAATACACCCTCCAAATTTCATGTCTCTAGGACCAGCGGTTTAGGCTGTGCGTTGATGTCTCAGTCAGTCAGTCAGTCAGTCAGTCAGGACTTTGAATTTTATATATATAGATAAACGTGAAAATGGATGGATGGATGTTTGTTAATCTTTCACGCAAAAACTTCTGAACGGATTTGGATGAAATGGATGGATGGATGTTTGTTAATCTTTCACGCAAAAACTACTGAACGGATTTGGATGAAATTTGGCACACAGGTGGTTTATACCCAGGATTAACATATAACCTGGTTTTTAACCAGGATACTTTTCATACCCATATTCCCACGGGGTCGAAACTTAGGTGGGTGAAACCGCGGGGCGCAGTTAGTAATACATAATGAAACCGGTAGGAAAAACAGCGTAATTTAGAAACTGCACATGGTCCCATCAACTCAGATGTAGAAATAGCTCAGTAATTTGAAAACTTTTTTGCTAATATTCCCCTTAATACTACTGAAACTTTAAATTCCTCTTTCTGCGGCCTTACTTAGAAATAATGTTACCTAAGCTTTTCCCTTTGGAGTTTAGGCTTCAGAATACAAACCCCCAGACTGTTATAAAAGATTTTAAATATCCTAAAATTAAAACAACAGAAGATCTCTGGGGAATGTCTGTGAAAGGCTATCTTTCATCGAAACCATTGCGCCCATAGATATAGGAATGAAGGAGATATGCCCCGGTAGTTGAAAATGTACCAGGACTCCATGTCGCTAAGACGACCCCACTACTGCGCCACTACTACACATGTATGTAGTTCAGTAAAAGCATCATCATCTCCATCTGCCTCGCCTTTTCCCAACTATGTTGGGGTCGGCTTCCAGTCTAACCGGATGCAGCTGAATACTAATATTTTACATGAAGCGACTGCCTATCTGACCTCCACAAACCAGTTAGGTACTAGGTAATACGATACCCCTTGGTAAGACTGGTTGTCAGACTTTCGGGCTACTGACGACCCGTAACGACTGTCAAAGATCCACGAATGACAGCCGGGACCAACGGCTTATCGTGCTTTCCGAGGCACGGAGCAACCGCGGCAAGCGCAGCTTAACCTGATCGATCGACCCGTGCGGCTTTTATTACTTAGCCAAACCTTAACTCGTCAAACATAGCGTGTATTTACCATGCACCGTACAATTTACTCACACAAAAATATCTGTCGCTATTGTTGTGCTGTGCAAAAGCCATTTATTTTACATACAAAGCTAGTCATTGACTAAATCCGAAAGTTATCGATTCTCCCATTTACTACTGTACAAAAAAAATTTTGGGGTTATGAAAATAAAATAAATAAAAAGTGATATGTCCAGAAAATATTATATTATAAACCAATAAAAAAATGAAGTAAATAAAAAAATTGAAACATTATTTTACATCTTCTCAAGGGTCTTCCAACCAGATTTAAACGTCATCTTTTTAGGTCTTCCAACCGGGTTAAAACGGGTGACAAATTGTAAAATTAACCTTGCCACTTTTCTTCTGTTTTTTACATTTCTATAATAATTGTGCTCTATTGAGCTTTCCGGATCTCATGAATCCTTTGTTTAGATCCGCTAATAATAAAGGACCCAACAAAAGTATACTGCCGTCATTCGGTGAAAACCCGTAACTAACATTTTTATCAAATGTGGGTGATATACAACATTGGTGATATAGGTATAATTCGTTTGTAGCTAAAGTTACAAGTAGTTAAAAAGTCATAACTTAGCCCCGAAGACTACAACTGCTAAACTCTAAAATGAAAATCCATAATTTCCACGTTAAGCCCTTTCTTATTAGTAAAGCCAGTTTGCATACTTAAAAAGCCTTAACTTTATTATTAGTCCTACAATCAAAAGCCGTAAATTGTATGCTATTTTATTGTAAATTTTGACGTTCAAAAGTGCCTTTTATTTACCTAGTTGAAATAAATACTTTAATAAGCTTTCCGCTTCGTGTGAACCACCTACTTACGCTAGGCTCGTTTGCATAACTTCCTACGTGATTTACGAAAAATATTATAGATTTTGAATTGCATTAAAATAATAAATTCAATAAGGTCCGAAGTCCCCCGCCAGTGACCGCGATGACACTTCCATTGCTCGCAGCTTGTAGCTCGTAATTCAAATTAGTTTGTCTTATTGCTATAAAACTGTACGTTTGTAGACAAACACAATTAAACGTCCCAGCGTGTTTATTAAACTTTCAACTCATTTCAATTGTTTTACTTCAAACCATTGTTTACGTCGCCCGTAGCGTTTCGTATTGATTGGACCAACAACGGGTTTGTGAGAAACTGTATTACAGTTTCCTATATATGTCGCAGGTTTTTTATAAAATTAGGTTTTTGATTAAAAACCTGGGTTTTTGATGAAAAACCGGAAGATTTAAAACTAAAACATTTTAAACTCAATTTCATCATAAACCTGTAACAATACAGATTTTTGATCAAAAACCTGAAGTAGTTTTGGTTTATGATCCATCTGATAAACATTAGATGTCATAAGTCAACAAACTGTCATAATAAATAAAGCATACTATACCCTAAGTCATCAATTCAGATAATTTACGTAAACAAAGGTGTTAACAGATCAAAAAAATATCGTCTTAGTGGTATTTCTCATAAAATGGCGGAAAACAAGGTTAGACTTGCTTTTAAGTACTGATTTTAGAAATAATAATTAAAAAAATATCATACCGTGTTAATTTTAATAAGTTTTCGGTGTTAAACAAAGTTATTAAAAAAGAAAATATTGTGGTACAAAATATTTTATGATACTGGTAACACTACAGGCGTTCCCAACATTTTCAAATTTCGTTTGACATAATTACAAAGTCGTCGCGTCTTTTCAATACATTCGTTTTCTTTTCCCCGATAATACTATTCGCTGCGTGTTTGTTAATTGTGCTTTATTATCATCGTGTGAAGTGTTTCATCTTGTTATTAGTTGTTATATTTCCTTGTTTTTGTTAAGTTTTATTTGTTAATTGACAAATGGAGCCCCAGCCGGGTACCTCGAAGGCCGCCGCCACCGACAGTTTGTCGCCTGTCAAAAAGCGGCCTCGAAAATCTCTGAGTGCCACTGAAAAACTCATGGTGATGAATGTCTACAAGCAGACATACAAAAATTGGCCTGATAACGAATACTGGTCTTTAGGAGAATGTGCTGCCAAAACAGCTACATTATTAGGCATATCAGCAGTGACAGTGGGAAGAATTGTAAAAGAACATAAAACAACCGAAACACTGAGTTCTCCCAAGAAAGAAGGTTCATAGATTCATATCGTAAGGAGTAAGCTCCTTCCAGGCAAGACATTTGCCACGTGTTGGATTTTGAAAAACGGCGATTTTGGGAGGCCTACGCCTAGCGGTCCTGTTCGGATACGGTATTTTGTTTGCATAGCTCATATAAATAGTTAACTGTAATTAAAAGATAGAAAAAAAATATGTTAAATTGTTGTGCACCACTGTCCTGTCATTTTGACAGTGACATTTCTTTGTTTACTTAAATTATCTGAATTGGTGATTTAGGGTAGGTAAGTATAGCAGATTTATAAAAAAACAAGCACGTGGTAAACGTTTCTGTACCTATTACATTTTTATTCTTTTTTTAATTTTGACTCAGTTTAGTCGTATTTAATAGTAACGAAATTTCATTTCCGCGGCTTATCAAAATCAGATTAATATACATAGGAAGGTACGTGAAATTGAAACATTTCATTTCATAATTGGATTGAAGGAGGAGAATATTGATTGGATCATGGATGTAAAATTTTGATAAATAAATAATTGTTTTCTTTCTACTAAGTTGCTAATGATGATGGATTGTTTTATTTATTTCATTTAAATTGTTTATTTGTCATAAAACAAAGCAAACCCGTGATTTTGACAAGAACTTTATCATAAACCCAAACTAGTTCAGGTTTT
Source organism: Apamea crenata (assembly GCA_949629185.1). Classification (NCBI taxonomy): domain Eukaryota; kingdom Metazoa; phylum Arthropoda; class Insecta; order Lepidoptera; family Noctuidae; genus Apamea; species Apamea crenata. The sequence continues at coordinate 15,775,208 of OX451357.1, forward strand.
TGATAAAAAATCTGGATTGTTACAGGTTTATGATGAAATTGAGTGTCTTCCGGTTTTCATCAAAAACCTAGGTTTTTTATACAAAAACCTAATTTTGTGAAAAACCTGCGACATATACATCGCAAGCACTATGTAACTTTACATCATTATAGTTTAGGAGATCGAACTGTTTCTCCTTAACAAAGGTTTTGATAACTAGGAGATCAGTGCTCACATATACTGTTGTAGATATGATTTTGTAAAGTTGTATTATTAATATGTACTTTAATAGATAGATATGCATGTTATGCTATGCACGATATGCTAAGCATGCTATGCTATGCATGCTATTCAATTTAGTAGTAGTAGTTAGTATTAGTTGTCAGTTTGTAATCAGTAATAAATTGATTGCAATCAAAATATAAAATAGTGTCACAGTGACAACAAGTCCAAATTAACTAAAATAGCGTCACTGTGACGACAAGTTCTATTATAAATTAACATAGTTATTTAAATTATAAATGTGCCTATATTGCTCATCAGACAGAGAGAGAGAGAGAGCTTCGAATAATGAGAATAAGACAAGCCACAGAAAATAAATGAACAATTATTGGATACCACCGATGACTACGATATTATAAAAATAAATACCCATTATCTGAGAATTTACCCGGGAATTTACCTGGTTGAATACGATCTCTATTGATAGGAAACATAGCAACACTAGCTGGATTCACAGTACTGTCGGCCGTCCGGTGACGTTCGGTTTCATCCGGCGCCTGTCGGAAGCACACGTAGGTACCTAGGTGTCCCAACTAGTGAAATACACTGTCCGACATGCACTTCCTATAGCACGAAAGGAATCGTTTGTTTAATGTTATCTTCTTGCCTTCCATCAAGTGAAACTAGGTAGGTATAATAGGTATATTGTTGTGTAAGTAGGTATATGTATTTTCAGGAGGTCGTCGGACTATGCAAAGCAGCAAATTCTAAGGGCCGGTTGTTTCAAATGGTTGATTAACGCAACATACATAGGCCACAATTACACGCATAGGCCATAATTTTGTAATTTGAAAGAACGATTTTTTTGGTTTGACGATAGTTAGCGCCATTATTGACGTATACGCGTTCGTCAAGTGGACGTGAAACAACCCGCCCTAAATTTATTCATTAGGTAAGTATAGGAAGAAGATATGGGTAGAGGAAATGGCGTATGAAATGATTCCTGTTAATATACCTACCCTCGTCTCGTCAGTCTTTTGTTTTACGAGCTTGAATTTAAGTTGCCTTGTTAGTTAGTATATTGGTCAAATCTCGCAAGCAGAGGGGCAATCCTCGTAATTTTTAGAATGTTTACAGTCTGATCTCAGTCTCAATCTGTCAAAAATACGTCTAATTTCCCTATATTTTAACAAGATTTTCACATTTGTTTGTCGCCGAGATGAGACTGCGACTAGATTTTGAACGTTTTAAATTACGAGAATATTGGCCTTCTGAATTAAAACCTCTTCCTCTTATCCTACGAAATTAATATTACTTTTTTTTAATATAACGATGAAATGATATAATAAATTATTATTAATATAATTTCATTTTACCTTATTTTATATGGTTTAATGAACATTTTCTATAATGCACATTTGAGTTAATATTCAATTAGTATAATATTCAGTTACTATGGTATCAAAATCTATAAGTAACGTTTAATATAATTGACTTTATATGTATATACCTGTGTCAGATACCATCCACTGTTATTGAACCATATTGGTTAGGTTAGGTTAGAACAGTGAGGCGAGCGAGCGAAGCGAGCGTGCCGCGGCAGCGGCCGCCGACCGCCAGAACCCCTCTATTGTTGGTGTTGTGTATTGTGGTTTGGGTTAGATGAGGTTATAACAGTATGATGTTTCCTGATATTTACTTATTCATTACAGAATTTTGGCTGAAAATTAGTGTAATTTTCAGCCAAAATTCAAAAACAAATATGAAAATTAGGTCAACTGAACGTTATATAAAGTGAGCATTATACAAATTGAAAATTATATGAAATTAACGTTATACTAAATGTTATTAGAGCAAAAGAAGGTTATATGAAATCTAACATTTGATCACATGAAATTAGGTTAGGTATTTGTTTTTATAGCATATGAAAATTATATCATGTGAACGTTATTTCAAGTGATATTATACTATCTGTTATTATACCATATATTACACACCCGTTATTACTTAGCCACAAAGCACAAGCTAAAATTGAAGTAGAAACTTTTTTAAAACAAGCTTCTATTGAACTAAAAAGTACTAAATAAAAGTTACGTTAACATAGAACTTTAATATTTTCTTAAAAACTTGAGGCGTGAACGTCCTTCTTACATTTTAAGGAAAGCTTCTTAGTAAAATTTTATTCTATAGTATTTTTGTTTTAATTTAACCAATAATAATCAATACATATAAAATCGTAACTGGTCGCGGTCTGTACATGGAAGATATATAAGAAAAACTATTAACAGTTTTGGGACGCAATTTGCTAGCACAAAATTGTTTTATTTTTCATTTTTATTACGAATTTTTAAATTGAAAATTTTCGTTCCTTAACACAGTTTTACGACTTTGGAAGTACCCAAGTAATTTTCTAGAACCATCATACATCAATTTATACATTGTACAGATAAAACACCAAACATTATTGCGCTCTATTAGAACCACAAACAAAAAAGCTGTGACAATATTTAGGGTGATTAAAACAAAACATATTATTAATTTCAATTACCTACCGTGACACTTAAGACAGGTGTTATTGGTGAAAACTAGGATACTATGATACTTCCTATCCCTAAGAAAATTTGTCGGTCCTTCTACCAAAGACCCTGTATAACGATAATTATGACAATGTAGATTCTTTAGCGGCGAGCGGTGGTGGCCTAGTGGTAACGGCCGCGGTTACCCAGTTGTAGGTCGTGGGTTCGAACTCAGCCAGGTGCTTTACTTTGTGTAATTTATTTTATCAGGAAGCAAAACGGTGAAGGAAAACATCGTGAGGAAACGTACCAGCATCATGTCTTAGGACCAAAAATTCGAAGACATGTGACATCTACCAATCCGCACTGGACCCGCGTGGTGGATTACGGTCCGCTTCCTCTCCAAGACTCTAATTATTCTATACATTAATTATTTAAATTGATACTTAAAATCAAGGGAGTGTTCGTCTTGTACCTACACGTGTCTGCGTTTCTTAGCTCTGAAAGTTGCTTACTTCTCCATTACTTAGATGGTACTTAATTGGTGTTACGGTAAAAGATGAAATGTATAATTATTATTTCTAGAAATTTTCAACACAAACAAGATCATTCAGTTCTTAGAGATATAATATCAGTTTTCACAGAATTGCGAATATTGTTCTTAATTAATTTCGTTTAGGTTATGAAAACAACTGGCAGGGCGGTGAAGTTGTCGAGTTTTGTGGCCCGAGGGAGAATTGTAGGTAAGAACAGGAGCTGATGTGACCTTCAAGAAAGATAGAAGCGAGTTTATTTGTATGTTTGTTTTGTTTTATCCCGAGAAATCTAATGCTAAAGCAAAGCAATAATACAATGGATAAAAGGACACAGTGGTTCGCTAGGTAACGACGCGGCTGACGAGCTGGCCAGAACGTCAGTCTATGGACCGGAACCAGTTGTGCCCATCCCCTTCAATCAACTACGCCGGTGGCTACAGAAGCACACCCACACAAGCAGAGAACTGGTGGTCCTCATCACCGGGCTGCAGGCAGTCCAAGGAAGCCATGCCATCATTAGATGGCCAGCTAACCAAAAGATTACTACGCCTGGACAGGAAAGGCCTGCGCCTGGTGACGGGACCATCACGGGACACTGCTCACTGAACAAACACTTCCACACGATAGGCATAACGGACGATAGGCATAACGGCCCCCTGTGCAGAGCTTGCATGGAGGCTGATAAAACCGTCGTGCATGCTGTGCTCTTTGAGTGCACAGGCGTCACCCAGATTAGGTCAGAAACCCTCGGCACACCCAGATCTGACACAGATGTTCTCAACAGACCAGGAGACTTAATAATCTTCTGGAGGGAGGTGGGCTGGTTGAAATAACCACCGACGGCCGCCATGGCCCACGCACAATTGGTCCACCTGAAGGACTGACTGAAACCAAACCCGTAATATAGAACTTAGAACATAGCTACGCTTGCTGCGGTTGGTCCGTGGATGGGTGACCATCTTAACATACCAAAAATCGAGGCTGTCATTCGTGGATATTTGACAGTACTTACGGGTAGTCAGAAGCCCGAAAGTCTGACAACCAGTCTTACCAAGGGGTATCGTATTACCCAGTAATGGTTGTGGAGGTCAGATAGTCAGTCGCTCCATGTAAAATACTGGTATTCAGCTGCATAGGGTTAGACTGGAAGCCGACCCCAACATAGTTGGGAAAAGGCTAGGCAGATGAGATTTGGTGACAGTGACTTTTGTGGCAGAAATGATCAGTCATGTTTGTTTGCTTGTGTTGTCCGACTCATTAGGACTCAGCCAAGAAAATGTTTTTCATAGATCACATTAGGTGAAGTCACCAAAAGGAGATAAGTCGAGCGGGGTAATTCCGTAACAAATTATCAGTAGCAATGGGTTTTAATTTGACTGTTCAACAACATTCATTGCGCGTTATTTACGTTGTTGCGCAGACACATTTTACGAACGTAAGAAGCAATGGATTAGCAATATTCTTCAAAATGATTGATATTGATAGTGTGTTACGCAATTAGGGTGGTCGTCAGATATAGTTGAAGTTTAGTAAGAAACCGATAGATGTTTTCGAATGTTTAGTTTGATAAATGAACTGTTTGTTTTGTCTATATTAATTAAATAAAATCTTATCCGAAAACAGCAATCCGTTTCTTACTAAACTTCAATTATATCCGACGACCCTGGTGTCTCCTTTCGTAGATTGATAACCCCTAAAATGTAAACATTCTTATTTATGATGTCTACATTATTAGAAATGGCTAAATTCTGATTCTGAGAAGCTTGTCTATGCCTTAATTATAAGTTGAGTAGGTAGGTATTTACCTGTACTTAACTTACTGTTTCTCAAAAATAACTGAAAATCTTCAACCGATCCCACTGTGTACCGAACCAATTAAAAGTTATGAGCAGTCAAATATAACCTCAACAACAAGCAGAAAGTTTAAACGATTCTTTTGTTAAATCCAATTTTTTTTATTGAGCTTAGCCTTCCCAGTTCCCTGCTCTTGAAGTTGTTAAGCTCGATTAGTAGGTACTTATCGTGGTAGGTACCTACCTGAATTTCAGAAAGAAGGTCAACTTCAGCAACCCTGATAAGTATTAGATAACCTGCCCCGTGGGTACGAACCCAGGCAGGCGCTTTAAATAATTTCATCAACACTGCTCTCAAAATGGTGAAGGAAAACATCGTGAGGAAACCGGCATGTTATAAAACCAAAAATTCGAACACGTGACATCTACCAATCTGCATTGGGCCCGCGTGGATTACAGCCCATTTCCTCTCGAAGAGATGAGGCCTGTGTCCGAGCAGTGGGTAGGTATGTTCCCACTGCTCGGACACAGGCCTCATCTATCATAGGCTGATTTTGTACTTATTCTGTGAAAAATTTTTCTTCTGACCTTTTTTAGGGTTCCGTATCTCGAAAGGAAAAAAACGGAACACTTATAGGATCACCTCTTTGTTGTCCGTCCGTCAGTCTGTCAAGACCCTTTTTCTCAGGAACGCGTGGAGTTATCAAGCTGGAATTTACTCAGGTCAATTACTCAGGTCTACTGACCCTTGGAGCTGTGAAAAAATCAAACTTCTAAGCAAACTCAATCAAAAGATACAGCCGTTTATGCCGCAAATTATCGACACTCGCAAGGGAATCAAAACCTACAGGGTACTTCCCGTGAACTCAGAATCTTGAAATTTGGTAAGAAGCACGTCTTATAGCACAGATAAAGCGAAAACCGTAAATTTTTAGTTATATAATAAAAATATTTTTAATAATTTTAAATTGTAAGGAACCCTCGGTGCGCGAGTCCCACTCGCACTTGGCCGATTTTTATATAAAAAAAATATACGAAAAGAGGGAGACCCAGATCTTACACAGATGTTCTCAAAAGGCCAGGAGACTTAACCTTCTGGAGGGAGGGCTGGTTGGAATAACCACTGACGGCCGCCATGGCCCACTTGAAGGATTTAGTACGGACACCAAACCCATAACATACCCAAGTAACAGGACATATAGGGCATAGAGGGAGACTAGAATAAATGGATGGATTGCGTGAAATATGTTAGAAATACTGTTATTACTGTCATAAATAAGTACTGAATATGCAAGGATTTTGTTTCTGCCTAAACATAAGTCTACATCATTAAAATCCACGAGCTTTTCTGATTGTTTGGTTGCTCCAAAGAGATTCCGAGTAATAATTACAAGTAGATTGTTGTTGAAATACAACGAACGGCATACATAATTTAGTTAAAATATACATAATATTCTAGTACTAAATTATGTTCAATGTTCTTTAGTGAAAGATGTAAACCGCCCTAGATTTCTCATAAGTATACCATTAAAATAAATTAATGTATATAATAACATATATATATAAATTCCCAGATTCAACAAATACAATAGATTTTAAGAGAACACTTTGAGACGTAACATTTTTAGAGAATCCTACTAATATTATAAACGCGAAAGTTTGTGTGGAGGGATGGATGGATGGTTGTTTGTTACTCTTTCACGCCAACACTACTGAACGGATTTGGATGAAATTTGGCAAACAGATAGTTTATAACCAGGATTAGCACATAGGCAGGGCCGAGCCGCCCCTGTGTGCGAAGTGTGCGGCGCACACAGGCGCCAAGATAATAAGGGCGCCGCCATCGAAATTATTTTTGTTACACTTACACAACATCATATTCATTGTAGTGGAGTATCGATAAGTAAGTAGGTACAATAGGCGCAACATATGCCTTGTAAATAACAAAACATAATATTGCGCTTATTGTACAAGTCTCCCAAGATAACATTCACGTTTGTGGTTTAATATTACGCTTTGGGTTTTAGTTTACATTAGAGAGCTCAGCGTTAAAATCAAAAGAACCGCCGCCGCCGCCGTGAGTTTGTTTGAATGAGTTTATGAACGCAACCCGAAGCGATGCGTGCGACGCAAGCAGGGTGGGGTCACGGGAATTCCCCGACTTTAAGGAACGGGAGATCTAAAACAATTGAATAATCATTCAATCGAAAGTGTATGCAGAGTGCGCATTGATTTTTTATAATAAGAATAAGTTCTAGTACTGAAAACGATATATAGTTTGTGTGTTAATAATTGTTTTAACGTGTTTTCACGATGAGTGATAATAATCAAGATAAAAAAAAGAAATTATCTGGTTACCAGAATTTAATAAGGAAAAGAAAACAAGAAGAAGAACGTGATAAAAATACAACTAAAATAAGTAAATATTTTACGGCTCTACCATCAACTTCCAAAGAATCATTAGAGACAGAAACCATTCATTTTATCGATGAAGGTGTTATACAATCTGGTTCAAAAAACGCTTCATGTAATGGTACGTACTGTTTTATGTAATTTTCTATACAAACAAATATAACTTTATCCTGTTTGTAAAGACAAAAATAAAAAAAGTAAACATTTTCGTTTTTAATTTCTGTCTGTATTTTTCTTAATCTTCGAATCGCCTGCACCGATTTTGATGTGGCGGATAGATGACGTGACGTGTGTTTTATTTTATACAAGTAATCGCCGCCGGAGGTCATGGGTTCGATTCCCACAAGATGCTTTGAAAAAAAAAACCTTTGTGTTTATGTATATGTAATATGTATTTATTTTCAGAAAAAAGTATATTAGTAGTATATCAAATTCAAATTTAAAATAACGGTGAAAAGTATCACAGAGAGTGGCTGCTGTATTCAGTGTCCAAAACTGCCGTTTATTGCTTCTGTTGCAAGCTATTTGAATCAAAACACAAAAATAAATTCTGCGAGGGAATTAGTGATTGGCAACATCTAGCTTTGTATTGCAGCAGACATGAGAAAAGTTCTGCTCATTTCAATAATTATAAAAAATGGACAGATTTGTGTCACGCTCTTAAAAATAAAAACACTATTGATAGTATTCAACAAAAACTTTTAGAGGTTGAAAAGCAGCGCTGGTACGATGTAATCAAAAGAATAATATATGTGGTCCAATTTCTAAGTACACAAAATATGGCTTTTCGTGGCCAAAGCCAAAAATTATACGACCGTAACAATGGTAATTTTTTAAAATGTATTGAACTATTAGGAAAAACAATTTGACAGCTGTATAACATCACCATAGCATTACGAATTTTGCTAACTATGCCAGTTACCGGAGCAAGCGCGGAAAGGTCCTTTTCTAAATTAAAACTTATAAAAAATTATCTGCGCTCAACAATGAGCCAGGAAAGATTAACAAATTTAGCAACAATATCCATAGAGGAGGCCATATTAGACCATATAGCGACCACATACACGAAAGTATTAAAGATTTCGCAAATAGAAAAGCGAGAAGAGTGGAAATAATATAATTTAAGTAGGTATGTTTATATTACACATTTTAGATTATTGTTGTTTGTTTTTTAAACGTAGCATACGTAATAGTTAAATCAGTACTATTAGAAAAAAGTCAGCTAATTTGTTATTAATATCTAAGTACACAATTGAAAGAATCAGCATTGCCATCCAACGTGGTAATGCTAATCCCTTTTGGGCACTTATCCCATTGACAGTGATGCGGACGAATTTTCTGATATCCAATGAGCTGCTGCCTTTTTCTATGTTTTTGTATTATATACTTGTATATAATAGTATACAATTAGATATAACATCATAAATAAAGTATATAAAAAAATTATTAGTGTTTTATTTTTCGCAGTAATTCGCAAGCGGAAGCGAACTGGTTTTACCTATTTAGGAAAATATTATCTAAGTACTCGTATATAAAACTGGAGAACATTTATTTCGGTCAAAATTAACAAATAAAAAAATAAGTTGAAACATGAAGATTCGTGAAAAAAGAGGCGCTTCATAGGTTTCGCACACAGGCGCTGTGGGGGGTCGGCTCGGCCCTGCATAGGATACTTTTAATTTCGATATTCCCACGGGATCGAAACTTATGCGGGTGAAACCGCGGGGCGCAGCTAGTATTTAATAATTCCTACAACAAAGCTAGTTCTGTGTCTAAAATATTCCCTATTAAAGCTCCATATAATTTAATAACCCTTTAATAAACCTTTTTAATAAACCTTTCGACCCACCTGTCTCAGGTGGGTCGAAAGGTTTTGGAATAAAAAGGCTCTAGGTTCTACTCCTAAAATCTGACATGAAGTACAACATCTAAATTAAACAGAGGCCTTGTTCGCGGAACTATTTAGATATTTTGGATACCTATTTAATTGTTCTGTAATATTTTTTGTATCTTTATAATTTCTTGGTTTTCTTTTTTATTTGTATTTATGTCCGCATCCTAATTGCATACACTACACACACATACTAACACACTATCAATCTCAATCTGAATCATTTTGAAGAATATTGCTAATCCATTGCTTCGTATGTTCTAAACATTTGTCTGCTCAACAAGATAAAAAATAACGCAATGAATATTGTTGAACTGTCAAAATGAAACCCACATCTACTGATAGTGTTTGGAAAAATAAATACCCCGCTGTTTAGTGTTTAATTTTATCATTAACACATTATGTATTTTATTGTAGCTATCAGGTAAGTAAGCGCACATTTGTTTTATAACTTGTTTTTATAATAGGTATGTGGAAAATATCGTGGATACATTTACTCACTCACGTTACTTTGTGTAATACCTACTGTAATGTGTTTATTTTGTCAAATAAATAAAATACAATAGGGTAGATGCCTGGGTAAAAAAAAAATATATATTTAGTCCGTCAGTTAGATTATCGAAAAATAATGGACACGTATTTTTTCTTTTATCAATCAAACTAAAAATGACAAAGATAAAGCGCGTCTAAATTTGGGAGTGGGAGGTCGTGACGTCACGCCATGCTAAAAAGTGTAGCAAGGCGTGACGTCACGCGGAACTTTAACGGGCGATGTCTTCATAATTTTTTATATAATTGACAAAAGAAAAATATGGGTCTAATATGTTTTGATAATCTAACTGACGGACTAATTAGATTTTTTTAAGCATCTAGCTTATTAAGGGTTGATTTTTCCATCGCCAGATAATTTTATAGAAGGAATAATTTTAAATTTTTGACATTTCTTCCATACAGTAACTGTCACGAATAAAAATTCCTTATTCAAAATAATGCGAATCTTTAATAAGAATATTATTAAGAAAATTAACTGTAGGTACATACATACATAACAACTTATTCCTAATTAATTAATCAATTAAAAACCTAAATTATTAGCTAATTAAAATATGGCGTCAAAAAATTCTACAGCATCGCTGTCGACTGGTAATGTACCCAAGAAACTTGCGGCATTGCCACGTTGCATAACAATGCTTAGCCTCTGGCCAAGGTAAAAGCCAGTCTTTGGTCACTGTCCAATCTTAAATAATGTGTTTAACCTATTTTATTTATGATTCTTTTAATACTTGTTTTTTATCATTGTTCCTTTCAAACAAACCCCCTGCCATCTAATCTCTTCACCACCTTGGGTTGACTGGTAGAGAATGCCTGTGCCCGCCATGCAGTAGGTCCGCCTTTATATCTTTTTTGTGCGCGAAGAGTTTAAATAAATAAATAAATAATAATAATTTATATTTTTATGTTCTATAATTTATATGGTGTCTGTACATAATAAAGAGTGTTCAATTCTATTCTATATTGTTGCAAAATCATTATTTGTAAGGAATCGTTTAATTAAACTTTAAAAAAAACTCGAACAACTTAACAATAAAACTTTTACCAGCTAATTACGTAAGATTTCAAATTAATAAAGTTTTAACTTCCTTCTTTACTTCAATCAATTATGAAAGTTCGATGTTTGATTCTAAATCGTAAAACGTCGGCTGTAGGAGTCGTAACTTTTTAACAATTGTCTAACCCTGTGTGCTAACGGAAAGCGATGGTCGCGCGATGACAAAGTGCCGCTCGTGTATTTAAGCACGCCGATCGCCGACGCGTCGACTACGGCTACAGTTGGACGCGTCGACGGCTGCAGTAGACTCGTCGGCGACTGCCGTTGACGCGTCTACGGCTGCAGTTGCCTCTGCCGTTGGCAACGTGCTGCCTGTTTATATGAGCACTTATATGAATATAACGTATTCGCGCGATAAATCGAGTCACTTTTGAACGTCATAGTTTATGTAAAAGATCGTGAAATCGCGTACTCGCACGATTGTTACATTCGATTAGGACAAGGCCACACAACATATTATCAAATAATAGAGAGCAATTTTAGCGAAAAGAGAATGATAAACGACTTGACACACTTACGCTCACCAGTAAAGGGTGGCGGCAAGCCTACTAGTGGCACCATATCTACTTCAGTATAAACCTTCGTCAAATCTAATTACTTTTAAGAGTATATTGTCGGTAATAAACCTATTTATAAGGAAAGGATAGTATGTTATCAGTGGGCCGGGTTTCTATGAAACCAACCAAACGGAAAGTATAAATCAGGCGCTCTTCGCAAATTGATGCTTCCACGTCAAACCCGATTTTTTTTCCGTACAAAACGCTACTCGAACAATAGTCGAATTGAACTAGAACTAGGGAATAAAAATGCCATGTTTTCAGACAAAAAAACACAAAACTAAAAAAAACCTTTTTACCTCTATAGAACCCGTAGCAAGAGATGAATAAAGTTCGTTGAATTTTTCATCTGGATTTTATTTTTCAGGGTAGTGAATACGAGATGAGGTGATATCTAAACGAGGACGAGGATTAATTTACATGCTGTGGCAGCCATCAAATTTACTTTGACGATACTGGCCGCAATCTGATCAACTGAGCGAAAAACGTAAAGTAATTCCGCGGATCGCATTTTAATATCTCTGATATTAATTTTCGTATTGAAAACCCTGAGCCCTCTTTTTGGCAGCGACATAAAAGAACGGGAAATATTAATACTAGCCCCCTTTTTCATAAAACTTGACTTTGGTGAGCCCTCATAGATCTTGCCTGTCATTGTCGTGTTCTTTTGATATGAACGAAGGGAGTAGAGTTATTGGTTGATATTTTATAAAGAGTTGTAATGTAGATTTGCGAATGAAGGATAAATATATGGTGGGATTGTATTGAGAGGAAAATGATATTCGGTAAAATTCCATAACTGTAACCGAGGAAACCGGATTGTCTGCAGAGTTATGAAAGTGTACCGGAAAGCGTCCTCTTACCATGACGTGTTCTAAAGCGAAACTAGAACGCCAAGAATAACAATAACGACACAGATTCTACATAAAGTATAGTTTCGACTATATCTTATAGCAGATCATGAAAATATACGATCGTTTTACGACATTATTTGAAGTCTCATCGTCCATTCATTGCGGTGTGCGGACAAAGCATTTGACTTGCTAATTCTGAACTCCGTCATTCGTTCGCCATTTGTACTGCCCTGTTACTGTGAGTGGACACAGACATACTCGTACGTGCACAATTTAGATGTCATTGCTGACAGTTACACTCGCTCTGCGAAAATTGATTGTCAAAGGCCGGAATGTTCCGCTGTGAAACAGACAGTTCGGGAAATTGTTCGGAATTTATTGTTACAGGGTTTTTAAATTTGATTTCCGCTCTATATGGTATTTTAAGTTATAGAGGTATGAGGGTGTAAAGTTCACTCATCCTCCATAGAAAAGGGAAGATCCTCCGGCCAGACGGGTGTCGTATCTGGCGGGCAACTGCCCGATGAATCATGTCGGGCTGTTGTATATATGCTTATTGCGCGATAAACTCTGCTTGCGCGATGCAGGATTTTGTGTTACGTCAGTATGACGCGTAGTTCGCATGTAGCGTTGTAGATACCGCTACAAAGTATTTGGGTTAGAATTTGCTCGATTAAGGGTGCTTTTCATGTGCTGAGTTCTAGGATTTAAGAGATTATAGGTTACGGAGAGTGGATTAATAATAACTAAATAACTATACAATATGCTCCAATTTGGTGGATCGCCCGCACTTGGTGATAGGGCCCGCTAGGCATGGCGGGCACATCAAGCTGTACATTGCCAGTATAAGCCGACTTCTGATTGTACGAAAAACCTATACAATGCGAGGTCAGCTAAAACTGGAAATGTATAACTTGATGTGTCGCCGTGTGTACAAGTACCTCTGGGGCCCCTGGGTCATGGTACTAGAAAGAACAGTGGGGTTTTAGACGGTAGGAGTCTGACATAGCCCTTCGTTCTTCCCAGCCGGAGGATATCCACGAGGACTTCCCAAAAAGAGTACCTACGTGGGCTACGTGGTAAAACCCACGTACCAAAGTGGAGCGTCTTCTTGTTCTTCATTTTGATAAGTTAATTTATAATGATGAGGCATAGATTTTGCGTAAAATATATTGAAATTCAGTTTCCAATATACATCAGATTAAACACGTGGGCACCGTTTTCCCAGTAATGATCAAATGCTTCGTGAGCCAAATTGTCCGAATACACAAAGAAAATAATCAAAAGCAAATTGTATGGCCCAAAATTGATAATGTACATGTCCATCATTGGATGGACCAAAGCTTTATATATGTCTCTTATAAATTGTTAATAGAGACATAGATTATAAAGCTTTGGTGATTGAAATTGCAATCAGTGAAAATAATTGCGTTTGAGAGTGATCGACGACTGTCTACGTGGGCGGCTGTAGCTGTGGTGACAATGACAGATATTCAATAGGTATATGTCTCGGCCGTATTATTTATTAAAACTTTATGCACAAGTAATAAAAAATATTGTATAAAGGCGGACATAATGCCTGGGGCATTTTCTACCAGTCCACCTTAGGGTGCTGCAGAGATAAAACATGGCAGGTGCAACATAGCTGCTGTGCTGAAGTAGCAGACGAGTCCTGGGGGTCCACTCCGAAGTGCAAAGTGCGAATGTTCGCATCGGACCGACACATTGCCGAACCGAATACCTATTATTGAAAAATGCGACAAAAGTTCGGATCGGCTCAGTTGGGTCGGGACCATAGTCAATATTCGAGAGAGCGTAGGAGTGTAGGATCGGACCCGACCGAACCATAATAGTAACTTCGTAGCAGGGAACGGCCAAACATTCGGCTGATACTACTTCGGAGTAGACCCCCTGGAGTGGAGTAGTGTAGGACGCCCCTCAGCTAGATGGACGGACGACCTAAAGAAGGTTGCTGGGACGGACTGGATGCGGAAGAACAGGGTGTTGTGGCGCCTGGGAGAGGCCTATGTCCAGCAGTGGACTGCGATAGGCTGAGTTGAGGTTGAGGTGCAACATACGGGATAAATAGCTAGAAAATGACTAATATAAATAAATAAATAAAATGAACTGTCAGGAGAAAAAAAAAGATCAGTAGAGGAGAAAACGAATCCAGCAAATCAGCGCTGGGATGTTATTATATGAGATCGCGTCTCGTTCGAACAATTCAATCGTTATTGTTCTGTTGACAAAGCCCTGAATAAAAGCTCTCGTTTAAGGAATGGGTGTTTTTTTCGTAGATAAAGTTTGTCAGCAATTAAGTCATACATTTTTCATTCGAATCAGAATAAAAAAACTATAAATCAATTATTATTCACAAGTTAAATACTCAGGTCATGTACTAAGTGTCTGTCTAATCTTAATACTAGTTTATGTACGCGACTTCGTTCGCTTGAAATTTCTTGTTCCCTTGACCCACCCCGTCGCATCGCATCGTCCGCCCGCTCTATTACTTCGTTTTTGCTTAGCGTTTTTTCTGCATTTCTCTTTGCCCGGCTCCTAAGCGTTGTAGCGTGATATTAAATAGCTTATAACATTCCTCAAAAATTAGGCTATCAAACGCAGAAGATTTTTTCAAATCCAACTGATAGTTCCAGAGATTCCAGAGGTTCCAACATAAGAACAAACTCTTTAGCTTGATTTATTATTATATTTCTAATATATAAAATTCTCGTGTCGCAATGTTTGTTACCAAACTCCTCCGAAACGGCTGGACCGATTTGTATGAAATATTGTGTGTATATCGGGTAGGTCTGAGGATATCGGCCAACATCTATTTTTCATACAAAACAACGTTTGCCGGGTCAGCTATCTTTTGTGATTGAATGAATGATTTTAAAATTAGCTTATACTATCTAGCCAGCAGAGCAGTGATGGACTGGTGGTCCAGTGGTAATGGCCGCGACTTACAAGTTGTAGGTAGTAGGTTCGAACCCAGATAGGCGCATTAATTTGTGTAAATTATTCCATCACCACTGCTCTCAAAACGGTAAAGAGACACATCGTGAGGAAACCGGCGGCATGTCCTAGAACCACAAATTCGAAGACATGTGACATCCACCAACCCGCACTGGGCCCGCGTGGTGGATTACGGCCCACTCTCCCTGAGAGGAGGCCTGTGTCCCAACAGTCTATAGGCCCAGCCAGCCCGGCGATAAACGAGTTTTTTTTAGTTCCATGCATCTTTAAATACTACAATTTGCGGTATGTTTTGGCCGATTCCTTTTCAAACTGAAAATGTATTCCTATCACTATTTCCTAACCTAATACGTCCGGAAAGTTCAGCGTGCATAAGCCAGCAAACATCAGGCCCAGTGCCCTAATTGCGGTACACACTATCAATCTCAATCTGAATGATTTTGAAGTATATTACTAATCCATTGCTTTGTATATGCGCAAAATTTGTCTGCTTAACAACGTAAATAACGCAATGAATGTTGTTAAACTGTCAAAATGAAACCCGTTGCTACTGATATTGTGTTACGCAACTACCCCGCAGGCTGAAATTACGTCATAAAAAAGAAAAACATAAGCACGCGTCTTTTCGGCAAATGTGTCGTTATGCTCAGAAGAAATAGAGGTCACAGTCTCTTGCCAAATTCTAACATTCGGGTAGGATTATGTGAGTATAAACACCTATTCAAAACGTACCCACATTGACATATAAAAAAATTCTATTCATCAAAAGAATTTATTTATAAAACATATTTATAGAATTTATTTTATCCATAGAGTAATAATACTCCATTGTTAAAGATACGTTTTTATGAGCGTACACAAAATTCATGTGGCGACTTTATTTATTCGCACTAATATGAAAACACATTATGAAAATGATGCGAGTCAGATTCGCACATCAAGGGTTCCGTACGGCGCGTATGTGTTCCACGCGCGCCTCAAAGAGATGTCAGCAGAGGACGGGGCCCGATAGGGCCGAAGCCTGCCAGGCGGCGGGATCTTCCGAAAGGGTTACCGCTACCCTGGAACAGAAAGGGCTAAGGAAGGAACACGGGTGGGTTTTAGTCAGTAAGAGTCTGACACTCCCTTCCGCTCCACCCAGAGCGGGAGGGGTCATTTGATGATTTCCCATCCTCAAAAAAAAAAAAAAGGGTTCCGTACCACCGAACAATAATTAACTCAAAAAGCGCCGTAAAAGACGCGTTTGTTGAATACGTATCCAAATAACATTTGGCTGTGACAAACGGACAGACAGATACGAGTGATCCTATAAGGGTTCCATTTTTTCATTTGGACGTATGGAACCCTAAAAATGTAAAAGCACCCACATTCAAATGTTTTACGTGACAATACGCTATTTATCGACTACCCACTGCCGACGAGGAACCGACTAGCTGTCAACGATTTCCTCGCTCATGAAAAGTTTCCGTACTTATAAATAAAAGTGATACATATATTAATAGTTTATCGCTAACTGTTCACACCGCCGGCGATCGAGTGCTCGTTTGTCGCAGCGACAAGAGCTATCAAAGAGAGTACTCGCTCAGCGACGCTCGCTTGGCGGGCAAAACACTCGCTGAGAGAGTCACGCTTGTTACGTACGTATACAGCGAGTGATCGTTCGTTGGGGTCGCGCACTCGCCGCTCGTTGCTCTCAACTTGTTTTAGTTGCTACATAATTCAACTCGCTTATCGTTGTTCACGGGCGCTGGGACAGGTGCCCTACTTTTGGTTCAGATTTCCCATCTGTAGTTCCGCGAAGGACGGATATTAGGGACATAGTGACGCCTCCCCTTCTCCCCTATAATGACAACAGAGATTTAGGTCGAAAGGCAGAATTTTCACTTAAGAACTCGACCTATGGGCGTGTATTGTTTGTTGTTGGTTTTTTTCCCTTTACGGCAGATTTTTCCAACGCCAGATAATTTTATCGAAGGAATAATTTAAAATTTTTGACAGTTGTTCCGTACAAAAACTGTCAGACGTGAATTTTCCAGGAATAAAAATTTGTATTTTTCAATCCGGAGTTTTATAATCATAGCTTGCAGTGCTTTAGTAACAGTACATTTATAATAACATCACAACTGTATTCCTCGAAAGGTTAGGCAGAGGTGCACCTATAGTACACCCACATTTCACCAGTTATGTTTAAGTTCCATGTCTGAGTGGGCGAGCCAATTGTCATCAGCCAGATTCCGAGGTTCTACTGAGAAATTCCCGAAGAATAAACCCAAAAACACTTTGGCCGACCTGTAGCGGTATCTACAACGCCACATGCGAACTACGCGTCATACTGACGTCACGTGAAATCCTGCATCGCGCAAGCAGAGTTTACCGCGCAATTAGCATATGTACAACAGCCCGACATGATTCATCGGGCAGTTGCCCGCCAGAACAACACCCACCTAGTCGGAGGATCCTCCCTTTTCTATGGAGGAGGAGTGAACTTTACACCCCGTTCCTCAAACCTCTATAGATCAAGAATCGAATCGGGATGACCAGTAGAACAGCGTGGCAGTCCACTCAGACTCTAAGTATATAACACTACTTACTTACTAGATACTTATAGTAAATATTAACATGTCCTTAGATGATAGAATATTTTCACAATAGACTGTACACAATGCAATGGCGAAAATATGAGCCTAGGACTTTATCAGATCGTAATATTTATTTATGTTCTCAGGAAAAGCTTTTCACTACGTAGGCATGATGGATAAAGACGTCGATATAAATATAGAAGTTCTCTACATTGAATGCATTTATAGAAGACTAGTATAATTTTCGATCCCGTGGGAATATCGGGATATAAAGTACTTATCCTATGTGGTAACCCTGGTTATAAACTATCTGTGTGCCAAATTTCATCCAAATCCGTTCAGTAGTTTTCCATCCATCCATACAAACTTTCGCGTTTATAATATTAGTAGGAATATTCACTAAGGGGATAAAGCAGTGTCTTAATTTCATGGACGCTATTTTGAATCCCGAAAGTAATGAAGGATTGTATTGCTCCAGAGCTTAGCGAGTGAGCTCTGGTGAGGGGAGTCCTGAGTCCAGTGAGGGATTCAAGGTCGCCCAAGACGAAGACATTTTGCATACCTAGATATAATATATCTAGGTATGCAAAATGTACAGTCAATTTTTGATATATTTTATTAAGTAATATATAATATTAATCCCTCACAGGGGAGCCAACTTGCGGGAAAAAACAAGTAGAATATAATACTCTGAACGATATCTTTCACAAGCAGCATCGAGCGTCCATCTTCCTATTTCAATTTCCACATTGGCTAAATATTTATTTACCCTGTTTCGCTACAGATTTATTTTCACTGTGTTTTGATAAGAATATTCTGACTTCGAAGGAAATGTTATTGTATTGAGTTCTCCGTATTTCTGATATTATATATATTCTATATTCTATAGAAAGAGAAAGCAGACGTGATGGTTATTGATCGAAAATTCAAAATGGCCGGCCATTTTGAATTTTGGGCCCAATATGGCTAATCACCTGTATTGTGTCCAAAATCCATAGTTAAATGTGTCGACTGGGTCTCAGTCCATTCATTACTAGATCGGCATGATAAAGATATTCAATTAAAATTGATCAAAGGTACAGCATCACAGAGTTTACTAGACAAATGAATCAATGCCGATGGCAAAGCCTGTATTTTGATTTATGTTTCGAGAAAACCGCTGCGGAGTTATGACGTAACGAATAAAATGGCGCTTTTGTATAAATATAGAATATTATGTTAAACATAATCCACCATTTAATATGGACAGTAAGACCTAAGTGCTGTTAAAATAATCGTATACTTAAAAAACATAGCAAACAACAACAACACTGCTAAAAATGTCAATTCGGGGAATACACAGAGGCAGTGGCGGACAAAGCCTGTCGGGGGCCCGGGGCGGTAAAACAAAATGAGCCCCCTCGGTCTTTTATATGGGTACTTGTATTTCTAATAAAATTTTACAAAAAAAAAAAAAATAATGCCTAAAAAAAGAAAGTTTAACTAACGTGTGTAATAATTTTATACTCCACCAAGCAAGCAAGTATGCGAGAGCGAGCGACAAGAGCTCAAAATCAAAAGAAAAAATTTACACCTTATCTCTGAATTCTCGGTCAGGTTTCTTTTGATCATTCGTATTTGTACGGAAATAGGAGTTACTTTGTCGACTTATTTATGCAAAAAGTCTTAGGAATAAGAGAGCGGCCGAAGCGAGCACGGAAAGTTTTTAGTACCCGACATTTATGTTTTGCATAGGCATGTACGGACGGGGCTTCCAACTCGAACTACTGCTTACTGAACATTTTTTTTACTTTGTTTGGGATTGATTAAAAAGGACTTCTTAAGATCACCAAGAAGACCAGGACCAGGGGCCTGGGCCGCCCCTGCCCCCGCCTCCCCCTTAGTCGGCCAGTGCACAGAGGTGACGTCATCATGTTTAATTGTATAATTCATGAATCTCTCCCCCTTATCTCAATGTGTTTGGGGTCGGCACAGAAGGTAACTACATGGTTCAAGTATACCGCTGTATACCTCTCTTCATATATGTTATATATATATATATGCAACACAATTAACGCAAGACTCATACACCCTAATTAAAGTATAGAGTTTTTTTTTTTTAAAAACGTTGCCCCACGCTAGGAATTACTCCTGTATCGTGGGTGCGTTTACAAACATTTAAACTCACATACACAAACAGCCAGACCCGGAACCACTACCTGTAGGCAAAACAAGTATTTGCTGTCAATCGATCGCTCAGCCACTGCGCCAACTGTGTCGTCAGTTAAAAGCACAATACAATGAGCAAAATATATATTTTTTAAAGACAACTATATTTATTAAGAAAATCGTGTCGACCCTACCATTACTTTATGCATATAAAATTGATTCTTATTTAATTTTTTTTAGCTCAATCGGCTGTCAGAATGGCAAAATACATGAATAAAAAAAAAATACCTATGTTAAAAATTACAGAAATCGTTTCAGTAGTCAATTATGAATAAACTACTTTCAGGACTTGCGTTTATTCTGGATCCAGGAATTATTATATTTCACACAATCCATCCATATTTTTTTTTGTTAAGGTTTAACACCTTAACAAAAAAAAAAGCTAACATTTTTTATTCTTGAAAAAACTAAAACTGTTTACAATCTGAACATGTATTGTCTAAATGGGTCTGCCTACGAATCCCCCTTATTTGGCTAACGCTCCGCCAAACTCCATGTATAACATAATTTATACTGAGAAACACTAAATGTGTTTTGAATCCATTAACTACAAAATCGGTTAACACTGTAATGTAATTTACTCGTAACTATGTACAGACGCCAGCAGGTCAAGCTACCCGAAACTGTCAAATTTTCCCATTCAACCTTGAACCTTAATGCTTTAGCAATAAAGTTGAAAATCTATTAAAGAAATTTGACAGATTGTAGTAGCTTGATGTGCTGGCGTCTGTACTAAGTTATAGCCTCAATGTAATTTCTTAACCCACAATAGCTCACACATGTTGCATAAGTAATAATCCGAGAAGTTTCGTTGCTACGCCATGTAACTCATGTAGGAACCAACATTATATCGTTGTTACGTTAAAACGGAGCGAGGGAACTTTTTTTTTATAAATTGAGACTTCTTATGTTACTAATAAAGGGATATATGAGATGATGATGGAGGCTTTGTGCTGTAGGTACATAACATAATAGGTATCACATGTGTACCCTCGCCAGTTTTCGTCCTGATCGGACGGCGAGCTACTCATTACTCACCGCCCGCAGGCCCGCGGCTACGGTGGCCGGGAGTCGTCACGCGGCTCCCGACGCCCGGAGCGTCTCCCGCGGCGGCTGAGGCGTGAGGTGTTCTCCCTCAGCCTCCCAGCCACCTCCTTCGCTAGCATGACTGCTTCGCAGAAGGAGGTGACTGCCTCCCACTCCCTCTCGCCCCGGACCATGGCTTGAACCAGGGCCGGACGCGAGAGGTCGCCGCCGTTGCCGATCGCCTCTACGAGGACACGGCGGGGCTCCGCCCAAGCAGGGCAGACCGCCACCGTATGCTCCACCGTGTCCTCTGGGCGATCCTGGCAGTGGTGACACCCGGGCGTCTCCTCCCGCCTGATTATGTGCAGGAACCTCCCGAAACATCCGTGTCCGGAGAGGACCTGCGTCAGGCGGAAGGTGAGAACGCCGTGACGCCTCTCTAGCTATCGCGGCGTGCCCTGTGCTGGGTTGCGATAGTCGCGCCTTCCATTCCGCCATGAGATCGCGCCGGAGGTCCGTCCGCTCCGCAGCGATTTGCCGCGGGTGCAGGGTTTCCCCCCGGCGTAGTGCCTCCGCGCGCCAATCATGCAGGCGCGCGAGGACTATCGCCTCCAGATCCCATGGCGGCAGGAGTAGACCCCCTGGAGTGGAGACCGCGCATCGGCAAGCGTAGTGTAGGACGCCCCTCAGCTAGATGGACGGACGACCTAAAGAAGAAGGTTGCTGGGACGGACTGGATGCGAGGGCGGAGGACAGGGTGTTGTGGCGCCTGGGAGACAATGTCCAGCAGTGGACTGCGATAGGCTGAGTTGAGGTTGAGGTGCAACATACGGGATAAATAGCTAGAAAATGACTAATATAAATAAATAAATAAAATGAAATTTCAGGAGAAAAAAAAAAGATCAGTAGAGGGGAAAACGAATCCAGCAAATCAGCGCTGGGATGTTATTATATGAGATCGCGTCTCGTTCGAACAATTCAATCTTTATTGTTCTGTTGACAAAGCCCTGAATAAAAGCTCTCGTTTAAGGAATGGGTGTTTTTTTCGTAGATAATGTTTGTCAGCAATTAAGTCATAAATTTTTCATTCGAATCAGAATAAAAAAACTATAAATCAATTATTATTCACAAGTAAAATACTCAGGTCATGTACTAAGTGTCTGTCTAATCTTAATACTAGTTTCTGTACGCGACTTCGTTCGCTTGAAATTTCTTGTTCCCTTGACCCACCCCGTCGCATCGCATCGTCCGCCCGCTCTATTACTTCGTTTTTGCTTAGCGTTTTTTCCGCATTTCTCTTTGCCCGGCTCCTAAGAGTCGTAGCGTGATATTAAATAGCTTATAACATTCGTCAAAAATTAGGCTATCAAACGCAGAAGATTTTTCAAATCCAACTGATAGTTCCAGAGATTAGCGCGTTCCAACAAAAGAACAAACTCTTTAGCTTGATTTATTATTATATCCTACTAATATTATAAATGCGAAAGTTTGTATGTATGGATGTATGGATGTTTGTTACTCTTTCACGCAAAAACTACTGAACAGATTTTGACGAAATTTAGCACACAGATAGTTTATAACCAGGATTAACATATAGGATACTTTTTATCCCGACATTCCCACGGGATCGAAACTTATGCGGGTGAAACCGCGGGGCGCAGCTAGTTTCTAATATATACAATTCTCGTGTCGCAATGTTTGTTACCAAACTCCTCCGAAACGGCTGGACCGATTTGTATGAAATATTGTGTGCATATCGGGTAGGTCTGAGAATATCGGCCAACATCTATTTTTCATACAAAAAAAATCCTAGAAGTAATATACAAAACCACGTTTGCCGGGTCAGCTATCTTTTGTGATTGAATGAATGATTTTAAAATTAGCTTATACTATCTAGCCAGCAGAGCAGTGATGGACTGGTGGTCCAGTGGTAATGGCCGCGACTTACAAGTTGTAGGTAGTAGGTTCGAACCCAGATAGGCGCATTACTTTGTGTAAATTATTCCATCACCACTGCTCTCAAAACGGTGAAGAGACACATCGCGAGGAAACCGGCATGTCCTAGAACCAAAAATTCGAAGACATGTGACATCTACCAACCCGCACTGGGCCCGCGTGGTGGATTACGGCCCACTCTCCCTGAGAGGAGGCCTGTGTCCCAACAGTCTATAAGCCCAGCCAGCCCGGCGATAAACGAGTTTTTTTTAGTTCCATGCATCTTTAAATACTACAATTTGCGGTATGTTTTGGCCGATTCCTTTTCAAACTGAAAATGTATTGCTATCACTATTTCCTAACCTAATACGCTCCGGAAAGTTCAGCGTGTATAAGCCAGCAAACATCAGGCCCAGTGCCCTAATTGCGGTACACACTATCAATCTCAATCTGAATGATTTTGAAGTATATTACTAATCCATTGCTTTGTATATGCGCAAAATTTGTCTGCTTAACAACGTAAATAACGCAATGAATGTTGTTAAACTGTCAAAATGAAACCCGTTGCTACTGATATTGTGTTACGCAACTACCCCGCAGGCTGAAATTACGTCATAAAAAAGAAAAACATAAGCACGCGTCTTTTCGGCAAATGTGTCGTTATGCTCAGAAGAAATAGAGGTCACAGTCTCTTGCCAAATTCTAACATTAGGGTAGGATTATGTGAGTATAAACACCTATTCAAAGCGTACCCACATTGACATATAAATAAATTCTATTCATCAAAAGAATTTATTTATAAAACATATTTATAGAATTTATTTTATCCATAGAGTAATAATACTCCATTGTTAAAGATACTTTTTTATGAGCGTACACAAAATTCATGTGGCGACTTTATTTATTCGCACTAATATGAAAACACATTATGAAAATGATACGAGTCAGATTCGCACATCAAGGGTTCCGTACCACCGAACAATAATTAACTCAAAAAGCGCCGTAAAAGACGCGTTTTTTGAATACGTATCCAAATAACATTTGGCTGTGACAAACGGACAGACAGATACGAGTGATCCTATAAGGGTTCCATTTTTTCATTTGGACGTATGGAACCCTAAAAATGTAAAAGCCCACATTCAAATGTTTTACGTGACAATACGCTATTTATCGACTACCCACTGCCGACGAGGAACCGACAAGCTGTCAACGATTTCCTCGCTCATGAAAAGTTTCCGTACTTATAAATAAAAGTGATACATATATTAATAGTTTATCGCTAACTGTTCACACCGCCGGCGATCGAGTGCTCGTTTGTCGCAGCGACAAGAGCTGTCAAAGATAGTACTCGCTCAGCGACGCTCGCTTGGCGGGCAGAACACTCGCTGAGAGAGTCACGCTTGTTACGTACGTATACAGCGAGTGATCGTTCGTTGGGGTCGCGCACTCGCCGCTCGTTGCTTTCAACTTGTTTTGGTTGCTACATAGTTCAACTCGCTTATCGTTGTTCACGGGCGCTGGGACAGGTGCCCTACTTTTGGTTCAGATTTCCCATCTGTAGTTCCGCGAAGGACGGATATTAGGGACATAGTGACGCCTCTCCTTCTCCCCTATAATGACAACAGAGATTTAGGTCGAAAGGCAGAATTTTCACTTAAGAACTCGACCTATGGGCGTGTATTGTTTGTTGTTGGTTTTTTTCCCTTTACGGCAGATTTTTCCAACGCCAGATAATTTTATCGAAGGAATAATTTAAAATTTTTGACAGTTGTTTCGTACAAAAACTGTCAGACGTGAATTTTCCAGGAATAAAAATTTGTATTTTTCAATCCGGAGTTTTATAATCATAGCTTTCAGTGCTTTAGTAACAGTACATTTATAATAACATCACAACTGTATTCCTCGAAAGGTTAGGCAGAGGTGCACCTATAGTACACCCACATTTCACCAGTTATGTTTAAGTTCCATATCTGAGTGGGCGAGCCAATTGTCATCAGCCAGATTCCGAGGTTCTACTGAGAAATTCCCGAAGAATAAACCCAAAAACACTTTGGCCGACCGGTAGCGGTATCTACAACGCCACATGCGAACTACGCGTCATACTGACGTCACGTAAAATTCTGCATCGCGCAAGCAGAGTTTACCGCGCAATTAGCATATGTACAACAGCCCGACATGATTCATCGGGCAGTTGCCCGCCAGAACAACACCCACCTAGTCGGAGGATCCTCCCTTTTCTATGGAGGAGGAGTGAACTTTACACCCCGTTCCTCAAACCTCTATAGATCAAGAATAGAATCGGGATGACCACATGCTCGGCAGTAGCGCTGTGACCAGTAGAACAGCGTGGCAGTCCACTAAAACTCTAAGTATATAACACTACTTACTTACTAGATACTTATAGTAAATATTAACATGTCCATAGATGATAGAATATTTTCACAATAGACTGTACACAATGCAATGGCGAAAATATGAGCCTAGGAGTTTATCAGATCGTAATATTTATTTATGTTCTCAGGAAAAGCTTTTCACTACGTAGGCATGATGGATAAAGACGTCGATATAAATATAGAAGTTCTCTACATTGAATGCATTTATAGAAGACTAGTATAAGTTTCGATCCCGTGGGAATATCGGGATATAAAGTACTTATCCTATGTGGTAACCCTGGTTATAAACTATCTGTGTGCCAAATTTCATCCAAATCCGTTCAGTAGTTTTCCATCCATCCATACAAACTTTCGCGTTTATAATATTAGTAGGAATATTCACTAAGGGGATAAAGCAGTGTCTTAATTTCATGGACGCTATTTTGAATCCCGAAAGTAATGAAGGATTGTATTGCTCCCGAGCTTAGCGAGTGAGCTCTGGTGAGGGAGTTTAGAGTCCTGAGTCCAGTGAGGGATTCAAGGTCGCCCAAGACGAAGACATTTTGCATACCTAGATATAATATATCTAGGTATGCAAAATGTACAGTCAATTTTTGATATATTTTATTAAGTAATATATAATATTAATCCCTCACAGGGGAGCCAACTTGCGGGAAAAAACAAGTAGAATATAATACTCTGAACGATATCTTTCACAAGCAGCATCGAGCGTCCATCTTCCTATTTCAATTTCCACATTGGCTAAATATTTATTTACCCTGTTTCGCTACAGATTTATTTTCACTGTGTTTTGATAAGAATATTCTGACTTCGAAGGAAATGTTATTGTATTGAGTTCTCCGTATTTCTGATATTATATATATTCTATATTCTATGGAAAGAGAAAGCAGACGTGATGGTTATTGATCGAAAATTCAAAATGGCCGGCCATTTTGAATTTTGGGCCAAATATGGCTAATCACCTGTATTGTGTCCAAAATCCATAGTTAAATGTGTCGACTTGGTCTCAGTCCATTCATTACTAGATCGGCATGATAAAGATATTCAATCAAAATTGATCAAAGGTACAGCATCACCGAGTTTACTAGACAAATGAATCAATGCCGATGGCTAAGCCTGTATTTTGATTTATGTTTCGAGAAAACCGCTGCGGGGTTATGACGTAACGAATAAAATGGCGCTTTTGTAACTATAAATATAGAATATTATGTTAAACATAATCCACCATTTAATATGGACAGTAAGACCTAAGTGCTGTTAAAATAATCGTATACTTAAAAAACATAGCAAACAACAACAACACTGCTAAAAATGTCAATTCGGGGAATACACAGAGGCAGTGGCGGACAAAGCCCGTCGGGGGCCCGGGGCGGTAAAACAAAATGAGCCCCCTCGGTCTTTTATATGGGTACTTGTATTTCTACTAAATTTTTACAAAAAAAATAATAATGCCTAAAGAAAAAGAAAGTTTAACGTGTGTAATAATTTTATACTCCACCAAGCAAGCAAGTATGCGAGAGCGAGCGACAAGAGCTCAAAATCAAAAGAAAAAATTTACACCTTATCTCTGAATTCTCG
Source organism: Apamea crenata (assembly GCA_949629185.1). Taxonomy (NCBI): domain Eukaryota; kingdom Metazoa; phylum Arthropoda; class Insecta; order Lepidoptera; family Noctuidae; genus Apamea; species Apamea crenata. The sequence continues at coordinate 15,802,272 of OX451357.1, forward strand.
GTCAGGTTTCTTTTGATCATTCATATTTGTACGGAAATAGGAGTTACTTTGTCGACTTATTTATGCAAAAAGTCTTAGGAATAAGAGTCCGGCCGAAGCGAGCACGGAAAGTTTTTAGTACCCGACATTTATGTTTTTCATAGGCATGTACGGACGGGGCCTCCAACTCGAACTACTGCTTACTAAACATTTTTTTTACTTTGTTTGGGATTGATTAAAAAGGACTTCTTAAGATTTGGGGCCAGGGGACCAGGACCAGGGGCCTGGGCCGCCCCTGCCCCCGCCTCCGCCTTAGTCGGCCAGTGCACAGAGGTGACGTCATCATGTTTAATTGTATAATTCATGAATCTCTCCCCCTTATCTCAATGTGTTTGGGGTCGGCACAGAAGGTAACTACATGGTTCAAGTATACCGCTGTATACCTCTCTTCATATATGTTATATATATATATAATATGCAACATAATTGACGCAAGACTCATACACCCTAATTAAAGTATAGAGTTTTTTTTTTAAAACGTTGCCCCACACTAGGAATTACTCCTGTATCGTGGGTGCGTTTACAAACATTTAAACTCATATACACAAACAGCCAGACCCGGAACAACTACTTGTAGGCAAAACAAGTATTTGCTGTCAATCGATCGCTCAGCCACTGCGCCAACTGTGTCGTCAGTTAAAAGCACAATACAATGAGCAAAATATATATTTTTTTAAAGAAAACTCTAATTATTAAGAAAATCGTGTCAACCCAGCATTACTTTATGCATATAAAATTGATTCTTATTAATTTTTTTTAGCTCAGTCGGCTGTCAGAATGGCATAATACATGATTAAAAAAAAAAAACCTATGTTAAAAATTACTGAAATCGTTTCAGTAGTCAATTATGAATAAACTACTTTCAGGAATAGCGTTTATTCTGTTACACCTTGTACATATATATACCGCTATCTCAGTGTAAACTTATATCCAGGAACCCGGCAGGCAGGCCCGGCAGGTATCCTTATATTTCACACAATCCATCCATATTTTTTTTTGTTAAGGTTTAACACACTAACAAAAAAAAAGCTAACATTTTTTATTCTTGAAAAAACTAAAACTATTTACAATCTGAATATGTATTTTCTAAATGGGTCTGCCTACGAATCCCCCTTATTTGGCTAACGCTCCGCCAAACTCCATGTATAACATATTTTTTTATTTTTTTTTTGTTCTAAGAAAAGGGCTTTGTCGCACATGCGATTATGCCGCCCTGGTTAGTTTTCTTAAATAACATAATTTGTACTGAGAAACACTAAATGTGTTTTGAATCCATTATCTACAAAATCGGTTAACACTGTAATGTAATTTACTCGTAGCTATGTACTAAGTTATAGCCTCAATGTAATTTCTTAACCCACAATAGCTCACACATGTTGCGTAAGTAATAATCCGAGAAGTTTCGTTGCTACGCCATGTAACTCATGTAGGAACCAACATTATATCGTTGTTACGTTAAAACGGAGCGAGGCAACTTTTTTTTATAAATTGAGACTTCTTATGTTACTAATAAAGGGATATATGAGATGATGATGGAGGCTTTGTGCTGTACATAACATAATAGGTATCACGTGTGTACCCTCGCCAGTTTTATTAATGTTTAACTCTAGGGGTTGCAGTGGTAACGACCGCCACTGACGAGTTCGCTTTACTTTGTGTAAATTATTTCAGCACCACTGCTCTCAAAATGGTGAAGGAAAACATCGTGAGGAAACCGGTATGTTCGCGAACCAAAAACTCAAAGACATGTGACATCTACCAACCCGCACTGGGCCCGCGTGGTGGATTTCGGCCCACTCCCTCTCACAGAGAGGAGGCCTCTGTCCCAGCAGTGGGAACGTTTTAGGTTGATTATGCTCGGGGTGATGAAGGTATGTTTTGTTTGTGATGTTTATTGTACCTATCTGTTATTATTCAATAAGTTTTAATGTTTAATTGAGCAGCAAAAGAAAAGAAATAGCCACTTATGTCAACCTATTAAATCTCTAAAAAAACTGTTCTCAATATCCTCTCCGATTAGAAACCAAACGACAAAATTAATGGGAAGGGACAAACCACGCTTATTCAGCTCAGTACGCATCCGTAGAGCTGAACGGATGCGTCCGCATTCCATACAAAATCGTTGTTTTATATTGAAAAAAGCTGAACAGAGCTGAATAAGTGTGGTTAGTCCCTTATTCGCGCCTGTCGTCATTAGTTCCCGAATGTTCTCGAACTAGGTCACGACACTTTTGGGAATCGGAGCGGGATTTCGGGACCTCCCGGTCCGCTCGTCTCCAATAACGGGACCGCGTGACACCGACAAACGACCATTATCTATTATATAGATCTGCCAACATCCGTGTTACTCGACCTCCTTGTCCGTGGACTGGAATCATGTTACTTTATCGATTAATTTGTGTCCGACATTATACATGATATACATAGGTATAAAACATAAGTAAGACTAGATTCAGAAGAATGTGGCAGTTGGGCAGGGCACATTGCTCGGAGAACTGATTGCCGATGGGGCCGAAAGGTTCTGGAGGTGACCGCGTACCGGAAGACGTAGCGACGACGACCTTGTGAAGGCCGCACCGGATGGTAAATCTTTGTTACTTATTTGTTGCGAATCAATTGCATTCGGTTTTTAGGTAATCACTAAAATTAAGCAAACTTTCGAATGAATAACATCTTTCCCCCTAACCCACCTTATAATGCTAGTTATCCCGCCAGAAACAGTCCTAGTTAATAACCAACTATGTAGTGTAAAAATGTTAACCCTAGATGTATACTACTCTAATAGTTAAGCGTAACAAGTCGATCCTAGTGAACGGCAACCTCGACGGAATCGCAGGTGAAACGACAATCACGTGTCGAGGGCCACGGATTCGCTGATCTCAAACTCCACGCGTTGTATGCAGCTGGTAAAGGCAACCAATCCAGGTGAACCAAGCCAGGTGATGAGTCCGATACCCGGGAAAAGGACCGGAAGCAGCCCTTTTTAGCTGGTTCTACACCTACGACACGACAAATAAAATAGGGTATTACACCAGAGAAAAGGCTAAGACTTCCGCTGAGAGGGCAAACCAGGAAAATAGGAAACGCCGGCCTCATCTAGTTTAAAACAAAAATATGATTGACGTGTAAAAGTGTTTGTACAAACCTACTTACAGAAATATTAATAACTAGCTGCACCCCGCGGTTTCACCCGCATAAGTTTCGATCCCGTGGGAATATCGGGTTAAAAATCCTATATGTTAATCCTGGTTATAAACCATCTGTGTGCCAAATTTCATCCAAATCCGTTCCGTAGTTTTTGCGTGAAAGAGTAACAACGTGAAAGAGTAACAAACATCCATCCATCCATACAAGCTTTCACGTTTATAATATTAGTAGGATTTTTAACCGACTTCTAAAAAAGGAGGAGGTTCTCAATTCGGATGTTTGTATTTTTTATGTTTGTTCGCGCATAACTCCGTCGCTTGCCAACCGATTTGAAAAATTCTTATTTGTTGGATAGGGTATACTTTCCAAATGGTCCCATGGAAATTTTATCGAAATCGGACAAGCGGTTTTTGAAAAATCAAAAAAATGATCACAACAAAAAAGTGAAAAATAAAAACTTTTTTAGAAAAAAAAACAACCGACTTCCATAAAAACACTACAAAGTGAAAAATAACTTTAATTTCGGAATTCGGTAGCGAAAAACGAAATACAAAAACCAGAGACACCGACTTCCGAAATTAAAGTTATTTTTAACTTTGTAGTGTTTTTATGGAAGTCGGTTGTTTTTTTTTTCTAAAAAAGGTTTTTCTCAAGTCGATCCAACGTAGGAATTCGAAAAATTATTTAGGAATTTCGCAAAATACAGTTATTAGAATTACGGCTGGCCTGCGACCATTCCAAAGACTGTTAAAATTCAGTTTGGTCCGCAATCTTAATTATCTGAGGCCGACTCGCTCTTGACCATATTTTTTCTGTGATCGTGTTCGGTATCACATTTGTGTACCACCTCTAGGGATCTAGGAAGCACGAGAAACTCTGGTCAGGGTGAGACCTTAACCAGAGTTTTTCGTGCTCGCTTTGAGCTTTACCAATTTATGGTTTAGAGCAAAAAGTATAATTACGTATGTATTGTGATGTTATGAACCTTCGGAGGTAAAAAAAGTTCGTGGTTATGTGACGTGCCTAAAGGACGACTCTCCCTATTCTCAGTAACTTTTTTTATTTTACCGTGTGGTATTTCGTATTTTTAAAGAAACTATTTCCAACCCTTAACATTTTTCTAATGTTTTAAGGCATGGGTTGCCTTCAGGCTGATTTTTCAATCATCTGATAACTTTATTCGAAGAATAATTTTGAAATTTTGATTTCATACAAAAACTGTCAAACGTCAATTTTATTCCTCGAATAAATGTTATTTAGTGATGGAACAATCAGCCCGTAACGACTTAAAAGTATTTACTTATTCACTTCTAAAAACCTCATCAAAACGTTTCATATTATCTACAGTGCTTTTCAAATAGCAAAACCCAGCTAATTTCGCAAGTTATTAAAGAGTTATGTAGAATTTAATATTCAAAGTACTCTTCTGCTATATTGAGATTTTTCGCACACGAAGATATACGTAGGGATGTGGTGTCGATGATTGAAATTGCCAAAATTGTTCGCCTGCGAAATCCGCTTAAAGAAAATCTTTGCCTGAAATTGCGGAGTCTCTGCTGAAACGTAAATAAAATGTCTTACTCATTTAGTAAATATCCTTTTGGAGGCATTAATGTGAGGTGGAACGATGTTGTGTACTCAACAAAATAGGTTTAACATTAGGCCCGACACACTGGGCCCGAGTGGTAGATTACGGCCCGCTCCCTCTCGTAGTGGTAACGTTATAGGCTGATTATGCCATGAGAAATTACAAATAAGAATCTTATGTAAATATTTCAAATTCATTCCATTTCAATCAACTTTTAATCCCTATCCTTCATCTAAGGGCCCGTTCACACGGACCACACCCACACCACATCGCAGCGACAAAATGGTTACGTAAAGATAGTGTCGCTGCAGCTTCTTGAAGTTACGTTGTCGCTAGTAGTTGCGATGTGGTTACGTTGTGGCTAGTGTTTGCAGACAGACAAATTGTTGTGTTTGGGATGTGACCGGCCGCTTGTCTTTTGGTCTCACTTGTTGCTGCGACGTGGCATTGAGGTGGTAGGTATCGTCCCAATGGATGATTTTGACGACCGAATGTGGTCCGTGTGAGTAAACTATTCATATATTTCACCAATCCGCACTGGGCCTGCGTGGAGATTACAGTCCACTCCCTCTCCCAGCAGTGGAAACATTATAGGCTGATTATGCATCATTTCAGCCGAAAGACGTCCACTTCTGGACATGAGCCTCCCACAAGCACCTCTACTTCGACCGGTTCTGTGCTTCTCGCATCCAACGGGTTCCTGCGGCCTTCACAAGGTCGTCGGTAACCTATTAATTTTCATACAAATTAGCGCCCGTCCACTTGTTGCCGTTGTGGTGTGTTTGTGGTTGTGGTGCGTGTGATCGGGCCCTAATACCGAAGGATTACAACGATGGCCGCATCCTCTCAAAATACCGTAACTTACTTGGTCTAATCCTACATAATTCTTCAGCCTCCATGGAGTAGAAATTGATCAAATTATTGGATGAACAACCTTGTCGACCGAATGGTTTGTGCGAACGACGTCGTTACGTACTCAGGTACGACATTTTATTTATTTTGTCCACCTGTGATCCATTTCTGTCGATAAATTGGTCCAAAAAATACGCTCGAACTGTTCAGAGACAAATATTTTTGGTCTGTGACCTTTTACTCGTATGATCAAATAATATGGTTGATTCAGCAACACTTCATATTTGATCTTATAATTGGAATAGCTGTTGTAATATGTTGCGTATCTATCACAACTCACAAGGAAAAATTGATTGATTACAGTTCATTTAGTTCATGTGTTTTTATGATATTTCTTTTCAATGTAACTCGGTATTATTATATCGTTGGATGGACACATATACCTATATATAGTACAATTTACCTACAAATTGTTATGCTTTCTATAAACATTTAGGCAACATTAAATCTGTACTAGTTTTTTCGATATTTTTATTTTAACCCAAAGGTTGACTAGCAGAGTGCCTTATGACAGTAAGTCCTATGTAAGTGTGGGCAGACAGCCGATGAGGTGGACCGACCTGGTCAAGATTGCTGGACGTCTCTGGCTTAAGAAGGCTAGAGACAGAGAAGAGTGGCGTGCATTGCAGGATGCCTACACTCAGCATTGGGTGGCGAAAGACTGTAGAAGAAAAGAGGAGAGAAATGAATACATAATAATATAAGTTAGTTACGTAATAACTCTGTCTTGTTTTTGTTTTTACACTAAAATTAGTACTAATAAATAATGTACGAATACGCGAACTCTAGTTAATCCTATTTATCCACGAATGTGCTCCTGGGAACAATAAGCTAATATTTCATCAATTGTTAGCGTAACCCCGAGGTAAGTCCGTGTGACAAATGGACATATTTACTTGTCTGACTACTAAATTGGATAACATAATGGACTTATTAGTCGATTTGCACCAATTTATTCGCCTGAAACGGGCGAATCTTCACTTTTAAATAATATTATTCTTTCTTTCTTTTTTTTTCCTTTCGCAATCCATTACTGGACATAGGCCTCTCCCAGACTGCGCCACAACATCCTGTCCCCCACCTTCCGTAGGCAGTCTAACCCAGCCACCTTCTTTAGGTCGTCCGTCCATCGAGCTGGGGGCGTCCCACACTACGCTTGCCGATACGCGGTCTCCACTCCAGGACTCTGAATAGGTGACTCGCACGAAGTTAATTTATTTGTGGATTTTATGCAATGAAGTTAAGAAAAAAGTATACGTTCTTGTCGTCTCGCTCTCAAATAAATTAACTTCCTGCGACTCGCCTATAGAAAAAATATAATTATTTAAAATTGCGAGAGCCTTTCGGGCGATTAATTCGTGCAAATCGACTAATAAGCCACATAATGCTGTCTGTGTATTGAATCTTTTATATTTTGGGATTCCAGATAATTACTGCCTTTTTCATCTACTTTCGACGTGTTCGCCAATGCCTTGGCAACTGTTACTGTTACTTAGGGACAACGTTGAAATGTGCTTAAACTTTGTCTCCAAACATGTCCGTCGGACGGGAAACCCGAAAGGCAACTTGGCGACAGAAAGGCTGTCACCGGAGAAACCAACTTAGCTGCCTTTCTTTTCACCACGATTATATCATTGTATTTATGACACCAAGATAAATGAGGCTGCCTTAGTCTAGTGGTCGCATGCGCTACTGCTTAGCATATGTCCTTCCCGATCGATGGGTTCGATCCCCGGGACGGGTAAAGAGGTATTTGGTTTTTCGATCTAGAATTCCCTTTATTAGATTTATTTAAAAAATATAACTAAAGTCGGTAAGGCGTTTTAGAAAAGTGACGTTTCCACTGATTTGAAACGAAATATCATCATTACGCTGTCCTAAAATACACATAAACGTGGTATGATTACGTAAAAATTATTTATAGCATTTCCGATAAAAAATATTTAACGCAAAGATTGTGCTCGGAATTTTTAAACTGAAGTTGAAAACTGTCTCGAGAGGCTTGGCGTGGAGCCAAGCGAGCGGCTACGCGATGATATTAACTTGATCGGTAAGCACACAATGTGTATCAAAGCTTACTCACTCAGAAAAAATTACTAAAGCCTTGTAATAAAAATCTTACTTTTCTGCTTTTTTACTGAGCTACATTTATGCCGCTACGAGACGTAGCACGGCGTAGCAAGTGGAATCGCTGCTACGCATCTGCTACACCGACTCCGCTGTTGTAGCAACTGACCGGTTCGCTAGCTCGCTACTCTTTCACTTTTAATTTGAGTGATGGGATCTTTGTATAAATGATGTTGAATTATTACCTATATTTTCTTCTTGGTCGTGTACTTTATTACTGAAGTTCGTGTCCCTGAAAGGCCTTCGTGGCTTTATGTATGATGTTCTTCCAGTTCGTTCGGTTCTCGGTTTCTCTCAGGGCGGTCTTAGCAGGGAGTTTAGTGAGGGCGGTTAAGTAACTAGCGGTTAAGTGACCGGCCGCGAGGTGCTTCTTTATTATAATGGTGTACCTAAAGACAGCCACCACATCAAGCTACCCGAAACTGTTAAATTTTCCCAATCTATATTGAACCTAATGCTAAAGGATTAAGTTCAATATTGATTGGTAAAATTTATTTTGAATTTTGAATTATGCGATAAAGTTGAAAATCTATTAAAGAGATTGGACAGATTGTAGTAGCCTGATGTGCTGGCGTCTGTACATTATAGATTTGGAAACTGTGCTAATCATAAATGATTAAATAATGTAATTTATTTCTCTTTTTTTATTTTTATTTACGTGTGTACTTCGTTAAGTAAAGACTATTAATGTTAAAAGTTTTATGAAATGAAAAGCCCATTTATTTAGCTAACCTTCGAATTTGTATCGATATATTTATGTTTTATGTGTACAATAAAGAAAACAACAGAGCACAAATTCTTACTTAATCTATCAATCTAATCTAAGAAAACCCGGTGAGTAATTACCACAAAACATACAAGAAATAAATACAATACAAATACAAGTACTGCGGTAAACATAATCAACGTAATGCCCGTTACACACATAGATAAACCGTTTCTATATTAATGAGGCTCGTCAAATGGTTTGTGTACTAACACGGCCACATCTCGGCACATAACACGTCCTCGAAAATTACAAAGAGTGTCCAGAAGGTCAATAAAGAGAAAAGCAAAATATTAAGAGATACACTGCTACAAGGATTTTTTGTCAAATTACGTTGAAAGGGTGCGCTGTTCGTAAATATTTGTTCAATTGTTTTGTGGAATTGTATTGAAAAAAATAAAACCTGTGCGGTCGTTAGACCCCCGTCACGAATGAAGTTCTTTACGCACACACATAGAGAAAGAGAAAATGTGAATTTAATACGCGTTTTAAATACAGAGCCAGTCATGAAGTGGTCGCCATCTTGGATTTTCATTTTGATCTCGCTATTGGCTTTAGCACCCTCAAAAACCACGAAAACTATCTCTCTCTCTCTCTTTTTCTCTCTCTGAGAGATAGTCGCATGAAGTGGGCATAACGCCTTTTCGTTAGGTGGCCATATCTTCCAGTTTACTCCTACCAGGGGGCTTACCACCAGCTCTTATAGCAGGGCAGAAGTTGAACTGCACAGCTTTTTTGTACTATGACTAAGTACAGTAAAAAAGCAGTGCAGGTTCAACTTCTGCCCTGCTATAAAAGCTTGTTGTAACCCCCAGAAGTCGCATTAAAGAACTTTGTCACAACAAGATGGCGGCTTTTTTTTTTTTTTTTGGATGGGATATCATCAAATGACCCCTCCCGCTCTGGGTGGAGCGGAAGGGAGTGTCAGACTCTTACTGACTAAAACCCACCCGTGTTCCTTCCTTAGCCCTTTCTGTTCCAGGGCAGCGGTAACCCTTTCGGACGATCCCGCTACCCTGGCAGAAGATGGCGGCTTCAGTTTCGAATTTGGCCACGTGCCAAAAGCTACTTGTAGTACTTGTACAGAGTTATTTATGCCGTAACGCAGCGTTGCCGTGTTTTGATTTAAAGGTGCTATGGTTTATTACAGGCAACTGAGACCTTTTAGCTTTGTCCCAGGACGCAACTCCGATGCTTTTGGTGTTGTAGATATGTAGATAGAATGAATATGAATGTAAATATCTATAACTGGCTGTGATCATCAAGTGGGCCACCTGGCCTGTGTCCACAATAAAATAAAAAATATGCACAACATTGAAACCGAATATCTAGTCAAGGATTTTTTCGTGATAACGTTTTAAATAAGGTTTGATTTCCTATGAAAAAGGTGAACGGTCACACAATAACGACTGTTCGAGTACAGAGCGTTTTACGATTTCGTACCTCAAAAGTAAAAACAGAACCCTTATAAGATCACTTCGCTGTCGTCTGTCTATCCGTCTGTCAAGACCGTTTTTCTCAAGAACACGTGGAGTTATCAAATTGAAATCAATCAATATCAAATACTCAGGGCTGCAATCCCTTGAAGCAGTGAAAAATTGAAACTTCTAAGTTTGCGCAATCAAAAGATACGGCCGTTTCTGTTCCATTTGCCGCATATTTATACACTCGCAAGGGAATTATAGGGTACTTCCCGTTGATCTAGAATTATGAAATTTGGAAAGAAGCAATGTCATGTTGCACAAGTAAATGAAACAATCCGAAAACCGTAAATTTGTAGTTACATACCAACTAATTTGTACGGAACCCTCGGTGTGCGAGTCCGACTCGCACTTGACCGGTTTTTTTGATACCGTACTGGTGGAAATGCCAACAATAATAATAAGCCAATAATATGACTGAATCGCTTTCCCAGGAAACGAAAGCATTACCAATAAGTAGTATTCGTTAATCAGTAAACTTCCTTAGCTTCTTACACAAACTAATCCTTCTGTATAACACTCAGTGGTTATCGAAATATCCGAGATGGCGTAACTCATGGTTGGCGGAGCAGCGGCGCGTGACAACCGGCGTCTATCACGCTACTCGTACATTGTACAGCTATGGACTGTATCATAAAGGTGCGTCCAGACCTGGCGAATGGGCCGCGAATGCGCCGCTTGCGAACTGCGCGAGTGTTGCTCGCGTGCGGTTACAGCCTACGTTTGGTGCGCCGCTCTAGTGCAAGTCCGGCAAGACTCGAGTGAGACGCGAGTGCAGCGCGCGCGTATCTCGTGCGCACATAGCTTTTTCGCGTTTGAACTAAGTATGAGCCTCGGCCTCAGTTGTGAATTTGCTTCCGAAGATGTCGGACCATACGACTGCTGTTAGCATAATTGCTGCAGCATCGGCTATTTTATTATTGGCAAAAACTAAAAGGAAAAGCAGAAGACGTTGGTGGCAGCTTCCGTTTTTTAAAATAAGACAGAATAGCAAGGGAGGTGCAGCGCAGGCGGCACGCGCGCACCTCCTGCGCCGCTCGAGTACGGCGCGCAGGGGCTGCGTACGAACATGAAATGCACGCGCGCAGTTCGCAAGCGGCTCGCAAGCGGCGCATCGCCATATCTGCACACACCTTAAGCGTCGGGGACGTCGGGGTTATTCGAGGTCATTCCGGGGGTTGATCTTCATTTGTTATGTTTCATCGCATGTCGGATGGAAGGTGAATTTATAATGTCTTCCGCTCCGTTTCTGTTCGCAAGATTATAAGTATTCCATCTTACTCGTACCTGTAATACCTGCATTATATGCAAATAAATGGTTTTTGTTTCGTAAAGGGATCGAGTTTAAAAGCGAAAATCTATTCGAATTTAGAATGTATGTTCTGTTATAACGTTTCCAAAATTAGAATATGTTATATAAATATACAATTAATAATTCAGTAGTTTTTAAAGTAGGGTAGTGTATTCTATAAACAGCTTTTAATCAAATTAATGAACTGTGTTAAAAGCAAAAAAGCATGAAATTACTACAGTTGGATAGGTTTTTCTATGAAAGGTTTTAGCAGCAATATGTAAATAGTACGGGTTGCGGGCGCGATAGGGCTTGGCGGTCATTGACCCGCTTATTCGGTGTCAAAATGAAGTTTTTGCATGTTTGTAAGAGGCCTAAAGTGGAATTTAATTGTGTTATGACGTTGTTCGTGTGCTTAAAACAAGATATAATTATGTATTATCGACATAGGTACCTACATCTACGCTTATCTATTTCCAATGGGGGTAGACAGAAACTATAGAACGCCACCTGTTAAAATCCGTAGACAGTCCTTTGTATTATCAAGTGTGTTAAATGGATGTTATAGAAAATAAAAAGGACGTACCTATTAAACTCCTTGCTCACGCTATGGGCTTGTAAAACCTAAGATTGTACTCGTAAAAAGGATATTCTATCCTACCTCTTTTCTATAAAACCACAAGATGAGAACAGAATCATTTCACTCTCACTAAAATGTAAAGTGTTCTATGCTGTGCAGCTGCGGAACGATGGGACTTGATTTCGAGAACTGGAACTTTCTAGCAGTCAACGTGTTAAAAATAAATGAATAAGTTCTTTGTGAGTTTTGTATCTGTAAAATAATTGCGCTCAGAATATAATAGAATACCTACTCTTCATTACACTATTTATTTATTCACAACAACAACACTTATAACAAAAAGCCTTAATTACAATTTACAAGCTAACTTTAAAAATATATATTTATATACAAGTACCTATATCATGTCCTGGCTGCGGAAGGCGGAGGGCAGGGTGTTGTGCAGCAGTGGACTGCAATAGGCTGAGTTGATTGGTTGTTGACCTATATCATAGAAAATAAGCACGTTAAGCCGTTGGTCCCGACTGTCATTCGTGGATCTTTGACAGTCGTTACGGGTAGTCAGAAGCCCGAAAGTATGACAACCAGTCTTATCAAGGGGTATCGTATTACCCAGTAATTGGGTTGTGGAGGTCAGATAGGCAGTCGTTGCATGTAAAATACTGGTATTCAGCTGCATCCCGTAGGCTGGAAGCTGAACCTAAAATATGTAGTTGTGAAAAGGCTAGGCAGATGATAGCGAACCTTATAAAATAATACAAAGTAGCCAAAACTCTCGTATTCGACAGTACAATAATAAAAAGAAAAAATGAATAGTTTAAAAAACACTAGAAAAACACGCTTTTATAAATGCACGTAAAAACAATTTCGGCCATTGTTGTTTACATCTTTTGCGAATTTTTTTCTTTATGTCAATATTTACACTATTCAATATATAATAAGTTTGTTATAACCTTGAAACCTGATCGTGTTCAAAGTCCATTACGTGGCCTTTCTCACAAGTGCAAACACGACTATGATACGATATTCCATCATGGAATGCCAGTGCCTATCTTCCGGCTTCATCATCAGACCTTGAAACCTAATCGTGGCCAAAGTTCATTACAAAACTTTTCTAAGAAATCCAAAACAGCTATGATACGATTTTCCATCATGAAGTTTCAGTTCATATCTTCCGGCTCCATCATCAGATCAGTTCGACAGAACCATATTATTGTATTGTCATCAGAACTACATACAGCCGCCAATTTTCATTACGCTACGACCCTTGGAAGATGGTTAAATTAGTTACCTTAGATTCCATTCATACAGGTCGACCTAATAAAAGTGTGTTAAAAAGGGAGGAGCTCATTGGGCATCAAAAAATTCGTCCGCATCACTGTTTATGGGATAAGTGCCCAAAAGGCAGGCAGCATTGCCACGTTGGATGGCAATGATAATTCCTTGAGCTGAAAATAGGCCAGCCCCTCTGGTCACGTGAAGAGTCAACCAACACATACTCTTTACTATGTACACCATACAAATTACAGATATAAATGTAGAAATGTTACTTAAATGACAATGAACGGAATAGATACAGGAAGTAATATCATGTCGAGCATTATAAAAAAGAACTGTTCAGACCTCGCTGGTAATATCTAGGTTTCGGGTCACGTCTATAGTGCAATGTGTTGGAACTGACAGCTTGTCTTTACCCAGACCTACCGCTTTGGGGTCTAACCGCAAGTGTCAATATCGGGTCAGGGCCGTGTCGTGCGAGAATTTCTGCCGCCGCGCCGCCGGTACTGATACTGACGTGTGACTGAACGACTTCATATAAAACGACGACGCCCACGACTTCGTTCGCGTGATTTTTCTTGTTACCGCGACCCACTCTGTCTCATCGAATCGCATCGCCTGCCCCCTTTTTTTGAAGTGAAGCCTATAGCCCTCCTCAAAAATTGGGCTATAATATGATTTTTTTTTTTTTTAATTTGACTGGTACTTCCGGAGATTACCCCCTACATCCAAAAAAACAAACCTCTTTTTCCTCTGTATTTTATAATTATCCTACTAATACTATAAAAGTGAAAGTTTGTATGGATGGATGGATGTTTGTAACTCTTTCACGCAAAAACTACTGAACGGATTTGGATGAAATTTGGCACACAGATATATAACCAGGTTTAACATATAGGATACTTTTTATATCGATATTCCTACGTGATCGAAACTTATGCGGGTGAAACCGCGGGGCGCAGCTAGTTATCATATAAAATGAAGGCACCAATATTTTTCAGTCAAGTTTCTGAATATGACACGGATGTGCATGTGATATACAGGGTATAAAACATTAAAAGACCAATCACAAAGTCTTCACTCACGCATTCTGTATATCAAACTAAGTAACAATCTACAAAATATGAATTGCGGGGAATGTACTTTCATTTTTGGCGTAAAAAATCGCTGCAACGGTTAATAAGCCGCAAGCAACGGTTCAACGGTCTATATCGGTGAATTTAAAGTTAAGTTAGAACATTTAAGACTTGGTTTTGGCAAAATAAAACGTCAAATAAAGTTAGAACTTTGACCCTCAATATCTCCGGTCGCAGGCGTGACTGCTATGTGTGGAGTTCTGGGTTAGATTACTACGTCGGGCACAGTTCAATAGATTTTTCATCAGGAATTTCTTAATAACAACCCCGAGTCATCACCTGTGCCTGGTTAAAAGCATTGGGCTCATCCCTACTACATGGGACATGATAACTGACGAAATGTTGGAGAACTATACCACCTCTGCCCACCCCAATTCAAGGAAAACAGACGTGATGTTACACAGTTCACAAACAAGCCAGACACTTCAGCAACTGCAAGTAACAATATTTAGCAGCTCTAACTTGACGCCTGAACTTAACTAGCGGCCCCAAGAGATCAAACAGCGCAGCTGAATTCACATCGCAGTTAGATTGTCGCCGGACGAGGACGCTAACTTCAGAAACTAGGTATTCAGCTGTGCGGCTTCTACAAGCCATTTACCGTAGTTGCTAGATAAGTTTCTGTAATATATATTTTTTTTAAACGCTGCCCCACACTGGGAATTACTCCTGTATCGTGGGTGCGTTTACAAACATTTAAACTCACATACACAAACTGCTTTTCATTCTATACCGAGTTTCGAGTTTCCTTTGCGGCATTATGTTCTTCTATGTTTTTCTAATCAACTTTTATTTATCCAAGGCCTATGTCCAGCTGTGGACGTCTCTCGGCTGAAATTATGAATTAGTTTTATTTGCATTTCTTTTTTAATTCATTATTATGGTACGGTTTACCGTTCGGTTCTCCGTGCCTCGGAAAGCACGTTGGTCCCGGCTGTCATTTGTGGATCTTTGACAGTCGTTACGGGCCGCCAGTAGCCCGAAAGTCTGACAACCAGTCTTACCAAGGGGTATCGTATTACCCAGTAACTGGGTTGTGGAGGTCAGATAGGCAGTCGCTTCATGTAAAATACTGGTAGTCAGCTGCATCCGGTTAGACTGGAAGCCGACCCCAACATAGTTGGGAAAAGGCTAGGCAGATGATGATGATGAAAGCTACGGTTTCCTTTTGCTTCGTTTACGTTCATAAATCTGGTTATACTCGCACGCCTGTATGTAACGGCGTAGGATAGCCTCTACCAGCAGCTTGGTCATCGTATTAGTGGTTTAGTAGCTTCAATATTATCAGTATTGTGCCGGAATATAGCAGTTCGTCGTAGACGTGGTACGACAGCGGTAAAGAAGGAATAAAGAAAGAAAAAACATTTATTTAGCACAGACTAAAAGACAGCCAACACACCAGATACATACATCAGATAGCAAGTAATAAAAAACAAATAGAAAGTATAAAGACCGATGTAAGAAATTAGCAGGAAAGTGTGCCTCACGGCTGCACCAAAAAGGCCCAGTTCAGCAAAAATGCCAGACAATAGTGCCTGACGCTGGTTATCAACTGAACCTGATGTGTGAGGTGACGGATGTAATTCAGGCATACACTGCAACGTGACGTTTGTATGCATACTTAAATAAGATATTAATATGTGACAGATAAAAAATAGTAACGAATATGTACTTATATAGTGTAAGTTGAATAACATTGCAAAAATAAACCAAAAAGTAATGACAAATATAGTGAGACGGCCGCGTGATAGACCTTCGTTAATATGTAAATAAATAAATTCTTCGAAACGACTCAGAACAACGCTACCCCTGATACTTTTGCCATCAGAAGACAGCTGCCACGCAAACATCGATGCGACGCTCTGCTAGAGTGACTGCCACCTGCCAGTGTCGTTATCTGACCATTTCGGAGGTTCCAGTAACTTCGTAACAAACCGAGGCGGCGCCACTTGCTGCGCCGTCATATATGTATTATGTAGTAATTACCCCGTTGCTCTTGTGGTTGCAAGCGTGACTGCTGAGCGTGGGGGTCTTGGGTTCAATTCCCAGGTCGAACAAAGTGTTATTTATTGGGTTTTCCATTAGGAATTTCTTAGCAACAGCGCGGAGATGCAAATTGGCGGTTTAATACCACCGTGCCATCGGAAAGTGTAAAGCCGTTGGTCCTGCGCCTGATCTCTCCCCGGTCGTGTCAGATTGCCGTGCCATCGATGAGAGTAAAGGAACAGAGAGTACACCTGTGTTTGTGCACATACTTGTGCACTATAATATGTCCTGCGTAACTGGCCAATATCGACCGAAATCGGCCGGGAGGCAATTTTTTTATTTTGTGTTCATTATATCTAAACTTGTTAGTATTCAAAATATTTAAATATTTGCGCAGACAAGCTCCAACAGGCACCTCAAAGGAGCTGCCCTCCACTTTGCTTTTTTTTTTTGCTTTTTTATTACCTGGAGTTCCTTTTGTCGTTTCGCAATGTAAAAGCCTTTCGTAGTAGTATTTATGAAAGTTCCTTCTAGCGGACACAGGTTTTAAAATGAGTTATAACTCATTTTAGAACCAGGGAGAAATTCTGGCAAGTCTCGCAAAGGCTGGGTAATAGAATGCAGTGCGCATTGCGGTAATCATTTATATGTTCCGGATGAGATTAACACGGACGATAAAATTCATAGATTAGTAGTAGTATATAAATAATTAGCCTGTACTGTTCCCACTTCTGGGGCACAGGCCTCCTCTCTGTACCTAGGTTCGAACTCACGCCTCGTAAATCAGAGCCCATAACACTGGGCCACCAATGCTCTCAGATTCTATCTCTCTATGATTTAGATCTATGATTAAATTAAAGTTTTCTGGGCAGTAGACGGCAATGTTTGTTACTGCCACATGCAGCAACAATGTAGGCAACAACAGTCAATAGTAGACACATGTATCATCGAAGTCGTAATTACTTTAAGTACAACTCTTGACAACAATTGAAACTATCTACTGTCGCAAAGACAAATAAACTTTGATGTTTTATGACGTGTAAGTGAAAATTAGAGCAGTAATGGCCTAGTTGTAACGGCCTCGATTTACGAGTTGTAGGGTTTTGCAGGTATGAGGAACAGGGTGTAAAGTTCACTCATCCTCCATAGAAAAGGGAGGATCCTCCGACCAGACGGGTGTTGTATCTGGTGGGCAACTGCCCAACGATTCATGTCGGGCTGTTGTATATATGCTAGTCGCGCCGTAAACTGATAAACTCTGCTTGCGCGATCCAGGATTTTTGCGTAACATCAGTACGATGCGTAGTTCGCATGTGGCGGTGTAGATGCTACCGGTACAGGGTCGTAGATTCGAACCCAGACAGACACTTTACGCTAGGGCTTTTCAAATACCAATATCTCGCTTGAGAAGCACGCGTTCCTACGTTATATCTTAGTTTACTTTACGCGAACTGGCAATCATAGCTATTGCACTCGACGACGAAGAGAATAATTTGTGGGCGACGGGGCGAAAAAAAAAGGAAAGAAAGAAAATATTTTGTTTGAGGAGACAGCCGTACGAGTGGCGCGCATAACACGCGTGGGTGGTGAGGGGTCCCCACGAGGGCGGCGAGGCGCCAGCATGCATACCGCTTGCAGGCGTATCTTCACCGGAGAGCGGGCTGGAGTAGAGAATCGGGTAAGTTGAGGAACAGGTTAATTGATAATCTGGTGGGTTAAGAATCTGGTGAATTGAGAATTTGGTAAACTGCTCATGAGCCTTGTTCGCTTGAAGAGCGCGCTCAGTGCGATGTTTGAGCTGCCCGCAAGCTGTCTTGTCATCTGGATTGTCATCGTAAAATGTGCTGTAATGCATTTGATTTAAAATCCTTACTTATTTGCTATGTCCGTGTGGTGCTGTTATATTGAGTGATGCTCTTAAGTATACTCCAATACCAGTTTCTGAATTGAGAATTTGGAGTTGAGAACTTCTCCTTCAAACTGTACCTACCTACTTCAATGAATCGTTGAATTTATAATTTTACGTTTTTTTGCTAAGAAATGTTGAATTTCGCGACGGAGTTTGAGAAGTTCTTAACTTAAAATTCTCAGTTCGGTAATCTTCGTATAATTACATCTTCACAATCGTAATGTTTTTAATGGTTCAGTGCGGCGTAGTTTCTTATTGCCTATTTCGCAACTCAATGCATGTTTATGCCAGTTCACAGCTTTCTTCTCCTGGAAACATAAATAAATGGTTGATAAAATTGCAAGCGGGGATAATGGGGCCTTCGAACTGGTGATAAATCTAATAACTTAAGTTATTCTGATTAGTTATTGGCAATAGGCCTCCGATATATACAGTCTTAGGGCCCGAACACACGTACCATAACAACCCCACGTGACTGGGCGCTAATTTGTATGAAAACGAATGGTTTATTCACACGGACCACATTTGACAACATTTGGCCGTCAAAATATACCGTGTGGACGATACCGACCACATCAAGGTGACGACGTCGCAGCCACAACGCAACCTCAACGTTTCCCCGACGCGACGACACTGTCCTAGCCGGAATCGATCTGTCTGCAAACACTAGCCACAACATAACCACATCGCAACTACTAGCGACAGCGCAACCACTATGCAATGCCGCTATACGGTGGATACAATGTTATGAAAAAAAGGTAGGACAATAAAAAACAAATGGAAAAAAAGGATATGAAAAATACCTACTGATTTACTTAAACTTCTTCAGAATATAATTTTTTTTTAAAGAAAAATGAATCGCCTTTCTAAAAAACACGAACTTAAAAGTGAAAAATAATATTATATTTACTTCACTTTACATAAAACCTTGTCTTAATTTTAAGATGTCGGCGCCAAATCCCAACTTCACTTTATTATCCTAAGTATTTTTTATGTAGATTAGGGTTTTGCTATTGTAAATATTTCGTGATTATTTAGGTTTTATTAATAGTTTTAATTCTGTTCTAAGTACTTTTTGTGTAAATTAATTAACGTTGGGATTTGGAGTCGAATACCTACAGAACTAATTTTTTTTAAGTCGGTTAAAAATTGTTTTTTTTTCGTGTATATATATTTTTGGGGCCTATTACACGTGTGAACAGGCCCTTAAATTTAACGTGACAAAATGTGGAGGTAGATACTATTCACATCTGCTGACATCTTCGGGTATTACAGGCGTGATTTGTGTTATCCAAATGACTGAAAAACCAAATCTGAATGACTCTGTACTAATAATACGATTAATTACCCGCAATACTCTGATTTCGGTTACCCGTTACTCGAGGCCGAGCGAACGAGGATATTTTAATCATTCGGCGCTATACTACTATAGCGAAACACTGCGGATATGATGTGTATCGATATATTAACAGGCTAAAAGAAAAAAGAAAGTAATTTGACGATGTTTTTTTATGGGGTCATCGACGAAATATCAGTTTAAATACCGTTTTTAGGGTTCCGTAGTCAACAAGGAACCCTTTTAGTTTCGGCATGTCCGTCTGTCTGTCTGTCCGCGGTTTAATTATTTAGGGTACCTCCCTTACTTGTAAAGTGGGGATGACAATTTTTTTTTCTGCCTTCCCATAGTGTGGGATATCGTTGGATAGCTCTTTCAAAAATATTAGGGGGTTGGGAAGACCGTTTTTTGATTAAGTGAACCGTTCGTTACTTATCAAGCTTTAAAGTACCAATTTTCGTTGGAGTCAAGTGTCCACCCACTAAACGGTTGTAGTTAGAAATTCAAATGTCACGGCAGTAGTACCTCTGCCTATATATAACGAAGTTTAAAGGAAAACTATCACACATAAGTGGGCTTTACAAGTTTACGAGTAATAGTCGACCAATTGTATTTGACTCGAAAATTTCGAACAACTCCATAGAAATGTCGATAGATGGCGCTAAGCGTCAGTTGTATCGTAGTCAACTAGGTATTAGTTATTAGTAGTTAGTATTAGTCGAGTAGTTGTGTCGTCGTAGTTGTGATGTAGTTAGAGCATGGTACGAAACTATCCCCCCCCGGTGGGTTCCCGCATTGTCGAGGCGGGGGGGCTCAGTAGCCGTGGTGGATTGGGCCACGGTGAAGCTAAGAGGAACCCGAGGAGCGGCCGCTCGTCTAGGCTGTGCGGAAAAGCCGACGACGTAGCGGCCGGCGGGTGGGTGGCGGTGCCGCTTGGGCGACATCGCAACCTACCCGAGGCGGGCCGCAATGTTTCCCCTGTGGGAGACATTGCGGCTGAGGATTAGAGGCCGCGGCGGGAGAGGAGTGTCGGTGTTACGTTGCCGCTCTCCCTACCTTCCGCGGCCTTGACGGGGCCGCCACCGTTCGATGGCGGACGCGGTGGGGCCGCAGGGGAAGAGGAGTGTCGGTGTGTCGTTGCCGCTCTCCCTATCCTCTGCGGCCGTAGCCCCCCCATCCTGGGGGGCATGCGGGGCCTGCCAATTAGGCGGGCGTGGGGGCCAGCAGGCAGCGGGTGCGGGGGCACCGTTGCCTGTATTGCACAGGCCTCCACCAGTGTTGGACGGGAATGGCTAGGTGCTCCCGGCCATTCTCGTAGCCCCCCTATGTGGGGGGCATGCGGGGCCCGCCATAACATCTAGGCGGGCATGCGCCGGGAGGGCTATGGAGGTAAAGGCTATGCCTATTCCCGTGGCCCTCCCATCACGGCGAATGAGGGAACACCGCTGAGTTTTAGTGGGTATACTGTCATTCCGACAGGGAGTCCCACATACCCCGTCTCGTCCCCCGTGAGGCGGGCATGCATAAAGCATTTCTCAGCGACAAAAAAAAAAAAAAAAAAAAAATGGTACGAAACTATCAGTCAGCGAATACGACCCGCACTTGGCTGTTATAAAAACACGCAATTACACTGCCGACCGTCTACTGTGATTTCAACCAACCGGTAGTCATAAAGTTAAGGAAAATGTTATCATTATGAAAAAAAACTTATCTGTGTTTCAGCGAAATGATATAGCTTGAAGTTTGTTACGCAAACAGTCTAAAGTTCGAGGCGTTTTCAAGTTTTGCAAACATTGTGCTAAAAATCACAGCGTGTTCTGAAAATTCTTTCTACTTTTTTTAGATTTTTTTTTTTAGGCCTATCATCATCTGTCCAGACTTTTCCCAACTATGTTGGGGTCGGCTTCCTGTCTAACCGGATGCCGGATGCAGTCGGGGCCAACAGCTTAACCTGTTTTCCGAGACGCGGAGGGGTCTTGCTATGTAAAGATAATATATGTAAACAGCCGCACGGGTCGATTGCCGTGGTTCGTCCATGGATGGGTGACCATCTTTACATACCAAGACTTCACCGTGCCTCGGAAAGCACGTTAAGCCGTTGGTCCCGGCTGTCATTCGTGGATCTTTGACAGACGTTACGGGTCGGCAGAAGCCCGAAAGTCTGAAAACCAGTCTTACCAAGGGGTTTCGTATTACCCAGTAACTGGGTTGTGGAGGTCAGATAGGCAGTCACTCCATGTAAAATACTGGTACACAGCTGCATCCGGTTAGACTGGAAGCCAACCAATATGGTTGGGAAAAGGCTAGGCAGATGATGGCGATGTAAGTTTAACCTTCCTGTAATTTACCTTCCGGAATACATTCTCTCTAAACGATGGTGAAAACCGCGTGAAAATTCGCTGCATAGTTTAGAAGAACAAGGACGTTACGCAGGCAGACACGAAAAGGTACTTTAATTTATAATTAAACTTTGTATATATATAGATAAACGTATATATCTCTCGCGACCTCGGCGGGTAATGATAGTGGGCGTATGACTAAGATCTAAATTAAAATATAAAGTCATTTATTCAAATTAGGCTGGGAATCAGGGGTACTACAGCTCTCTATGTTCGTCAACAAAGATACGGGCGCGTACGAAAGTAGTTGAACCGTCAAAAACAATGTTTTTACGCAAAAAAAAACAACCGACTTCCAAAAAAGACACTACAAAGTGAAAAATAACTTTAATGATAGATGATTTTATTTTGTAAGTAGGTTTATACACTTTTACACGTCAATCATATTTTAAAACTAGATGAGGTCGGCGTTTCCTATCTGACTAGTCTGAGAAAAAAGGCCGAAACAAACTCAGAGGTCACAGTCTCTTTTAAAGTCCAGACATAATCTTTGTCAGATCATATGAAGACCGATTAATTAATAATTTCGGAAGTTGGTATCCCTTTTTTTTTTGAGGATGGGAAATCATCAAATGACCCCTCCCGCTCTGAGTGGAGCGGAAGGGAGTGTCAGACTCTTACTGACTAAAACCCACCCGTGTTCCTTCCTTAGCCCTTTCTATTCCAGGGCAGCGGTAACCCTTTCGGACGATCCCGCTACCCTGGCAGGCTTCGGCCCTATCGGGCCCCGTCATCTGCTGACATCTCTTTGAGGCGCGCGTGGAACACAACGCTCCGTCCGGCACGGGCCTGGTCCTGATCGGACGGTGAGCTACCCATTACTCACCGCCCGCAGGCCCGCGCCTACGGTGGCCGGGAGTCGTCACGTGGCTCCCGACGCCCGGAGCGTCTCCCGCGGCGGCTGAGGCGTGAGGTTCTTTCTCTCAGCCTCTCAGCCACCTCCTTCGCTAGCATGACTGCTTCGCAGAAGGAGGTGACTGCCTCCCACTCCCTCTCGCCCCGGACCATGGCTTGCACCAGGGCCGGACGCGAGAGGTCGCCGCCGTTGCCGATCGCCTCTACGAGGACACGGTGGGGCTCTGCCCAAGCAGGGCAGACCTCCACCGTATGCTCCACCGTGGCCTCTGGGCGATCCTGGCAGTGGTGACACCCGGGCGTCTCCTCCCGCCTGATGACGTGAAGTTGGTATTATATACGCTTTTTTTTTTTTTTTTTGTTTTTTTGTGGATGGGAAATCATCAAATGACCCCTCCCGCTCTGGGTGGAGCGGAAGGGAGTGTCAGACTTTTACTGACTAAAACCCACCCGTGTTCCTTCCTTAGCCCTTTCTGTTCCAGGGCAGCGGTTAACCTTTCGGAAAATCCCGCCGCCCCGGCAGGCTTCGGCCCTATGGGGCCCCGTCCTCTGCTGACATCTCTTTGAGGCGCGCGTGGAACACAACGCGCCGTCCGGCACGGGCCTGGTCCTGATCGGACGGTGAGCTACCCATTACTCACCGCCCGCAGGCCCGCGCCTACGGTGGCCGGGAGTCATCACGTGGCTCCCGACGCCCGGAGCGTCTCCCGCGGCGGTTGAGGCGTGAGGTTCTTTCCCTCAGCCTTCCCGCCACCTCCTTCGCTAGCATGACTGCTTCGCAGAAGGAGGTGACTGCCTCCCACTCCCTCTCGCCCCAGACCATGGCTTGAACCAGGGCCGCACGCGAGAGGTCGCCGCCGTTGCCGATCGCCTCTACGAGGACACGGCGGGGCTCTGCCCAAGCAGGGCAGACCTCCACCGTATGCTCCACCGTGTCCTCTGGGCGATCCTGGCAGTGGTGACACCCGGGCGTCTCCTCCCGCCTGATGACGTGAAGTTGGTATCCCTGGTTTCGCATTTTCGTTATTTGCCACCGACTTCCGAAATTAAAGTTATTTTTCAATTTGTAGTGTCTTTTTTGGAGGTCGGTTGTTTTTTTTTTGGAAACAAGTTTTTATTTTTCACTTTTACTCGTAAGTTGTTATTTACCGGTTTTGTTGGTTGTTTTTTTTCGGGTATTTTGGGGGCCCTTTTTACCCGACTGTAGTGGTGAAGATGCTCTCTTCACCGTAGTGGCTCAGTCGTAATGGTCGCAACTTACTACATTGTTGTTGGTCGTAGGTTCGAACCCAGACAGGCGCTTAACTTTGTGTAAATAATTTTATCGCCACTGTTCTCAAAACGGCGGCGAAGGAAAACATCGTGAGGAAACCGGCATGACCTAGGATAAAACATGTGTGGATTGCGGCTCACTCCCTCTCACAGAGAGGCCTATGTCCCAACAGTGGGAACATGCTGATTATCACCTTTATTTTTCTGTTATTTTCTTCTTCTCTTATATATGTTTGTACATAGATATTTAAATGAATAAATAAGGATTTCAGGTTTTAATTTAATATTTTTTTAAATTATTTAAAAAAATATTATTTAAAAAAAAATTGGCTTAAACACGTCGCGTCGTGGGCCCCTGTAGCTCAGGGGCCCCGTAAATTGATACGGCTGATACAGCGGTAACTACGCCCCTGTACACCTTACAAATTATACGTTTAATTAAATTTTCCCTGTTTATAAACGTAATGGTTATGATATTAGTATTATTTGTCATCGCGTTAGTCGTCACTGTGGAGGGAGGGGGCTTGCGTTAACAGTGAATGTAAGTACATATTTGGGCTATTAAATACACAACTGGCGAAAAGTGGGTGTACAGGTAGGTACAGCTCTGCCTAATCCTTTGGGGAATATAGGCCCGATGTTATGTTATCATAAAAAATACAAAAAATAGCAAAAAAACAAAACGACGACACGGTTGGCGCAGTAGCTGAGCGATCGACTGCTGCGCTGCGTGTCGTGGGTTCAATTCCCGTACGGAACAAATATTTTTAATTCCTACAGTTAGTAGTTCCGGGTCTGGCTGTTTGTGTGTATGAGTTTAAATGTTTGTAAACGCACCCACGATACAGGAGTAATTCCTAGTGGGGGTAACGTTTTTATATAAAAAAAAAAACGGCTTGCACTCCGGGATTGCCGGCAGAAGTGAAAACTTGAATATTAACATTGTGCATTTTTGATATTTTGGAATGCGGTCTACTCTCCCTCCGTCTTACGAATTTTCGATCAGGTCACGTGTCCTGACGCGAGCTCCGTCTTACGAATTTTAGATCAGGTCACGTGTCCTGACGCGAGTTTAACATGTTTTACCCATCTCAACAAAAGTGCACAAACCGCTAAAGAAGTTTTCACTTAAAAAAAAAACAAAACATAACATAAAAGGAATTTACAAGACAGATGTGAATGGAAACACCGGGACGCCCGAGGAGGACTTAGGTACCTATAGTGATATGGTGATATTTAAAAAAAAGTTC
This sequence comes from Apamea crenata, assembly GCA_949629185.1. NCBI lineage: Eukaryota > Metazoa > Arthropoda > Insecta > Lepidoptera > Noctuidae > Apamea > Apamea crenata. The sequence continues at coordinate 15,827,624 of OX451357.1, forward strand.
AGATGCATAGTACCTAGGTACTGTAGGGACCTGGAAGAGCCCTCTACGTGTCAGGAGGATTCAAACGACTTATGACTCCTTTTAAATTATATATTGGGCGAACGTCTTTACATATTGTTCCCTAAATTACCACTGACAGAACTAAACCAAAATCCTAATTAGAATATATGACACTAGCTTGAACGTTCGAATGGAACCCGCGTATAAATATAGCCGGCCTGTACCAAATAAGGTTGCCTCCGGCAGACAAGCTCTACAGTACCTACTCGCAATCGGCGTGAGTGTATGACAAGATGTATGTGTGTATGTGTGTGTGCAAACGAGGCAAAAGGAGTATGTAAGGATCGTAGGATGTAGCGTTCTGTAGTTTCTGCCTACCTTCACAATCGTATACTATACCCTGTCCATTAGGTAAACCGTTTTTTGACAGCTCTCTTAAAGCGTAACTATTCCAGTTTTCGTAAAAGTTAACTTTCAAATGCGTAGTAAAATAAATGTATAAACTGCCTTATCTTATTTATTATAGCTTCTTACAGACATTATAATACCGTACGTGTATCAATCAATGTATTGTGTGTTGCTGCAATCCAATCACTAGTTCGATCTGTCAAAAAACGGTTTACCTAATGAACAGGGTATACATTATATATTATGGTTATAAAGGCCTTACATTGAAAGCATACAATCAATGAATTACCCAATGCAGTAGGTATATTAATTGAGAACACTAAGGAAGTCATTATTCACCAATTCGGGCCAATTTGCCTTAACTATTGTACAATTATTGGAAACTAAGTTAGGCGTAATTGTGTTTAGTTTGAACACAATCAAATCATCTAGCATTGTGTAGAACTGACTCATATACACAGTAACTACCTAAAAAAAAAGTTTGGACAGATTTAATTATTTTCGTTCTTACAATATCACGTTTACAACATAAAATATAGTAGCACACATTTTGTAATATCGCCGTACATAAAAGAGTTCTCAGCTTACAAAGTAAATCAAATAAAACGAGTATAAATCGGAACCGGGATCTCGTTTACGCCGGAGTAAAATCTCGTCTATCGCTGACGTCATGGAAGTGTTAAATCGGTGCTAACAATTTGCCATCTGGACATAATTAAAAACCTACGCGGTACGTCGGCTACGCGCTACAACGGCTACGTGCTACACGGCATCGCGATGGATCGGGGGCTCAAATTTCAGGCGGACGAAGTCGCGGGCAGAGGATAGTCGTGTATTTTTTTTTGTGTAATTTATTGAGGTTAAAAGTGAAGCACATAGTATATAACATCTATTGTTATTAGTTTTATTTATTTTTCTACAACTTTATTAGATGTTTACCAGGTTTGTTGAAACAAAAGAAAAGTTTTGTTGAACGATTTTATAAGGCTGACCAAGTGTGCAAATACAATGGCGTCAGGAGCTTTGTTGCCTCTTAGCCACTCAGATAGAAACAATAAAAAAGTCGAGGTACAAAGGCTACTCTGTACTGGTTCATTTTATTACGCATTCTTTATCTCATGGCTGGCTCGTTGGTCTGGACTCTAGCGAAAGCAAAAGCGCTACTGCCGAGCAAGAGGTCTTGGGTTCGATTACCAGGCCGGCACATGTTTTATGCAAATAAATAAATAAATAAAGCGTTATTGGTTTTTTGCATCACGAATTTCTCAGTAGCAGCTCAAAGTCTGGTGTAGTGTCCGATTCATGGCAATTATTACACCACCATTATTACCCACCCTCCCACCATTATTATCACCACCTATTACATGGGACTCAAACATAACTGGCGAAATGTGGGTCGTACTATAGGTTACCTCTGTCTAACCCTTCGGGTGTATAGGCGTGATGTATTGTTATGACTGTCTTTATTTCATGGACGTCAATATTTTTACAGTTGAACTAGTTATTGCTCTTGATTTTGTACGCAAGGAAACTTTAACTCTCCGTTTGAATTGTTCATAAGTTCAGGGTTGGACCTTGAGTCTTCTGCACGTGTAAACCCTCTGAGGAATAAATCTTTAAATTTGTATGCTAATACCATCAGTGGTTTCGTTTATTCATTGGCTAGTCGTAGTTCATTTTGACAGTTCAACAACATTCATTGCGTTATTTACGTGTTGAGCAGACAAATTTTTCGAACTTATGAAGCAATGGATTAGCGATTTGCTTCAAAATGATTCAGATTCCGATTGATTGTGTGTTACGCAATTGGGGTGCTGCTTTATACAGTGCCAAAAGACACATCACGCAGGCGCCATCTACGCATTCTGTGCATGAACCTAATTTAGTTTGTGCAAACATAATTGTTGGGAAACGACTTTTAGTTTTGGTATGGAATTTCGCTGTTTAATTAAATAAAGTCCTCCAGGCAGTGTTTCGGCCACGCGGCAAATTAAGTGCGGTTTTCGCAAGTGAATTGTTTTGTTCAATTTTAATCGTTCCATTCGTTCATACACGTACCTACGATGCCATCTGGGGCCTTATGTGCTCTATACTACTACTACTCTCTATCTCTAGAATTATGTTTTATCTAGATGTATTGCACAGTCAGAACCAATTTATAAAAAAAAATATTGTATGTACACGATACAATTTTAAACTACCACCTATGTCAGAACATATTCACAGTTCTCAATAACATAGACACAAAAAGTTATGTTAATTTAATTTTATCGAAGAGGCAGCCCTGCGATTGTGGTGGGATCGCGCGGTGCGAAGCAATCACAACTGTACGTTTGAGCATTTAGGCACATTTTAGCATGCAGCGATTGCTGACGCGACGGAGTAGGCTATTATAGCAGTAGGTATTGGAAATGTTCTACTGACTGAAGTATCTGTTACGTAGTAACTATTTAGTAATCTGTGCCCAGGACCCCACGCTCAGCAGTCGTGCTTGCGATCACGAGACCAACGGGGCAGTTCCGATAGTGCGCAAAGTTACGCACGCAAAACATTGTGCTTATATTACTTTTCAGGGATCGGAGAGTATTTAAAGTAGAGTGCGAGTGAGAATTTAGGATTTGATTCCAAAAAAAAGTTGAAACTTTGATCTTCAATAACTTTCTCTCAAAATCTTCAAACATTCTTACGAATGGTATAAAATCGGGCAAAAGCTCAGTTTCCAAAAGCATTTCCATGTTATGTAACGTTTCTGCGAATGCTCGACGTTGCGTTGCGGCGAGTGAGCATTTACCTGTAACATTTCTTCCTACCTAGCGTTCATTGTTAAAATGTCGGACCTACAGGAACCGTTCGTGCAAAAACCAACGAGCGAATTGGTGTAACATTTTATCGAGCAAAGAATAAAATGTTACACCAATTAGCTCGTCGGTTTTTTGAATCAGGTTGTCACAAAACATCGAGGGTCGTGTTTGAAGTGCGGTTCGATAAAATCTAAAAACGTCGAATGCTCGATGTTATAAGTAAATACTCTAGTCTGTACTCACCTGTGAAGTTATTGCGTGTCCAACACGCCTTAAGATGCACAAAATTTTCTTCAGTACACCAGAGAGAGTAATTTTATTGAATACCTCACAATAACATCAAAATAGATTAGTTTCTAATTCAATGTTCGGTTAATTATATACCTATTTAATCTGTGTTTTCTCAGTAAGTCAGTATACTAAACTTGCGCTGCTTTATACTAAACTTTCGGTGCCCCATCACGCATAAAAATTGGCACAGAGATGGACTAGCACCTTCATTGTTTAACACACTTTCTATCATAATCCGAATGATTTTTATGGAAATTCCTAATACATTGCCTGTTTTGTTTAAAAATTCGTCTGCTCAACAACGTAAATTACGCAATAAATATTGTAAACTATCAAAATGAATGGCATTGCCGTTGTAAGTGTTGACGCAATTCATAATCAGCCTATAATAATCCCACTGCTGGGACACAGGCCTCCTTTCTGTGAGAGGGAGTGGGCCACAATCACGCGGGCCCAGTGTGGGTTGGCGGATGTCACATGCCTTCGAATTTTTGGTTCTAGGACATGCCGGTTTCCTCGCGGTTCCTAGACTTCGGACCGACGACCTTCAACAAGTATTTACGTCGTGGCCGTTACCTCTGGGCCACCACAGCTCTGCATGTTAAAACCACAGGGGCCACAGAGGGTGCCCTTAGCGTGTAGTCGCTTAGTTTATAAGTTTTTTAAGCCCTGGCTGGAGGCTTTAATTTATTGAGGCATCCACAGGCAAGTCCGGTTAAGCAGACGACAACATCCTAGGTCGAAATGCGAGAGGCCATTAAAAAAAAATTGAACCATTCAGCAAGCATTGTTGATCGTACGTGCATCTAAAATCTATCCTAATATTCAAAAATACCAATAGATGGCATAGTTGGCAGGTTAAAAACATTATGTAGTGTCCGAGACGTTGAGTCAAAAAATTACCTAACCTTTTTTGTAACAAAAACCTTTATTAAGTACGCCTCGAGTCTTTAGTGATCTTAAAACGTTTCCACTTGACTCGACAAAGGGGCGTTTTGATGTTAGTGATTTTTTAGGGAGAAAGTTTTCTGATAAAAATTATATTATAAAACGTTTAAAAGAAGTTGTAACTTGGACGAGCCATATTTTTTACCTCCCAGATAGCTACGAGTACTTGTTAGGTTGTTGATTAAATATACAGGGTTATTTGTAAAACACCAACAACCTCTTAAGTGGTCATTGTACTCATCATTATGAACGACTTTTACTATAGGAACAAACCTGAAACCGCGAAAAAAAATCAGCTCCTCCCTACATTTTGACGAGTAATGCGAACATAAATGTAGGGAACAGCTGATTTTTTTTCGCGATTTCGATTTCGACATGGTTGGCGCAGTGGCTGAGCGATCGACTGCTGCGCTGCGTGTCGCGGGTTCGATTCCCACATGGAACAAATATTTGTATTGCCTACAGGTAGTTGTTCCGGATCTGGCTGTTTGTGTATGTGAGTTTAAATGTTTGTAAACGCACCCACGACACACGAGTAATTCCTAGTGTGGGCCAACGTTTTTAAAAAGAAAAAACCTTCAAAATCTAGTCGCAATCTCGTCTCAGCTAGAATCAATGTCAAAAACTGGTCAAAAATGTAGGGAAATTAGAGGTATTTTTGACTGATTAAGACTGAGATCAGACTGTGAACGTTCTGAAAATTACAAGAAAGACCCCTCTGGTCATGCTGACTTAATAGTCTGATTGTGTGGTGCAAAGCGCTCCGTTGCAAACTAGCCTGGAAGCAGATGTTAATAAATTCATCGCAACGCTGCTACGTCTTCGTTATTTCATTACTTTGGATGCAAGGTTGATATCTATAACAATATCACGCCTCTATTCCCCGAAGTAGTAAGCAGAAACTGTAGTGCAATCATATTTTGCTTGTTTAGTTACAGATCCCATGTAATTGGGGGCGAACTTATTAACTGCGACCCAGAGTTGAAAATGAAAAAAAAGGAGTTGGGCAGGACACCTGGCAAGGCGCAGTATTGACAGGTGGAGTAAGGCTGTGACAGACGTCCAAGGACTGGAAGACTTGATGTCGGTCGTCCGCCGGCGAGATGGGCAGACGCCATTGTTGCCATCGCGGGCAAAACCTGGATGGGGCTGGCACAGGAGCGTGGTAATTGGCACAAGAAAAGACAGGCCTATGTCCAGCAGTGGGAAAGTCGGGCTGGGATGATGATGATGAGAGTTATCACATGGAAGAAACCAATAACAATTTTTCAGTTCCGGGGATCAAGTCCAGGAGGTCTACTCCGAAGTAGTATCGGCTGAAAGTTCGGCCGTTTCCTGCTACAAAGTTACTATTTGGTTCGGTCGGTCCCGATCCTACACTCCTACACTCTTTCGAATATTGACTGTGGTCCTGACCCAACTGAGCCTATCCGAACTTATCATTTTTAGAATGTCCAATATTGTAATTATTTGAGGATCGCAAAAAGAGCGAGAATTAATGCTATCATTAATTTGTGTGTTCAATAATATTTTTATGAGCGCAAAATGGGAATTAGTAGATTAAATACATGCCTTTATCCCATCTACTTACCAAAGAAGCGGCGCCGGGCGTGCCGATAGAGTTTGTAAGACAGCGCTGCAGGTTAGGGTTGGTTAGTCGCCACTACAACCATATCAGCTCTAAACTATAAAAATTAATATTTATAATGACATAAAGAATATAAAAATTAATATTTACCCTATGACTAAAAATCTACTGAAGAGAAAAGTGACTGACTGGCTTAAATCCTTGTCTTATGTAGAAACTGAGTAACTTATGGTATCATGGACACGGTAAACACACACAAACACACCATAACACACACATACACACTTCACCCTACCTCCACTCTACATTTATACTACATAGTAACCTTCACATAAATATTCTCATTTTTATTCCTTTTTATTTTTTTTTGTAATTCTTTGATTTTATTTTTTTTCCCTCAGAATTTCATCATCTCGGTATCAACTAAAAAAACATCAAGCCAGCAAGTTGAACAAAGCAACATAATATAATGCACACAAAGCAGCATATTGTTTGACAAAAGAAATACTTTATTCACCCACTACGAAAATGTCCGACAAGAATATGACTGTATTATTTAAAAATCTGAATGTTCTAGATGGTTTGCAGACAGAAATAATGAATACCTACAGGAGCTTGGCTAGCTGTTTACAAAGTAATTTTTAATATTATATTGAAACAAAAAAATGCTAAATACAAGTTTCTTCTAAATACAAATGATTTTTTATTTCTAAAGACCGTACTGTAATTTGTTTTGGAGAAAGCACAATACGTATCCAATATTATATTGCCACATTGCATATTCATTGTTAGTGACTATGAATAAATTTGATTCACAAATAAATGCAAACAAAGTGTTAATTTGAATTATGTAGTGTATGCCTAGCGGTGGTTGGTGGGTAACAAATATACATAGATTTATTTGTGTTTATGGTTTATGTTGGTTTGTGGTTACAAATAAACATAGGTTTGTTTGTGGTTATGCGATAACACTTAAGTCGCATTCAATTGTTTATCCAAGGTAATTTTATTTTATTTCAAACTTATGTCTGTTTCTGAACGAATTAATTACGATGTTTTATTTGTTTAAATGAGCCTGTCATAAATAGGTATAATGTACGTTACAGCGATTTCATTTCGGGAACTTTTTTTCCTAAATGGATAAGGAATAATATTATTTTATAATAGTTATTGGATATACTTAAGGGGAGGTGGAGACTTGACGTGGGTAGTAATTGAATTATATATTTCTAGCTCACAACTCGCCAACTCCACCACTTTGTACATTTCTACGTAATTTAAAAACTTGCTCGACCATTTCTCGTACATCTTATAAATAATAATCCACATGATGGATGGTTAGATTCAGTCGACGTGCGGTAATTACGAGTTCCGCAGCATAATCCCAAGACTGACGAGGGGTTCCACAGACTAGCTTGATAAATTCTATGCGCTAATTACGTTCCTGGCTTAAAGGGGTGCTGCAGACTGATTTACGTCATATTTTAAAAACTTATAGCTAACTTTTCTAAAGGAAATGATTAAATTGAGTAAAGTAGTTACATATATTGATACGCAATTTCATTCAACGTTCAATCAAAATAGAAGGAGGATTAAACTGTTACTAAAAATGTTTTAATTGAAAAACCCAAAACGCTAGGTGACTTGGAGATCAACAACACGCTTTGCAGTAGGCACACCAAGTCACCAATAGTCACACGAAACAATAGTTGTTTAATGAATGAATAAGGTAGTAATAAAATCAATAGAGATCATTCTATGGAGCGTGTTTTTTTCAGTTGCTTTCAGTCACTGCTTGGCAAGGGTCTCCTCATAATATTCCACTTTTCTTTGTGCTGTGGCTTCTCTCTCCTTGATTACGAACGAGTCCAAATCGTCACGCTAGCATTTCTTAAGCCTGCCTCAGTGTGGCTGTGTACAACAACTAAATTGGAAGTGGAAATAGTTATAGGAGTTTGCCATGAATGCCAGCCAGGCTTTGATTAAGTACCGAACCATTCTACACTTGATAAAGAAACTTCAGCTATTGATAAATCAGTATGATTATTGATCATTCAGTATGATCATTTTGTGAATTCCGTCGTTGAATATGTATGGTCATGCGGGAGAAGGAGGGGGTGGGGTGGGGTTGGGGGGTGAAGCAATCAGTTAGTCTCTGGTAACTATGGACCGGCTCGTTTCCGAATATTAATATCCTACATATGCATACTTTTTTTTTTTTTTTTTGGGTTGGATATCATCAAATGAAGTCTCCCGCTCTGGGCGGAGTGGGAGGGCGTGTCAGACTTTTACTGACTAAAACCCACCCGTGTTCCTTTGCCTTTCCCAGTTGCCTATGCCAGGGGCCACGGTATCTCTTTCGAACAAGCCGCGGCCCTGGCAGGCATCGGCCCTAGCGGACCCTGTCAGTTACATATGCATACCTGACCATAGGATTCAATTGAATACAAGACAGACAGGTTAATTGCACATAGTTAAGGGGCTTGTGGCTAAGTAATAACAGCCGCACGGGTCGATCGATCAGGTTAAGCTACCCTTGCCGCGGTTGGTCCGTGGTTAGGTAACCATTTTTTACAAACAAAGACCTCTCCGTGCCTCGAAAAGCACGTTAAGCTGTTGGTCCCGGCTGTCATTCGTGGATCTTCGACAGTCGTTACGGGTCGTCAGAAGCCCGAAAGTCTGACAACCAGTCTTACCAATGCGTATCGTATTACCCAGTAACTGGGTTGTGGAGGTCAGATAGGCAGCCACTCCATGTGGAATCCTGGTATTCAGCTGCATCCGGTTAGACTGGAAGCCGAACCCAACATAGTCGGGAAAAGGCTAGGCAGATGATGAGGTTTTTATTTATGTCATATTTCTTTTTATTTCTACAACGGAGGTTAAAACTTGAAACGACATAAAATGTTACCTACAGAATGAAATGTGAAATCCCTACAATACAATATGCTACAAAGAAATAGCTTACAGGAAGACTTTACTTTACTTTATTTTTATCCAAGCTGGAGGCAACGGAAAAGCTTTGAAAGGGCAGACATTTGATCGTATAATGTTGCACAAGTGAGTGGCCTTGGACGTCAGAAAAATAGAGTGGAAGAATGAATTTTTCGCACGAATAACATTTTAAGAACACATGATTTTCTTCATAGTGGTTCGTCATACAATACAGACCCTTGTATGGTTTGACGAACAACTATGCAGACAATTTCACAATATAAAAATGTGTATTTCGGCCATGACCGTATGTCAATCTCAACCGAGACTAGCCTTCAGTCCGGGGGACATTATAGCACACAAGTGTGTACGCAGACACAGTTGTACTCCCTCTTCCCTTACTCTCATAGTCCGAAGGTCGGTCTGACGTCTACAACCCAGTTATTAGGTACCTAATACGATACCCCTTGGTAAGACTTGGTTGTCAGACTTTCAGGCTTCTGATGACCCTTAACGACTCTCAAAGATCCAGGAATGACTGCCGGGACCAACGGCTTAACGTGCTTCCGAGACACGGAGGGGTCTCGGTATGTAAAGATGGTCACCCATCCACAGACCAACCGCGGCAAGCCCTCTACATAAATAACAACTTATACCTAATTAATTCATAAAAATAACTATATGTGTGTCCTTCGTATATTTCAGTAGGTTGCTCGTTAAAAACCTCTTTAAAATGTCGACTATTTGGTAACTGGTTACGATCACAGCATTTCGGCGAAAACATTTTTCATTTTTAAGTGGATACTAACAAGATGCATTTCGTATTCGACATTTATTAATTCAAATTTAAAATATGCTGTTTAAGGGGAATGCGCTAACGTTGCCCACGAAAATTCACGAAATTTAAAATAACTTACGTTTTTTGGAATTTGCAAGTCAGCGTCAAGTAGTATGTTGATTAAAATATATGATTAGCGACCATAACTAATATGGCTTTACAGAGTTATAATCAATCAGTAACACAACTCCTCAAGTTAGAATTTGCCTCAAATGATTTCATGAAATAGTCATTCAATACTACTATTCCTAGTTACATCCTTCCTTACTACAATTACAATATTATAAACACAAAGTTTGTGAGGATGGATGAGTGTTTGTTACTCTTTCACGCTTAAATTACTGAACGGATTTTGATGAAACGTTACAATATTATAACTTATATAATAATAATACATAGGATACTTTTTATCCCGATATTCCCACGGAATCAACATTTATGCGGGTGAAACCGCAGAGAGCCGCTAGTAGGGTAATATAACCAAGAGACTTATTATAATTCTATAAATAAATATTTCACATTTAGATCAACACACAACCTGATACTGACAAGCAAATTTGCAATAAACGTAAAATTTGAATTTCGCCACCCTTCTTTTTTTTATGGGAAATCATCAAATGACCTCTCCCGCTCTGGGCTGAGCGGACGGGCGTGTCAGACTTTTACTGACTTACGGCCGTTCCCAATAACCTATCTATCACCAGTTTTGACCTACTAAAGATAGAAAATTCTATTTATCATCGGTTTTGATGTCCCAATACTGATGGTTAGGACAACTAACCGCCATACGCTAACTATCGATGGGAGGGGCTATCTCATAGTGCAGATAGATATTTCTATGAAATTGCAACATTATGCGTCCCAATAATATTTTGACAGCTATCTGTCAGTGATGTCAATACTAAAGATAACCAAATTTGTCAATCCGTCGAATTGCAGGGATATGCATTGTTTATTCAACTAATATTTGTAGAAGTGCAGTGTTTTCATCATTCTTAATAATGTCTGAGTCTAGTGAAAGTGATTTATCAATGTTAATGGAATTATCTGATTGAGACAGTGATTTTGAAGATGAATCCCATAAAAACTACAAGACCCGCGTAAACCATATGAACGAACTAAATAGTAGCGAATTCACGTATAGATTTCGCTTAAACAAAACTGCTGTTGGTAATTTATTAACAGAAATATATCCTTTGTTAAAAGTAACCTCAGAAAGGTAAGCAGCGGGGCGTAGTATAGCCAATGTCTCATCTGCAATAGCAAGGTTATATAGAAATTATATACATATACATAGCAATACTCAGGAAGATTTTTACAATATTAGCCAATTTCCAAGAGTTCTGGGTGCAATTGATGGCACACATTCTAATACAATCACCAAGTAAGTACATTGTATTTTTAAGAAAATTAACTTTTAATATTCATTCTCTACATTGTGTGATTGTTTTAATTTATAGATTCTAATATTGGAGAAGAATTTAGAAATAGGAAAGGATATTTCTCTATGAATGTGCAAGCTGTGTGCGATGCACATTTAAGATTTATGAATGTTGTTGCCCGTTGGCCTGGATCAACTCATGATGCAACAATCTTTAACAATTCAACACTGAGAGGTACCTAACAAAGTGTTTAGTTGCTTCATACTACCTTCATATTATTATAGTGCACAATCTTTAGTCACTTTATTCCATTCTAATGAGACATCTCATTGTGAGACTTATCTATAATCTACCCTTCTTGCAGGTGTTTTGGAGTATGGAAACGGAGATTTCCAGTCATATCATTAAAAATACGGCTATCATTATCAACTACACAGTCAATAATAATAGCAACAGCTATACTGCATAACATTTGTAGACAGATGAGAATTGAAGATGTAATGCCAGAAGTAGAAATACCTAATTAAAATGCAGTCCCAATGATATTACATGAACCTAGTGATAGTAATATTGATGAGCGACAAGACTTGATAAACCATTACTTTGGAGGGTAAGTTATTTGTGATCCTGTCGCGAGGTCTGCCCGTATATGTTAAGACTCTACCATTTAACAGAATCATGTAATACTAGATTATTATGTGGATCTCTTCTGAGGGGTGTAACTTAGGCAGACGTAGCGAATGATAAGAAATAGTAGGTGATTTTTACCTTTGTAGTTTATCTGCTTCGCTTGTTAATTCTTTATGGAGACAGAGCATGGAATGCAGATCAATAAGACTTGAGAGCAGGGGCCACTTTCACCATCTGTAGATAGATATTATCGATGACACTGACACTTCGATATTTTGAGCATCAAGCTATTGGTATTTACTGAAACCATATGTCAAATATTAGGTTTTATTATTACATTACTCAACAGCTGGAACCCGGTATGGGTTCCCCCCCTGGAAGCTCACTTCCAAGGGGGCGAGACGGTGGGCACTCTCTGGCCCTTCATACCGCCTCACTAGTATAGGCTTTAAGGTCAAGCATACCTTTTATTATTACACTACTCAACAGATGGAACCCGGTATGGGTTCCCCCCCTGGAAGCTCACTTCCAAGGGGCGAGACGGTGGGCACTCTCTGGCCCTTCATACCGTCTCACTAGTATAGGCTTTAAGGTCAAGCATACCTTTTATTATTACACTACTCAACAGATGGAACCCGGTATGGGTTCCCCCCCTGGAAGCTCACTTCCAAGGGGCGAGACGGTGGGCACTCTCTGGCCCTTCATACCGTCTCACTAGTATAGGCTTTAAGGTCAAGCATACCCTTTCGGAACGGTGGACACTCTCTGGTCCTTCATACCGTCTCCCTAATATAGGCTTTAAGGTCAAGCGTACCCTTTCGGGACGGTGGACACTCTCTGGCCCTTCATACCGTCTCCCTAATATAGGCTTTAAGGTCAAGCGTACCCTTTCGGGACGGTGGACACTCTCTGGCCCTTCATACCGTCTCCCTAATATAGGCTTTAAGGTCAAGCGTACCCTTTCGGGACGGTGGACGCTCTCAGGCCCTTCATACCGCCTCATTCATCATTCTAATACTAATTGAGATCTCAAGAAGCTTTAGTCTTTCATGTACAACTACAACATACACACTTTGCCAACCTTATTGGTTTGCATGGAATCATCATTCAGCATTTCTGTAATCTATTGAACTATGGGTTCAGTGAATAACATAGTAAGTACTTAGAGAGATTAATTAATCTTAAACATTAGATACTCAGCTTTCAATACAGGGATGCCGCCGGCTCCAACCCCGATACAAACTTACTATCATAGACACGGCTTTTGACTAGTTAAAACACTCAGTTAAAACATCGACATTAAAAATACTGGTTCTTACCGGGTCGGACTGATTTGACAGGTTCTATCGATGTTGCCATTGCATAAAGTTATTGTTGTAATGTTGCTATGTCTGATTATTATTATATTTACATTCGCGGATCATAATCTTCTAAAGGTCCGCGACACTCCCGGCCGGGAAATTAAAGTAATGTTATTAGGTTTTGCGTCCACTCTCTGATCTTCTGCAGAGCTCTCGTGGCCGCAACTCTTCTTTCCTTTGGTACTTCTTTGTCTTTTTTCGGATACTCATTATTCTTATCTTCATCGATCTTATCGTCATCTATCTTATCGTCACCTATCCTCCCGTTAGCCTCTACTGATTCCTCACTATGTATTGATGTATCTTTGACACAGTTGGTTTCGTCTCTTTGATCATTTATAGTTTTACTGGTTTTTCCTATATCTATAGGTTCCATAGCGACGTCTACAGATTGAATGTCCTGTGTGTCGAATCCTTCACTTCCACTTATAGATTCGTTATATACTCGAATAGATTCACTTCCACCGTCTTCTATTTCTAGAGGATATAGATGTGCTAAAGATCTTGTGAATTCCTTGTTACCTATTTTTACATTAGCTACTCTACATAGTCCATCTATTCCCTTTTGAAGTGAGACTATCGTTTCCATGTTTCTCTATTTTTAGAATCACCTCGCAACTGGACGATCTGGCCCACTGCTGGTGCGATTGTCGCAGTTACTCTTGGTTCTTTGTGTGAATGCCAATACCTCTCACGAAGACTGGGTAAATATCTGTTTAGAAACATTTCTTTGAATTCTTGTAAAATGACTAATCCTTTCTTCCAACCTTTAATAAGATCAGTTTTGGTTACAGTACCTCCGTAGACCAAGTTTTCAGGCGAGCTTTCTACCGTCATACATTTTCCCATTGTAAGAAAATCTGCTGGTTTTAAAACTTGTTCTAGCTCTGAGTCTACGCTAGTGAGTGGTCTCATATTTACAGATGCTTCAATCTCTTTTGCAACTGTAGTTAACTGACTGTGTGTCAGCATGTGTTTTCTCAATGTTCTTTTCATACAGTTTTTAACTATACCGATTAGTCTCTCATAAAAACCCCACGGCGCCAGTTGGGGTATGAATTTCCACTGTATTTCTTTATTGATACAGTATTGTTTTGACAGTATTTCAGACATAAGTTTGAAATGCGTGGCATTGTCTGATGTTATGAGTGTTGGAATGCCTCTAGTAGCTATAATTCTCCTCAATGATAGTAGGCCTTCTTTTGCCGTTAGATCTTGAACGACTTCTAGGTGTATAGCTCTTACTGCTAGACAGGTGTAAAGACAAATCCATCTTTTGGTTTCTCCATTTTCTCCTTTCACCAAAAGGGGTCCCATGTAGTCCATTCCTACGAAAGTAAATGGTGCAATATAGTTCACTCTTTCTGGCGGTAGCGCTGGTGTAGGTGGAAGCTTAAAAGGCCCCCCACCATGTTTCACGCAATTCGAACATTGTCTCAGAAGTTTCTGAACTTGACCTTTTCCTTGAGGGATCCAGTACGATTGACGTATGATGCTCAAGGTGTGATTTACACCCACATGATAATTTTCATTGTGTGTTTTCATTATAATGTTATTGGTAAATTCACTCTCCTTTGGTATGAGAATAGGATAGCGTTTTTCAAAGGTCCAGTCTGCATTCATCATGCGACCTTTACAACGTAAGATACCATCTACGTCTTTAAATAATCTCAAATTGCGACTTAAATTAGTCTCTTCATCGTTGTATTCATGTGGGAAATATTCGGCTTGTACCTTTTTAATCGTTTCAAGCTTGTTTGACAATCCACTCGTTTGTGCTTGCAAATTTCTTTCTCGTTCTCTCGACTTGTCAATATTCTTTTCCGGTGTATCTTGACATTCTTTATTAACATATCTTTCGACTCGAGGTTCCCTCGAGAGACCCTCCCGGGACAACAGGTTTACGGACTTTGCCTCGCTTGTAGGCCAAGTTTCGGATCCTTGCATCAGAAACGTAGGTCCTACTAGCCATTTATCTCTGTCCTCTTTTGTGCTCACCGATCTTGTAGCAACATCCGCAGGATTAAGTTCGGATGGAACATATCTGATTGTCATTCCTTTGTTTCTCTTGATTTCTTCAATTCTCCGTGCAACAAATGGTGGGAATAATTTATCTGAATTAACCCAGTCGATAACTATTTGACTGTCAGTCCACAATGTTTGTCGTCTTATTTCTATTTTTAGGGAGTCGACTACATATCTCATTAAACGGCTTCCAATTAGTACTCCCAGTAATTCCAATCTAGGTATCTTTAGGTGTTCCTGGTCTTCTTTGTGTAATCCTATTTGTAGGAATGCCTTTTCTACATCGGCTGATAACCTTATTTGATGCGATCTGAATCTAATTAGCAGTTTAGTTAGGTCTTCGAGTATCATCGGCCCGCAATATAAACATTCGTTTAAGCTTTTATGTCCATTAACTTTAGCCGATGCATCGTATACAATTCTAGTTGGTTTTCCTGGCTGTTGAACACCGTGATGTGGTAAGTAGTGTACAGGTCTATCCTCATGTGTAGTTTCACTAAATTCGGGAACTATTTCAATTATTCTTTTCTGTCGCTGATCTTGCAGCGTTTCATCATATGACTGTATTGATTCGAAATTCATTCGTTTGATTAAGCTCTTGAGGCGGCCGAATGCCATTCCGAAGTTACTGGTCAGATTAGGCGGGAACTCTTTCCAAGGCCAGTGCACGTAATACCTTCCTTCGATAAGTTCGGTAGTATCATTGAAGCTTCGAATCGCTTCTTCTTCCTTTGTTATTTTTGGTGAATCTGTTATCCCGATGGAGTCAAGATCCCACAGAGAGGATATGTTCGCTTGATATATTGGCAGGTCAGGTTTAGTTAACTTCACATCTAGCTCTGTTTGGAAATATGTAGTTACCGTTAAAGCCTCTTTAGTTTCCGGGTTCATTAATCCAGATAATATCCAACCGAACTTGGAATCAACTAGATACAGGTTGTCTCTGATTTGAATCTTCTCAGCTTTCATAAAACTGTAGTAGTAATCGTTACCTATAAGAATATCAACTTGGTCAGATGAACTATCATCAGCTAGCAATTCTTTCCGTTTCCAGTTACTAAGCTCACATGGTGCAACTGGTATTCCTTTACATATCATTGGTATTACATTTGCATAAATTGATCGTTTAGACATGTCTCGGGTTTCTAAATTCAGTCTAACTACCATACTCTTGAGTTCTCGGGGAGCTTCTGCTCCAAAGGTAAAAACAGATAAGTTTTCTTCTTCCTCAATCGGGAGATCTAATTTGCGTGTGATTTTTTGGGTGACGTAGGATCTTTGTGACCCAGAATCCAACAAGATTCGACATTTAACCTGGTGGGAAGTATCTCCTTCCTTTGAGGCTATAGCAACTGCCGTTTGCAGCACAGTGTCCCCTTTATTGTTTATTGCTGACAGCGTAGATGACTTTACTTGAGAAGGAAATTGATTGGGACACAATGCTCTATTGTGTTTCCCACGTTCATTACAATGAAAGCATGGCCTGTGTGATTTGCAACTTTGGATGCTATGGCCAGGACGAAAGCATTGATAACAACGGTCTTTGATCATATTCATCTGAAGAAGTTTTATATCTATCGCATTGGTCGTTGAAGTGGCTACCATTACAGAATATACAGCTTAACTTCATCCTCTTCCTTTGAGGTTCTGCTGATGACTCGCCCTTCGACGACCTTGTTCCTTTATTATTGCTCCTACTATTTTCCTTTGCTTCAATGGGATGTCTCCTGTTCTCTTGTGTAACGTGCAGCGTTTCCACAGTGTAATTTTCAATTACCTTCGGGTTTCGTTCTTGTGTTATTCGACTAGCATCTTCACGAGCAGTAATGATGATTTCCAAAAGTTTCCTCAGCTTTCGAATGGAGTTCTCAGTCGATTTCATCTTAAGTTCATAAATTAGGTCTTCGGGAAATTTTTCGAAAATTAGATGTCTCAGATGATTATGGTTTATATCTTCACCAAGTGACTCTAGGACTCTTAAATGTCGTTCTATGTTGTTTAGTAGTTTCCTGCACTCATTTGTTGTTTTATCAACAGTTTTTACTTTAGTTAACGCAGAGTAATGAGCGTCGACTAAATGGCAAGTCTTCCCATATCTTTCTTTCAACGTCCTCAAAGCAATCTGGTAGTTGGCGTTAGTAGTGTCAAAACCGTCAATAACCTGCTTGGCCTCCCCTTTTACAGATGCTTTTAGGTACAGTAACTTATCGACATCAGTGATGTTTCTGGCGTCGATGTTAGAACTGAACTGGTCCCAAAATTGATGCCAGTTCAATACGTCCCCGTCGAACTCAGGTAGGTTTAGTTTTGGCAGGCGGCTAGAAATGGTGCTGGCTTGGGTGGCCCCCTGTTCGACTATATTGTTTCGAGAAGAAAACATTTTAACATTCAATTCGGCGAGGTTCTGTTCAGCTTCAAGTTGAACTTCGCTCATTTTCCCTATGTCGTCAGTGGAAGGTATATCAATCATACGAAAGTAGTTAGTGAGGTCTTCGTTAAATCTCTTTAACGACGATTCGAGTTTAACCTTTATAATTTCTGCGTCATATCTTGTCTCATCATTATGTATAGAGAGGCTGGAGGATAAGCTAGACTGATGTGCGATTTGATTTGCTAATAGTTGCAAGCGGTGCAACAATAATTCTTCCATATTTGCACAGGTCCTGTAACCGAAAATTGCATCACACCCCTGCTGTTTACTAAAATGCACCGCATAATCGTTTTATTGAATTATTGTTTTATTACACAACAAACAATAATAAGAGAATTCCCCTTTTCTCATAAACTTACTCTAGAAGTGTATGAGTTTATGAAATAAATTAAAGCCAAACATTGTGATTTGATGTCATTACCTCATTTGTAATAGTCTCTATTCAGATGTTTGTGAAATTCTATCAGTGTACCTACTTATCACTATTATTTACTTTTAGTTTGTTAAAAGTTCTTCAAATCTGAGTTTGGCAAGTATTTATTTAAAGGTAAGTACTCAATAATTACTAGTAGGTACTCGCTACCTCTTTTGTTTTCAAGTAAGAAACATTTACTTTTAAAAGATATAGATATTCTACATTTTAACTAAATATTCTCTTGTGATATATCTAACTTTTAGTATTGATCTTACCCCCCTGTTATGTGAGGTGTAATATTATTTATGCATTAGTCATATTAACAATCTCATTTGGGTGCTTGGTGCTCGCTGAACTTTCAAATAATTAAATCATCAGATTTCTGCCAGTGTCAGTTACTAAAGGCAAGTAAGTAAATGGGTAATCTTTATTTGAAGAAACTTATTTCTTTGTAATTTGTATGCACGCTCATGGCATAAAAATTTATAGGGTATGGTTTCATCTACCAATCTTAATAAAAGTCTATTTACCTCGTAGTAGTGTAGGTAGGTAGGTATCCGTAGTTTCGTCTACGCAGCGGATCGTACTCAGAGCTATCCTTTCCGATAGGTAATAGGTCGTAAAATAATAGCCCAAGTTGGTCGAGGTGTTTTCTGTAAATCCCCGATTATCACATCAATCCTTATGTTTTTTACAAAAACAATATGGCAATTCTCATGGGCCATTTGGTTTTTATTAGGATACGATCATAGATGACGAAACAAATCGCTATGACTATGATTATTTATTCAGATCGAATTTACAATTCACTCAACAGTAAGTTCAATCGTTCAAATTACATATATTCATATCAATAACTTACCAATAGATTCTAACCTTTTTGGGTCGGTGAGTCCTCTTTGGTTTTACGACAGATGACAATATTTCAGCAGCAAGGCAAGGTATTCATTCAAACTTTCCTCGCGGGTAAATAATCCGTTCCATGCGTCACAACACAAGTAAAACTTTTCCGACCATAGAGTATAATAATAGTGTTGCCGATATTAGTGGGGTGATAGTTAACCGTATAAATCGTAACGACAATCGATTTTCCTTTCCAAAATAGATTTATCATTTATCGATTAGATTAAAATTCCAGACTTAAAATTAAACATTATCTCGCTCCTAATTTTATGTCAGATACATTAGACATCAAGTTCACGTTAATCGAGCGTTAAAGACAAACCTAAATTAATCGGAACCACAATCGATTTAAGCAAGCGTATTAGGAATAATGCAAAACTCGATTCATTGTCGTACATCCGTCGGGACTAATACGTCAGCTGAAATACTCTTAATTATTTCTTACATTATTCCTAACTGAATGGTAACTTTGTCTAAACAAAAAAGAACTTAATTAAATTTTATTTAATTCAAATTCAGATGATTTCAGGGTAGAATTTTCATTCTAAAATTGACGCGTCAATTTTGTTATTTGACAGTAAAATGCTTACGGAATGGACGAACTTCCGGCCGGATCACGACAATCCTTCTTAAAGAAGGCATTGAGTAAATGACATGTTACGATTCAATGTAACTGAATAAAATGATATAATTGTTTAATTACGCAACTTGCGTAATTGCAACGTTTTCTTTTGAACAATAATTACACATTCAGGCAACTAGTGCCATCTAGCGATTCATTCGGAAAACTTCAGTTACAAACAAATGTTATTAAACTTTACAATTTTATGGTAAAATAATTAAAACATGATAGATCTATAATTCGTCGTGGTGTCGGTGGCCTCTGCTCCATCCCGTGTGCTCTGTTTACATTAGTGCATACTGCAACTAAATCTTTATTCACAACTTCTAGTGTGGTTTATAAAGCTTTAAATAATTATCTAAATGATAATTGCTACTCTCCACTGTTGGTGATAAATTGTCAATTCATTTCTCTCTTACTCCTGGTCATGGTACTGCTGCCATGCCTGCATTAGGCTCTCTTGGCACTCATAATATTCATGAAACCAGTTTCAAATCCCAGCATCTCCACCATGTCGCGAGGTCTGCCCGTATATGTTAAGACTCTACCATTTAACAGAATCATGTAATACTAGATTATTATGTGGATCTCTTCTGAGGGGTGTAACTTAGGCAGACGTAGCGAATGATAAGAAATAGTAGGTGATTTTTACCTTTGTAGTTTATCTGCTTCGCTTGTTAATTCTTTATGGAGACAGAGCATGGAATGCAGATCAATAAGACTTGAGAGCAGGGGCCACTTTCACCATCTGTAGATAGATATTATCGATGACACTGACACTTCGATATTTTGAGCATCAAGCTATTGGTATTTACTGAAACCATATGTCAAATATTAGGTTTTATTATTACATTACTCAACAGCTGGAACCCGGTATGGGTTCCCCCCCCTGGAAGCTCACTTCCAAGGGGGCGAGACGGTGGGCACTCTCTGGCCCTTCATACCGCCTCACTAGTATAGGCTTTAAGGTCAAGCATACCTTTTATTATTACACTACTCAACAGATGGAACCCGGTATGGGTTCCCCCCCTGGAAGCTCACTTCCAAGGGGCGAGACGGTGGGCACTCTCTGGCCCTTCATACCGTCTCACTAGTATAGGCTTTAAGGTCAAGCATACCTTTTATTATTACACTACTCAACAGATGGAACCCGGTATGGGTTCCCCCCCTGGAAGCTCACTTCCAAGGGGCGAGACGGTGGGCACTCTCTGGCCCTTCATACCGTCTCACTAGTATAGGCTTTAAGGTCAAGCATACCCTTTCGGAACGGTGGACACTCTCTGGTCCTTCATACCGTCTCCCTAATATAGGCTTTAAGGTCAAGCGTACCCTTTCGGGACGGTGGACACTCTCTGGCCCTTCATACCGTCTCCCTAATATAGGCTTTAAGGTCAAGCGTACCCTTTCGGGACGGTGGACACTCTCTGGCCCTTCATACCGTCTCCCTAATATAGGCTTTAAGGTCAAGCGTACCCTTTCGGGACGGTGGACGCTCTCAGGCCCTTCATACCGCCTCATTCATCATTCTAATACTAATTGAGATCTCAAGAAGCTTTAGTCTTTCATGTACAACTACAACATACACACTTTGCCAACCTTATTGGTTTGCATGGAATCATCATTCAGCATTTCTGTAATCTATTGAACTATGGGTTCAGTGAATAACATAGTAAGTACTTAGAGAGATTAATTAATCTTAAACATTAGATACTCAGCTTTCAATACAGGGATGCCGCCGGCTCCAACCCCGATACAAACTTACTATCATAGACACGGCTTTTGACTAGTTAAAACACTCAGTTAAAACATCGACATTAAAAATACTGGTTCTTACCGGGTCGGACTGATTTGACAGGTTCTATCGATGTTGCCATTGCATAAAGTTATTGTTGTAATGTTGCTATGTCTGATTATTATTATATTTACATTCGCGGATCATAATCTTCTAAAGGTCCGCGACAGATCCCATGTCTTTCATGCAGGTATTCAATATTTTATTGAATCATAATACATAAATTATTAATGTTATATTTTATTTGTTTCAGATTTGATTTGAGTGAATAACTTTGAATTATGTGTTGGGCATTCAATAAAGAAAAAGAAAACTTTATTTTAATACTTATTTATTTTGCTCTAAGTCTAATTTTAACTTTCTATTTGTTAATTCCATGTTTTCCAACTGAAACGGACAACCGGGGTACGTCCAGTACCTACGGTCGTACCTGGGACAGTCTCCCACGTTTTGACGTATGCTCTGATGTACTACTTCTGAGTCGGGTGACTCCGCTGGTGACATACGTCCCACGCACCCCTGAATGCGTAGTCTGTACAATTACTAGGAAGGGCTTCTTAGAGACGGGCAGCGAAGAGGCGGTGAAATAAAAGAAGATTTTCTTGTTGATATTTGCTTGCAGATTTCGGCTTCTTGCTTGTAGTGTTGCCTCTTCGACGGCTGAGCTGCGACTGACTTTTCGTGCACTGTAGAGATCGCGTCGCCCCCGTAAGGGGGCGAGGCGAGCGGTACCGGGGCTTTGCCCCCCGGCCGCAGAGCGCTATGCGGTGGCCCGTAACTACGGGCCCCTCCTCCTGTTTGCGCTAAGGCTTGTAGCCTGTCGGGCGCGCGTGAGTTGCGCGCGCCTGTGTGAGTGATTGCTATGTGTTTTTCTGTAGGCGCGCCTTGCGCCGACTCACAGCGCCGCTATCTTCACGACACCTCGGCGGTCTGTCCCCGCCAGGTGAGACCCCCAGTTACCTGGGGGAGGCCCGGCGGGGGACGACCAGCGACAGAGGTGCCGACTCGACGCTCCTACAGAATATAGGGTGTGTTGCTCCCGCCCGTCCCGTTTCCAGAGCCAGCCGGTTACGTTCCGGGCTAAAGAGCAGTCGTGTGTGTGGGGGCGGTATTGTGTTGTGTAACACCGCCCGGTGTCTACGTGTATCGCGGCCCGCGCTGCGCATACACGTGTGAGTTTGGCGTCTGTGCAGTGGTGACTGTATGTGTACGCTACGTAACGCGCCTATATTAACTTAGCACACGTTACATAGCGAATGTATATTATGTATGTGGAGTTCAGTTGTGTCTAGTGAGCCGCGTGAGCCGCATTTTGATTATAAAAATTTCTTTATAACTTTGGAACCCGTGGTCCGATTTTTATAATTCAAACGGTATTATCGGTTTTATATCTAGACCTTTCATTTAAAACAAAAATTATTAAAATCTACCCATAAACAAAAAAGTGATTTTCCAAGTTACGTAATTATGTATGAACAAAATTTTACTTATTGGAATCCTTTAAAAAACAGTCTTATCCGTTCGGGATACAAAATCTAATAACAAATATCGACAACAAATACTAATTAGAATTTAGAAAACATAAAATAAATCTCTTTAAAGTTTTAACTATGAACATAGAATTATTTACATTACGTTTTCTTTGTAGCGGTCCCTCCACTACTTGCGCCCTGGTACCCAGATAAGGTCTCGTCGCCGACACCAACTCTAATTCTCTAATGCGTTGCGGACCATAGTTGACGCTCCTCGCTACGTGAGGAATGACGTAATCCAGCGCGACCTCGGGATTGAGAGCCTGGATGAGTTCGTGCGGCACCTCGCGAAGGGAATGTTCGCGCGTGCCGACGCATCGTCCTGGCCGCATATCCAGGACATTGCGCCCTGGCACGCGCGCCCCCCCGACGCGAAATCCTTGCCCCGCGACCTGGTAGCGGACGACGACCCCACACCACCGGACTGACGCCTCTGGTGAGCGGCTCCCAGGCTACACGCGGCTCACTAGACACAACTGAACTCCACACTCACAACACACATTCACTACGTAACGTGTGCTAAGTTAATATAGGCACGTTGCGTAGCGTACACAGACAGCCACCACTGTACTGTGTACAGACGCCAAACTCACACGTGTATGCGCAGCGCGGGCCGCGATACACGTAGACACCGGGCGGTGTTACACAACACAATACCGCCCCCACACACACGACTGCTCTTTAGCCCGGAACGTAACCGGCTGGCTCTGGAAACGGGACGGGCGGGAGCAACACACCCTATATTCTGTAGGAGCGTCGAGTCGGCACCTCTGTCGCTGGTCGTCCCCCGCCGGGCCTCCCCCAGGTAACTGGGGGTCTCACCTGGCGGGGACAGACCGCCGAGGTGTCGTGAAGATAGCGGCGCTGTGAGTCGGCGCAAGGCGCGCCTACAGAAAAACACATAGCAACCACACACATGGACGCGCGCAACTCACGCGCGTTCAACAGGCCTTCTGCCATAATGTGCTAACACCATGAGGGGCCCGTGTTTACGGGCCACCGCATAGCACTCTGCGGCCGGGGGGCAAAGCCCCGGTACCGCTCGCCTCACCCCCTTACAGGGGCGACGCGATCTCAGCGAACTCTAATTCTAATTTCTTCCTTTTAACAATGTAATAATCAGCAATAGCTTGATTCCGTGCAGCTCGAGTCCTTATGTCTTCATCCAGTAGCCTATGTTTTTGTTTATCTGAAAATAAATATGAGTATTATTTAAAAAAAAACTGGTTTTATTGCAATTATGTAAATTAGTTTTTCCAGATCACCCCAAATTTACTTAAAACTGTTTAGATTACACATACATAAAAATGTAAATTACCCAAATGGACAATAGGGATGCAATAATGAATTGAGTATAGTTAGTCATGCAAATTGTGAAATCCCTCATTTTACAAATGCTTGTTACTTTGGTAATATTTGAATGGTAAAATGTATAATTGTAAATAGACAATGTTGTTGGTAAAATGTTAAATTGTACATTTTGCTGACAGCAGATACATACTAATATTGTTGCCACTGGGAGTGTTAAAAAAGAATTTCCTTGGTTTAGGTGTTGTCACAACCAGCAGTTAGTTATTCCCCGATGATCCACTCTCATTTTCAACGCTCATCAATTCTAAATCACCATCACCCACGCCACTGTCAATCACCATATTGCCACCACCATCACTCAAAACCTCTGAATCCACCGTCACCTCAGCATCTCCTCCTAATGTTACATTGTAACCCTCACACGTTGCACCTAAAATGGATGCCACTCTGTCCAGTGCATCATCTGGTGGGATGTAATCTGGCTTGCCACCACCTGTCTGCAAGTATAGTTACATTAATACCTACACTATAACATATTTAAATAAAGATAACATCTATCACATCCTGCGGTTCATAAACACCACACACAAGAGTAAGGACGAAATGATTACCTTAATTTGGTTCATCCTAATTTTGGTGGATCTTTTTCGAGCGGTTTTTTTTTAATTCTCCCATTTCAATTTTAATTGATCGGTTCTTCGTGGGCAACTTGAAATCGATGCATTGAATGCATCTGTCAGTTTAGACCAGGCAGCTTCTTTAAGCTGATTATTTGTAGCATTTGTAGCCTTGCTTGTTATCACCTTATTAGCTTCAACAAGATCAATAAGCAAGGCCACCTCATCCTTGGCTAAAGGTACACCTTTTGTCTGAAAACAAAACAAATATTAAATACAGGGTTGATCTTAATTACATGTAGAGAAAGACGAAAAAAATATCAAATTGTTCCGAGGTTTAGTTTGCACTGTAATTTACTAAATGTCATATAAAAGGCCTCTGTCACTTAATAGGAACGTATATAATAATGTCTGGTAATACTTACAGTGCTCATTATAATATGTAAAAAAATAAGCAGAATTCACTAGACAAACTTGATAACACAACAATAATAGCGGTAGCGTCTGACGTCTCTACGAGTTGAAACTTGAATTGACACTTGACTACGTTTCGTTCTTCCTTTTTACGCGTGCAATATTTGTTCGCTAAAATAATGTCAATGAAACAGATCACTATGATTACCAATCTTATTTTAGCATAAAAATATCACCAATGCTATAATTTGATCAATTTGTATTGTTTTACGAAAAAGTTATATGAAATAATATTTGTTTAAACGTTGTTCTTTTTTGTAGCTTTTGTAGTAACAAAACGTATGGGAGGGCTGGATAGCTGAGCTTAACTACCGATGTCGATGCCTCAATAGACGTTATCGTCACTTGTGGGACGTAAAATAAGGATAGATAGAAGTCTACTATTTATCGTTCATAACAAGATACCGCTTACTGAGGATAGGTTATTGGGAACGGCCATTAAACCCACCCGTGTTCCTTCAGTTGCCTGTGGTGTGGTGTGGTGCTGTGGGTTTGAGGCGCGCGTGTAACACAACGCGCCGTCCGCCCGGGCCTGGTCCTTACCGGGCGGCGTGCTGCCCATTGCTCGCCACCCGCAAGCCCGCGCCTACGGTGGCCGGGAGTTGACTGTTGACTCCACCCTTTTCGCCACCCTGACGCTTTAACCTTAACAAACTACAACTAAAATTCAAATACTCGTAATACAATTTCGATAGCACAATCATTAGTGTTGTACGTTACATACGAGTAATTTATCGATAGCAGCTTTTTCAATTTAATCTCGACTCGCACAGTTGGATTGATGCAGTAAATAAACTACAGAGATAAAGGCAAATTGATCGCTATTCAAAACGCCGGCTTTGTCTATCTATCGTATTAGTTCGTACCGTATTAGTATTAGTTCAGAACTATTTACTAACAGTTTGGAATGACGCACTTGTTTTACAGTTTAGGTACTCAGTTTCGAGGTTTCTCTCTCATTTCGTTAAGTACCTGTAATCAGTAAAGCGTGGGTACAAAGCTGGTAAAAGTAAAAAAAAAACTGTTATTTCTAATACCAAACTCCTACCTGGATTCTTTTTTATGGTTCCGTACCCATAGGTTGAAAACGGGACCCTTTGGGTAAAACTTAATACTTAAACTCAAACTCAAAGCATTTATTTCAATTAAACCATTTACAGGCACTTTTGAATTGTCAAAATTAAATAGTCGGTCAGCATCATCATCATTTCAGCCGAAAGACGGCCACTGCTGGACTTAGGCCTCTCCAAGCACATCCACTTCGACCGGTGCTAAATAATAATAATAATTTATTTAAAAAAAAACGTTTACAAAAAGTGTACATTTAGCCAAGAGTGTCAAATTTCCCATACAATTATAGTGCCTAAAAATAAGCTACAACTAAAATGTTTTTTTTAATTACAGGTGCAAGTAATGATGGTTTGGGATTCGAGTGTCAGGTCGCTACTAACACCAACCTAGAACCTGAATTAAACCTAGTTCGGGTGGGTCGCTATCCACCCGAACTGGGTTTAATTCAAACCTGTGTACACTGTGTAACCTGTGTATGTGTGTTCTGTGCGGTATATAATAATAATAGTCGGTCAGTTAGTCAGAAAGATGAATCTAGTTGCCCATTCCAAAACGTAGGTCTCTATGGGTAAGAACGGGCAAGAAACTCCAAGGAGACTCTTTTAAATCAAGATATTACAAAATCCTGGGGACATTATTCTTGTTGCTTATATATGTGAGAATAATGTAACAAAAATGAAGACGTAGAAAGATATAAGGCGCCACTGTCCGTTCGTCTATCACAGGGCTGTAACTTTGAATCGTAATAGTTGGGACACTTGAAATTATCTCAGAGTGTGTACTATCATGGCCGCTATAACAACAAATGAAAAATAAAGGTGGATTCCCAGACCAGAAACCTTTTCAGCATTTTTAGGATACCTATATTGTTAAATATGGTACCTACAGAACCCTTGGTGTGCGAGTCCAACTCGCACTTTTTTCACAAAGTGTGCTCTCTGTAATAGCTTCCACTCCGTCATGATTAAGAAAATGAACGAACTAAAGTACTCATACAGTGGGCAAGCAAGCAAGGGTTTCTTTAGAAATTCTACAGAGCAAATATTTACTTTTACATACATTTTCATAACATACAGGATACATCTTTAACCAGTGGGCAAACTGTAACCATGAATTCAGCACATGATTCTAAGCCACCTGCGTAGAAATTTTCCGTCGGTTATCTAAAAAACAATATAGCTCTTGAATTAACCTAAAAAAACTGGCTGCCAAAACAATCTAAAATGCTTGAATATTTCAGTTACGCTAATATTGCCACCCAAAATAATTCATCATACGTCTCTAGAGTGTTGCCGTGCTATGAGTTAAACTACACTAATTTATTAAATCCTCTTCGGGCCCTGATTTGGGTTTCTGTTTAAACAAGCTTTTACCCTTGGTTTTAACGTTGTGTTTAATAAAATTTGAGCTCATGATAATTCTCTGTATAGTTCACTGCATTGCATACTGAATGTTGTAAGCCGATAATTACTTTATTAATTTAAAGTGCTTCAAGCTTTAACAAAGACTAAAGAGTTATTACGTCAGAATTTAATCCAACTTCACTAATGGTTCAGTTCACACGTACTACAACCATACCACAACGACAGCAAGTCTATGGGCACTAATTTGTATAAATATGAATAAGTAGTTTATTCACACGGATCACATTTTGTCTGTCAAAATCAACCCTGTGGGAGATACCGGCCACATCAAAGCCACGGCGCAGCCACAACGCAACCACCAGCGTGACCACGCAGTAGTCGCCGGTCACATCGTAACATAACAAACGATCTGTCTGCCTGCAAACACTTGCCACAACGTAACCACATCGCAACTACTAGCGACAACGCAACCACATTGTTACCACAACGCAACTGCAAGAAGCTGCAGTGACATATAATAATCAGCCTATAATGTTCCCACTGCTGGGACACAGGTCTCCTCTCGTTGAGAAGGAGTGGGCCGTAATGGATGTCACATTATGTCTTCGAATTTTCGGTTCTAGAAAATGTCGGTTTCCTCACGAAGTTTTCCTTCGCCGTTTTGAGAGCAGTGATAACTAAATAATGTACACAAAATAAAACGCCTGTCTGGGTTCGAACCTACGACCTACAACTTGTAAGTCACAGTCGTTACCACTGGGTCCCGACTGCTCTGACTCTATGCACACGTAACCACTGCTTGCCCACATTTTGTCGCAGCGATGTGGTGTGGCTGTGGTCAGTATGATCGAGTCCTACTTGAAATTTAAAACACCTAAAATGCCATGAGTTGTTTATTGCAAACATTTCCAAGCATTCTTTAGCGGCCAGTGCACCATTTGTGTCGACCAAATTCGGGCAGAAGAACCTCCGCTTAATGGACACATTAGTCCAATCAGGAATCGTAACCTGGCCTTTAAAAGCCTTTGCGTTTGTGGGATTGGCGCTGACGTCATCAATGAACCAAAAGGGCGAATAAAGTAGATGCATCTTATAAGGTCAGTATATTATGTAGACTGGAGCATTTACTTCTAACAGAACATCGAGCATTTGCCATTTTTAGATTTTATCGAACCGCACTTTGAACACGGCGCTAGATGTCTTGTTACGACCAGATTTTAAAAACCATCGAGCTTATTTGTCTTAACATTTTATCGAGCATAGGCATGAGCAGTTCATGTACGTCCAACATTTCAACAATGAACGCAAGGTAGAAAGAAATGTTACAGGTAAATGCTAACTAGCCGTGGTCGAGCATTCGCAGAAACGTTACAATATTACATGAAAATGCTTTTGAAAACTGAGCTTTTGCCTGTATTGTACCATTCGTAAGAACGTTACACACATAACATTACATGGAAATGCTCGAGAAAATGCTCTAGTGTATACTCAGCTTTAAGTATCTACGGAGCTCGTGGCTATATAATAACAGCTTCATTGATCGATCGACGGTTAAGCTACGCTTGACACGGTCGGTTCATGGATGGGTGACCATCCGATATAACGAGACACCTCCGCGTTTCGGAAAGCACGTTAAACCGTTGGTTCCGGCTGTCAAAGGAGCCTAATACTCTGACAACCAGTTTTACTAAGGTATAGTGTACCCAGTTACTGGGTTGTGGAGGTCAGATAGGCAGTTGTTTCGCGTAAAATGGTGGTGTTTAGCTGCATCCGGTTAGACAGGAGGCTGACCCCAATATATTTGGTAAACGGCTAGGAAGATTGATTGATATTATAAGTATATACAGAATGATGTTTCTTCAATACCAATTTCTTCACTCACTTAATAAATTCATAGTATATCTAGGGACATGTCTTTTATTTGAATATACGATATGCACTTACCAGATAAGGAGAGCATCATAAAAGTTATACTGCATGTAATAAAGTGATGATATTTATGATAACAAGCTTATATCTTGAATGACATACTAGAGTACCTACGTTCAATGTACTACATTGCACCATATACGGTAAGTACTTCAATTTATATGCATGGCCCCATTTATTAATATGAAGTCTGCGATATAGGAACTTCTGCAACGCCGTTTGAGCCCAGGGTATATAAATAAATCATCTATCTATACTAATAATAAAGCTGAAGAGTTTGTTTCTTTGTTTGTATGTTTGTTTGAATGCGCTCATCTCTGAAACTACCGGTCGGATATGAAAAACTGAAAAATTCCTTTTGTCTTTGATAGCCCAATTCTTGAGGAAGGCTATCGGCTATTTAACATCACACCAGGACTCTGAAGAGCCGAGCAAAAAGGAAGAAAGAACGCGAAAAATAAACTAATAGCGCGGTCAGGCGATGCGATGCGATGCGACGGGGTGGGGAACAAGAATTTCACGCGAACGAAGTCGCAGGCAGTAGTTAGTTTATTTATAAAAGGGACACATTTACAATAAATACAATTAAAATAGAGCACACTGGCTAATGTGCCTGAAGTAGGTCGTACGTGTGTTCTAGGCTAGAAAGTGCAGGAATCATCATCTGCCTAGCCTTTTCCCAACTATGTTGGGGTCGGCTCCCAGTCTAACTGGCTGCAGCTGAATATTACCAGTATTACACATGGAGCGACTGGCTATCGCTCCATGTAAAATCAGCGTCAGCCATGCGTATTCAGCTGCGTCCGGATGAATACTTAATATAATAAATTAACAATGAGTATAAAGTAAAAACTAAATTAAAACTTAGGTAAATAAAAGTTATATGAAAGTGGATGCATGTTAGCAGTTCTATTTGCAGACAAGTAGATCTTCTGTCTCTGCATAGTCGATTGTTAGTAAATATTTAAGTATGTACATTTTTTTTACAGCTTTAGTTATTTAGTTTATAGATATTTATTTTTCTATTTAATCTATTGTACAAGAATGGGCCTAAAAATGTTAATAATCTTTTTACAACGACATGTTTTGAGGTTGCATTCGATATGCATGCCAGATATTCCGTCTCTTGATACTGTTTTCGGCATTGTAGGCAAGCATGGTATGCCGTTTTAATACTAAGTGCATGATTAAAGTATGTATATGAAACTACAAATACACAAGCGACAAGGTCATGCTAACTTATGGTACCCATGGGAATATGTCACATTAATATTTGAAGTAATCAACTGCTGTCTGGCTAAATAATAACAGCAACACGGGTCGATCTTCAAGGTTAAGCAACGCTTGCCGAGGTCGGTCCGTGGATGAATGACCAGCCATTACCCCTCCGACCCCCGTACCTCGGAAAGCACGCTAAGCAGTTAGTCCTGGCTGTCATTCTTAGATCTTTGACAGTCGTCACGGGTAGTCAGAAGCCTAAAAATCTGACGACCTGAATTGCGTAACACACAATCAATAGCAATTGGTTTCACTTTGACAGTTCAACAACATTCATTGCGTTATTTACGTTGTTGAGCAGACTCATGACACATTTTTGAACATATGAAGCAATGGATTAGCAATATCCTTCAAAATTATTCAGATTGAGATTGATTGTGTGTTACGTAATTAGGGTGCAGTTTTACTACAGCTGCATCCGGTTAGCCTGGAAGCTGACTCGAACATAGTCGGGAAAAGGCGAGGCAGATTGATCTTTGGTCTCGTGGTTGTAAGCGCGACTGCTGAGCATTATGTTGCGCACTATGGTAACCAACAATTTGTCACACCAAAAATGAAAGTCTGACTTGATGACATGATGAAAGACTTTCATTTTTGGTGTATTAAATTGTTGTGGTGTGTTTGGTGTTGTTGTTGTGTGCTCAAAAAAAATAATTGCTGAATTATTTTTGCACAGAGTTACTTAGTTTGACGTGCAGAATGCGTAGTTGACGGTTGCTATATGATGTGTCTTTTTACACCCCGTATTTCCATGCGTATATGGTATATACAAATTTCAACTACGTTCAATTTAGAAACTAGGAGTTATGCTACTCAACATAAAATGATTTGTCTATTGTCAACTTTTGATTATTTATTAATTAATTTAAAAAAAAATTTTAGCTCTTCTCGCCTGAGACACAGGATTACCTAGTTCAGGCCCATAAGTCTTAGGAATATAATTAACATTTAAGCGAATTGTACAAATTTTCATGCCTTATAATTTTGTGAATGAATATATTATTATTATTGTATTATATGGTACACATGAAAATATGTCACACGAATATTTGATGTATTGTATCGAGTTTTACGAAAAATAGCAAAAGCACATTAAATCATGCTGATGGTGATTTATTAACGCGAGACGGCAAGTATTTCAGTACTGAATAATATGACTGACCTCGATACATAATATTACCGAAAGTTATGCATTACGCGGCTCCTAAATGTAAATAAAGGGAATGTATGAAACCAATTAAAATATTGAAAATATAAATAGCGTTTCTTCGTTCCCAGTCTAATATGGCCTTATTTTGGTCCGATACCTAAAAATTCATGGGGTAGGTATTATTGCCCAATACCCATATAACCACGCGAGGTAAATAGATTCGTGATTGCGAGAAATATTCGTTCTCCATACCGACTGTAGAAAAGAAGAATATTATTCCCTTGAGCGGAAATATCACGTTTTGATACAAATAATCAAAATGATTGGCCGTAATTAATATAATTATACGGATTTATGGCTTATTAGTCGACTCGCACGAAATTACTCGGAATACCTACTTGAGTGCGAAAGCCGTATCATCGAATTTTGTTTCTTCGATAACCTTTCAACGACATATCTATATACACTGCGACGCCTTGTTAAATCGACGTCTTGTTACTGCGATATTTCGTTACATCGAAAAACTGTACTGCAAACGATTTTACTGCGTAAATATCATACTGCGAAGCCTTGTTCTATCGATGTCTCGTTACTGTAATTTGAAGGCAGAGGAAGAAAGAGGACAATGTCGTCGGCGAAACGTAGATTGGTCAATCTCCTTTCCCCAACGACAATACCCTTGTCCTGCCAGTTCGGATTTAATTTCTGGAAAACCTCTTATAGCGTAGCTGTAAAGAGTCTGGGAGACAGCGGGTTGACTTGCTTGAGTCCTTGTTGAATTGGATAGGATGGCCCGGTGGTATTTACGCGAATGGCTGCTGTACTATTGCGATAGTACACGATGTACTTGTTTGTTGACATAAAATCTGAAACAATTTTTCGCTAATATTACGTAATCTTTTTATACGCAGTATTAAATTTACATAACGTCACGATCCATTAAATACTAATGAGTTTACAGCCCGTCGCCGCCTCGCGTAACTACCGATTTTCTCGTCTTTTTTGTATTGTGCTGAAATGAGGGCAAACGGGACATTACTGGGTAACGTACTCGTTATTTTTAGCTGCCGTTAGTTTAAAGTATCTACTTATTGAGGTAATAATGTACTTATGTATGTGTTTATCTACTGGACAGGACAGGTTCTTGCATAAAAATCAGCACACGCATTTTACGTGGCAATGCTGCCAGCCTTTTGGGCACTTTTCCTATTGACAGCGATGCGGGCGATATTTTTGTTGCAGAATGTATCTTTCCCCCTCCTTTTTTATTTACTTCTATTATTATTATTTTAAGACTGGAAGCTTCAATTTATGTACCTAAATATTATCTAAGAAAAATGTAAGTAAAGTGCTTTTACGTTTTAAACATTCAGAAAGGGGTAAACTTCTCTTGCGGACTCCTGATCCTAATTGCGTAACACACTTTCAATCACAAGGCGAGGTTTTCGACGGAAATTCCTAAACCATTGCTTCATAGGCTTGACAAAATCATCTGCTCGGCAACGTACCTACATAACGCAATGAACGGGCTGAACTGTCAAAAAAAGACATTGCCATTAATTGTCATTTTATGTGTGTTAGGCAATTACTCCGTACGGTCCGTTCGTTTGTTATTGGCAGCACGTACCTAGTTTGTAACGACTCTATCAACCTATAATGTTCCCACTCCTTGGACACAGGCACCTCTCTTCGAGAGGGACTGGGCTGTAATCTACCACGCTGGCCCAGTGCGGGTAGATGTCAAATGTCTTCGAATTTTTGGCTCTAGGACATGCCAGATTCCTTGCGATGTTTTCCTTCACCGCTTAGAGACCAGTGGCGATGAAATGATTTGCACAAAGTAAAACGCCTGCTTGGATTCGAACCCACGACCTGTAACTCAAAAGTCGGGGCTGTTACCACTGGGCTATCCCTGCTCTTGTTCTTGTACACTTTTGACAATACCATCGTGTCTGTTATCACATGTCAAACTTTAACGTTTGCCAAATTTGTTAAAATTCACAGTGAATTCCGGAATAAAGCCCGTTGTAGCGATATCTACAACGCCACATGCGAACAACGCGTCATACTGACGTCACGCAAGTCCTGCATCTCGCAAGCAGAGTTTACCGCGCAATTAGCATACATACAAACTTCCCGACATCAGTCGTTGGGGCAGTTGCCCATCAGACACAACACCCGTCTGGTCGGAGGATCCTCCCTTTTGTATGGAGGATGAGTGAACTTTACACCCTGTTCCTCATACCTCCAAACCGTCTTCGGCATTAAACTTTATGTAAATACAAACTTGTTATCTATAGATAATTTTCAGCTGACCTTATTTCCCTGCGTCACTTTTGTATCGGCCATCCATTTGATTAACGATCGGCTGCTTCACATTATATAAGTACTTTTATACCTCTCTAAGCGATGATGACATTGACGCTAGCCGATGGCAATATCGACGAGTTTTTAAGTGATATTTAAGTAGAAAGCACCTATTTTTAACTTTACGCATTCCTCTTTTCAACGATAACCTTCAGGAAAGTTAAGGTAACACAGTTTCTTGTTCATTTGATTGTGTTAAGTATAGTTCTTTGGCAGTCGTTACGGGTAGTCAGAACACAAACCCAGTAACTGGGTTGTGTTTATCTAAAATACTATTATTCAGCTGCTTCAAGAGCGGTGGTGGCCCAGTGGTGACGGCCGTGACTTACGAGTTGTAGGTCGTAGGTTCGAACTCAAACAGACGCTTTACTTTGTGTAAATTATTTCATTACCACTACTCTCAAAACGGTGAAGGAAAATATCTTAGGGAAACCGGCATGTCCTAGAACCAGAAATTCGAACACATGTTACATCTACCAACCCGTACTGGATCCGCGAGGTAGGATTACGGTCCACTCCCTCTCATTAAGAGGAGGCCAGTGTTCCAGCTGTGGGAACATTATAGGCTGATAGTGAATTCAGCTGCATCCGGTTTAGACTGAAATCCGACCCCAACGTTAGTGGGAAAGGGTAGGCAGAATAATAAATTCATGCTAAGTACTTACTTACTCTGTGTCTTTAAAGAAAAATACAGAATACTATATTATTCGCAGACAAGCATAAATGAAAAATGTAAGATAGATAAATAAGTAAAGTTTTATTAAAATTCGCTCCGGAAAATAAAATAAATTAAAACCGTTCAGAACCGTTCCAACGAATATATACCGATGTAATAACTGATAAACTTTAATTATAAAAACGCCTTTATTTATGTTTCAATTTCAATCAAAGGATTCTGCAATATAAATTACGTTAAGTTAATTACGTTACTTTAATTTAACATGAATTCTAACAGAAAATTTAAATTTCTGCAATTGCGAGATTAAATTGTTTACAAATGCCCAAAGATTGAAATCGTTAGATTCGTTTTGACATCTTATCATCTGCCTAGCCTTTTCTCAACTATGTTGGGGTTGGCTTCCAGTCTAACCGGATGCAGCTGAATACCAGTAGTTTACATGGAGCGACTGCCTATCTGACCTGCACAACCCAGTGACTGGTTAATACGATACAACTTGGCAAGACTGGTTGTCAGAATTTTTGGCCAACGGCTTAACGTGCTCACACACCTGTCACAAACAATGACGCAATGACTTGACTTGATTGTCATGGAAACACTATTTAGTCGTGTTTCAGCTCATTTTTCTCAGTATGGACACTATTTTTCGCGTGCCTACGTTCGGCGAGGGCAAATATAGCGATTTAAATCTTGTAAATAAGTGATTCGAAATTCTGAAAGTAATCTCGCTTTGTTTATATGTAGTTTCTATTCCTAGTATTTCGAAACGAATGAGAGAATAAGTCTGTCTCTAGATTTCTAAAAAAGTAATAGATTTATATTTATCTGTCTACGTCTTTTGATCTCCTTGCTATTCGGTAAAAAAGCGGCCAAGTGCGAGTAGGATTCGCATACGAAGGGTTCCGTCCACAGTACAATATTTAACACTACACATTTAAAATAAAAAACACGTTTCTTGTTCCCCTTTAATTTTTTACTTTATTTTATTTTTATTACTTCTCTCATTATCTACAACGGTTTAAAAAATACCGCCCTATGACGGACGGACAGACAACGAAGCCTTAGTAATCTACTACATCTATAAAAATAAACTGATAGAAATATTTGAATACCGATATCTTGTCTTGGGCTAGTGTATGAATGGATGGATGAATGTTTGTTACTCTTTCACGCAAAAACTCCTGAACGGATTTGGATGAAATTTGGTACACAGATGATTTATAATCGGGATTAACATATAGGATACTTTTTATCCCGGTATTCCCACGGGATCGAAACTTATAAGGATGAAACCGCGGGGCATAGCTAGTGTTTAATAAAGTTTGAAACCAAACAAAACATTTAGGAAACTTTGAAAATTACTTGTGGCAAGCTCATTATCTTGTTTCTGTTCAGTTGAAAATATATAAAATCGGTCTTATGTTTGTGACATTTGTTTCATTGTGTGTGACGTTTCATTACTTGTGCCATAATTGTTTCGTGGGTTTAAGTCCCATAAAACATGCCCAAATGAATATAAAAATAAAAATATGCCCAAATGAATAAAGTTATATTCTTTTGGGCATATTTTTATTTCAATTTTATAACTATTTATCTTGTACTAACTGTTGCCCACGACTTCGACTGCGTGTATTTTGTATTTAGGATAGTAGCCTATGTATGGACATAGGCTACTTTGTAACATAATGTACATACTCACAGTTACTTTAATTCATTCCTCCAGATCAGAATAAGCATTCCTTTACCGTTAGGTGCTGATCTGATTATTTCTCACGACACCAGGACACGTTTTTATCCACATTTAGTACACAGACAAACTTTAACATATGACTTCAACGATTCAGTGTCAACCATGGGTTGGTAATTTCGTCCACATTGATTCATATCATTTTTCCTTTAAACACTATACTTTTATTACATAATAACTATAGATTTTATTGCATTTTAATAATATTTATTTTATTATGACAGTTCTGGCATTTGATGTTTGAAACGTCATGGTAACGTTTGCTTTTAAATCCTTAGCTGCCAGCATCAAATGCTTAACTGCCAGGTTTAAACATATACATACTTAGCACTGCTCGCATTCATATTTCAAATTCATATTTTCTACATGATGTTGTTCTACGAGTTTTCCTTATTGATCCACGCAATGTAGTGGTCAGTTCGAGTTTCGCCTCTAAAGCGAACAATAAGGTTAAGGCCTGATACTCCAGAGCCGCCTGTCTGCTCCAGAGCCACCTTTCTACACCTCCGTGCTCCGTCTTCAAGGCTACGGACCTGAACCTGTCGGGCCGCAACTTCTGAGGGCCGCCTTACCTGGAGGGTGCGTCCTCGCCGTACCTCTTCCTCCTGCTGCTGTGCTGCGACCGGCCTAGCTGCGTGGGCCCTCCTACGAGTGCCCTCCGTGCCCCATCAACTTCTGAGGGCCGCCTTACCTGGTGGGCTGTCAGCGCCCGCCGTACCTCTTCCTCCTGCTGCCGTGCGGCGACCTGCTTTGCTGCGTGGGCCCTCCGGCGGGTGCCCTCCGTGCCGCGCACGCACCTGCCCTCATCTGTACCTGCATCTGTACTCGCGACTTCTTTACCCGCATCTGTTGCCAGCAACTGCTCCACCTCAGCCTCCTCAGCCTCCAATCACTCATCGTCATCGCTACACCCCACCTCCACATATTACACTACACTCTTCAACCCATCTTCATTTTTTTAAACTGTTTATAAATATATTTTTAATTGTTCTCTACCTCCCTCTCTTTAATTTCATTACCCCTGTCCCTTTGACTTAGTATTACTTGTCGCTACACGACAACTTTCCCTACTACTTATACTTATCTATCTGTCTTAACGATCAGTTCAGTGGGTTAGGCGTGAAATTTTAATAGACAGACAGCATTATAGTATTAAGTATGAATGAGACTACTTGCCTCGTTAGTCTGATAATTATGTAATTACTATCTTTGTCTACATCAAATCGATTTACTTATTTAGAACTGTTTGAGCCGTTTGGGGTTGAAACACTAGGGCCTTGGGGTCTGAGTGCTCATCGAATTTTTCGGGACATCGCCAAGCGTTTGGTTGATTGACTCTTCACGTGACCAGAAGGCTGGCCTATTTTTATCCCAAAGAAGCATCATTGCCACCCAACGTGGTTATGCTGCCAGCCTTTTGGGCACTCATCCCATTGACAGCGATGCGGACGAATTTTTTGATGCCCAATAAGAACCTGTCTTTTTCTTTATTTTTTTTTATTATATACTTGTATATAATATATATATTTTAGTGTTAGCTTGTAAAAATAGTATTTAATGTGTTGAGTACCGTTATTCCTTGAATAAAGTTATTAGAACTTCTCTTTGTACTTAATGAATGTAAGAATTACGCAGGTAGAACTTAAAGTTTGATGCAGTCTGACCCTAATGATGAGATGTAGATTGAAACTCATGTTTGCATAAATTATGAAAATAAAGATTATTGAATTCAATAAATTGCCAGAATAACCTTCACGCTATATCATACAGTGTATTAAGGATGAGAGATGTTTCAATTTAGCCAGAAATATTTCATAAGATACAGAACAGAACGTACGCACACATCTGACAAAGTAACCTCAAGCTATTTCTTGCGAGTTTATACGTACTTAGAGGTACTAAGTTTAAGTTATTATCTTAGTTTGTGGTAGGTATTTAGGTTTAATACTCTAGTTCTCATGTGTTTACGACTACTCAGCTCTTAGCTTCATCAAACAATTTATTTTAAGTAGACTCTTGAAATGTTCTTTTGAATTGTCGAGACTGTGAGTTTGGATATTTTCAGAGGTGTTTTTGAAGTAAAAACTTCTAAAGTTATGGAAGGGGAAAATCCTATGTGTTCGCGTACCGAAATGCTAATGTTAACAGTATATATGTAGCTATGAGTATAATGGTAGCCATACACGTTAAGAATGTTGGGCCACAAAAGGGATGAATGAAAGGCAATTGCATGCAGCTGAGATGAGAATGCTGAGAGGGATGTGTGGTGTTACACGAATGGATAGAATAAGAAATGAGTATATAAGAGGAAGTTTGAAAGTGGCACCGGTAATTGAAAAGTTATGTGGAAACCGGTTGTCATGGTATGGGCATGTATTACGGAGGAATGAGGAAAATGTCGTGAGGAAAGTTTTGA
This sequence comes from Apamea crenata, assembly GCA_949629185.1. Classification (NCBI taxonomy): domain Eukaryota; kingdom Metazoa; phylum Arthropoda; class Insecta; order Lepidoptera; family Noctuidae; genus Apamea; species Apamea crenata. Next base: position 15,866,928 of record OX451357.1, read on the forward strand.
GTATGAATGTCGATGGCTATAAGAGTAGGGGACGACCAAAGAAACGATGGATGGACTGTGTGAATGATGATATGGTTAGAAAGGGGGTGACTGTCGAGATGGCGGCTAATAGAGGAGTTTGGAAGAAAAAGACATGTTGCGCCGACCCCAAATAATTTGGGATAAGGGCAGGAGAATGATGATGACACGTTACGATATACCTACTTGCGCAAATATAAAGCGGCGCGCGGCGTGTGTTAGATTTTTGCGCAAATTTCTACACTTGTGTGATTTTCAATACTGGTGCAAGTCCCAAGTCGAGCAGCATGCAAGTATTTCGTAACGTATATGGCTACATAGCGTATTGCACTTGGCCAGCAGTGAAAGTATGTTTTAGTTTCAAGTTTTCACTTCTGTCCATGTCCATGACTGCCTATATTTTTGTTTTTCTGTTCCAGATAAGGTTTTAATTTAAAGAACATAGATAGATACATGACAAAAATTGCCATTAGTCGCTAAATGAAATTTCACACCTACGTAAAAATATCCCGACACTCAGCTAAATGAACTGCCATTCAAGCGCAACAACCTTATCCAGCCTGTTGCCATTTTGAATTGATCACGGCTGTCGGTCCTATCGAATTGATTGGCGGTCACCCGATGACAGGGAAAGGGAGGGACGGAATGATGCTGTGGACTGATGAATTCGCACTACGGTGACAGGGGATACTCGATGCTTAAGGGGATAGTGATTGAAAGGACAACCTGTTTTCTTTTATCAATTCGTTAAATAAAATCTTATTTAACGCTTTACGTTGCCGGGGTTTTCGATGGATATGTTTCATGGGTAGTACAGTAGCTGCATCGTATTCCATTGAAACTGCATTAAAGTGTAAGCCACTTACGTGCCGTCGACTGTACCTGAGAAGTTAATAGAAGTGGCAAAATAATGTCCTGAAGCACCTGAGTATTCAAATCGAGCCAATATTGTTTCATTCATGTCAAAGTTTAGCACTAAAGCTTTACGGCCTTACTTTTTCTTCTTTTCGTATCGATGATACTCTTTAGTCGTTGTTTTTTTTTATATATAAGTAAATAGTTTGAGTAGGTGGCCACGTGGATCAGTGGCATCAGTGGCATTCTTTAGGTCATCCGAGGTGCAGTGAACGGGCACTTAGGACATTCGAGCAAGTGGCATAGTCTGCTCAGAAGCACCACACTCGTGCGGGGTGTTGGATGGATCTGTAATCCCCCACTTTGACATATTGTGTCTTCTGCGGCCTTCTCGGGTGCGCAATAGATTGGGAGCTTTCCATATAGGCCACTGCAGATCACGGCTGGGAGGCAAATGCTCCTGGGTTTAACGACGTAGCGAGGTGGTGGATTACGGCCTCACTTAATTTTTTCGTTGCGAATAAGAGAAGTATGCTATTCGTCTCTCAAGCTCAATCTCTCTCACTTTGAAGTTTGATGTGTGGAGTGATGGCGCAGACACGTCATAGCACGGCGGTTTACAATAACTCAAAGGTATGGAACGAGCGATTCTTCATAGGTAAACATTTGTATCAGGCCTATGAATATTATTATAGCATCCAGATTAAGTAAACATGGCGTATTTACATGAAATACCTATTATGATCCCTAATTTATCCCCCGTTGAACATTAGGGAATGGGCCTAACAGGAAAATTATCTGTTAATAATTAATTGTTTGTAACTTTACGGACTGAATGTGCTTTGGTAGATTTCGTGTATAATGTTTCGACTTTAAAAGGGTTCAAAGTTTGAAAGGGTTCGTTACCGTCTATGGCAGTGACGGTTTTTAGATCTACGCGTCTATAACGAATATATTGTGCAAGGCATCATGATTTCAAAAAATCAAATGCTTGGGGTCGGTTGTTTCAAACGGTTCGTTAACGTAACATACGTACGTCAAATAATAACGAGTACGTAATTATTTGACGTGAGTAAGGCCATAATTTTGTAATTGTAATTTAAAACAACGCTTCTTTCGGTTTGACGATAGTTAGCCCCATTCTTGACGTATACATGCCGCAAGTGGACGTGAAACAACCCGCCCTTAGACGTATCTAGTTAGGAAATCAATAATCGCTTTTGTATGAAGAAATTAAAAAAAGTGTCCTACGCGTCTCCCATCCGTAATAAATACGCCCCCTGTTACATGGGACTTAAACAGCATAACTGCAGCATAACCCTTCGGGAAAAAGAGTCGTGAAGCTATGTTACGTTCAACGTAAATTGCTTCATATTGCAATCTGACGCACTACCACTCACGAACAGCAGGAATGGACAATGTAGGTGCTTGATTGAAAGTAATCAATAGAGAAACTTTTTTATTTGAAATACATTAAAATTCATATAAACAATATATAACACAACTATTTACTCCACGTACCAAGTTAAAAGAATAACTTTACTAACTTACTATAGTACAAATAAATACAAAACAAAAGGTAAGCGAAGTACCCGTCTTCATCGCTGGCATCCGGAAACTTGCAAGGCTGGCAGCAGGTGGATGGTATCGGCCAATCGGCGAGAAATTTTCTTGAAAAGGAAACGCGCAATCGGGCCCCATTGAGATATAATAACAAGGTATTGCGTGGCTCGCCATATATAAAAATACCTACTCATATGATTTTAGTTTGTTTTGAAGTATACTTCCACAGATGCAGTATTTTCGCCGAGGGCTGTTTACAGGTTAACATTGTTCTGAGCAGTCCAATTAGTGTTGTACGGCTTGAAAATAGTGCTGTGCCGGTTGAAGTATTTTTGCTCTGTGCGGGAATTGAGCTAGAATTCCGGGAAAGCTGTTTGGATCACATTTACTATTATTTGCAGGTAGAATTATGCTGCTATATATTTAAAGGGGTAAAAGGTTTACTGAGAAGTTTGCACGTACCCAACATGTGCAAACTTCTCAGTAAACATTTTTGTTAATAATGTAATAAAACTGCTCACTTCACTTCACGTATAGGTATTTATTGTTTTGGTTTTACAATATAATAACAACTCTGATAACTTAAATGCAGATGAAGACTAGCAATCTAAAAATACCAATTGTGCTTCCGACCTCGATGCGACCATCATCACAGATCCCTTTCTTTTTTTTTAAAACGCTTTCCCGCCATTATCGCACTGACAGCTTTTCCAAAAAAGAATCACACAAATGGAATCGTTTCGGAGTTGCCAGCACAATAAGTAGATTACAGATAATCGAATACAAAAGGAAATTAAATTTTAATAACTAGATTACAACAAATTGCGTGAAATAGTTTAAATAAAATAACAAAACCTAACAATAATAACTTGATGAGGTTAACATGTTGCAAGTGCAAGTTATCGCAGAATTCCCATTAATATAGATAGATAGATAAACCATCAGTCCAGTCAGTACCTGTGTACTCACTGTGGATAAATAACGTGGCCACACACAGCCCACAACTTTAACCCAAGGTTACGACGATTTAGTGACATCACAGGGCTGGGAACTTCATCCACAGTAAATGATATTGCTTTTTTCGTATAATCACTATACTTTTAACACAATATAACTTTAGATTTCATTGTATTATCAACATGTTTTGACAACGCTGTTAACTACGTTGCCATGACAAATTTTCTTTCAAATTATTGATGGCCTGTTAGTTTTCAGCTGATTATACGTTCATACTTCTTCAAAATTACACATGGCTAAAAACATATCTCAAATTCATATTTTCGACATGATATGATTCTACGAGTTCACATTATAAATTCACGCAATGCTAGGATCAGTTCACGCTTCGCTACTAAAGTGAAAACTTAAAATAGGCCTGATTCTCCAGGGCCACCTACCTTAGGAACACTATTCAGCGCTTCTCATCTAAAGGCTTCCTGTACCTGACGGGCCAACAGCGCGCCTCATCTAAAGGCTTCCATACCTGTCGGGCCATCAGCGAGCCTCATCTAAAGGTCTCCTGTACCTACCGGGCCATCAGCGCGCCTCATCCGAAGGCCGCCACACCTGTCGGGCTCACAGCGTCCCTGCAATAGCCCCACCGTTCCTGTCGCCCGGCCAGAGTAGCCTGTCTGCTGCCGTGGTCCTGGTCCTGCTGCGTGGGTCCCTCCACGGGTACCCTCCGCGCCGCGCATGGTCGTCGAATCTACTCGTACCTGCCTCTCTTCGGCCTCCACCCTTCACGACTTTTTTTGTTAACTGATTAGTCTTCACTGTCTCCACTTATAACGCATCTTCATCCTTACCTACACATTCTATACACCACTGCCAGTCCATCTCCATCTTTTTATGTAAATATATTTTTAATTGATTTCAACTTACCTTTTTTTAATTTCTTAATTTAGTTTTAAATTTAGGTTAGGATTTTCTTGACGCTACATGACAATGGTTTGTGAAATAGCTCCACAATCACACCCTACTGCCGTTCCGTCAAGGTAGCCCCACTTTAGCAGGTTGGACTTACATCTTCCCAATTGTGTGACAATATAACTATCTAATAAGTTTTATAGAACTAGTTCTAATGTCACACAAGTGCTCGCTACACGCTACGCGCTTAAAGGCGCAGCAACAAAGGTCTACGAGTAATAACAAGTTCCTTTTAACTATAGATTTGTTGACAATAATAAATAGGGAACTTAAAGTGGATGTGAAGTTGGAAGGTCCTCGGAGAGTGTCCCTACACTCTGTGAGGACCTTCCAACTTCCAACCCAAGAGAGTTTTTTGAAACATAGGATAAAAGTTTGTATCTGAAGAAAATCGCGGCTAGTATCATACACATGTAGAAACAGCTTCAGATTCTTCCATTTATCTTCTATCTATATTATCTATCTATCTATATAAAAATGGATCCCTATTTCCCTTGTTCACGCCTTAACTTCAGAACAACTTTACCGATTTCATCCATCTTTTTTTTAAGTTTTCTAATAATTTGTAGAAGGTTCTTACGGAAAAAAAATTAAGAATGTTGCTTCACGTGGACGAAGTCGCGGGATGAAGCTAGTTTCACAATAAAAGTGCCGAGAAAATATTCTAATAAAATCTTTTCGGATAAATTCCAAGTCTACCCAAACTTTATTGTGGAATACAGCTTCTATTTCCTAAGTAGATATCCTTTTGAGCACACTTGAGATAAATCTTCTCTTGTTCAGGTAAAATATTTTTCTCTTTCTATTTTTAGTCGTGGTGTCGTTCGTAGCACTGACGTCGCCGCGTCGTTGCTACGCGTGTTCTACGGCGTAGCAATAAGGGTCTACGAGCGCTCACAACACAAGTGTAGTTGAGACATTTTTAGAAGGCTATTGGTGTCTAATTAGTATTTGTCTGTAAGATTGCGAAGGTCTCGAAATTGTTCAAATATTCGATAAGTTAATATCCATTGAAGGAGATTGAGTAACTATTATGACAGATTTCTTGAACAAATAACCTCTTCCTGTCTTCCAGTTATTAGGCCGCGCAAAATTTCGATTATGTCAATATCCGCATTTAATTGCGGGCTCAGGGGGATTTATGCAACAAAGAATGCTGAATTCTTCATATTCTTACTATAGAATTGTTCAATCGTTATACCATTTCGTCGTTAAAATTCAATTGCTTGAAACTAGATTTGAAAATAGTTTGTAACATGTTGCTTTAAGAGTGAAATTCGCGTGCATGGTTCAACAAAACTTTCGCATTGCACCGTTGGAACATTGTGTCGGGATAAGGGCATGAATTCTAAAAATATCCGATATTCTATATTCAAATTGTGTCCTTCGAATAACATCAAACGTTATGTTGTAAATATTGAACAGGACCATGTGGGCTTTTTTTAGCTTTGTGTCAATGTGGTATGAATACATAAAATTGTGATCAGACTTATTGGATTTTCAGGATTCGGGATATCTCATTATTCCTTAACATTTGTAAAAAGCTTAAAGAGGAGGAAATACAGCTGACTGGATGGATAAATATAATTAGCTTTACAAGGACTAGCAGCGACACAGTATGCTCATGTAGTTACATGTTAGGCACGGGGAGATAGTGTATACGATACACACGTGATTCTCCGATGTATGGGCTATGGATCAATTATAAATATCTATTTAACCGTTATCCCACTCCATAGAATAAAACAAGTACAATAAAGCAATAAATAAGCCGCTTTTCCTTCGATAAAAAGATCGCAAAAAATAAGTAGGTAGACAGAGGTGCCGTCCACTAAATATTACAATTTATTATCCGGAGAAACCAGGAGGCGAATACTTAAAATACCCGTTTCAGTACAAAACGGTGAGATTTACATAAAGATTAATTAAAACATAAATGATGGCCGTTTTTATACAGACCCTCTTTCTAAACGTTTTGCGATATAATTATATTTGCGTTTTTATAAACACTTTATGGTGAGTTACGGCCGCTCGTTCGTTTTCATAATGAGGCGCCTTTGTTCCAGTCTTTACTCATTTTGGAAAGTGTTTGGTGTTCCACGTTATATTAGATGCTGCATGCAGGGAAGTTAGCGTCTCGTAGGACGCTGAACAACGTCATATGACGTCATGGAAACACTAATCACTAATCAACGTAGCGTGTAGGTAACTATGTCTCTCTATGTAATTGGTTCCCATTAATCCATTTGCATAAAATTTTAATACTTATCACAACATGTAGGTACATAAATATTGTTACTAACATATTGGAGTCCTTTGTTACTTGTTCCTGAATAGAAATAAATAATAACATTATTAACAGCTTACGCATAATTTTTTTAAGCATAATTTCTCTAATCATAATACCCCTTTATTCATAAACGTTGCTTAAAGTTAAGCAGTGATTAGCGACTGTTTAACCATTCATTTTTGACGTTTAAGCGTTACTTAATTTTAGTCATCGTTTATGAATAAAACCCATAATGTTTAAGCGTAACATTTTAAAGCATACATTTATTTACGCATCGCATGATATTAAAACATAGTTTTTTAACAAATACGCATAATAATTAACTCCTAAAATATTAGACACTAATACACATTTTCATACAATATTGCTCTAATGAAATTTGTAGGCATTTTACATTGTAGGTAGAACAAATTATTTTATAATTTTCTCTAAGTGGACGGTGGATGTATTTATTATTGTGACTATTGTGACACTAAGTGTATTATTGCAAAGTTGTAATTTAATCCTTTAAATAAAGTGAATTGTAGTTACAAATGGAAATAACAGTGCATACCGTTAAAACAACAAGAGGCGAAATCAAATTAAATGTGAATGGTTTCATATATGAGAAAAATCGAGAAAGTGATACTAAATATTTTTGGGTGTGTGAATTGCGATGGAATAACAATTATAATTGTACGTCTCGAGTTATTACCAAACTGAACGACGACCAACAACATGAAATATTATCAAAGTATATTAAAAATCACAATCATGGACCAAATGCACTTAGAGAAGAGGTAAGTGTTGTTTTGTTATATGTAGGTATGTAAAACATATAGGCACCCCGGGCCGATTTTTGATCCGTAGTTATTATTTATGTATTTATTATTAAACTTACACACACTATCTTTACAGAATGACCCCAATTCAATAGTGGTTCGCAAATACACACCAAATAAAATGAAAAATCAACTTACGCCTAATACATAAAAATCTAAATTTAGAAAATACAAAACACTTCTACAATACTTACATAAAAATCAAAACTTTAAAAAATATACAAAACTTTTTTTTTATGCTCTAAAAACATAACCTAAAATATAAAATCAGACAACACAAAATATTAATATTTAAGTATAACTAACAAAATAAACTCAACCAATTGTTAAAAATAGTAACTATTAGTTAAATTTTTGCAAAATCTGTTTTTTGATCAATTTTTAGTTTATCTAATGATAATAATAATATCATTGTTAATGGTCAAATCATTAGTTATAAGTTAAAAAAAATAACCATTAGTTACTATTATTGACAATTTGTCAAAAAAAAGAATCGGCCCTAAGCCCGCCGAACCTTAACCTATTGGTAGAAAGAAAGAAAGAATAAAGTTCATTTGGACACAGTTTGTGAAACACAAAATAGAAAATTAATAAAATAGGGACGGGGATTACACACAGTTTCAACCTACCTAACACATACTTATTATACTTATAAACTAGTAATCAAATACGTGTACATATCATTAAAAAAACAAAAAAATTAACGAAAACAACAGTCTCAGCAAAAACCTGTTCTTCGTGATCATCTAGATTGATCCGTGCACGCGCAAAGCGCAATAGGCCGCCGAGCGCGGCGGACAGTACACCGACCGACAGTGATACACTACATTACACAAATATACTAATTATTCCTATTAATTTAATAGTCATTATGCCTAGTAACATTATGCGAACTAAAATTATGCCAAAACAAATTAGCCTACAAGATAATAGGGTAGATGCCTGGGTAAAAAAATAATACCTAATTATATTTAGTCCGCCAGTTAGATTATCGAAAAATAATGGACACGTATTTTTTCTTTTGTTAATCGAACAAAAAATGACAAAAATAAAGCGCATTTAAATTTGGGAGTGGGAGGTCGTGACGTCACGCTATGCTAAAAAGTGTAGCAAGGCGTAACGTCACGCGGAACTTTAACGGGCGATATCTTCATCACTTTTTATATAATTGACAAAAGAAAAAATACGGGTCCAATATTTTTTAATAATCTAACTGACGGACTAATTAGATTTTTTAGGCATCTAGCCTATTAAAGAAACGTCAACTTAAACTGTAAGCAATATTTTTTTTTTAATTAGCCGTTAATGTCCCATTGTTGGGCAAAGGCCTCCCTACTCTCTTTCCACCTCTGTCTGTCCAGAGCTGCCAAGGACCAATCTTTATGAAAGGAGTCCAGCTCATCCCGCCATTTGCATCTGGGCCAGCCGCGATGTTGTTTGCCACTAAGCGGGACCCACTGTGTCGTAAGTTTGGCCCATTGATCGTCTGACATGCGGCAGATGTGTCCAGCCCAATTCCATTTAAGCGTGGCAGCTTTCCGAGTGACATCAGTTATTTTAGTGATGGAACGGATTGTTGTATATTTATATTATTCTTATACTACAAAAAATATACCGAAATAGTTATGCCAAAGTATAGTAGGAAAGAAAAACATTGAAGGGATCCCTTTGTAATTTAGTATGTAATGCAATACAAACAGGCTATTAATTGGTATATAACCAGGAAATAGTGACCCTGCTACAGTTTCGCATTTATGTACACAAGCATGCATTTTTTAATAGTCTTTTTCATCCCTGGTCAAACGTTTAGGAAATCAAACTGCACCCTAATTGCGTAACACACAATCAATCGGAATCGGTTTCATTTTGACAGTTCAACAACATTCATTGCGTTATTAACGTTGTTGAGCAGACACATGACACATTTTTTGAACATATGAAGCAATGGATTAGGAATATCCTTCAAATTGATTCAGATTGAGATTAATTGTGTGTTACGCAATTAGGGTGCAGTTTAAGGTAAAGTCTGTTCAAGATGTTTCAAATTGATATTATTTCAAGTTAAACAAATATGAACTTAATGTAATGGTAATACGGTTGATTTCAGAGTGATTAGCACTATTGAAAAAGTTATAAAAATGTTTGAAGTTGTAGCGTAAATTGAACTTTATTGTGTAGGAATTAATAATATAATATTTTTCCATAAACTCATTTTTGTTTACATTTTTGGCAAATAAATCGCGAATGAAGATTAGATGGAAATGACTTCTGTCTAATATGTCGTCTCCTAACAAAAAATCTGCAGCTATGTCAACTGCAACAACGACTTGCGTCAAGCGACGCGTGAGTACTGTCGCAATGTCGCTCCGCAAGTCGCGTCTCGGTCACTCGCGGCATGCTCTAAACAACTTCTCTCATTTCTTTTCTCCATAGCTACTGTCGCAAGACACGTGTCGCTTGAGCGTGTATCTCGTGGCCACGGGGTAAGCTTACTGCCCTCATTGACTCATCTCAAATTTCTACCCCGTATTGAATCGTTTACGTCACATTACCTAAAGTATAGAATACAGACCAATTCTACCAGTGGGTCGGCTTAAAGGCGATTAAAGGATTACGTTCAGATGACGTGACGGGCAGCGATGTTCTCTAGTCAACAGACAACAATGCTTTTGCCCATCGCGGTTATTGTGGTAATTTTCTCTTTGAACGTCCATTATACTGTTTATTGGAAGGCTCCGTTGGCAATGAATTGACGAAAATTAGGTCAATCCACCTAAACCTAGCTGATGGGAACAATTGTGGTTTTATACGGAATAACATAGGTATTTAGTTAGTAATCTCATTATAACATTACGACAGTGCTGCCGCTGAGTATATTATACAGGAATTTGTTTAGGATGTAGATAAAATTATCTTAGGTACTAACATAGGATAAGTTATTTTACTAACAAATGAGTCATGGTCACTTCAATAAATTAAATTGAATTGATAACTCACGATGTCGTTCAATTTTAATATTTGATGCATCACTTGAAAGTTGCAAGGAAAATCCGTCAGTCATTTGTTTTCCGGTAAAGTGCTTTAGAAACAAATTGAGAATTAAAATCAGTGTCCGCTAAAAAGAAGTTAATATTTTTTAAATTCTATTTTTTATATTAATATTAAATTCTATAATTTTTTACATCATACCGGGCTTTATTCTGACAATAATGGACAGTACGTGTAATCCACGTTCAGCCGGGGGCTAATCTTGGAAAGTTTCAAGCCGAGCCGTCGCCGGGCGGAGATACATCTATCTCCGAGATAAGTCTTACGAAAGTATTGGGTATCATTTTCAAGGTTGCTTTCGATTAGACAATTTATAGATAAATGGTTCTTCAGACAATCCGCTGATAAATGAGGCTTACGGAACCAGTGAAGATATGTTTTCCTGTTTCGTAAAAGTAATCTTTTGAGTATTGCGGTGAAGCTTATTTTCTTGTTTCCTTTTTGACGTAGCGTCTACTTTTTTACAGATAAAATCTATGTAACAACAAAATATTTTTATATACATAGGTATTATATAAATCCTAAAATAAATGCGACAGTTGAATTGTCAAGCTTAACTCGTACAACATATAAGTAGAAATAATTTAAAGTAAATAAATATGTTCTCTGTTTTCTCTATTCCGGAAAACAGTTAAGGAGTAGATAATTAATGTAGATCCTGGAGAGTTTATCATCCGGGTATAAGTTACCGTGCCTACTTAGAAAACCTGAAATAGACTTCGTACTTAAGTGGGGATTCATGGAAGGGTCAGACCTCCGGTGTGTATGCGGTGTCTCTCCTCAGACAATGGCCCACCTCCCATCTTGCACCGCGTGCCCTGCACACGTGAGGATCTAATGGTTGCATCAGCGAATGTTATCTGCGTTGCTGAAGTTTGGGCCAAAAAAATTTGAGAAAATAATTCATTTTTGCCATCGACTCGCTAGGAAGAATGTAGATCCCATTTGTCACCCAATTCGAGTTTGTAGTTACACTGAGCATACTGTTTATTCCGAACGAAACTTTGACTGGCATAAGCCAAACTATATTTTGAGCTAAATTGGTAAAATACGCCCAGAAAATATACCACTTAAGTATTAGGTACACTTAACTTGTAAAAATATAAAGTTAAAATTAACACTCAGTTCCCGCAAAGAATCCGTGACGACCACGGCTCCGTAGTGACGACGCAATTAAGGGACCAAGGGCCGGGAAATAAATTTAATAGCAGTGAATCCGAGCTCTTCGGCCTGAGCACACACCGGGCTCCCTGGGCTAATACCAACACCTGGAGCTTCGGAGCGAGGGTTCGTTTGACTGAGGTTTATTAAAGACCAGTTTCTGCCCGCGGCGTTGGTCGCATTGAGATCGGTAAACAATATGTTAGACAGGACTATCAACTGAATTTTTAATATCATCCAGGCTTAAAAACATTGCACTAGAAGACGAACGTAAAATGGTCTTTATAAGTAATATAAAATATCTGCTTACAGATCTAAAATTTTTTCATTACATAATTATCAGCCGGAAGACGTCCTTAGCCGAATAAAGACCAACACATCTTTTCAGGATCTTTTTATCGATTTGAGTTACAAAATAGCGCTCAAATCCTTTTTTTAAAAAAGGCCACATCCAGCAAAAACATGTTAAAAGCGAAGTTACAAAACTGTGTACCTATTTTAAATATGTTCCTACATTTACTCCCAGTCCCTTTTCATCATTATTATCATAGTCATATCCATTTCATAAGTGAAACTGTTATCAAACTCCATGCTATTATGTTTTACTATCTACTTACGTCCCCATGGGAAGCGTCGAGACCTACTTACTGCCAACCGGTAACCATGTGGAGCAAAATACGCATAATATTAGTGAATAGATTGCGTCTGCAAATATGATTGTTTATTTTAGTTATTTTCTCATTTCACTTTTATACATTTCACCTTCCATGATCATTATTATCAGGAGCCGTGTAGGATAAGTGAAAGTCATCATTGCGTAATAGAAATTGAGGTAGTTAGGACCAGTAGGCTCTCATTTTCGTACTGGGGCAATGTTGAGTTTGACACTTCCTTGTACGGTTCCAGAAAGCGCCTCTTCGATTCCAGCCCTATTTTATAGCAAATAAAAAGAGGGTGTGTAGTTATGACCACATGATAGAAGTGAAAACTGACGATTGGAGCCGAGTATACGCGATTCAGCGCCGAGATTATGCGTCAGCGTCACAGCCCGACTGGAGCCGAGTATACCCGATTCAGCGTCACTGGGCAATTGCGTAACATACCAACAGTAGGAATAGCTTTCATTTTGACAGTTTAACAACATTCATTGCGTTTTTTACGTCGTTTTTCAGACACATTTTTCCAACATATGAAGCAATGGATTACCAATATCCTTCAAAATGATTCAGATTGAGATTGGTAGTGTGTTACGCAATTAGGATGCCGAGCGTGACGGTTCAGTTTCGACAGTTCATTGCTCAGAAAGAGCGCAAAGGTGCCTAAAGAAGTTTTCACTTCAAAGCCATCACCTGCAGAAGACAGATTTTACTTCAACTAGTTTTATCGGACGCTATTTATGTTGGAGCTCCTGCTAATACGATAATTTAACATGAAATCGTGAATGCGTTCAGAGAATTCAATCAATGTCTATGTCACGTGCATACTTGCCTTAGATTAAGTCTAGTTAGCTGTGGTTAATTATATCGATCTTATCACATATACAATCATTAGAACAGGCAAATCTTAATTAGGAAGTCAAAGGATTGCATGGTACTTGTTATGTATATATTATGTGATTGCTAATTGTTTATTAACGTCTGTACGTCCCCACCAGAATTAGTCGGAATTAACAAAAAAAAACACCACAAACAGTCTTAAAGCATACACGCATTTTAAAATACCAAATTCCTGTTAAGCAAAAACCAACCTTGACCTAAAGAACAGTACTAAATAATATGTTTAATGCAAAGTTTAATGTCTTGTAAAATGTTGATTTTACTTACAACCGCAAAGTTTTCAAGAAATCCGTATTTTTCTTTGATTAAATTTACATACTGGTCGAAAATATGAGATTTATTTCAGAACATAATATTTTTCTTTATATTCGCTTTCGTAATTGAATATTATGTAGTCACAACACAAACAATTTGAAAGTTCATGAAAGATTTTAATAAAAATAATAGATGTGACATTAATGTCGCCATCTCGTCTTCTCGATCGCTCGTAGATAATATCACTGCGTAGTCGCAGGGCCAATTTTCGTAATTTAAAAGGTTCAAAATCTAGTGATTTTGAACTTGGATATTGCCTATTGAGTAAACTTATCGAAGCGTCATGAGCGACCGCGACGAAAGCAAGACGAAAGTGTATAAGAGCGACGACACTGGCTTGATGAACACGAGTTATTCTGAAAGTATAAGCCCTTACTATGTAACTAGAGAGGGATCTCTGGTTCTCTGGAGCAAGTAATTCAACAACTAATTGGCATGGGTAGTTGGAAACGCGGCAAAGGGAACCAAACACGGCTATAATTACACGTGAAGAAAAATCATTGAAATTGTTCTATTTCGATGCTTCGTGTTTAAAAAGCGATATGAGTTTCTAAACATGATTCTGTGTCAAAAATTCAAAACATAAATTAATCATCATCTGCCTGGCCTTTTCCCAATTATTGGGGTCGGCTTCCAGTCTAACCGGATGCAGCTGTATACCAGTATTTTACACAGGGCGACTGCCTATGTGACCTTCACAACAGGATAATATGATACCCCTTGGTAAGACTGGTTGTCAGACTTTCGGGCTTCTGACTACCCGTAACGATTGTCATAGATCCACAAATGACAGCCGGGACCAACGGCTGAACGTGCTTTCCGAGGCACGGAGGGGTCTCAGTATGTAAAGATGGTCACCCATTCATAGACCAACCGCGGCAAGCGTAGCTTAACCTGATCAATCGACCTGTGCAGCTGTTATTGTTTAGCCACGGGCCTCAAAAGAATACAATTGGCAATTTTTTGTAGGTCGGCTTAAATAACACGCATATATAATAATACATTTTGCAAGAATTGTAGGATGATTTATAAAGGACGGGCCCGGGTCGAAGCAGCGTTGCATAACTCTCATGCTAGATCCGAGAATCGAACGCGGATCAGTTTAATGTACTTAACGAGTCTTTGGTAACATCTGTAAAGTTTGATGCGTCTGTGAATCGGCTGGGACTCACGATCTGTCATCATTGAAGCGTAGGTATAGTATAATAAGTCATACACAGAAGGAATAGAACAATACAATTCATAAAATAAATGTAAGTAATTGAATAGTCAACGCGTTTCAAACTAACTAACTTACTTCCGGGTAACAATGATATCTGTCGTATTCAATTTCGTAAGAAACTTGAGACTATAAACATCTGAGACGAGTATCTAAACCATCTCGGGGGGAAATAATTAAGACATAACAAATGAATGCTGATAAATTATGAGCGAGGCTGTCTCTGACAGAAATCAAAACGTGTATTTATGACTGGTGAAACAGCTGTGTCGGTATCGAATTTGGGAAGTTTAGTGGTGTCAGATGTAATATTCGGCATAGACCTCTAAACCTATGTAGGTATGTAGTTATTTTGTGTTCCCTCCGATTCGCATGAACGCTTTTAATTAATAATCTTAATTCTAGATATTATACATATCAAAGCATAAAAAGGTTCTTTCACCGGACCTTTTACAAAGTCAAAAAGATTCCTGCGTTAATTACTACGACGAACGCCGCAAAGAAATTACATATGTAGGTCTGTACAAAAATGTTCGTTTATCGGTATACTAGCTTGCCAGCGGCTTCGTCCGCGAGCAGGAAGTTGCAAATTATCCCTCGGCACGGTCTACTACGTTTAATAGATCTTTTTAAGAGGAATAATGAGGTAATACATAGTTTTCATATAACACTATTGGTTTACGTGGTGCGCCCTAGTAAAGCATCTTTAACAATCACCGTCATATTTCAGCCAATTTACACAAAATCTTAATGAATTATACACTTAAACCTTCCTCATGAATCACTCCGTCTATTCGTGAAAAGCGTATGAAAATCCGTTCGGTATTTTTTGAGTTTATTTCAGACAGTCAGACTTTATTGTATAGTATGTAGTGATCAAAGGAAAAAAAGTTGAAATGAAGTTACTGTGTATATAGCCAGAGAAAATTACGTATCTCATATTTAGATATCAATTCTGAAAACGAAAGTAATAATGAAGTTACATCAAAGATCTCACTTTAATAAGTTACTGATGACGTGCAAAAGTATTTTTTCACGCAAATTGGAAGTCCACCAGGGCAATTTACTTTTTATTAGTTTAAACGGGCTATTTCGCAATAATAAAATAGGTTTAGGTGTCTGTCTGCCATCAAATTAGGATATCAGGTTAACAACAAAGGCCATCAAAAGAGGGTAATGGTCCCCAACTATTTATATTACGATTGAGGGATCTAATACTCTGCCGAACGAGCGGACCTCTGACTCAGGGCAGTTCGATACCGAATCGATTACGACTTAGTACAATGTCTCTGTACCCGAATAATACTTAATTATGTACCTACTTCTTACGATATATTAATTAGATTACAGTAGGTACCTAAGCGATACGAACATCAAAAGGTATCGCAAAGTTCGGAATACATATAATTACTCTGACATAACTGACGACCCTGGCGTCCCGGACCTTTGAAAGGCGTACTAGAAATGGCAGGGGGTAACTTGCACACTCAATAATGGACCCCCGAAAACGGTTGCTAGCACACAGTGTCGTAGCAACAAGGGGGCAACATGTCCTGAGGTGCTTGTGAGAAGTGGAGAGGTATTCCACGGCTACCAGGACAATCCCGGAAGTACGATCTTATTACTTTATTATTATAAATTAGAAAGCATACTTTATTATTATAAATTCGAAAGCAACTTTATCTGTCTGTTACCATTTCACGCCTTATAAGCTGAACTGATTTGGCACAAGGATATACCATGGTCTGGTTTAAGACAAAGGATACAACAATACTAAATGATGCACCTTCTTCTTACGATATAATAACAAAATTACAGTAGGTAGCAAGAATATTATAAATGTGAAAGCAACTCACTGCCAATCTGTTTGTTTGTTACCTTCAAATTCAAATTCAATTCAAATTCAAAATAATTTATTGTGGATCATAGGTTCATAAGATGGTGTGTTAGTTACAGGTAAGTCTGCTATGTCCTGCCATTGAGGCATACAAAATTCACATTATAAGTTCGGTTCATAATTAAAATTCAATACATCAAGTAATTGTCATGCAATATATCAAGATTAAATTAGTATTTACGTCAAATTACAAATTAGTCATGAGTAATATTTATGTCAAATTACAATTTAGTCATGTTACAAATAGAATGATTCAATGTATTGTCATTTAGAAATTCTCTTATACAGTAATAAATAACATTGACTCAATAATTGGTGTAGTTTTTTTTTAAAGGCATTTATATCGCTCATATTTCTAAGAAAAGGTGGAAGATTATTAAAGATACGTGGGCCCATACAAAATATGCTCTGGTGCAAAAGCTTTGTTTTACTGGCTACGGTGCACAGCTTGTCTCTATGTCTGGCCCTAGTGCAAAATTCAAATGAGTTTGGATTTGATTTTATAAACATTACAGTTTCATATATGTATACACTAGGGAGAGTTAATATTTTTAAATTTGTAAAATGTGGTCTGCATGAATCCACTTGGTGTATATTGCACATCGATCGCACACAACGTTTTTGAGCTCTAAAAGCACGCTCTTTTTCCACAGAGTTGCCCCAAAATATGATGCCGTAGCGTATGATTGAAGCAACATATCCATGATAGGCAGTTAGTAGTGCAGACTGACTGACCTTTTCACGGCTTAACGGCTGAACGGATTTGAATGAAATTTGGCACACGGAGAGACCTTGACCTGGTTTAAGACAAAGAGTACTTTTAATCCCGATACTTACCGTACGTTCCCCGTGGTATACTGTCCGACCTCCACGCAGGTGAAGCCGCGGGAAAAGGCTAGTAATAGATATAAAAAAGAGGTTCGAATTAATAGATATAAAAATTCGAGGTCCAGAGATTCGTGTTGTTATGCGCAACGCGGTTATTTCAAATGACCTAAATAATAAAATGAATTGCGGACCCATTTTCATCAAGTACCCGTTATAAGACATTTGTCTTAAGTTCCTTCAAACGTTTCGCTCTACTTTGCATTTGCCTAATAAACATGAATATTTATACCCTTTTTTTTTGGATGGGAAATCATCATGAATGAATCTCCCCGCTCTGGGTGAAGCGGAAGGGAGTGTCAGACTCTTACTGACTAAAACCCACCCGTGTTCCTTCCTTAGCCCTTTCTGTTCCAGGGCAGCGGTTACCCTTTCGGACGATCCCGCTACCCTGGCAGGCTTCGGCCCTATCGGGCCCCTTCAACTGCTGACATCTCTTTGAGGCGCGCGTGGAACACATACGCGCCGTCCGGCACGGGCCTGGTCCTGATCGGACGGTGAGCTACCCATTACTCTCCGCAGGCCCGCATATTTATACCCATAAGTATCGGTTTGCTAATCTCTATAGGCCTGAGGTTGTTATCTGTTACAATATACGGTTTAGTTGTTTGTTATTGTATTACAAATAAGGTATCTGAAACAATATGTTTTATAGGTAGGTATGTACACTCAGATTAGCAACAGTATCACGTCAGTACTAAAAATTATAATAATTTACTCCACAATTTTCCTGAAAAAATGATAGGATCATTTTGTATTTTATGCGTTAACACGTACGTAACCGTTGTTTCTCTGTAGTAATTTTTCCGAGCACTTTTTACTATTCAGCAAAGGTTTTTTCTTACAGCATTCTTGTGTAATAAAAAAGGGTTGGTACCACTAGTAATTTTATTTTCACTTCCATAATGAAAATAAAATTACTTTTTAACGTTCCTTCAGTTCTAAAGAAATTATTGCTTTCTACTGCGGACAATGCGGTATAATGTTAGAATGTAATGAAAAGAAAATAAAGAGTAAAATAATATGTACCTGGCTTTTCCCGCGGCTTCGGCCACGTGGATGTCGGAACGGGATAAAAGTATCCAGGTTATTAACTATCGGTGTAGCAAATTTCATTCCAATCTGTTTAGCCGTACTTATTTGTGTGATCGAGTAACAATCATCCAAACAACGTAGGATGTAACATACCTAAACATATTATCAAATACGTAGGCACATTAATGTTCCCGGCCAAACTCAATTTGCCGATAAACCAGTTAGCCCTAGGCCACACTAGGTTATCAAACACGTGTTGTGAGTAAGGTTGGTTCAATCAATCAACACAGCTTATCGCACTGCTGGACTGCGATATCTGCCTCTCCCACACTGCGCTACAACACCTTGTCCTCCACCATCTGCATCCAGTCTGTCCCAGCCACCTTCTTAAGGTCGTCCGTCCATCTAGCTGGGGGGCGTCCCACACTACGCTTGCCGATTCGCGGCCTCCACTCCAGGACTCGTCTGCTCCACCGGCCATCGGGCCTTCGACAAACATGGCCAGCCCGCTGCCACTTCAGTTTGCTTACTCTGCAAGCTATGGCGGTAACTCCGGTTCTTTTACGGATAATTTAATTCCTGATTTTATCCTTCAAAGATACTCCGAGTATAGCTCGCTCCATAGCGCGCATAGTAGGTTGTAAAACAACAATTATAACAGAACTTTGTTAGATATCCTAAGAAACATAATAAAATATCGAAAAACACGAAGTTTCTCGAGAAGTGATCAATCGCCAGCCAATCAATCTATAAAGAAAAAGCAGTAATCGAAAGTTGGTGTTCTCTCACAATATCGTCGCATTTCACTCGAGAGTGTTCAAGAAGGTTTTCGTTAAATTTCTGTAAGCTCGTTTTCAATTTATCTGTGGAAAGATTTATCGGAATACCCTTGGGAGCGTGCTTATCACCCTTTTAGTTATCAATTGATTTGTTTGAATTATTATACTATAAATAATACTCGTTTCTAACGGATTGGACGGAAAAGGCACAGGACAAAGAAAAGTGGGAAAATATGTGGGAGACCTTTGCCCAGGAGTGGGACAATATAGATATATGGTCCCACTGCTGGGCAAAGGTCTCCTAAACTAACTTTTTGGTATTATTTCTTGAAGAAATAATACCAAAAAGTTATGAAGTTGGACGGCGAGTCAAGAGCTTTTTTATCATCTTGATATTAAAGTATTATTTAGAAAGCATTCATTAATATTTGTTCGCCATTTTAATATATTTGTAACAATATCGAATGATATATTTTTTCATTTGAAAGCAAAATTAAACTCAAGCACCGCACCACCCACACGTTCATCTACTTTGTTTCACCTCGGATTATTGAATTTTCTTACCTCAAGAGGTAAAACGTTAATAATATCATAATTAATTAATGATGCTATCAAAATTCTAAATTAATCTGAGGAAACTGACTTTTAAGAGTAACACATCACTTAACATGATAGAAAACAATGAAACAACTTTCTAAATTAAATTTCAAATTTCTTCTTTCATGCTGCAGAAACAGATTTACTTACTAAACTAGAATTAAAAACTTTCACTTTGACATTTTCATTAATTTTAAACATATTAAAGTTCTCTCTCTCTCTCTAGTCTTACATTTTTCTCTTTCATGGCCAGCAGAGGGAACGTTACAGGCTGATTATGCTTATGGTGTTACGGGTTCAAAACCCAGTGAAGACCGAAATAACTTTTCAATATCATACTCGTTGGTCTTATTGCAATTACCCGCTACATCAAAGATTACTGAATAAAAGAATACATTAAAAGCGTACGGATAGGTTTATCCTCTTGCCCAGTGGGGCATACATATTGAACAGTCTCTAAACTTCAAAAAAGGGTCGTAATTCCCTCCGGCTCCTCTTTATTATACCCAAACGTAGTATTAGCGTATAAATTTGGTGTGAGTGCGACATAAAAACTCTTAACACCGCCCTAATTTCCGGACTTCCTAATTAAAATGCGACTTATTGTCTTAAGGGAGAGCTATGAGGTACTTGTGACGCGTGCTTTTCACCTTCAGAGGTATTACGCGAAGTAAGTCTATAAGACGAACTGTTATATATGCACGTTTTTCCTGATTTTATCCTTCAAGGAGACTCCGTAAATAACTCGCTCCATAGCGACCTTGAATTTGTGGATCAGCCCGACCGATATTTGAATTTAAACAGGAATATTTCATATGAGACAAAACGGAAGGTAAGCATCACAGTAAGCATACATCCACCTTACAAAGTAACCTCAAGCGATTTCTTGCGAGTATTTCCAAAGTGATTTGTTCATGCGTACTGAGGTATTAAGTTTAAGTTATTATCTTACTTTGTGGTAGGTATTTAGGATTACTAAATAAGTGTCCGAGTTTGTACGTTTAAACATTAAAACCAACTACTTAGCTTCATCAAACAATTTATTCCAAGTAGATTCTTGAAATTTTCTTTTAATTTTCGAGCCTTTTTTTATTTTTTATTTTCGAGCCTTTTTTTTTTTTTTTTTTTGTGGATGGGAAATCAATTTTCGAGCCTGACAGTTTGATCATTTACAGTGATACTTTTTACTGTTCCAGATAAGGTTGTACTTTAAACAAATACATGACAAAAAGTTAGGCAAAAGTTGACTGCCTCGTTGGTCTAGTGGTGCAACTGCGGACCATTAGGTCCCAGGTTTGATTCCCAGGCCGAGAAAAATGTCATGGGGTTTTTCAGGAATATCTCAGTAGTAGCCTAGAGTCTCGATTTGTGCCTGGTTGATGGCGATAGATTCGCTCTCTATTCATGTAATAAACATCACCACAAGTTAATGGTGAAATGTGGGTGTAATAGTTACGTAGTACACCCACATTTCTCCAGTAACTTCTTGGCAAGTTTTTAACGTAACATAACATCACGCCTGTAATGAAATATTCAATGTTAGGCAAAGGTGTACGTACATACGTACACCACGTTGCCGCTGAATAAAATTTCACATTAGCCCACGTAAAAATGTAACGACACTCCGCAAACTGATCTGGTATTCAACCGCAACAACTTTATCCAGCCAGTTGCCATTTTGAATCGATCACGTCTGTCGGTCCTATCGAATCGACGGCCATCATTTATCTTTTAATTAATCTTTATGTAAATCTAACCGTTTTGTACTGGAACGGGCATCCGTGGTTTCTCCGGATAGTTAAATGTATTGTTTAGTGGACGGCACCTCTGTCTACCTAGTTATGTTTTGCGATCATTTTATCGAAGGAAAAGCGGGTTATTTATTGCTTTATTGTACTTGTTCTATTCTATGGAGCGGGGTCACGGTTTAATAGATATTCATAATTGATTCATAGCCCATACATCTAGAGACACGTGCGTATCGAATACACTGTCCTCATGCCTAACGTACATACTGCGTCGCTGTTAGTGACTCGACTTTCTAAGCAGTTTTCTAACCAAAACTACTAGGCTTGCATTAATTCACGATAGTATTTCAATCATTAGTGTTATGCTTTTAATAAGATTGGATGGGCACACAGATAGTTTATTATAACCTGGATTAACACATAGGATACTGTTATCCCGGTCATACGTTTCCGTGGTATAATTTCCGACCTCCACGTGGGCGAAGCCGCGGGCAAAGGCTAATATCGGATATTTTTAGAATGCATGCCCTTATCCCGGCACAATGTTCGAACGGTGCAATGCGAAAGTTTTGTTAAGCCGTGCACGCGAATTTTAGCCCTAAAGCAATGCGATAAAATCTATTTTGGAATCTACTTTCAGGCAATTGAATTTTAACGACGAAATGGTATGACGATTGAACAGGTTGATACTTCGAATATGAAGAATTACAGCATTGTTCGTTGGATAAATTATCCTAAGCCTTCAATTAAATGGGAATAAAATAAAATTTACGCGCTCTAACAACTGAAAGACTCGATTATTTGTTCAAGATCCTGTCATAATAGTTACTCAATCTCCTTCAATTAAAATATTAACTTATCAAATATTTGAACAACTTCGACAGCTTAAAAAAATGACTTATAGCCAATAAACAAGACTTGTGGTGAGCGCTCGTAGAACTTATTGCTACGCCGTAGAACGCGCGTAGCAGCGTAGCAACGACGGTGTCAGGGCTACGAACGGCAAAACGACTAAAAATAGAAAGAGAAAAATATTTTACCTGAACAAGAGCAGACTTATCTCAAGTTTGCTCAAAAGGATATTTTACTTGGGAAATTGAAGCTGTATTCCACAATAAAGCTAAAAAATATTAGGGTAGAAAAGGAATTCATCAGAAACGATTTTATAAGAATAACTTCTTGTCACTTTTACTGTGAAATAAATGGAAGAATCTGAAGATGATTCTTATTTTTTATTTTATTTATTTCAACAAAAGAGTACACAGATCTTCTGCCAAACTGCAGGACAGTTTGTCGGCAGTGTTCTCGTGGACACAGCTGTTTTTCTTAACACTATACTTAATTCTAAAGGTAAAGGAACACATACGCCTAACTGCACACATACGAGTACTCAAGCTGCCCAGTGTTTATTTACTTAAAAAGACACGCAGGTACGTAAGTATACTGTTCTACAGCTCGACTATCCGGACATGTACAGTCACGAGCAAAAGTATGTATACACTCGGCTTTATTCAAAAGCGATTTACTCCTTTATTGTTGAATGAAATTTTTTTTTATTACGAACATAGCATTTTCGAACTCATAGGTTTATGTAATGTGTCGTATTTCATCGTTGCATTCGTTATTTCACGAAAAAATAGCAATTGAAAATTGCAAGTGTTGACATATTGGTGCTCGTGACTGTACACTGGCGTCTACATCTACACATCGGCTCATATTACATTAGCTAAAGCGCTTATTACACCATCCAATCTAAGCAATGCTAACTAGGAACACTATATCAAAACAGTTCAGTTGGAACTGTTCTTACTGCGATTACATCTGCCGATTTCCTAGTCAGCATTCCCCAAAATTGGATAGTGTAACAAGCGCTCCAGCTTGCGCGGCGAAAGCACATGCTCCTAGCGTCCCGACCACTGCCACAGAGCATTCTACATACATATATGTATAAGATACTTGTAGCTGTTAGCCGCAATTTTCTTCCGATACAAACTTTAATCCCTTGAGTTCCGAAAAAACTTTCTATGTATACTTTCCTCTACACTCTCAAAGGAATATATCTTCCAATTTTAGGGTATCTACATATTTCTTTTAGCCAATAAACCCATAGCAACTTCTTGTTTCTCGTAGACTTTATTACAACGCCGGAGAACGCGCGTAGCACGTACTGTTGTTTTATCTTACTTTTCCCTTCGGTTTATGTTTCGGCTGCACGTGGTGAGTCAGTCATGGTTAGTAACTGAAAATAATATAGTACTTATACATTACTTGTACAATTCCGTGTTTACCACATCATGTTAATACTGGAAGTACTTTACAATTGTATTCAAACTCCCATTTTCTCCCTTTTAAGGCAAAATGCAGCATAATTCTTCGTGTAAACAGTAAGAAATATGATCCAAAACACAGCTTTCACGGAATTCTCGCTCACTTTCCGTGCAGCGCAAAAACATTTCAAGCGGCACAGCACTATTTTCAAGCGGTACATCACTAATTGGACTGCTCAGAACAATTTTCAGCTGTAAACATGCCCTCGGCAAAAATACTGCACCTGTGAGAGTCTATTTGAAAACAAATTAAAATTATATGAGTAGAATTTTTGTACGTGCGCGTTTCCTTTTTAGGGAAATTTCTCGCCGACTGGACGACACTTCACGTAACCAGAGGGCGGGCTCGTTCTTTGATCAAAGAATGATCATTACCATTCAACATGGCAATACTAACAGTCATGCACGTTTCCTGATGGCAGCGCAGCGGTGCGGACGAGTTCTTCGACGCCTACCTTTTGTTTTGTATTTATTTGTACCAAGTTATTCTTTTAATTTTGTACCTATTGTAAATGGTTGTGTTATATATTGTAAATAAGATTGAGTATTGTTCACGTTGGACATAACATAACATTACGCCTGTACTCTCTGAAAGGTTAGGCAGAGGTGCACCTAGTGTTTTATAATACACTCACTTTTCGGCAGTTACATGTAAGTTCCATGTCAACGGGTGAGCCTATTGGCGTCAACTAGGCACGGGCGACACACAATGGACGTCTACGAGTAAAAGCGATTTTAGTTCTTGTAGTCTACTCATTTCCTTCTTAAAATTATGATTTGCTTTGCACAATGTGGTCGTGGTCGCTTAGATATTGAAACTGTTAGGTACTGCCACAGACGGTGCGGATTTTGAAGAGGTCTGACGAATCCTTTTAAATTCGAAACACTGTCTCATAACAAATAAAGCCCATTTAGTCTGTCAAGTTGCAAACAATTAATTATTAACAGATAATAATTTTCCGGAGCCCATTCCTTAATATTCAACGGGGAATAAATTAGTGATCATAATAGGTATTTCATGTAAATACGCCATGTTTACTTAATTTGGTTGTTATTATAATATGATATAATATACATGAATATGATTTTTGGCATTTTCAATCCCAAATAGCAGCCGAGGAGTTAATTGTAGTTTCGTTGTAAGAGTAAAAAATGCTCAAGAAGTCATTTCCCATAAGACAGCAGTATTTTTTTTTTTCTTACTTTGTTTATTGGTTACGAAATGAATGATATCTTTTCCCTTACTTACTTCTTACAATATCTCTGACTAACCGCTGTTTATCAGGTCCTG
Source organism: Apamea crenata (assembly GCA_949629185.1). Taxonomy (NCBI): domain Eukaryota; kingdom Metazoa; phylum Arthropoda; class Insecta; order Lepidoptera; family Noctuidae; genus Apamea; species Apamea crenata. Next base: position 15,892,259 of record OX451357.1, read on the forward strand.
GGTGTCATATGAGACGTTTTATATCCATCATCCCCTAAATATCTGTCAGTGTCGGTGTGAACTCATCACTCCACAGCATCAGTCCGTCGCTCCCCTTCCCCGTCATCGGGTGACCGCCAATCAATTCGATAGGACCGATAGCCGTTGTTGCGCTTTCAATGGCAGATCATTTAGCTGAGTTTTGGGACCTTTTTACGAAGGCCGATGTGGAATTTTATTTAGCGGCAAAGGGCATTTCTTTGTCATGTATTTGTTTGTTGTATTTACATGTTTTATAAAGTAAAACCTTATCTGGAACAGAAAGACAAACAAATAGGCATTCTTGGACTGCCGACGAAGAAGTAAAAACTTAAAACTAAAACATGCTTTCACTACTGACCAAGAGTAACGCGTTATGGTAGCCATACCTACACGTTACGAAATATTTGCGCAAGTTTAGACTGGCACCAATATTGAAAATCACACAAGTGTATTTTGCACAAAAATCTTCCGACACACGTTATACTACACTGTATACTCGCGCAAGTCCTAAACTTCCGCAAGTATATTGTAAAGTGTATAGCTACCAGTATATTTGCTGCTATAGGTATATTTTTAACATTAGCATGTCATTGATGCGAACCCTTAGGATTGCCTTCAACCGCTCAACGCGCCTGAAAAAGGTTTTACTTAAAAAAAAAATCGGGTTGCACTCCGGGAGTGCCGGCAGAAGTGAAAACTTGAATATTAATGTTGTGCATTTTTTGCTATTTTGGAATGCGCTCTACTCTCCCTCCGTCTTACGAATTAATGATCAGGTCACGTGTCCTGACGCGAGCTGCGTCTTACGAATTTTCGATCAGGTCACGTGTCCTGACGCGAGTTTAACATTTTTTACCCATCACAACAAAAGTGCACAACGCCGCTAAAGAAGTTTTCACTTTAAATACCTCTGAAAATAACCAAGCTGCCAGTCTCGACGGTTAAAATAACATTTCAAGAGTCTACCTGAAACATAGTGTTTGATGAAGCTAAGAACTAAGTAGTTAGTTTTAATGATTAAAGCATGTACAAACACAAGCACTTAATTAGTAATCCCAAATACCTACCTCAAACTAAGATAATAACCTGAACTTAGTACCTAAGTACGCATGTACGAACCATCTTTAAGATATTCACAAGAGATAGATTGGGGTTTCTTAGTCAGATGTGTGCATACATTCTGTTCTGTATGTTATCTTATGAAATATTACTGGCTAAATTGAAACATCTATCAACGCTAACACATTTTATAATACAGCGTGAAGGTTATTCTGATCATTTATTCAATTGAATAATCTCTATTTAAATCATATAAGCCAAAATTAGTTTCAATCTACATACATCTCATCAGCAGGGCTAGACTGCGTAAAACCTTAATGTATGTTCTAAGAAATTATTACATTCATTAAGTACCAGGAAAAGCTCTTGTATTACTTACTCAATAATTTATTTGCATTCCACAGTGTGTACTTAGGTGGTAACTTAAAATTATATGTGATCGTTGTGGACCCGGTCGGGCACAGCAAAATAGTAGGAGAGAGGAACCTTTGGTATTAGGTAAATCCATTTCCTGTAGTAGCTATTTGACAAAGTTAGTAATTACATAAGTGTCAGACTAACGAGGCAAGCAGTCTTATAAGTTACTAAATATGTATTATAAATGCGAAATCAACTCTGTCCATCTGTCCGTTACCATTTCACGTCTAAACCACTGAACCACTGATCGTTAAGACGGATAGGACCTGGACCTGGCCTAGGATCTGGTGTATGCCATAGGCTACTTTCTTGAACACCTGTAAAAAAAACCAGCCAAGTGCGAGTCGGACTCGCGCACTGAGAGTTCCGTACAATTACAATTTACGATTTATGACGTATTAAAAAAAACTACTTACTAGATCTCGTTCAAACCAATTTTCGGTGGAAGTTTACATGGTACCTAATGTACATCATACATTTTTTTTTTTGCTTTATCATTCTCTTATTTTAGAAGTTACCCCCTTGGAAGTGTCTCTCGCGCAAACTATTCAGTTTAGAAAAAAATTATATTAGAAACCCAAATATCATTTTTGAAGACCTATCCATAGATACCCCACACGTATGGGTTTGATGAAAATTTTTTTTTGAGTTTCAGTTCTAAGTATGGGGAACCCCCAAAATTTATTGTTTTTTTTTTCTATTGTGTGAAAATCTTAATGCGGTTGACAGAATACATCTACTTACCAAGTTTCAATAGTATAGTTCTTATAGTTTCGGAAAAAAGTGGCTGTGACATACGGACGGACAGACAGACAGACAGACATGACGAATCCATAAGGGTTCCGTTTTTTGCCATTTGGCTACGGAACCCTAAAAATGAAATACAAAATCAAACACGCTGACGACGAGTAACATCTAGTATAAAATAAATAGCTATAACATTGAAAAGAAAGAAAACTTATATTTATTTGGTTTGATTGGACATTTGAGTCCACAAAACAATAATAACACAAGTAATGAAACATCACATACAATGACATCGCACACAATAAGACCAATTATATTTTGAACTGAGCAAAAACAAGATAATGGGCTTGCCACAAGATATTAAGATAATGAGGAAGTGAAAATTTAACAAAGGCCATCCGGCCATCTGTTCATCCGGTCCTACACGCGGCATTATACTTTAATACTGCGACTAACGATCCCACTGCTGGGACACAGGCATCCTCTCTGTGAGAGGGAGCGGGCCGTATTCCATCACGCGGGCCCAGTGCGGGTTGGTGGATTTCACATATCTTCGAGGTTTTGGTTCTAGGACATGCCGGTTTCCTAAAGATATTTTATTTCTCAAAACTCTGTGTTAACTAACTTCCGTTGCTAAAATATCGACGAAAATTATCCTTAGAAACTATGAAAAAGAAAAATGAAAACAGAGAGAACTTTAACATGTTTAAAATTAATGAAAATGTCTGAAAAGTTTTTAATTTTATTCTAGTAGTAAATCTGTTTCTTTGAACTAATCTCTTTCATGTTAAGTGATGTGTTAATCTCAAAAGTCCGCTCAGGTTAATTTTAAGAATCTTGACAGCAACATTAATTAATTATTATATTATTAACTGTTTACCTCTTGCGTCTAATAAAAATTCATTAACCCGAGGTGAAACAAAGTAGATGAACGTGCGGGGGGTGCTACAGGCTTGGGTTTAATTTTGGTTTTGAGTGAAGTAATAAGTGGATGTTGGATTTTTAAGTAATTAAATAAAATTAAATAAAATTAATGAAAAGAAATGTTGATTATTTATCGATGATGAAAAAACTCTTGACTCGCCGTCCAACTTCATAAATTCAAACAAATGCATTGATAACTAATAGTCTGTTAAGCGCGCTCCCAGGGGTATTCCGATAAAACTTTCCACGGATAAATGGTTAAGGAGTTTATAGTTATTTAATGAAAACCTTCTTGAACACTCTCGAGTGAAATGCGACGATATTGTGAGAGAACACCACCAGTTTTCGATTACTGCTTTTTTCTTTATATCGGCTGGCGATTCAAAGAAAAACTTCGTGTTTTTCAATATTTTATTATGTTTTTTACGAAATCTAACACAATTCTGTTCCACAACCTACCTATCTCACAACACGTGTTTGACAAACTAGTTTGGCCTAGGGCTAACTGGGCTTATCGGTAAATTGAGTTTGGCCGGGGATATTAATAGTTTGCATTTGCGACATATTCGCCAAAAATGTAAACAAATATGAGTTTATGGAAAAATAACTTTAATACCTAAACAATAAAGTTCAGTTTACGCTACAACTTCAAACATTTATATAACTTTTTCAATAGTGCTAGTCACTGAAATCAACTTCACTACCATTAAACTAAAGTTGATATTTGATTAACTTGAAATAACGTCAATTTGAAACAAATAAAATTTGAATATACGTATTTGATAATATGTTTAGATATGTTACATACTACGTTGTTTGACAAATCACGAAAATACAGTTATACGGATTTGTATAAAATTTGCCACACCGAAAGTTTATAAGACGAATTAACACATAGTATACTTTTTATCCCGTTCCGACATCCACGTGGCCGCAGCCGCGGGAAAAGCCAGAACATTATTATTTTTAACATATCATTTTACTATTTATTTTCTTTTTATTACATTCTAACATTATAAAGATGATGATGATTGATAATAATGTTTGATGATTTTCCTATTTTTTCTGTTCTGTTTTTCATTACCTGTTTATATATATGTGTATACATAAATGGTAAAATAAATAAATAATTATACCGCATTGTCCGCAATTGAAGGCAATCTTCTTCTTAGCTGTCGATAGCAATCTAAATAGACTCTGCCCAGAATTCGGCTACTTGTTTGGCGTCACCAGCGTCCGTCAGTTCCTATAACGAGCAGCTGATCGGACACGCAGGACATGATATTAAGTGTTCCATCGTTTGCGGAACAGCACCACATCTACACTCCACGGCGGAGTCGTCTATGAAGTTCCACCTGAACAGGTTTTCCTTGCTTCGGCCAACCTGGGTCCGGAGTCTATTTAAAGACTTCCAGGGGGTCTACTCCGAAGTAGTATCGGCCGAATGTTCGGCCGTTTCCTTCTACGAAGTTACTATTTGGTTTGGTTGGTCCCGATCCTACACTCCTACACTCTTTCGAATATGGACTATGGTCCCGACCCAACTGAGCCGATCCGAACTTTTTTCGCATTTTTCAATAATATTTGGTTCGGCCATGTGTCGGTCCGACCCGAACATTCGCACTTTGCACTTCGAAGTAGACCTCTTGGATAACCAAGGCAACTCATGTCCAGGTGGGAGGTCTTCAACGGGTGGGACGAAAGGAAGCACAGTCTCGCCACAGCTTCAGTCTTCCTTGCGATTGTTCGCCAGTGAGTAGGATAAAAATTTGTTTCGACTTTTAAGCCTTGGTGGCACAAGGATGTGATCGTGCAAAGGGTGTCGTGTGTTTGAAACTGTTTTGGCTCTTTCGCTGGAGCCTGCCACCGCTCTAGGAATCACTGGTGGCGCTATTCCTGCCAGTGGATATAGCGTTTGTACCGGAGTAGGTTTTAGGCAACCAGTGATGATCATACGTTTCATTCAAAGCTGTATCCACTAACTTTGCATGGGCGGAACGACTCCACACGGGGCACGCGAATTCTCCCGCAGAAAAAGACAGCGCCAGTCCAGTAGTCCGCATAACGTCAGGCGAATCACCCCACTTCGATGAGACTAGTCGACGGAGAAGACTGTTTCGAGTGTGCACCTTCTGCTTGATATTCTTGCAGTTTTGGCCGAATGTTAAATACCTGTCCAGGGTAACACCAAGATAGGAGGGGCCCGTGGCTAAATAATAACAGCCGCACAGGTCGATCGATCAGGTTAAGCTACGCTTGCCGCGGTTGGTCTGTGGATGGGTGACCATCTTTACATACCGAGACCCCTCCGTGCCTCGGAAAGCACGTTAAGCCGCTTGTCCCAGCTGTCATTCGTAGATCTTTGACAGTCGTTACGGGTAGTCAGAATCCCGAAAGTCTGACAACCAGTCTTACCAAGGGGTATCGTATTACCCAGTTACTGGGTTGTGGAGGTTAGGTAGGCAGTTGCTCCATGTAAAATACTGGTATTCAGCTGAATCCGGTTAAACTGAAAGCCGACCCCAACATAGTTGGGAAAAGGCTAGGCAGATGATGGTAACACCAAGATATTTAGGAGAGTTGCTGTGCTCGATGGACACCCCATCTCAAGCGATGTTAAGTTTGCGACCCACCCCTCTATTGCGGAGATGAAGTATGCAAGACTTGGTATTTGCTTGGATTGGGCTTGAGTGAGTTAGAGAAGTAATAAGTGGCTAAGTCACCAAGAGCGTCTGACAGGTGGGCCTCAACCTCCTCAAATGGACCTTGAGACGTGAGGGCGAGGTCGTCTGCATAGAGGAAGCGGGACGGGTTGTTTATTTTCTTTTCATTACATACTAACATTATACCGCATTGTCCGCAATAGAAGGCTATAATTTCTTTAGAACTAAAGGAACGTTAAAGAGTGATTTTATTTTCATTGAATTGAATAATACGTATTTTTTTCTGATTAACAAGAATGCCGTAAGGAAAAACCTTTGCTGAAAAAGAAAAAGTGCTTAGAAAAAAAAAATCTTCAGAGAAGCAACGGTTACGTAAACACAAAATTGTTCTATCGTTTTTCCAGGAAAATTGTGTAGTAAACTATTATAATTTTTAATATTGATGGACTACTGTTTGTAATCTGAATGTACCGATAACACATATTGTTTTAGATACCTTATTTGCAAACCCCCCCCCCCCCTTACTTGCTTACCTTATTTGTAATACAATAACAAACAACTAAACCGTATATTGGAACAGATAACAACCTCAGGCCTATATAGATTATCAAACCGATACTTAAGGGTATAAATATTCATGTTTATTAGGCAAATGCAAAGTAGAGCGAAACGTCTGAAGGGACTTAAGACAAATGTCTTATAACGGGTACTTGATGAAAATGGGTCCGCAATCCATTTTATTATTTAGGTCATTTGATATAACCGCGTTGAGCATAACAATAGGAATCTCTGAACCTCGAATTTTTATCTCTATTATTTCGAACCTCTTTTTTATATCTATTACTAGCCTTTTCCCGCGGCTTCACCTGCGTGGAAAGTATACCACGGGAACGTACGGTAAGTATCGGGAAAAAAAATATCCTTTGTCTTAAACCAGGCCTTGGTCTATCCGTGTGCCAAATTCATTCAAATCCGTTCAGCTGGTAACACACAGATAGAGTTGCTTTCGAATTTATAATAATAACCAAATTAATAATATGTATTTCGAACTTTGCGATAGCTTTTGATGTTCGTTTCGCTTAGGTAACAACTGTAATCTAGTTATTATATCGTACGAAGTAGGTACATAATTAAGTATTGTTCGGGTACAGAGACATTGTAATAAGTCGTAATCGGTTCAGTATCGAAATGCCCTGAGTCAGAGGTCCGCTCGGTCGGCAATATTAGATCCCTCAAACGTAATATAAATAGTTGGGAATCATTACACTCTTTTGATGGCCTTTGTTGTTAACCGGATATCTCAATTTTATGGCAGACACAGACCTATACCTGTTTTACTAGTGTGAAATAGGCTAGCGGCCCGTGTAAACTAATAAAAAGTAAATTGCCCTCGTGGACTATCGCACGTCATGAATAAGTTATTAAAGTGAAATCTCGGAATCTTTAATGTAACTTTCATTATTAGTTTCGTTATCAGAATTGGTATCTAAATATGACATACGTAACCTTCTCTGGCTTTGTATATAATCAGCAACTTCATTTCAACTTTTTTGCCTTTGATCACTACATGTTATAAAAACAAAGTCTCCCCGCCGCGTCTGTCTGTCTGTTTGAACGCGATAGACACAAAAACTACTGAACGGATTTACATACGGGATAGTTTGCGATCTCTACCCGGGTAAAGCCGCTGGCAAAAGCTGGTATACCGATGAAAGAACATTTTTGTACAGACCTACATATGTAATTTCTTTGCGGCGTTCGTCGTAGTAATTAACGCAGGAATCTTTTTGACTTTCGAAAGGTCCGGTGAAAGAACCTTTTTATGCTTTGGTATGTATAATGTCTAGAATTAAGATTTTTAATTAAAAGCGTTCATGCGAATCGGAGGGAACACAAAATAACTACATACCTGCATAGGTTTTGAGGTCTATGCCGAACATTACACCTGACACCACTCTAAACTTCCCAAATTCGATAAGTACATTTCTCCAGTTGTAAGTACACGTCTGTCACATTTTTATTTCTGTCAGATACAGCCTCACTCATAATCTATCAGCATTCATTTGTTATGTCTTAATTATTTCCCCCCGAGATGGTATAGATACTCGTCCCTGATGTTTATAATGAAAGTCAAGTTTCTCAAGAAAATTGAATGCGAAAGATATCATTGTTACCAGAAAGTAGGTAAGTTTGAAACGCGTTAAATATTGAATTACGTACCTTTATTTAATTAATTGTGTTATTATTTTCCTTCTGTATGTGCCTTACTTAACGATGACTACGCTTCAATTATATCGAGATAGATCAAGAGTCCTAGCCGATTCACAGAAGCATCAAACTTTGTAAAGTCTATTCAAATGTATGTTTCAAATTGATGTTATTTCAAGTTAAAAAAATAGTAGGTATCTTTATTCTAATGGGAATTAAGTTGATTTCAGAGTGACTAGCACTATTGAAAAAGTTATAAAAATGTTTGAAGTTGTAGCGTAAACTGCACTTTATTTTGAAGGAATTAAAGTTATTTTTCCATGAACTCATATTTGTTTATATTTTTGGCAAATAAATCGCGAATGAAGATTAGGTGTTACCAATGACTCGTTTAAGTTTCATGAACTTTGTCATTTTTAAAAGCGAATATAAAGTAAAATATTATTTTCTGGAATTATTCTCATATTCTGTTTAATTAGGAACGACCAATATCTAAATTAAATTAACGAAAAATGTACCAATCATACAAAGATACCATACCATAAAAAGATTTCTTGAAACCGTTCAGGTTGTAAGTGAAATTGTAATTCTACAAGACATAACATATTCAGCACAATGGAATCCTCTGACTTCCTAATTAAGAGACAGGTAATTGGCCTGTATAATTGTTCTAATTATTGTATATGTGATAAGATCGGAATAATTACCCACAGATAACTAGATGTGTGATCTTGGATATCTGAATCTTATATTATCTGATATCTTTTCCCAACTATGTTAGGGTCGGCTTCTAGTCTAACCGGATGCAACTGAATACCAGTATTTTACATGAAGCGACTCCCTATCTGACTTCCATAACCCAATTACTGGGTAATACGATACCCCTTGGGAAGACTGGTTGTCAGATTTTCGGGCTTCTTACGATCCGTAACGACTGTCAAATATCCACGAATACCAGCCGGGACCAACGGTTTAACGTACTTTCCGAGGCACGGAGGGGTCTCGGTATGTTAAGCTGGTCACCCATCCACGGACCAACCGCGGAAAGGGTAGCTTAACCTGATCGATCGACCCGTGCGGCTGTTATTACTTAGGCACAAGTCCCTCCTGAGCCCTAACAAGTAAGAAGTATAAGTGCTCATACACACGAGCGACACGTGTCAGCAGGCAGATGAGTGTCGACGGCTGAAGTTGCACTAACTAAAACCAGGGAAGAAGATTTAAGTTCTTCAACTCTTTTTAGAAGAAGAAATAAAAAATAATTAAAAATATTTTATTTCAGACCCGCAATAGGAACCATATAGTTTTGTTAGTATTACACACGACTTAAGAAACTGTGTTAGTAACAAACGCAAACATTTAGTTTAAGTTTTGTTAGTACACTACAGTTACACGAGGCACTGCAGGTAAATGAGGGATTCATTTATTTTATAGCGTCTTTTTCACCTCGTAGCGTCTTTGTTTCTGTGTGCAAAAGCGATGCCATCCGATGATGATGACATCTGTAACAACGATGACTCCGACTCTTCTCTACACGATACCTGATAGGTACCCATGGTCATAGAAGGTGGTAGAAATAATACAGACTGTTCCCATAAAAAATTATATTTGTAGCTGTAGCTTATTTAATATTATGCGTATTTTGCTCCACAAGGTTATCGGTTGTCAGTAAGTAGGTCTCGGCGCTTCCCATGGCGGCGTAAGAAGATAGTAAAACATAATATTAAGGAGTTTGACAACAATATTCACTTATGAAATGGATATGACTATGATAATAATGATGGAAAGGGACTTGGAGTAAATGTAGGAACATATTTAAAGTAGGTAAGATTTTCAACTTGATTGGGGAAATTTGACAGTTTCGGGTAGCTTGATGTGCTAGCGTCTGTACACAGTTTGTAACTTGGCTTTTAACGTGTTTTTTCGGGATGTGGCCTTTTGTCACGGAAAGGAGCTGAGCAGTGTTTTGTAACGAAAGTCGATAAAAGGACCATCACTCCTGCCCTTATCCCGATTTATTTATGGTCGGCGCAACATGTCTTTTTCTTCCATACTTCTCTATTAGCCGTTAACTCGGCAGTCACCCCCTTTCTAACCATATCATCATTCGCACTGTCCACCCATCGTTTCTTTGGTCTTCCCCTACTCTCATAGCCATAGACATTCATACACAAAACTTTCCTCACGACACTTTCCTCATTCCTCCGTAACACATACCATGATAAAAAACCACGTTAACTGAAAATATGTGTTGATCTTTATTCGGCTAAGGACGTCTTCCGGCAGATAATTAGATATGTAATGAAACAATATTTTATATATGTAAGTAGATATTATAATTACTTATAAAGACTTTTACTTTCATCTTCTGGTGCAATGTTTTTAGTCTGGATGATGTTAACAATTCAGTTGATAGTCCAGTCTATATATTGTTTACCGATCTCGATGCGACCAACGCCGCGGGCAGAAACTGGTTTTTAATAAAACTCAGTCAAACAGACCCTCGTACCCAAGCGCCAGGTGTACCGGGTATTAGCCCAGGGAGCCCTGTGTATGCTCAGGCTGAAGAGCTCGGATACTCTGCTATCACATTTATTTGCCTTGTTTCGTGGTCCTTAAATTGTGGCGTCACAATTGTGGGAAGTTCAGTTTAATACATATTTTTATAATTATGGTTGAAAAAATGTCCACGTTTTGTTTTATGTGTGAACTAGCTGCGCCCCGCGGTTTCACCAGCATAATAATAATAATAATATCCCTGGACATTTCACACAGCACCATTTGTCCCAAGCTAAGCAACCTAATGCTTGTGTTATGGTAACAAGATGGCTGATAAACTACTTATATACAATTTTTTTTTTGTAAATACATACATATTATAGATAGAAAAACACCCAGACTCGGAACAAATACATGTAGGTCATACAAATATTTGTTCCGTGCGGGAATCGAACTCGCGACACGCAGCGCAGCAGTCAATCGCTTAACCACTGCGCCAACCGTGCCGTCCTTCAAATGGATTCGCGATGGATTCGCAATCGCTTAACCACTGCGCCAACGTCCATAAGTTTCGATCCCGTGGGAATATCGGGATAAAAAGTATCCTATACGTTAATTCTGGTTATAAATCATCTGTGTGCCAAACTTCATCCAAATCCGTTCAGTAGTTTTTGTATGAAAGAGTAAAAAACATTCATCCATCCATACAAACTTTCACGTTTATGATATTAGTAGGGTTTAACCAACTAAGCCCAAATTATATGTAGCTTAGATGAAATCGCCAACCCGTCTTAAGCAAGGGTGGTGAGCTCGTGCCTTCTTTATATGAGAAGAGGCCTTTGTCCTGCAGTGGGACAGTAATAGGCTAGTATTATTATAGTTTAGCTTATACGCGTCAAAGTTGACTTCAGAATAAACCGATTGAAAATTATAATGTATATTTCTACACCGGTACAAGAGCATGTTTACATTAATATATTATTCAGTTAATACCAGATTCGTTTGTAAATCCATCTAAGGTTGCGCATTGATCCTGAATTGGGAGAGAAATAAGATCTACATTAATTACCTAAGATCTATTCAAATTCATGTTTCCAATTGATGTTAATTCCGTTTAAGCAAATATGAACTTTATAGCAGTATAAATAAAGTTGATTTCAGAGTCAATAGTACTATTAAAAAAGTTATAAATATGTTTGAAGGTGTAATGTAAACTGAACTTTATTGTGTTGGAACTAAAGTTATTTTTCCAAGAACTCATATTTGTTTACATGTTTGGCAACCAAAACGCGAACGCAGATTACTCTATTAATTAAAAACGAAGTGTTTTCCCGAGTAGAGAAAACAGAGAACATATTTACTTGCGTTACATAATATCTACGTACTTATAGTTGTATGAGCTAAGCTAGACAATACAACTGTCGCATTTGTTTAAAGTGTTTATTATAAATGAAAAAATATTTGGTTGTAACATAGATTTTATCTAAACTATAGTATTATAAAATGGGTAGATTTGATTTTATGTATATTTGTTTGTTATGCTTTCACGCTAAAACGGCTGAACGGATTTGGATAAACTTTGGGTGACCCTGGAAAAGGACATAATATACTTTTATTCTGATATTCCCAGGGCATTGAGTCTTATGCGGATGAAACTGCGGGGCGCAGCTAGTCTGTAATAAAGTAAACGCTACGCTTGAGTTTGAGTTTGAACCATTTATCTATAAATTGTCTAATCGAAAACAGCCTTGATAATGATACCTAATACTTTCGTAAGATTTATCTTGGAGATTGATTTATCTCCGCCCGGCGAGGCCTTGGCTTGAATCTTATCAAGATTAGCTCCCGGCTGAACGTGGATTACACGTATAGTCCATTATTGTCAGCATTCTTCTTTTTAGCGAACACTGGTTATACCTAATTCTGACTTCAATCCGCAATCGCGAATCCTTTAATCGCCTTTTACGGGGTGGAAACGGAAATTTGAGATGAGTCAAAATGAGGGCGGCATTCAGCAACCTTACCCCGTGGCCACGGAATACACGCTCGAGCGACGCGTGTCTGGCGACAGTGACTACGGAGAAAACCAATGACTACTAGTGACTTATATCTTTAAGGTAAATAAAGGGTAGATACACAATGCGGAGAGTCGTGCCTGACGGGTATGTGGGTCGATTTCGTCAGCCGCGGTTGCTGGTGGAACCGCGCGCTCGAACTAACCGCTCACGAGCGCGCTCCGCACTCTCAACCTCATTGCTGAGGATTTAGATATATACTATTGTGTTGTGCTTTGGGTGAATTTACAAGAACTTATAGAATACTACTACTTTACTTATAGAATTTGCAATGCTAAAAACAACTAACTTGATCTATGTATGTTAATTGTAAGTGTTCTACATTATCGCATTGGGTCTAGCCTGTAAGGATATTTCTATGTTTGGAGTAAATAAATAAATAAACGAGAGAAGTTGTAAGCAGGCCACGAGTGACCGCGACGCGACTTGCGGAGCGACAGTACTCACGCGAAAGAAACAAAGTGACGCTCGCGCGGGTCGCTTGACGCAAGTCGGTTTACGATACGCATCTATCGTGCCCGTGAACGAGGCCTTAACCGTTGTAGCAGCAGATTTCTTTGTTAGGAGGCAACATATTAGACAGGAGTAATTTCCATCTACCTTATTTGATAAAAAACCTTATAAAAGGCATGCTTGCGTGCATAAATGCGAAACTAGCAAGTTCTGATTCCCGGTTCAATAGCAATCAATAAAATTACGGATATAGTTATCAACGCGACGTTGATTAGTGTTTCCATGACGTCATATGACGTTGCTCAGCGTCCTACGAGACGCTAACTTCCCTGCATGCATCATCCAATATATTGTGGAACACCAAACAACTTCCAAAATGAGTAAACACTGGAACAATGCCGCCTCATTATGAAAATGAACGAGCGGCTACCGCAAAACTTTTAGAAAGAGGGTCTGTATGAAAACGGCTATCATTTATGTTTTAATTAATCTTTGTGTAAATCTCACCGTTTTGTACTGAAACGGGTATTTTAAGTATTCACGTCCTGGTTTCTCCGGATAACAAATTGTATTGGTTAGTGGACGGCACCACTGTCTACCTACTTATCTTTTTGCGATCATTTTATCGAAGGAAAAGCGGATAATTTATTGCTTTATTGTACTTGCTCTATTCTATGGAGTGGGATCACGGTTGATTCATAGCCCATACATCGAAGAGTCATGTATGTATTGTATACGCTATCTCCCCGTGTCTAACGCGAAAGCAAAAGCACTGAAGTGAAAGCACTAGGAAGTGGTGAAGGGCGCCCGTTTTTGGGGACTGTCTTATGTAATTTTGACGTTCTAAAAGTGCTGATTCTCAGCCAAATTTAAATAAATGACTTTTGATTTTGATTGGATTTTAACGTGTAAGTAGGTACCTACTTGAGCATACTGTGTCGTTGTTAGTCCATGTATTAAAACTGATTATGCTTTTTATCCAGGTTGCTGTATTTCCTTTTTCACAATCCACTGTAAGTCATACCACATTGACACAAAGTAATGAAAAAACCTAATCGGTCTTATTCAATATTTACAACATAACGTTTGATACGTAGAAGAATCTGAAGACGTATACTGGCTGTTAGCCGAGTCTTTCTTCAGATACAAACTTTAATCCCTAGAGTTCCGAAAAACCTTTCAATGTACGGTCACCAAAGGAGATAAGTAACCAGGGTCGTCGGATATAGTTGAAGTTTAGTAAGAAACCGATGGATCTTTTCGAATGAAATTTAATTTAATAATAGAACACAAACAGTTTGTTTATCAAATTAAATTTCATTAAAAAACATATATGTACGTATTCTATTTATAGTTTCCTCCCAAAGGCAGAGAGAAACTCATTTTACAGGAATTCAATAGCAATAAGTTGAGTTGAGAATACTATTAATTCGAATTCACCAACTTCACTAAAGCAGTACCAGCAACAATCAATTATAACTTTGCAAAGTAATATTGGGTTAGCATTTTATTTTCTACCGAAGAACGTCTGTTTTCAAACCTTTAACTTATAATAATCTAAATTAATGTTTTATAGAGAAAATATTTGATTTTTTAAAACGGCTGAACGGATTTGGATGAAGTTAGGCACATGGGTAGACCATGACCCGGGTTAGGACATTGGGTACTTTTTATCCCGATATTTCGATGTGATGGAGGCTTTTGCAGGTGAAACCGCGGGGCACAGGTAGTCGTTTATATAAAGAAATAGGCTAAAATATATTATTCGTTTTTAGCTTTGAAATACGTCAACAATACATAACAAAGAACATTCTATGCCAAATAAAGAATATTCTATTCAATTCAATTCTATTCTATACAATATGTCAAGTGCTGTCACAACAAATGATGGAGCACAAAAAGGAATGGAGTCGCATTTGAATTGTGAAAAAGGTGAGTTCTTACGGTACGACTACGGCTGAGCCAAAGGAGGGTTATGATTTTAACAGGCTATCTACGAGTATATTTATCTGTCTAGTCTTCGTATTTGGAGAATCAGGTATCATTGGAAGCGTAATGTTGTTCTGTAGGTTAAGGTTAGGCTATACGACGTCATATAAAATCCAACATGGTGGCTTATAGCGGATGTGAATGTGAAGTAATACTGAAAAAAAACAGTTATTATCTTATGACATCAAAGACTACTGAACATAAGAATTAATTAAAATCGCACGATAGGTTCTATCTTCCTGCCCAGTTGTGCATACATATTAAACATTAAAATATATTTAGTTTTAAAAAAAGTCAAAAACCCGCTTTTACGTACTAAAATGATAAAATAATTTAATTGATTTAAATTTAATTTTTAGTGCGTGATAAAAGCGTGTTTTTTTTTAAACCACACATTTTTTTTTTTTTTTTTTTTGTTTTTTGCGTCTATTACCTATATTCTTCATTAAGTTAATAAGAATAAAGTCAAAAAAGATATGACGATTAGGCTACTAGTAAACCCAACGGGTTTACAAGTAGCCCCCAAAAGAGTTCCACTATCCACCTCCTGGCTCCATCATCAGACCCTCGACACCAAGTGCAATATACTGGAATCATCAAAACGAATTATATGACCCAAAACTCAAGGGGTTTATTAGTAGCCACTAAAGAGTTCCGCTATCCACCTCCTGGCACCATTATCAGATCACTTTCAAGATACCAAATTATAGTATTGTCATCCGAACTACATTACACATACAAAGTTTAATCAAAACGAATCATATGACCCTAAACTCGAGCCGTTTGCTAGTAGACTATTAATTTTGTGTAATGCATTTTTCTTTCTTTCTTTCTTTAGTCACTAAAGAGTTCCACTATCCACCTCCTGTCTTCTTCATCAGACATCCGACACCAAGTCAAATCTATTGGACTCGTCAAAACAAATCATATGAGCCCATTTACTATTAGCCACTGAAAAGTTCCACTATCCACCTTCTGGATCACATAAATATGTACATACAAAGTTTCATTTCGATACGACAATTAGAAGAAGGTTCAAATTGACTTCTAAGATTTTATTACATTGTTTGTTAGTTAATTGCAAGTAAAGCTAATAAAAGCGTGTTACAAAAGAGTCGTAAGTCCCTCCAAGTACTCTTTAATGATTCCTGAACGTTGTGGCAGCGCATAAATTTGGTGTGAATGCGACATAAAAACTCTTAATACCTTCCATTTCCGGACTTCCTAATCAAAATACGACTTATTGTGTTAATGGAGAGATATGAGGTGCCTGTAACGCGTCCTTCTCACCTTCAGAGATATAACGCGAAGTAAATCTATTAGATGGACTGTTGTTACGATGACTGGGGCTTTGAATTACATTAATTAAGTTTAATTACCTAAGAAGATAGCTCGGACAGACTGGCTGCGGAAGGCGGAGGACAGGGTGTTGTGGCGCAGCCTGGGAGAGGCCTATGTCCAGCAGTGGACTGCAATAGGCTGAGTCGATTAAATTTAAATTACAAATTCAATAGTGCAGCAGCATGTTGCATCTAAAATAATACACAAACCTACCTTGAACAATTTAAACTTTTCGTATTTTCGCATTGGTGATTGTTAGAGACCACAATACTTGTTACTCAGTACTATATCATTCTTCTATGCAGTTCTCTTTCATATCTGTCAATATTTAGAACATGCAAGATGCAAACTCTCTCATGACTACGACATTCTTGCTTCTTTTTTTAACGTAGGTACTTATTTCTTTTCTCGCTCCGTAACGATAATTCAATCAGCCATGTCACACTAAACATTCAGCTTCTGAATATAAACTGCGCTAAATTAATGCCGTGTAAAATGTATTTAAAACGACGAAAATGTACAAAACAAAGGGTTACCGCAATTGGAATTGAACGTCAGGCCGCGTTTATTTCGATGCCCGTAACGTAAACGTAACGCAGGCAGTTACGTAAATATTCCGCGTACCGTTTCAGTTTTGTGGGCCGTGAATGCATTTGAAAAGCTCGTTCGAACTAATGTTCCTACGTTCCTATTCTACGGTATTCCGGTAAGGGATTTTTGCGAACAACGTATTGGATTATTACTACAGGCTTAATTTGCACCCCGTTACCCGCTCTATGACATGCTTAATTACCATACCATTAATTAGTAAGTCATGAGCTATTCATACATAGTTCATGCCTGTACAAAAGAAAACATACTGTGCCATATTGATAAATATTCTTTCAAGAAAAGTAGGTGGTCGAACAGTTATTCTGAAACTATGCGCGCTACGCCAGCATTCGCGTGTTGCTACGCAGCTTGCTACGGCGTAGCTCGCATTGCCAACGATCCCGGTATTCCGCCGGCGTAACCGCGGGCACAGCGAGTGGTTTAATAAAATAATGTTGCCATATGCATGACAATTTTATCGTCGGTCGGTAGAATATATTTATGTGCTTCGTAGTCGTAAAGATGTTTGATGTCTAGTCTTAAACTTAGTTAGGATTTCCATTTTCTGATTAGGTAATCATTTCTATCTTATACTTATTTTCAGAGAGGTTGAAATACTATAGAATGTCATCTCTAATTTGCACAGATGAACAGGTGAACCATGCCAACGGAGAAATTATCTTCAGATGGTTAAGGGGGATGCACTAAGGTAGCCCGCGAAATTCAAAATTTCTAACGTTTTTAGCACTTTGTATGTCATTGGCGCCGATTCCCTTGTTCACAAACTAAACTAAATTTAAGTTCAGTGCATCTTTTTATTTCTATTTATTAAGAAAAGGACAGAAGATAAATATTAGTCGAGTCCTGTCAAATTAAGATACCTACTCCATAGACGTGATTAAAAACATGGCGATCAAAAATACGTCAATTTACGCCAGGCGCTAACTAATTTGACAGGACTCGACTACTACTTATCATTTGTCCTTTCCTTAATGAAATAGAAAGGAAAAGATGCACTGAACTTACATTTAGTTTAGTTTGTGGACAAGGGAATCGGCGCCAGTGTCAGGTTGTATGTATGTTGACTAAAATATGATTCGCGGCCCGAACTAATATGGTTTTTGAGAATTAAAATCAGCAATATTACTCCTTAAGTTAGAATTGGCCTCAAATGTCATGGTTCCATGGAATACTCATTCAATAATATAATATGAACTTAGAGAGATGTATTGATTTTTATGATTGCATAATTACGACCGCGAATCATATTTAGATCAACATAAAAAATGTTACTGAGCTGCAAATTGCGGAGTGAAAGCACTAGGACGTGGTGGAGGGTGGGCGTTTTTGGGGGACTGTCATATGTGATTTTGACGTTCAAAAAATGCTGATTCGCAGTCTAATTTGATACGAAAACATAACAACATTTGAAAATCGCGGGCTACTCTGATGCTTCCGCCTTAATATGTTTTTTTTTTTTATCATGTGGAGTTATTTTATGCTCCGTGGATTCGGAAAAAGGCAGAAGTTGTCCCCATAAATACAGTATCACAGGTATGTCTGTATGAGACAATTTACATCGCCTGAGGGTATGTGCCAGGATTCTGAGAAGCTTTGTTTATGCTTTGTTGAAATTATCTCGACCCTTTCATCCGAAGTCTACAGAGGGAAGACAGGCCTTTTCTTGGAACTTGTCTTCATCTTTTGTCTTTGCTTGTTTCCTAAACCTCTGTCAACAAACCGTCTTTCTACGACATAATAATTTCAGTTAGTTAATATTTTATTACATTGTACTCAAGTTTGTAATTATAATTATTGCTTTTTCAAATTAATTGCTTCACCTAAATCAATGAAAATGTTTGCCTTACTTGGGTAGAGATTGGAGCCAACGACACAAGGAATCTTAGTGTAGGTTTCACGTAATCACGTCACTAGGCTTCATGTAATTTGTTTCTAGTTTTTTTTTTTTTAATTACTGTACTGTGTTTTTCTGGGCTTAATAAAGTTTAAGTTTTATTTATATATAACTAGCTACGCCCCGCGGTTTCACCCGCATAAGTTTCGATCCCGTGGGAATAGCGGGATAAAAAGTATCCTATATGTTAATCCTGGTTATAAACCATCTGTGTGTAAAATTTCTTTCAAATCCGTTCAGTAGTTTTTGCGTGAAAGAGTAACAAACATCCATCCATACAAACTTTCACGTTTACAATATTAGTAGAATATACAATTATACAGTGTGACGATTAGGTTATCACATGAATTGAAACCACGTGTTCTACACAACGCATATTAAACATAAATAATTAAAAGAATTAATAACAATTAACATTTTAGTCCTGGGACCTTTTTTTCTTTTCAGTATTTAACAACATTATACTTAATTTGTGTTTACTTAGTAACAATAACATAAAGTTTGTGTTGAATTCTTGATACCATTGCCTCACGCGTGTCTAGTGACTTACTATGGATGGTTATTTCATGACATTTTTTACGATTTTTACAATTTTTATTTTTATTTTCTTTTTCTTTTTTTAGTAAAAATTAAATTTTATTAATTTAGCAGACTTTTAACAACTTGTAATAACCGCTGTACTATTTAATGTGATAACCTAATCGCCACTCAGTATGATATAGAATTATGTGAAAACAAATGTTTTATGATTGTTAATTATTTACAATCGATATAGTTTAAAGAAAAAATAATACGCGTACGCCATACACTAAGCACAGGGCCGATCGAAGCTTGGATGAGCCCAATATCCAGCAGTTTACGTCTTTCGGCTGAATGGTACACAAAGCTTGTTCACTGAAAAGGTTGTTGCCGCCATGAAAATGCTATTACGTACGAGGTGTAAGGTAATAGAAAGCAATATGACTCGCCCTCTATTATACTGGTGAAGTGTGGTTGTTACTATATACTGCGGCCTCCAAAAGTTAGTTGAAAATTCTAGTGATCCAAACGTTTGAACTGCTATAACATTTTTATTGACTAATTGTAATTAAAGTGCCTATGAATTATCATAAAAAATAATCAACTAATCCCTTAGGAGTAACAGATTATTTTTTTATTTTAAATTATAATGTGGCTTGTGTCTAAGTAATAACAGCCGCACGGGTCGATTGATGAGGTTAAGCTACGCTTGCCGCGTTTGGTCCGTGGATGGGTGACAATCTATACATACCAAGACCCCTCCGTTTCTCGGAAAGCACGTTAAGCCGTTGCTCCCAGCCATCATTCGACTTTGACAGTCGTTACGGGTCATTAGAAACCTGAAAGTCTGACAACCAGTCTTACCAAGGGGTATAGTATCGTATTACTATTTGTTCCAAATAAATAAATAAAATAAATTACCCAGTAACTGGGCTGTGGAGGTCAGATAGGCCCTCGTTCCGTGTAAAATATTGGTATTCAGCCACATCCGGTTAGACTGGAAGCCGATCCCAACATGGTTGGCAAAAGGCACGCAGGCAAGGCTAGACAGACGATCACATCACACCTGAAGTAAAAAAAAATCAACTTACTTTTTAGGCCACTGTACACCTCTGCCCAACCCTTCGGGGAATACAGCGGTTATGTCATGTTATGTAGGTATTAGCGTATTAGCCGGTACCTACAATAAAACACGCTTGAGTCAATCAAATAAAATAACAAAACGAGTTCTCATATTATTTTATGATTTCGATCCACATGCCAACGTGTAAAATTCAGCGAACTCGAATCTTTTGTTCTACAATTTAAAATTCAAGCTTTAAATCGTTGTCTCTGAGATAGTAGAACATGCTCTATTCAATTTCTATTAGCGAAGAGTCTCATCTATCAGTCGGCACTCGTTCGCAGCGGACGAAATTATCGATCGAGTACGTACGAGAAATTGAATGCTGAAGATACTGAGCATTAAGGCGAGTATCAAACCTCCGCCGGGAAACCATAGAAGCGAAACCGCAGTAGTTCTGTCATGACTTGTCCGTTGCATGTCAAGCCCAACTGCCTGTCCTAATGTACATGCGCCAATCTGCTCGGAAGCGTGTTGCAACTCCGCAGTCAGCACGCCATTTTGTTGCGGTGCCAGTTTTGTTTCGCACGTAACTGTGGCAGTCGATAAGTTTATAAAGCGAAACTTTTTAGGTTTATTTTATGGAAAAAACTTATCCAAAAGGTCCAAAGTAAACCTTTAATAATATTTACTAAGTCGAAAGCGACGACATTTTGTTACGATTGCTACATTTCAACTGACTTTATGACGTTCCGCGACTTGAATTGCGACATAATGTAAGTAGTTATGTTTCGCAGCAGAATTCACTAAGCGGTTTCGCATTATTATTGTCGCGTCGGAAGTGTGCTAAGGCCCTTAAACAGCGCTAGTATAAAATGGTGGCCAAACTAACAAGCCAAGTATCTTTTGTTTTGGTTTGTTCATTATTACGCTCTATAATATAATCTCCGGCACCGGTTGGAACTGAAAAGTTGTGTGGTTGGTCTCGATATTATTTATTTGTTTGTTTATTTATATATACTTTACTGTACACCAGAAAATACATAACAAAAAGTACGATTATTACAACAAAACACAATGGGCGGCCTTATCGCTTCCTGCGATCTCTACCAGGCAACCTTGGAAAGGATTAAGATTATACGACCCAATTCTATTCTGATAATCTTCTTAAAAGTCCTTTTTAGTAAGTTTATAGACGAGCCGTTTTTACAATATTAGATACCTACTTTGTGTCGACGAATATAGTCGTCACTTTATTGCTTACGAAAAACATGAAAAAAGATATTTGGAATGTCTCCTGGAAATACAAAGAGTTTTTCAAGAAAACATTGTACATAGCTACGTGTCAGTGCCTAAACATTAAACTCCACCAAAGAATTTGTGCTAGCACTTTCTTTATATTATTCATAAAAAATGCGACAAACAACCAAAAAAACTCGTTTCTTTTACGAGCGACGCGTGCTTCGATAAGGCTTGCAAGAGTAAGTGGTGATTCTGATGAAGTAAGCAAAACCACTTATGTACGATGAGCCAAGAAAGTTGTAAAATCCGAAATATTGGTAACTGACTTGTGCCCGGGACTTAATCCGCGTGAAATTTCAGCCCACCACAAACCGCATCGCGTCGCATCGACCGCCCTATCTATTACTTTGTTTTCGCTTAGTGTTCTGTCTGATTTTTTTTTGGTCGGCACCTAATACTCGTAGCGTGATGTTACTTAAAAATTGGGCTATAACAAGCATACATATTTATTCAAACCCGACAATTGATAGTACCAGAGATGATACAAATATACTCTTCAGCTTTATTACATATAATTAGCTTTATCATACGAATAGACAAGTAGAAAAAAATTGGGTAAGCTTTTATCTAACTTATATCCCTATTGCATTGACTGAGACAGTCACAAGATGTCATAATATTAATCAGAGGGGCAATTCTCGTAATTTTAAGAACGTGCACAGTCTGACCTCAGTCTCAATCTGTCAAATATACCTCTAATTTCCGTACTTTTTTGACAAGCTTTTGACATTTGCTTGTCGCTGAGATGAGAATTGGCCTTCTGATAGTTTTCTTATCTTTTAACGCGGTTTTGGTGTTCACATGATGAGTATCCTAACCTTCTTAACACACTCTACCTTCCACCCTTTGTGTAGCCAGCACCTTACGTAAACAAATAATAAATGCTAATAAACGAGTCGAAAGTTAGCAAGCAAGATTGGTATAACAAAATTAGAGCCCTATTCGGGCCGCGTTACTCGAGGCAATCAAATTACTCTCCAAATTAGATATTTTTGCTGAAAATGTTAATGAGATTGAACCAGTAAAGTGGACCTAAACGCTGTGTCGAAAAATTCGTTAAAATTAATTCTCATTTCATTTTCGCTAAAGGTAACATAAAAAAACATTGACCATGACTGCGGTACTTTGAGTGCGCATAATTAATGGCATATTTAATATAGAGAGGCTACTCAATTTGCATTTGCACACTTATTTGCTTATTATTGCGTTGATACCTTACAGCAAACTACCAAAACAAAATAAAACAGAAACTAAATCCTTTCAACAAGCTGTTTATCCGTGATTTCTCATTTCTTGATATTTCTCTCGTAAAGCTGGATTTACTACTCGTGGAAATTGAGCCTTTAATTAAACTAAGCGTTTTGAAGACCACCAAGCTGAGCGAAACGATTGCATTACTGCGCTGAGCTACGAGGCTACGAGGCTACGGAACGCGTAGCTTGTAGCCTGTAGCCCGTAGCCGTGCTACGGATTACGTCGATATTGGAAATGCAATCCGAGTGTGAAAACTATTTCGCCCGCAAGGGGAAATATGAGGATTATTTATATCCGACAGATATTGAAAATGCGGTTTTAAACAAACACGTATATCTGGATCCAGTTGCATTCCATTGGGAAACCGGGAACAAAGCTATTTTGGTATTGTTTGTGACAGAACCAATTGGAAATATCAATTATTTTTTCGGTTTGTGGAGTTTGTAAACGTAGCAGTGATTTATATTTGGCTGGGCGATATAAATGTGGGTGAATACACATAAATATTTGCCGGCCTTGGTTACGAATATGGTTACTCAGATCACGTCTCGCGGGCGTCGTGTGTGGCTACTTAGAGAATATATCAAGAAAATGGATAGCACCGGGCAAGTAACAGGCAACGAGCCAAGTGTGATGATGATAATGGCAGAACGAAATCAGTTTTTAGGGTTCCGTAGCCAAATGGCTAAAACGGAACCCTTATGCATTCGTCATGTCTGTTTGTCTGTACGTCCGTATGTCACAGCCACTTTTTTCCGAAACTATAAGAACTATACTGTTGAAACTTGGTAAGTAGATTTAGTATTCTGTGAACCGCATTAAGATTTTCACACAAAAATAGAAAAAAAAACAATAAGTTTTGGGGGTTCCCCATACTTAGAACTGAAACTCAAATTTTTTTTTTCATCAAACCCATACTTGTGGGCTATCTATGGATAGATCTTCAAAAATGATATTGAGAGTAAACTGAATAGTTTGCGCGAGAGACACTTCCAAAGTGGTAAAATGTGTCCCCCCCCCCCCTGTAACTTCTAAAATAAAGGAATAATAAAACTAAAAAAAATATAGGATGTAGGTGATGTATTACCATGTAAACTTCCACCGAAAATTGGCTTGAACGAGATCTAGTAGGTAGTTTTTTTTTAATACGTCATAAATCGTAAATTGTATGGAACCCTCGGTACGCCAGCCCGACTCGCACTTGGCCGGCTTTTATTTTTTAATACGATTTGTGTAATACAATGGCGTAGCTAAGGAGGGGCGGCGGGGACGGCTCGCCCCTAAAATACAACCTGTTCACACAAACCTTTAAAAAACCTTATTATAAAAAAAAAACAAAAAGGAGAAAGTGCGGCTTAGCGTGCTTTCCGAAGTACGGACAGAGAACGCTGATTAATGTAACTAAGCACATGAGAAAACACGAATCTCAAGGGTCCTACGGCCTGATGACCGAACCCCGAACCTCCAGCTCGGAAGTCGGACGTACCACTCGGCCACCGTCGCTTCTTCAACGCGTCTTACGTTCATAGACAGCTTTCTGTGTCGTGGTGACACCATGACGACCGCACCGGGTGATACCATTGCTAGCTACGCCACCTGGTGGAATAGGTTCCTTCCTAATAGGTATTATCTGCCTAGAATGTAAAGCTCTATACACAAGGATAAAGACGTATCGGATAAACTGACATTATAATGGATGGTGTATTAAATTGATGTTATGCGCCATAAAATGATTTATATATCTAGGCGCTTAGTTATCTTCATACCGCCTAGCAGCTCATAAATAGGGACTATACACATATATATATATTACATAGCTGGAAACCGTAAATCAAATAGCTTCGTTACACGTTAAGGCGTTACATTTTGGAAGATTTAACGAAAGTTAACGTTACTCGTGATAGGAATTGCATTCTATACGTAATTGCGTAAGCAATTTACGTAGAAAAAATGTTGATATGGTCTATTGAGAAGGGTGTCATTAAATTTTTCAATAATTATTATTATAAGACTGGCCGCGCTCCGTGGTTTCACCCGCATAAATTTCGATCCCGTGGGAACATCGGCATACAAAATATCCCATGTGTTATTCCTGGTTATAAACTATCTGTGTGCCAAATTGCATCTAAATCTGTTTAGTACTTTTTGCGTGAAACAGTAACAAACATCCATCCATCCATCCATACAAACTTTCACGTTA
The DNA here is from genome assembly GCA_949629185.1 of Apamea crenata. Classification (NCBI taxonomy): domain Eukaryota; kingdom Metazoa; phylum Arthropoda; class Insecta; order Lepidoptera; family Noctuidae; genus Apamea; species Apamea crenata. Next base: position 15,917,499 of record OX451357.1, read on the forward strand.
ATAATATTAGTAGTGGCGTGAAAGAGTAACAAACATACATCAATCCATCCATCCATCCTTACAAACTTTCGCGTTATAATATTAGTAGGATTGTCAGAACGTGTTTACGCGGCGCGGCGCGGCAACTTAATGAGTTCGTTAGCAATTTATAAAGTTAACTTAAAAGTTAATCCGTTACTCGCTTTGTATAAATACGCACAGAATATAGGAAGATAGATACACAGCAACTATGATAAAACCTATATTTCGTGAGAATTTTTCTAATCGAATGTCAGTGTATCGATGATTGGCAGCCGACGCGGGAAATATTTGCTCTGCGCGAAAACTTGATAGTGTTGGTCGAAACACAATTTCCAATCTGGATTTTCCATTTATTTCGTCGGAGATGGATTCCTTAAGGTCTAAGCTCTAAGCTATTTAGGTCAAACAGTATTTTCAGTGCAGATAGATAGTGGCTAACTTATTAGGTACCGTCGACTGTAGCATCTTTATTTTCCATGAGCATCTTTACCCATGAGTACTGCAGTGCAATTCTAACCATCTCACCGTGAAAACGTAGGTGAAGTGAGCGTGGAGTGGGCTGTCATTCCAACTAATGTTAGGGATTGACACAATTGACAGCTCACTTCATTCAACTTTTCACGGTGAGATTTTTACAGAATCGATCGGCTGTTCTTCATCTGTTCTGTGTTCTCTTGTTCGGCGTGTGTCCGGAATGTTACCATTTTATAAATATTATGTTTATATAAACTTTTAGAACTAGGTATTGTGTATTTTTTTTTCTTTCTTATCCTGTTTATTATATCTCATCGTATACTGCCTCGGTTGACATCATTGCGTCAACGCTAGCTGCCGCTGAAAACCAGCGCTGGAGCACTATCTCGCATGTGTTAATGTATTTGTTGAAAAATTAATTTACTCTACCGTCATACATTGTTATCCTTAGAACCCACAGCCCCGTAAAATCACTGCCTGTGTTATAAATTATAACTAAATTCGACTGAAATTAAATTAAAATATACATCTGAGATTTGTTAAATATCCAAAATTCTTTCCGATTTTCCCGGAGTTCGTTCGCCTTAATCGAGCGAATTATCAAATTAAATGTCATGTAAATTGTTTTATTAATCAAAACGATTAAAGTTGTAGTGCAAAGTTAACTCTATGTGTGGGTATTAAAGTTATTTTTCCAAAAGCAAATATTTGTTTACATGTTTGGAATCTAAATCGCGAACACAGTTTACAGGTGTATAGCTCCCGACATTATCCACATCCTAAATACTACAAAGTTGTTAAGGAACAATTTTCACACGAGTAAAACCTAAAAGGAGTTTTCTAAAGAACATTCTTAAACGAAAAGAAAAGAATAACGTTTTTCTTTTCTTTTCAGTTAAGAATTTTCTTTAGATTGTACCTTGAAGAATTTGCGCAGAATTGCGATGTATAACAAGAAACGACTAGCAGAATCAATGATACAATTGGTAATGGAGGTTCTAATAGGTTTTTCAAAACATGATTTTACCCTTCACACCACACTACACTACAGCCACTTCACATTTTAATCTTCCAAGAAATAAAGCTTCACTGTAATATAAAATGTGCTACAGATTATTATTCAACGCATTTCTTACTTCTCTACTAACCACATAGCTACGATAAATACTAAACTCAGCGTGATATAGGCAAGTCAAAACAATCGGGGACCCTATTAATCACGCAGTATTGTCTGCTCAAGTGGCCACAGAGGTATTGTCTCGCGACTTCTAGATAATATGAGAAGGGACTGGGCGCCATGCTGGCGGCATATAACGGCTTTTTGATCAGTTTTTCTAACAGAGTAGGACATTCATAACAGGCACAGCACAAATAAATGTAGAAAAATATGGGGGAGACCTTTGCCCAGCACTGGGAGAATAGGTATAGGTTAACAGAAATAAAGTTTATAAGTTACTTTGTAATGTGGAATCCCAAGGCAAATTATATGAATAACGTAACCTCCTCGGCGGGTCTATCACGAACACACGTAGTAAACTTAACGTAAATTCAAACGATTTTAACGTTTCTGTAGCGCCTCAGAAATGTTTGCCGAGGCCCACGCAGACGGCTTTCGAGCCATTAGGTATACGCAAAAAAGCTTCGCTGCTTTGCAGAGTGCGGAGTCGCAACTATATCCTGAGAGCTGTGACGAAGAGCTTAATAGTAGTAAACATATTACTTACAAGCTTTTATTTAACTTGCAATGTATGTACCTATGTTTGTTCGGGTGGAATCTTGCAACTCAATTTTGAAGCAGATATCTTCAACCGATTGAGTTAAAAAAATTTATACACGTTCAGTTTGGATGACAATGCATGGTTAACTGTGCGACGTCATTCTAAATCCATCATGGCGGCACACCCTAGATGGCGGAATAACAATATCAGGTTATCAAATGAAAGGGCTTGCTGAGAATAAGTCGAATTAAGTAGGGTAAAATCATTAGAAGGTCTCCTTATTGAAGAGCTAGACTGCTCGAAATTAACCAGCAAACGACCTTACAACAATGATGCGTTGAATGAGATGAACAGACTGAGAAACGTGTCCAGCGATAACGAAAAAGTAAAAATAAATAAAAATTAAAAAACTAGTTTTTTTATTAGCGATAAAAAGAAAAAAATAAACTTTTACTATCAACTTATAACGTCATTACACAATTTATATATGTTAGAAAAGCTTGTCGCGATATTTACTTGTGTAGATAAACAAGTCAATTAAATAACTTGATGTGATTGATTTTAACTATTACAATTTTCAAACTAAGTAAATACGAGTACCTACTTAAATCTCGCGACAAGCTTTTATATCAAATAAATTGTGTAATGACTTTATAAGTTGATAGTAAAAGAATATAAACTGCTTGTAATACTAACAAAATATGGATCACTGTTGTCCGAAATAAATGTTTTTTTTTTAACATTGGTTTTATTAGTTTTGCACTAATTATTAACTTGGACTTCATTCTTAATTAAGCGTGATACTTATTGTCCTTGTCGCAAAACTTTAAACGCAAATCAGAGTTGCACATTTTCGATTATAAAATCGATCGAATCTATGTTACGTTCAAATCGCGCGTTAATGCCTCTTATCCAGTGTGGCAGCAGCTCCCTGTCTAAATTAAAAGCACCCTGACCAACTGTCAGATGATTTCAATCTGTCCGTTTCAAAAACTGGAAGTGATTCTCCAACGCCACGCAAACAATAAACACAAAAAAATAATTATTTCGCGACACCGAAAAATAAAAAGTAGACACGAATTAAATGGCGTCCCTATTATAAACGGGCAAAGCCCGGTATCACACGGCGGAGCACGGAAAATATGGGTACCTCACGACCATAACATTTTCATTTTCACGTTGAAATTCTCTAATGGACGATATACGGGCAAACAATTTAAGCGTTCGGTAATATTGCAACGAGGAAAAGCTTTCCATAATATATCTTTTTTTTTATTTATTTACTGATATTTTAATACAGTGGATCAGAATGTTGGGCCACAAAAGGGATGAATGAAAGGCAATTGCATGCAGCTGAGATGAGAATGCTGAGAGGGATGTGTGGTGTTACACGAAATAAGAAATGAGTATATAAGAGGAAGTTTGAAAGTGGCACCGGTAATTGAAAAGTTGTGTGGAAACCGGTTGTCATGGTATGGGCATGTATTACGGAGGAATGAGGAAAATGTCGTGAGGAAAGTTTTGAGTATGAATGTCGATGGCTATAAGAGTAGGGGACGACCAAAGAAACGATGGATGGACTGTGTCAATGATGATATGGTTAGAAAGGGGGTGACTGTCGAAATGGCGGCTAATAGAGGAGTATGGAAGAAAAAGACATGTTGCGACGACCCCAAATAATTTGGGATAAGGGCAGGAGAATGATGAAAAATGATGATATTTTAATACAGTGGTGGTTACATAATTATAAACTCGCCAAACTTTTACGTTTGATGGCGAGAAGCGCTCTTAACGTACCTACTACTTATATATTATAAAAGAGAATACAAAAAGGAAATAAAACAAAAGTACGTCTCAATATAATTATATTATATATATACAGTGTTCAGTTCGTGTACAATCACGAACAAAAGCATGCATACACTCGGCTTTATTCAAAAGAGAAAATTACTCCTTTATTTTTTAATGAAATTTTATGTTGTTACGAACATAGCATTTTCGAACTCCTTGGTTTATGTAATTTGTCTTCTTTCAACATTGCATTCGTTATTTCACGAAAAAATTTTTAAAGCAATTGATAGTTTCCCAGTGTTGACAAAAAAATTAAATAGGATAGTGTATAATATTCTTTTTAACTTTTTCTTAAGTGATCCTTTACTAATTTTGACATTTTCTCTCAATAAATCAATTTCTTACCATAATAATTTGTTATCTGTGGTAGAACCAGTTTGTTCTCTCTCTAACCCTACGTGTGTTGTACAGACGCCAGCAGGTCAAATAATAATAATAGTAATAATAAATCATTTTATTTCGGACAACTATGAGATCCATAAATTGTTAGTAAACCGTTTTGCACTTAAAATACTATTGTTAGTAAACTTAAAACTGAATGAAAGGGAAGAAATGATAAATGATGAATGATAATGCTTTAGCGATAAAGTTAAAAATCTATTAAAGAAATTTGACAGATTGTAGTAGCTTGATGTGCTGGCGTCTGTACTTGTTTATAACATTAACTTTGTATTCATAGTTATAATAATATTCCAGACCTACCAAATAATCTAATTTTATATATATGGGTATAATGTTACAGAGGGGAAATAACTTATCATACTCTTTGTTGCACTTATCTTTAACATTTTTACTAACCAGAAACTTTATCAGTCTTATTTGTATGTCTTTAATATCTTTTAAACATGTAATAAAGGTTTGCCCGTACACAAGAAGTCCATAGCTCATTAGCGAGTCGGCAAGTGCAAAGTATACCATTCTTAGCGTCTGTTTGTTCAATACATTTGTTAACTGGTAAAACTTACTTAGCACCGATCTTAGCCTATTGCAAATGTCATTTACATGTAGGTAATCTCCAATTAAAGTTCTTATCTATTGTTATACCTAAATTTTTAAATTTATCTACATAGTCCAATTTTGCACAGTTACAATTACGTTTATTTCTATGCAAACATTCTATTGTTCGGTTATTGATAACTTGATTAGAAGTATGCCAAGAGGACTGGAAGCAGTTACTTGACTCTAACGAAAATTAGCACTTTAAGGCTTACCGAAAGTCGAGGAAAAAGTAAGAAATTAATCACATTTATCGGTGACTACTAATAATGTAACCTTAGTACCGATGAATGTAATAAATTTTCAAAATTAACGGAAATCCGGCGGATCCTAAAGAAAATTTCAATAGGGAAGAAATAATTATCGAGTCGGAAAGCCAAGATATCGATAAAGAAGGCTGTCTCATCAATCCCCACCACTTCCGAAAAAAATCAAGAAGTGCGAGGTTTTGCAAAAGAGTCTCTCCAGAAGTAGGTAAGCTGAAAAAATGTTAAAACGATCCAACACAAAATTGCCGGTTGCAAAAATAGGGGCCAGTGTTTAGGGTAGGTACGGGTACCAGAAGTAGATCGAGCCAAGGCAGATAGCCTAAACATAATCGGTGTTATTATGTTTGTTACTGATAATAACTTATACAAGCTGGGAACAAATTATGGCATTTTAAATCAACTGTATTCACGAGTTTATTTTAGGAATGTATTTCTAAGTACTGTAATTATAAATAAATACCTATTGGACAAATAACTTCGTGTCTTATATAATTTTATTACTTTTATCGACGAGAGTAGTGAATTATTAATAACAACTGCTAAAAGTGATGAATTTCAATTTAATATTCACATTTACCAAATCATGAGGTATCTAATCTATACTTATAATAAATCTGTAGAGAGGTCAATTCTGTACATGAAATATATTTCCAAAATAACTATCAGGGGGTGATTAGGGATCGATACTGATGCCAAAAATGCAATCAGTAAAATTTTTGTCTGTCTGTCTGTCTGTCTGTCTGTCTGTCTGTCTGTCTGTCTGTCTGTCTGTCTGTATAACCGTTATAGAAACAAAAACTACTCGACGGATTTTAATGAAACTTGGTACAATTATTTTTCATACTCCTGAGCTGGTTATAGTATACTTTTCATCACGCTACAATCAATAGGAGCAGAGCAGTGAAGGGAAATGTTGGGAAAACGGGAGAAGTTACTCCATTTTTTACGCTTCCGTCGCGTGTGCAACCTTAATGGTTAAAGCTACACAGAAATCATGTATGACGGAAATGTTCTCCTTAAAATTATATAAAAAATATCCCACGACAGCATATGTCTATCTTTTATGGTTGACTCACAATAACACGTGTAACTCCCGATAGCTTAGCAGAACAACGCTGAGTGTTTCTATTTGCGATTATTATTACATACAGTGCGAGGACCAATATCATTTATAGATTTGAGAAAAGTAGACGATGTTGTTTATCCAACTTATCATGCAGCTTGCCAAGCGCGTCATTGGCTTGAAAACGATCAGCATTGGGAATTCCCTCTCAGTGAAGGTTTCGGACTCACGGGATAGTACATGCCGGTCGCGATCAGCTGTGAGACGTAATTCCCTCTCAGTGAAGGTTTCGGACTCACGGGAGAGTACATGCCGGTCGCGATCAGCTGTGAGACGTAATTCCCTCTCAGTGAAGGTTTCGGACTCACGGGATAGTACATGCCGGTCGCGATCAGCTGTGAGACGTAATTCAAATAGAATGGTCGATGAACAAGAAGCCACTAATTACCCGATAGAATTTTTAAATTCTTTAAATATGCCCGGACTTCCTTCTCATGAAATTTGTTTAAAAATTGGCATTCCGATTATTCTGCTCAGAAATTTAAGACCACCACAACTTTGCAATGGAACTCGGCTAAAAGTAACCCAGTTGCAACAAAATATAATCGAGGCTCAAATTTTAACAGGTTGCGGTGCAGGAGAAACCGTCTTTATTCCCAGAATTCCCATAATACCAAATAATTTTCCATTCCAATTTAAAAGAACGCAATTCCCAGTATCGGTGTGTTATGCAATGACAGTTAATAAGGCTCAAGGGCAAACTTTTCGTGTTGCTGGAGTAGATCTCGGTGTCAGTTGTTTCTCGCATGGTCAATTGTACGTCGCTCTTTCCCGGGTTAGCAGTTCTAGAAATCTTTATGTTCACGTGCCGGACGGGTCAACTTTCAACATAGTTTACCCGGAAGCTTTGCGCTGAAGTATTTTCGTTCTATAGGTACTTTTTTTTTTTTTTCTGGATGGGTAATCATCAAATGACCCCTCCCGCTCTGGGTGGAGCGGAAGGGAGTGTCAGACTCTTACTGACTAAAACCCACCCGTGTTCCTTCCTTAGCCCTTTATGTTCCAGGGCAGCGGTAACCCTTTCGGACGAACCCGCTACCCCTTCTATAGGTACTTAAGCCTCATGTGAACGTGATCTAAACAATATTACCAATACATTAACTTAATAACAAACAAGGAGTTACACGCTAACGGAGTCGCGGGCACAGCTATTAACAATAATATTGTGCGGTTCCGTATTGCGATATTTTTCAACAGTATTGTAGATTGACATATTATATTTCCCTACTAAAATATGAAAGTTAATCTGTCTGTTACATCAAAACCACTGAACCGTGAGGAAGGACATAGGCTACTTTTTTTTACGAAAAACGGCGGAAACGTGGACGAAGTCGCGGGCAACAGCTATAGGTACTATATAAAATTATATATTCTGTCTGTAGGTATGTTACATTTTCACGCCTAAATCACTGAACGGATTTCGATAAAATTGCCTGCCAGCAGATGCCAAAGAGATAGATGGCATCCTGGGGAAGGACATACTTCTTATCCTTTCCGACATTCACGCGGGCGAAGCCGCGGGCAGAAGCTAGTTATTAATAATGATGTATAATTATTAATAATTTTCAATCAATCACACTTACCGTAACATATAGGTATATTACCACTTATCGGCGTGATTAATATGTTATACCCATTCCAAATTACAGTTTTAATACTTAGGTACTAATAGGATCTGAGCAAAGCCGCGAACAAACAGACAAGTATTTCGTGGAGTGTCTTGTGTGGTCTTACATAATAGAAATTCTCAAAAGCTTCAAAGAGAAAAGTACTACTAACAATTTAAATAGCGAGTAGATACCTACTTTATGTGTTTCTGAATGTAATATTATTATAAAATGTTGCGTTATTCTGTCTAAATACTTGCTAAAATCCTTCATACTCGTGCCCGGAACAGGCGCGACTGTTTAGCAAAACTTTGCCCATCACGAATCGTTTAAGCTTCGGATCCGAGTTGATAATTCGATTAAGCATTTTCTTGAATCAAAACTTTGCAATATCATAGACAGAGATGGATTGGGCTTTTAATGGGTCATTAGTTAGCACTATTTTATAGTAACACTAGCTGCGCCCCGCAGTTTCACCCGCATAACTCTCAATCCCGGGGGAATATAAGGATAAAATATGGACATGGTCCCATGCGCCAAATTTCATCCAAATTCGTTGAGCCGTTTTATTTACCAGCTTTTGCCTGCGTCTTGGCCCGCGTTGTTGTCGGAAAATATCCCTCGGGAACTACCGGGGTTTAAAGAACCTTAAATGTTTATCCAGGTTATAAACTATGCACTATGGCACACAGCCAAATTTCATCCAAATCCGTGCAGCCGTTTTTGCGCCAAGCCGGAACATAGGTACCTACATCAAGAAGACTAACGGACAAAAATTATTTCTTCGTTGCTATTTAATTATATGTAGGATAGATAGGGTTACGGGCACGACGACAGGCATGTTAATGAAAGGGTTGTCACACAGTAACCCTGCCGTAACCCCGGACTTGAGTTATCGCCAGAGTGACTAGCAACCCTAACGTTCTAATTGGGTTTTATGCTTAACGAAGTTCGTGATGTTTTTTGATTAAATTCCTGTTAACACTGGGTTACACAAAGGCTGTAAATTACTATCCCAAGTCTCCAGCAAACTTGGTGGGTAAGCGTTCACCACTTTGTTAAAGCAACATATCTAAATGTATAGGAAATATTTATTTTGAGTCGGTGAGTCTATCTGATAATTCTTCCGTGGTTGGAAGGAGAGTACCTATCGTGTGCTCTGAGAAACCAGCGCTTCCATAATCCCAAATCATCATCTGCCTAGCCTTTTCCCAACTATGTCGGGGTCGGCTTCCAGTTTAACCGGATGCAGCTACATAAATACCAGTATTTTACATGAAGCGACTTGCCTGCCTGACCTCCACAGCCCAGTTATTGGGTAATACGATACCCCTTGGTAAGACAAGTTGTCACACTTTCAAATCTTCCAGAATCCCAAATCTCCAGAACTAAGGCACTAAAGTACAGTTTTTAGGCTACTTTTAAAACAAACAATGACGGAATATCATCCCATCCCGTTTTTCAAATTATTACCCATCATTAACTGTGTAGTAACAAAAGCCAGACTTTCTAATTATTACATGGTATTGTACAAGTCTCGTTTATATCTGCGGCGAGTTCATTATCCAACGTGTACTCCCCAGGCGCCGCTGGAGGTACTTTGGAACCTCCCTAATTAATGTGAAAGCATTCCCTAGTAGTTCCAAAAGCAATTTTTACTCCATAAAACTTCGTTCATCCGTTCCTCTACGTATTGAACGAAGCTTGTAACAACAGTCTTGTTTACTTTCATTAGCATATCATTTTCTGTTAACCTTTCCTACCTTTCTCGTTCACCCTGCAAGGTCTCAGTCTCGGGAACCAATTAAACAAGTTACCTCATTTGATTTGATTTATTTTCGTAATATTCAACTGTTGACAGATAACAAATGATCTTACAATATCCAATTTGTACATAATGACTTAAGAAAATATGGCAACACTCATATTTTAACAATAAATACATGATGTTTAGAGGTTGTTTAGAAAACTAACTAGCAAGGGAAGTCATGTGTGTTACTGGAGACGTTTCAAAACGCCCATTTCTCCACATTATTAAACATTTTCCATGTTAACTTCGTTTTTTGAAATACTTATTTAAGTTTAATGTGGTGAAATAGGTTTATTTTGTATTGGCTTTATATTCTCAACCACTATTAATAAAACTTTAATATGTCGCAGGAAAAGTGGAGTTCAGCCTAGTTTCTGATGCTGTTTATTAAATTACGGTTGAAATATGCGTCATGAGATAATCTAGAAACAAGGGGTCGTTATCGTATGCATGAAGAGAAGTTTTTACATACACTACCTGACTTTATCTGATAGGCTTTATCCAAGGGACAAAACCTGACGTCATTGGAAAATTGTATGATTGAACGCAGACCAAAATGCGTCTTTGGGCGAATTTCGCCAAACTTTTGTTCCTTGAATAAGTCTTATCCTAAGAATAAATTTTGAATTTTTGAGTTTCCAAACTGTCAGACGTCAATTTTATTCCACAGATAAAAAAATATCTGACTTTGGTATATTGAGCCCATAATGTAATACCCACCCCTTGTTCCTAGATATTATTATAGGTACAATCTTAATTATGAAAACATTTAACAAGTTATTTAGACAGTCAGTGAGACGATTTCCACTTAGTTAAAACACTAGTCACTATAAATAAGCTTGTCTTTTTTACAAATCATTCGCGTATGATCTAAAAATACAGTTGATATTACATATTTCCAAGCGTTTCTTATGTAGAAATTAGAAAAAAGAACTGTACAAATAGACTTATTGCCTCGCAAACAAGGTACTTTATTTTGGTTTTAGTTAAAAAACACTCGATATCATGACGATGGAACAGTAAATGCGGTATTATTCTGACGGGGCTGTCGCTACATTCCCGGCGGCGAGCTCCGGCGCGTCTCCAATTCACGCTCAAATTGAATTTTGTCGTCAAAACCGTTGTTGTTTCTAGTCAAACTGTTTTGATTACATCAAGTGCGGTCATGCTCCGTTTTTGGAATAATTTCAGCATTGAATGCACCTAAAACAGTTCACCCGTGAATGTAGCAACAACCGCGTGAAGCGATGACTTTTACATTTATACAACACGTAATACATCTCAAGATATCTCTTGAGATCTAAGGTATGTTTTCGTCCGACGAAAAGCACGTAATGTACTATAATTTAAAAAATATAATGACAAACGTTTTTCAGCTAAAGTTCTCTCTAATACTTTCAACAAACAACAGTATTCAAGTCTTAGTACAGAAGTAGATTGATCGCCCAAACTGAGTGAGGACCGCACAGTATCCGCCACTGTCTGGGCTCGATCCTAACAACATCTTAGACAATAATGAAGATGTAACAATAGATGCGGCCCGCGCGGCCCACCCGACCCGTCGCGGCACACAGCGTCGCCCGCACCCGTTCGTTGAAAAACTTGATACGGCGACACCATTAATCGCACACTCAACTTAATTTTAATCTATAAACATCTCTTTAAAATATTTGATATGAAGAATAACTATTCTAAAATTATCTTGTGCGCTAACATGCAAATACAAGGAAGACGATAATTATTATTACAAAATCATTGAAACACGCAAGTTTTCCAACGAACACCTCGCTAAAGAGAAAGTACATTTATTCGTAAGTAAATCACATTAGAATTGATGAATAATAACGTGGTGCTTGAAATTATTACTCGGTGACACTTTAAATACATTAAGTCGAAATGTAAAAATATTTACATCGGTTGTCCATTACCGCTAGCTGTCCACGTTGTCTGGTTCCGTACGAGTATGTAGCGACGTACCAGTGCGCAGCGCGGTGACGTCCCAGCAGAGCAGGAAATTATTCCCGACGCCGCACTGTTCAGTCCGACACGGTTCGCACTGATACGCGCGCGTAGCATTTACATAATTTATACACTCCCTAGATTTCCATCTCTCCTGTGAGGAGTCCGATACGTGTCTGGTGGCACGCTATAACAATCATTGAATGCCATTATGAGTCCACTTCTGTTCCCTCAGATGTCGATGCGAGCGTGTGGCCCGCTCGCCTGTGCCGTCGATATCTCACACGTTACGCTATCGACATGTAATACTGCAGAATACCTACGATGACATCGATCCCCATCAACACAATGATCGAACATCACAATTTACAACTTGTACGACTAGGTATATGTTTAACGTTTATAAATTTCAGAAAAGACCTATCTATCATACTATAAGTTTGCTACGCATTAATATATACCTATTACAACTACGCTCTGACCAATCATACCGATACGATATTTCCGAACACAAAACCTACGTTCAGACGTCATGTTTCCGAATAATCTTTGAATCATAAGGCCGCGTCTTATTTAAAAGCGATCGTCGCACGAATACGCAATCGTCGCGTTCATAATGTCACTTTTTGTTCGGTGAACCTGAACGCGTGGTCGCGTGGAGTCGACAGAGGGCGTTTTCCGGGTTCTCGATCAAAAAATGACATATGAACGTGACGATCGCGTATTTGCGCGACGATCGCTTTTAAATAGGCCGCGGGGTAATAGTGAAGCGAGAATTAATTTTTATTACATATTTTGGCAGTTTTCAAATAAGAAAAATATTATTATGCATTATACCGCCACAAAAATACTTTATTGATCGCCATTGACAGCGACTACTACTAAGAAATTAAAAGTAGAGACTGCGCTTAGAAAGCCACGTTCCAAACGTTGAATACAAACATTTGGATGTATCTTTCTTTTTTTAAAGTTGGGCTCAGAGTCGGGACACGTTCAGTAACCGAAAAAATGTGTCATAAAAGCATTGAAGCATACAAAATGGTTTAAGAAACGAAGTCATGTTTAAATATGTTTTACGTTTACTTCTACCGCATTACGACTCAATAACTTATTTAGAAAAAGGAAGCTCAACTGTCAACCGTTCGTTCCTGGCTCTGAGCCTAACAGTCATAATTTAAATTACATAACATACTGCATAATACAAAAAATACGGATTTCCCGAAAATGTAGCGAGTTCATGAATCGCATAACTAATTAATGTAAAATGACATGTTGGTTAACTATTCACCTTTGGTTAACCGACTACGGCCGAGGCGATGAATATGTAACTTAAAACCACATCATCTACCCACATAATAGACCTGGGTTGCGTCCCATCTGCATGCGAGTTCTGTTTTCCGTATGTTTTCCTGTTATTATAATATTAAATGTTATGTTATCCTTAAATTTACAACATTCAACAAACATTCTTAGGAATTATTCGTCACTGGGTTAATCGCGAAGCACTGTAAAGATAAGATGGAAGATAGAGATGTCGATGATGTACGCTGTGACGTGTCGGGGCGGCCCGTTTGTGTTGGAGGGAGGGAGTACGGATCTCGCATGTGACGAACATACCCGTCGGTCGCCTGGCGACGGTACCTCTACGCGTCTTCGTTGAGTTTCTTGAATAGTAAGGTCTCCTCAAAGATGTACTTCTTGAGCGTTTCCTTGGGAAGATCGTCAAGTTCCATCGCGAAACGGAACGGCTCCTCTGCCACGGGCTGTAATCGAAATTCGTGTTTGAATGGTGTTCGAAGGCTTGTCTAAGTTTACCTATTGATACATTTTGTGTTTTGATTGAATTAGTAGAAATTGTTTTCAAAGTTAGTGTAATTTGCACACCTTGTTAATGAAACTTAGTTGGCATAACTAATTATCTAGTAGGCACCTATTTATTGTGAAAAGGACATGTTTTGTGAAAAACAAACCCTACAAAAAAAAGCTATTTTATACAGGGTTATTTGTAAAACACCAGCAACCTCTTAAGAGGTCATTCAAATCAAATCAAATCAAATCATTTATTCGCATAGAATGTAGGTATTTAACAAAAAGTTGGTAAAAAAATATATATATTGGCCCACATTACATTCACAGTACATTCTGCCTGAGTATTGGCATGCAAAATTTAACAAATTAAGTTTCAAATTTATATACTAAGGAACACCAAATAGATAGGAACACTAACAAAATAATTAATATAATAAATTCAGAATTAAATTTTAAACTTCAATACATTATTATGGAAAACTAATAAAATAATTAATATAATAATTTCAAATTAAAATGTCAATAATAGCTACTTAATGTCAATTATAATTAATGTCAATAATACTTCATGTCAATAACACAGTGTTCATTGTATATACTTCATGTCAATAACACAGTGTTCATTGTACTCATCATTATGAACAACTTTTACTATGGGACCAAAACTGAAATCGCGAAAAAAAAATCAGCTGTTCCGTACATTTACGTTCGCATAACTCGTCAAAATGTAGGGAGCAGCTAATTTTTTTTCGGGATTTCAGGTACGTGTATCAATCAATGTATTGTGTCTTGCTGCAATCACTAGTTCCATCCGTCAAAAAACGGTTTACCTAATGGACAGGGTATAATAAGTAATCCCACCAAAAACATTTCATGTAAAGTAGGGCAAGACTTAAATAACGGTTTCACTGTTAAAAGTTATCAGATCTAATGTAGAGCCAAGCCCTTAACTCTACAAACCTGACATCTTGGTCAAAATGTACGACTCTGATAAAAACCCTAATAAAAATCGATTAAACGGCAAGTAATTCTTCAATACTGTCGATTTTTCTAGGGTGGGCAAAGAAGTTTCTAGGGAGAGGAATTGAATGTTATTGCCCACCTTTGCCCCCCCTAGCTACGCCCATGTCCCATGTGCCCATGCTTGTTGCAAAATGTTGCTCTAAAAAAAGTTACTTCGGTGTGGAGGCACTTAGACAACACACACAAAAGTTGCTTACCTCATCATTAGGATCGTAGTACTGTTCGAGGTACGGATGTGCGAGCGCCTCCTCAACCGTGATGCGCTTGTGCGGGTTGAAGGTCAGCATGCGGTGGAGCAAGTCCAGCGCGCGCCCGTCTGCCCCGGGGAACAGCTCCGCCCAGGGCACGCGCGGCTTGTATGGCAGGGACTCCAGGTAGCCCCGAGCCTATAGAAATGTAGAATACATTTAAGTTTTTTTTTCTTGGGGTGAAAATTGTTTAGAGATTTATCAAATAAGTATTAAGTAAGTCTAATCACATCTTTCTTCATATCTTTATAATAAAGAGTATTCTCTTCCATTCTTTCCACATTTTAATAACTGTTAAACTAGGTATTTATTTCTTACACGTAGAAGGTAGCTTCACAGCTGACAGTAAGCATAATTATTATTTTAACTAAACATTACGTTAATTACGAAGTACAAACAAAAATAGGAAATAGACGTAATTATTAACATTTATAGTGTGTGCGTGCGTGTATCTCTGCGATGCGATGTAGGTGCTGTAGATGTGTGTGTGTGTGTGTATGTACGTATGACTAAACTAGCACTAGTTAGTAAGCCGTCCGTTTGTTGGAGGATTTGGATAATCTCCTTCTAAGTCGTTTTCGTGTGCTATTAAAGGTGTCTAAAGACAGGAATTCATCATTATATAATGCAAGTAGACGCAGGGTGGTGAAATCTTTAAATAATAAGCGGAGAATGATGTTATGTGCAAGTAAAAATATAGGTACTGCAATGTGCTTAACCCTACTTCATTTTTCGACTGTGCATCTGACAACTCGGTCACACCACCAGCCTGACTGGCTAATATTGCTACCGCGTTATGAGCTATTCCGATCTAGTTTGAGTGATACTAGAGTTATTGTTGCGCCACTTCTTCCCAGCGAAAGCACTAGGAAGTGGTGAAGGGCGGACGTTTTGAGGGACTGTCCTTTGTAATTTTGACGTTCGAAAAGTGCTGATTCTCAGCCTAATTTGAATAAATGACTTTTGATTTTGATTCGTATAGAAAAAAATCTGGACGTTTTTATGTTCACACTATGAATCTAGTTTAAAAAAAAAAAACAATTCTTAACAGCTCATAAAACCTCAATGAAATTACTGTACTCTATAAATATTCGCTTTCAGCTGTAACGAACTAAAAGGATTATGTTAATCAAGAAGATACGTGTTGTTTGAAATGTTCAACTCTTTTTAATAAAACCGTAAGCCCTCTTTTCCGAGCAAAGCCTCGGATGAACGTAATTATAAAAGCTTACACACGCTTTGTGGCCTGCAATAAGTATTATATTATCAACCTTTGTAACAGTTAACCAATAATCTATATCGTTAACATAGTCTAGAGGTAAATACAGAGAAAATGATCATTAAAACTAAACCACAAATAAAAACTTCATAGCTATTTGAATGACCATCAAATTCAGGACTATCAAAATGTATTTAATCAAAAACCGAAAAAACATCTAAGGTGGCAATCCTACCACACGCTGATTACCGAATTTCCTGCCATAAAGCAAAACATTTAATTTGAATGAGTATAATTATATTGTATGTTATAAGGCTGATTTTTCAATAGTCAGAAAACTTTTATCTATATGTACGAATATGAATAAATATGAAAGTTTATCATATTTCCGATACAAAAGCTGTCTATAACAATAATTACTCTTCAGTTATGAGATATGTGAACATTGAAAAATCAGCGCTTAATATGTATTTATTGTAAGATGGATGTATATGTGGAGTATAAACGATTTCATTTCATTTTCTTTTTATTTCATTTCAATTTCAAAAGAAAATAAGGGTCTTTCCGCCATTAGGAAAACTCGTTGTCTTCGACTTGAATTTAATCTATGGTCAAAGTTCATATCTTATTCAGGACGACCTCACAAGAAAAGGAGCGAAGTTTCCCGAATGGCCCATTGAATGTGCCCGACGAAAAAAATCTAGGAGACAATGTGAATTAGTAATGATATAGAGCTGTAGCTATACAGTATCCGTAGTTAAGGGTTAACGAAGAGTAACCGTGAAGTTTCTTGCTGATTTTCACCATATCTATATATTCTATACTAATAATAAAGCTGAAGAGTTTGTTTGTTTGAACGCGCTAATCTCTGGAACTGCCAGTTGGAATTGAAAAAATATTTTTGGATTTCATAGCCCAATTCTTGAGGAAGGCTATAGGCTACATCACGCTAAGACACTTAGGAGCCGAGCAAAAACAAAAAAAGTCTGAAAGAACACAGTAATAGCGCGCGTAGGCGATGCGATGGGGTGGGTCGGGGGATCAAGAAATTTTACGCTTTCGACTTCGTCCGCGTAAAATTTCTAGCTGCTGAAACGATAAATTGGAACCGTGCACCTATCTTCTGAAGTTTATACAACGATGACGAGGGTTTTTTAAACTACCTACTCGAATATGTACTTGTCTTGAGTTCTTATATTTACTTCTATGGCAAAATGCGGCAGTGCCATTCATAGTGCTTTTGCTATGTTATAGACATACCCGGACTAAGACCCAGGGCCCCTAGCCACTTGACATTTTAGCCCCCCTCCCCCTCCAAGCCATTTGGAAATTTAGCTAATAAAATCCACTAAGGGCTGGTTTTTCCAAAGCCAGATAATTTTATACGAGGAATAATTTTGATTTTTTTACAGTTCTTCCATACAAAATCTGTCAGATTTCCATTTTATTCCACTAATAAAAATTATCTGTCGATTAAAAATCAGCCCTAAGTAGTACAGAAAATATAATTTTTAACCGACTAGTAACTAAGTATAAATAAACATCAGAAATTATGCAGAGTATGCTACATAAGTATGTCACCATATTATTATTTAGTTCAACAGACGTCACTTGTCATAAATCGACGTTTCTAAACAAAAATGTTCTTTTCCTCGTATTAACACTCAAGTTACCTATTTCAACCAACTTACTTTCTTCAAACAAATTAAAAAAAAAAAACATGGAATTCAGCCATCGTTTAAGGTTTTTGTTTTGACTCGTTTCGAGGAATTTCTTTATTTGCAAAAGAAGGTCTATCATGCGGCCATCTCACTTATTTATTTATCAGTATTTTTTATTTATTTTTGCAATGTTACTCAATATCACACTATTTATACATATTCGTTACTGTTTTTATCTGACACAAATTTATTTTATTTATTTATTTATGCATGCATGCATACACGCGTCACGTTGCAGTATAAAACTGATTTACATCCGTCACCTCACACATCAGCTCCAGTTGAAAACCAGCGTCAGATACTAAGTAGTTGTCTGGAAGTTTTGCTCAACTGGGCCTTTTTGGCGCAGCCGTAAGGCACACTTTCCTGCTAACTTCTTGCATTGAACTTTACACTTTTTATTTGATCTTTATTTTTTTGTTTTTATCTGATGTATGTATCTGAAGGCCAATACTCGTAATTTAAAAAGTTTAAAAAATAGTCGCAGTCTCATCTCAGCGACAAACAAACGTCAAAAACTTGTCAAAATGTAGGGAAATTAGAGGTATTTTTGACAGATTGACATTGAAATCAGACTGTGAACGTTCCTAAAATTACGAGAATTGCCTCTCTGATCTCAGTCTCAATCTGTTCAGACTGTGAACGTTCCTAAAATTACGAGAATTGCTTCTCTGATCTCAGTCTCAATCTGTTCAGACTGTGAACGTTCTGAAAATTACGAGAATTGTCCCTCTGGTGTTTTGGTGTCTTTTAGTCTGTGCTAAATAAATGTATTTTCTTTCGTTTTTTCCGAAGCACACGGGGTCACGAACCGTCCGCGGCCAGCGTAGCTTAACCTTCCTTGGACCCGTGCGGCTGTTATCATTTAGCCAGAAGCCCCTCATAAATGCATAATAAAATAGTAGTGAACTTCCTATACAGGTGAAACGCCCTACGGCTACGCTAAGGGCCGATAACGCGAATTTGAACGTGTTTGGAGGAGCGTCTGACACGTATAAGCGTCCAACCAGCCATCACTATACAGGGTATAACCGAGTAGGTATTGCACTTTTCTTTATTTAATTCAGACACATTGATCCATATTTATGTTAGTATACTTAAAACATGTTAGTAACCAAAGATACATACCAGAATAACACTATTATAACTAAAACTAAAATACATTAAATCAAAACAAAATAAATAACTAAAATACATAAAATCAAATTGTAAAATTAATTCATTACTTAAATCGCAATCATCTTTTAATTAATTAAAATCTTTAAATTAATTAAAATCTATTTATTTTAGTTTGTAAATAGTTTTAGTTGATTTCGGATATAATTTTGTTATTTTAGTGTTATCTTGTAAATGAAAATAAACATGATATTAATCCTATTCAATACATTATGTTAAGCAACAGCAATTTTTTTTGATAACCCACGAACTACGCTAAGCGGTCGACACTCATGTACTGAATTCATGGTTAGTTTGCGCGTCGATGTTCCCGCCACCCTTGTTGTTGTTGATTGTTTTTAACTAACAATTCCCAGTACATTAAAATTTCACCAAGGTTCCAACTACCTGTCACATAGACAAACAGACCTTGTCGTTTTATGACGTGCTAGTGACATTCCGTCTTAGGGTGGTATTTTTTTTTTCAGAGCCCTAGTTCACTGTGGCCACTTAATGATTCCTTACTTCGTAACCACGTCAATTCCTTAGTTAATCACGACATTTGCTATTAACGTATTCTCTATGACACAATGGCGTGGTTTGAACTGTCAAATGTTGACATTTCGATTCCTTGCCATTAATAAGACATCGCGTAACGATGAGGTCCTTTACACCCTCTCATACCTCTATACCTCTTCTACTGTCTAGTAGTACTAGGAGTAGAATCACTAAAGCCTTACAAACCGTGAAAAGGTATTATAAACGTGAAAGTTTGCATGGATGGACGGATGTTTGTTACTCTTTCACGAGAAAACTATTGAACGGATTTGGATGAAATTTGGCACACAGATGCTTTATAACCAGGATGCTTTTTATCCCGGTATTCCCACGGGATCGAAACTTATGCGGGTAAAAACGCGGGGCCCAGCTAGTTCTCTTTATAAAAACGCGTAGTCAAATGCAAGAATTTATTCGCGACGAATAAACAAAGCCCGTGGACATAAATTGCACCCACCCTTTGTTTGGTGTTTTGACTAGGAGTCTAACAAAACAGAGGTGATGTTTGTCTACGTAATTACGTATTTATGCCTAGTGTGTGTCTCGCTGTTACCACCTACGGACGACATGAAGAATGTTGAATACACCTGCTATTTATCTCGGTTCAATTCAAAGTTGTGTAAGTACTGGCTTTATCCGCATCCCCCTGCTGGCATTAATACAATTTATGGCTTGTCGACTCGCACGAAGATAATTTATTTGTGGGTGAGTCGACAACTCCTCCAGACATAATTAGCCAATTGGCACATTTTGAATTTTATGCAATGAAGTTAAGAAAAATGTAAACATTTTATAATTTTGAACTCTTATCACTTCTGTGCGCTAATGTCCTTTTTCGCTACTTTATTAACTTCGTGCGAGTCACCTATAGAAAAAAAAAAAATATTTAAAGTGAAGATACACCCGTTCCGGGTGAGTAAATTCGTGCGAATCGAATAATAAGCCCAATCTATTTGCAGTCGACGGAGTCTCTTTCAAATATTTCTATAAGCTATTATCTCAGTATGACTTCTTTGCGAGACTAACGCTAAGGCTGTCGAAGCGGCCGAATTTTGGTCGAAAATAATTTAAAATTTACAAACGGACTCATTGATATGACGGAGAAGATGAAGTATCATCTGTAACTTTTATGGTGTACAATAAAGAGTATCCTATTCTATTCTATTCTATCATCCCTAGCTAGCCATATCATCTTGCACACAATCCAGTCATCATTACTTGGTGTTCCTTTATTCTTAAAACCATCCAAATTCATTTTCATACGACATGTCTATGTCTCTCATTCCACCATTCATACTAACTGCATATAAACATAAATAATAAATTAAAATTGTTTATTTCATAACCATATTAAATTAGATAGCAAGTTAGTGAGGGAGCCTTCTTTTAAGCAAAAATGCCTGTATTAGGAGACTCCGCTCTTAATAATGCATAATAAAATAACGTCATTCCGTTCCAATATAAAAAGGTGGACTGATGTTTCCCAAATTATATTGGAGGAGTCTTTTCTTGTTTTCACCTCGCCATATATTATATAAAGAGCTGTTTGATCTCTATTTAATCAGGCTATTACTTTTACTTTTCTTCAGCCGCAAGGGTCGATCGATCAGGCTACACTTGCCGTGGTCAGTCCGTGGATGGGTGTCCATCTTTACATACCAAGACCACTCTGTGCCTCGGAAAGCACGTTAAGCCGTTGGTCCGAGCTGTCATTCTTGGATCTTTGCCAGTCGTTACGGGTGGCTAGACAGATGATGACCTTTACATTTTTTTGATTCTCGCTGAAACAAAGACCGTGGCTAAATTGCGCCCACCCTGTTGTTGTTTGATGTTTTGACTAGAACTCTAAAAAAAGCAGGTTGTTTGTCTATGTATTTATACCTGTGTGTGTCTTACTGTTACCACCTACGATCGAAATGAACGACGTTGAATACACCAGAGGGACAATTCTCGTATTTTTTTAAGATAGGTAACAGTCTAATCTCCATCTCAATCTGTCAAAATACCTCTAATATTCTTACGTTTTTGCACATTGTGACTAGATTTTGAACATGTTTAAATACGGAAATTGGTATTTTCAGGAAGTGTCCTTTTGCCGTATTGTAAGCTTGTATAAAACTTATGTAACTATCTACTGGCTTTATCAGCATCCGCCTGGAATTAACCCAATTTATTAGGGGTCGATGTAGTTTTTCCTAACTTATCTATCAGACGTTATCTCAGTATTCACCCATAGCCATCTTTCACAACCCATCCAACATTTGTTTTCTTCGGTCGTCCTTTATTGTTATTATACTGGAAGTTTTACAAACGGCTATGTCTCTTTTTCCTCCATATTGGCTGCAGAGAAAAGTAAATAACGAGCAAAAATATAAAAAATGGGTCACAAATCCAAATGGAAAAGTCTTTTCATGTTTTCATACCGTCATGTTTTAAGAGAAGATTGATCGAATTACACGTGAACTTCCTGTTATCCATTTCATTAGTTAATTCTTTTTACATTTTCTGAATTTCGCTCT
The DNA here is from genome assembly GCA_949629185.1 of Apamea crenata. Taxonomy (NCBI): domain Eukaryota; kingdom Metazoa; phylum Arthropoda; class Insecta; order Lepidoptera; family Noctuidae; genus Apamea; species Apamea crenata. The sequence goes on from OX451357.1 coordinate 15,939,579, forward strand.
TTCGGAAATTGCCCAAATTACGACCATACTTTTCGGAATTCATAAATTATTTTTTATCGACAAAAGGCTGTGCGTCTCTAGCAAATTATTTGCGACGAAATTGGCAAGTACGTACGTGTAGCTATGACCTCACGTGCGACATTAGAGGACCCTAAACACACAGTGCCCGGAAAGTTTTAACACAAACCAATTTCACCGGCTCTGCGGCGTTGACACTTCTATATAACCTTATTTTTACCTAGCTGCTTATCCCGCGACATCGCTCCGCTCCTCACATGTTTACACTTTAAATTACGTTGGTATATCTAACGTATGAGTCTATATGTAGTTAACGTATGGAGTCCGGGTATAAACTGAAAAAGTAGTACAAATACTCATCAAAGGAATTTTAATCATAATTAAGGGATTCGTATGGGAAACTTCGGGTTCCCTGCTTCATTCCAAAAAATAATGATGAATTCCAAAGAATAATGGACATTTTGGACTAGGAAAAAGAAAGAATTTGTTACCGATATTACTATTATTACCAAAGAAAAACTAATTAATAAAAAAATAAAACAAGCTTTTCTTAGTTGTTAAAAAATAATTAAAAAGTTAAAAATAATTTTATTCCGATTGGAAATAAGCCGTTTTATACTTCTTAACCTGTAAACGATAATGAAGCTCCTTCGTCTTTGTCAAAATCATCCTATATCATAATTATATATTTTCAAACCTTGAAACTTCCTACCATATATTAAATGCTCCATATATATCCATATATATATGCTGCCATATATTTAATGCGATATACTTATCACAGTCTCCAGTTTTCAAACAAAAGCGTTTTAGACCCCGTGCTCATTCGCACTCCGACCCCCAAGATACAAATAATTTGGGGGTCAACGGTCAAACCAAAAAATTGTTATGTACAAACCTAACTGTGTTTATGTAATACTTTCTGTAGTCACCTTTTCTTCTTGCCAATAAAACTTTTTGTATTTTTAACCCTCTCTTTTTTCACTCTTGCTGTTAAAATGCAACACGCTTTTATTTGAAAACTTGAGACTGCTTGTAAAATAGACATACCTTCTCGTTGATAATACAGTCGAGGTCCTCCTGGCTGGGCGAGCCGAGTACGCCCAGGATATGGTTCAGCTGGTCTAGGTAATGCTTGCCGGGGAAGATGGGCCGGTTGCTCAGCATCTCTGCCAGGATGCAGCCCACCGACCAGATGTCTATCGACTTAGTGTAACCCTACGGACAAGGAATTGTATTACTTTACTATATTTTTAAAAGCAGTTTTGGTTTGTATTTTCAGAAGGTTCCTGCTTTAATCAGAGTTTTATTTTGAGATGCATCGGACAGTTGGGTAATTGTACATGGTGGCAGGGACATCGACGCGCAAACTGTATCCATGATTTCAGCACATGATTCTAGATTTGCGAAGAAATTTTTAGTCGCGTATCAAAAAAAAATCTGCAGTTTCATAGAAAATTCCAAACTGCAGTTAATTTTTTTTTTATAACCGACGAAAAATTTCAACATAGGCGGAATCCATGGTAACAGGTTGTGCGTCAATGTCCCTGCCACCCTGTAAATTACCCTGCATTGTAGTAGGTACTAAAGCCAAGTGTGCTGCGACCAAATTTATGTTAAGCCGCGTACATACGCACGAACGAACAAAAACATGGTGAACACGAACATCGAACACTTTGTTCGCACGTGCGTACCACTAACTAACATAACTTGTTTCGTGTTCGTTAGTGGTACGCACGTGCGAACAAAGTGTTCGATGATCGTGTTCAACATGTTTTTGTTCGTTCGTGCGTACGCGGCTCTAGAAATGCGATCTACGCGTCCATCTGCAGACGGCACCCTACCTACGTTTATTTCACCGTTGATCTCGAACATTGCAAACATCTAAAAAAATTTTGCACCCTGCTATGTTTCACTAAGAGGTTGTTAGATTTTAGGCAAAGCAGAGCCGGCATTACGAATTAGAATTCAAAACTGTGAACGTTACATAAGCTCTTCCCTGCAATACTAAATAATATATATGAATATATGTAAAAACAGTCACCAAAGGAGATAAGTAACCAGGGTCGTCGGATATAGTTGAAGTTTAGTAAGAAACCGATGGATTTTTTCGAATAAAATTTAATTTAATTAATAGAAAACTAACAGTTAATTTATCAAATTAAATTTCATTCGAAAACATCCATCGGTTTCTTACTAAACTTCAACTATATCCGACGACCCTGGTTACTTATCTCCTTTGGTGACCGTACAGGGTCTACCAAAAAGAAATTTTCAATTTCTTAGTGCGAGGTTTCAGATCTTTATCTCGTCTCTTCGGGTGAGATGACCGATCTCGATTTACGAAAAACGCTGACGCATTTTCTCGAGGGTCATCCGGGATACAGTCAACACAGACACAAAAGCCTAAGATTAGTAACTAATCTCACTGATTTCGTAGCTTTGTTTAACGCGTCTACGGCCCATTGAAAAAAGTTTTATATTGGCGACAGGTTAACCCGCGAAATTCAAATTTTCTTACGTTTGTTTGCAATTGAAGGTCATTGTCCGGTTGTATGTTGAACAAAATATGAATAGCGACCGTAACAAGCATGTATTTACAGAATTATAATCATCAATAAAACACTCTTCTAAGTTCCTATTAATGTATATTAATAACCCTATTGAATGACTGAAATAGTCATTACCCTTCGTAGTCGTTCCTTAACAGTAATATTTATAATCAATATACCTAATGTGCGAAAAACGCCAGACCTTTTATTCCAACAGTCGTTTTCCCAAGTCATTCACGAACACTTTCTCACGTCTACATTACTTTCCTACGCGCTTTTTGCAGACATTGAGAACAAATTAATGTCCATTACGAAAAAATACTAAAGATGGACTTTTCGAAGTTACTTAATGTATTAAATGGTATTTTAATATTCATAAAAGCGAATATTCATTTGTCCTACTTTTCTGAATGCTTCATCGCTTGAAGGGCTTCACAAAAATGATGGTGAATAATGACGGAAAACATGTACACGGGAAAATAGACCTTATAAGAAAGACAATGTTTTATTGTTCAGTCTGTCAAAAGCCTTAAGGGTCGGAGTCACAGCAGACAGTTTGGATTCCTCTGTGATGGTAGGCTTTTGTTGTCTGGAATAGAGGGGTATTATCAAAATGGCGCAAACAGCGAGACGGTTCTGAATAGCGCAATGTATATTGCAAACATAAATTTGAATTCTAGTGCTAATACTTATTTGGGAATTTTACTGCTTTCGGCGATGCTGCTGAAACTTACTTACAGTTGTCGTTTTAGTTGTTTTGGCGAAAAATATTATTTAAATAGGTACCTATGGTTTGTTGTAACGGGTGGGCCATTTAAAATTTGAATCGGCTATAAAAAAAAACTACTGATTATTTTTCAAATTTCTAGTTTCATTGGAAAGGTTGAACTTTGTCATTTAAGAATGGAACACAATATCATTCATATGACTACCACGACTGGCTAGCAGTACCCCATCCGATCAACCCAATTTTTTAGTACATTTTCGATTGTTTCGGCTTGAATCTCTTCAATGGCAACTTCGATTAAATGTTTCAACGCTTCGATTGTCTCTGGATGGTTTGCGTAACCTTTATCCTTAATGGTTCCCCACAGAAAATAATCCAAAGGGCTCAAATCACAGCTCCGAGGCGGCCAATTGACAAAAATTCGTGGAGCATGGCGCGGTAACGCTCACCGTTGACGGTAACGGCGACTCTTTGCTCTTTTTCGAAGAAAAATGGCCCAATGATGCCGCCAGACCAAAATCCACACCAAACAGTGACTCGTTGTGGATGCATTGGCTTCTCAATAGTCACGTGTGGGTTCTCTGAAACTAACTTCCTGTCAAAAAATGAATGTCATTCTACCTTTCAAAGTCAAAGTAATCGGTACTTCAAATTTAAAACACTAGATGGACCACCCGATATTACTGCAGCTTAAACTTAAGAAACTTTTTTTTAATTTTTGACGGATCGAACTTACGAATAGGTTTATGACAAGAAGTTTCCATTTCCTGAAATACAATCATACATATACACATACATAGACTCACGCCTTTTTTCCCAAGGTGGTTGACAAAGGCTACAGAACGCCACGCGCTAGTTTCCCATACACCTTTTCCTTCGTCCTGAAATATTGTAACAAGCTCGCAAGTGAAACAAAGGACACTGGGCAAAGTTGTATGGGAAGTTGTCCATGAACCAATACAGATTTGGTTTATATTATTTTGAAGAGCAGTGGTGACTGTTGGCCACTTGCCAACAACCCCCTTTTTAAGTTTCCAACCCAAGCAGACATGCATTCTACTTTGTGCATTTTTATCATTGACGAAGTTGTCTTTTATTTATAAAAACGGTGAAGGACAACTTTGTCAGGAAACCGGCATGTCTTAGAACTAAAAAATCGATAGCATTTGACATCCATGAATCCGCCCTGAACCCGCGGGTCAAATTACAGCTCATTTATTACCTCTCACAAAGAGGAAGCCCGAGTCCCAGTAGAGGGTCCCGTTTTAGGCGGATACGTATACATGTATGTAAACTCAGGAGAAATGATTGCTTGGTAAATTGACTATCAAATAAAATTTTCAGCAAACACAAATCACAACTGACAGTGTGGCAATTGACATGCAAATCCATTAATTTCCCCGACTGTACAAATCTCTATTGGATCATAGACCAATTTTGCCCAGTCTCCTTAAATGTTAAAAAATGTGTATTATATATGTATATAATATTAATAACACTAAGCATATGATGGTGATCCATGCAGCATTTTGGTTAAAGGTCAATTGGGGCTAGCCGTACTGCCCTGGCAAGTTTTTGTCCTGAAGCAGCTTTTATCCTGGTCAACTAGAAGTGGAAAGAACAAATAGCTTCCACCTCCGACTTTCTGACTAACTGATCGACTCTTTGACAGTTCAAAAGTAATTGTTTTAGATGAAATAAATTCTAGGAGTTTGTTTGTTAATAGTTATTAATCTTCCGAGCTTGAAGACACGTAATACATGGTTTCGGTTTGTACTTCACATCTCAGTACTTACAACTTCGTCGTATATTCATTTTCTGTGTGACATACTTCACGAGAGCGCACTCGGGAACGTGCAACGTTGACATAACGTGCATATCAAGTAGGTAATAAAGGTACGAACGTTGTTCATTTCCGCGCTAGGGCAGGAATGTACACATGGGGCGTATTTACTGTTTATGACCTTGTAAAAGTCGTTACGACCGCTCATTTTTATAACGTTTTTCTCCCAAAATAGACCATATCGCGACGGGACAGTAAACGCCTATAAACATGATAGCAATAAAACTTCTATTGTCGTACGAGACATATGATTGTTTAGAAATTATACGCGGTGACGCTGCGTTTACGTTTGACAAGCGCCTAGATGCGATGATCATGACTGTGATATCTTAGATACTTATAATAAAACGGAAAAAAAGTATTGAAGTACCACTTACCTTCGAGTTAAGCATGATTTCCGGTGCTCTGTACCACCGAGTGGCCACGTATTCGGTCAGGAAGCCGGTGTGGTCGTGGTCAGGGTCAGCGACTCGGGCCAGCCCGAAGTCGCAAATCTGTCAACAAGTATTCATAATGAATTCCTATATTCATAATAAATTTAAAAAAATACTTGGAATTTACTGACATAGGTGAAGGAAAACCTCGTGAATAAACGGTCGTTAAACGTTAATAAACGGTCGATCGTGAGTAATAGGCTGGTATTGTTATTTAATTTCTAGACGATACCACGGCAACGATACCTTCCCTCTGTTAGTTTCATAAATTGAACGATCGCAACGAGTGGGTATTTATAATCACCAAGGCAAGGTAATTGGAAAAGGACTGTCATCAGTGCCATCTGAAATATGTATTGTGGAGAAGTAGGTAGGTACTTAAAAAGGTTTTCTTGAAAGTCTCTCATTTTCCCACTTGGGAGTAAATTCGAAGACGGCGATATTTCGGTCAGTACGACCGATAATGACACTTTAATGGGTGCCGGAGAATGTACGCAGAGGAATGAAATCCTGAGTCTTTACTGCCTATAGAGGCTATGGCAGTAGTTTCCCTCCTTGGAATAGTAGGTCTTATAATACCTGCCTTTTTCGGGTTTCACTCCAGCACTGTGAAATTTTTTCACTATAGCTCGGCAATATTGCGGCAGTGAAGACGATAGATGGGCAAACTGATTCGTATTTCCAATATTACAATGTAGGGATTGGCCTGTCGTTTAGTGCGATAATAGTGAAGTAACAAAGCAAATATTTCACTTATACTGTCTTGTTAATTGCATAATACGTTGTATTTATTGTACTGAGTCAGCGGTGCGAGCCTAAATGCAAATATATGCGTACAGGGTGTGCCAAGCAAACTCTTCGCAAAATCGACCGAGCTCGCACTGTGCAATATAGACACAAATCATTTTGAAGCTTTTTTCGACCCTTCTCTAATAAATTCTGAGGAATGAAATTAAGTACGAGACACTCGCTCAGAGACAAATTTAATTAGATTAATTTTATGACTGTGCCTTCTCAGTATATTTATGAAAATCTATATGCCCATAAAAATACAAAATTGTTTAAAAAATACAGTGATATCCATGATATAAATACTAGGAACAAACACTTTGTTGTACCTACAGCAAGGCTTAATAAATTAAAATCATTCATTAAACGTAAGTTGTGCCAGAAAGCCTTTTATACTGTTAAGGATTATATCGGGGACAAAAAGGCTTGGAATGAAGCTGCTTCCAATTTTTACATATTGAATGTTTTTATTTTTTTTTCTGTTTTTTTTTTGTTGTTTTTTTATATATACACTTTGACATTAATGAATTTTACATACTTATACTTACTAATACATTTGCTTACTTTGTAAAGTATTCTATTATTTTAATTATTGTGAATGTGAAGACTATGTGGGTCATTTCATTTATATTATTTTTTATTTTTCTCTCTGTTCCGTTAGTTTTTGTCATGGTCTGGCAGTTTGAGTAATTAATGTGGCCTACTCAAATGTCCTTTCCTTGTTATTGTTCGTCGAATCGTCGAGCTCCTTAAGTTTTGAGTTGAGCTGCACGATTTCTGACCAATGCGTGCACTGACTGGACAAGTCCTCTCAATCTGTGTGGTTCTTTCCTCAAAAAACCATCTCAGACATCGATCTACATGGTCTTCATATGATCTGACCAAGATTATGTCTGGACTTTAGAGTTTGTTTCGGCCTTTCTTCTCAGACTAGTCAGATAGGAAACGCTAACGCCAACCTCATCTATTTTTAAAATATGATTGACGTGTAAAAGTATTTGTATAAAATCATTTATCATTTAATGGTGAACTATTTTTATCAAGATAAAGCAATTTTTATACAGTCTACATGTGATAACTTCAAGATTTATACGAGTGTTCAAATATCTTCTCTATGTACACTGTTTTTACAGACCCAAGTAAATCTTTTCTCTCTACCAGTCTGAATATATATTTGAAAAAAAAAAACACTGTAATAGCCGCGCGTACCCACAAGTGATATTTTAACGCGGCAACATTTTTTTGCTCACTGAATTTTCAACGCACTGTTTAGCGTCGAGAGTAGGAAACCAACGGTGTATTTTTTTTGCGCACTGGGATGCACTTTGTTGGATTCTCAATGCTGGGCTCAACACCGAGAGTTAAAAATCCAATGCGGAATAAAAACACGTCCGAAAAACCTGGGCTTACCCACTCATAATATACTGCAAACTTTGCTGCAAAACGTAATGAAAGCGCGCAACTCCCGCTAGCAAGCTGTTGGAGTAAATACGCCGCCATATTGCGCCTACCACTATTAATGATATCATTACATGCATACTGACCACAATACTGCAGTCGCTTTGACTTTACAATTCCGTTTGAGTTGGAGCTACTGAGTGACAATAGTGAATAGAGTATCCGAGGTTTTGTTGTAAGTTATTTACACGTATAGCTAGGTACTAGAACAATGTACAGTTCGGAGTGGTTTTAGGTCCAGTTTACTAGCGTAACTACACTTCTGCCTAACCCTTCGGGGAATACAGGCGAAACGTGATGTGTGTGTTTACTAGCATCATGAAAATTAGACCTATTTTTAGGAATTCGTCACAAAACTGCCCATTGCCCTTATTATGTATGAAAATTGGTTACCTGGAAGAGATCGCAGTAATGCGATAAGGCCGCCCATTATATATTTTGTAGTGTTTCATGAATTTTTTTATGCTATGTATTTTTGTGGTGTACTATAAAGTATATGTATATACCTAAATAAATAAATAAATGACAGTTCGAACGAAAAAGGTCACAATATTTTTATGTCCTCGGTAAGCAAAAAAGGAATATATTTGAACATTTTCGTTCCGCCAGTGTATCTACATAACTACAAACCTTTTACATAATAATATCTACAGCCCCGGATCTAGGGAGGGAAGCCGTGGCCGACAAGTGCACCACCCAGCGCACCACAACTTGGCGATAAATGAGACGCGCAGCACCTATTATCTTTCTCTGCGGGTAGCGCACTGTGGTAATAACTACTTGATTAGCGTAGGCATAAATCAACTAACGGAGTGAGAGGGTTGCCGGCGGGCGCAGTTGAATTCCGCCAGGAACTCTCCGTTTTTAAAGCACAAGATGCACTTTTATTTGGCGACATAAAAAGGCTAGGTGTCTCTCTCTCTCTCATTTCTCTCAACGGATCTTTACCGCGACGAACAAGTAAAATTTTTAAGGAAAAATTCCTGAAATATTACTTCGCGTAGCGCGGGCGTCGGGCGTCACGCCTTCTCCGACGCCTAAGTGCAAAGGCGACAGGATTTCTTTAATTTTTTACCACAGCGCTGTTGGATTGGTGCATTATCGATCGATAAAATTTGACTAATATATAGCTGCTAATTTTTAAAACTTTTCTGTGTAAGTCGAGTAAGTAGGTACTTTAAAAAACGAACCTATCTGAGTGCAAAAATTTTTCGCGCTCGCTTCGCATGCCCGTGCATTGATTGTCTTAATTAGTGTTAAGCTTTTCTGTCCATAAGTCGAGTCTCTGATCTTAGCAATCGAAATAGAACCGCACATCAGATTAATTATGACAGGGCCATCGAATTTTTTGCTTAACAAGAGGTTCGAAGAGTAAAATTGTAATTCTCTAATATGCTATAATCTCACGATTTATTTCAAAACCTATCCTGTCTTATCCTACAATAATTAAAATGCATGTCCGAAATGTCCATGTTTTTTTTTTTATATAAAACTTCATTCACAAGGTGAAAGGAATGACAGGGCGGCGGGCGGCAGACGGCTGTTTTTGCACCGCCGCGAAAAAATTCTAGATTCGGGGTTGAATATAATCTACCTAGACCTACGTAAACACTATCTCAGACTTTTGTTTTGGCACACTTACTACCGCTGCATAATTTTCATGTGTGAGAAAGTTTGGTTTACAAAATAGCTAGCTATTTACAATAATTATGTATTTGTAAAGTGCCAGCCGAAATTACTATTTCGAATATTTATCTAAACTAATATTATAAAGAGATTAGATTTTTTGTAAGTTTGTTTGATACGCTTTTACTCTAAAACGGCTGAACAGATTTGGATGAAATTTGGCGCATGGGTAAGCCATGACCTGGATTAGGACATAGGATACTTTTTAATCCAATATTCCCACGGGATCGACACTTATGCAGGTGAAACCGCAAGGCACAGCTAGTTACAAGAATCTAAAATGAAAGGTCGTATTCTGCGCAGCTGTCATGTTACAAAAAAGGACGACGGCAACGTAACGTGCAGGATTACACTGTGCTCAATTATGATTGTTATTTTCTGTTTATGAAAACATATTGCGACAACAAAAATATTAAATTGCTTGTTTTTCATTAGACAGAGGCCCAAGTTCATTACATATACATAACATACATGCTACTGCTGCACTGCTGGGACACAGACGTCCTCTCTGTGAGAGAGAGTAGGCCGTAATCTACCACGCGGGTCCAGTGCGGGTTGGTAGATGTCACGTCTTAGAATTTTTGGTTCTAGGACATGCAGGTTTCCACACGATGTTTTCCGTCACCGTTTTGAGAGCAGTGGTGATGAAATAATTTACTCAAAGGAAAGTGTCTGCCTGGGTTCGAACCTACGACCTAAGTCACGGCCGTTACCATTGGGCCACCACTACCTCGTTGAATAGTAAAAAAAAATAGTGTTTGTCGAAGCGCGCAGTTTGGATCACAAATGATAACATGCGTAGGTATGTTGGACTAGGCGCTAAATTGATTGACTAATCTCAGTACATATTATACTAATCAGTCTCTTTCATGTGACTGATAGTCATGCATGCGCGGCTTCAAACGTTAGTGTTGCCATAGCGATAGTAAACTGTACGTTGTTTCGCTAGGGTGTGGCACTTTCGAACTACGCTTCGTGCTTTTGACGCCGAAGCACCCGCTTATGTAACTTGGTCGTAAAGTCGTAAGAGGTTCTTATGTTCTATGGAGGCCATCCAGGACAAACCATCCAATGAGAGAAGTAAATTGTGAAAAGAGAAGCATTCACCACATCCCGTCTTCGTCAAACCCCAGGAACATTTGCATCCCGGGCGTGATCTATAGTGGCCTTTATGGAAAGCTCTCAATCGATTGCGTACCCAAGTAGGCCGCAGCAGACACAATTTATCGAAGTACGCATCCAATGCAGCTCAGATGAACTAAAGAATGCCACTAATGCCGCAATCGACGTGGCCACTGAATGGCTCAAACTATATTTAAACATAAAACCGCGAAGAGTACCATCGAACCACACGAAAAGAAGAAGAGTTAGGGCTAATTTTTCCATCGCCAGATAACTTTTATTCGAGGAATAAAATTGACGTTTGAGAGTTTTTGTATGAAATAAATGTCAAAATTTAAAAATTATTCCTCGGATAAAATTATCTGGCGTTTGAAAAATCAGCCCTTATACAGTTAAATCAATGTAGTAAATAACTATTGTTATCAATCAATTTCATGGACTAACCAACTTTCAATTTATAATAAAGCTCTAAGCAACTGACATCTGTCATACAACCCATTCTTCGTTGAACAGACTATAGTGTGTATTTATATCGTACCTTCAAATCACATGTTGTGTTAAGTAGCAAGTTGGAAGGCTTCAGGTCTCTATGAAGTACATTCGCCGAGTGTATGTACTTCAGCCCGCGGAGGATTTGATACAGGAAGTAACAGATATGATCGTTGCTTAATTTCTGGAACAAAATATTACATTGAGTGTTTCACAACAAAAACTTAGATACTTGTTCAACACGTGTCTACTGTCACTCTAACGTCAAACTCCATACGTTTATCTGCTTTTGAACAGTAGTTAGCCTAGCCTAAATGGCTGAAAAACACGGTTTTGTGGTAATAAAGTAAATGTCTTGAAATGAAATGGACACGGAAAGTTTTCTTTCGAACCGAACGCAACCTCTTTCGGACTAATTAATTGAAATTTTAAATCGGATGAGTGACGTTAATTAATTCAGGTTCTATTCAAAAGAGTTTAAAACAAATATTGTTTTAATTAATTACTCTTTACTTAATAAAGTTGATTAAAAAGTGCAATTATCATTTTATTACCTGAGTTTTTAACAATTTGTAAAGGTCCGTTTCCATTAAACATTGTACGATGTAAACGTCCTTCATTGAATCTATGCATTCCGCCCTTAAAATGTCTCGAATGTCAATAATCTGAAAGAAAACAAACATTGTTAAAATTACTTGTCTATGGCTGGCCTCCATAATTATGTTCATGTTATTTTTGATCTGTAGAAAGTTAATAAAGTTATTTAACGTTAAACGTGTATAAACAGTCCAGTTTTCTTGTTACGATAATATCGGATATGTTGCCCTTCAAAAACAACATTGAAATATACGAAGGATAGGAGGTATATTTTATAACTTTCCACCTCAAACAAAAATTCTGTACCTAAGCATAATAATCAGCCTATAATGTTCCCACTGCTGGGACACAGGCCTCCTCTCTACGAGAGGGAATGGGCTGTAATCTACCACGCAGGCCCAGTGCGGGTTGGTAGATATCACATGTTTTCGAATTTTTTCGTCACGACGTTTTCCTTCGCCGTTTTGAGAGACGAGCATAATTTGTATAAAAGGTTCTGAATTTTAAAAATATATAAAAGGGGCTTACATTTTCATGCTTAAACCTGGTTAAGATTTTGATTTCCCTTAGTGTCCTCTGACAGTACGTCTGATGCTCGAACGGTGATATTTTCTTGATAGCGACTTTTGTTTTCTTTATGTTGTCGTGTGCGGACCTGTGAAATAATAACCACTATAAATTATTTTGTTTGACACATTGGACCTAACAATCTGAAAGGCTCTTGGCGACCTTGTCACATAATTCATAAATAATGACATACATTATATATACGATAATTTTTATCCGCAAAAAAAAATATAATTGAGTACGTAACGTAGGTGCGTATTTTATAAAAAAAAAACCTTAGTAGACGGTCATTATAAAACGAACTATATTTAGTCCATCCTTAAATCGTTGAGAGCCAGTTTTTGTATTTAGAACCTTATTCTAACTGGATCTTCTTCATGTTACATCTTGTTCTTCTTACAAAATTGACAATTTTGACTCGGTTTTAAAATCAGTTTCTGTAATTAGAACACTGAATTTGTCGGAAAGAAGTTCGAAAAAAAATGGCTCGTTGCTGACAGACAGACAAGAAAGTACCCAAACCAAACGAAAACTCTACCAACATCATTTATAAGTAGATCTAAGGGCTGATTTTTCAATCATCTGATAACTTTATTCGAGGACTAATTTTGAAATTTTGAGTTTTTTCTATTCCTCGAATAATCTGGCGATGAAAAAACCAGCCCTGAATGAATCAGAACTGGCTGTTCAAGTGAAACTTCTTTTATAATACGGTTGACTTTATAAAATTCTTGCTTATCTACTCGTAGCCTAATGGCTAATGATAATATAGCAAAACATGTGCGAACCATAACATTCGACCAGCTGGAAAAATGCTGACCGATTTTGTAATCAACGTCAAAGCGGAGCACATGTTCTTCCATTCCTTCCAGTGATTCATTATGTTATAAACAAAATAAACGGTAAAGACACCGTTTGCATCATTTATTATTTAATTCCTTAGTAGCTTTCTATAACACGACGTGTGTGCCCGGAGGCCATTCCCATCGGCGAAACTGACGAACTTTCATACAAAGTTTTAGGGGGTGAATTTTCAAAAATCCTTCCTTATTGCTAACCTTCGTTAATAACGAACTCTTGTGCAGAATTTCATGCTAGATCCAGGGGTTGTGCGTTGTTTGACAGTGACTAAGAACTTTATTAAAAGTAGAAGATATTTTTGTAATCGTATTACATCGTATACTGTGTTAATTAGGATGTACAGTCCCGAAATCCGAGTCCCAGATAAAAATAAAAGAGATAAATAACCAGTGTCGTCGGATATAGTTGAAGTTTACCTAGTAAGAAACCGATAGATGTTTTCGAGTGTTTAATTTGATAAATGAACTGTTTGTTTTCTATTAACTTTATTTTATTCGAAAACATCCATCGGTTTGTTACAAAATTTCAACTACATATATCCGACGACCCTGGTTACTTATCCCTTTTGGTGACCGTACACCAAACATAAAAATATTTTTCCCACGTAATTGAATCAGTTCGAGGTTCGAGATCACAGATGAGAAAATAGGCACCGCACGGGATCATAAAGCCAGCAAATCTGGCCCACCTTAATACAATATGCATTAAAGGCTTATACAACGTCCCGGGATAACTTATGGAGGAACACTTCTAACGTGTTCGCAATGAAAAGGGGTTCTTTGTAAAACTTTTCACATAATCTCATCTAAAAACAAACTTGGAATGGGCGGTCTTTATGGTGGCAACATATTTTATTAAAAGTTTATAACGTTTATCTTTCACCCTCCCTTTTTTTCAGAGTTTTTACCGTTGTTATGTCTGCTTTGATAAATTAGCAGTAAGTAACTTTTATAGGGTAGGTACGTACTTCTGAAGCGCTTCAAAATTAAAACAAGTGAAACAAAACAAAACCAGTCCTAAAATATCAAAAGAGTTATTATTATTTTGCAGTTTTTAGTTGGCGTGTTATTAATTTTTAATTAATAACCCAACTTTTTGCGGGGTCCGATATAATCGTGGTGGGATTTTTATTCGGAGATAAAACAACCAGAATCATCTAGTATTTATCATCACACGTGTATGTACTTAAAATATTAACGTAAACAATTTTGTGTGTCCTCACTATCATTTTTTATCACTATGTCTCACCATAGTCCCTGCCTGATACAACAAAATTACTACGAAAAATATTAATTTGGCTAATGTCGATTAAATTAAAAATTTACAGTGTAAGCGTGTCGTGTCAGAATATCTACAAGCATGTTCGAATTACCGAGTCAAATTACAAATTAAATTAATTATTATGAAACGTTTGAACTATTAAATACAACACGCAAGTGAAAACTTTTGATGTCGAAAACGTAAAGCGATTACTTTTAGTTGAAATGAGTTCTGAAACTGCATTCATTTTAGGTGTCGCTTTCGGTCCCAGGTTTATGCTGTCTGACAGACTTGATTAAAAAAGACCAGCACCCAAATTGCGTAACACACCAATCTCAATCTGAATCGTCGAAAGAATCGAAGAAATAAAATACATTTATTTGCGGCAAACATGACGCATAAAAAAGAACAAACCCACAAAAAAAAATAACAAGTAAACATGCGTCACATTCACGCAAAACGGCCATCGCTCAGCATAATGCTAAGACCCTATACGAGACAGAGCCCCAGCGCTGGTTTTCAGTGGTAGCCGGCGTTTTTATTTTGAACGATATTGCTAATCCATTGATTGCTTCATATGTTCGAAAAATGTGTCTACTCAACAATGTAAATAACGCAATGGATGTTGATGTTGAACTGTTAAAATGAAAGCCATTACTACTGATAGTGGCTTTCGCAATTTACCCCGCAGGGTACTATCATTTATACTCACTTAACTTTCATACTAATTTCATGTAAACTCAAACTAGACTAGATATATAACTTTTTAAATACAATCAAGAGAGCCCTTACTTTGTTTTACGGTAAAGCTTTTAATGTTTAGCCTGTCCTTCAAGATTTTACCCAGTGTCCCGGATATATTGTACAAAAAAGGCCGTCATACGTCATCTCTTTCATCCGGGCTAAGTCGTAACAGACGGCTACAATTCATTTCGCAGAACCTTTCAGAGGAATAAAATGTTATTACATCAAGAGCAGTTTAAAAACTTAAGCTGCAGCACTTTGTACGGATGAATTAGGGACTTCCGCGCACTGAGCCGCCATTTTAGTTCCTGTGACCATACCAACTTTAATCTGCAGTTCTTAAAACGAGAAAATAGACTCTATTTGCAACTATTTTGAGCTAATTTTAAAATTACACAATCGCAAAACGTTTTGCAGAAATATGATGCGGACCGCTGAAATTACTACTCCAAATATGACCCGTTTGCTACGAAAAAGGAAAATGAACCGTTCAACATTTTCTCTTGTATTTTTGGGATCCTGTTTCGGCATAAATGTCTGCTCAAGTGACGTACTATGTCCTAAACAAATATAATATCACCTAGATACTGTGAAAGTAATCAAGCTAGACATTGAGTAAGTAATATTTATATGCAGACACTTGAGCAGTCAGGCGCAAGTTTTGCGCATTATCGTAAACTAAGGACTGCGCTGCGAGTAGCGAAATTTTATTAACTAAAAAACTTCGTAAACGGGTTTCTTGTTAAAGTAGTAATAGTAAAAATATGCTTTTGATTGTGACAGAAGATACAAAATCTATTAATAACACGACTGAATTACATGTCAACTGATTATTAACATATTCAGCAAAAGATGTTCGCTGCGATAGGCCTCTCTCATGCGTCGCCGCATAGACCAGAATTTTCCCAGGTAACACTAGAACTCCTTCTAATGTGACCTGGGAAATGTCAGCCAGGAGACATAAGCCGGAGGGCTTATGTCGCCTGGCACATAATATTCCTCAATAATGTATCAATTTCCACTGGTCTTTTTTCAACCCACAAATTGAAAACATGTCCTTCGAGGAATAAGATTATTTACCCCTATTCCGGAATTACGCTTCCCAGAAACGTGTGTGGGAAATTCTTTGAAATATCAACTATGTTTTTCCTGCCGATATAGTGTTGATTTCATCCTTATCGAAAACTTGATCCGAGTGTTTTCCATATTCATATTATTATTTCTGTAACTTGTGTCATCATCGCGATGAATGAATAATTTAATGGAAAACTAGATTAAATCAACTTAAATTCTTGTAACACTACTAACTACCTACTCAGTACTTATTAAAATGTTGTCGTCGTGTTTCGTATCTCTAAATATTTTTTTGTGTGTATATTAATAAAACGAAGTCAGGTTGGTTACTCCATTTATAACTCAAGAACGGCTGGACCAATTTTTCTGATATTTAATTTGTTGGATTTGTCTCCGCCTCGAATAGCAGAATAACTGTTAAAACACGGGAAAATAAATAAATAAGATTTAGTTTTCCGACTGCACAATTTTTAGTTCTGTTTTTTTTATTATATATTTTTTTTTGTTTGTTTGTTCTTTTTTATGCGTCATGTTTGCCGCAAATAAATGTATTTTCTTATGAACATCTATTAAGATTAATTTGTAGCTGTTCTAAAACTTAAATAAAATATCCGACATTGCGACGAACGGCATCAAAAACTTTACATAGTTTTTCTTCGGTGTTTGCTAAGCAACAACACCATGATATCGTTATACTTAATGGCACCATAAAAATATGGCATTTGCCAGTGAGCCACTGGGAGCCCTAATGGGCCGTTACTTTACTTTCGTCTGCCACACCCCTGGCAGTGTTTCAGACACGCGATAACGGAATTTATACGAGCTCCAATGTCCACGTCATCGGCCATTATCTTATCAATTACGATTCGATCAAGATGGTACTTATATGTTCCCTTTTACAGTAATTTTCCTGCAACACTTGGGTGCCGAGTGTTGAGGAGTGGAAGAATTTCGTTACGGGAGAGGAAAGTTTTTGGAAACGAAAGCAAACTCATGGAAAAACCGACGGCGCGCTCTTTGCAATATTTACACCAACTTTTTCCGAGTCCTTTTCAACCCAAGTTTATCTCGCACGTAGATATTTTTACGGGTAACGGCCACCAAAAAGCGGTATCCCAAATTCAGGTAAGCAAGATCTAAACGTTAAAAAAAAAACGAGTGTTCAAAACTCATTCCTCTGATAAACAAGATCATCAATCATAAAAGTAGTCTACTTGCAATCAAGCTAGAGCGTTGTAATTTCAACATATACCTACGTAATGTCCCCTAAACTATAACTATAATTAAATAAACCAAACTCTAACATGAATCTAATGGTAATTAATGAATTAATGATGTAGGTATAACTATCTCCGTGCTTGGACGTAAGACCCGCATCAGACCCTTGTCGGGTCCCAGTAAACACGAGTAATTTTACTTACAAGCACCGTGTGTCCCATCATACTTAGACAATATAACTTAATACTCCTTGATAAATTAATATTTGTACACAACAATAAACTATCTGCCTAGCCTTTTTCCAAATGTGTTGGGCTCGGCTTCCAGTCTAACCGGATGTAGCTGAATACGAGTATTTTACATAGAGCGACTACCTATCTGACCTCCACAACCTTGTAACTGGGTTACACGATACCCCTTGGTAAGACTGGTTGTCAAAATTTGGGCTTCTGACTACCCGTAACGACTGTCAAAGATCTACGAATGACAGCCGGGATCAACAGCTTAACGTGCTTTCCGAGGCATCCATCCACGAACACGAACCGACCGCGGCTAGCGTAGCTCCAACCATCGACCGAGCCGTGAGGCTATTATTATTCCCATTTGTTAACATACCCATCCTTATTTAATAAAGGAACGCAATAAAATGGTCTCTGTTATTTGTTTCTTTATTTCCCTTTCGTTTTTCTTGCCTCTGTTTTCCTTATTTGACGCGTTTAATATGCTGTGTAAGGATTTGTACACAGGAAAATCTAAGAGCTCTCACTTAATACTATTATATCTTCTTCATCACTATGGTAAAACCCAGAGAGGACAATTTAATGCGGTTATTTATTGGATATTTACAGAGTAGTGATTAGGGATAACATTAAATAGTCAAGCGGTTATTGCAAATTGCTATTGGTCTATTAAAATAATAAAATAACCATTTTATACCAAATGAATAGCGTAAGAACTGACACGAAATAAACCACCCTTTTATAATAAGGCACTAGACACGCGCGGGGCGACGATGGTATCAACAATTCAACACAAACTTTATACTATTATTACCAAATAATCACAAATTAAGTTTAATGTTGTTAAATACTAAAACGAAAACAAAGACCCCACGTCTAGAATGTTAATTGTTATTAATTATGTTTGTTTAAAATACGTTATGTAGAATACATAGTTTCAATTATGTGATAACCTTATCGCCACACTGTATATTATAGAAGACAAAACCACCATTCTTGTTAAAGTTGTAAGGATGCCTGGACGGCGGAGTTCGGCGAGATTTGTATTTTGAAAAAAAGGGAATCTTATTGGTTAAAGAAGAACTTCTGTGTTATTGTGAACCATAAAGAAGGATACTATGCCACCTTATACAAATTCCACAGGAATACATGGGATTCGCAACCTCTAAAACAATCCTTCACACACAGACTAAACACACGCGTTTCAGCCACTAGCCTAGACAAAAAAAAAAAGTATGAATCATCAAACAACAATATTCGTAAACAATGGCCGTCACAGACGATCGCGGTTCAAGCACGTAACTGACATCCGTAATTCCGTACAACAAACTCGGTAACAGGAAAATTGAATAGCGCCTAGCAGCGAAGATCCGCGATAAATGATGTAACTGACAAATGAGGCATACAACATATTGACACGAGATTGAAGAAGATAAAAGGGAAAATTGTATCTCCGAGAAAAACTTATGACGAAGTATTGGAATTATTGCAGTAATCCTCATTCGTTGTGTTATTTGGTAAACGCCATTACATATATAATAGATCTAATGTTTTTCTATTACCGCATTGATATTGGATATAATAGTATTTCGGATAGGTTTTCCTTGTATTCAAAGTTGGTTTTATTCATGACGTCAATACCAATAATCAAAAGGTGAAGTTTGAAAAGTAAAAACTTAAAATCGTCAGCTAATCCGTCGGTTTCTCCGTTTTGCTGATACAAACAAGTCTTATTAATTAAGTTCTTATTGGTACTTTTGCTTGGCATCTACACTATTTGAACAATAGATAATTATTTGATCTTTAATCACTACTAAACATATTTAACCTTGATCATTACATCACCCAGTTCCTTCTAAACATTCAAACTAGCTAAACTAGTGTCATTCGTCTGTACAATCAGCATGAGTCATTGTATTACGGCCAAACGCACGACGCGACTTCCGTAAACGGTGCCCGTGCGCACCGGTCCCTAAAATAATGTCACTACTGTCAGCGCCCACGCAGTAACTGTTACCCAGTTAGTAAACACGACCTCGTTATTAATGCGTAACTATAGCTATCAAAACATTCCATGAAGCTGTACTGGCAATTAATTAAATGTCACTCGTTCGTTGTCTTGCCTGGATTCCAGACATCAATTTCATAGAGAACAAAAGACGGTCTCAGCGCAAAACCTTTCATAGGCTTAATAACCAGCCATCAGTGTTCTAATAGCGGACATTAAGCGTCACATCTAGGACGACGCGGACATTCCGCGCTTAGTATAATTAAGGCTAATTTATTGTTGCGATCGCTGTAAAAAGTTAGTTACCAACGTTAATAATGATTGAGGTAAATGCTGACAGAAATTGTCTATGGACGTTTCATATCAGTACGTAGAACGAGTAATGAAGTCGTCACGTGTTACACGAGAAAAATTCGGTCGACCAAGCCGGATAACGAAATATTGAGCGAAGAGCTTAGAGATAACCGCTGCTGGGCAAGTATAGGTCAAAAGACCTTGCCCTCACCTGTTAACCTTTATTAAAGCGTGTTATACCTTCCCAAAGTGACCGTTTTCTACCATTTCGAACTAGCTACAATTCCAGTAACAATATTAAATTGTCCATGTTTCGAACAACGTTCAACAATTTATGGTCCCTTTAATTTTGCTTGCCGACTGCCGTGCCGATAATTGCATGTCATTTGTGATTCCCTTCTAATTATTAGTCTTTGATTAATTTAAAATGCCTGTAGCGAAATTATATACTGCTTTACGCATGAATGGGATAACCGCATCCCATTCTACCACGTTTTTCTTCGCTATTTCAATTCAATTTCATATTTTTCTGAGTAATGGGACATCAAGAGAACGGTTTATAGTTTTAATAACTAAGTAGGTCATAAGACTGCTTTCTACAATGACACAATTATATAATAAGTGGTCAATAGGTCAATATGATACTACAGTATGGAATCCGGTAACACCTACGCACGCTTAATTCTCATCAATGAAATCGCCACAATATTGCTATCAAAAATAGAACAGAGTAAGTAAGAACTTAGTGTTTTTTATTGACTTACAAACCAATTAATCATATTGTAAGAACCACCTCCCTGGTAATAATCAATTTTAATTACACAGCCAACCTCGACATAATTTGAATCACTCGCTTTGAAGTTACTCGCTCAAAAGCATAGATTAGATTTCTATGGAGAAGAACAAACAAGAAAATCCATGGTTAGCATTCCTCCTCAACTCGATTTATTAAGCAAAGTTAATTAAAAATAAACTATTGAATTTCGGTCACGGGGTAACAAACACGACTTACGGATTAACTTCGAACCCAGACAGGCGCTTAATTTAGTGTAAATTATTTCATTACCACTGCTCTCAAAACGGTAAAGAAAAACATCGAGAGGAAACCGGCATGACTTAGAACCAAAAATTCTAAGAAGTGTGACATGTACCAATCCGCAATGGGCCTGCGTAGTGTATTATGGCCCACTCCGTCTAACCGAGAGCAGGCCTGTGTCCCAGCAGTAGGAACATTATAGGCTGATTATACATCGGTCACCATTGTGGGGCAGAGCAATTACAAGGCAGTTCAGCACGACTAAATCATATGGCACAGATTTATCGGAGTGAGAAATTAATGAGAAGATTTCATGCCTCGTTTAGCATTATGAGGGACTTGGGCTAGGCTTTAGGCTGCGGTTCCACTGAGGCGGAGTGGAGCGGTGCGGAGCGGGGCTGAGCTGTGAAAAGAGGTTGGTGCCATGTGCCAAAGCCATGTGATTGGTGAATCGCGGCACAGTTCGTCTCCGCTCTGCTTCGCTCTGCTCCGCTCCGCCTCAGTGGAACCGCAGCCTTAAACTTGCCAGCGACAGGAGCAGCGTCGTGGAATAAACTAATGTGAGCTCGGCGAGATGGGAGACGTCTACCCAAATGCAACCATTCAATTATCCGACAGACCAGAAGTCACTACAACAGAGCTTATTCATTCTTACTTAAAAAACGTAGTCGCTGACAAAGTCGACTCAACAGTAATGCAGGCTTTAATGCGGGTTCTAGTTAGACAGTGTCAAATGTATAACTGACCCTGCATATTAAGCAACATTTACACACACACATTATTAATTCATTGGTTAATTGTTAATTAATTTAATTATTGTTACACTTTTTTTACTAAAAACTACATACTAAATACGACATATAGGAATGTGGCCGCTTTTCTTTAGATCGAATTTTGTTGCTTCGTGTCTCAATATGAAACTTAATAAAAGGTATTAGAAAATTCTAGACACACTTACCGAGGTCGCTGATTGAGCAGATTTTCATAATTCCTTCTCAGTCACGAGATAATTATTTTTTAAAGTAGTGGCGCTAGTGGACCTGTGTGCGCCCTCTTAACGCAAACGATAAAATAGGAAGCGGTAGAAATATTTTAACTTAAACATCAAAGTTATAACTTGAGGGTATGGATTAATTTTATAAAGACAACGTAAGTAAGTAAAATTAATGGATAAGTACCCTGAAATTATAACATCTTTCGATTAGACAGGGACCTAAAGATAAAATGACTCGGACGATAGTAGCTAACAATTTCATCGCAATTCATATGGGCTCGCTGGCTAGTTCGTCAAACTGCCGGTATAGTATGACGACGTTCGGTGATGCGATGGTTGGAATCCGAGTCGAAACAATGAACTCTTTTTGAAGTATTCTTTAGATTACTCGTAAGGAATTCAATGTTGTAGCAGTGTAACATTTTAAAACTATAGGGGTTAGCACATACTGACGCTGTGTGTACCAGGGGCCGAAGCCAACCCGCAGAGGCCCTTTAGAAAATTTTAAATGATGAGGAGGCACCAACCGACGATTATCCCTGTATGCACCATTCAAGTGCACCCAAGGACAACCCCCGGTTCGTGCAGGACTATTGCAGAAGAATTGGAAGGTCTATGTTCCCTGCCTGAACAATGATAATATAATTTACAGATAAAATGGCAGGGGGTGATTTGCACACTCATTATTATTGTTATTTTGGTTTTTACGCCCATTTTGTCCCATTATCCAATGTCAATTTTCTCTCTTATTACCTGGTATTTTCAGAATCTCACGGGTGTGAACAAAAAGTATAGAAAGACGAAATTAATTCTCCTTTGTTTTCTGCTACCCAACTAAATCAAACGAAAACGTAATTCCATTCCATTCCTTCTTTATCCAACCCGCCATTGATGCTAGCTTGCACACGACTTTCAGAAAGGTTCTCGCTATTTATTCATCAACTTATATTCAGTTGAGAAAACAACAAAGCAAATACAGAGTTCAGAGACGAGGGCCATGAAACTTATTGTTTGGCGAGAATAATATACTTAGACGAAATAAATCAAGCACTTCGTCCTTAAAAAGTGCACCCAACTCAATTACTGTTTCAGAAATAAGGGCGAAGTTTGAAAGAAAAGTAATGTAAGTTTATGCTCAGAGTTTGTTTACCAGCCAAAAGCTATCAAAAGGTGGGCGCCAACATTAAAAGAGCCAAGTTTGATTCAAACTTCTGGGAATCGCTGAACTATTTGGTGCTTATACTATACCACAGTGACTAATACATGATTCTAATTATAAATCACGTTTATATATTTCGTTTTTGAGGACAGCTTGGACGATTACCATTATTCCAGCTTAACACTTCACTGTGAGGTTTTTCGTCTGGCATGTGTGTGGCAAAAGCTCTCAGTTACCCCCGCAAAACGCAAGGAACACGACAACGGCACAACACGTCACGCGTGAGTCACAGTCTATCGTTATGTATGCAGTAGATCAACTACATTTGATTGTGTTGAAAAGTATTCGTCATTTTATCCAGAAAAAGAAACTAATGGATAACCAGCCTTTTTCATTAGAATGGCAGACATTTAATGAAAACGTAGCATTCCGAACCTAAGCCTAATTCAGTACTGTAGCAATTTACGGCATAAGTAAATTGCTTTAAGCCCTTGTAATAGCGACTTCATCAAGGCCTGAAGGTTGTTTATTCAATGCGCGATTTTGTTATTCCGCAATTTAATTTTGTAAGACTAGAACCTAATACCGTCGCCATCTTTACGCAGTCATTATCAAGGAACGCTTGTCCTAACAAGTACACCTTGGATATTCTTGATTTTAAGTGCAAAAGGCATATAGATGCTGAAGATAATTTTATTTTTACGTCACCAAGGACCAAATGTTCTAACGAGAAATCATGATATGACGAGTAGGATACCTAAAAGAATGCTAGGTACAAAGAACAATGCTAAAGTCTTTATAATGTAAGCCATTTTAAGGCTTAGTCCTTTGAGAAAACTTTAGAGCGTAGTTTCTAAGAAATCGACTTTGTCTTCGAGGCAGAAATGTTAACAGCAAAATTCTAAATGACCCCGAGAATAATAAAAACCACTTAGCAACAAAAGAGTTTTACTGCTTTATTAATTATGTATTCCCCGTGTAATCGCTAAAAGGAGTCAGTGACCGATAGGTGCTGTAACACAGGGCCAGAGTTACCTTTTTATTGTAGAAATATAAACTTTATGCGCTAGAGAAAAATATATATTATAAGCTAATAGAATTTCCAGCAACTCTTAGCTGCAGTGTAGCCTTAGAAAAAGCAGGTTCAAGGTTCTCCGTTTATAAATAAAACAGAAATAATATTATTTCTGTCTGACTCTACACATATTGTTAACTAGCTGCGCCCCGCGGTTTCACCCGCATAAGTTTCGATCCCGTGGGAATGTCGGGATAAAAAGTATCCTATATGTTAATCCTGGTTATAAACTATCTGTGTGCTAAATTTCGTCAAAATCTGTTCAGTAGTTTTTGCGTGAAAGAGTAACAAACATCCATACATCCATACATACAAACTTTCGCATTTATAATATTAGTAGGATATCGCGGCCATATATGATATTAATATAGCACCATAGCAAACAATAGAATTCGTTATTAGGAGATGATTATTGTGGTGAATTGAGTTAGCTGATACGTGACCGAAATGAACCTAATGATGATTACTTGATGGAGACTGTTGGACACACGGTCACACGGGAACACAACCCTATCTGACAACTTTGAATCTATACTATACTAATATTACAATAGAGGTAATATTTTTGAGTTTGTATGTAGGGGGTTATCCTCGGACCTACAGATCCGATTCCGAAAATTCTTTCACTAATGGGAAGTTACAGTATTGCCGAATGTCATAGGATATACAGCTGAAATATCTACCCAAAATTTCATGCAGACGAAGTTGCGGGCAGAAGCTTTGAAGTATGAATCAATATTACGTTTCATAAAATGCGAATTGGATGTTAAACTATTTTAGCTACGTTAGACTAATTGTAAACGGTCGAGAAACCAGCTGCTGGTAAAAATGAGACACATGTGTTAAATAATAATGAATTTGTTTACGTCAATCGCATATTTTCAGAGTCTAAAGCTATGGTTTCGTAGAAAAGCGGTGGCCGCACTTAACAGTGACGGCTGTCATGAAAATCATGACAGCGACAAAGATTTAAATGGTTAGATTCGCCCTATCGCGTCGAAAGATAATTGTTTCGGGTTTCGACGCAGTCACTTGACTCGATTGTCATGGAAACGTTATTTAATAACGCGTGAGCTCACTCTTCTCAATAAGGACACATTTTCGCGTGACTAAGTACGGTGAGAGCAAATGTAGCGATTTAAGCGCTTTGGGCAGCGGGTTTTGACTTTTAATGTCAAATACAGGTGTAAATGTCCGATTTTCATGACGGCCGTTATGTGACGGAAGTGCTTTTCTAGGAATCAAAGCTTTACACCTGGTTCCTGAAAAGGCTAGCGAGTCTCTGAATACCGTAGATAATTTAATATCACATCTCGTGAAAAGAGTATGCTTAGATGGTAGGCTCATGTTGAAAGGATGAAGGAAAGGCGACAAAAAAAAAGGTATTTACAAGGCAGATGTGAGTGGAAAAGCCGGAGGGGACGCCCTTAGAAGGACATTAGTGACCTTATTGGTATGTCCTGGTCATACCTAATTGCGTAACACACTTTCAAATATAAATCATCTTGAAGGATGTTGCTAATCCATTGCTTCATGTGTTTGAAAAACTTGTCTGCTAAACAACGCAAATAACGCAATGATTGCTGTGGAACTGTCAACCTGACAACCATTGCTATTGTTAGTGTATTATGTATTACGCATTTACTCTGCAGTCGTAGCAGGTGGCGGTCTGTTGTTTCTGCCTACTCCCATGGGAAAAAAAGCTTGTGTTTATGTAAATGTCTCATGATATGTTTGGTTGGTAGAAATACTCGACAGTCAATAAAATCACTTGAAAACAAATACATTTCAACAGCATTTCAGAAACCAGTATTAACGTTTTAAAAATTCATTCTTCAACCAGTCATGATTTGTAGTCAGACAATCAAAAAGTTGATCGCAGTCGATTAGAACCGAAAATATTATCAGGTCGATACTGCTGACAAAGTTATGATGGCACCGGGGTTTCACTTTACGCTGTCCAAAAACGCTCTCTAGAAAATCACTAACTTAATTTCATAAATAAGATTTTGGTCATTCGAAGTGTGATATGTGGCCACCGCAGTCTTAGGAAACTCTTCATAGACACTGCAAATATATCGTCTAGGTAACCTAGTTATTCATAACATCCGACTTACCGCTTTCGACTGTTTATAGGTAAATGGGATGGAAAACTTGAGACTCACATCAGCTGCTTATATTGAACAAAGTTACATACGTGTTGCTTATTTGTGTAATGTGAATGTCGTGTAAAGCTGTAATTGGTAATACATAGTTAGATAATAGTCCTCCAGACCGAATTTGGCCATGGCGGCGAATCTCAGCGGAGACTAGCCATTGATGCGGGAAATACCATCTCCCGCACAAGTTTGTGCGCAGCGCAGACACAGGTGCACCCTTTCTTCCCTCACTCTCAAAGTCCGATGTTACGGCAACCCAACACGGCCGGAGAGAGACCAGACCGTCTATTCTGTAAAAATCTCACCATGACAACTTAGGTGAAGTGCGTTTGAAGTGAGCAGCCGATCGATTCTGTAAAAATCTCACCGTGAAAAGTTAGGTGAAGTGAGCTTAGAGTGAGCTATCAATAGTGTCAATCCCTAGCATAAGTTGGAATGACAGCTCACTCCAGGGTCACTTCACCTAAGTTTTCACTGTGATATGGTTACAGAATCGCACTGCAGGGGCAGGACCAACGGCTTAAAACGTAGTTTCCGAGGCACGGGGTTATCACCTCGCCAACTTCCAAACTCCGGGTTGTTACTTAGAAATTCCTAATGGATAAACCCAATAACACTAATCGACCTGGATTCGTTTCCCAGGTCACCTGGGAAACGAACCCAAGGTCCCACCCTCAGTAGTCGTGCTTACGATCACGAGACCAACGGGGCAGTCATTGGCAATGTGTACATAAGAACAAATATAAATACCTGTTAACTTTTATTACTTAATTAATTTGCAATGTATATTCTGTAGGCGTACGTATTTTAAATAAATAAATAAACTTAATAGCTGACAATGACAAAGTTATGGCAACGTTGCTGTTGTTGTATCTATAGTCAGATATTGATTAAGCATAATTATTAATATTCATTGCACTTCAGGGGTGGGGTAGGTACTTGTGTTGTTGAGATTCAAACTGACAGAAGTTCGACTTTTTAATCGTTTGAAAAGTTTGTTTTCTCCGGCGGTTTTCTGTCTTCGCAAAGTTTAACGCTTTTTAGGGTAAAATTCCGAAACTCCTCGGATTTCAGACGATTTAGAAGCGATCCCTTGAATTAAGGGAACTGCTGCGTAACATGTCGAATACATTTGACAATATTCTTCGACACTTGCGAAAATAAGAACGCGGGTTTTCCGCAGTATTTCGCGTACATTTCCGCATAAGTATCCGCAATTCCTCTGCAGCTTGTTACTTTGTGTAAGTGATCAATCAGGTAGTACGAGTCGATTGCTTTTATTGGCTCTCAAATAGTTTTATCAAACAATTATCAAGATAAGCACAGATGCTAAAAATGACATACTAACCGACCGACACATTATCATGATATTCACTCGGAATGCAAACAGACTAACCTTATCAAATAACATTAATAATGACTCATGGAGGTGTAAACTGCAGAGCTCTTGTTAACACGCGGTATGTAGGTAAGGGGGCTAAATGCAAGGTCAGAACCGAACCCGAGATTAGCACTATTCGTAAATGTCTCGTTATCTTAGTCACGGGTTTACTAGCTTTATTTGTCATGTGACCGGCAGAATTTAGGCGTTTGATGCAGATAGCCAGTTTTGTGTTTTTATCCCTTACATATTAAGCTAATACGGCACTGTTTTGTGTTTTTATACTTAACATATTCAGCTAATACGGCACTGTTTTGTGTTTTTATACTTAACATATTCAGCTAATACGGCACTGTTTTGTGTTTTTACTTAACATATTCAGCTAATACGGCACTGTTTTGTGTTTTTATCCTTTACTATGGCATGTGGCAACCCAGTTTTTTTATTATTTCAGTAAAGTATCAGGGTAGGATAGTGAGGCGGGGTCGCGGCAGACCACGTAGGAAATGACGGGACGAGCTGGATTGGCTGCGTCAAAACTAGGAGGACGCGTGGGCACGCGAAAATTGAAGGAGTGGAGGGAGGCGTTTGCCCAGGAGTGGGACTGGGTAAACTAATAACAAAAGAAAATAAGTTTTCATAAATTAACGTGTAAGCTAAGTGTAGGTACATCCGAACTAGACATGGCGCAAGGACAAGGTGCCGTCACCATTTGTTTCGCGGTGTGACCTTGCGAAATTTGATACACCACGGAATGTGTAACGCAGGGTCATGATCGCATCGGGGCAAGGTCAACTTTTGAAAGCAATCGACTCAAGTCTAACCCGGCCCAACTGCTGGTGACTAGACATAAACCCGCAGCAGTCCGCCGCAGTCCGCCGCACCCAAAATACTTCAAATAAAGAAAAAGAAGATAGAAAATAGTTTTATTTGCGGTAAAAACCTGACCCAAAGAAGAAACACAAACAAAAGAAGATCAAGTTGTGGGAAAATATATGTCACATCCACAGGCAAAACGGCTACGTTCAGCATAACGCTATGACCCTATGCGAGACAGGGTCACGCTCGTTTTCAGCGACGGCCAGCAAACCACCCATTTCCCCGACTTTCGCATCGAGTATTTGCGGCGTCGCCTTCTTCTGGTCATCGGTGTATTGCTACCTTTCCTCGTCTAGTCCAACGGCCATCATTCCTTCGGCAACATAGCAAGCTGCTGATGCTGATGATATGCTGATGATTCAGGCATTTTTAATTTTTTGTTTTTGCATCCTTCAAGGAAAGCCGTATAGACTGGTCTTCTTATTGGATATAAGAAAGGAATTCATTAATTTAGCAAGTCTAAATGACACGAGATTGCGTAGCCGAAAGCTTAATTTTACGTGGATGTGACGCATGTTTCCCCCAATCATTACTTTTTTTTGTGTTTTATGTTCTTTTTTGCGTCATGTTTACCGTTAATAAACGTATTTTCTTTATTTCTTTCGTAGTCCATAAATGCCAACACACCTGCAGATTGTACTTTACAGTTCTCTATGGATGCGGGCTGTCAATTTGTTCTGGTGACTTTAGCACATCAAGTCTTTTGGCACACTGAGCACCTGTATCATGCATGTAGATGGGAAGAACCTATGTTCTATGCCTCCAGTGTACTGAAATGGGATTGAGATTTCATGGAAAATTGAGGTGTTCTAGGTCATATTTATGATGCCAAAGGTGTAAGAAGGGCGACACCTTGTTTGATGGTGGGTCATATTTCAACAATCAGTTACGAACAAACATTTTATAAACTTGCACTTTTATTACATTTGTTTTGCATGTATGAATTGAATATTTGACTCATGAAATATGTTTGTCCTAACATTGCTCAGAAAAGATTGCCAAGAGATGGCAGTGACGATTCACATATCATTAAAGGCTATTAGCGATACCTATTATTTGAATATTCCAGATTTCCAATAATATACAAAAGTAGGTCACATCCATGACCTCTAGAAACCTGTTCTTATGTAACATTTCCTCATAAGATATACACGTAACCCATGTTTGTGGTTTTTCCCACATAAAAGCTAGGTTTTGGTTTTGCCCGATTTTATTATTGTTGTATTTGTATAGGTAACATAACTGGCGAAATCTGGGTGGACTCGGTACCCCTTTGAGGAAACAAGGCGTGATTTTATGTTATGTATTGGTAGTATGACATGAAAAGGTGTGCCTAGTACAATTTCTGTGTTCATAGCAATGTGCATCATAAAGTGCACTATCTTATAATATAAGATAATATTTGATATTGATAAATTCATAGAATGTTACTGGCCACTTTTATCAATGCATTTTCACCTCTTCTTTATAGAATGTTAGGCTTTTGCAAATATAAGATATAAATATAATAATAATAAACGTTTATTTCAGACTTTCTGTCCATAGGTACAGTTAACAGCAAAAGTAGATGATCAAAATCAGAAATTCAACACTAATTAACGGAGTTCGCGTCAGAACTGTGTGGCGTCGAAGTGATTCAAAAGTATGACACTGAGTCTGACATACTTTTGAATCACTTCGACGCCACACAGTTCTGACGCAAACTCCGTTCATTAGTATTAAATTTCTGATTTTGATCATCTACTTTTGCTGTTGACTGTACACTTACAAAACAGAACGAAACATACAATAAAATACACATACTAAACAAGTCTCAAAAATAAGCAACACATAAAAAAGATACAAACAATAAGATAGCAGTGACAAAACAGAAGAAGCAACACATTAAATTTGACGATGAGGAAATGTCCACTGCTGCTCACAAGGCAGTAGTCAAGCGCATCCAGTGGCGCAACAGTGGAGAGTCCCACCTGTCCGCGAACACGCTTAGTAAGCTGTTGTTGCTGGACCTAGCACGACTCAGCAGCGACGCACATTGCTTCCGTATTAGGGCCTGAAAGCCATCAGTGTGCACCTCCGCGAACATCGTCGAATCGTGGTAGCCCCAGCAACGCCCTAAACGCGTTGTTGTATTGAACACGCAAGACGCTGTATGCTCCCAGCGTGTAGTTAACCCACAGGCTGCACGTGTAAAGTGTTGGCAGTAAGACTCAAAAAGTGTAACTTTCACTTCATTACTGCTACGTGCGAACCTGCGGGCCAACATATTACACCAGACAGCCAACGCCCTACGTGCCCTTTCCACATCTGTGTTGTCTTTAAGGTCTTCGGAGACCCAGTGACCCAGATACTTGAACTGTGCGACTCTGTAACGTGACTAAGGGTACGGTCACACAGTTTTTGCCATGCCCCTTAAAAACTAACAGCTCGATTTTCTTGGCATTATACCTGAACTGAGCCCATGGGCCTCCGCATAAGACTCACAAACCCGTACCAACTTCCGCAAACCTCCAATCGATGGACTCAGCAATACCATGTCGTCTGCGTAGCTTATGTTGTTTACACAGACTACGTCAATGCTACACCCGACATTGGTGCTACTGAGTTCACCGACAAGCCAGTTAATGTACAGGTTGAAGAGCTTAGGTGAGGTCAGTCCACCCTGTCTCACCCCGCACTGCAACCTATACATGTCCGAGAAAGAGTTTGCCCATCATACTGGTTGTTGTACCAATATCTAAAAACAGAAATAACTTCCGGATTACATTCTGTCTCAGTTTCCAGCTTATCCCATAGTTATCACATGAAACTAGGTCGAAAGCTTTCAACAGATCCAGAAAGCAAGCAAAGACAGGAGTATTCCAATCACTGTAGTATTGTATATATTTGTATCAAGCAGACTGTTCTGTTTGATACACATGATGGCACTCTCTGTGGACAAACCGGTACTAAAACAAAATTGCGCGTCATGGAAATTGATATGCTTGCCCAACTGTTGGTCAAGCAGACTGTCCAGTACTTTCGCTATAACAGTGCCTAACGAAATCGGCCTGTAGTTCAATAAATCAGAAGTATCTCCAGTCTTATTTTTAGCTATTGGTACAACAACCGTGAACATTAATCTATCAGGTAAGTAAGAATGGCCAACACATAAATTAAAAAACATTGCCAAAACCTGCGGCACGCATTTTACAAATACTCGATGTTGAGGCTGTCATGACCAGGAGATTTACCTCTCATCATGCCTTTAATAATTTTTGCCACATTGTTGGCTGAAAACCTGACTTGAAGGTCTCCAGCTCCACAGTCAACATCAAGCGTCTGCGAAGCCGTACCCAATGGCTGCTCAACCTTGAAAAGCTGTTGGAACAGGTTGGCAATTTTCTGTGGCTCATGCACGCCAGCAACACTCGCAGGATGACCAGGCTTCATGATAAAATTATTTGTTTCGGGTCTGTAGGAAATAACCTAAAGAGCCAAGTAAGACACATTCTAAATGATAAGAGCTTTATCTGAACATAAACTTTGTTTGTCTGTCTGCCAGTATAAACTTCAAATCTCTTTAAACTCTATAAACCAGAAAGATGTGAGAGAGAAGGTCCCAAACTAAGGTTTTAAACAATCCTGCTAACATATTGTAAAGCTAAATAGTATGCTCAAAACATTACTTCAATGTTTTTTTTATGTCACACAACACACCAAGATTATAGAATTATGCGCCTGCTGTCAATCTACAAAGTTTACTTTTACTGAAACAAAACAAACTGTACTTTTACATTACATAAAAAGTTACTGCAGCTTGGTGTAGTGTAACACTTTATAAACTCACAAGCTTCAGTGGTTTTAACGTAATTCAATCTGTACTTACACAACCATGCCATAGGCGCCTTCGCCGATGTATTGTAGATTAGTGTATCTGGGCCCCACTTCGAACACCTGGCCCCGAATGATCTCCGCGTTGGGATTATTGCTCGCGGCACCTGCAGCCTCGGCCATCGTGACACAGAGGGAAGCCACTTAACCAACGGTAACAATACTGAGTTCAGCATAAATTTTTTACACACACGCGACACTTGACTGGCGATTCCTCAGTCCACAGTAGCCAAAACAAATTACTAATCGACCTACATTATCCACTACCCGAACAAATCGTCCACTTGTCACTTGCTTATCATTCTCGCCAGCCTGTTTGTCCGACTTTTCATGGACACTCCCGTATAGACGCAGTACCGTTACAAAATGAACTCGATTTTTTCTCCATCTCTGCGAGCGTGTTCCATATTGTGTTATTTTAACATCTTTTCTATTAGATGATGCTGTTTCCCTCCATTGACACGTATCAGACCGAGACAAAGCTATACATTATTGAAGGAATGTTGTCCGTACCAGCTTTATTAGCATATTAGACATTACATATTGAAACATTATAATTAAAATGTTTTAAATATCAAAACTATAGGAATATCAATTAACTAAATATATTTATCTGAACATAACTAGCCACACATTCAATAAATATGGAATAGTCTTTTGGCAATGTTGCGAGAATATCATTCCCTAGGAAATAAGCAAGTCGAATCTTGACAGACTTGACAGTGACAGTATGCTGTCATCATTGGCAATTGGCATTTTGTCTTTGACGTTTACGGTTTTTTGATGAAGATGGAATAGCTGTACTTCTTTTTGTAATACAAAAAAATAAATATTACTTATCTTTTGTACCTTAGAAGCATCATTTTTTGTGTTCAAATTGGTGAAAAATGTAATGTTCCATTAAGTAACCCGTTGCTTACATGGACTAAAGGCATAGAGGCCCAGATTGACCTCGTCGACTGAATAATTCGAAGGACTATCGTGCAAATAATTAGGTATGTCGGTTTGGTCAGCCAGTACAGCTGGAAATAATTACCATTCTGTATTGCCAGGCGGTCAGTACGGTTCTTCTAATAACTGGTGTCCAAAGTTAAGCAAGGTATGATATAACTTTAGTTGCATGTAGTGGTACATTCGTTTTGCTTAGACATACATATTCATTTGATTGCAAATGACAACACTATCAAGACTTTTTACTAGTACCTAGTTGTTCTATCGGAATATCAGTCGTGTGGTTGTGCGGCGCACTTCACACGCGCGTTTAGTTAGAATGCTTTAATAATTTTCATTAAATATTGTCTTAACAAAGTGACTATTAGTGATTTCATTCAGACTGAATATATTCATAGTGCTGTACTGTTGAAATTGGATTTCAACATTGTGGTTCATAGCTTGTTCATTAGTAGATGCAAATTGTTTAAAGGGTATGATATTATTTTGTTTAAAGAGATTTTATTTAACAGTCACCAGCTTAATATTTGTTTTGTCTTATCCTAACTACTTACCAGCCTACTGTTTGATCTATTTATTCATTTAAAAAAACTCTTACCGTAATATTATAATGTTTTTGCTTAAATTATTGATTAACTATTGTTACTCTTTATTTGTGAACATGTTTTTAAAATAATTTAAGTATTTAAAGAATTATTTTACAAAAACTTATTAACATT
This sequence comes from Apamea crenata, assembly GCA_949629185.1. Lineage (NCBI taxonomy): Eukaryota > Metazoa > Arthropoda > Insecta > Lepidoptera > Noctuidae > Apamea > Apamea crenata. The sequence goes on from OX451357.1 coordinate 15,973,785, forward strand.
TTATTTACTTTCAATATTATTATTGCATGCTGTAGCGAAGTTTTTGTTTTAAATTAATTTTATTGATTGTTTTTTATTTTCTTCCACAAAGGATTGGATGACAGGTATTTAGCGAGCGTTTTGATCTGTTTTCTGGCACACGGAAGCAGGAGATTGTACTACTTATCATTATCTAACAAGAGTGAGTTGACAATGGTTGTTATTGGAATCAGGGCTTCAGTCATGCTCATGCATTGGTGTTGTAGAGAAATCCATATATCACATTTTGGTTAAAGCATAAAATGTATTTCTCTTAACTTGTCATTTTAAGGGCTGTATTTTCAAGTCCGGATTGAGGTCAAGAGTGAGCCCATTGTCAATAAAAAAAAAAAGTGACAACTTTTATCAAAGGTGACAGGAATTTGACAGTGTGACATATTTTCTACTAACTTCTGCCTGTGGCTTTGCCCTTGTGGATGTCGGAATATTCATGGGTTTTTTTTTATTCATTAACACTAATTATTTCTAAAAACTTAAGTTACCTACTCCTTAGGTTAGGTAAGGTAGGTAATACGGGCTGGTGTCCGCAATTCACGTCAATGGGCGTATTTTGCGTACGGGTGGGAAAATCGATCATTCGATCCACCCCAGCTCCTCAAGGAAGGCCAGCAACATTACTAAGTTACTCCTTATAACATCAGCTATCTGGTAGTGAAAGTCCCCGCAAATTCGATCTAGCGGTTTAAGAGATTAGCCGGTACAAACAGACAGACATACACAAAATATATGGAATTGTTTTTTTTAATATAAATTACTAGCTGGGCCCCGCGGTTTCACCCGCACAAGTTTCAATCCCGTGGGAATATCGTGATGAAGTATCCTATATGTTAATCCTGGTAATAAACCACCTGTGTGCCAAATTTCATCCAAATCCGTTCAGTAGTTTTTGCGTAAAAGAGTAAAAAACATCCATCCATACAAACTTTCACGTTTATAATATTAGTAGGATACTTTAATATACATTTAGTAAAAAGCAGAAATTTGGCATTACAAACAGACACTTCAATTTTATTTGTTTGTAAAAATACAAAACCTATCAGAATGCAATATTTATTCATCAGATGAAAGTTAACTGAATGGTGAAAAATTAGCCCTTGCCTTGTGGTGATTTCAAGAAAATGAACGGTTAATTAGAGGCCGGTTTTGATGAAATTCATAGCTTCCGTAGCATAATTGCTCTATAATGTTACCACTGCTGGGACACAGGCCTATCAATGAGAGCGAGTGAGCTGTAATCTACCTCACAGGCCCAGTGCGTTTGGCAGATGTCACATATCTTCAAAAATGTTGGTTCTAGGACATGCCGGTTTTCTCACAATATTACCTTTCGTGTTTCCTACAAAAATCAAGACAATCCTATCTAACTTAAACAGTGTGATTGATGTGTAAACTTACGATGTCCGCACCATGTTTGTTCACGAAATAAGAAAGGTGAGGAAAAATACACAGTCATAATGAAAGTTCTCCGGATAATATTACAATAAGCATTCAAGGACTATATGATTGGCCTTTTGTAACTACAGCTTTTTTTATCTCAATGCCATACAAAGCCTTATCAAAACATAAACATACTATAATATGTAATCAGTTGATATAATGTATTGGCTCTGTACAGGTTTTTTTATTACACTTTTTTTGGGGATTTTTATCAAATTCACACGGTCACACGGTGTCTGCCAACAATAGATTTTCTATTATGTCTGTTGTCTGGCAGTCAACATGTTATTAAACATATTTTCTTACTTTTTTTTAACTGCATCTGGGTGCCTAAAAAGGCCACTTTGGCAGAATCATAATAGGATAACAATATGAATCATATTAAAAATCCACCAATGTTTACACCAAATATGATTGATATGAAATGAATTGTAGGTGATTAAACTAGTATGTGTAACCATTTAACGAAAATTAGAGGAATTGCTAATGATCTGCTGGGAATTCAGGAAATGAATAGCTTTTAGAGGTATTGCTTAAAGTGGCCTCGCACAATAGTCCACTTGAAGGACTAAGTGCGGAAACCAAACCCGCAACATAGAACATACTCGTAGAGGTATTGCTTAAAGTGGCGTTTTTAGGCCCCCTGTTCAACAGTTGCCACATTGAACTTTAGTTAAAATTGCTTTAAATAGTGCTAGTACTAGTAATAGTTCTCCAGGCCGAATTTCGGTCATGGCGGCCAATCTCAGCGGAGACTAGCCATCGACGCGGAAGATATTATAGTGCTCTGCACAAGTGTGTGCGCAAACACAGATGCACTCTCTCTTCCTTCACTCGGGACGGCAATCCTACACGTCCTGAGGATTTAACGTGTTTTCCGAGACATGGGGTATCACACCGCCGACTTCAAAATTCCGGGCTGTGACTGAGAAATCCCAAATAGTAAAACCCAATAACAACTGCCCAACCTGGAAAAATTACTTTAAAACTCAGTTGCTGGCGTTTCTAACCGGACGGACAAGGCACAGGACAAAGAAAAGTGGAAAAATATGGGGTAGACCTTTGCCCCGCCGTGGGCAACCTTTATTGTTAAATTAAAAAGTTTAAAAACATAATTTATTTATAATTTACTGATGTGATATATGGATGATAACTTGGCTGTTATTCGGGGTTGGTGATGGAGCTGCTTTCTAAATAACATCTAATGGAATTTTAAAATCTTAATTGATCTAATAGTCATTCGACTTATTACTATGCAACATACATTTTGATGCAACCAACATTCTTTGTCAATTTGGTTGAAAAAGGATTTTGGAGGACACCTAAATGCTCTTAAAGAGACCAATTTTTTTTCTGGCCGTCACTGTCGTCCTTAATTGACTTCCTATTTATGAACAACTGTAATGTGTCATAGCTACACAAATCTAATGGCATAGTAGTAAGTTTGGGTAACCGCAAAATTGGCCAAGTACGGTATTAACTGCCAGAAAAATATCAACCTTGCAGTAGTTGAAATAAAGTCTAAAATACATATAGTCCGCGAGAGAAACAAAGCGGGCACGCGGTTAAGATAATTTATTTTCGAACTTATTTCAATAGTCACAAGTCTGATATTGTTTTGGCAGTTAAAATCGCATTTAGCCAGGCGTGCTCTGGCGTTGCCCCACCCCCATAGGGGTTGCGTGAGTTGCTAGGCGAGATAATTGTTTAGTAGACGCTTTCTATAATAAGGTGCCTGCATTTTATAGGTTTAATAATAGAATAGTGTGAAGGCATTCATAATATTATGGTTAATCTTCAACCTAACAACCATAAAGCCGAGTTGACGTGGTAGTTGGTATTTTAACATACTCATATGATGGGATCTATAATAGAATAGATATACCTAGAATTGATACCTGGGGCCGTATAGGGAAGTGTCAGTCATTGTTCGTGTGCAAATGGGATGGCACTGCCTTTCCTTTATAGCTCTATCCCTTTTTTACACGACTGCCCAAAAAAAGGAGTGGTATTTTCATTGCAGTCGGGGGACGGCTCCTTGGAACAGTTCCTTACAGGTCCCCCCGACTCCGCTGAAAAGATTGGTTGTCAGTTTTCCAGATTGTCGTATTTAGCTTGTTTTTAATTTTATAATTTACTTTTTGACAAGGCAGGTGTATTTTTTTTTTACTTTACACTTCCCTGTACGAACCTAGAGCCCTGTTTATTAAAACTTTCAATTCTTGCAATACTTTTCCTAGAAGTGCGGTGGCTGCCACAAAACGGCCGTAGTGACTGGCGGCTTTACGGTGTCAAAAACGCTTTCTTGTTACGCTGTCTAGGAGAAGACACCAACTTAATTTCATCAGTGACGTCATTCGCTGGTAAATTGCGGGCGCTATGTGGCGGCCACCGCTTTTCTAAGAAACCGTATTATCGTGACAAAGTAGTGACACTTTCGTAATTAATTATCTATAATTTGTTTATAATAGTAACAGATGGGGTTTTTCTACTACGGTTTTTGTCGATTTGGTTTCATGGGTTTTCATTGTTTTTTTTTTTTTATAATTTTTGTCTTACTAATCAGTTGTTAGCGCAAATCGCGATTAAATTACTCAGATATATTTGTTGTGTACATGTTTTGGTTTCATGTACCTATGTACCTATTTATTTGTAAATAATCAAGCTTGTCTTAAAAATACTATAACATACCCCGTATTTGATGTGCAATTGTTGTGTTTTATAATGTAATCGTGTTATTTATAATGTAATGTACCTATTTATATTAACTGATAAATACTCTACTCCGGGACTACTGCCGGAAATCACCGGCTTTTATCAATGGCTATGGACATTTATAATTACATTATAAACAATTTTTCGGATATTATTTTTAACATACCATTTCATGGCTCCACGATGCCTCCATAGCTAAAACATCATTTATTTTCCCATATGAGCGTTATCAGTTTATCACACTGACGATTTATTAGCGTGTTTCCAGCGAGGCGACTACGCGACGTGTCCTCCGCGTTTACACAAAATTGTACACTCACTTGCATGAGACGAGTGTACATTTCTTTCTTGTACAGTCACGTCAATCGCTCTCGTTCCGCAGACGTGGCGGACACGTTGCGCACACATGGCGTGATCGCACACGCAGCGAGCGCGTGAACCGATCGCCTCAATAGAAACACTCGTCATCATCGTCGTCATGTTTGCCCCAAATAGATGTATTTTCTTTCTTTTCTCGAATATTACCAGTGTGATAAGGCCCATAAAAAGTCTTTCGCGGTCCATAAATTAGTCTTACAATAAAACAAGATGTTGGATTATGTAATCGAGTTTAAAATGTTAATGTGTTATGATATTGGCAGCAGCACAGGTGCGTGATGTCGGGCGAGACTCCCATTCAGTCGGCGGATGGCCTCCACACGCCAGCCTACTTGTCATGGAGGAAGCTTCAGCTCAGCCGGGCCAAGCTCAAAGCCTCCAGCAAGACTTCAGCACTGCTTTCCGGATTCGCTATGGTAGGTCGTCTACTTATATTAAAAACTTGGTGTACCCGCGGCTTCGCTCTCGTGGTTTATCCCATGACAGGTAGCCTATGCTGACAAACCACCGCCACTCCGTTACTCTGTTGCTGCGTGATAGAAGGGCAATGTAGAAATAATGATAGGAAGTTTGTGAGTTTCAATATTTGGTACTTAATCACACTTTAAAAGCTAAACGGATTTGGATGAAAATAGGCACACAGATAGTGTCAGATAGACCAGGTCATACTTAAGTAATGACCTGGGTTAACATATAGGATATTTTAATGCGCATATATCATGTAGAGTCTATCCAAATCCTTATTTCCAATTTATGTTATTTCCACTTAAACAAGTATCAACTTTTTGTAACTGTAAACTAAGTTGATTTCAGAATTACTAGTAGTATTGATAAAGTCATAATAAATGTTGAAGTTATAGCGCTAACTGAACTTTAAGTGTGGGTCTTAAAGTTGATTTTCCAAAAACACATATGTTTACATATTTGGAAACGAATTTGCAAACTTCATTTAGTAGGTAGTTTCCTTGGGACGGGAGTGAAACTGCGGCCAACAGCTAGTCATAAACATAAACCCGTTTCGCTTATAGTTAACTTGTTTATAAACTGCCTACTCACACACATTAGTGCTTAATATCGTTAACAGTGTGAGTGCATTTCTGCGATAACATAATGTGGTGCTCGATGAATGTGGGTTCAAGCTTTGAAATTATTGTAGCGTATTTAAAGGGTCTCCCCACAGGCGCATTATTATCGGTCGATTATATTGAATGCGTTATTGCGATAATGCGTCCCGATTCTTTGCTACACAGCTTCGTTTTTTTTCGTCTGATATTTCAAACGTGTGCCTATAATCAACGCTACAGGCTCCCCGCCCGCACTATACGTTACTACGTTATTAATGCAGGTGTGTGTAAGATCGTATATGACGTAATACAAAATTAACTCATCGGAATATTGCAGGACGAAGAAACACAAGCGTCCTACTTCTATTGCTTCGTTATCATCGCGGCAGTGTGTAACTTCGTTGCCGTCCTAATACAATATATATGTATAAGTATATATTCTTGTACTTTATAGTCATTTCCTAGCTATTTATCCTTTTATTTACCTGCCATGTTTTGTCTCTGCATCACCCTAAGATTGAGTGGTAGAAAATGCCGCGCATAAAGTTTTAATAAATAAATTAAATGTACTGAAACCAGATATGGCAATAACGGATCCGATATTATCGACTGTTAATAACGCGCCTGTGGGGGAGAGGCTTAAGTGGAGATTTAAAGACGAGTCGTAATATTGTATTAATTAATCAAAGTATTTCTTTATTAAAGAACCAAAATATTTCTGAAACATATCAAGATAATAGATATCAAGGTGGGTTTGCCGATGAAAATCCGCGTCAGGTGGTCACCTTGTGTTGTCATCTGACCACATGCTAAGCTTATGCCCTTCTTTGTTTTCTGTTTTAGTAGTTTTAATGTGTATTTATTTGGCTGTACTGCCAATAAACGCATTTTTCTGTCTTTATCAAAACTAACGAGTTACCGTTGTCAACAGGTAGCGATGGTGGAGGTGCAACTTAATCCGCCTGATAACACAAGAGTGCCTAGCGAGATGCTAGTAGCTTTCACAGTGTGTACAACTCTGCTGGTAGCCGTCCACATGTTAGCGCTAATGATAAGCACCTGTATTCTGCCGAACATCGAAGCTGTCGGGAACCTCCACAGCATAGCACTGGTCCATGAATCACCGCACGAACGACTCCACTGGTACATAGAGATAGCCTGGGCCTTCTCCACTCTCCTCGGCCTCATACTGTTCCTCATAGAAATAGCTATCCTCTGCTGGGTGAAGTTCTACGACCTGAGTCCGACCGCGGCTTGGTCAGCCTGCGTCGTACTGATTCCAGTCATGATTGTGTTCCTAGCATTCGCGATACACTTCTACATGTCCCTAGCAAGGCACAAATACGAAGTCACGGCTACAGGCATCAAAGAACTTGAATTGCTCAAAGAACAGATCGAGATGGGTGACCACGATGCTCGTATGAACAATTTGACTTTGCTCGACCAAAGTCGCATCGTGTGATTGTCGACGTGTGTCTCCTATGTCCTTTTTGGAATGTTATTATTACCTTTTGTTTGTGAGTGTACACCATTGATTACTTAGGTAAGTTCTGTACTTAGATTGTTAAGATTGTACTTATTGAGTGCCAACTTACAGGTTACACAGGAAATAACACTCTTAAGATCGGTATTATTGCTCAGATTTGCTATGGGGCTTAAGAAATTTAGCATAGCTTTAAACAAAGCAACAAAAAAGAAATCACTAATGACAATTTCAAATGTGTTTTTGCTACAGTAATTATTCGTTTGTTCAAGCCCTGTAGCATTGTTTTTTTATATAATTATACTTATGTGGGATCAACGTGTCTTCTGGACTTGTAATATGGAGGCTGATTAACGTTGTAGGAAAAATAACTTAAATAACTTTGCCACGAGTCTCCCTGTTAAATATGGGACTACTCAGCAATAGCTCTTCGGAGTTTAATTTTGAAGCTTCCAAACCCTCGTCTTCCGCCGTTGTTACTACGACTCATTCTTTCCTCGTATGGCCGATAATATACGTCGATTAAAGTCACTCGATGTTCCAATATTATTTTTTAAAGGTCATGCGTTTATATTAACCTTTTGGCAGCAGTATAAAATTCAAGTTTTTATCTCATGTATTTTAATATTGTCGTTGTTTTACATAAAATCTCATAAATACAGGTAGTAGAAAATCAAACGTATAGAAACGGGTTATTCCTTTTATCCACCCCAAAAAATCCCTCAGGTGGATGCGGAAACGCATGTCCGAAAATCCACCCCAGACGAAGTGGATAATCGGAATTTAATCCTGATTGTTCTTCCGACTTTTTACCGCAAGTACAGTCATCAACAGTAAATATACTCATACACTTTCAATAGGTAAATTAATAATATTTTTTTAATTATTATTAATAACCACAAACTAAACAAAATCATATTACGTATTGCATTTAAATCGAATTAAACTTCCTCGTTTAAATAATATTAAAATCTAATTTATAAATTCTTCTACATGTCAAGGATACACACAACACTAATTTCATTATTGAGTAGGTAGACGTAATTGTGTATCCTGTATACATTCGTCTCTTTTAACCTTTCGTATCCACGAACGTGGATCCACGCGAGACACAGGCTTTTTAAAATTGTTTCTGCAATTACGGCATCCAACGGGTAATGTACATGTGCAATCTTTTTTCTAAATGTCTTTGCTTCAACAGACTTATTTGCGTAAGACGTATGGTATGGTAATGTCCACTAAGTATCTTGGGCTAGTTTCTACCATGATTCTATAAATACTGTACACAGCCGTGGGAGAACATCGGAAGAAAAATCATATACGAATTCCGATTATCCATCCCGTCTGGGATGGATAAATGGACACGCGTTTCCGAGTATCCACCCTAGGGTGGATAAACGGAATAACGGATAGAAACCTAGTTTTAATATGATTAACGAATCTCTGTAAATACAATCATAATTATAACATTTTAAATAAAGGACAAAGCTCAATAAAGATCTATAAATCCAATGTTGATCGATGAATGAAACGAACGCTAATCGATTATAGGTACAAAGAGTAATTAATACTGTATGGATTGGATTGATTAAATCCCCGGGGTTATAGGACATAAGTACTGTCTAGTAATCAACATAGGATCTTGGAAGAACAACCAATCAATCATAAAATTTGCTTTAAGTATATGAGACTAGCTTCTGCCCGCGACTTCGTCCGCGTGGAAGAACAGTGAAAGTATTTTTGTAATCGGATTAGTACTTCCGGAGATTTAGTTTAACAAACAATTATTATTTTCTTTATTTCATCTATGTACATATTAAATTACATTTTTAAATATTTTTATAAACAAAAAGATAAAAAAACCATTTAAAAATATTAGCCCATCGGTATCGGGAACAGGGTCCAAGCTACCGGCGGTCAGGGCTCCAGAGAGAGGAACCTCCTGACAATGCGAGCCGTGTCCAGAAGTACCGCTTTCTGAATCAAGCCCTTGATCCAGCTGCCCAACGAGAGCGTCCTCAGGTGTTGGTCGAGGCTCTTGGCTATTAGCCCATTGGAGCTGTCACCACTATCGGCACAATGATTGCTGAGTCCACATGCCACATGTCGACAACCTCGCGAGCCAAGTCAAGATACTTGATTTAACAAACAATTATTATTAGTTTAGATACAATATATTAAGGAGTGGCCCATGGATCCCCCCAAGCCCAATCATTTAATTTTGTACAGTATTCATTACTCATTAATAGTTTATTGGGCATAGGTTTCGTCTTGATGGATGAACTGGATTTTTCGTCATCATATTTTTGAGCATTGACGTTTTATGATGTATATCGTATTAGGCAGACTACTGACTACTTTATGGATAGGATGTCGCAGGTTCGCCTGCAACCATGAGGCAGCCTGCTTGGCCAGTGCATATTCTGCCCTGAGCTCTATTCACACAGTCCTAGGTCTGAAACCGGGCTCTATCATCCGGGTTAATGATTTTTACGACATACTCGTAGCATGATTTAGGATACTTCTCGTCGGTAATGGAACACTGAGCCCAAATATCCCAGAGGCCACGAGACCCAGGCCCTGATAAGTGTGGATAGACCCTTCCTCATATTTTTTTTTATTCTCTCTCTTGTCATTTTCTAAACTTTTAGAATACTGTTTTCTAGACTTTTCTTACAATACAACCTTTAAATAAATATTTCAAATAATTTATTACGCCGAATACAACATATATTTACAATGAATGAACAATAAAATGTGTTGCTATATTTTTTTTGTGGTAGATTGGTAGAAATTAATACCTAAGGGTTTAGGTGCCTCCGTAATAAGTCAATTTCAACTTATATTCAGACAACTATAGTCGTGCTCTATAACTTTAAAATAATAATAAGTAATAAGAATATAAGGTTTGTATGTACATGGTCATATTTTCTGACTGATATACAAGCTGTTGTTTTGCATCCTCGTCAAATTTCAGGAGGCTGTTATGAAAGACATAAATAAATACATAAATAAAAAACATACTTGTCTTTTTTAGTTATTTAAGTTTGACAGCATTTCAGAATACGAATACACCACTTTCAAAGAACAGAATCGCGTTATGGTATCGTATTAATAAGTGGCCGCGTTTTTATGTTTGTAAAAGGGCAGTTACAGTGCGGTCTCACACAGGCCGCGTTTTAAAATGCGTGTCCCATACATGCCGATTTCCGAAAATTTGATTAAAAAATACCTACTTATTTTATTATTGATTCGTGTGGAGAATCAGTAGCATAGTTACCTCCTTGAATTTAACGAGGATACAAAGACACCTTGTATATCTGGGTAATCATATAAGTAAAATAATAATTTTCTTTCATACTTATCTATCTTAAATAAGTAATTAAGTACCTATTGTTTTTGTGTTGTGAAAATTCATTTTTAGGACTGGACAATCTTATAGTTCAAGCATATAAACAAACGCTTGCATTTGAATTCGTTGATAGTAAAATTTCAATCGCTCACTAACAAAATATTAGGTAAATTAAAAATCCAAAATGTGTCGTTTATGCTTGAGATGTTAACCGATTCATTGCTACATCATTTGACTTGACATTTTCCACGTAGTCTATGTTGGGTTACCTACTTACTTATTTTTATGCATGACTACACATTTGAGTCAAACGTGATCGCTCCGAGGCTTCAGTTTACATTGAAGCGGGTAATGTACCGTAAATGTCACAGGAGTTGTATTACAACCACAAGTAGGGCCAATGAGACGCCCCTCTGATATTTCCCAACAATATTATATTATAAAACTTGTCACGAAGCCCACAAAGTGGGTGATTCTTTAAAAACTAATCAGAAAGTTAAAAATAAAACTGAAATTAGAATTAATTAGTTTTGTTCTTCTTGCTCACAAAATATTGTATTTTCCTGTTTGAAAAAACCAGATTTGAGTCGACATTTAAAAGTAAAATGTACCTTCCTAACTACATTATTATATTTTGTAATTTTATTTGGAGAACGTTAGGTATGTTTCGCGTTAAATACGTATTAAACTGTAAACGTGTTCAAATAAAAATAATAATGATAAAACTAGGATCACGGCACCATGTCGGTACTTACTTAGATATCAACTTTGTAATAGTTCTGCTAATTACCTATGTATCAAGAGCTATGCAATGTAATTACAAAATAATGCTTGATGATAAACATCACATAGTAACTTCTGCGGGGTAATTGAGTAACACACGTACAATGGCAATGCAATTCATTTTGACAGTTCAACAGCATTCATTGTTGTTGTTGAGCAGACGTATTTTTCAAACATAATTATGAAGCAATGGATTAGCAGTTTCCTTCAAGATCCTTTGGATTGTGATTGAGTGTGTTACGCAATTGGGTCGCTTATTAGGGAACAATCATCATACTCACTGTCAGGGCTTCAGTATTGTGTAAAACGGGGCCACAGCACCTTTGGAATGTCGGCAAACATGGACAATATTGGGCATGTCTTACCATCTTGTAAGCGGACCTATTTTAAGGTGTCCATTTTAATGTTATTAATTCACTGGCAACGCCCCGCGGTTTCACCCGCATAAGTTTCGATTCCGTGAGATAAAAAGTATCCTATATGTTAATCCTGGTTATAAACCATCTGTGTGCTAAATTTCATCCAAATCCGTGCAGTAGTTTTTGCGTGAAAAAGTAACAAACATCCATCCATCCATACAAACTTTCACGTTTATAATATAAGTAGGATAATTATACCAAATGTCACAAAGAAAACTACCTACCTGAGACTACACCCCCATTGCGTAACACACTATCAATCCCAATCTGAATAATATTAAAGGATATTGCTAATCCATTGTTTTATATGTTCGAGAAAGTTGTCTGTTCAACAACGGTAATAACGCAATGAATGTTGTTGAACTGTCAAAATTAAAGCCATGGATAATACTGAATGTGATTAGAAGTCGTCCAGTCATTAGTACTGAATCGGTTAATTCAGATTAGAAACGAGTTGTATACAGTATACATATTAATAATTATAAGCCGATAACGTTAGGCAATAATATGATATTGACTGTATTTATTACTTAATCCAATAAGTACTGTGATATAATAATGAATGACATTAATAAATCTGTTAATATATAATTTTTAGTATTAAGTATATAAAATGTTTGTCTAAAAGTAACCTGTAGAATTTTGGGATACTTTACAATGTTGTTATTTTTAATGATCTTGTAAAACACATTACACTTGGTCGATGCAATATTTGAGGTTTTTGTCAATGTCCCCTACCTTCTGCAGCATCCACAACTTACTGTTCTCCAGAAGAGACTTCGGGGATCTCATCTGATGCTGTAATAGAAAATTGTAGCATTAAAAATTTGTCTGACTACTTCGTCAAATGACTGCGAGGTCCTGGGTTCGTTTCACAGGACGGGCAGTGTTCTTTCTGGAATTTCTCGGTACCTAGCAGCCTGAAGTCTGAATTTGTGTCCGGTTCATGGCAACAGGGTCGCCCCCTATTACACGGGACTTAGACAAAACTGGTGAAACGTGTATATTCAAATTTTATTTATATTCCAAATTTACATTATTTCAAGGTCAAATTATAATATTAATATCAAATTTATTATAATTGAAATTAAGTTGATTTCAGAGTGACTAGCATTATTGAAAAAGTTATAAAGATGTTTGAAGTTGTAGCGTAAACTGAACTTTATCGTGTAGGAATTAAAGTTATTTTTCCATAAACTCATATATTATGTTTACATTTTTGGCGAATATGTCGCGATTCAAATTTAGGTACATCTCTGCTCAACCCTTTGGGGCAATAAGGCCCGCCACTATAATAGTTATGTTAAAACAATTATGTAAATACAATGGCTGGCCCCAATGACTTGGTATTGGTATAACCTACAGACAGAGTTGCCTTACCTGGCTTACCTGGAAGTCTTTAAATCGACTCCAGACTCAGTTAGGCCGAAGCACGGACAACCTTTCCAGGTGGAGATACACAGATGACTCCGGAGTAGAAATAAGGTGCTGTTCCACAAACAATAGGACAATAATGTCCTGGTTTTTGCACGTTACAGGAACTGATGGACACTACTGAAGGTGCCAAATTCGAGGGTGCTAAACGCCGTGCATTAATATAGACTACTTAAGACACCCGTATCGTATACTATTTTATAGCTTCTGTGACCAAACCCGCACTTAAGTCCCGCTTTTCTGTGTAAAATGGACTACATACGTAAGTCACAGAAAACCGTAACCTAAGTGGGCTTAGGTCACACAGACCACAGTGCCATAAATACTATTTTAGATTTTTAGCATAGGCTTTATTAAATAAAATACTTCCTTAATAAGTAGAATTGTCCTTCTAAGAAATCAAGTTTTAGTCCAAAACTTGATTCCGCTGCGCTACGATGATGTCATCATTTCGATAACACATGTAACCGCTCTGCCATATTATTTCTTATAACCAGAGGTTAAAGCAAATAACATAACTTCACGCACCTAATCCCCGAAAGGATAAGCACAGGTGTAGGTATTATATCCATTTTTCGCAAGTTTTGTATGCGCAATTAATAATCTTGTGTAAATTAGCCCATGGGGACAATCTGAATGCGATCGTCACAATAGCATGCTTTTAACTTTTTTTCAGTTTCTCCCCATTTTAAGACACTTAAGCCATCTCCTGTATACGCCACGTCTCTCTATTTTGCACCAAATGTTCATTTATTTATATTCTAACCCTCTTTTTAAGTTTATCTAAGACTCGAACTCAGAATTAGGTCATCAACACTTCATGCCATCCTTCTTTCAAGTAGGTACACAATCCACGTTCAAATGAGTCGCTATGACGATGCAGCGCTCGCCTCTCAGAGGTAATGTAATTAGGTGGCTAAAAATTATATTATTGTACAAGGAATTTCGACATGAGTTTTTCTTGAAAAGTTTTTGCGAGTTCAAAACAATGTTTGCGATGTTATCAACTTTTCGTCGCAAATTATGTTCAAAGTTACCTAATTTTTTTGGCTTTATATCTTCTAATTGGACGTTTAAAGTGTAGGGGCCTATAATATAGGCAGCTTATTATTCACAAGCCACTATCCCAATTTATTCGGGGTCGGCGCAACATGTCTTTTTCTTCCTTACTTCTCTATTAGTCGTCATCTCGGCAGTCACCCCTTTTCTAACCATATCATCATTCACACAGTCCATCCATCGTTTCTTATAGTTTAGTATAGGCACCTACTGTATAAAATATCTAGGGAAACCTGTAGAATTAGTCACCTATCAACCTTGTTGAGATGTCATAAAATCAATATACCTACTCGTAGCTATCACGCATTAAAGGTGATAGAATCACATGCAAAAAGTCGTGTTCAACACCTGTCTATAACCGGTATTACCTACATAATTTGCGATCACTCATTGTTTTAATAACAATACCTGCTACAAGGGGTATTGTTATGTTTGACAACTATCGTCTCGCGGTTCCATGTTCCTATTCTCCATTGAATGAAGGTGGAATATTAATTAGGTAGCTACGATAATAGGTAAGTTTTATTACCTATCGAGTTTAGGCCCCAAATCTACCTACCTAAGTATAACTGACTGGAGCAGTCTTAAATAGGTGTAGTTTCCCTGATCTATTTACGTACATAATCAGCCTATAATGTTCCCACTACTGGAATACAGGCCTCCTTTCTATGAGAGGGAATGGGCCGCGTAAACCACCGCGCGGGCCCGGTGCGGGTTGGTAGATGTCACATGTCTATAAATTTTTGGTTCTAGAACATGCCGGTTTGCTCACGATGTTTTCCTTCACCGTTTTAAGAGCAGTGATGATGAAATAATTTACACAAAGTAAAGCGGGCTTCTTCGGGTTCGAACCTACAATACCTACAAGTCGTAATTTGCGACCATTACCACTGAGTCACCACTGCTGATCTATTTAGCAACCCATAATTTTGTGCGTAGGTAAACATTGACACCAGATCACCAAGTATGCGTAAATACCAAGGACATTTTCTTGGACAGTCTGGAGTTCTGGACTGGGCTGGTTAGTTTAACTAAGCTCAGTTTCACATTATGTTATAGCTTACTTTTAATTACCTAAATGACCTATCGGTGGTTCAATAGAATTACATGCTCGCTGACGACACTCAGTAATATACTGTGTGGCAACTGTTTGCTTAATTTATAAATAGATATATCTAATCTACACTAACTAACTAACTAAGTGTATTTACTAATAGAAGTAATCGGTCTTCACCTCTAGGCAAGAGTTGGACGAACACCGTGTGGTTTTAGTAAGTAGGTACTTAAGAGCCCCCTCCCCCACCCCAGAGTGGATCAGGAAACCAAGAGGAACTCCATACGAGTTCATTGACAAATCCGTATGCCCACCCTAGGGCAGAGAACATCTATGAGGACTTCCACTCGAGAAAAACAAGGTTATTCCGGGCACAGAACAGATTATCTCTCCTATGTTTCCTAGGTACGTTACGTTAAAACTAAAAATTACCAATAAAATATACAAGGTCAAACTTAATTAGTCATGACTGCTGTAGTACATTCATTGATACTTATCACGTCTGCGGAGTTTCGCTAAATAATTTAATATAGCGCAGGTCATATCCAATTAGTTAGGGAAACTCCTGTAGAGATGTAACTAACCGGTGGTATGGGATATGGTGTGGGCATCTCGCAGGCCTGTCTTATTATAATATCCGACATTCTAGACTTGACACAAATATCTTCAATCCAGCATCCCTCCTGAAGCTGGCCAGTATTCATGTGATAAAACCGGCCGATGCCGCTCTTGATGCCCTTCTCCCAATGGCCTTCGTATCTGCACCCGTTTTCTGTTTGCGGCCAGATAGTCTCGTTAGTAAGGACATTAAAAATAAACAAGTATCAAAGTGTGTACGGTTTACGAAAGAAAGACGAACGTATGCAAAAACCTAATTTGCGTACTAGGTGTGCCTACTAATAATGTATGTTATTTTTAACCCATGATGTGCTTTGTGCATTTAGGGTTCCTTTCTGCTGGACAGAGGCGTCTCCGATGGCACGCCATTCAGCTCGATCCTCGGCTACTCTCATCCGGCTGCAAGTCAAATCTTAGGCACAACTCGTCAGAGTTATTACCTATACCTATATTTCATTGGGTAGCTACCTTGTACTAACGTATTATACAATAAATATTGCCTAACTAGTGGCTACTAATGCTGTTAAAAAAGTCTTATTTTGTCGACTGTACCACGAACAATGTGTGTATCGTTGTTATCGTGGGAACTTTATAAAATGTTCTGTTGAGAGAACAAAAGAAGGCAATTTTAAACTAGGTAGGTAGTCTGGGTAGGTATGTATGGCTGCGTTTATTAAGCCGACATCTGTAGCCTCTGTAGGTCGCATGTGGTGCTACTTCCGGTGTTTACACAGGACTTTGGAACACGTGGTTAGAAACGCGAGGGTTTGAAGTAGGTAATGATAGGTATGAAATGAGGCTATCAAATCGAAGATCTATAAGTATCTACGAGTATCTATCTAAAGGAATATCTTCGGCGACACGCCTCATTCGGCGCAACTGTGTGAGATTGACTTTCGCACTGTGAAGCAGGTTTGACTCCCGCACGGAACATTTTACAACATAGGTTCCAGGTTTTTGTAGATGTTATTACCTATTTGTGAAATCTGTTGTGTCTAGTTGTAGAAAAAGAGACAAAATTCTTCAACACTAATATCAGGTAGTATAGATTGGTATTCTAGACTTACCTAGTAGAAACAAACCCAAGCCATCTCTCACATCATTCTTCCAATAGCCGGCGTAAAACGTGTTGTTAGCGTACCACATATTTCCGTAACCACATTTCTGGCTCTTTTTAAAGAACCCTAAGTAAACATCTCCGTTTTCATAGTACATCCAGCCGGGGCCTTCCATCTTGCCTCGAACCCAGTCG
Source organism: Apamea crenata (assembly GCA_949629185.1). Classification (NCBI taxonomy): domain Eukaryota; kingdom Metazoa; phylum Arthropoda; class Insecta; order Lepidoptera; family Noctuidae; genus Apamea; species Apamea crenata. The sequence continues at coordinate 15,990,872 of OX451357.1, forward strand.
CCCCGGTACACGAGTCTATACGTGTCATTCGACTGACGCTTACTGAGTAGGCCGAAACCGTGCCTGAGGATGGAAAACAGCTGGATTAGTTGGTTGTCTACAGAGTTAAGCGGACGTAGAACTTTCAGTTGACGTCATTGGTTGAAGTATATTATGTAATTTTAACAAGGTCCTTTGCGTGGTGTTTGACAAACGTAATCCTTAAAGAGTGGACTAAAGCCATTGACTTTTATTGGTTTTCTCCGTCGCCCATCGCATTTGCCAGACCTTGCATCAACTAACTTTTATTTTTTTTCGGAATTTAGATAACTTTTACAGGGGTAAATTTCAACTCCAAAGAATTGCCGTTGTATCGATGGCAAAAGTTAGATCGATTCATGTCCCCTGAATTTCTATAGACCGTCTAAAACTCTAAATCAATGTACTTTCATTAAAATGGCAAAGGTGCATGAACCATAAACATTGATTAACAAAACTTCACCTATTATGTCGCGGCCCGTAGCTTATTAACGGCTTAGCTCAAACGCTATGCTTGGCAGATTTACTAAGCAGACCGAAACCGTGTCTGATGTTGGAAACCGCTAGATTAGTTGGGTATCTACAGATTTTAAGAGGCCTGTGATCGTCTACAAATGTGGAACTTTCCAATAAATTAGTGAAGGGAAATTTTGCTACTAACAAACACTTCACTTGGTTGATAAATTGATGGTTCTTAGTAGTATGTAGCTGTAGGTAGGTTGTTTTTCTTGCATAGCTTTTGCCAGATTCAAGAGGGCGGTGCTGTCAACTATTGATCGTCTTTCTCTCATAAACAGGTGTTCTTATTGGGAACAGCACCCTAATTGCGTAACACACAATCATGTGTCATGATTGTGTCTGCTCAACAACGTAAATAACGCAATGAATGTTGTTGAACTGTCAAAATGAAACCGATTCCGATTGATTGTGTGTTACGCAATTAGGGTGCTGATCGAAACACATACAGTCACGAACACCAATATGTCAACACTTGGCAACTTTCAATTGCGATTTTTTCGTGAAATAACAAATGCAACGTTGTAGGTAATACGACACATTACATAAACCTATGAGTTCGAAAATGGTATGTTTGTAACAACATAACATTTCATTAAAAAATAAAGGAGTAAATCGCTTTTGAATAAAGCCGAGTGTATACATACTTTTGCTCGTGACTGTACCTATTAGCGTTTCAATTTAAACATAGAACAGCGCTAGGACTACCAAGATGACGACTAATGGAGAAGTATGCAAGAAAGAGACATTGCGCTGACCCCAAATAAATTGGGATAAGGGTAGCAGAATAATGATGATGATGAACGGCAGTAGGTATTCTATATGGTACTTTTAACTAACCTATAACCTTGATACCAATCACCTTCGTACAACATCCCGCCGATCGTTATAAACCTTCCTTTGCCTGTGGACATTTGCTTTCATAATTTATGCTTTGTTGTCTGCCAGATACAAACTACATTAAATTTTAAATGGCAAAAGTGCCCTAATATAAAGTAGGTAACTATTAGGCAGACTTAGGTACCTAAGTAACTAACAAGAAAAATAGGCATCAGCTTCAGTACCGACGGGCTTGTACCTACAGGTAAGTGTACCTGACGAGTCGGGCGTTTGATGGTCGCAATGAACGATGGGTCTGAGCCTTCCTGCCCCCTGGCTGTCACCATTTTTGTTGTGACAAGCCGTATGCCCGATGGCATTCCCAACTTCCATACAAACTTTCATCTATACTGTAACTTTCACCGACATTATCTAGGTAAGTATACCTACTGTAACTTTCAGCGATAGCACTTGGAAGTGGTGAAGGGTGGGCGTTTTTGGGGGACTGTCTTTTGTAATTTTGACGTTCAAAAAGTGCTGATTCTCAGCCTAATTTGAATAAATGACTTTTGATTTTTATTTTTGACCTATTTATTCCCTTCAGGGGATTAATGTTAAAACCTCAATGCTCACTTTCGTTTGTGCAAAATTGCATGCTTCTAGACCCAGAGCTTTAGCCTGTGCGATGTCTGTCAGTGAATTAATTTAGGAAGTGGTGAAGGGTGGGCGTTTTTGGGGGACTGTCTTTTGTAATTTTGACGTTCAAAAAGTGCTGATTCTCAGCCTAATTTGAATAAATGACTTTTGATTTTTATTTTTGACCTATTTATTCCCTTCAGGGGATTAATGTTAAAACCTCAATGCTCACTTTCGTTTGTGCAAAATTGCATGCTTCTAGACCCAGAGCTTTAGCCTGTGCGATGTCTGTCAGTGAATTAATTTTAAGTGCGATGCGATGCCATGTAAGCGTGTAACAAAGACATTAATTTTATTGTACCTATCTTAAATCTCTTTGCATTTTACCTTCCTTCAAATCGCATTTCCATTCGCCAAGATAACTGTCGAACCTTGACGTAAAGATAGCGTGACGAAGACCATTCTTTCTAGCTTTCTTGTCGGCCGTTACCGACAGTGGCGTAAAAGCTCGTGGGTGGTGATAGTATGGCATGGTGGTTCAAAACTGAGGTGTAAAATTAAATATGTATTAATAAAATACTAAGCAAAGGATGAGTGTGTGATTGAGTACAAAAATGACACTGACAGCATTGTTTTTTTCCTGTTCTAATATTTTCGTGCGTCAATGAGGTTTTTTTGTAACAGCTGCAGTCGCAAACCTGATCACTAGAGGTCGCCCCATGTGACTAGGAAGAGGAACGTCCAAAATATCGATCGTCACTTTTTATGCTCTTTCGGCGCTATGACAAAAAGCAAATACTTACTAATAATAAAAACACAAATTCAAACTTAACTATTCTTTTAATTACATACAATACATATTAGTTCACTACATAAATGCTTTATTGTTTGCCATGCGCCTTCTGCAAGCCTCTGCTGAGGTCAATCAGCTGTTGGTAATGCTCCCTGAACCCTTGCAGAGCTAACTCCTGCTGGCTTTTCATTGAAGAGTTGCTAACGATGTACTTTTCTATACATTCTACGCATTTGCTGTCAAGCTGGATGTCTTCCTCCGTGAGGGTCTCGGGTTTCGTCAGCTGCACTGGTGTGGGTAGTATCTGTAAAGTAGCATGTATTGAGTAACACACTAGTAGAAGCTCCGTCGAGAACGAGAGTAGATGATTTGACGACATTAAGAAATGAAGTTTATTTTCAGCAAAATAAAGTGCAAATTTGGATGCAGATTACAGACACAAAACAGTTATTCGGTAGTCCTCGAGCGCGCTTGCGCGAACACTGTCAAAATCATGACGAGAGTGATTGATTTCCTGTTGTTATTTCATAAGTAAAAATCAGTAAAGGGTTTGTTTATTTTCAGCTTTCAGAAATTGAGTGAGAGTGTGGGAAAACTTAACAAATTTGACAAAACACACTCACTTGTTGTGCGATAGTTCGAGCTACATCGCCGTTTGCCACATCGCCATGAATATCCTGCCTTAATGCAGTTAGAAGTACTGCCTCCCTGACGGTACCGCTCTGCAGTAATTCCAGCATTAATTTGTCCATGCTCTGGTGCCAGGTCAAGTAGAATACTAGCGGACCGAAATGGCGAGTTGATCTGGAAAATATGAATATGTTTTGATTTGATATTAGCCACAAAGGTTTGTACAAAATTGAAGGCCTGTGTATTGTGGGGATGGCAGGTTGTTATCAACATTTTCCAGTGTAAACTAGACATTAAATGAGTACTATTTTACTCGAAAAATAAAATAATTAAATAAAATTGACCACCATTTTGTCGTCAAAATGGCGCCGGATCGGTTGGTATCTTCTTAGCTTGGGCGGCAAGTAATTGCGATTTATCTGTGATATTTTTCTTGTTTGTGTGTGAAAAAATGTGCATAAAAATGTTTTACAACTGTAGAAATAGTTCCTCACCTCAAAAGCTCATACTTGCTCTTGTTATCAAGATGCTGGTATGTAATGCTGGTCACCTTCTGGTATGAAGGCTCATCAGGTTCGTACTGTACACATGCACGGTCCAGTATAAACTCATACTGTTCTCTGTCCAGTAAACTGTTGAACTTCTCCTGGTTACTGAACATCACTGGTTCCCTTAATTTACGACCATGGAGCGGGAAATAAACCTGAAATTGAGATAGGGTTAGGCAATAATTTGGTGAAATTTCTACATACTTTTACTTGGATAAACAAGTCCAGTTTTTTGGGGGAGGCAGAGATTAATCTTTTAGACAGGAGTCCTGAACTCCTAACCCATTAAAAGTGGGCCTAAAAATGATATTCAATGTACCAAAGATAGTACCCATCTGTATCCTCTTTTAGCCCCAGTGAATATCATATGGGATAAGAATGAAAATTTTGAAGAATTTTAGGAACCCAGTGGTTTCAATTTAAAAGGCTTAACGGTATCCCAGCAGGCCAATTCTCGTAATTTAAAACATTCAAAATCTAGTTGCAGTCTCATCCCACCGACAAACAAATGTCAAAAGCTTGTCAAAATGTAGGGAAATTAGAGGTATTTTTGACAGATTGAGACTGTGAACATACTTAAAATTACAAGAATTGCCCCTCTGGTCTTTCTTTGCAGGTTTTTTAGCAAAAAGAATAAAGATGTATACCTGGTTCAATCTTTTCCTGACATCGTGATCGCAGCTACGAAGAAAGCCATCGGGATCCCTGTCAAAATCCATTAAAATAATTAGGTTTGTAAACAATGTGCATTTATTTAAGATAACATCACACTCAATATTATTTGAAAATTTTAATGGTGTTTAAAAAAAAAAAGTCAAAACAGTAAAGGGAGTGTCCTTTGTCCTGCAGTTGGACATTACGGGCTAATATTATTTTTTTTAACACTTTTGTTTCTTACAATGTGGTGAGGAACCAATTTTTAAAGAGAACTAAGCTTACCGTTCAACAATAAATCTGTGTTCATTGGCCACACCAAAAGTGATGTCAGTGAATATGAACTTAGCTGTATCATACCCCACCAGAGCCGGGTCTTTGGACAGAATGTCTTCAATGTGTTGTTGGATCTAAAAATTGTAAGCAAAACTTTGGAGAAACAATCATGGCATTCTATTAATTTATTACTCTACTAGCTACTGCCTGCAACTTCTCGTGTGAAATTTCTTGTTCTGTGGGGCGGGATAGGTCGGACCTATGCCTTCGCATCCCATCTGCCCCACCCGCACTATTACTTTGTTTTTGTGCTCAGTGTTCTTTTTTACTTATTATCTTTGGTTCGGTTCCTAAGGGCATAATTTTAAATAGCCCCCTTACCTTACCTTCTGCAAGATTTGGGCTATCAAAAGCAAAAAGATTTTTTCAAATCCACTGGTTCGTTCCAAAGATTAGTGCATTCAAACAAACTCTTCAGCTTTATTACTAATATAAATTATAAATATAGATAGGACAGTGAAATTATCTTGTAATCTTGTGCTTCATAGGCATGAGACATCAACATAGATACCAGTAGGGCCAAAGAAATCAATAAAATAATCATTTTACTAACCTTTACAACAGGAGGCATTTGTAGCAATCTATCAGCCCTTTCATTGGCTTTAGCAACTTCTTCTTCAAGTTCCTCATTTGTTAAGAATTTGTAAGTCGGTGTCTTTAGAATGCTTAGCCCTTGGTTGGTCCTTTTACGAAATACTTTGTTGTAATCGGGTCGAGTCAATCGTTTTAATAAAATTTGAACATTTGATGAGAAGAACTTTGGAGCTGGGTCTTGTTCTCCATCTGAAAAAGGATAATCAGAGAAATTGATAAAATTGTTTGGAGTTTTTAAGCTTTTAGACCAATAAATCTAACTATTGGTTACGTGAATGGACTTACCGTAAATGGATGGAACTATGCTCAACTTGCGGCATGATATAACGAGTATTTGCGCATCTGTGATGATGTTCCTTGGATTGTTTCGTGCTAGTTTTCTAAATATAAGCGACATTTTAATCTTTTACGAATCTTTTCTGGATCCTAACCTAACAAAATAATGTTTATTTTATTTTTTTTAACTGTGAAGTGATTTCAGATTTCAGAGTTTGAATTCAAGTCTTTTGAAATCAATTGGCTTTCATTCTCGCATGTCGTACTAAGCTCAATGTCAATGTTTGTCAAAGTCCTTTGTCTACGGCATGGCAAAACTAGTGAAGTGCAGTGATAATAATCTCAAAAGGTTTTTTTTTTAGAAGTTGCAACTCTGTGGGCTGTGGGTATATACCGTACATACTAATTTCAATTTCATGGAGTAATCCTTTATGGTCTATGTGCTCTGTGGAGTGTGGGGTAAAGCTATTTGTCAAAATAATATTTTGTCAATGTCAAAATAGTACTGTGTTTTGTGTAAATTATTTTACCCCAATTTGTGGAAAGATATCGTAATAAACTTTACTTCGAGGGTAAAACAACATCTTAATGACTTATTATTTTTATCATGGCCAAAAGGAAAGCAGCTGTAAATGATATCATTTATGAATTGGACAATGAGGACATCGTACTCAGCAGTGAAGATGAGGTTAAAGAACCCAAAATAAATCGTTTGGAGACGGTAAACAGTACAAACGCTACCTCAACTGACAAAGAAAGTAATGTAAAAATTTGTTTAGAAGTGTCTGATGTAGATAAGCCAGGCGAGGACGTCAGTGATAACACGACTCCACTGACGATGCATAATGGAGGGAAAACGCTGAGCGACGTATCTGTTGAAAATAGTCCAAAAGGTACTAGCTCTCAAAAGGCAGTTGATGAAGTAGATAGCGTCAAAAAAATTGGTAGCGAGGGTTCGAAAACCACTATACTGAACGAGGATATTGTAATAGATTCTCCCGGTAATAGCGATCTAGGTGTGGAGGGCTGCGAAAATAGAACACCCTTAGTAACAGTCCGGTTTAAAGATAGTAAAATGGCAAGTAATTACAAGGAACAGGTGAAAGCATTCATGTTAAAATTGATCAAGCTTCATGAAGGAGAGAGTTTGGGGTCTGATTCTGAGACAGATGTAGAACTTGACATTTGGCCTGAAGACTTAATTGAACCGGAATTAAGTGAAAATATTGTTGAAACAAAGGAAGAAAGTAATTTGTTCTTTGTGGACACTGATCCGTGTGCTGACCGGCCCAGCATGATACCTAGATACAGTCAGGTAAGTGCTACCTTATATATTTGTAGTTTTAAAACATAGTTATAATACCTATTTGGGGAGAGCCCTTTGCCCAGCAGTTGGACCATTCAAACTAACAGTAACAGTATAATATTTTACTTTATCATTATACCATCAGAAAAATATTCAAAATCTTAGTAATTCCTTGTTCTATTAACACACCATACCTTACCAGTCCACTTTTTACAGCTAAATTGAACATTCTATTTCTATGGCTCATAAATCAAGATATTCTACATAATAGTTTTCTTTATACATATTATTAAACTGCATTTTATGTTGGCATGATATGAATGAACATACACATCCAGCTTTGGTTTTGGTTGTGGGTGGAAAACTGCCTCATTGATCTGATAAGACTAATTTACTTGCATTGATTGTAAAATTATTTTGAAATAATTTAATAAAATTTTGGTAAGGGCCAAATTTTATTGTATGGAATTGTATTTCATAATGAAAAACCACTGTAAAACCTCAATCAAATGAAAGATTAATTTATTTATTTGTGGTGTGGTTAACAGATATTGTTAGTAAAAATTTTAAAAGTACCTACAAAATACCTCTAGGACTCTATCTATAGGGGTGTATATTAACACCCTAGAGGTATGTTGTAGAGATAAGACAAAAGGGTGTATATTTGCATGTATCTAAATTGCATCTACTATTACTTTGATTTACCCAAATGCAAAATACATACATTGATGTGGAGTTGCGGACACCAGCCCGTATTACCTATTACTTTGACTTAAAAAAGCCATTGTGTTGTTTTCAGGCATCATCAACTGTCATAACAAATGTCCCTGACAAGGTAGCAACCCCTCCGCCACTACGGAGAGGGCCATGCTGCTTCAACTGTGATGGCAGTCATCAACTCAGAGAGTGCCCATTGCCGAGAGATCACGCTAGAATAGCAGAGAAAAGGAAAGCCATGAATTCACTTAGAGTTGGGTAGGTTATCAATGATAGAACTCCTCTCTCTCTCTCTCTAAAGTCCTCCAGAACAAATTTCAGCCATGGCAACCAATGTAGCGGTGGCCAGCCTCCGGCGCAGGAGATATTGTAGAACACAAGTGTGTGCACAGTCACAGGTGCACTCTCTCTTCCTCTTAGTCTCTCTCTTTCTCATAGTCCAATGGGATGGAAATACAACAAAACCAGAGAGAGATTAGGCGCAGGACCAACGGCAATTTTGAAGTAGCAGTCAACTAAAATAGTGGGCATTGCAAACTTTTATTGTGGCATTATGTAAAAAAAAACAATATGAAAAGTTTAATGTGCTACACAATTGATTTTCTTTCAGATTTTTGAATGGCACAATAAGAAAATTACAGAGAGGAGTATATTTTAATGTCACACCTGAAACTTAGTTTTTCACTGCCCATATGTTGTTTTGCAGAAGATACAATATTAATAAAACTAGTGTTTTATAATATGATCTGATGATTCAACAATAATTGCAAAATAATTATTTTATAGTTAATAAATGTTTATGTATCTCCAATTTCAGACGATACCATGTAGAAGATGAACAGAAATATGGGCATCTAATACCTGGTAGAATATCTGGGGAGCTGCGTCATGCCCTAGGACTAAAGAGGAATGAGTTGCCTCTTCATATTTACCGCATGCGGTTACTGGGATATCCTCCTGGTTGGCTTGAAGAAGCCAGGATATCTCACTCTGGCATCACTATGTTTGATTCAACGGTAAATATATTTAATATAACATTTGATCTCTGAATCTGAGATAATAATCAAGTTTTGGAATAACAAAGCCAATGTTATTCATGACAAAGTTCAAAATCCAAAAACAATAAAAAATATTAAGACCTTTTTATTACAAATGATCACTTAATTAAAAATTAACTTAGAATGCATAATGCTAAACTAGTTAAGTAGTTGAGGTAGTGGTGATGTAGCTATTGCTACAGTCTAGGGCGGAAATGCATTCAATTTCCAGGCAGAAGTGTCTGGTGTTTGCCTACATCTTTGGCAAATACAGGGTGGCAGGGACATCGACGCGCAAACTGTACCCATGAATCCAGCACATGATTCTAGACACTGTCATTTTTCATCGGATATTTAAAAACAACAGCTGTTACATACAAAAGAGCAATACCTGCAACGTCTACGCGTCCAGAATCATTTACTGAATCCATAGTAACGCGTCGCCATTCTGTATGTTGTGTGTGATCTTAAGTGAATAACTTGAATCCTCTCCAGGGTAACGCCATATTGGAACCTGAGGAGGAAGAGGGCGAGGTCACCGAACCTGGCTGCAAAGACAAATTCGACATCAAAAAGATACTTGACTTCCCTGGGTTCAATGTACCAGCCAGTTCGCGGTACATAGAGGTAAGATATCTTCAATAAGGTAATTCAACAGAGAACTAGGTGCGGTCACTCGGTTTCACCCGCATAAATGTCAGCAGCTTGAATATCATAAGGATTGTGCCAGTCTGTCGTGAACGTGGTACGACAGGCGGCTCCCCTGGCGTCATCTATCATAAGAAGACAGACGCCACGCAATCATCGATGCTAGAGTGACTGTCATTAGCCAGTGTCACTCTTATCCGATATACAAAACAAGACAGCGCACTTGCTGCGCCGTCATATGTATTGAAGACCTTCTTCAAATGATGTGTACGTTAAAACTTCCAGGAGTCGCAAGAGTTTGGTCTGCCGCCGATGGCAGAGCAGGACAGTAAGATGACGATGCTCCAGTTCCTGGCCCCCAACGCTATGAAGGCGTACAAGCGCAAGAAACTCACGTTTTTCCCGTCGGCCTCCGGTAACAACACGCTCGAGGGACAAGCAGAGATGGAGCTCGATAGTGGAGAAGGTGAGTTGCGGTTACTGTATTTTCTCCAGCAATGAGATAATACGACAGTAAAAGTTAATAGCTGCCTCATTACCTTAGTAGCATCAAGGGCAACCGCTGAGCTTTTGGGTCCTCGGTTCGCGTCGTTTTTCTATAAGGATTTTTTCAGTAGTATACCTGGAGTCTGGAGTAGTGCCTGGTTGAAAGCAATAGGATCGCTCCGTATTACATGAGACTTAAACATACTGAAATATTTATATATTTTTTTAAAGAAATATTGTATTGTATTGCAATTTTATTTTGTTCTTTAATTGGAAATATCTGGCATTAGTCCGTTCGCATGTATTATATATCCCAGTTATACAGGGAAACCTATAATTGGCCATAATAACTGTAACACGCATGCATATTTTGTAAAATATTTTTATGTATCGCTGTTGGTTACCTAAATAAATAAAATAAAAAATACTGGTGCAATGTGGGTGATCACTAGCACATAGGCGTGTCACTATGTCTGTTCAATAAACTTCAATTCTCTTTTTTTCGTTCCTTCAAAAGTGCCTATGAATGTTCTCATACCAACCAACTTATTTTGTCTCACTGCAGTGTAAACGCCTCTTTTCATACGGAGAAGGCAATGTGCACGACTAAAAAAAAAAAAAACTAAAAAAAATTCTAGTTTTTTTTTTTTTTTTTTAATTGCCCCTCCCTAGGAATTTCTCCCGTGTCGTGGGTGCGTTTACAGACATATAAACTCACATACACAAACAGCCAGACCCGGAACAACTAATTGTAGGTCAATCGAACCCGCGACACGCAGCGCAGCAGTCAATCGCTTAACCACTGCGCCAACCGGGCCGTCAAACTTAACGTCACTTTATTTATGCTATAATTCCAGAATTAGCAGAATTCCCGTCCAACCCCCCGCTGCCGGACGAGGCCCCGCCGCCGCCGCCGCCGCCGCCGGCGCTACCTCCCCCCCCGCTAGACATGCCGCCGCCCCCTCCGCCCGCAGATGACAAGCTGGAGAGCTCGGGAGATGACGTCGAAGTGATAGAGGTCATCAAGATTGGGGACATACCCATTCCTGTCACTGATGTTATTAATAGTGATCAGGATCATGTACGTCATGCCATTGATTTCGGGGTGATTTTTCAATATTCAAACAACTTTTATCTGAAGACTAAATATTGCGGTTCGGTAGCTTTCATAATAATATAATAATGACAATGGTGCTAATTCATAATAATATGTCAAAATAAAATGTGAAAGAACTTGTTATAATTATTCTTTAGATAAAAGTATTCTTTTTATTTTATTTTTTTGAAATTTTCTATTTTCGTCGTTCAGCTGAACGTCTTTTGCTGGAACTCCTTATCTTCAAAATATTGTGTTTATTATTTGAAAAACCAAGTACAGCTTTAAGTAATATTTCAAGTTGAGTTTTACAGAACAAAGGTTTAAAAATGACCACCAACCGACAAAACTATAATCCATAAAATGTCTTAAAATCTTTCAGGACAAATCCCGAAGCAATGGACGCGGCAGTCCAAGCTTAGACGATTTAGAAGAAAAGAAACGACTGTTACTAAATGCATTAGAGACTAGTACGGCAAACACGTCCATTATCAGTATACTGGACAGCACAGAAGAGAATGTAGAAGATAACACTAGTGACGATATTGACGTAAACATGGACACTGCCAATGTTGACGAAAATCTGAAAGTAGAAGATGATAGTAAAGAAGTAAATGGTAAAACTGACGCTGAAAGTAATCACAATACTAATCCAGACAGTGCAATGGTAATCACGCAAGAAGAACTTAAATCTGACGCCACGACTAAAGAAACTCAGGATGGAGCCACGAGTACAGAAGAAACTACAAGTGAGTCAACAGCAGAACCATCAACTGAACCACAAACTTCTAAAACAGTTGATGAAGAAGGATCTACATCTTCATCAACCATTCCAGAAGTTAATGACAACGAGGATAAAACAAAAGACAGTGTATCTGACGTCCTCGGCACTCCTGAACCAAAACCGGGCCAAGTAAAGGGAACGCTGTTCGGAACACCAGTCATGAACATCGCTTCCCCATACCTAAAACTGCCCACTGACGACAAATTCGCTAAAGACATCTGTGACGTCATCAATTTTGAAAATCTACCCAACTCCACAGGAAAGTACAAGAAAATAAGTGCATTACTCAAAAAGGTTAAAGGTGAAGTGGACAGGATACAGGAATCATGATAACCACACACCCCTGCGCGGGGCAGAACTGTTCTAAGTTTTATAATGCAAAGTGTTTGCACGGGAATGAAGTTAGAGAGTAATTGTAAATTGAGGTAACGTATTTTTTATACTACTCAATAGAATAACTCCATTTTTGGATGAGAAGCAATATTTTATAGGTATGTTTTGATTAAATAGTTGTTTTAAGTTACCAGTCGCTGGTGCGTTTTTAGCATAATCCGTTGTAAGTACATTTTAACCATGTTTTAGCTAGACAATTTTCACGTTCATATTGACAGAGTTCGCATTTTGCAATGTTAATGTTTCTTTTATCACACAAATACATACAGTTTTGATATCATTGCTTACTTTATTCAGTTTCTGTGTCTAAGTTGAATTCTGACTAATCGGACTACCTACGAAATAGTCGAATTAAACTAAGCGCACATTACAGCCGCCGTGGGCCGCATTGCAAAATTGCGCCAAAGCACAATATGAGTCGCGACGGGGCGCGCCGCAACGCACTAAAGCACTGTTGTTAGTGTATCGACTTGGAATCTAGCACAATTAAAGGACGAGCTAAGGTAAAGGAAAGCGTCTACCACTAGTAAAAAAGCAGGTTTCGTGGAAAGGTGAATAAATGATGAACTTTTAGTTATATTGAACTTTTAAGTTCTTTTTTTGTAATACTGGAGCGTTATGACAGAAATAACTTGATCGAAGTTGAAGGCCAAGTGGATATGATCTTCCTTACAATCCTACACCGGAAAATTTCAGAAATGTTAAGTCTAGCACTGATCTAATAAGTTAAACCCACACACACCCTTACAATAATGTACTTACACCACAGGTACCTGTAATGAAAGAGAGACTTGTTCTCTGTTTTTATGAAAAGGAGCATCACTTGTTTAAGAATTTCTCCCATAAGTCTTCAGATTTTAAATGAATAGCACATAGACGAATTATCGAGTTTTTTTTTTCTTCGGGAAGCTTTCCTCTACAGTTTACGTCTTTGAAGAGCTTTGGGAAACACCATGTATTGCTGCAGTCAACAGCTGAGCAACGGGGCATAATAATTAATGAAGTAAAAGAAGTCGCTTGTTTACAAAAAAAATATGGATGACAGCTAGCTTTTGTAGCTGTCATCCATATTTTTTTTGTAAACAAGCGACTTTTTTGCGACATTAATGCGCTTCCTCTTGATATCAGGACGGCCACCAGTCGGTATGCATTTAAGCGGAAATTGCAGAGTTATTTTCAAAACAAATTTAAAAAATAGCGTAGAGTCATCTTAATACCTCTCTTCCTTGATTTTGTATATATATATATTATAAGTATATATTATAGTAATAGTATGTATGTGTATAATATAACCTATTTATATACATAGTTTTAAGTTTTTTATCATTGTCCCTCTCAACCAAAGCACCTGCCATCTAATCTCTTCACCACCCTTGGTTGACTGGTAGAGAATGCCTAAGGCATTAAGTCCGCCTTTGTACCTTTTTTTGTGCGAAAAGTTTAAATAAATAAATAAATAAAGCTCTTCAAATAGCTATGATAGTAGCGACATCTGAAGTGAGCAAGTGGCAGTTTTTATCCCCATTGTGACTACAATTTCAATCAATGAGGCTCGAGCACATTTTTGGCAGGTCGCGCTCATCAGCCTATAGCAGTCCACTACTGGACATAGACCACTCCTATTGCACGCCATTCAACTCGATTTTGGGCAACTCTCATCCAGCTGCTACCAGCCATCCTGCGAAGACCATCGCTCCACCTAGCCTAGGGGCGTCCTACCTTACGTTTACCGATTCGCGGTCTCTACTCAAGAACACGTCTACTCCAAAAACGGATTCTACGGCTAATATGGCCCATTGCCACTTCAGCTTGCTTATTCTGTGAGCTATATCGACAACTTTAGTTCTCTGCCGGATCACTTCGTTGCGGATTCGATCCCTAAGGCTGCGGACACGAAGTCAGCGGGCGCGGGGCGGCGGCGGCGGCGGCGCGACCACGCAAATCCCGGTCACGAAGCCAACGAGCAGATCGCGCGGCGCTAGAGCGGCGTAGTGTTGTGTTCGCGAACGGCGGCGGGCATTTTGAAACATCAGTCGTTAAAAAGCAAACAATAAAATGCACAACACTACGTCAGTGTAGACGGGCGGGCACCGCTAGACTGGTGCGCATCCCTCGTACGCCGCTCCCCGCGCCGGTACCTTCGCGGCCAGTTGCATATAAACCTATGCATTAGAACGCGCCGCTCGCCGCAGCGCCGCCGCCGCCTCGCGCCCGCTGACCTCGTGTCCGCAGCCTCAGAGAGACTCCAATAATAGTCAAGGCCAAGTATAGCCCGTTTCATAGCTCGCTGACCGACCTTGAATTTATGCACCAGCGGTACCGTAAGTGTCCACGTTTCGGCTCTGTGAGTCAAAACTGGCAGGACGCACTGATTGAGACTCCGACTGCTAAGCAACGCTTTGCATTAATCTTCCTTAATTACTTTCGCACATTTTGTATGGACCTTTGCACACTACAGACTCGCCGCAGGGCAACGCACTGGCGGATCGCTCGCCAGGCGTATTTTTGCGGCCGCTGTAATGCGCAGCCATGCGGCCCGCCTCTAGTGTAAAATGTACGAAAGGATGAAAGAGGATTTTTGCAATGCGTTGTGTCGTGGCGCGTCCTTATCTGCACTAGCCTTTATAGGTCAGTAATTAGCAAAATGTCGCAACTACTAGTAACCTAGTTTGATGATCCGTCCAGCAATTATTGCATAAGAATTTTGGGTTTTATTGTCGGAAATAAAACAATTTGTTTCTCAGTTATATTTATTACTCTCGATAAATATAATCTCGATCGGTTTTGTCAAATATAAATACATAATACAATGTGTGATTATACAATGTATAATCGATAGATACAGTAACTCAGAAATAAAATATGGTTGAAAATATTACCCAACCCAAGTGAATTAACTAAAACTATTGGAATATGTTATAGTTCGACTCGAAAAATAAAAAATAACAAAAGTTTTATATGGAAAAAATAATCTCCTTGTAAGTGTTCGTATGATATGACGTACATTAGTGGTATATTTTATTTTTCTCATCTCACTTTTATACTAAGTGTAACTCAAGCAAAAATAATAAGAAAATTGCAAAGACTTATTAATTATTTGCATCAAAGGCAAAGTTATGAACAACTTTGAAGGAGGTTTTATCACGATTGAGGAGAAATCCTATTTCCCCAATTAATATACGATATTATGGTCTCGTAAAATGAACTCTTTTATAGCTGCATACATTTGTTTTCGCGGCCTGCGCAACTGTTTGGCATTCGCTAACCAATAGAGGGTTATTATATAATCCAACGAACAATAGCGGGCAGCGTATTGCAGCTTGGAACTATGTAACTGCGAGTCCATTTTTTTTTCGATAACAAATCATGCCACAGATGTCTTTCATCGCGTCAGGTACTTTCAATGTAAACTTGACAACATTTTACTAATCATTAATACTTTATAAGTCAGATCTTTTTTTAGATTCCATAGTTATAGTATTTACTGTGATGTTAATAATATTAGTACAGGAGCTATCGTTAATTTAAACAAAATTATACCAGTTGATATTAAAAACAATGTTAGTATTCTACCAGCAAATGAAACGGTCGCACGCATGTAGTGGTGGAATCAATGCTAAGGAATGATTGAACCAGCGATAAGAAAAATATCGTTAAATGCCATTTCATACCAGTCAGTAATTTATACCAGGTGGCTTTTTAGTCAGAAAAAAAATTGGGCATAAATATTGAGTCGAAGAGACGGAGAAGCCTTTCGCATATTTTTTTTTTAATAATTCAGCAGTTTTATAGGTTTTTTTTTAACGTGTTCAAGCTCTCCTGACTTACAGTTCCACCACGGGTGCACTGACTCCTATTTAGCTGATCGTTTATATGAATAAGTCTGTATAAAATCACTAGAAAACCCAAAACGATAGCTTCCGTGCTGTATTTTCATGTCGTAATAAAAACATACATAGTATTTGTTAAGGTGCATTGAACATGAGTAAAATATCAATGTTCTCTTATAGAACATGTCAAACAAAGAAACACCAGTTTTAGAGCAGACTCACATACTATTGTAGGCTTATATAAGTAGATGAAAACGTTTAGCACCAAATGGTAAATAAACAGAAAATAATAAATACATAAAAAGTTCACAATAAATCAGGGAGCAAAGGACCAATAAATTCTTAAACCACGATAAATTCCACGTTCATAAGAATTATTATTGTGACGCCTCCTATGTATTCTAAATTTTAAATTCAAAGACAAGGCAGCAACAGCGAACTAAATTGTTTACTTTATCGAAATTTTCCAATCGTTTATAATAACCTTATCAGTACATAATACCTATACAAGATCTTAAACATCTACACTTAAGTTGTGATGACGTTCTCGCTGTCCACAACTCGGTGCGGTACATTTCACTATATAATACAATTACTGGAATTCATTGTTTGCGTGACCCCTTGACGTTGGACTCCTTGTCTTATATTCTTGGAGGCGTTGGAGGCGCGCCGTCGTGATCCTGGGGATAAATAATAAAATTAATTCTTTTCTGAACCAATGTTGTGGACAAAAAAGGCTTAATCTAAAAAACTAGCTTTAAAATTGTGAGGAACTGGTGCTAAAAAACGGCATAGAATACCTGTTAGGGGTCACCAAACCCCCAAGATTTACAATTAAAAAAAAAGTCAAAATCAGACTACTCCGTAAAAATGTATGCGTGGCCATACATTAATAAAACAAACAAATATATGCGTAGCCTTGTTTTCGTCGGTAATTAATAAAATCAACGAATATAGTAGGTTACTTTAAAATTAATGTATTTGGACTACTGCAACTACGAAGAAGGTACAAGACGCCAGCAGGTCAAGCTACCCGAAACTGTCAAATTTTCTTAATGAACCTTGAACCTTAATGCTTTAGAGATAAAGTTGAAAATCTATTAAAGAAATTTGACAGATTGTAGTAGCTTGATGTGCTGGCGTCTGTACTTTGTTATAAATTTGCAGTCTATAAACCAAATTGATCAGCGACGCCGACTTCTAGTTTTTTCGCGCATAAGAGGGGACTAACCTGTAGACATACATTGAAAAAAGAAACCGATGTTTCAATCTGTCGTTTTTAATTTTGAACATTATAAGAAGTGGATGTAGTCTGTGCATCTGAATAATCAAGTTTTACGAAGTTAATACCGTTTTAAAGGTCAGAGATCAGACTCGCATGGCCGTAGAGATTATACATTTATTTGTGTTTAATATGTATGATATTCATTCAGAAACAACCGAGACAAACAATAACTTCGGCCCCTTATCGTCTATGTATATTTCCTGGTCTATGCTATTTCATAATAACAATGTTATTGGTTGTTCATATGGTGGAATATTACTAGATGTAAAAATTACTTGGGTAGGTTTTCCATTTTTTCAATAAGAGGCTACTAAAAACACTTGCTAGTCCATTATCTTAATCCTAACTACTTGAAACGAACATAAAGGCTTGTGGCATTCACAGACGCTGCGCAAAGCAAAGAATCAAAAGTGTTGTGGGCACGCGCAAAAAGGTGCATGTTTCCTTTTTTGCTTTGAACTGGTTTTTTGGCTTACTCTTATAATAACATGATTCTCCTCACAGCCAGCGGTAGATGGTAGTCTACTTTTATTTCGATTTACATAAATAAGTACTAATTGACGCAGACTGACAGGAACAAGTAAATAAAATGTCATTACTGACAAATAAGCTTCACCAGGCTGTGTCCTAGATAAAGGTGAGCTTTTTTTTTTTTTTTGTAAGACCTATTCCAAAAGATAAAATTGACAAGGTACGGGCTATGAAAAGTTTGAATACTCTAAAGATAAATACATGGTGGCAGGGATATCGACGCGCAACCTGTTAACATGGATTTAGTAAGTACATGATTCTGAACCAGTAGATATTGCACTTTTTTATGACAAATCAGACTTTTTTTTTATCATAACCTTCGAAAAATTTCTACGTTACCGTCTAGATTCATGTACGGTGATAAATATAGACAACCTGACCCTCTCTAGGGTCACTGTGTCTATATTTACCTTTAAGATGTTGAGTTTAACTGCATAAGTGTTTCAGGCTCAAGGTTAACTTCCAAAAACGCCGTTATTCTTGAAAAATTCAAGTGCATTCGATAACAATCAGGTTTAATTATCGGAACTGGTATCAATTAATTTCTCATGTTCTCAGTTTATCTTAATAGTTTTTTTTTTCTGGAATTTTCTAGTTCAAATTATGATAGAGCAGATAATAGCATAATTATTAAAACATAATTAAATCTTTATTTTTAAAATGAAGTTGGTCGAGAACTCGAGACTGCAAAGGAAATGCATTTTTAACGGAATTCCTACGTTTTGTAAGCTGATCAAACAGGAAAAACAATAGCCATTATTTGCTCCGTTCTTCCGTTATTTGTTTTCGCTGCTATTATCCTTGATGTGATCATTTGTGAGTGAAATGCATAGCAATAGCGACTAACAACACTAACTACGTAACATTTTCGGCGACATGACCCAGATCGAATGTCTGTCCGTCTACTAAGATTTAAAATAAAAAACGTTTTATAGCTTGGGGAACGCCCGGAAAATGCCTGAAATGGACAGAAACTACTAATAGTCCATAATTGTATTTATAATAAAATACGTATAATGACATAATTCTCAAGTTTGTTTAGCTAGGGTAAAAATATAACGATCATTAAAATATTTAACTTGATATCCGTCTAATTCATTCTTATTTTTATAATGGTGGTCAGTGGTTATTTGACATGAGTAGGTAACTTACATTCAGCCAAACAGGAATCGTCAAATAATCCTATTTTATAGAATTAGTGCACAGTTATCATTAATTTAGTGTAATTCGACGTATATGTACCGTAAATCGAATTAAAATAATATATGCATGTCAAAATTAATTAAAATCAAATTATTTTCCAAATAGAAACATATTGTAGGCTGTATGAATCATATGTCCTTTGCCTTACTAACAGTTTGACATTACTGTATTTCATTTTTTCGATTTTTTACTTGATTCATGGTTTTTGCCGCCTAAACGACGACTCGGCTTTTTGACGACGAACTTGAACATGCTTTTTATACAACGTTGCTGTTGTTTTGGACTTGTGGCCCGTGGGTACATTTAAAAATGGATAGAAACCTACACTGTCAATTGCTATCTCGATATTGCAAAGATGAGAAGTAATCTCTTAATTTGGTTGTTTAATTAATGCATGGTTAATCCTTAACCTTGACTTGCCCTATATTTCAGAAAAAAAATTGGAACTGGGTTCTACCTAGTTTTTTGATAATTATTGAAATTGTTATGGGTTTCCTACGATTTGTAGTACAATTTGGCGTATATTTCATTGTTGTTCATTTCAGGCATTTTTTTGTATGGCGGATGGGCATTCCCCTTGAAACTAGTAAACTATACATTAGTAACATTTTTTACTTGAAAAAAAAAAGATAAAACACTAAAAATAGCCATTTTTACATTAGTGTCAAAACACTCAATTAACATTATAAGTCAAATTTTTAATAACTGGTATTGCCTACTCGGGCTCGGACTACAGCTTCGAGCCGGTTTGGCATACTGAACACGAGGTTTCGAAGCCGATGTTGGGGAATATTCTTCAATCAGGGCCTGTTTTAGTGCCCTGAGGGTGGTAGGTGTTGGTCTGCGGCTTCTGACTGCTCTCTAGCTAATCCCAGGCGCGCTCAATCGGGTTGAGATCAAGACTTCTTGATGGCCAAGCCATCACGTTGATACCAACCTCCTGAATATACTCTTGCACGACCGGAGCCGTGTGTGGCCGGGCATTATCATGCATCAGCATCGATCCATCACCCATCTTTGCTAAATACGGCCCTGCATACTCGTTGAGAATCTCTTGGGCATATCTTTGCCCAGTCAGAGTGTCATTTTCTATGGCCACTAACTCTGTGCGACCTTCTGAAGATGTGCCAGCCCATACATGTCCACTGCCTCCACCGTACTGTACTCTTTCTGAGAAGCAGTCTTGAAGGTATCGCTCACCAGGCCGCCTGTAGACACTTCGCCTTCCATCAGAAGTTTAAAGTGAGAATCCAGACTCATCTGTGAACAAAATTCTTGACCACTCTTCATCATCCCACTGTATATGTTCACGGGCGTATCGCAGTCTCGCCACTCGATGCTCTCTCTCGAGTTTGGGGCCACTCGCTGGTCTTCAGTGTTTCAAATTTGCTTCAGCAAGTCTTCTTCTCACTGTACTGTTACTAATGTAGTCCCTTCGGGTCTGAAGAAGCTGTTGCTGGACTTCCAACTGCATTAAGGTGGCGATTTCTCAACACAGTGGAGTCAATATAACGGTCTTCTCGGGCACTAGTACACCTGTCTGCCATTACAAAGTCTCCTCTGATGGTTTTCAGTCTCTTTGTACCTTCGCTTCACCTTCTGGACCGTTCGTAACGTCTCACCCACCATTCTTGCAGTACGACGCATACTGATGCCTAGTTCCAGAAAAGTTATGATCCTAGCACATTCCTCAGATGAAAGAGGCATGAAAAATAAAATGTATGTGCTGTTGTCTAACTTAGCTTTTGTAACAAGACTTCGATCAAGAAAAAACTTGAAAAAAAAAAACAGACAAAAAAATGAATGATAAAACTGTAATTCGAAAAGGATTATTTTAGTTTTTAAAGCTCTTTTTCAGCCATTTCTTAAAAGACGGTTCTCGACTATGAAGTTTTTATACTTATACAAAATTAAACTCTTTTTATTTCGAAAGTACATCTTGTGTACTTAAAAAGTTATTCCAATTTTAAAAGAGTGATACTTATTTTTGCAGGCCAGTGTATTTTGTAAAAATACATAATAGGTTCTGCGCTGTCGGCATTATTAACACAACGCTATAACAAGCGCTTTTATTTAACACAATGGCCGCGTACGGTACATTCAAGGTCTATTCACGAATTGCCTGGTTGGGATTTATATAAGCGGTGGACGATTGCGTGCTACAGTTGACATTATATGATGATATTCGAAAAAAAAAATTCATTTCCTTACCACAAGTATTTATAGTACATTCGATTTTTTTTTAATTGTCTTTGACTATGGTAAGAGTCCAAAAATATGTTGGGACAGCGGCCTTTTCTCTGTGAGAGTGAATTGGCCGTAATCCACCACGCGGGCCCAATGCGGGTTCGTAATGTCTTCGAATTTTTGGCCCTAGGACATGCCTTGCCACAATGTTGTTCCCATGATGTTTTCCCACACTGTTTTCCTTCGCCGTTTTTGAGTGCGAGAGTGTATTATGTTCGAAATCATCTGGCAGACATACACAGGTGAAATGAAAAGTCAAAAGGTGTCCGATGTCATCCGATTTCATCAGAACATTTGTCTGAGGTGACATTATCGATCGACATTTGCGCAGGGGTTATACTTAATTAAGTATATAAACATGAGTGACATTCTATGTTGATAAAACGATGCAAGCGTGACTCAGTATTAAATACTTATTTAAACGCTAGGACCGTAGATTAAACAGTAGGTATGTATTATGTGCATGCCTAAATACATAATTATTTAAAACCATGAAAAATATAAATACAACATAGGTAATTCAATCATTCCCTTAGTTCCATCAATCTTTACCAAGAAAATAAAAATCTTACCTGAGAATTGCGCGTAGGCTTCGCAGCGTCTTGTATCTGGTTGCGGCGCGGACGCATGGCGTACATGGCAAGCGCGAGCGCCATCATGAGGAACATTACCATGAAGCTGTTTGCAGACGACTCGGGCCGCGGGAGCCCGGGCATGGCTTCCAGGCACTCACTGTCTGTGCAGTACGACTGGCCCTGACGGAGCTGGGTAAAA
This sequence comes from Apamea crenata, assembly GCA_949629185.1. Classification (NCBI taxonomy): domain Eukaryota; kingdom Metazoa; phylum Arthropoda; class Insecta; order Lepidoptera; family Noctuidae; genus Apamea; species Apamea crenata. The sequence goes on from OX451357.1 coordinate 16,013,029, forward strand.
GAAAAAGGTTTATGAAAAACTCCATTTATGTATGTAGTAGACGATGAATGTATCGAAGATGGCGCATAGACGCTTTCGATGTTTGTGTCTTCGTATTATGCACTCGGGTGCAGTTTTGTGGAAATAAATTACTAAGTATAAATATATTAATAAACCTACAGTATGGAGTATTTATATGCTCCTTAATCCAATTAAATCGTGTACCTACAAGAATAAACTCTATAATCGAATTCACAGAGATTCCGTGAGCTTGCATCGCAAGTCGACATTTTTATGAATTGTCCGTCCATCTATGTAAGTTATTTGAGATTTCATATTAGTGACACCCATATCATATACAAACACTTTGTGGGCACTGTTCACGGGTTGTTTTATTGAATATTATTATTATAAACTACGCATTGCCTTTTTCAAACTATAGTCTGCATCTATATATATTTATATAAAATTCAAAGTCCTGACTGACTGATATATCAACGCACAGCCTAAACCGCTGGTCCTAGAGACATGAAATTTGGAGGGTGTATTCTTCGTGAAGAGTAGGTATCCAGTTTTTCGAAATTCCACCCCTAAGAGGGTGAAATGGGGGGATTTTGTTTGTATGAAAAATATTATTTATTAGGTTAATAAACTTGAAAATTGGCAAGAATGCTCGCTTAGGTAAGTAATAAAGTTTATCATTATAAGTTTTTCAAAACTACTCCTCAAAGGGGATATAGGGTTGTTAAAGTTTGTGTGGAAGAATTTGAACGCGCGGTCCGGTTAACTCGAAACTCAGTGTTTTTATTTAAGACCAAAAATAAGAATTTATAATTATTATCATTTATTTATTCAGACTACAGATGCGGTCCATTGTGTTATATTATATAGAAACAATTTTACTTAGCCTATGTCAGTACTTAATAACTAAAACAGATCTGGTTCGATCCGCTAACGCCCACACGGACTATCTGCCCGGGCAGCGATCACGTGCAGAATGATGTTGGGACTTTCGTGACAGTCCCATCATCATCACGCGGGCGAAGCCGCGGGCAGAAGCTAGTACAGGATATTACGGTGCGGGGATAGATATAAGACTTCTATGGGTCGGACCTCCTTTTGTTTTCAAGTCTGAGGATATACAGATTATGTATTCAAAAATTACATAAGATACGGTTAGCCATCACGTCACAGAAAAACTAATAAGAATAGCTAGATAAAAGTTGATATCTGAGTAATTAAAATTTACGTATAGGCATTCATTACGTGTACGTTTAATTATTTTAGAATCATTGTCGGAGAAATCCATTTCCTGCGTTTGTTTGTAAATAGGTTCATAAAGGTATTTGTTGGTGTCATGGAATATTTATTCATTTGGTTTGTTGATAAATTACTGAACTTGGAATTACATGAATGACCGGTAACATTTACGATTACTGTAAATATGAATAAAGTTTGGACGTAGATAAAGAAAGAAAATGTATTTCTTTATTTGTGGTATATGTAAAAAAGTCTAGGATTTAAGTAGGTTTCGTCGTGCGGAGTATAATGTAAACAGAAAATTTATTTTGTGCGTATCGAAACATGCCTGTCGCATTATTATCGCAAATTCGCGTGTTTGAGTGAGAATATAAGTGTGCGTTACCCCAGCAAAATAATGTCGGAAATAGTCATTTAAATTTTATAAATAATTAGTTGCCCAGCTTCTGTAATTGTTGCGCACATTTTTTAATTTGTTGCACATATTGTGTTTCAGTTATTTCACAAAAACATTTCTTGCTGGGGTAACGTTTATATAACGTTACCGCAGCCAAACATTTTTTTTTTAATGGGAATGTTGAAACAAATATTAGCTTTATAATTGGTTGTCTCGACGAGGTAAATGTTGCACCTTATTTTGTATTTGTTCTTTCTTCGGCTGCAAAGTTATTCGAGATCCTGCTGAAGTAACGTTTATGGTTTTGCTGGATCTCTGAAAGGGTTAAGCGGATTCTAATCATCTTTTGTATATGTATCTTAGGAATTAGTTGTGCAATAAACGCACACAGAATATAATTATCACAAATCTTCTAAATATGGTAGATTTCCTATTATCATTTCTGTTTTTGCTAACAGCGCACAAATAAATGTCTGCAGCTACCTAAAAGACGAAATTTATTCGTTTAGCACCGCAATGGTGCGCAAAGAAAAATGAGAAGTCCATTCATATTATCAAAACCAGCTTTGCCAAAAGAAATGAGTCCCTTTCCTAAGAGTACAATTTTAGGCATCATCCAAGGTCATTTTGTATTTTCGTCGCATGACTCTTTTGTTTGTGCATTGCAGCTGTCTTCATTGTTTATAATTATGTGCGTATGAGTGCTAAGGTGCACTCAATAATTAAATTGGACGTCTACATGTGCAAAAATAATGCGATGTTAGTCTACTTGTTTTTAAAGCGGTAACTATAAAAATTAAATATCTATGAAATATCTTACATAAATGTATTATTAAATATTTATATGTAGCGGCCGTAACATTTTACAAATGCAGAAAGTTTTAGTAGGTAGAAAGTAGAAAAAAAAACATATTAATAAAATGTGACTAGGAGACCGAGTTGCTCCAGCTTGAATTAACACGGTGTTCAGTCGTAGTCCTTGAATTTTCTGAAGTGTTTAAACACACTAGGACCGTAGTTAGGTAGGTATAAAAGTTTGTGCTCATAATTGGAACACGTTACAAGTTGCAAACTTGCAACACAAGCTTATCGGACGCATTATCATAACATTGCCAGATAATATCGCTCTCAATAACGAAGTCCTGTACACGTCAACTGCTTAGTTTTAAAACAAAAAATATATATATTATACGTAAGTTTATAGGTACGTCGTGTAAGGTAGCGTGGCAAAGGTGACAAAGAACCAATACCATTCTATTGAAACCTGTATCCTTAACTCGCAACGAATTCAACCGATAGTCCAATCCATATTTCGTTTGAGATGCTTTAAATGCATGACTTCGGCGGAATAAAATGTTTATTCGTGATGCTGGAAGATGATTCTTCCACGGACGCCTGTAGGTAATCTCTTCCAGGCGACCTTTCAAAAAAGTTGGAAAACGTTAGGTACTTTGTCTTGAATGATGTGAACCTTCTCGATGAAGATGCATCGTAAGTCATTCAACACTAGCTTGACTCATCTACCGCACCGGATATCTACAATACACAGCGCGGGGATCGTGGATGTGCCTTGAGCCGGCATGGGGATCAATGCTCATGCCTTCTCTGAACGAGATGAGGTCTTTGCCCAACAGTTCACCGTGGGGCATAATAGGCTGGTATTATTATTATCTAACTAATGACGTTCCTAGTCTATAAATAAAAAATCAATCAAATACTTACTAGGCAATAGTCACTAGATAGTCGGCTGTTTGGCAAAACCCCTACTCGACCCATCATTACTGTTGCGTCGTTCGCCTGATTTCTTATATTTAAGTAGCTGTGTAAGATTCATTCATTTAGTCGCTAATAAACACCATTGAATGCGAATTTGTGATTTTAAAACAAGTTTCCCGTACACACGAAAGTGAACCTAAACAACCCCAACAATTACTAAATTGATTGTTTGAATAAAAAACATTTTTATTCAAGTACAAATGTTTGGTGTTTTCAAAATACTCTTATGCACGATTATTGCCAGTGTTTTCATTTATTGTCGTACCGACATGGTATATGACAATCAGCGACAGAATGTGTGCATTGTTTTAAGCTCACTCACGTGCAGTTTTGTCGCGTATTGCTGGAGTAGTAAACAATATTCTTCAGTTGTTGTAGCCTACCAATGAAGACCAAGAATCTGCACTGCAGCCGATCCGAATGTTAAGTTTTCACCTAGATGTTGGAGCATTAATTATCCTTTCTAAAAATGCTTGTTGGACACACCGACGTCATCGAAGATCCAAAATCATGGATATCAGTTCGCAGAGCAAATGCCGGTCTATTCTGTAAAACTAGTATCAGGTAAATGACAGCTTACGTCACCCAAGTTTTCACGGTGGATTGCCACTATTGACGGCTCTCGTCTCCTGTGTTTTCACGGTAAGATTTTTACAGAATAGGTCGGCTGATGAACTAGCAAGTAACACCACGTCATGTCCTCTAAAAAGGTTTTAGTCTGAGAGACCGTAGAGTCTAGAGTAACAAACATCCATCCATCCATCCTTCTATCGTTTTATTGTAAATAGCAGGAATTCAAGTTTCTTCAATTAACAAACATATTTCTGTTAATTACGATTTAGTTTACGATTCGAAATCTTCGATATCAGTTCGCCAGAACAATTAATGCACTAGCGAGTTACACCACCTCATGTCCTATGAAAATGTTTCAGTCTAAGAAGCGAAGCGAGTCTTTGTCATTGCTATTCAAATAGCGAGAATTTAGGGTACTGCAAATAGCAGAAAAATATCCGGTTTACTAAAACCCTAGACGATTTTTGTAAAAGTGTTGCCACTTTAAGTAACACAAGATGTGAACCGTAACCTGACCGATTACTACACTACGTAACAGAAATCTCTCATTTATATAGAAATAAACTAGCCTTTAGATCAGGGCATTGACATCTGTATCCTCGGTAACTGTATACTTACTGCAGATCAAATTGTAATTCTGGCCAGAATGGAAGCCGATCCCGAAAATGCTTTAACCCGTTGTATGTCGTAATTACAGACACAATTAAAAAGCTATTGTGTCTCGCGTAGATCTACGTTCCGACAGATGAAAGGTTAATGGAAAACCTATAAACTTTTTGATCAATATTTTAAAAACTAAATGGCAGCGACCCAGTACAGTAGGCCGGAGGTCAGTGGAAACACTGACCTTGAGCTGGTCTAGTGTAGTACGAACTTTCAACAGAATAAGAGGCATGCTTTTGTAATAGTACACTGCCAGGGCAAGATTCTAATGTTGTTAGTTACGTGAATTCTAATCAAATTCTACAACGGCATAATATAATAAAAATAACGACGAAGTGACTATAGGCAGCTATAAACAACGTTTTCAATTACAACCATGAAAATGGCGGTATCAGACGCGATAAGGGACCCAGTTAACACTTTAATTGTAGGATAGATTTACATGCTAACTACTCAAACACTATCAGTTACGTACAATGTTATGGCTTTCAAACTTAACTTAAAATACGACCTAGATAGATTTTAATAATTGATAAGCTTTAAGTAGGCTAATGGCATGAGTATAAATGTTCTTTTTTTAAAATTCATTCTTTCAAATATACCAACTTAATTTCATTCTTCATTTGGTAGAGAAATCCGGTTAAACTGGAAGTTGACCCCAGCATAGTTGGGAAAAGGCTAGGCAGATATATTTGGTAGAGAAATTATTTTGACTAAAAGGAAGCTTCTTAACCCTCTGCAGCTCACTGAGTAGTCCACCAGACACCATAGATCAAAAAATGTGTATCGAGCTTATTTCATACTTCTTGTTTAAAAAAACAAAATAATAATAATAATATCCCTGGACATTTCACACAGCACCATTTGTCCCAAGCTAAGCAACCTAATGCTTATGTTATGGTAACAAGATGGCTGATAAACTACTTCTATACAATTATTTTTTTAATAATGACGATTTACCATTTAATTTGAAATCAATATTATAATAGATTTTGACCATATAAATAATGATATATAATGACGTCAAAATGGCATCTACTAGTTTACCACGTTAGCAGATTAGTGAAATTCAGATCACATTTAGTAGCAGAGGGTTAATAAATTCTAAATAACAAGTATTACATTTTTTTTTCTACATCTAAAGGAGGTAATGGTTTGTCTTAGTAAGCAATTTAAATATTTTTGATTAATGGTTTCAAGAAAATCATTGTTTTTATACTGATATCATCAAGTTAATACCAACTTTAAGAAGGATATGTGCTACATACCTACCTACTTGTTGTTTTCAAAACAGGGCAATTTTACTCCTGACACATTTGTTGCGGCTTGTAGTTATTTGTTTATCAACTATGTTGTGGGTACGTACATTTATTTACTTAGGACACATATTTATTTCTAAAATGGGTCTTATTTGTGTGTTATGTTAATTTAAATCCAATTATTATAGTCTAGAGTTGAATATTAATTAATGTTCCTTATACAAGTTAAGGACAAAAAGACTTCCTCATAGACATAAATTATACTAGTGTTGATGGTCAAATAAAATGTAGATTTAGATATCCAAACTTGAAAATAGGCTACTGAGCTGTGGCTGGAAGGAGGCATACTATCAAACTCTATTTTTTTTAAAGTCCTGTTGAGAAGATTATTCAATTATATTGCTTGTGTCAGATTAATTTTTATGAGTTTGTTGTTGATTTACCTAGCAAGAATATAAAATGAACAAAGGCACAGGTAGCAGGTACCCTGTACAGCGCCACCTTTGTTTTGTCAGAAACGTTTCAGCATCTACTTATGCATATTAAAATATAAGATAAAAATGGTAGAACCTACCAAACACGACACGGTTGGCGCAGTGGCTGAGCGATCAACTGCTGTGCTGCGTGTCGCGGGTTCGATTCCCGCACTGAACAAATATTTGTATTGCCTACAGGTAGTTGTTCCGGGTCTGGCTGTTTGTGTATGTGAGTTTAAATGTTTGTGAAGGCACCCACAATACAGGAGTTATTGGGGTGTAGTTACTAGGGTGGGGCAAAATTAAAAAAAAAAAAAAGTAAACAATACAGCCTCTGCATCTGCACTATGACTTATTCATAATAGCAGGTCCACACACAAAATTTCACACAAGTAGAATGTGTGGATGTTAAGTTGGAAGTTTGCTAGCTAAACTCAGTACAAATATTTATGTCCATAGACTTATGATTTGTGTGTGTGGACCAGCTGTTATATCAATAGACAAACAAAGAAACTTATTTTTAATTTCATATTAAATATTTACACTACATACAATTATTGTTTTGGATTAACAACCTGGTTGTTTTACAACAATACTGTACTGTTACAATAATGTAGTAAACTACCTACTATGAATGTTCTCAATGAGCATTTTGAAGATATTTTTAATTTATGAGTGATTCTAGATGGTCATGGTAGTATAAAAATGAAAATTCCCTTCATGCAACTAATTATTTGCATACCTACTATTGAATAACTTTAACAAAAAAAAAAAATGTTATTTCTGCAGGCAAGTATGTAGGTCAAATATTAACAATCAATATTTACCAACAAACAATGCAATAAAAAAAAACAATGTTGGTAAACATACACAGAAACAATGATGGGGAGTGGAATATTACGAGCGTAATGTAGACGTGGACGTTACCTACACGGCGGTCCACCCACTTTAATTACATCTCATCACACAGCTTCCAAGGGCAAATAACTCACCAAAGAGATGAGCCGACGCATCGCCATCTCATGGTTCCACAGGCACTCGCAAGGATCCATTTCATCACCCATATCTAAGCAAAAAATTAGCACTTAGAAATCGCTCTGTCGACAATACTTTCTTACTCCCAATTTGTTCTCAACTCGATCGTTTCAATAGTCAGCTGACAAGCAAACCATAATTTATGTACCCAAGGTGATTACGTCAACAGCTAAACATAACACTTTTCCTCCATAACGACGTAAGCAGTAACCACTGAGTAATAATAATCCACATCTTTGTTTTTATTTACAAATACAAAAAACACTGGTCAAGGATTAGCTGTCATGGGTCTACGAAACGAGAAGAGAAAGTTATACAAAATTCTTGGGCGTACCTGCAGCACTACTTAGCAGAACTAAAAACACACTAACTTATGTCGCTATTGTTACTAAAAGTGAATGCAACTGCGTTGGGTTTGATAAATGATAGGAAAATGTTGAAGTCTTGAACACTCTAACACACTGGCGACGACATCTTTTCTACGAGTGCCTGTAGCTTTTTGATTGGTAGTTCTCGAAAGATGATTGGGTGGCAACATCCAATCAACGACGAGTGACATGAGAGTTGACAGCTTTTAAATTTTTAATGTTGCCATATGCCATTATTTCTTATTTGAGTAGTAGAATTATAAAATCGGTTAGAATATGATTTAGTGAAAAGTCATTATATTGGATAAGTAAAAAGTGTAATTTATATTCACCTGAGCAAGTCAAACAAAGTTGGATTTTGTCAGCGAATGGAGTGGCCAAGAACAGCAAGTGATTTAAGCATTTTTTTTAAATTGCGAATCTGGTATTTTGAGAATCTGGTATTCTGAGATCGAGCCGTTTTAGTGTGTCCCTAGTCACTTTAGGAAAGGCAGGGGCTAGATATTTTATAAATAACCTATTAAATTCAGCTTAAAGTATACAAACGCGTTTTGATCAAGTTGAATAAGTATAGACGCCAGCACATTTGATGAAAATTTGACAGTTTCGGGTAGCTTGACCTGCTGGCGTCTGTACAATATCCTGCAGCTCTTTGTTTACCTACAGTTTCAGGGGTGGGATACTCAACTTCAAAGACCAAAACATCAACAATCAAAATATCAACACCATATAATCAACAGTTTAATTTTTCAATGAATCAGAATAACATTAGCTTAAAACATAAACGGTTCAAAATGTCAACACTGATTTATAACATTAATAGTTCAAAAAATCAACACTTTAGATGATCCACGAATCTAAATATCACTGATTCATAACATAAATTGGTCACTTGATCAACACTTTGCATTGCATTAGACAAATTGCATTTATAATTAAACAATAGGACAGTTTCAATTTCCCAAAGACAGCGGGATGAGCCGCTCTGCAGGTTGGTACGGAATAATCTTATCAATAAATCCACCAATACTGCTGAGCGTGCCCACCTGCTGGCTGTGGGTGAGTGGGAGTCGGGGCTCTGGCTTCAAGCACTCCCGTCACCCAACATAGGCACTATGCTGGGTGACACCACCTTCCGGCTCGCTACCTGTCTGCGTTTGGGCGCTCCTTGTGGGTCTCTACATCGCTGTCAGTGCGTTGAAGCTGTCGACTGCCTCGGAAACCACGGCCTATCCTGCAGTAGGAGCGCAGGTCGAATAGCACGGCACGCCAGAATTAATGACATCATCCTTCGTCGGAATTCGGAAGTTAGGCAAACCTTTGGTGTAGGATGCAACATGTGTCGACACCCTTGCGCCATACCATCTTCCTAGCACGGTAGGCTGTACTGGAGCGGCTACTGCTGCAGAAAATCTCAAACGGCAAATATATTCCAACCTGTGTTCAAGCCGTTTGCAAACCACTCCAAAAGATCATGAACTCTCTCAGGAATTAAAGTTTTCAATTTGTCGAAAGCTGGTGGTATTTGATCAGGTGGTAGAAACCCTAACGCAAATATATGCCGAAGTTGCAGTGCGAACTCGCTATTTTGACCATATTCTTCGGCTAATCCAATGTTTTGGATTTGTTTGCACACATTTTGTGTGTAATGAAAGTAGCAACCTTTGTAGATACTTCCATTAAAAACACGATTACAGGCATTTATAACTGCCATCTCGAAGTCACTTATTATAAATTCCAGACACAATTCAAATTGTATGTTTCACCACATTTTATGAGAACATCGAAAAAAAAATGAAAAACATTCTTCAGTCTTACACGGAAGTAAGCCGTATGCATATAAGAGGACTGATCGCTGTGAATCGCCTGTACCCTCTAGTGCATGTACAGAAAACAACTGAAGAAAAGGGTTAGAAGTACACCTGAAGGTTCCGTCCATTATCCAGATGCTAATTCTTTGGCCAATAAATAGGCCAGCCCTCTGGTCACGTGAAGAGTCGATTAACCGCTTGGCGATATCTCGAAAAACCAAGTGTGCACTCGGACCCCATGGCCATGTTTCAACCCCAAACGGCTTGAACATATAACTCCCAAACAGGTTGGAATATATTTGCCGTTTGAGATTTTCTGCAGCAGCAGCCACTCCAGCACAGCCCACCGTGCTAGGAAGATGGTATGGCGCAAGGGTGTCGACACATGTTGCATCCTACACCAAAGGTTTGCCTAACTTCCGAATTCCGACGAAGGATGATGTCATTAATGCTGGCGTGGCGTGCTATTCGACCTGCGTTCCTACTGCAGGATAGGCCATGGTTTCCGAGGCAGTCGACAGCTTCAACGCACTGACAGCGATGCAGAGACCCACAAGGAGCGCCCAAACGCAGACAGGTAGCGAGCCGGAAGGTGGTGTCACCCAGCATAGTGCCTATGTTGGGTGACGGGAGTGCTTGAAGCCAGAGCCCCGACTCCCACTCACCCACAGCCAGCAGGCGGGCACGCTCAGCAGTATTGGTGGACTTATTGATAAGATTATTCCGTACCAACCTGCAGAGCGGCTCATCCCGCTGTCTTTGGGAAATTGAAACTGTCCTATTGTTTAATTATAAATGCAATTTGTCTAATGCAATGCAAAATGTTGATCAAGTGACCAATTTATGTTATAAATCAGTGATATTTAGATTCGTGGATCATATACAGTGTTGATTTTTTTAACTATTAATGTTATAAATCAATGTTATTCACATTTTTTGCTCATCTGAAGTGTTGACATTTTGAAGCAAATTAAACTGTTGATTATATGGTGTTGATATTTTGATTGTTGATGTTTTGGTTTTTGAAGTTGAGTATCCCACCCACTATCTTACTACTGGGTGACCCCCCCAAAAATCCCTGAAATCTTGGGCTGCGACCGCGCCTGACTCACGCCTTTAGAGGCCCTGAAAATATTAAGCTAAAAGTGCATTTTTTGAGACGCTTGTATACTTACTTTCATGTTTGGTCATTCTTATTTCTAAATAATATGTTCAATTGCATGATGTTAAAGGCGTGACTCAGGCGCGGTCGCAGCCCAAGATTTCAGGGATTTTTGGGGGGGTCACCAAGTAGTAAGTTAGTAACTTAAGTTAGTAAGGCAAGTATATCATGCAGATTCTCGACAGCTTGAATAATTTTGAATGTTGAATGAAATTGAATGACGCCCCCCCCCCCCCCCCCCCCCTCGGACCGCGCCTGGCGTGACTAGGTACTATGTATAACCAGGCCAATTTACTACTTTTTACTTCCAAGGGTCTCTGGTCCCGTATTATTATTATACTCTTTGGTCTCTGGGTTAAACCGCTTACAGACAGACGGACTTGGTGAAAGGTTTCTTGTTTAACTACGGAATCCTAAAAATCAACATTGAAAAGAAAATAAATTGCTACATAAACCAATAAGGATCTTTGCTACAACTGAACTTTTTGCTAAGCTGGCCACATAACAGCGTTCTTTTTTCAAATAAAAAACAAAAAAGAGGAAAAAAAATATGTAGTAAAACTACTACAATCTGTCAAATTTCTTTAATAGATTTTCAACTTTCTCGCTAAAGTATTAAGGTTCAAGGTTGATTGGATAAATTTGACAGTTTCGGGTAGCTTGACATGCTGGCCTCTGTTCATCATTTATCGCGATTTTAGTAATGTGGCGTGGCTGATGCGTCAATCTATCGTTTTCATTTTGGGATCGTTAGCTCGTAGACGTATTAAACCGTTCTAATGAAGTTTCCATGATGTAGGTACATACTACTACAGTCCGCCGTGTGATACCTACTCCCTGGCCTCGCCACATTGGAAAATAAAAGAAACACGTTTCTAAATAAATTGTACCATTTTTATCGGTACGTGTAGTGGAAAAAATTGTACCTCAACGAATAATGAAATATAATTAAGTTTTGGTGGCGTGGCTGGGAAGTATACTCCCTGCGAAAAAATGTGCAAAAATTGTGGTATATAGGTACAATGTCCGGGTGCGCCAAATAGTTTACAAAAACCGTGGTGGCGCGGCCAGGGAGCATACTCATTCTAAGTAGTAGCTAATAAAGATCAAACTCGCAAAACACGTATTCGTTTGCATGAAACTGACAGATGTCAGAAACGCATTCTCTCGGCGCGGCGGCCGGACTGTAGGCGCTCACTAAAAAAGACTATCTACGCAAAGAATAACGAAAGTATTCTGCTGGGGAGTTTGTTGCGCCACAATTTTCTTTCACATTTTTCTTCCCAGCACTAGGAAGACTATCTCATGTAATTTTGACGTTCAAAAAGTGTTGAATCTCAGCCTAGTTTGAATAAATGACCTTTGATTTAATTTTAATTTTGTGCCATATCTTAGTTTATATGTTTCAAATTGACGTTATTTCAAGTTACACAAATATCAACTTTATTTCTATCGCAATTAAGTTGATTTCAGAGTGACTAGCACTATAGAAAAAGTTATAAAAATGTTTGAAGTTGTAGCGTAAACTGAACTTTATTGTGTAGGAATTAAAGTTATTTTTACATAAACTCATATTTGTTTACATTTTTGGCGAATATGTCGCGATTCAAATTTAGGTAGTGTAGGTACGGTCAGCAACAAAAGTTGGTTAACACTTCAGTTATTTAAATCTTAATTATTGAGCAAAATATTCTTAAAAAAACATGTAGTAATGGAATATTTAAGAATAATCAACTCTTTGCTATTATTATTAGATTATAATATAGATGATTTGTAAAATTCACAGAGTTAGTTGACTTTTGTTGCTGACTGTACGTTACTTTGTCAATAGAAGTTATTACTTCAGTCCAAATCTACATTTAAGTTCGACGGAATACTGTTTGAAAACAGCATTTTACGAGTACATTGTATTATTTATTCATCCAAGCTATAATCAGGCAGGTTCCATAATATTCTTCGATGCATATCACATAATACATCAATTACCTACTTGTCGTACCAACGACTCCACTCGTGTGGAATAATACTTACCGTAACCCGGCCAGAGAAAATATCAATTAAAAATTAAATAAAAATGGAACACCTATTAAATAGTTAACATACATAAGTTCATATGGTCGTGTTGTGCTGCTTGCTATCGAAAAACGTAGGTAACATGCATGCAAACATAGCTTTACAATTATAAAGCAGTTTATACAAAGCTTGTAAAAATGCCAACCACTAAAACATACAATAACATGAAAGTGTAATAAATCTTCTATTACGAAGATTTCAAGATGTAAGCCGTTGTGATTAGCACCACATACTGATTAGATTCTTCGAGGGGCTTGTGGCTAAGTAATAACAGCCGCACGGGTCGATCGATCAGGTTAAGCTACGCATGCCGCGGTTGGTCCGTGGATGGGTGGCCATTTTCACATACCAAGACCCCTCGAAGGCCAGGGCCTCGGAAAGCACGTTAAGCCGTTGGCCCCGGCTGCCATTCGTGGATCTTTGACAGTCGTTACGGGTCGTCAGTAACCCGAAAGTCTGACAACCAGTCTTAATAAGGCGAATCATATTACCCAGTGACTGGGTTGTGGAGGTCAGATAGGCAGTCGCTTCATGTAAAATACTGGTACTCAGCTGCATCCGGTTAGACTGGAAGCTGACCCCAACATAGTTGGGAAAAGGCTAGGCAGATGATGACTGATTAGATTCTTCTCCACAATTTTATGGGACACAAACAGTTGCGAAGTTGTTGGGCCCCATCTAAAAACTACTGCATTTATTTCGGCAGGTGGGCTTCGTAAGTTTTTCCTCTAGGTGCGTTTGACGATAAATGTTTCACTTCGTCATACTATGCCGTTTGTTACCGCGTAGTTCCCAACGACTTCTATTCTCACCGCACATCGTACTACGCCGTAGGCTACAGCGTAGTCTGCTACGGCTCGTAGAGTCCCACCGCGCATCGTACTACGCCGTAGCCGACAGCGTAGTTCGCTACGACTCGTAGAGTTTCAGCGTAGGTCGCACTACGCCGTGGCCGACAGCGACGACCGCTACGAGTGCTACGACTCGTGGAGTTCCACCGCGTATCATACTACGCCGTAGGCTACAGCGTAGTCTGGTACGACTTGTAGAGTCTCACCATGGTTTGGTTTACACTTTCATGAGATACTTTTGGAACATACTATATCTATAGGAATTTTGAAAAAGTATAGCATCAATTCAACAAAGTCGTGGTGATCAAAACTAAGGCCTTCGGTGTGAGAACGAGGTATTTGAGCTGTACCTGTACCAACAGTAATTCGTGGCGATATATACAGGCTGGCAGGAACCCTGACCCTCAAAAATATAGCTGTTCTATAAATTTTGCCCGCAAGTACTAGCACTTTTGTTGTAGCACTTTTGTATATAACAGCAGATTTTTTTCTTTAACCGGCGAAAAAGTTTAACACAGCGGGGTCCATCAGTATCATGTACTGAATTCATGGTAACAGGTTGCATGCAGATGTTCCTGCCAGCCTGTATATGTATGTATCACCACGTTGCTGACCAACCGAGCTATTCTGTAACAACTCACCGTGAAAACTTAAATGAAGTGAACTGTCAATAGTGTCAATCCCTAGCTTGAGATGGAATGACAGCTCACTTCTACCTATGTTTTCACGGTGAGATTCTTACAGAATCAACCGGCTGGACATTACTTTTTTTTCATCTGCAGGTCAATTCTCGTAATTTAAAACGTTCAAAATCTAGTCGCAGTCTCATCTCGGCGACAAACAAATGTCAAATTGTAGGGAAATTAGACAATGACATAGGATTTTTGACAGATTGAGACAGATCAGACTGTGAACGTTCTTAAAATTACGAGACTTACCCCTCTGTTTTCACATCAGTATTAAACTTATTAACTTACTTCTTCACACTCTCCTATGTCGTACAAGACGATTTTCCCATTTAGGAAAATTATTTGTAACAGAAACACATACCTACATATTGACAAATCATTTTAAGTGGAATCTTAGAAGTGTTCATGTGAAGCGACAAATCGTGATTGAGACAGGTGGGCGGCAATCTGGCGGGGCGTGGCAGCAGACGCCCCGCCTTCTGCTAAGTAGGGCGGCCCGCCCGCCCTCCACTAATTGATTACTTTTATATAAAGAAAGTGTAGGCTATAATTAAGTATTATTTTCTGTTAAAGCCTATCCGATTAGCAACTTATTTTAGGTACGTACTGATAAGGTATTGTACAACATGCTAAGTGAGGTTTGATTGGTATGAATGAATTAAAATGTCTGGGCCACGGATATCGTCTGGGCAGTAATGTGGCTACGAATAGATTCTGAGTCTACATCCTGTCATAGGTACAAAAATGTTGGTAGCAAGGTTTGATGCATCTGCAGGCCGTCGACTTACGACTACACATTCTAATGTTCACAATGCGCTCAATAAGCATACAAACTCTCATCTCCTATTTTACCCTTTGGGGGTTGAATTTCCAAAAATCCTTCATCAGACGCCAGCACATCAAGCTACTACAATCTATCAAATTTATTTAATAGATTTTCAACTTTATCTCAAAAGTATTAATGTTCAAGGTTGATTGGAAAAATTTGATAGTTTCGGGTAGCTTGTCCTGCTGGCGTATGTACAAGGAACTGTTGTAGAAAATTTCAAGCTTCAACATCCAGTGGTTTAGACTGTGGGCTGTCTATCAGTAAATTTAAGATTTTTATTAGGTAGATCTTTGTGAAAAAGTGATATCTAAAAAATACATAGTTTAAAAGTGTATTCTTTCTACTTCTCCTCTGTCAAAGTAGTAGCCTTACTATTCTTCAATTTTCTAAAAAAAACATATCTCGAAGCTTCCAATAAACTTAAGTCCCGTTCCATAGTGAGCGGAACTGTATCCTGGGCGTGGCTTGTTGCCGGCTGACGCCCAGCACCCGTCGAGCGCGCCGCAACGCCGTCATTCTGGCACAGGCACGGCGCCAAGCGGACATGGCGCCGGCAATGCGACCGCCGACACGCAAGTGAGTAACACGCCTTATATTACTTTTTGTAGATAGTTAGGAATCTAAGACTTTAAAAAACATCTTTTATTTTTTTATTAGATATCAAAAGGTCTATGTAAGATTCTCGTAAAAAGTTTTGCAGATCATTTACTTTTTTGAAGATTAACGCGTAATTTCATATTTTTTTTTATTTCGTTGGTTCTTATGCTAATATTTTGTTTAACGTTGAAGTACTTGCTTAGTTTAAGATGCATGAGGAGGGACGATTTCAAGTCCTTCTCGGAGTGAACTTGCGAAGTTTGCTATCGCGCAAAAAAGTTTCTACTTTTAACTTTGAAAGAAAATTAAATAAGATTGGTTTAAAAATACTCAAAATTAAGATAAATAGATGAGGTGTCAGATTAAATTATACTAAGTTAAAGATATGACTTGACTTTCAAAACAACTTTTTATCTACGTTAAACTTAGAAAATAATATTTTCGCTTGTAAAGTATTTTCTGTGGGTGTTTTAACTTTAATTTAATTTGATTTTATTGCGTTCATGATTAAAAATACATTATTGTTATTTTTATCAAAAAAAACGCGTGACATATTTTACATAAGAAATTGATATTTTATATATTTTTTTATTTTACATATTGAGTAGCTTCTGCCCGCGACTTCATCCGCGTAAAATTTCTTATTTTACCATAAACTGTATCCTACGGCCGCCCTCGGCTCCCGGACCCACCGCGTCGCATTGCATCGCCCACCGGCTCTATTACTTCCTTTTCGCTAAGCATTATTTCTGGCGTTTTCTTTTTGCTCGCCTCCTAAGGGTCGTAGCGTGATATTAAATATCGTATAAGAGATAAGCGCGTCCAATGAAAAAAACAAACTCTTCAGCTTTATTATATTTAGGTATAATAATAAAAAATCTCGTCTAATTACATATCTCGCGGTAAACTGTTAAGGAATACGGACATAATGCAATATTGTCTTACCTATTCGATTACCAGACTTTTAAGGCATATTTTTGCAAAATTTGGACAGAATCTATTCAGTAGTTTTTACGCCAATCCGGAACATACATCAAACGAACAAAAATGAAAAAATCTATATTTTCGGCATCAGAATCGTTACCCACCAATTATTTTTCCAAAAATGTATTTAAAGGTATAGAATATTTGCCCTTTGGCCTTACTTTTTTTCCGTATTTTATTTATATTTAAGTAATTGGGTTTAGTACTTGTCCGTCGTTAAATCTTAAGACACTTTAATTGATTATGATATGTGAAGACTGAAAATTCTTGTTAAATAATGATTTAGTATCCTTACTAATCAAGAGCGGTTGCGAGTTCTCTCTGCAGTAGACGAATACAATTTTTACGTCCCTTGGCATTGCTCGGGACCCTGGGATCCCGGACCTTTGGAAGGCGTACGAGGGGCCGAAGCCAACTCGCAGAGGCCCGTTAGACGTTATTAATTAAATGAGGAACCTACTCGTATTATTACCAATTGACTTTCATTTGTTGCTCGTTCTATGCGGTTATTGGAGCCATAAAAAGCTGCCATTTAGAAGCCTTATTTCGTACAGAATTAGGTAAAATTATTGATTCTGTATTAAGATATAGGAAACACTTGTCAAAAATAATAAGCTAGATGGAGTCAACGTATTCTATCTGACTAAGTAACTACTAATCAAATGTGTGTAGGGATCAAGTAGGTATACATTATTAACTATAAAAAAATATCCAATTAATATTTACCAAATCTAGTCTTCCAAACTGACTTCTTACTTTAATTCCTATGTTTAAGTTTACAACTTATCCCTATATTTTGTAAAAATGAAGAAAAATTGCAATTTTTGCAAATTGTGAGACGTTAACCTAAGTAAATGTCGTCAATTAAATGGCAAAAAAATGCAAAAATGAGGATTTAAAAAAAAATATTTAGAGATAAAAAAAATAATAATCTGTGTTTCCACCGTTGACACGAATCACACTTTCGTTCGTTCTTTCTAACAAGTCAAAAAGCTGTTGTGGGGTATGCACGGCATCCATACTCGGCAGAGCTCTTCTTTGGAGCATATCCCATGCATGCTCAATTGGGTTGAGGTCTGGTGATTGAGCAGGCCACGGCTGGACGTTGATGCGAGTATCGGCAAGAGTGCGTGTTACGACTCTAGCCGTGTGTGGACGTGCATTATCGTGCATCAGTCGAAACGAATCACCCAACCGGCTTCACAAAGGGATGATTACGTCTGAAACAATCCTCTCCGCATAAATCTGAGCATTCAAGTTGCCCCTGATCCAAATGAGATCGGTTCTTCCACAGATCCAAAAACCGGCCTAAACCATTTTGTTCCCCCTCCATATAAATGAACTTTCTGACAAAATTTCAAACGTTCTTGACGTCCAGAGGTCCTCCAAACTCGAGTACGTCTTGTATCCGGCCTCATACCGAAACGAGATTGATTGGAAAAGCAAACACAACGCCAGTCTTCTTCTTCCCAATTTCTGTGTTCGCGAGCCCATTGTAAACTATTGCGGGGTGCTATATGTGGAACTCTCAGCGGCCTTCGAGAACGCAGAACCACGTCACGTAAACGATTTCGGATGGTTTGTTCGCTTATCAGCAAGCCTGAAGAGCTGTGGAGCCTCGTAGCCAACCTCATGGCGGTCATGGTACGGTTCCGTCGGGCAGTATTTTGGATGTACCGGTCCTGTCTGCGAGTGCGAATGCGAGATCGTCCTTCATGTCGCTCGGCCACGCTACCCGTGATGCGATAGCGTGTCCAGAGGCGGCTTATGGCCCTCTGTGTAGGGCCAAGAGTGACAGCCAAAGTACGTTGCCTGGAACCAGCTTGCAACATTCCAACGGCGCTCATCATCTCTTCTCTTGTCAAATGATGTTGTCGTTCCATAACAATGAATTTTTTTTCAGTTCCGATGATGATGTTCCGAAAATTGTAATGGTTTGGTAAAAACGCTATTACACACTTTTATAGGAATCCTGATTGACAGTTGATTTTCTATTTTTAATCAAAATTTAAGGAAATGTTTTATTCAAATTGTGAAATTAACTAAAGAGAATCAATAACGATCCAAAAAAAGTTAAAATAATAATCCTCAATTGCGGCGATACTCTAAAACGTACCTACTTGATCCCTAGACACTTTTGATCAAAAGGCTATAACATCGCATGCAGGTACATCCACGCGCACGCTATAACCATGGATTCAGTTCCTATATGACTTGAACCTTTTTGAAAAAAAATCATTGCTTATTAAAAAAAAAATGCCATTCCATACATTTTGACCGCGTAGGTTTTTTGTGAAGTAGTTGTTTTTTTTTAAACAACCGATAAAAAATATACGCTAGGGGGTCTGGAATCATATGTGCTGAATTCATGGGTATAGTTTGCGCGTCGATGTCCAGCACCCCAATTGCGTAACACACAATCAATCGGAATCTGAATCAATTTGAAGCAAATTGCTAATCCATTGCTTCATAAGTTCGAAAAATTTATCTGCTCAACACGTAAATAACGCAATGAATGTTGTTGAACTGTCAAAATGAAACCGATTCCAATTAATCGTGTGTTACGCAATTAGGGTGCCGGTCGGTCATGGCGAAGTTATACATAAGGTGGTGCAAAATTAATTACCAAATTAGAAGATACTTCCATTTTTGTAAGAAACGTTTTATGACATCGCAACTATGATATAATTTGTGAAGAGAAGGACACTTTACAAGGACACGATCAATTTTCGCTCACCCGAAAATCTCTCAATTTGGTGATTTGCAGTGGCTCCGTCACCCGGTTTTTCCAATACGGAATTTTTACTGAGACGTTTTCCTAAGATACGCGTCTATTGTGAAGAAACTAACCTTGGCGACCCTAAAAGCGACTATAAAAGAAAAAGTGGCCAATCTATCGTGAGAAATATGAAAATGCCCTAAAACGTACTTATGTGCGTCAATTCACTAAAAGAACTTAATTCTTTTGTCAAAAAAGTTTTTGCATGAGATTTATAGATACTTTTGCGTCTCCCTGTTTCTTTTGGACTGCGGAACCCTAACAAAACAGCATATAAATAAACACAGTTAAATGATGCAGACCGCGGTTTTTACTTTTGGAAGTTCATGCAGTGCTTATGATTGCGTGTGATTAAAACAATCGGTCAGATGCGACTGCGAAAATGGGATGTAGAAAGGGAAGAGAAAGGGGGTACTGGCATCTTTTTTTTTTTAATCTGTGCGTATTATCTAGATTTCTAGGGTAAAAAGCTTGACAGAGACTTGTGCCAATAAAAGTTACAATGGTAGGTATTCAAGCTAAGTCTATGCTGCAACCGTTTTGCGTTGTAGGATAGAATTTCATCATCCCACCATGAGTACTTGTCACATGCCGTATATTATTTTCAAAAGTCATAGTGTTTAAGTAACAACAGCCGCACGGGTCGATCGATCAGGTTAAGCTACGCTTGCCGCGGTTGGTCCGTGGAAGGGTGAACAACTTCCAATGCTCGTGCCTCGGATAGCACGTTAAGCCGTTGGTCCCGGCTGTCATTTGTGGATTTTTGACGGTCGTTACGGCTCGTCAGAAGCCCGAAGTAGTTGAAGTTGGTAAGACTGCTTTTCAGACTGCAAGCAGTCTTACCAAGGGGCATCGTATTACAATAACTAGGTTTGGGAGGTCAGATAGGTAATCGCTCTATTTAAAATACTGGTACTCGGCTGCATCCGTTTAGACTAGAAGCTGACCCCAACATGTTTGGGAGAAGGCTTGTGACACCACTACAACGGAATTTAAAAAAACCCACGTTTATAAATAAACAGAAGCTTCTGCTTTTAGAGTAGAGTACTAAACTACCCACGTAGTTTTATTACCTTCTGGATATTAATTTCACTCGCTCGCCGTAATGAGAGCAGTGGTGGGTGGTGGCCCATTGGTATCGACGTCGACTTATGAGTTTATAGGTCGTAGGTTCGAACCCAAGCAGACGCTTTACTTTGTGTAATTTATTTAACTCGGTGAAAGAAAACATCTTATGGAAATTACATGTCCTAGAACCGAAAATTCGAAGACATGTGACATCCACATTTGGCCCGCGTGGTGGATTACGGCTTACTCCCTCTCATAGAGAGGAGGCCTGCACCCTAATTGCGTAACCCACTTTAAATCACAGCCCGAGGATTTTGAAAGAAATTCTTAATTCTTCATAATGTAGGTTTAAACAATCTATTTGCTCAACAACGTACATAACGCAATAAACGTGGCTGAACTGTCACAATGAAATGCATTGCGATCAATTGTCATTTTATATGTGTTACACTAGGCCCGCGTGGTGGATTACAGCCCACTCCCTCTCGAAGAGAGGAAACCTGTGTCCCAGCAGTGGGAACATTAAAGGCTGCTTATGTTTCTTTATGTGTTACGCAACTACCCCGCTGTGTCCCAGCAGTGGGAATATTATAGGCTGATTATGCCATAACTAGAGAGGTGATTTTGGTGATGAAATACAAAATACAATAGAATAGGTATCTAGTGAAAAACATGGCAGACTACATCCATCCATGTATAAAGTATTGCATTGTGCGTGTGTATATTCATAATAGCATCACATTTTGAACTTAGAAAGAAAGAAAGAAAAGAAAATGCATTTTTTGCAAATATTCTCTTAACTTCTCACTAATAAATAGAGGAACGTGTTAGCAAAAACACTTTTTATGTTACATGGGGTAACATTTCTTCCAATGAAAATGCAATATATCTCCACTCAAATACTCCGTAACAAAATGTCCGTGGCGTCGTATTCGGAATTCAATTTGTCGACTAGTGGTGCGCTCTGTAGCGATGACATACGATTTTTCGTCGCTAAATCGACCATCGGTTAATCGGACCGCTACGCTAGCTGGACGTGACAGCCACTCGGGCGTACCGGACAGAGAGCTTGCAGTAGGGTTGGCTCTACGTCAATTTATAGACTCCATACAAGGCAAAATAAACAAAGGGCATTTTAAAAATATATTTGATGGAAATAGGACTATTTCGTGAAAATATAAGGATTTTCACCAAGTACTTAAGATCAGATTATAATGTTCCCACTGTTGGGACACAGGCCTCCTCTCTGTAAGAAGGAGTGGGCCGTAATCTACCACGCGGGCCCAGTGCGGGTCGGTAGATGTCACATGTCTTTGAATTTTTAGTTCTAGAACATCCCGGTTTCCTCACGATGTTTTCCTTCACCGTTTTGAGATCAGTGGTGATGAAATAATTTGCACAAAGTAAAGCAAGCCTGCCTGGGTTCGAACTTATGACTAACAACTCGTAACTCGTGAACGTTACCACTGGGCCACCGCTGCTCTGCAATCTATCGTCAAACCTACCGTCAAACGATTTTATCAGAGTTCTTGGTAAAGTATTACTTATTACTTACATTAAAATGAAAAAAAAAACCGTACTTATAAAATATTTATAGCGTTACTTAGCCGTTGTGCAGTTCCTCGTCTAAAAATCATAACCTCAAATTAAATCCTTAAAATAACTGTAAAAGCTGGGTCAACCCTGTTTTAAAGCCGCGCGGTCAGCGGTCAGCGAGCGTGAAGTGTGCGCCCTCTGTCACGCAGCGCGTCATAACATTGTCACTTCATTATGTCGTGTCGTAATGGAGGGCCACGGGTCCACTCGCGATATTTCTGCTTCCAGTTAATTAACACTCGGATAAAAGGTCAAGTGGTGTAGTTTGGTTGGTGCGTTGTTTTAACGTGTTTGAATATACGATTTGTTTTCCTTCGAATGGATAGACGTTAAAGTATTGTTGAAACGTTTCATTGAACGAAGTCATGATATTAAAACCGATAACGATTTTTTTGTCAGACATACAAACAGACATACAGAAAAAAATAATTATGTATGTTTGTAGGTAAAATTAGGTCGATATGTCTAATTGAAATATGAAGTTGCAGAGCTAAGCTACGAAAATCGTAGCAGCCCATCCGAAAATTAAGACAATGCGATTAAAAAAAAATGACGTCGGCTTAGACATTGTTCGTTCACTGAACTTACGGAGACAGCCTAACTAATATGAGAACTACTTACCAATTCATTTCTACAAAAAAAAAAAGACTAAAAACATGGCTTCTGAAATTATTATATTTTTGATTATAATTTATTTTTGATTGTATATTGTATAATAATATAAATGTATCTTTTATCTTTAGTCTTTTGTATTGTTTATTAGAGTTTCAGTAGTACCTATATAAATTCGTTATAAATAACTATACTAATCAACTTTGTATTTACCATATCAGACATTATAAAAGTACACAAAAAAATGGGGAAAAGACGGACACCTTACAAACATACATAAGAACAGTGCAAGTTAAATAAAAGCTTGTAAAAATGCCAGTCTCATTAGGTAGTAATATTGCTGGTACGGTAGCACCGTGTGCTGCCACTAAAATGAAAAGTTACTGATTGGTTCATTTTAAGTAAAGCATAACACAGCTCTACAAAAACAGATTTTTTTTTTGTTGCCCTGGCTTTCTGTGAAAATTCTCATGTTTTCAAGTATCCAGATCAAGAATATATTTATGAAAGCACTGACTGTGCTCTTATTTTTTTGATTTTCACAAATCTCAAAATTAGAACAATAATCAGCTTTTCGTTCATAAAAATTGATTTTATCAGTCATAATTTTAACAAAATTAAGAGCAATTCTTACAAAATCATTGATAGTTTCATGAATTGTGAGCATAAATATATCCAAAATCAGTCTTATATCCAGGGCAACAAAACCACTGTATACCAGTGATGAGAGAACAGCCTTTGGTTCTTGACAATCTGAGGTTTTTTTTTTGAGAACGAGCTTAACATATTTCGTCCCCAGGGTGTGGCGGGTTCCTGTGGTCGGGCAGTAGGATGGCCCTGAAGACGCCTACGCCGGTCGTCGGCGAGCGCGAGACATGGGGCAAGAAGGTCGACTTCCTGCTGTCGGTCATCGGGTTCGCCGTCGACCTCGCCAACGTGTGGCGCTTCCCTTACCTCTGCTACAAGAATGGCGGCGGTGAGTACTTCGATACCCTATTTTTGTGTGTGGAAGACGTAATAATAATAAATAATAATAATATATTTATTTCCCAAAAATACAGATAGAGAACATTTACATAAAACATTTAGAATTAGATGCTGCAGATTAATCTACACAATAGATTAATCTCTGTCGTGGAAATTTTGTAAAGGGGAGGAAGTAACTAACCTCACCTAGTTTCAAAACATAATTTATCTTTGGAATGTAAAAGAGTTTTTTAAACCTATTTACAGAAATGAATCATTTATCAATAACATTCTGCTAGAAAAAAAAGACGGTCCTTTTTATGTTCTTGGATAGAAAAATTGCCAAACTATGCCGCGATGTCGACACCGTCGTCTATGACAAATTGGTTAACTATTTGACATATGCAAAATACGCGTATTGACGTGGAGTTGCTGACACCGGCCCGTTATTACCTATTTCCTTGTTTGAAATCCGTTTTTCCTTTTAAAACGGAAGCCGATTGCATTTTTGTCGCATCTCGATTAAAAACCACTGATACATTATGTTAAATAATACTAGATAATACATAATAGATAATACATTGTGTCAAATATGGTGTAGGTACAGGGACTAGTGATTGTGTGCCGTTCATTTAATTTTACAATCAAACAAATCTTACTTTGAACTCACAAAAGTATTTCTACGACTAATATTCATTCATCACATCTTTTTCTTCGTCGTGTCCCCAAAAAGTTTAAACTTGGTATCTAAGTCAATCGTGAATACAATACAGGGTGGCAGGAACATCGACGCGCAAACTGTAACCATGGATTTAGCATTCAAATTTTTCGTCGGTTATTAAAAAAAAAATTACTGTTCCACTTTTCTATGAAACAGAAGATTTTTTTTTGATAACCGGCGAAAAATTTCTACGCTATGGGGTCTAAACTCATGTGCTGAAGTCATAATTACAGTTTGCGCGTCGATGTCCCTACCACCCTGTATATCCCAAACAACAATCCGCTCCAATCACCCATATTTTGCTCGCTCCATAATCAATTAACCTAATGATCCATTCTAGACGGTCTAGAACGTGGTGTCGGTGTCTAGAGTGGCGTGGTTGTGCCTTGAATGGCACTAAGTGCCTCTTGCGTCGCTAATTGTGCGCCTCGCGTCTCGCCGACAAGTTCCGTCACGTCATAAATGCTCAGACTGCACACTTGATGATGTCTTTCGATTTTGTATGAACTTTACTAGTACTTGGGAAAATTCTCAAAATTAAATTAATAATTGCTCTTTGATTCCTTTAGTTTGTGTCCTAAAAAACCTAACTTATGGAAGAAGAGTTGGAGTGAATATCTTTAAAATTGAAGTAAGTTTCGTCGCTGTCGGATTGTGTTTATCGTTAGTTTTTGTCTAAATTCTAAATACAGTGGAGAAAAGAGATACTTAATCAATTTTTTCCCATTCGATTCCCACAATCAAAACATACGAACTTATAGACCAGAAACTATTTCATTTCATATGGGAAAATGATTCGTGAATTCATTCAAGACTACTGTGTGATAGCGCGCTAACACCGGCTGTAGGGCACTCGAGGCATAATAGGCGGTTAACAATCGTACGCCTTGTGCGGCTTGTGCCTCGCCTCGCCTCATGCAGCGCCTCGAGTGGCCTGCACTACGCTTACACCTGCGGCTTGCTAATTGAAGCTTCACATTCGCCAGTGTTCGGTGAAGTACTCATGTAATAGCGTTATACACTCAACACACTGTACAGTTGGAACTAACTAGCACTATGCATAGCGAAGACAGCGAAAACCTATTTAATTATATTAGACAGATTTATATGCAAGAAAATATGGAGAAAAACTTGAGCCGATATTGTATTACTAGCAGCGCCCCGCGGTTTCACCCGCATAAGTTTCGATCCCGTGGAAATATCGGGATAAAAAGTATCGTATGTGTTAATCCTGGTTATAACTGTGTGCCTTTCATCCAAATCCGATCAGTTATTTTTGCGTGAAAGAATAACAAACATCCATCCATCCATCCTGTTCCTCATACCTCTAAACATCGATCCATTCATACAAACTTTCGCGTTTGTAGTATTAGTAGGATATGCTACATAAAAACAAAGTTAAATAGGTACCTAAAATAAATACTCGAATAACGATACGCGGACAGTCAGCTGATCTCTGACCGGCTATTTTCGCGTAGCATCTATCGATTCGAGTGTAAACAAATGAAGATTCGGATTCCACAGCTGCGGAACTTGGGCCACCATATCCCTATAGTTTAGACAAACATGGCAAGTGACAAGCAGCAATATGGCGGCCTTCGCCAGATTCCACGCGTCTTTACTGAAACGGAAATGAAGCGTCTCAAGCAAGAGCATGGAATGGACATTCAAAGGCCCGGAAACGATGTAAATGAGATTTGTTTGCATGTTGTTTAAATATCATACGGCTATTCACATTCCGTCTTATCTTATTGCTATAATTTTTATTATTGGAGCGGATTCCCTTGTTCACAAACTTAACTAAATTTAAGTTCAGTGCATCTTTTTCTTTCTATTTTATTAAGAAAAGGACTGAAGATACATACATATTCGTTTAGTCTTGTCAAATTAATCAGCGCCTTACGTAAATGAACGTATTTTTAGTAGCCATTTTTTTAATCACGTCTAAACTTGTCTTTGTCGTCTAAATTTGACAGGACTAAACTAATATTTCTTCTGTCCTTTTCCTAAATGAAATAGAAAGAAAAAGATGCACTGAACTTAAATGTATCTAGTTTAGTTCGTGAACAAGGATATATATCGGCCCCATTGTACTTGAAACTATTCTTAACACGGGGCGTACCACAAGGTACCACGTAAGTTATTATGCGGTCTACGATTTTATACTTACCTATATACTTTCTAAAATCAAAGAGGTTCATTTAAAGTTTAGTCACCGAAAGCTACAGGAATATTCATCAGATTTAAAGAAGCTAATAATTTTTTGATGCAGCTAAAATATTTATGAAAAACGGTATTGATATGTTTGAAAGTCATGATATGGTTTTTAAAGCATCAATCTCTTTTACTAACCCAGCTGTCCATTAAGTTAACCGTTTTATACATATTCAGGATAACGTAAAAGATAACTTTAAAATGCGTCTTAAAATAAATATATAAACTGCCTTATGAACTATCTTATTTATGGCTTCTTTCATACATTGTAATAACGTACGTGTATCAATCAATGTTTTGTGTGTTGCTGCAATCACTAGTTCCATGTGTCAAAAAATGGTTTACCTAATGGACAGTGTATAAAAGAGCTTACCCTGTGCACAACAAACAACCATAAAAGACATGCTGACCTTATTACAGAACCCTATACGCTAAAGTACATGTTGAAAATACTTGCGCTCATAACAAAGTTCCAGCCACATACTTAATTGCATCCGCTGATGTTACTTTGATCGTCCGTCGCACCATCCTTTGGCGTCCAAGAGTCAGTAATTGACAATCAAAACGCGCCCTTTACGTCGAGAAAACTTAGTTAGCTCCTCGATGTGCAGGAAAATTAGTAACGTAATAATGGGAGCGAGTAATAAGATAATGGAGAGGGGGTCATCCTCTCTCGGCACGGCAAAGGCCGATCGGGCCGCGTCTGTCGGTGATCTAATTAAATGGCAATTCTCGTGAACTGTTGAAATGTGATCTTGTCTTTGAGCCGTTCATGCTGAGAGAGAATTTATTTAGAACGGCTGGTAATAGCTGCTGGCTTGACGCTTCTGCGTAATGAAGTTAGTGTTAAATCTGGATACTACCTATACTTGGTAGGTACAAGTTCTACAGTATCTTAAAATTTTTCATCGCAAATACATCATACTAATTTTACATATAACAGCTGTGAATGAAAGTTCTAAAAATGAAGACAGGTTGTTGTTTTGATTTTATTTTCGTACTTTTGTACCATAATGCCATACGTAAAAGTAGAAATCTGATGTACTTTGGTTTGTTTTAATGAAATATGATGATAACACAAGATTTTTATTTACACAAAAAATCTTAATAGAATTATGTAAGTACATGAAATGAGAGCAAGAAAACGTGCGAAGAGTTTATTGGGTATCAAAAAATTCATGTGCATCGCTATCAATAGGAAAAGTGTCCAAAAGTTCAGTTTCTTGTAGTACATAGATAGGTTCCTACGCCATGTCTTTAGTACCTACATGGCTTCATCGTGATTTAATTGCGTTCGATCTAAAATCCAATGGTTCTGTATGATTCCGTTTATTCATGTTTATGTCGGTTTATAGAAAGTGCGCTAACACATTAAGCCTGTCTTTAACACCGTGACAATCATAACTAGTTCGCCTAAAATATTAAAATAATGTATCATTAAGCTATCTACAACATTTCGATAGCCGACATTACTAACCCTTCCGAATGGCCCTGATTTATAGCCGTGTTCGGTCATAGCCGTGGTTTCGTACTAATTGATTGGGGCGCCACTTCATCATATGACCCCCGCCATCCATCATTGCTAACGGCTACACCACTATACACTATTGGGATGATGTAATTATTTCGAGAAATGACAGTTAAAGTTACAGCGTTGATTGGTTTGTTTTACGGATATAGGTACTTAAAAGAATTACCTAATTGCTGTAAAAAATTGAGTGGTCTAACGATTTTGAAGTTGATTGATTTTTTATTTGACGATAGTTAGCGCCATTTTTGACGGTCTTAGGAGACTGTACTTATTTTTTTGAGAAATGTTGATACCCATCCACAGATTTTGAAAAAAAAAATACAATCAGCAAGGAATGAGCAATTTTCACAAAAAACTTTTTTGATGTCAATTGATCCTGGTTCTTATAAGGACTAAAACTGTATTGGACCAATTGAGGTTTGAACCTCAGATAAACAAAAATCTAAAAAAACATTTCCACAATATTTTGTAGAATGAGAACTGTTTCACTTCCTAATGAAAACTACGATGGTCCCATGAAGAATTTCAAGTACTTAATACGCAGTAATAATAATAATAATATAATAATATCCCTGGACATTTCAGTATCTGTTTTATTTTTACGAACAGAATAAGTTGTTTAAAATAATACTTACTGTTATTTTAAAAGTCGATTTTGGTCCATATTTATTTAACGAGCTTGGTAAATTTTAAACTGCATACACAAATAAGTACCTACTTTGGTGCAATTTGAATAATGATGATGATATAAACCGTAAAATTACAGTTCCGTGTTACAGTACCTACCCAGATTGAATACATCCGGTATGATTTACCAACTTGTGAAACGTTAAGACGCGAGAAAAGTAAGGAAATGAAATTGTCCTTTTTGATTGAATTCACAAAACTGATGTGCAATTACAAATGCAATAAAATAGCTACAATAGGTCTGATTGATCGTCATCGTTTTAATAACCGACGAAAAATTTCGACTCTATGGGGTCTAAACTCATGTGCTGAATCCATGGTTACAGTTTGCGCGTCGATGTCCCTGCCACCCTATATTATAGAGCAGTGAGTGACCCAGTGGTAACCGCCGCGACTTATGAGTTGTAGGTCGTAGGTTCGAACCCAGACAGGCGCTTTACTTAGTGGAAATTATTTCATCACCACTGCTCTCAAAACGGTGAAGGAAGACATCGTGAGGAACCGGCATGTCCTACAGCCAAGACATGTCACATCTACCAACTCACACTGGGCCCGCGTGGTGGATTACGGCCCACTAAGCTCCCTCTGACAGAGAGGAGACCTGCGTCCCAGCAGTGGGAACATTATAGGCTGATTATGCTGTGATATTTTACTTTTTCTTTAATGAATTTTTGTAAACCTCGACTATACCGGCAGGATAGCGTTTAGAGGCATGAGGCACAGGGTGTAAAGTTCACTCATCATCCATAGAAAAGGGAGGATTCTCCGACCAGACGGGTGTTGTGTCTGGCGGGCAATTGCCCCATGAATCATGCCTGGGCGTTTGTATATTTATGCTAGTTGCGCGGTAAACTCTGCTTGCGAGATGCGGGATTTGCGTGACGTCAGTATAACGCGTTGTACGCATGTGGCGTTGTAGATACCGCTACAATCGTTCATCTCGGTGTTTGCTATCGGAGTATGCATTTTAATTATTGACATAAGAATGAAGAATGCAAAAGCAGTCCTACTAGAGTTATGACCGAATAATCCAATCTAGCTGCTCGCCACTGCTAATTGAAATCAAAACACAGCTGCCTATAAATCACAATTCCATAAACATTCCAGTTGGAAACAATTCCGGCCTTAGTGTGGATGATTTAATGGAGCCTTATCGGCGGAAATCTCGTAATACCCAATCATCCGGCCTTCGGTCCGCGGGGACCTCCCGGCCTCTCGGAACTAAGGCGATTCGATTACCATTCTAACATTCGGAATCGGAACAGATTCGAAGAAAATGGAGCTCTAAATTAAATCATCGTGAGCCGCTTAGGCTTTTTTGCAGCAATTTTAAAAGGGTTTTTAAAAAAATACCTGTAGGCTAGTCGTACTGAAGAAGTTAGTTACATTTTACTGTTGTAATTGTTTTTAAGATAACCTTAAAAAAAATGATATTCGGAACCTTTATAGTCTCATTTTCTTGGCCATCTGTCTCGAGATTTAAGCCACTAGGAATTTTAATCAATAAAATTTAACAAAAAACCATTTATTTGGGGGGTCAATTCGGTTTTAGAAAGAAACATTTTAATTAACATAAATATTATCGTTAAAAGAGAATCTTTAAGAATTCGCAAACTATATCTCTTACATATAATACTAGCTTTTTCCCGCGGCTTCGCTCGCGTCGCAGGATGCCTACGTCATAGTAGCTTTATGTATGCAAAGTCTCAGCCCGATCGGTTTCAAATTGACAAAGTTTCATACAAACTTTCATCCCCTTGGGGGTAGAATTGATCAAAATCCTTTCTTAGCGGATGCCTACGTCATAACATCTACCTGCATGCCAAATTTCAGCCCGATCCGTCCAGTGGTTTGGGCTGTGCGTTGATAGATCACTATGTCAGTCATTCAGTCACCTTTGAGTTATATATATTTAGATAGATTTAGTTTACGTTCCAAAGCCAAGTACTTACAGTTTGGTTCGGAACCTATGTAATTGTGTGAGCCCGACTCGCTCTTGGTCGGTTTTATTTTATTTTATGATCAATAATTATCGACACAGTTTCAAAAGTAACTAGTGACTACAGAAAGTATTTTCCTTTTCTCACCATGCTATAAAATGAGATTCAATTTCACAATACATTTTACAATAGTCGAATACTATTTCTACTATTTAAATCTTTACGTATCAGTCTACATCAATTTGAAAGGGACTTGCTTTGAAACTTACACAAAGTAACATCTTCATAAAACTTACAGCGCAACAGTTAAAATTAAATCACCCTATCATGGCGAAAAACCGCACTATTTCATAAAGCCCCATTATCCCCTCACTTAAGAGACACGAAGAAGCTCTGAAGTCACTTCTCCCCGTCGTCGACTTACAGAAACTTGGTCGGAATGTCCTCCATTCCCCTCTTATCCGCGACCTGTTGCATCCGGCAATAAAGTAAATCCTCGCCATATTTCTCCCTGCCTCCCTCAAAGAGGTTTTAAGACGCATTGCTGTTCTGTAGATGTAGCTACTTATAGTTTTTTCTTCGGCCTAGAATTGTTTCGGCTTTCGATAAAGTTCTGAACAACTAAGGGCGAGCTTTTAGCTTTGTAGTTTTTTTAGGCACCATTAGCACTCAGAATAATTTCGTTTTGAGGCTAGATTTTGACATAAATGTTCTTGCCCTGCGTTCAATAACAGTTCTAGTATTGCCTTCAGTAATTGATAGGCACTTGACTTTTGGCACTTACAGCTGACCTATTAAAATAAATTGATTGATGATGAGTATTTAGTATATCGGCACTTAAACGGTTGCAAATAAGGATCGCAGCAGGTGTCCTTCTTAAGTTTCTGTCTACCCTCATAGGAAAATGGCGTGAGTTTATGTATGTGTGTGTAAGTGTGTAGTTAAATCCGGTACAACAGTTGATTTCTACCTTCAGCATAGCTATCTATTCACACACACACACATTCGACACGCTTCAATCATCGCCTGAATCCATAACATTTTATCGAAGGATACGAAGGAGTCCTCTTAACGATGTTCAAAAATCCGACACCCGAAAATTATGTCAGTTTAAACCAAATTGACGACCACTATTCTTCCGACGGCTATTCGTTGTCGGGGAATAGGCCAATTAGGCAATCTACAATGTGTCATTTTCGACCTGGATGGTTGTGAATAGCTATGCACACCGTCAAATATGTATGTTGAAACATTTTTGTATATATTCTTGCTAAAGCAGTGTAAGACAAACGATTGTGTGGGTTCCGTGGGCATTATACTTACCCAATTATAGGGTACGGAAGTTCCTCATTTAGCAATTGTGTTCATCATTCATTACTGTTTACTTGGAACTCGTCGACACACGTGCATCAGACAGTTTACTCCATCCTTTTACTGACCTCGTTCTAGTCACTCTTTCGAGGAAGAGGGACCCCAACGGACTTTAAGATGTAGGAGTAGTTGGTTACGATATTGTAGAATGGTATCGATAGTGATGATGATGATAAACACAGAGTGGGTGGAGTGATTAGGATACCACATTAATCAGTACTGCGGTTATTACAAGTTGTTATCACAACAGACACAATAGAAAATCTATTGTAGGCGGACACCGTGTGACCGCGGTGGCAGTCAATGACTTCAAACAAAGAAATAAACTAACTTACTAAAAATAAAAAATTGAATTTTTCAAACAAAATAAATAGCGGAAATATTGGCACGACATAAACCTCCCTTGATGATACGGTGTGTACCTAACACACACGCGTGGGGCGATGGTATCAACCATTCAACAGAAACTTTATGGTATAGTGTGTAATCACAAATTAAGTTTAATGTTGTTATAAATTATTTTAATTATGTATGTTTAAAATACGTTATGTAGAATACGTGGTTTCAATTAGGTAAAGTGATAAACTAATCGCCACATTGTAGAAATAAACAACACAATTTACAAGCTCATCCTAAGAGTAGGTATATATGACTGAAGATAATGAGTTTACTAGGCTTTTTGGAAATGTCGAGATTACCTAAACATTAGAATTTGCATGCAATAGGCGTCTGGCCGCCCCTTTACTTTATTAGTAAGAGAAAAAAAACTGCTTATCGGAAGACCAAAATATGAAGGCTTCGCAATATTTTCTGTTTAGGTATCTTAAATCGAAAAACACTGATTTTTATTAGATTACCTAATTTTAGCGCTCAACAAAAGCTAGGTAATTTACTAAATTACCAAGACATACCTACATAATTATGTCAGTCTACATAAATGAGCTCGAACGCTGAACATCTCAAGTTTCATAAAAGCTTATTGGAAGCAAATGCAAGAGCCTTAAAAGGCAAATTACAGGACAATTTGCGTCACCCTCTCTCTCTCGGGGCCGATGTGAAATTATTGCGAGTATAGATCTGAGATTGCGATGGAACTCTTTGGGGGAAATTGACTGAAAAATGTACGTTATTACTGGAATATTAGTTGAGATTGGTTAAACAATGGGACTTTTGTTGAAATATTTTATTTTGGGGTTAATTCTGTGATAATATGATGGTAAATGGATTTGTATAAGTATTCTTAGGAGCCACATTATTTATACTTATACAATATAGCCATTTACAGGTTGCCAGGAACATCGACGCACAACCTGCCGATCGATTCTGTAAAAATCACACCGTGAAAAGTTAGGTGAAGTGAGCTTAGAGTGATCAGCAGTTCGATTCTGTAACCATCTCACCGTGAAAACTGAGGTGAAGTGAGCGTGGAGTGAGCTGTCATTCCAACTAATGCTAGGGATTGACACTATTGACAGCTCACTCTAAGCTCACTTCACCTAACTCTTCACGGTGAGATTTTTACAGAATCGATCGGCTGTCAATAGTGTCAATTCCTAGCATTAGCTGGAATGACAGCTCACTTCACCTAAGTTTTCACGGTGAGATGGTTACAGAATCGCACTATTGTTTCTATGGATATCAGTAAACCCCTTGCGTTAAATTTATTGGTCGATTATCAATTTTTTTTAATATAGCACTACCATACATTTTGACCGCGTAGGTATTGCGGTTTTCTACGAAGCAGCTGACTTTTTTTTGATAATGTACCGACGAAAAATTTCAACGAAGGAGAGCTTAGAATCATGTACGTAGTGAATCCATGATTTCATTTTACGCGTCGATGTTCCTGCCACCCTTACATACTTTCAATTATTTAATGTTGAATTCATTTGTTTATGGATTTGCTTATTGACATTAACACTGTTATTTTAATATTTGCATGCCAATTTATGGCGAAATGTGTCAAGTACAAAAGACGAAAAGGTAAAGTGAAGTCAATGTCATTTTTTGCAGTAAATGCGATACAAAAGATGGTAAGTAGGTACCTATATAGATTGTTATTTAGATAGCTACCTACTTACCATCTTTTGTACCGCATTTACATTTTACTGCAAATAAATGACTTGACTTAACCTTTTCTAGTTTTCGTCATCGTTTTCTCTTCTAAAATGAAATTTCGTATATGACAAGAGAATTGCCCGTATCGCAAAATGGTAGTCGGGCAGGAATTCCGACATTAAACTTATTGAAAGAGTTACGAGACTCACTTTTAAATAGAGTTTAAATACCGGTCTAGAATTAAAAATTCAAGCGTAATCTTAAAATATTTATTCCTGTTACCCAGGCGCTTTTCTGGTGCCGTACTGCATCATGCTGGTGGTTGGTGGGATCCCGCTGTTCTACATGGAGTTGGCGCTGGGGCAGTTCCATCGGAAGGGCGCCATTACCTGCTGGGGGAGACTAGTTCCACTCTTTAAAGGTAAGGGCATAGAGGATAGTAATAATTAAAAGCACCTACGGGTAAGTGTCACTCTAATTTAGTAATCGATTCGAACATGATACGTTTTTTTGATCCTGGCAGTCAAGAAATTGGTCCTTGTTTCCTGTATTAAAGAAAGTCTTTATTAATTTTATTTGAACATTTTTTTGTTTACGTAAATGCTCACCTTAGGTCGTAAAACAGATGATAAGCAAATAACTATAACCCGCATTGTATTAACACACCACATGCATAAATGCTTAACATAGTTAAAGAAGGTATTTTCTGCTGATTATAAAACTATCTAAGAATTGCGCCCTTCAAATAAAATAATAGATACGTAGCACATAACTCTTGTTACATCATTCAAAAACTATCGTCTAAGTGGGTTTTATTTTAAATAGGCACGATTTCTCTTTACTTGCCTCAGTTTTATGGGGTCACGTGCGACTCATACGCCAGATTTATTGCGGCCCGGTCACGTCCCGTCGGCTAATGTCATCGGAATGGTGGAAGCCGCATTTGGCGATCAAGAGTTATAGTGCCCACCACTTAACTTTCTGGCTGCTTTTGTAGATAGGGACCGCTTCATAATCTGTTTTGAAATAATGTATGCCACCCAAGGCCTGGCTTTTACCTTGGCCAGAGGCTAAGTATTGCCATACAACGTGGCAATGCCGCTTGTCTCTTGAGTACGGTCACCAACGGAGATAAGTAACCACCGCCATCGGATATACATAGTTGAAGTTTAGAAAGAAACCGATGGATGTTTTAGAATAAAATTTAAATTAATTAATAGAAAACAAACAGTTCATTTATCAAACCAAATTTCAACCGAAAATATCCATCGGTTTCTTACTAAACTTCAACTATATCCGACGACCCTAGTCTTACTTATCTCTTTTGGTGAAAATTCCTCCGCATCACTGTCGACTACTTACTGTCGCCGGCGATGTGGAGGATTTTTTCGACGTCATATTTTAGTTAGAAATAATTGAATTAAGACTTCAGGTTTGGTGTGCCAGGTAGCCAGGTTATGCTACACATTAAAAAGTTACATCTTTACTTAACTCTGTGATGTGCATGTTATTAGGTATCTTATAGTACTTTCTGTGTCAAGAACCTGTAATTATGAAGATCCGATGTTTTAGTGTACAATGGTTACAACTCCATAGGCAACTTCGGCGTTGAACAACTAACTTCTAAACTACATGATTACGTATAACTTAATAGCTATTCCATGGTGTAAATACAATTAGAGTTTTAAAATCGTTACAAAGAACAAATATGCCTTCATTCTATTCACTTACGGACTCGAGGGCCAAGAAATCACACGCTCCAATAAACAATCCACCCGACTTCCAGACTTTTATGCAAAACATGGGTAGGATACGTCATTTACAAGATCGCGGTCTTGTCGGACGTCGCCCTCGCACTTAACACCCATAATTGACACCATTCTCGGGGCTCCCCTTAAGTGCTCGCCCCATACGGTCTCAAAAGGCTCCGGTAGATTTGCGAGCCCGGCTTATGCCCGTTGATTTCATTTCACGCGATTGTCACGTCTCGCGCCCTGAGTGGCTCGCACCACGATATGATTTTTGAAGAGAAATAAAATTGGTAATGGTCCGGAAAGGTGCTGGAAATCCGCTTGAGTGAAAGTATTTTTTGACGAAATGAATTGGGAACGTTCGCGTGATAGATCATTGTTTTGGTGAAATGGTTCTTGAAGCTTTAACTTAAGAGCTAGGTAATTCTTTAAATCTGTAAAGAGGTCTTTAGAAAAGGTAATGAGTCACCAAGTGAAAGCAGTTTAATTAGGTAGTTACCAACCTACTTACTAATTTCTTTATAATTTTTTTTTTCATTTGCTTGAGAATAATGTGCTTTGATCAGTAGTCATGACTATTAAGAATAATAAGTAGGTACGCTTATTAAGTATGCCTCAAATGTTGAATGTATTAAATTTAAGAATCAATCCAAGCAAAAGCAATCCACTGTTGCAAGAAATGCAACACTTTTCAACCGCATTGATTTCAGTCTAGCTGCAACTTACCACAACTTACCATATGGTTCTTACCATAACCAAGTC
Source organism: Apamea crenata (assembly GCA_949629185.1). Taxonomy (NCBI): domain Eukaryota; kingdom Metazoa; phylum Arthropoda; class Insecta; order Lepidoptera; family Noctuidae; genus Apamea; species Apamea crenata. Next base: position 16,049,867 of record OX451357.1, read on the forward strand.
CTTATCACCATAGGTATCGGGTACGCGGTAGTTCTGATAGCATTCTACGTGGACTTCTACTACAATGTCATCATCGCGTGGGCGCTGCGGTTCTTCTTCGCCTCCTTCACAACCATGCTGCCCTGGACCAACTGCGATAACGAGTGGAATACCCCAGCTTGCCGACCTGTGAGTATTAGGGCCCTCGCCCACGGCGACTTTTTGTAGCGATGCAGTCGCGCGTTAAGCAAACGCGCGACAGCATCACTTCTAACGCGTGTTAGTCGCATTTGCAACGCGCTACTGCATCGCGATTGTATCGATACAAACGCGCGACCGTTATGACCCGCGATGTAGTCGTTCTTCAGCTGATATACATTGTCTCATCATTGTATTTCTGCGTGTCAACTCTGGTTTTACAATGGAAAGCAATTCACAAAACGTCGAATATGACATTCTATAACAACTTTTGAATTTAAGATCATAATTTTTGAGTTGTTTGAATGTTGTTACATGATGTCCACAAAGTAATCTCTGGGTATTAAATGGATGCATCCAATATTGACGCTGCTTCCGTTGCCTACGCTTCGGCTGCTTACGTAAAAGCAGCACCAAAGACAACGTGACCAATGTTGCCTCAACGGAGTCCATCTTGCAACTGTATTGATCCAAGGTATTTTTGAATCGTAACTGCATCGCGACCGAATCGCGTTTGCATCGCGACCGAATCGCGTTTGCATCGCGACTGAATCTGGTCCCGTGGGCGCGGGCACACAGCTAGCGACTGCTTCGCGTCTGTATCGATGCTACGCGCGAGAGCATCGCGACTGCATCGCTACAAAAAGTCGCCAGTGGGCGAGGGCCCTTAAACCGTAACTATCATCATTTAAGCCGAAAGACGTCCACTGCTGGACATAAGCCCAAGCACCACCACTTCCAACCGGTTCTGTGCTTCTCGCATCCAGGGGATTCCATCCATAACGTACCACCATAAATTAACGATATTTATTCACTCAACCTCTGAAACGTCACAACTCGATCCAACCATCAAGTATTTTACTATTTAAGTATCAATATGTGTTTATTCCGAGTAGATTCGTCTTCGCCATCTTGTTGTTGTCACTCGTGGCTTAATGCTAAGCATTTTGATCAGTATTTCGTCGAGAACTTAGTAGTGTAATGTTACCAAAGTCTGAAATCTTCACAGTTCGAAGCGATCTGGGAGGCTTCGAACAAAACTCGAATGCGCAACAACAGCTCTTCAGGATTTTTTCCCCCACCGCAAACAACTCCATTTACATCGGCTGCTTCTGAATACTTCAAGTAAGTTAGTTTTGAAGAACGAGAACATTCAAACGCCTTTCTTTAGTTATTTCAAATCAACAATATATTTTAGCCGTGCCATCTTGGAACTGCAAGGGAGCAAAGGTCTACATGACTTAGGTGCCATAAAATGGGATATGGCTCTCTGTCTGCTGGCAGTCTACATCATCTGCTACTTCTCTCTTTGGAAAGGCATCAGCACTTCTGGAAAAGTACGTACAACTTACATACGATGGTCTTGATATTAAAAGAGTATAGTCAAAGAATATCTATTAATATTGTTTTCGTTTTTGGATTTAGTGGCTTAAATTCAATTTGATTTTAAAATGAAATACTCATACTTGGGCTTCTTCAGGTGGTTTGGTTCACGGCTCTCTTTCCCTACGCTGTTCTTCTAATCCTTTTGGTTCGAGGCATAACCCTCCCTGGCTCCGCTACCGGTATTCAATATTACCTCAGTCCTAACTTCGAAGCTATCACACAACCTCAGGTATGTTAATAATGAATCCTTGAATTTGTCAGAAAACGATTTGGTTTACAATATGTCATGTTCAATTGTTTCGGATCCAAGGTATGGGTGGATGCGGCAACCCAAGTGTTCTTCTCTTTGGGACCTGGATTTGGAGTGTTGTTGGCTTACGCGTCTTACAATAAGTATCACAACAACGTGTACAAGTGAGTATTTCATCGAGGACAAACAACGCAAAAAAAAATTGGTCCTTCTATACGCGATTCATTTTCTCAGGGACGCCATTCTTACAAGCGTGATCAACTCGGCCACCTCTTTCATTGCTGGCTTCGTGATCTTCAGCGTGCTCGGGTACATGGCCCACGCTTCAGGCAGGGATGTGCAAGACGTGGCTACCGAAGGACCAGGCCTTGTGTTCGTGGTGTATCCCGCGGCTATAGCAACCATGCCAGGGTCTACCTTCTGGGCTCTCATATTCTTCATGATGCTGCTTACTCTTGGGTTGGATAGCTCTGTAAGTGGTTCTTTAATTCTAATGATATAATGGTTTCTTTATGGAGTTTTCTAGTATTACCTACCTTTTGGTGTCAGTAAACAGAATATAGTCAAGAAAGTACAAAACAAGAAAAATATCAGTTTAAAATATATATATATATTTTTAATTGTACTTTTCAAGTATGCCTTGCATATGTACATATTGGTATTAACTTGTAAATACAACTTGCAATACCATTAATTACTAAGATATATTCTCACACACACACTCACACTCACACACACACTTCACACTTAATTTCCCTGTAATGTTTTTATTTCCACTCAGTTCGGCGGCTCCGAGGCAATAATAACTGCCCTCAGCGATGAGTTTCCTCCGATCGGTCGTCACCGCGAGATCTTCGTGGCGTGTCTCTTCACTCTGTACTTTTTCGTCGGATTAGCTTCCTGCACTAAGGGAGGCTTCTACTTCTTCCAACTGCTTGACAGATACGCTGCAGGGTATTCTATTCTGGTGGCGGTGTTCTTTGAGGCTATTGCTGTGTCTTGGATTTATGGTGAGTTGATTTTTGGACCTTGGTTATCTTTTATATGCAAAAGGATTTCATAAAGCTTAAAGCGAATTATCAGTTTTTCTACATGTAGGTATATAGAATGTACCTTCAAACTACTATAGCTGAATAATTTTGGTCTAATTAGGCACAAAACTACTGTACTGAAAAAGTTCTTAGGACCACTTAGTTTAGACCTAACGAAAACCCATTTCAACTTATCTAACATCGTTCTCTATTCCTGTTTACCAGGTACGGAACGTTTCTGCGAGGACATCCGCGACATGATTGGTTTCCGTCCCGGTCTATACTGGCGCGTCTGCTGGCGTTTCGCGGCCCCTGCCTTCCTTCTCTTCATCATCGCTTACGGACTCCTGGACTACGAACCGCTAAGATACGAGAACTACATTTACCCAGCGTGGGCTAATGCGTTGGGTTGGGCTATTGCTGGGTCCAGTGTCATGTGCATTCCAACTGTGGCCATTTATAAGCTGCTAACCACGAAGGGAACTTTTGTTGAGGTAAGATATAATTTAGTTTATTTGAGGAGACTGATAGGTATACTTACCTGCTCCCAAAATATTCTGGACTTGTCTTCCAAAGAACTTTGTATTTAAGTCCATAGACAATAGTTAAGTTATTCTGCTGTCATTCTCAGTTGTTTATGGCATTAAAGATTTAAAACGTCAGATTTGCCCTGACCCTACATAATTCGCGTGAAAAAGTATCCATGCTGAGAAGAGGTAGCTCAGACATCTCGCATGGAACGATAGATCTCTAAGATTTTGAGTATGAGTGAGCAAGACAATACTATTCAAATGTCACTGTCAACGAAACAGAAGCGTGATAATCTTTTGACGCGAGCGGGCGAGTCTAACGATTTAAATGTTGTATGGCATAATATAAAGTAAAGAATAAAGTTTTGGGTTTACAGAGTATAATTATGCTTTTACCCAAAACTTTCACTATACCATTAGATCCTTACTTGCTTCGTATTTGTAACTTAGTAGATAACTCCTCAACTTTATTGCAGCGTCTACGCATTCTGACAACTCCATACGCAGACACAGAAGGCATCGGCACAGTGCACAACGGCATGGTGGTGTCGGAGAGTGGCGGCGTGCGCCTGGCGTCCGCCGTGGTGACGCCCACGTCCCCCGCGCCCGCCGCGTCCCCGCGCACCTCCCCGCGCACCCCCCCGCACACCCCCCCGCACGCGCCCCCGCACGCCGCGCCGGCGCCCGCACTCGTCTGAGCTCAGCTCTCCTTCGACGTCTACTACGTCTAGAAGTACAGTAGACGGCCGTTGATAAGGCATATGGAGCTTTGTGTGACTGTCACACGTGCACCTAGCACCTATGACTGACAGAGACGGCGCTCTACAGAGCTGCGTCTAAAGCGAACTTGGTCTAAAGGTCCGTGTGCCACATCGACAGCCGGGTACTGTACCAAAGATGAGGAAGAAACAAGGAGTGCTGTTTCACCCTAGCGTTCACTTCTGATGTCGTGGGAAACGGATAAGTTAAGCCGCGTACAGACATCGCGAGACATTGGTAGGTTTGCAACACAAACCTACGGGGTGTGCTCTCTGTGAGCATTCGCCGCATCGACGAATGCCTGGCGAAGTCTGGACGCGACTGTAGAACAAATGCTGTCGGCGTCGTGGGACTGCCAGACGACCCTTAGCACTCCATTTGTATGTTACCCCGAGTACTACTCTCCCGAGTCTATAATTCAGCTCGTTGCTTTTTCAAGCTTTAAGCGTTTGTGATGTAAGACGTTTTGGAATTAAATGTTAGTTGTAAGATTGTTGCGTGGTGAGTAGGTATTGAAGGCGGAGTCGAAAGGGTAAGTAGCGAAGGGTTAATTGTATAGGAATATGATAATCCTCAACGTCTAAAATAGCTTTCATCTAGTCTAAATCCCAAAATATATTGTTGCATATTTTTGTTTAGGGACGTAGTTTGCTTGACAGGTCGAGCAGGTCACTGAGCAAAAAATATTGTCACTCATTATGTAATGAGATAGGTACAGTAGGTGCTTCAAATTCAATATTTATAATACTCAGTAAGTTTTTCTTATAGATAAATGTATGTACCTACTGTTGTATTTAATTAGAAGACAGTTTTCACATTTTAGTGTCTATACTTACTTATATATTGAAAGTATTTTAAAATGTTCCTAGGATTAAACAATAGTTAAACTAATTAAGTTTTCGCGCGTAAGTTAAACACGCCTGTAAGATTAACCGACAATTCAGCAAACCGTCGATGTTTTAGCTGTAGTTTAGATATAGACCCATCAAGCATTAAGGTTGACGCTGGAACAATTATTATTATGAAAGAAAATGCTTCTTGAACGCTTCGAGAACTCAACGTTAGTTTTACAACTTAATTAAAATATATTCATGGTTCTCCTCATTTAGATAAATCCCCATTTTATAATTTATTTGAAGGCTGGCAAGTATGCGAAAAAAAACGAATAATTTTGAAATGGTAGCAATTTTATTTTATAAACTGGCAATCACGAAAACTCACTTTTAAGGTTGCGAAAAGTGACTAAACTTATCGCCTACCTTTGTGAATGAGCTTACAAATTCAAAATTTATTCTAAGTATTACCTTCCCACTATAGTTAATAATTAATATTAAGAATGTGTAAATTTAAAATTCAAAACGTGTATTGTAGCATTAATAATGTAGGATTTTGTTTTTATATATTTTTAGCTGTAAGCAAAATATGTGGCTGTTTATTAAATTATCAGTAAGAATATAAAAATAAAATATGATAAGATTTAGATGATCTTGAATAAGTAGTAGCCTGTCGTTTTAGCGCAATATATTTTGGCGCAAATAAAAAAGTACCTACCAAAGTAGTAAAAATATATTCCAATCTCATTACATTTATGGATATTATTAAAAAAAAACATAGTCATTAAAACTAGGATTAAGAAAAATGAAATGCTGTGTAGATAATAGAAACAATAAAATAGTAATATAATCAAACGTAGCATCTAAATTAATGAATGTATTGGAACTGAAAGTTCATATACCCACATAATTTTCTTTGGTTGTAGGGCTGTAGGCTATATCTATTAATGCTAATAACGTAAAAATTAAATTTGAATAATATACACTTGGTAATCATCATGTATAACTCCAATTTTATCTCTAAATGTTGTGGTTAAATTCAATGTTTATGTGCTCCATTTTATGTAAGTGTGTTTCAGATGTTTCGTTGTCTCTTTGGTTAGAATTACTATTCATCACTCCGTCTTGGGCAATGCGGACTGATGAATTGTACAACGATTTTTAAATAAATGATTGGATATCAATGGATCTTCCATTATTTTAGGAATGTGATACGCTCCACAGGCGCTACACTTCAGCTTACTTGATGTGTAGTGTAAAATTTTATCTCTTTTATTCTCTTGGTGTTAGCAAATAGTAATATTTCGATCTTTTAAATTATGATTGATATTATTATCAGTGTTGGAAATATTTAGTCAAATCAGTAAAGTTTCGCATATCCTCTTGTGTAATTTCTGAGGTAGGTATTCACGGTTTAGTAATTGTAGCTTAAAATATTCTGTATGTTAGTATCGTATTGATGTATCAAAGATGTAACGCGTATTTATAGCTGTTGATGTTATATCAATAGTCATACCAGCCATTATGACAATTGATTGTTAGAATAAATTTATACTTACTATATTCGACTTTTATTACAAAAAACGTACCACTTTTTATAATTGTACAAACGCCAGCACATCAAGCTACTGCAAACTGTCAAATTTCTTTAATAGATTTTCAACTTCATCGCTAAAGCATTAAGGTTCAAGGTTGATTGGGAAAATTTGACAGTTTCGTGTAGCTTGAACTGCTGGCGTCTGTAAGTACATACAAAGCATTATATTGTTTTCTTCTGCATAGCTATTCACAACCACTCCATACGCTTCCGTACCGTATCGAACATCAATCAATGTTATCGTAGGAGTCCTCTAAAAGCTGTTCACAAGGCCAAAACCCGAAAATTGTGTCAGTTTAAGATAGTCGACCGCTATTCTTCCGACAGCTGTTTGCAAGGCAAATCAGTTTATCGAAATGTGTCATTTTCGATACGAAAATGATAGATACGATACAGTATATATATATATATATATATATATATATTATATATACTTAGTATCAGTGGGATTGAACTTAATACAAAACAGGCAATAATAAAAAACCACACTACATAGTTTTGGTTGAAAGACCTCAGATAGTGTTAGAACTACAAAGCCAAAACAATGATATATTATAATATCCCTGGACATTTCACACAGCACCATTTGTCCCAAGCTAAGCAACCTAATGCTTGTGTTATGGTAACAAGATGGCTGATAAACTACTTATATACAATTTTTTTTTTTGTAAATACATACATATTATAGATAGAAAAACACCCAGACTCGGAACAAATACATGTAGGTCATACAAATATTTGTTCCGTGCGGGAATCGAACCCGCGACACGCAGCGCAGCAGTCAATCGCTTAACCACTGCGCCAACCGTGCCGTCGAGTATATATAATACGTCATTGAGCCAAAAGGCATGTTTCAGTTGAACTCTTTCTGTACATACCTACAAGGATGTCCAATCCATTCGTAAGGATTCCAAGATACGTTTTCTATCGGTTAGTATAGAGTTTATTTATTCTGAGGAAATAGGACTTTAATTCCTCAGAATAAATAAACTCTATACGACATAGCTAGCTGGTAACAAATAAAATGTAAGTAAAAACCTTTTTTAAAAAGCGTAAAGTACAAAATATAACTTACGTAAACATAGAACTTTAATATTTTCTTAAAAGCTTTTTGGGTTAGAAGGACTATTGTCCTTCTAACCCAAAAAGCTTTTAAGAAAATGGTGCTATTGCACCTCAAGCTTAAAAGTACTAAAGTTTCTACACATTTTATTCTGTACTTTTTAGCATTCCAATTTGTTTAAATACCTATTCTATCAGCTTCAGGACAGTGGCACTGCATGTGTGTGCAAACCCTGATAGATATATGTAATTTTATTTATTATGTATACCATAAAAATACATTACCACTACATTTAATTCAAGTTAGTTCCATAATTCGCCAAGTTTTTTTTTTATATAGAAATTATTGTAATCATGCCAATATCAAAAAGGTTTTTGTCAATAACAGCGCCATCTAGTAACATCTTCTAATCACTTCGAAAAAAGCTCAGCGTGCTGTCATAAAATGGCTGCAATGACGGCTGCCTTTATAGAAAGCGTTTTCAACATTATACCAGAATACAGTCAAACAAAGACTAAGAATACCATCAATAATTATATTTATAAATTGACAAATTTTAAAATCGACTATGATTTGTCTATTACTGTAACACAGCAAATCTCTATACCTAGACAGCCCTAGAACTGTCAACTTGACTATGACTTTGACAGTCGACTTTATAGGTTGTTTGCTTCTGGTAGCATCTTTCCGTTCGATATAATAAAAGTTTTCAGAAAATCGATATGGAGGCGAAAAGTGAAGAAAAACCTGGTGCTGAAAAAACAGTATTTGATGCCATAGCTCAAAATGACTTGATAGAATTCAAGAATATTTTGGCCCAACACAAAGGGACCGTCGATTTGTTTGACGAAAATGGTATGACTGCGCTGCAACACGCCGCGTATAAGGGCAACAAGGATATGGTTCAAATGCTGCTCGATAGGGTACGTAACTTTCATTGACATTTTTGGCACGATACATTTCTTTTCGTGGGTCTAATTGATTTTTCAATAAATTTTTCCAGGGTGCCGACGTGAACTCTGGCAAACACGAGTACAACTACACAGCTCTGCACTTCGGCGCCCTTTCAGGGAGCTCCGAGGTGTGCAAGCTGCTCCTAGACGCCGGAGCGAAGTCGATCGCCACAAACTCGGTCGGGCGCACAGCGTCGCAGATGGCGGCATTCGTTGGGAACCACCACACCGTCGCGACCATCAACAACTACGTGCCTCGCAGCGAAATAGCCTACTTCAGCGCCATACAAGGACAACAGACAGAACCATACCTACCTGCAGCGTTAGTTGAACCTCTGCACAAGTTTGTCCTGGGTGTCAACATCCACCCTGTGAGACTGGCACTCAATCTTCAACACATACCTACCTTACTTGACAATGCTGACCAAGTGATTAAAACACTTGAGCTGTTATGCAAGAAGGAAATGACACGAGGTGGTGACACTAATGAGGTGATGGCATTTAAATACCACTACCTAGCATATGTTCTTAGGGAAATACACAACATTAGAGATAAGAAAACAAATACCGATAAAGATGATAAGAAACATGATGTTGTTGAAGTATTCTCCAAGAAGTTATTGAAGCCTGGCAAAGATGGGATTTCTCTGGACTTGATGGATACATTCCTTAAAGATTGTGTGAGGGAGTTCCCTTACAGAGAATGCACAACCTTCCTCCAGATGGTGTCTTCCCTGACCAGTAAGGATCCTCCACCAGCACTGTCAGTGATCAACTGCACTATCAATGGTCAGCGAGGGTTTGTTGATGCCATCCCTTACTGCAGCACTTGTGGAGAGGAGAAGCCTGCTAAGAAGTGTTCCAAGTGCAAATCTGTGCAGTACTGTGACAGGGAGTGCCAGCGCCTGCACTGGTTTGTGCACAAGAAGGCTTGCAACAGAGAGTCCAGTGCACCTGCACCTGCTTCCAATGCTAAAGTGAACATTGATACCAATGAATTAAGTTCTGAGCTTCAAAACCTTGTTGCTGGGTAGAAGAGAAACTCACCAAAGTGATTGGTGTCTAACAAAATAAGAATAAAGTAATTCCACTTTTAATATCTGGATGTATTTTCTTGTAATGTAGGTACTTACATGTTTTATCTCAGACACAAATAATGATCTTCTTTAGTAGAATGGAAGTGCAATATTTTTGTAAACAATCACAATATTATTATTTAATTTTGCAAGTGGCAATTTAAAATGAGATGCTGTTATTGTTTAAAACATTGTTAGATGCATTTGTTGTACATAATTGTGTTAATCCCTCTTCTGTGTGTATGTATCCTGTAAAGTCAAATATATTAAAATTATAAATTGTACAAACTAGTTTATTTGAGCCAGAATAATACCCAAGAGCTGGAGACCCAAAATACTTGATAATTGATTATGATGAACCCATCATAAGATATACTAGTCTATGAACCCATCAAAAATATGGTATACACAATGAAAATATTGCTTTATTTATCATATGGAGCAAGTAGTTACTCAACCACTTACTCAAAAAATATCTCTGTCGGGATTCGCATGTCATGAGCTAAAATAAGTGAACACAGGACTGGCCGATCTATTCTGTAAAAAAATGATATTATACTAGTCTATGAAAATATCACGGTGAAAACTTAGGTGAAGTGTGCTGTCATTAGGGATTGGCAGTGTTGACAGCTCACTTCACCTCAGTTTTCACGGTGAGTTTTTTACTGAATAGAACGGCTGGTCACTGGCTATAAATTACTATACTCTTTGTCACTGGCAGTGCGGCCCAGAATGAAATATTTCTTGCATAATTCCACAGATGGCGCTACTGAGCACATGGCAATTACTTTACTACGCGGCCGACGCTGATTTTTTCCGGCAGATGGCTCGCGCGTTGACTTCTTTCCTACTATAGCTATGTTGAAAAGCGCGAAAACTAATGTATCAAATGGAGAGTCGAGTTAACATTTTCAAGTCACTTCGCTCGCAACTTCGTCGGTGTGAATTTCGTACTTTCTCTAAAAATGTTAACATCCCTTCCACCCGAAAAACCCAGAATCTTATTTATGTGGCTTGTCTTTCAAAAGTATTAATACTGAGTTTCGAGATAATCGGACCGCGCGTTGAAATTATTCCATATAAACTAACAGCCCTTAAATACCACGCTCGAGCGACAACGTTTCAGTGCCATAGGGGGCATCACAATTGGCACTGAAACGTGGTCGCTCACAGTGCGCTTCATTAGAAACCTGAAAGTAACCCAAAGGGGAATGGAGATAGATGCTTGGAGCTTCCCTAAGTGATCGAATCAGAAAGAAGAGATCCGTAGGAGAACCAAGGTAACCGAACTTAAACTTAAGTGCTTGTGGGCAGGGCACATTGCTCGCAGAACAGATGACCGATGGAGCCGAAAGGTTCTGGAGTGGCAACCGCGTACCGAAAAAGTAGCTCCCACAAGGTGGACCGATGACCTGATGAAGGCCGCAGGAATCCACTGGATGCGAGAAGCACAGAACCGGTCGAAATGGTGGTGCTTGAAGTATTTAATTTGTTTGCTTCTTGTCATAATAAAAGGTTGAATTAATGGGCACCGTTTAGGGGGCACCCCGACAATGTTCTTATTTTGCTACTTAACTTTCAATCATTCATTAGTTTCAAGAATTTGATATTTTCAACTTCTGAATACCTACCGGCAAATGTTCACAAAAAGGGTCAGCTTCAAATTAAAAAATTAAACTACTATAAAACTCGTAAGCAAAGCTTTGAGTTTCGTTGATTTATAGATAAAAAATAAATTCCTCTCTACTCTTCTCCTCGGCAAACTTGACCGTCTTCTCAATTGCTGCATTCGATTCGTTTTCAACCTGCGTAAATATGATCATGTCATGTCTCTGCGCATCGCTTCTAACGTGGTTGCCAATACGCTAGCGCAAAGAGCGAAGGCCCTTGACTATTTTTTTTTGCATGTCTTATAAAAATCTACGTTAGTCAAATAGGTAATCGCCTTCTTCAATGTCCCACTCACTGCACATACTTTATTTAGGTACCTACTCTTCCTTCTTCGTTCAGTATCTCTCTGTAGAATGTGCTTCCCCTGGAAATAATGATGGCAACCAATCGATTATCCTTTAAGGTAAAAGTTCGCGAGTACGTTCGTGCTTGCGACCTTTTAAGAAGCTTTTGCTTTTAGCTTTTGCAAGAAGCTGGTGGTCATCATCACAACGTTAATGTTTCCCATTTTTTTTTCTTATCTGTTTTAGTATAGGTATTCGTGTATTTATGTTTAGGGGTTTTGCTAGTTCTGGCTTTTGTAGCGGCCAGTCTGTCTATACCTACTAATTACTTACTTTACTATAATATTATAAAGAGGTAAAATTTGTTTGTTTTGTAAGTTTGTATGTAGGGGGTAATCTTTGGAACTAAACCCCAGTCGGATTTGAAAAATTACTTTTGCATTTGATAGCTGCAATCCTGAGGAAGGCTTTATGCTATTTAACATCACACTATAATATTATGATCATTAGGAGCCGAGCAAAAAACCAAAAAAGGTAAGCGAGAACGCGATGATAGCGTGGGCAGGTGATGCGATGCGATGCGGTGGGTCGGGGCAACAAGAAATTTCAGAAACTAGTCCATAAACAAGTCAGTTAGTCTCATTTCTTTCGAAAAATGGATAAGTTTTTGCAATTTTTGACTTTTCTAGTATACTTACTAGAAAAGTACTGGTACTGGTGGAGACCTCAGTTGGTCTTACAGAGTTTTTTGATCCCTGTAAGAAACAGGATCGAGTAGCATTAAAGAGTTTTTGTAAAAATTGCCCTTTTTCTTGCTGAACTTTAAAAAAAATCTGTACCTAAACTCAAATCTAAATATCTCAAAAAGATAAACACGGTCTCATTGGACCATTTTCCTGCAGCTAAGGTACTGCCATACTTAGGTGGTAGGTACCTGCCTTACTGCCCCATCTCAAAAATCCACCCTGTATGTTAGATTTATAGTTTGTAATAGGTATATGTGTATATTTTTATTTATTATATCAATATTTATTTCTCAATTTTTCGTAAGAGCACCTACCACTGTTTGTCTCTGTTTGTTTGGTAGAAAATGCCTATGGCATTATTGTACATTTCTTTGTTTGAAGTATAAAATAAATAAATAAAATTATGACTACCTCTGGGTACTTTTCTGAATTTATGAAATTCGTTCATTTCCGTGGAAGGAAAAAATATTTTTCCATTTTCTATTATTTTCTTTTAAGGGTCTTCATAATTACCTAAGTGTTCGCTGATTTATAAAAAACAACTAGTGAGTAACATTATTTTATTTTAGTTTATTTTATTTTTTTTAATCTTTAGATAAACCTCTAAGGCCACCACAGCATTGTATATACTGAAAACGTCCAACGACATCGCGGAAGACTCAGGCGTAGATGGCGGGACGCAGTTGACGCCTATATGAGGCATTAGTCCATATTGGGATTGATTGAGTGGGAAAAGGAAAGGGCGGCCTGTGCACTGCAGTGCTGCGTACAATATTATATTATAATAAACCTAGTGAAAAGCTTAGGTACCTAACTAATTCGTTGCAGTTTTTAAAAGAAGAGTAAAAGAACACTATCTTTTCACTTCATCATAGTTGTGTATTTATTATTTTAATTACGTTATAATTATTAATATTCTAGTGATGTTTATTTTAGAAGTACCTATGTATGTTTATTTGTTTTTGTAAGTATATTCTCATAATATTTGTTTAGTTTTATTATGTGAATTGTATACGATTTTATGTTTTTTTTGTCTCCTTTACTCTTTGACACGCTGTCCACATCTCTATAACTATTGTCCTGTCGCAGGTACCTATGCTGGAAGAGATTTCTTATGAAATAAGCATCCCCTCTGTACTTCTTTTTTTTCTGTATTTTTATAATGTGTGTAGGTACATAAATGGCTTAACCATTTATGCATATGTTTATAAATAAATAAATAATTTGTTTTGCTAACAGGTAGGGTTAATAAAATAAAATGCCATATTAAATCAAATAAAAAAATATATTGTAATTACTTACTTACCTGTTGACTGATATTATTTACATTATGTACAGTTAACATATAGATTTTTTTAATAAAGTATAATTTCTAGAAATAACTACCTACTAAGTAATTTACATACACATCTGAATAGGTATATCTCCACCTACATATTATTTTCATATATTATAGGTACTACCTACGCTTATTGTTACTGTAGACCTATGCATATGATAGGACTAATTAAATTATTTATTTATTTAAGCATTTTATACAAACTTAAGGCACTGCTATCACAATACAATATTCATTATAATATTACTTATTTTAACGAGGTAGGTATAAAGTAGAGTTTTTCTTAATTAAACATTAAAAATAGAACTACTCGTATGTTGAAATTATAATTATTTACATTAAATGGTAAGTAGGTATTGCGAATAACCCTGTCGCGTCAACATTCTTAATTAATATTTTGAATTTAAGTACTCTGTAGAATAGCTAACATGGCTCAAAGTTACAAAGAAAAAGTAACGTCCATTCGCGAAGGGACAAATAATATTTGTCAACACTTAACATTCTAAGTCATTTATATCCAGAAGAAATGTGTAAATATGAGCGTCAGCCTTCCCCGAGTAGGGCACTGATCGTGAAGCTTTTTACCCGGCGGCAGGGCGCCGGCGCGGCGGGGGGCGACGGCGCAGGCAGCGGGGGCGGGGGCAGCGCGGGGCCCCACGAGAAACCGCTTGGAATAGGGCTGCCGGGCCAGAGCCCTAGGTGCATGGGCATGTGCAGGGGTAAGTATGGTAACTCTGGAGGGTAGAAGGCTGGTGGTGGAGGTGTGATGTTCTCTGGCGGGACGACAAGTGGAGCGGGGGATTCCACTAAAGGCGGAGATCTGGGTGATGAAGACCGTAAGCTTCCTTCCTCGGAACAGGATGACGCAGCGTCAGAACAAGGTCTCTTAGCCTCACTGGGCTCGGCGCTAGGTTCTGGGTTACCCTCGCTGCCGGAGTCAGGGTTCTTCCGCTTGCACTTGGACTGGCCACACGCTCGGAAGCCTTTGGCGAAGGGGTTGTTGTCGATCTTTAACTTTGTTATGCGGTCATTCTGTGGGCAAACAAAAGAAATTCGTTAAAAAATTGTACAACAAAATGGTTTTCTGTCTTATTAATTAGTAGGGAATTAGATATACTACTGATTGATTATATCATTCACATTTTATAGCGGTAATGTGCCGCTCTCACAACGCTTCAGTTATCTATCCCTATCAAAAATTCGTGGTTGACGCGTCACACGGAAATCTCCTTATCTCATTTACAAAATGCAATTTAAACATCCGTTTCCGCATACATCCCGGCGTCGCTAATAGCTTGTAAGGGATAATTGTCGCACATGTGGCGTGGACTTGGCGACAAGCCAATTAGCATGGCATGTTCGCGTGTCGCCGCGACGTCGCCCGCCCGTTGCGCGGCTGTTACGCGCGATCTACTCTACTAGGCGCCTGTTACACGCAGCAAAAACACTAAACACTACCGTAATATGAAATCTGATACAAGATTCTATGTGGTTTCCGTAAGTGACGATGACAGTTGCAACACAATATTTAACTTTTGCAACATTTCCTAATTAAATAGGACGTTCGAAATTCTACATGATTTTTTTCGCGTCTCGCCCAAAAATGTGTTTGCAATTGAAAGTCGAAATTATCTAGCGAAATCCTGAACGCAAATAGTGAGCTCGAGACACGAGAAGTCACTTGTAACGTTTGTTTACCCGGCGTGATAAGGCGGCGCCGGCGGGAGCCCTGCGCTGCTCCACCAGATAACCGCCAGCCCGGTGAAAAACCGGAGAGTGCTAAAAGCCTGTTATTAGCAGAGCAAAGTGCACTTTTTAAGTCAGTCGGTTAGCATAACGTGATGCTTGAGAGTAGTCAGGCGCCGCCCCTGGCCCGCCCTGTCGCCCGTGACGTCACCACACAAACTTGCCGTCGCTCTTACTTTTTGCGTGACTATTTCACATATTGGCGACTGTCGCCAGTTTTTTAGAACTGTGTAATTAGGGTCTGAGTAAATTTGGCTTGTTTATCTAGCAGATAGGACCATAATTTACGGGTAGACCAGCAAACACGCGATGACAGGCCCGATGGATGACGGTGCTTTATTGAATTCACAACATTAGGGCATTGTGTAGTTGTAATTGAACTGGTGTGCCACCTAGTTACGCTCTCGAATAAAGGGGCGGCATTTCCAAAGACGATTTCTAATTCGTTGATAATTCGCAACAATAGTTTAGCCGTCGAGCGGTCGCCCGTCGGGGGATAATGTCCAATGATACGCCGCCGACCATTGTCGGAGACAGGGTCCCGTTAGCCGGACAATTGTCGGATAATCCTACAAAGCTTCCGATGAAATGGACGCGAGAAAACTTTCGCGCCTCGCTGCAGTCAACATGAAGGACGCCGCGAGGCAAAGAAAGCCGCTGTTAATTACGACCGGGGATTATGCAAGGGATGACCACGCTGCGATGAACGCTAAAGCCAGTAGTTAGTTTGGGATAACAAACAGCGGGGGGCTGTGTCTCGGTACTTATATAAAAAGCCTCGGGCCAGATTTAATAAATGGAATTAAAGTGTACCGCAATTTTATTGCCCAAGGCAGATGCAGGGAGATGTTCTTTCACAATGTATTGCTTTAGTTCAGTTAGTCACGCAACGCACATTCTGTCTGGAACCCAACGAAGGTATACTTAATCCTAATCGTGTGACTTTAACCACAATAGGCAATTCTAACTGAACGTCTGCTCACATAGCTTACTCTATTGTTTTCCATAAAGCTATGATATCACTCGGTACCGTATTTACCGCTTGAATTCACTGTTCAGCTTCTGCAGAAAGTAACTGTAGTGAACCTAATATACTTCCAAGATTTACCGAACGGCCCACAATGCTTCACAAGCGCCGCTTGAACAAAAACACCAAATTAGTCGGTATTGTTTCGTTAAGAGTCCTTACACAATGCCCGTTCGTCGCAATCTTATTTTTTGTCGATGTAACTGGCACCAACTTATGTTCGATTTTCGTAAAAGCTTTGGCGCCTGGTGTAGCGAAAAAAATGCCGACGTCAGTCCGTATGTGCGAATCGTCGGGTTCGTAGAATCGTAGTACGTATTCTGAGAATTAGAGGTGCGATCGTATCATGTGAGGTATTCCCTTGATATCCTACTGATAGTACGTTTTAATATGATTGATTTAGTTGGGGGTTGTTATCTTGCCGGTCGGAGCTTGTAGTTTGCTACGAGCTTCATCGCTACGAAAAAAAGATAAATAAGGCCAAACGTAAAGAGCCATATTACATGATTTGGATAATGTGTATACGACATTGATGTCCGCATTTTATGCCTAAATCTAATTTGAAGTTTTATTAAAGTAAAAATCACATTTTAGAATTACCTAACAGTTTAAAAAATAGCTAGTCTTTTCGCTGAAATACTACTTATTCTAACTTAATAATACCTACATAAACCCTGATTTCTGAAACCTTTAATCATGTTTACCAATATACCTACTAATTTTTATTCCTTATTCATAAGAACGAAAGAATGAATATTGATTTTTTTGCACTAAATATTAATAACGCTACTACTGCTAATGTTGGTGGCCGTCAGACTAAATAGAATGAGTCGTCAGAAACCTCAGTTAATGGTCATTTAACTAGAACTTCAACTGTTACAAACCTGGTAAGCGGTGACAGCAATGAACTCCGTCTCGGGGAAGGAGAAAGATGCGTGGGGCGCTCCCCAGGCGAGCGCGGCGGCATCACGAGCTCGCACCACCAGCACCCGGGGACGGTACTTGTGCATGGAGGTCAGGACCATCTGGAAGAGAAGGAGGATATTAGTTGATGTCCTAAAAAGCTACATAATCAGCCTATAATCTGGACTGATGGGACACAGGCCTCCTCTCAGTGAGAAGGAGTGGACCGTAATCCACCACGCGGGCCCAGTGCGGGTTGGTAGATGTCACATGTCTTCGAATTTTTGGTTCTACGACGTTCCTCACGATGTTTTCCTTCACCGTTCAAAGAACTACAATATTTTTAAAACAAGGACCATAACTGCGGACTGTCTCGCGACGTGTTATGTGATGGTTGTACTAACCAACCCACATTGGGTCCTCGTGCTTCATTACAGCCTACAAAGTTAAGGCTTGAGTCTGGGAAAATTATCGGCTGAATCATGTTGCACTAAAGCCGTGAACCCAATGCTAGGATAATTCATTTTTTCTGTAAGAGCTTTTAGCTCTCACGTCGGAAACACAATGTTCTCTTAACACTTTCCAAGAGTTCTAAAATATGTTTTTTTGTCCTAAGTGTCCTAAGTTATATTAGTTTAGGCAAACTGTTGAAGGATGTGTTGCCACACAAAATACACCATGGCACAGCACGGCACGGGATTTTCATCATCATTCGAAGGGCGATCATGTGAAAGGTGTTTTGGAGGGCTGTCTTACGTAATTTTGACGTTCGAAAAGTGGTGATTCTCAGCCAAATTTGAATAAGGGCTGATTGTTCCATCGTCAGATAACTTTTATTCCAAGAATAAAATTGACGTTTGACAGTTTTTGTATGAAATAACTGACATATTCCTCGAATAAAGTTATCAGATGATTGAAAAATCAGCCCTAAATGACATTTGATTTGATTCAGACGAGTTCTCAAGGATGTTTTTTTGAGCCCGTATTAGAAATCCTATCACTTTTAATCGTGCTTGCGAACCCAGGACTGTCAGTAGAACTGTTTTAAAAAACCTGCGAACCCAGACACAGAATTCTTCAACGTGCTAAAACATCAAATCTAATCTCCATCCTCATAGAACAAACACAGTAAGGTCTGCCAATGTCTGGCGACACGACTGTCGCGTCGTTCCGTCGCGCTTCGGTCGCTCTTGTCTAAGGGGCCTTATCTTCCACTTGACGCGAATAACGCTACCTGGGCAATGCGCGGGCGCCGGTTGCAACCACTTCAAACGTAGAAGGGTTCGCACTCTATTGTCTATGGATTTTTGAAAGGTTAATCTTAATAGTTAAAAGAGGATTTAAGTAAAAGTGTGATAATGTCAAAAAGTTTCAAGTGTCATTGTTCAGCGTTCCAGTTACAATGCTGAACTATGAAGGTACAATACTTAACTTAACTTTTATTTAACTCGATTGGTGTATTGTCTGTTACAAAGGCAGAGGATAAAATGCGATGGAATATTGCAATTTCTTTTTCACACGTTTTTAGTTCTTTCTGTTGACTTATATTATTTAAAAAAATCTTAGATTGGGCTCTTACCAAAGCAAAATCGACTTTCTAATGCCTAATTGTTTTTTAGCAAAGAAATAAGACACTTAATGGTTTAACAGACGAACATAATTGTTCACGTATTTCAAATGTGTAAGGCTGATTTTTCCAACACCAGTTAATTTTATCCCAGGAATAATTTTGAATTTCTGACAGTTCTTCCATGCAAAATCTGTGAGACGACAATTTTATTCCACGAATAAAAACTATTTGTCGATTGAAAAATCAGCCCCTAGTTTAATAAACTCTATGATAACTGTATGTATAATACTAGGTCTGGACTATAAAAGAGACTGTGTCCTTCGAGTTTGTTTCGGCCTTTCTTCTCAAAGTAGTCAGATAGGAAACACCAACCTCATCTAGATTTTTCAAAATATGATTGACGTGAAAAGGGTTATCATTAATAAAATCATTTATCATTTAACGAAATATTAAAGTTCGGAAAATCATATCTAAGTGCACCTCTACTCTCCCCTAGATGTTGTTTCTGCCATCATTGGTTTGAGCCGTCGGTTGTCAGTCCCGGAACTGCTTAAAGTAATATGGATAGATGATATGACGAGAAATGATATTTGGAATATTCCCACAATGTCCCGATATGCCGGACAGATTGACAGATAGACAATACAAAGTCAGCCGCGTTCGGTAGCTCGTCGATCATAGCGAGGTGTGTTCAATCAAAAAGATACAGCCTTCAGATTGGGCTGGTGAAGTTCGGGAGTTTTTTGCGACGTAGGTAGGTACTGGAGGATAGTGATCATGTTAATTGATAGGGCTTTGATTCAAAGTGATAAAAGTGTTGTTCGTTTACACTCTTTGTGATTTGTAAGAGCTCTTTGTAAGAACGCGCAATCTTATTCGTAAAGGTCGGGTGCGTTATTTATTTTTAAGTTTATTTCATAATCATTTTGGCTTCAATTGCATCTTGCTTATTGAATCCATAAAAATTATATGTACAGATAAATTCACGTTTTCGCCCTCAGAAAAATTACTTGGTGTGCTATATTATTTAGGTTCACCTCTGCGTAATCCTTTGGGGAAAACCAGCCTGATGTTATGTAATGTGTGAAAAATTACTAGTCATCTAAGTTAGGAAGGAGCGTAGGAAGCCAGATTTTATTTTATTTATTAGGTCTACCAACAATTGTTCACACTAATCTACAAACAAAAATAAAACATGCGTTTAAACTCTACACAGTGCAACAATGACTTATAGGTAAACACCACATGAACAAAAAAAAAACAATAATAATAATTATGCTAGTTGATTATACAAGTAAACTTAGTAAAATATATAACTATGTATTAGTAACATGTGCTAAATATTAAAAGCCTCATATCTTTAAAAAGTTACGTACACACAGTCCAAAAACATTTACAACAAATCTGATAAACAGTTCAGAAATTTACATTTTTGCTTATTGAGAGAATCAAAGTGAAAATCAATCATACCACTACAACTATTTAAAACTCTACAAAACCACCCAGATGGTTAAAAATATTTGTTAGAGATAGATAATTGCTGTACCTATTCTGTTTGACCTTATAGGTCAAACAACGATACAATATTGAGACCACCTTTGAGTAAAACTAACTAGTAATTAATCAAGACAAATGCTCTTTCTAGGACTCAAAGAGATTGCTAAAAGTTATCAAATTGAAAGGATTAGGTAACTGCAAAATTCTTGTTCACCAACAATATAAAACCACCTCTGAACATAGATTGCCTACTTTAGTTATAAATCAAGAAATACTAAAAGTAAAAGATTGGTAGTTAAAAGTTATCAAGTTGGTTGGATTAGGAAACTGCAAAATTATTGTTTCGTATCTACTACTACTAATTATAAGACCACCTTTGAGCATAGTTTACTTAAATAAAAACAAGTTCTAATAAAATACTGTTTATATTCAAAATGACGCATTCTAAACCACACACAGTTATATACTTTAGTTATAAATCAAGCAATGCTAGAAGTAAAGACATAATAAAAACGTTATCAAAATGCTAGAATTAGGAAGTTGCAAAATTCTCTTTTACCTACCATATAAGACCACCTTTGAGCATAGCTCTACTTCTATATCTATATATATTATAAATTAAAGTCGCTTTTCGTGTGTTAGGTACTGAGTGGCCGCGTTGTTCTACTAAACCGCGCAACAGATTTTGATGTGAATTTGACCGTGATTTAGAGAATTTATTGCAGTTGGTTTATGCATATGAAAAGTTAATATTAAACTTACTTAAACTAACGAAATCTCTATGTTTTATCAATTCGTAAAAACTGCGTGAAATATAGAATTTAAATTTACGTATAAATTAAGAAATGCTAGAAATGAGAAAGACTGATAAAAGTTATTGGTACGATTAGGAAACTGCAAAATTCTCCTTTACCTCCCATAAGACCACCTGTGCGCATAGCTCACTTTAGTCATAAATAAAAACAAGTTCTAATAAAATACTGCGTCTATTCAAAATGGCGCATTCTAAACCACACACAGTTATAGTCAGAGATTCGATAAAGTTAACTAGTGATTAAATCTATGGGCGGCGCGAGGAACATTATTGATTCACGAATAAACATTTTAAATAACGCCGGAGGCAATAATGTGGGTAAACACCAACTATAAATTACTGAATTCGAGTAAGATATCATTTTAGAGGACGATAAATTATTCTGTGAATTGAACGTCTACAGTACGATTAGGTACATACTTATTTGTACATACACACCTACCTACGATTTTGATCTGCACCACAAATCATTGAATGCGTTAAGAATATTATTCTGTCTCTGCCATTTAAATATGTCATATTTATGCCCGACAATTACATCGGACACCGTCAAAGTCGCCAGCACAAGCAGGAGGCCAATTCTGTTACTTAAAAACGTTGAAGTGGAAATCGCAATCTCATCTCAGCGACAATCAATGTCAAAAACTTGTCAAAAATTTAGGAAAATTAGAGGTATTTTTGACAGATTGAGATCAAACTGTGGACCTTCTCAAAATTACGGGAATCGCCCCTCTGTTTGTGTAGCTGTCATCCAAACCTGTAACCGGACCCGAATCAGTAGTCTGCCGTACCTACTTTAAAAATGCTAAATTAAATTCTGACTGCTAATCCTGAATGTAATGTGTTTGTGGATGAATGGAGTAAAATTATGCGTATATGTCTGGTGTTCTGTGAAAGAAAGTATGCAATCAGTCCACGTGGAACCGTGGTGTTAGTTTTAAATCAAATTATTTACATCATAATTATTGACAACGTAACAATTGTTTCTATGTTAATTAATGTAATCGGTGTTGTACCGTTTTAATTAACTATTAATAAATAAATAAACGATTGTCAGAAACAGAACGACGTTTTGAATTCATTTAGCGCTAAAACTATTTAGTAGATATTTTATGTGCAAGCGGGATTAACATTGAAATTATTATTGTTAAAAGTACTGATTCATAACTATTTAAGTTACCGAGAGTTTACGGTGAAGGCATTGCGGCACAATTATCTGTGTGTGTATAGGTACTATTTTGATTTTACACAAGTTCCAGGAAAAATTCATTCCTAAATTCATCTACATTAAAAAACAATTAAACTTAAACTATTTGTCTTAGTCTCCACATTCTCTACTACACCTACTTTTAAATACCTACATATTCACTCAGCAAGAGGACAGTAAATAGGATCCGCCTAACTTCAATAAAATTCTTCTATGTAACTTTTACCCATTTAGGTGTCGCCTAATGTAAGCAAGCGGGCATTTGCCTTTTTTCAGTCCATCAGACATGTCTTATCATAACATACATCAACTTCTATCTCTAATCTCTCAGAAACACGTGTCTATCACTAATTAGCCCACAATCGTGTCACGCTACTGATAAGGGGTAGGTTTCCGCACAGGCTCGGGGTTCGAACCCCCGGCCTTCCGCCTCGCTAACCCGATCGCTTGTACTGATAAACTTAATGCGCTACAAAAGTTGATGTTTAGCTTTTTTTTTTTCTTATTATTAATGTTGGGATTTTCTGCCTTAGAAAAAAGCTTCAAGTAAAAAAGTTCTGCAATGTGCATTTGTTGTGAGTCGAGCATTTCGTAAACAGACGGCCGCGTTGGTATTATATATTTATTTATTCATTTTATTATTTATGTACACACAGTAAAATACATAGAGATATGACATAATTAAAATTTTAGTACAAAGGTACTGCTTAGTTCTTAAGAAATTTCTTCCAGTAGACCTGCGAAAGGAGAAGTAAAAAAGAAATGGAGACAATATAGTGTGTGAGAACATGAAGAGCGAAATATGAATGTATGAAGTCTAGGTATATTAAATATATCTACACAAATATCTTTAAGTTTTCGTTAGAAAAACAAAGTAAATAGAGTTTCCTAATGATTTTTCTTGGCGTGAACGGAAAATCTATATCTACTCGTATACTAATAATAAAGCTGAATAGTTTGTTTATTTCTTCGAACGCGCTGATCTCTGGAACAACCCGTGCGTCGGACTTGAAAACTTTTTTTACGTTTGATAGCCCGATTCTTGAGGAAGACTACCGGCTATTTATCATCACGCTAGCACCCTCAGGAGCCGAGCAAATTGAAAAAGAGTATAAACGAACGCTAAGCGAAAATGAAGTAATAACGTGGCAGGCGATGCAATGCGACAGGGTGGGAAATTTCATGCGAATGAAGTCGGGTCAGAAGCTAGTATATTATAAAGCTAACGGCGATAACAAACCGTAAAAATAACATGATCTTTATATTATTGTATATCATTCGATCTTATATGAGAAATAGCTGTCTGACGCGATATCTACGAATCTCGACTTTAATGTGGCTATAAGATATCTACCAATTTAATCACGTTATTACCCCCAATTTTCTACCACGACTGCTTCTAATTCGTAGAATCAATAATATGAAACTATTCCTAATTGCGTGAGAATAATCTTTCTATAATCCCTAGCCTTTAACGAGTTCCATAATAAGAAATAGCTAGATATCTAATCTTTTCACCGTAATAGTCTTTTTAAACATTAATCCTCTGTGAGCCCGCACTCTTTCACACGGCGACCTTCTGAAGTTTTCGCCAAAAAATAACCAACAAAGGGTGTGGAAACAATGTATAATGGTAGCTCCTTTTATCACAGGTGGTAAGCCCTCAAGTGCACAGTACACGAGGATATCTTCCACGCGAATTGGTTCGCTCCTCGTCGCTCAGTAGCTGGTGCATTGTTGGGGTAGGTGCACAAAGACGCCGCGCCGCTCTCCCGCGATCCCGGGTCCCGGTGCCTCAACGAAGCGTACGCACGCACTGAGGCGTACCCGCCTACAGTTTTTGCTGTCCCTACCCGTCATAATAATGTGTGTTATGATGCTTTGTGACTGATAGCCATGAACGATGTTTGTTTTGATAGAGAACCAACTTTTATGTAGGTAGGTCAGATTAATTGAAATGTTTTATCAAATATTTTCAGTTTTTTTTTTGTTGTGATTCCTATGTTCTCATTACATTCTTTTATTTAACTGACCAAACTAGTCCATATCTGAAGACCAATTCCCGGAATTAAAAACGTTTAAAATCTAGTCATAATCTCATGTCAGCGACAATCAATGTCAAAAACTTGTCAAAAATGTGTTTTTGACAGACTGTGAACGTTCTTAAAATTACGAGAATTGCCCCTCTGAACATCTTTGTACACATTGTAAATAATCTTATCGCCCTGGAATTACGGCTATATAATTTTAAACAACCGAACATGCACCAAGAGCAGTCGTAAACTGTCACTCCGAGGCAGTTTCTACAAACAGTCAGTGCAAACATTGTATAAAAATTATAAAACCTAGGGTAAAGCATCGCAGTCGTCATTAATCGAGGCGTCAACCGCTCTCTGTCTAAACACACCGCCCGGATAAAGGAATACAGTTAGTTGCCGCTACAAAGACATCATACAATGCCTTTCAGCGTATTTGTTCAAGTGACGAAATGCTTATAGACGTCTTTGTGCGCAGGCTCCCGCGGCGCGTATGAACTAACGCCCGTATATTGTACACTCAGCTTTATAACAGCAACTTAAGATCGAAATTCGAATGAGAAATCGCGCAGAACTATCTTTTGACGTCATCGCAAAACGTGTTGTTTGCATTCGAATCTTATATTAACAAACATAAGGTTGAATTCAGATTTTATTGAACTTTTTATGGGAAGTGGTTGGCGTGGTTGCGCGAGAGGCGTTTCCTTTCAAAAAGGCGATATATGAGGCAGAGTCACGAGCGCGGGAATGCTCGGCGAAGGCTGTACTTGTAACTGTATCCAATATTGAAACTTTTTGTTACAATAGAGTCGATGTTTGCTCTTTGAGTCATACTTTTATTAGTTTGAACAACTTTTTATTTTCAATTAATGCTTTCAATTGCTTCGTGAAATAGATTTTCTTTGAGGTGGCCGTGATTATTATTATTAAATAATTGTGTACGTATAACACGACACATATCTATTTCTAAATGAATACTAAAAAGAAACTACCACCTTCAGGCCACTTACTCCAAACTGTAGCAAAAAGTTAAAAGTAAAGTATCCTATAAATTGGGACCAGACATATCTGCTAACGACTCAAAAAGATTTCAAAACAATAGTATCTTTTGGTAATTACCTCACATTCCTGGATGCCAATGTTGCAAATCATCACTCCCCTTATCTGTAGGGGTGACTAGTGACGCGTGACGTCATACCGTAATATTGTCGTGTCACGGTGCTACTGACAAATTGCAGCCTCTGTCTCAAAGTTATCAGTTTTAAAACATGTGAAGTATGTGCTATTTTGGTTCACAAAGTTGTTGGGAAACTATTAAGCCGATAATGTGTGTCTGTTTGTGTGAATACGAAAAACTAGTCGTAATTTTTGTGAAGAGAGCTTTGTTTTTTTGTTAAAAGTAAACAGGAAAATTACCTATAGGTACCTACGATTAGATACGATTATACAATGCCTACGAATTTTGTATCAACGATTCGGAAAAAAGAAGAAAACCAACAATGCCTATGTAGTGTTTCCTAGTGTCAAATTGTTAATGATTGAATCGAAATTATTGACGTTCGCGCGGCGTCTTCGCTGCTACGCGATGTCTACGCCGCTACGTGGTAGCTACGCGGTTCTTACACATTGTTTACATTGGCCAAACAGTTCCTAATGCGAACGTGGTCCTAGATGGTCGCGAAATAGCACGTATAGTAGCAGCAGTTTCATACAAACGAATACGTGTTTTGCGAATTTGATCTATATTAGCTACTAGAATTGTCGCACTGACAGGTGTCAGGAACGCATTCTCTCGACGGCCGGAATGTTAGCTATCGAACGAAGACAAAAAACTAGCAAGAAAATCTCCACCACGAAATATTTATACGCTTTCAAAATCAGCCTAATGTTCCTACTGCACACGCCTCCTCTCTTGGAGAGGGAGTTGGTTATAATCTACCACGCGGGCCCAGTGCGGGTTGGTAGATGTCACATGTCTTCGAATATTTGGTTCTAGGACATGCCGGTTTCCTCACAATGTTTTCCTTCACCATTTTGAGAGCAGTGGTGATGAAATTATTTACACAAAGTAAAGCGCTTGTCTGGGTTCGAACCCACGACCTACAAAGTCGTCAGTCGGAGCCGTTACCACTAGGCCACCACTGTTCATACTTTGATATCTATCTTTGTCTGCAATTACACAAATCATCCATCACCATCTGCCTAGCCTTTTCCCAACTATGTTGGGGTCGGCTTCCAGTCTAACCGGATGTAGCTGAATACCAGTATTTTACATGAAGCGACTGCCTATCTGACCTCCACAACCCAGTTACTGGGTAATACGATACCCCTTGGTAAGACTGGTTGTCAGACTTTCGGGCTACTGACGACCCGTAACGACTGTCAAAGATCCACGAATGACAGCCGGGACCAACGGCTTAGCGTGCAATTACACAAATCATGGAAGTTAATTACTAAACCGTTTCATAAGTCGTATTGCTGCAAAATTTAATGCGCCTATGTTAACACAACTCCGTTAAACTAGTGAACCGTTTTGAATTATAACGTAGGCACACGAACATTGCAAATATTGCGCGGTTTCTTTGACAAATTACTAACTTCTACGAAGCATGGCTGTGCAAACCAATTACGTAGGAAAGTCATGTTCTTCTGCAATACAATAGATAATTGATTAGTCTAGTATTGATTTCCCACGATTAGAGAGGATTATAATATGTAATTAAAGGTTTTTGTCATGGATATTAAACTCATGTATGATTTTCCTTGAGGTCTGAGAATCGTAGAAGCGGCGTTTTTGATATTATGTTCTCTTCATAAAAGTACGACTAGATGATAGTTGCTAGTGATAATCCCGCGTTATTAACTGAAGGTAATAAAACATCCGAAGAGCTGCAAGGATGCTTCACGAAGTAGGTACAGTTAGTTAAACTATCCTAATACCCGTACTACCCCCTAATTCACTTCCTTCTTTCACTAACTGTCAATTATCTGTATCTTAGCTGTAAGTTTTCTTAAGAAATAAAATAAAATAAAAATAAAATAAATAATAATACCCGGAATAGGCTGAAAATTAACACTTTTCGAACGTCCAAATCAAAATAGACTGTCTCTTAACCAGCCATTACATAATTATGTGCCTATCATCATTATTTCGTGATAGGCACATATCACATCCACTGTAGGATATAGCCACCCAAAAATCACATGACATGATGATGAAACTAAGACTAGTGAAAACCTATCTGAGGAAAAGTAAATAATGAAAACACTTACATGCCCCTGCGCATCCATAGTATTATTCGTCAGCTTCAGTTTGCTAAACGACACAGGATTCGCAGTCCAGTGGTGGCCAGGTGCGGGAGAGTCAGGGTGCAGCATCAGGCGCCTAGGGGACTGAGGTTCCGCGCCCCCCGCAGCCGCCCACGCGCCGCCTGCCCAGCGCCAGCGCCGCCTCCCTACCAGCGACAGTTCGAGCAGGACGCAGTACTCCTCGCGAGGGTCCAGCCCTCCCAGCGAGATCCGGAGGGATGGGAACATGCGTCTGGAAAGAAGATTAGGTTTAGAAATATTGTACTGTGTGTCTTTTGAAAGGTGACGATTTTGTAAAGTTTGTAGGAAGATTAACCTGGATTTCTGGTTTTGTTAAATTCAGACGTTGGTCTTGGTATTTATTAATACTGATGGTTCCAAGTTTTTCGAGTTACAAAACTAAATAGAGATCTAAAAACGAATAGAAGAAAGAACGTCATTGATTTTCTTTGGTTTTTGTAGTTATTCCAGTATCTAAACTCTGCCGAAAATTTCTGTTCCTAACAATGCAACTGAACTTAAATAAAATAATAAATAAATAAACTCGAAACATAAATTAAGTCTTCATTCCTATGTGATTATCAAGAAAACAAACGACTTCACGTTTCGCAATGTTGTTAATTCCGTAGTCTCGTCCGTATTTCCTTACTTACTTATGATAACATTTACATTAACGTGCCTAATGTTAGATTTAACTGTCACAATCCTAAGACAACCAATAAGTACAACGCTAAAGTTCTACGCAAAATATCGGTAACATGAAAGATTAATCGGCATAATCAAACATTTTGCAACAACCAATTAAACAGACTAGACAAATTATTGACAAGCGACACAGTTACTACCTTTAAAACCTTTCATCAACCCCGAAGGTGATAACAGAATTACAAGTCAACCTGTGTCGGGTCTCCGGTAGCTCTCATATGCATTCCAAAACGTTATCAAGTTTATAAAAATGTGATAGGAGTAAATGTGTTACCAACTAGGGCTTTTGGCACCCGTTTGTTTCGACCATAAAGAGTGTCATAAAAAGAGATATTGGTGGCGCCGTCTTTATCGGTGGTCGCCGTGGGTCCTTCGATTTATACCTTGATGTAATTATATGGAAGTGGAACTATGTGTGCCTACCGCGGCGATGGCTAATCTCTGTCAAATGTGTTCGGAATAATGGCTGGTTAATTTGGATAGAAGTGTAAATTGGGTTTTGTTTGTGGGTCTTTTTACTAGCACGACAGTGGAAGAAAGTGACATTTTAATGTTCATGGTATAGGTAGCTTTATATTATATCGCAAGGCTAAAAATATGAGCAAACTTTTCGTTAACAACAGTGGTCTGAGAGATATAGGTAACCATTAAAAAAACATTTTACTGAGGTAAAAATTTCACAATATACACGGAGATCGCTCAAGACAGAGAGGTTCGGAAGGAAAAAGGGGAGGTCTTTGCCCAGCAATGGAATACAGTATAGGCTAACGAAAAAAATAAATAACAGAAGACGTAAGAAAAGCTAAAAGCATTATTGCTTAAAGTTACAAACCCATTAAACGCCAAAAAATCTTTACTTCCTGAAAACCAGAAAATGATGCCAATAAGGGCAGCCAAAAAGTATTTCAACGACCCGTTCCATCGATAAAAGGTGTTGTAGCTGAAGCGACCATCTATGAACAGTGTTTTCGGCGAATAGTTCTATCGGCGATGGATTTATTCGTAACCAACCGTCGACTAAGAGTGATTTCGGCGAAACGTATCATCGGCGAAGAGTGATCTGAGCTCAAACTTAACCGACCATTACCATCCTACAGACACAAAACAAACAAGCCAGCCTTATTCGCGTATCACATCACATAGGCATGCCATCAGTCATAACAGTGCTGTTATCAGAGGCGGCGAGGGCGCTGCGCCCGCGCCGGCCGGAGGCACTAATGCAGCCGCAGATAACGCGCCGACAGAAGCTCAATTAACAACAAACTAAATTAGCCTCCATTTAAAGTTTACGATCGCCGCTACCGCCTTACGTGAGTATAGTGCCCTAGTACCGACAGTAAGACAGGACCAATACTTTGTATGGAAATATCGATTAAATTCTTCTATGGGAACCAAGCGATGAAACTGATGTATGAAACAGTAATAATATGGGCAAAATACAATTATAGATAATGGAAACCATGACTTGTATAAAACAGAGATTTAAAGTAAACTTCTACTGTAAGGAAAAGTGTTAACGCTCTCATGCAGGCGCGACGCGACGGTGTGACGTGATTCTGATAGAACAATTTCCATGAAGTTATCATAAAAATAGTCGTGTCGTGTCGCTCTGACGCGTAGCGACTGACTGCGGGAGAGCCTTCGGGAGTGACCTTTCTTTTTGAAAAACACAAAAGTCTGGATACAAATTGTTGTATGATTACTTAAGAAAGTTTTTCCTTACATTTGTTTTGTCAAGATATTATGTTAAGGTTTAACATTGAAAAACCAAACAACATAGTACTAAACGGTTTTTAATGTTTAGTTTCCGCTTTAGGAAACGATCTACCTATTGAAATATAAACATGTATAATGGTATAGTTATAATAAGTTTGGAACATCGTAAATTTTACATATAATGTGTGTCGGATATTGTAAGTGGTTCGTCCACCAACGCATCTGCCCACACAACGTCTAAACGTCACCGCCACATGAAATATCTGTAAATCATTCAGTTTTGATGCGCGCGCGCTCATCACGCGGTATTAAGATCTCCTCCACGATTACATTCTTAGCGGTTGATTAATAGGCACGCTTGTTCGCTAATTTATTACTTTCTTCAACATACATGAATTATTATTGCCATTAAAAAATGTTTAGCTGGATACATTAGCTGTTATTTTTCAAACAACTGTTGTTACAGCAGGTAATGTTTGAGGCACTCGTCCCATGTTTACATCAGTCCTTATGTCGTCAAACATGGTGAGACAAGACAGACCAAACACAAATATGTGTTCACAATATTGTTGGGTATCGACGTCGCGTGTTGACCGTACGTTGACAAATCCCTTCACTCGGCTACCGTTCGTTCGTAAGATGCCTGTTATCAGCCGCCGTCCACTTATCGAGCCGTTTGAAAGCTCCGCGCGCCGACAAAGAGGTGACGATCCACGCGCAAAATATCATGAAAAATTTGCCGCCTGATCGCACTATCTATATCGTAACTTCCACAACTAAGCGATACAACCTACTATGACGCGATTCCGGGCCATTTAACGTTTGATAGCCGTGATGACGAATTAAATCAGGATTCCTGACAGCCCTTTTATTTTAAGTGTTTTATGTTATGGAATTTTGTTTACGATACAGTTTAAACGAGAATGCAAATGAAATAAAGATACTATAAAAACGGGGCCACCATAAAAGGCCTCTCGAGAGCGCTAAGCCGCGGCTTCGGCGGTGGGAAGGGACTTAGGGAACAATGGGACCACCAGAATCGCGTTGAATAAACTTTAGAGTGGGTCGTAAATCGGTAACAACTTGCCAATTGCCGCACGGAGGCGCTAACAGCGGCCAAAGAAACTGTCATATCCGCTCTAGCATCCGCACTCGAAATGTTGGAGTCGACCGATTCGTTGCGGATTGTTAAGCGCGGCCGCTCGCACGCTGCCGGGACGAAAACGACACTTATGTACCGACCAAACATGATATATAACGTTCTTCACGATTAATTTAGTAGCTCACAACCATCAGTTGACAGACATCGTCTGTAAACTTTAATGTCCCTGATCACTGTTCAACGTCGTCATCACTAACCTACCCCTCTCGCTTCCCAGTTATCTTTACTGCTAATTTCATTCGTTTTTTATCGTCAAGTTCAATGTTAAGGAGCGGGAGAGTCGTTAACGCACAGACGACACGTTGTTCGGGACATCTGCGTTTCACTTCGGAGTAACTCGAAGGATAAACAACTTTCGAGTGTACAATACTCGTGTTGTGGCTTGTGTATCCAGAGCCTAACCCGCGCTTATTAACGCTCTTACGAGAAGTCCGGCCGGTTTTTTCGTGTGCCCAGATGTGGGCCTGGGTAAACACCCCCGCCATTGTCTGGACACATAAAAAATCATACACCTGGAAGTGTCAAATTGTTCACTCTGACTGTGAGAGCGGCCCGTGTGAATCTCGCTTGCTCGGACTCGCGCGCTCGCTACATATGTACACAAATATTTGTATTTAACGTTGTTTATCCTGCTCCTAAATCATCAAAACACGGATATCTACAATCTGCATCTAAATTATAGTTAAATGGTCAACTGCTTAGTGCCAAAGGTTGTTTTTTACAACATAATGTTCTCAGAATTAGTAATAGGAACGTAGACTCTATGGTTTTTTTAGTCTGTACGTAATATTTCTGAAACCAATAAATGTTATTCACGTTCTATAATTACATAATTATATGTAAATTATCTTAATGGTTCGGCATTGCGATAGGCGGTTGACGTGCTCAGATAATATGCCACGACTGCTAAAAACCTTTTACTGCGTGATTATAAACGCTTAAACGGCTGCTTACGACGCAATCGACGCATCGCCGTAATGAGCGGTGTGTGTGTTCGAACAAACACGACTCTAGGCACTCGCGAGCGACCCTCTTGCGCAACCAATTGATGGCCACGCGCATGTGCGACGCACGCTCATTGTTATCCCAGTTAAGTGGGCAGTTAAGACAACCGAACTTCATGAATCAGCAATAACGCACTATGATAACACATTAGGGGCGGTCAGGATGTAGCAGCTAATGCACATTATAGATTCAGACCGGAAAGTATCCTGTCGACAGAATTCAGACCATTTTGTTGTTTGCTCTAAAATTCACAAATATTTTCAATGTCATCACAAAAAAATATCCCCTCACCACTCCCATATGCCACGAGAGCTCGCCTCCGCAAACCAAACAAACTACACTTATAAAGAAATACACTGGTAACAAAACAAATAAACCAATTTGGGTACGACCACAAAAAAGCCACGGAATCATCTCGGGAGATGTAACGACGTATTAGCATATTGATAGCTACCTCTATCTGTCGTCCTTTGTTTAAAATCAGCGACAGCGCCTTCCATCATAGCGATCGCTTTAAAAAAAAGATTTATTTTATTGACTAGTTTTTGCCGGCTGCAGGTGGTAGCAAAAAAATATTGCACCGGCTACCCTGTACCCTCAAAAACCCTTATTTCATAACAAAATTGATTAAGCCCCTTGACTGTCTCGCCTTTATAATAGTTATCGATTTCGTGCTATGTCAATACCTAATTTGAAAATTATACAATCCTGACATTTGTTGCAGAAGTTGAATGAATCAAGTAGCCTATAATGTATGGAAGCTTACGTCATCATTTATTGTGACAAGTGCTGGGTAATGACGCGTTATTGGTATGTGTAGTGAAGCTAGCAATATTTCAATTGGTCCTAGGATCCGCAGTGCGTGGAGGTGGCGGGGCGGGGCGCCGCGCACAAAGCACGCCCGCGGCGCGCGCGCGCACCTGCGCGACATGTTTATGCACATCTCGTCGCCAAATTTACAACCGCCTTGAACAAGGACGCCGCTCTTGCGGAAATTGGAAATGTTTAATCACCAGATCGGCACCCTTTTAGCCAATGCCGTCCAGCATAGTTTCAATTGCACCCATTTCGCTTTACTGCACCGTTCGCAGATTGTAAACGTATCTCTAAAGGGTACCGCCTCAATTAATATCCGATCTTACGCCAGTCGACGCGACGATTGGT
Source organism: Apamea crenata (assembly GCA_949629185.1). NCBI lineage: Eukaryota > Metazoa > Arthropoda > Insecta > Lepidoptera > Noctuidae > Apamea > Apamea crenata. Next base: position 16,083,423 of record OX451357.1, read on the forward strand.
TTTATTACCGCATAAGTAAATGAATTCGCGGGCTGTTTTATCTCAGTGTATTTATACATTGATAATTCTGCAGTATCAATTTTCGCTTCAGAACTGCTTTGGAACTTTATCATACAAAGTCATGTAAGCTTCATTACTTTAATACTACCTACTTGATATCAGGTGGTTTGATATCATCTTAATTAAACTCATTAGCCAGAATCTTGGGTCTACAAAACCATAAGACATAATGTCGTAAATTAAAATCGGACGCTACACATAGAAAACCAAATGTATTTACATAGTACGTAAACATAAAAGTCTTGTAACAGAATGTCGGTTTCTAATTCCAATACTTGACATGCATTATAATTTAAAGTGGTATTTATGGAAGTCTTCAAAGAAATCCATGTTTTTTAGCATAATTAAATAAACGAGGACAAATGAACACTACGTTCGTACACGATCGTTGTATAAACACCTCGTAGTATAGGGCTTACGTAAAAAAGCTCAAATTTCAAATGAATATGGATGTCGTTGCGGTGAAAGTACGGAATTAATTCAGCACCTTTTTGGGCGCCGGCGCCGCGGCATTCACGCGTGGCACAAAGCTTGTTGCTCGTAAATTGCGAATGGAAGGACCGACAAACGCGCAGTAATTTAGTTGACAGTGGGTACCAGAGCCGGCGACCGACAACGAGCGACGACGGCCCGACCGCCGCGCAGCGCGGCCCCTATACAAAGCTTATCTACCCGTCGCATCTAGAGCCTATTATGAGCCTGACGCCGAACTCAACACAACAGATCGTTAAGATTACGATTCGCCAATACACAGTTCGGTAATTCATGCCGAATAAACGATTAAAGAATTCGCCGACAATTAAAAATTAATTAGAGATATAATACTGGCCCAAAAAACTGTACGAATAACTTCGTTGATGGAACGTGGCATTGATGAACGATTCGTTATTGTCCAATGCTTTTTCCTTGCCAAAATCAAGTGCTAATTTGGATTCGTATAACAAAGTGAGCTAGTCATCAAACTGAAACAAAACCAATTCGAGTATTAATGAGAAACATTCGATTGCATTACACGTGGAGCTTAATTGTCCGATCAACAATTCTTGGGTTAAGTCGCAGGATCTGTTTCAAAACTGGTCCTTGTGTCCGCGGAATGCAGCTCAAGTTCCAATGGAGCTGCGTGGGTCGTGGTGTGTGCCCCCAGTCCAGTGGCGATCGCTCGTTAGCTCCCGAGCCGGCATAAATCACACCGTTTTATGAGAACTCCCAATTTTTTAACATTTTGAGTTAATGAAATGCGAGCGCAGTATGGGACCCGACTAGCGACATTAAAAAGGACAACCCAAAAGAACGGACAGTTTCTAATTATAATCCTGTCAAGGTTGTGATATAAGCAAAGAATTGATGATCGCCACAAACGCGGTGATTTTATCTAAGATAATAGCGATCTGTTGATAGTAGCTGTTGAATTTTAATATTTGTCATATTTTTTATTTGTTCGTGTCGTAGTAAACCCCTGCCATGAAAGCTCGTAAAACTACCATCGTTTTATGTTGTTAATTTGATTCGGATGCCGTTTAGCAAAGATCCTGGATGTCAATTATTGAAATATATTACTGTATTCAGTGCCGTTCAGAAGAAAGCCGCTTGCGAAAGAGAGTTGATTAGTTACTAAAAGTAAATCTCATGTAGGGTACTTCATTTCCAGTTTTTTTTATTGGGACCTGGATCGCCCACCAAGCCCTATACGTTGCAACTAATTTGCAGTAGTTAACAAGAATAACAAGAACCATTAACCACAAGTACAATAAGCGAACACGGTAGTGGCAGTCAAACGAGCACCGATCAATCAAGCACAGGATCTCCGCTCATCGTACCGTGATACCGCGCTCCCTAGAACCACCATCATCCATAATCACAACCGTATTTCATAGTACTAGAGTTCATTATCCTTTAACGGAAGTAACAGAGAATGGCGCCAGTATTTTAGGATTTTCGAAGAAGCGAAAGGGTTAGGCTGCGAATTAAAGTCGCGCACACGCACGCAGGCGCAGAGGGGGGATCACTAGCGCCGACAAAGGCACCGCCGCACGCGAGCTGCCCGATTCACAATTAAGCCCGCGTGTGTTAATTGATATTAATTCTGTGTGGATGGTACAAGCAGGGAACGGCTCGCGTATTAGTCCAAGCCATTATTTCTATAACTGTTTGCGAATCTACGCCATTATCTTCTAGATGCTCTTGATTGAGCGTGACGTCACCCGATGGTATTATTTCGATTTGATTAATGATCGATCGAATTTGTGTTAAAAGTGTTAATTACTGCCATAGCTGTACCTTCTAAAGTATACTGTATCTCAACGTATTTAATCATACAATGCTTATCTTAAAAATATGCACGGTGGAGCAGCTTGCTATATCGAGAACCGGGACCATCATTATGCCCGCTACGATTCCATACTTGGTCCGCATTGCAACAAGTCAAGTCTAATATCGCTCGATTGGTCGTTTTGCGCCACTGTCGCTAATCGCTCCCACAAGATCCACATGACAGTCATGTAGGTACTGGGAATCGCGCCAAGGCTGGCTGTAATGTGTCGGGTTCAAACGCGCCGCGGCCGCGTCATCAACGCAATTAGTGGGCGTTGCGACATCCAGCACACTATTGACATTGAACCCTTGTTACATATTTCACAGAAATGTGTTTTGATGTCGCCTCATCGTCACGTCTCAACTAATATGTGTGGACTTTAATCTCGAACGCATTGCTCGTCACTAATTGCAGTGCATGCAGTCGTCTTCCAATTCTCATGTACGGTACCTATCATGCACTGGCATTTTTCTACGAAGGCTATGATTGATATCAATGATGCAGTCGTTAGATAGGTATTTTCTGGATTGAAACGTGAATGACAATGGAGCGAGAGTTTAATTGCAAGTGGTAGAAAGTTTAAAGTAGAAGGCATGAAGCCATAAGGACCAAATGTTGAAGATGCTGTTACAGAATTCTATGCTCGTGCTGTTAGCGTTAGGAAAGATAATGTAACAAGCATACGTACTACTTTATTGTTCTGAACAATTATCTGTGAGCATCTCGACGCCATTACGTATTCTCGTCAACATTCGTGTCCAAATCAGTCATGTTCTCACAGCGTACACTTAGACGCCGAAGCGACACATTTATTCGAGAATCGTGCGTCCGTCTGCACCCTGAGTCGCCCATTGCGCTTATCTGAGGTTTCGGTAGCGGTGGCCGTGCGCGATACACATCGGCGCGTGATGTCGCGATGCGCGGGCGCGGCCGCCCGATGCTATCGGCGCACGAGCGCGGGTGGCTCGCATCCCTACCTCCCTCCCTGCGTCCTCTCAGTCTCGGTCACTTCACAACGTCGCACGTCATTGTCGCCACGGTCCAACCTTTTTGTAACAACTATTGAGTTGCTGTTGTTTAGAGACAAGCCTTCTTTGTACAAAGTTAAGGAGTATTCTATTCTTGCTAAATGATACATTCATAGATATCCACGCAGTGGAAATCCTAACCAAATCGTTGCATGGACGGTTTGGTTCGGGATTTCATGATTTCACGCATTATGAAGATATCTGCCCGAACAGCAAATAGCTCACAAACACGCATTATAGTAAATCAAGCATTCTAAAAAACAGATCACACGGCTCGTTGGCGACAAATCTTGCGTGAAATGTAACAAATTCATATACATCACAACATTTTTTTTTCTGACCGCTACCATTATACTTGAGTTCCCATGTTTTTACGAGCACGTTATGATAAACGACGCACCCTCAACAACTGTCGGGCCATAATCACCACGGGTTCTGGGAGACGCATTATGGACACGTAGGACCGAGCAGCGAGCACGTCGTAATACACTGAATGCTTTCATGTCCTCTAATGTCAGATGTCATCTCGAACAACGTAACCTGGTGTCTATTGATAGTAGGCGAACAAACAACCCTTGTATTAGATCAAGGACACGAAAACAACTGTTTGTTTTAGACCGAAAGAACAAGCCCAAAGAATGAACCCACAAAAAAGTAATGGCGTATCGGAACACATGATTACTTTTTCTGCATCAAAGAAGTCATCTAAAAGAATGCGAGTTGTCTCATTCGCTCACATTACAATTTGTTGGGTAGCGAAGCCAGTCGGACTCCGTGAGAATAATTCCCGAGTTCCGAGTAACATGGGTTAAACGCTTGTATCGAGAGATACCGATCTAACCCGAGCTGCTCGTTGGCGCCATAAAAACAAAACATCTTCAACACGACCACTTTCTTCCCTAAATTATTCGAGGAATTTACGACGTTTCAACCGACAAAAATGTTATAACCTAATGAGAAATTATCATCAGAGCCGCTGTCTGTCGTCCGGCAAAAAACGAATCATGCGCCGCTACACGATGATGCCCGGACGCATATTTTTTTATATTCTACATTCGAATTATCGTTTTCGTGTTTGTTTTTTACCTCGATCGTCGATTGTTTTAGGTTGTGTCGGGACAAAAAGGCGCGGGAGCCGGCGATGACTGTGCCATTCTGTTGATCGCTCAACTTTCGGCTCGAGGAATGATGATGGATTTCTCTCAATGCGCGAGATACAACGATGGCTCAACAGGAAAACTTGCCACAAATACACACCTGAAGCCGACGATGGATAGCTCGTTTAAAAAAATGACAGGTATGGTGTGTGGTTTGTTCCCAGGAGATATTGCGATATGATCGCTCGAAGGCGGCGCGACTATTCGGCGCGTGCTTCAGATTCCTGGTCCTTCTATCCGGAATTACCCATTACATACAATGACATTACGTTTTTACAGCGACATTTTTTTTCTAAAGGTTTCGTCTAAGCCTTCATTACTGTAAACGTTTTCTATCAACTTACAATTGTACAAACAAGTTGTTCTGTGAGTTAAAGGGTTCTAATGTTTACCGTAATTGCATTTCACTTTAAAACTGTAATTGTTTTGACGTTAGGAACTTTTAATCGACACCTGGGCAGTGAGCACTCTAACACAATTACTAAGATGGTTCAAATTATAGTTATTGTTTACCTGTTGATAAATGGTTGTTGGTTTATAAAATTCTTAAGACAGCCTCTTTTTAGAGCAAGGGTCGTAGCATATGGCAGTGATGATCTGTTACGTTACCGTGAAAGCTTCTAGCAACCTGATAATACATGACGTAAAGCAAAAATCAAGAACTGCATGAGCACACAAAAGAGACATGTGTCCTTAATTAATAAGCAGAATGTATGTCAACAGAACCTGCAGGTAGGGGCAAAGGTTTAACAAATTTTCGAGCTAACTGGTCGGACCTTCATTAATTTCCAACTGGCATTCAGTAACCTCCCGCTGATATCGGAGTCTAAAACAACGAGGTATTATGTCAGTTCCGTACCAGTGCAGCGCTAGCAGTCGCGATATCTCTCAATCTGGCACGTCGGAGCACTTAGGAGAGTTTCTAACGTCAGGCGGTGGCGAGAGCTGGAGGAGTGACGAGTGGCGAGGAGATCGTCGGAAGACGGCGACTGTCATAATCTGATTATTAGTGGTGCGTGGTTGGGGCGGGGCGCGCGGCGGGCGGCCGGCGCGCCGCAGGCGGTCGGCGCCCGCGCACGTCCCGCTCGCGCACCGCCCGCGCCCACAGGGACGCGCGCGCAGGCGACAAACGACCCGTGGTAAAACAAAAGGAATGTTGCCGGCGACGCTTTGAGGCGCCGGCGCCGCTCCCCGCGCAACCTAATCACCCATTTTAATTACGACACAGATCGAATCAATTAATCGGTATTTCTGTTAAAACAAGCGACGGAATGAGCATACGCTCGTTTGTTAGATATGATTTCTGGACGTAGATTCGAGATGTGATTAGACTTTTATCTCGTAAAAGTCGGCGGTAAACGTCAATTACTGACGTAATTCACGTTCACAAATCGACTGTGAGCAATGTGAGTCCACAACGACGGGTTCTGACGGGCGAGCGCTGTGCTAGTACCTACCCGAGAGTGAGCAGACGTTTTTAATTATAACTTATGATTTTTTCAAGCGAATTCGGGCGCGCCCTTCCCGACGAATAACACAAGAATAAATAACGAGTTTTTGTGTTCTGTGTTTGTTTTTAAAATGGCGGGAGGTCCGCGCGACGACACGCGAGCGATGCGCGCCGGCCGCCGGCGGCCGCGACCGGCTCGCCCATTTGTCATATTTCGGTTTTGAGAAAAAATAAATAACCTACTCTATTCCGACCAGTGTTTGTTTGAACAACGATTATTGAGGGTTAAGTATTATCTCTGAACATGCAGTGGAACAGATGGGACGTGTCGCCGACAGCATATCTAGCCTGTTGATTATTGTGCTGCGCGCGGCAGGCTGCATGTGGGCCTACAGTGGTTGACAATATGATTATTGTTTTTAATAGCTGATGTCATTTTAAGTATGACTGAAAATATACTTTACCAGACACGTGTTTTGCGAAAAGAAAAGTGGTATCCAAAAAGTTGATAATCAAACTCAAATATTTTGAGAAAGTCCTCCTGAAGCTATTAGGCCTAAAGTCGATGTGAACACATGATAAACCTGTCTAAAAGCAAACATACGACGTACATATACCCGCTTGGCCTTCCTATATACCAAACAATGTACAGTTCCTCACAGGTGGTGGTAAAATTGAGATCGCTGTTCCTACAGATCCGAAGTTAACACATAAAGCTGTTGCATGGCCGCCGAGTGCGGCAGGTGTTAACTCCGACTACACACGCCGCCTGCCCCGCTTGCACAAACGAACCGCCCAAATCCACTGTTTGCGCAACCAATTAACCCACCAAACCCAGCCCCACTCCGCGAACCAAACCAGATAAAGAACAGAATGAACAGCTTTTAACACTGTTTGAACAACAACTAAAAGCATCAAGTTACACTCTCCCAATGTTACCAGTTCCCAGCAGCGATGGTCGCTCATAGAATAACTCAATTACTGCGCGCACGCACCGCCTCGACTAGTGCTCAATACGAGAAATGCATGAAATATTTTTGACCCATTTCGATTCGTATGGCGCCAGGGTCGGCGCCGGCGCGCCCCCGGCCTCTCTCACGCGGCATCGTTAATACAAAACAAACAAAAGTGACCTCTAGACGGGCGCGGCCAGCTAAGCTAACGAGATTCACCAACCGCTGGATAAAGCGGTAAATTATCGGAATGTTAGCCGGGCGGCGGCGCGCGGTGGTCTGCGCCGGCGGCCGCGCCAAAAAAACGTGTAGGAGATGACAGGAGCACAGATGAACCCGGCTAATTACCGGCCGAGCAAAAACCAGGACAGTGCGCAGGCGCGCCGCTACAGCCATCGCGCACGACAGCTATTCGTTTGCGACCAGCGTCTAGTTTTTACCGGTCATTTTAATAAGAGAGTGGTCGACGACGCGATGCGGTCCTCGAACGCTAATTACACGCCATTAATTACGGAATATTTTCATTTTTAATTCCGTCAGAAGTCGAACGGACGTGATGCTCATTATTGATCGAACTTTCATTTGGCGGCGCGCGGCTCTGGTGGTCGGCCGCCGTTCTTTACCGTGAAACAATTATACATCCAAAAATGTTATCTATTAATATCTAACGAGTCAATCTGCGGCTGATTGTGAGAAACAGAAACATAGACAGTTGTAACTATTACGTGTAATGTTCCAGTCCCGAGTCGTCGATCGAGTACGAGTCGCCCCGAGGCTGCCATCTGCTAATAACGAGATGCGGCGCGTAATGAGCGCTGCGGTGCGGGTCGGTGCGGTCGGTGCGGAGTGGTGCGCGCCTCGTGGTGGGTCGCGGCTCTCGCTCGCAGGAAGGGCGGAGGCGCCGAGATCGCGACGACTGTGTAATTTCTTCACTGCTCGCACCCACATTATCGATCACGAAAAAAATATAATTGTAGGGGTACCGTCGTAAAGCAAACAGGCTTATAATAAGGTGTAATTTGTGCTCGGCCATTTAGAGAAATGCTCAAATTGCCGGGGCAGCTGTTTGTTTTGTCTATGACGGAGGTCCGGCCCCGTCTCCCAAATTATCCGTTAACAAGCCTCGCGTCAGATTCAGCAGTCCTAATGGGTTTTCGTTAAGTTTTTGTTATTATTTTGTAATTTATTACGAGTAATATGTTTTTGTGTATTCGATTCTTGGATTCCGACAGCTGCAGCGTTTAATTGAGTCGATAGTTAGGCGTAAGTTTTTCTTTGCAATAAATTCTAAATGTCGCGGGCGACGAGGTCGCGTTGTCGCGTCGTCACCGCACGCGCAGGGCGGGCGGAGGGCGGCGCGCGCCTTCCCACGAAACGCCGATAATAACAGGGACAGGTGCAAATTATGAAATATCTCTCAATTAAATATCTATAATAAGTATTTGTACATGGAAAACAATTATAAACATTCGCCAATTATATTGTAAACAAATATCAAGAATCGTCCGATGTTTTGTGGAAATTAAAATGCTAGTAACTTTAAATACCACAGTGTTTGTATTGACATATTTGAAATAAAGAGTAATTGCGCAAACAAAAAAAAAAGTTGTTGGCTACGTTACTTCAAAATGAGTTGATAATTTAGAGCCCGCAATTTAATTAAACCTATTGCTGGAAGCTAACCAAAACAGAAACTATTACAGACCCACCATACAATTCACTTAATTTCGAAGAATTTATGTTTTAATAATCACTTTTTGCCCGCGGCGCTACGTGTGGCGTAAAATGATTTCTGAGCCCCTTTCACATATCTAAGTGGTCTTTCACGTTTGGCATATAAAGCGAACGAATTATTACTTATAAACGATTGTCTCTAATTTTGGGACCACATAACTTGGATAACGTTGCTTTATTTTTGCTTCATCGTGACGTTGCGATGTGATAATAAGGCTTTAAAACTAAAAAAAAACTGACTAAATAATAGACAGGGCACAGGCCTCTTCTCGTACAAAGAAGACATGACAATTGATCACCACCCTTGCTCAAGGCTGATTGGCGATTTTAGACTTAGAATTGATAGATAAATCGAATATATCTAGTGGCACTCCTTATCATATTTTCTTTTGTTAGTATGCGGATAATGTAGTGGCCTGCAATATTGTTAATATTATGAATTATCTTTCCTCTGTTTCAACACATATTGGAGCTGTTTATTGTCCCTGAATAAATAAAATATAAAGATGAAGCACAATATATAAAAGCTTGGTAATATAATACGATTTGATGTCCTCAACTCCACGTCAATATGCGTATTTTGCGTACAGGATTTCCGACTTATAATAATAATTCTAGTTTTCCGAACGATGTTTTCCTTCTGCGATGTCAGTTTTTTTTTTTAAGAAAAACTGACTGATTAACTTCAATTCTCGTAACCAATCAGTCATATTCCCCTGTCATTCGAATTCACTTTAATAATGCACAAGTTATCGCTACCTGATGCGCATGCCCTAAACTCGTCCTTACATATGTTTTGGTCCTTGGATCCGGTTGAAAAAAAAAGTGCACGACTCACATTTTCCAGTTTACTTGGTGCAACTATGTATACTAGATATAGATAACATACTTTTTCCTTAAACTGTCATCTTTATCACCTTTACAATCGAGTGGGTGACTTGTTTTGGTCCTTAGCTATACCAGATTACTGAAAATAAACGTATTAAGGTTTTGATGTTCCAGCTTGCCTCATATTTCTGCATGAGACTTCGAAGTTATCTCTTTATAACAAACGAAATACTCGAACTCGATCACATCCGAACACTTCATGAATGTCCATGCACACTTTTACCAAACATACTTAACTTTTCTTACGTTTGATAACGCTGCTTTTAGTCTCTATCTTTCGCCGTTTTTGACTGCAACATACAGCTTTTCATGGAAAGCCTTAGTGCTGTCATGCATAACGTTTTCTAACGCTAACTTTTGTCTGTCAAAGTTTTTCAAGAAAACTGTCGCATTGTTTCCCCTACTACGCCTTAATATAAAATTCAGTTTAATTACACGATAAAGCTTAAGCAGACTTACCGTCCTCCCTTGGTGATGATCATTTCAGTGCCGATGTCGTGGAAGCGCCGCCAGAGGTCGCCGTTGAGCAGGCGCGCCTCGCAAGCCGGCGGCTCGGCGTCCGCGCCGACGCGGTGCTCTGCAAACAAAACATGGTCGTTGTTTTATGTGTGTCAATATTACTACACAGTTTTAATCCTACTAATGATGGATGGATGTTTGTTACTCTTTCACGCAAAAACTACTGAACGGATTTGAATGAAATTTGGCACACAGATAGTTTATAACCATGATTAACACATAGGATACTTTTTATCCCGATATTCCTACGGGCTGGAGGCCTATGCGGGTGAAACCGCGGGGCGCTGCTAGTTTACTATAAAAACACGTAGTAATTATGGACAACAATTTTTTTGTTAATTTGTTCTATTTCTGTTGTTTTTGATGATGATAACCTTTTTTTTTTCTTTTAAAATTATTATTATGATTGTTTTTATTACAATTATGAAATTAGATAACAAAAACTTTTAGACGTATTCTAAACAGGAAATTGACATAAATAAAGAACGTATCACTTGGCTACGACCATTATAGTAAGAAAAAAATCACATACTTGTAAAAGTATTGTCCCTAAAGAGTTATGTATTATGTGATGGTTACTTAGTTAATTAAAGTACTTATAAAAGTATAACCCTTCAAACACAATTCTATTGAAAAACTAAAAAAAAATCTAATAAGTTACTGTTTGTTTGACATGCAGCTGTTTATTTTATTTACCATGGGCATACTGTACAGGGAATCATTTTAACAACTCATTTCAAGTTTCATAGAAGCACATGATTTAATGGACACAAAAAACACTTTAAGCAAACCTTATTTTACGACAGAAACTCGTTAAAAGATCTTGAGATAAGAAAAGTTAATAGCTAAATCAGTAGCATAAAGTATATAGATAAGTTATCAACTAAAGTACTGTATAAATTACAAAACTATTTGCATTTATTTATAACAACTAGACTGGCTAAGTCACCACGAGCCTGTGGACATCTCCAGTTATTATACTAGTAATAAAGGTGAAGAGTTTGTTTGTTGGTTTTAACGCTCTAATCTCTGGAACGAGTGGGATTAGAAAAAAATCATTTTGCATTTGTTAGCCCAATTCTTGAGGAAGGCTATAAGCTATTTATCCTCACGCCATGACTCTTAGGAGCCGAGCAACCAGAAAAAGTCAGAAAGATCGTTATTAGTCAGAAAGATGGTTTATTTTATTTCTTGTTTTGATTGTTGTTTTTATTTATTTATGTATAATTGCCTGCTTCACTGGTTGCCGTCATCACGTCAACGCCGGCTGCCGCTGAAAACCAGCGCTGGGGCTCTGTCTCGTATAGGGTCTTAGCATTATGCTGAGCGATGGCCGTTTTGCGTGAATGTGACGCATGTTTACCTCCAACTTGTTATTTCTTTTTTGTATGTTTGTTCTTTTTTATGCGTCATGTTTGCCGCAAATAAATGTATTTTCTATTTTTTCTTTCTTTCTTTCTTGAAGCAAAAACGAAGTGACAGCCCGGGCAGGTGATGCGATGCGACGGGGTGGGTGAAAGGAACAAGAAATTACACGCGGGCGCAGTCGCGGGCAGCGGCTAGTGAATAAATATAAGTAAAACTGGATACATAATAAATTCGAAGACATTTATTTCTGACATATTCAGAGATTAGATAAGCGGTTAATAGATTTTGGATTTTATTCATTTTGAAAACTTACAAGTTTGTATAAACGTTTTCTCTCAATACCTATTTACTTTTTTTATTAAAAGTTATAGAACTTAATGTTTATTTCAAAAGATACTTGTTTACCAAGAGGTATCGTGTTACCCAGTAACTGGGTTTTAGAGGGCAGATAGGCAGTCGCTCCGTGTAAAATACTGGTATTCAGCTGCATCCGGCTAGACTGGAAGTAGTTCCGTACATAAAAATGCTAGGCAGACTAACTTAATCTCTAGTACTTAATCGTGACTATGGGAGCTTTATTTTTTAGTGGCTCTGTGTATTTATGTTCAATCGCATACAGTTTGTTGGTAGTCTGGGAGTCAGTTGGTGATGGTAGAGTCATCTACCATCACCAACTTACAGCAATGTTTTTACTACTTAACTATAATAAATTTTAAAACTCTATATTCAAATGGTATTTTAATTACTCTAAACAATGAAGGTTAGTGTTAACTAACCTTCATTGTTTTTAAAGTAATTAAAATGAGTTTATACTACCAAAGAAATACAGAGTTTTACTAATTACTAATAGTAAGAAGATATTAGACACATCCTAAACAGGAAATTGACATAAATAAAAAACGTATCATTTTACGTACGTATTATTATAGTAAGGATATTACCTATTATAAGAAAATCACATACATACTTGTAAAAGTATTGTCCCTGAAGAGTTATGTATTATGTGATGGTTACTTAGTTAATTAAAGTACTTATAAAATTATAGCCCTTCAAACTCAATTGGTAATTTAATTCTTTAAACAATGAAGGTAAGTTAACACTAACCTTCATTGCTTAAAGTAATTAAAATACCATTTGAATACAGAGTTTATAAAAATAAAGAATTATACAGAGTTTTACTAATTACTAACAGTAAGACGATACGGACACGGGATACATCGGTGTAAGTCATCACTCTCCTGCCCGGATCCCCATTTCTTCGGGGTCGGCGCAACATGTCTTTTCTTCCTTACTATATTAGAAATCATCTCGGTAGTCACCCGCTTTCTAAGGCGTATCGTATTGTGCAGTAACTGGGTTTGTGGAGGTCGGATAGGCAGTCACTCCATGTAAATTAAGGGCGCGCGTTTTTGGCTGACTTTCTTTTGTAATTTTGACGTTCAAAAAGTGCTGATTCTCAGCCTAATTTGAATAAATGACTTTTGATTTTGATTTTAAACTACTGGTATTCAGCTGGATCCAGTTAGACTGGAAGCCGACACCAACATAGTTGGGGAAACGCTAGGCAGATGATGATTAGTCACCCGCTTTCTAGCCATATTATCCACACAGTCCATCCATCGTTTCATTGGTCTTGCCCTACTCCTATAGTTAGTAAGTAGGTACTTACAAAAATCACATTGAAACTATTATTGCTTCATAAAATCTGTAATGTCCTGTCACAGTCATAATAATAAGAGACACTAATATAGTCACTATAAAAGATAATTGTATATTATCTTTAGCTTATTGACATGCAAGATAAAAATATACATATATTTAATTATAATTTGTAATGCATACAGGAAATATCAATTTTCGATGGGGAAGGCTGTTGAAGTAAGTAAGTATAACCATGAAATTATGCAAAAGTATAATTATCCTCGTGCTACATTAAACAACTTTAAACTATACATGTCGATTATTTAAAATTAAAATAATCGATGAATTTTAATCTTATGGTAGACTTTTCACCGTGGATTTTAGCGTTTTGTGGGATGTAATTGAGACTGGAACAGGAGCGTGGGAATGCATGCCCAGCAGTGGGTGAAGGGCTGTGGATAATGATGATGTAAAATTTCCATTCCTACCCAGCAAATAACCAGAAAACCAGAGTATCATCAAGCATTTAATGTCAGACCAATTGGACATTAGTTTAATTTAGTTGACTTTTTGATTTTCCTTGGCCGCTGTAATTACTGTCACAAATATTGTTTTGACATCCGAGGTCGTTTCGAACATATCAGCGATCAGAGGGGCAATTCTCGTAATTTTAAAAACGTTCAAAGTCTGATCTCAGACTCAATCTCTAAAAAATACCTCTAATTTCCCAACATTGTTGATGACATCGATTGTCGCTGAGATGAGATTGCGACTAGATTTTGAACGTTTAATTACGGAAATTGGCCTTCTGATCCAAAAACCATTTCCTTCATCAATATTTCAGTTTTAATACCGTCTAAATAAAATCCGTTCATCTTTAATTATAAATGGATGACACGGTATACGACATTTCAAGTAATCAAGGCTTGATCCCGAGCATAATACTGCGAAAAATATTCATTCATAAACTTAAATTGTAATTTATGATAGCGTGGGCGGATCTTTTGATGTACTTTACTATATATGGTAGGTATACTCGTATGTAGTATAGTATAGTTGTGGACACGGACAGGAAAGTCTCAAGTTATATACACGAAAAATATAAGTGCCATGTGAAGTATATTGTATTGTATGGTATTGCTGGGGAGTTTTGTTGCGCCAATTCTTCTTCCCAGCTAAAGCACTATAGGAAGTGATGAACGGCGGGCGTTTTGTGACGTCCAATCTACTGATTCTCAGCCTATTTTGCATTAATGACTTGGCACAATATTGAAATCTTTGCAGTCAGACCCAAGTGTCATGAATATTAATTAGCTATTTATTACCATAGGACCGGCCATAACCAATCAATCATCCACCAACTGGCAATGGGCCCGCGTGGTGGATTATAGCCAACTCCCTCTCACAGAAAGAGGAGGCCTGTGTCTCAGGATTGGGAACATTATAGGCTGATTCCATGTAATCATAGCACCAACTTTAAAATCAAAAGGATATCAGAAGCTTAACTAATGCTTGTAGCAATCTGAGGAATTACAAGATTATTGTTCCTTTCTCTTTAATTGCCGACAAATGTAGGATTCGTTTCGTCAATTAAAACATTTCTGATTGTAAGTGATGTAGGATTAACAAGGATGTAATGTCTGGCTTTAGGTCAGGCATTTTAAGAACGGATGATTTTATCTACTTTATCTTTCTTTTATCTACTAAGTAATAACAACCGCACGGGTCGATCGATCAGGTTAAGCAACGGTTGCCGCGGTTGGTCCGTAGATGGGTGACCATCTTTACATACCAAGACCCCGTGTCTCGGAAAGCAAGTTAAGTTGTTGGTCCTGGCTGTCATTCGTGGATCTTTGACAGTCGTTACGGGTCGTCAGTAGCCCGAAAGTCTGACAACCAGTCTTACCAAGGGGTATCGTATTACCCAGTACTTGGATTGTGGAGGTCAGAAAGGCAGTCGCTATATGTAAAATACTAGTATTCAGCTGCACCCGGTTAGACTGGAAGCCAACCCCAACATAGTTGGGAAAAGGCTAGGCAGATGATCATGATGATTTTATTTACTTCATAATGAGCCTATTACCTATGATTTTAATTTTATTAATAAGATCCCAAAATCGTTCAAATCAGTTTTAGATTTTGTTCTATATAATTGTGGGAAACCATTTCCAGTCTTGAAAAGATCTAGGCTATAAATCGTTTGACTATTGTAATCTACACAATTTTTCTGAGTCAGTTTACAAGTTATATCTATAAGATTATGTTAGTAAATAAGATATAACTTCCTACAAGAAAACTATTTCTGGGACTGTTTGTTCCAGTAAAATATCACTGTGATGTAAGCAATGGTGTTGTTAATAATATAAATTACTCAATTAAACACTGTCTAAAACAGACAAATTAAGACAAAACTGCACACATCTATCCAGAATCACCGTTACAAAGATATTCAATAAACTGAGGTACGTAACTGTCCGTGACACTGCAATCATTCATGACTTTATTAATTAGTAAACACTCGTTAGTTCAGCATCCCGACACGCTCGAATAACCGACGATATTCTACGGAAACTTCACTAATGAGGTAATATGACGAAAATGCTCAAAAGACCAGAGATACAATCTCGAGCAGTTACATTTATTTTCATATCTTATTGTTAAGTTAATAAAGTTCATATTGGCGTGTACTAATGGTCGGTACGAGTATGATGGTGTAAGTTCGTCTTTATTTGATGATGTTTAATATTGTTTTTTTATTGAAGTTTTGGCGACTGGCGCCTGCGCTGCGCGGATCAAAGGGCCGATGGAAAATTATTGTATGCGTTTCTTGTGGCGGCGTTGTAAGTTTTAAATACCGGAGTTTATAGAGATATTTGAATGCAATATTTATTTATGTCTAAGTATAATTATAATAATATAATTCTAATGAATGCTAAGCCCACCGTGTATGATGCACTTTACAATTTATCCATACATAACTATAGGTACTAACTGGATATTGAAAAACACGCTTTGCTGTACAAGTGTTTTCTTGGGTAAATTGTTATTTCTGTGTGAGCAATCTTTTCTCTATTCTTGGTCGCGTACTTCATTACTGAAGGTTGTCTCCCTGTAAGGCCTTCGTGGCTTTATGTATGATGTTCTTCCACTTCGTTCGATTCTCAGCTTCTCAATAGCAATCTTTCAAGGTGAAGGAAAACATTGTGAGAAAACCGGCATGTCACATCAACCCAACCAGTCGTAGCTGTCCCAGCAGTAGGAACATCATAAGCTGATTTTGCTCTTTTAAGTAGATGAGAAACCTGTTAGTGGAGATATATCGTCATCTGCCTTTTTCCAACTATGTTGGGGTCGGCTTCCAGTCTAACCGGATGCAGCTGAATACCAGTAATTTACATAGAGCGACTGCCTATCTGACCTCCATAACCCAGTTACTGGGTAATACGATACCGCGTGGTAAGTTAGTCAAGATATATACAAACAACAAAGCATGAAACAAAAACAGTGCATCAACGTCAATAAAAATACATAAATACCCTTAGCTCGAACAAAAAGCTAACGTACGAGGCTCCGATATAATTTGATGACGCGACATTGATGGCTCCAAATGACAGTAACTCTGGGCCGTTTTAACAAGCAATTATCTTCGAGTTGAGGCTGGAGCGATCATCTCGACTCGTGCTGAATGGATTGAGGCTCAATGAAATGTTATTGTAAGGGATGTGCACCGGATATTATCCCTTTGGGAATATGTATTATATTTAATATTTTAAACTTTTTTTTTTATTTATGTTGCGGAAGAATATTTCGACGCAATATTTTAGTTTTTTTAATATGTTTATAGTTAGATTAGGATATTATATGTATTTTTATTTTAATAATTTATAGTTTATTTAGTATTAGAAGTTTGTACATACCATACCATACCATTACCATACCATTTATAATATGTATTATAAATGGTTAAATAAATAATTAGTAGTATTCTATTCTAAAACTTTATTTATTTTAACTGACCCGATGAATTTCGTACCGCCTCAGAATCAATAAATTGGAAAATGTATGTGAAAATAAATTATCTTCATTATTATATTTTCGTGATTTTTTCCCATGTTCTTATAGTTATTCTAGCTATTCGGGGCGAAGACAAATCCAAAAAATTAAAGATGATAAAAATCGGTTCTGCCGTTCTTGAGTTATAAGCACCTGTTACTATGGATTCAATACATGATTCTGAACCCCCCTGCGATGAATTTGAATTATATACTGAATTCATGGTTTCATTCATTTCATTTTCACATTCGATATATGCCACCCTATATATTCTATATTTTAACTTAGAGGGTGTTTATTCATAATTAAACTAAACTGTACATAAATAACAGCTTATACCTAATTAATTATTAAAGTAAATGAATAATAGATATATAGGTACTGTAAATAAGCAGGATTAGGACTGTGATCTTAGCGTTTTAGTGATGAGGCAAATCTATGCGTTTTCTTATGTTGTCTAAAGATGATTACTGACTTTAAACCTCGTTTACAAGGTCTTTTATAAGGCAAAAAAACTTTAAACATCAATTCTTGTTACATTTACTACCACATCATAATTATTTTGCTATAAGCTTATTATAATTTATGTTTAAATAATCATTATAATGTAATGTTTGCTTACAACACTTATTTAATCCGAAGATAGTGTTGAAAGTGTTAAATTTGTCTATCTTGAGATAAGTGTGCAGGTAAGTCAACAAATTAACAACAGACCATAAGTAAGACAAAGACAGGTGACATTATTCAACTTGATAAAATGACCTATTGAAGGGAGCCAAATGTATACATATTTACTACCTACATTTCTATGAAAAAATGTGCCACCTTCATATCACCATTCAATTTTACATCCTGTTATGATATAAATAGGGTCTTAAATCAATTGCAACTTTGCAGCAGGTGCGCTTCAATTACATACTAGGTAATGCGACACATTGGATATGTCAAACGATTAAACACCTTATTGTATTGTAATATTTAAGTGGAAAACCTATTGTTACAAAGTGACGAACCGGTCGATTAGCAAAAACTGGCCATTTATAGGAATCTTATAATTTATTTCTCAAAAATAATTAATGGACGCCCTTTACACCTTAACAGGTAGAATTACATTGTAATAAGGGGACACAAAGTAGGTATACTAATAGGTAGGTACTTATTTCTTAGTAACACTAGTAGGTACAGTCACCAAAGAAGATTATATAAAGTAACCATGGGGTCGCCGGATTTAGTTGAAGTTTAGTAAGAAACCGATGGATGTTTCCGAATGAAATTTAATTTCGGTTTAAAGAAACTTTATTCCCAATAAAGACATAAGTCACTTACTTGAGAACAATACTAAAAATATAGATTACAATAAGTTCGTCATCAGTATTACAATTTAGTAGTTACCCATACAATGCATTCATTTCTCCAGAAGTGATCGATCCGCAATTTGATAAATGAACTGTTTTTTTTTCTATTAATTATCTCTCTCTCTTTCAATCTCCTTTAGCGACCGTACCTACTAGTGTAACTTACCGTTTTCCTTCACCGTTTTGAGAACAGTGGTGGTAAATAATTAAACTCTAATGAGTTCTGAACTACCCTATTATCCTACTATTATAGGAATAAATATAACCGCTATCACTGGAAGGAACGAATGACGTCCATCGCACATGTATAGTTGTTACAAGAAGCACATTAGAAAGAAGGTAAGATAAAAACGTTAATAAAACATTGAAAATATAAAGTGTTACTGTTGCCTTTGACTTCTTTGCTATCTAGGATGAAAATGTCGTTTTCCAAGTCATGGTTTATCCATGTGCCAAATTTCATCCAAATCCGTTCAGCCGTTTTAGCGTGAAAGCGTAACAAACAAATATACAAAAAATCAAATCTTTCCTCTTTATAAAATTAGTTTAGATTGATGATTTTAGAACAGCCTAAGCTTTTGACAAAAATATACGTAGATACTGAAAAATAGTGAAAATTACTAAACACGATGAGGTTCCTTGTTAAAAGCTGTGTAGGTTTAGACCATAATCAGCCTATAATATTCCCACTGCTGGGACACAGGCCTCCTCTCTGTGAGAGGAACTGGAGAGACCATTTTGAATAAATTACAATTCTAACCACCATCGTCATAACCCACACAGGCAAACCTTCAAGCCATTTATTAACGTAATATTTATTGTAAATACAAACTATGGTCGTAAGTCGTCGTAACGGACATGAAATACACCTTTCACCCTATAGGTTAAACGCAGAAAAACCGTCGTTATTTAATCCATGGCTCAAACAATGGAGTAAAAACATTATGAATGAGTACATGCCTGCACGGTGAGAGGGGCCATTATGTGTATTACAGAGTATTTGATGTCACGTGTACCTCAGCACCTATTTGATGCGTTTCCTTTGTGCTGTGTGCAGGTATTTTTCTTGTCAGGTGAGATGAACGATTTTGAAAGGGTTATTGCAGGTTTACTGAGAGAGGGTAAATGATAATCATGAAAAAAAAAATCAGCACAGCACAACTAGCATGATAGCATCATCTTTCTGATTGACCGACCCTTTTTTTTTTTGTTTGGGAAATCATCAAATGACCTCTCTCGCTCTGGGCTGAGCGGAAGGGCGTGTCAGACTTTTACTGACTAAAACCCACCCGTGTTCCTTCAGGGGCCACGATATCTCTTTCGAACAACCCGCAGCCCCGGCGGCATCGCCTGGCGGACCCCGTCAGTTCGTGCTGACATCTCTCTGAGGCGCGCGTGGAACACTGACCGACCCCTTGACAATACAAAAGTGCCTATAATTGGTTTATTTGTTCAGTTAGAAAATATTTGATTGTATAGAATACTATGCAAAGTAATTAACATTACAAGGCACAGAACATTAAATGATGTTATTTGCCATATGTCAGCTAGCCACGCCAACGTACCAACAAATACAATAAAAACTATACGTACTCAAGCAATAAAATTATAAATAAAAATGAAAAATAAGTTTGAATTCCATGAGGCACAGATGGCAAACGAAAAACTAAAATAAAAAAATGTCGTTCTACTTGAACAAGTTCTACAAGCGAAATTAGAGTTTAGAGCTTAGCAACTTTGGTGATCAAGATATACAGGAATGTATTGTGGTAATGTTAATGTGTGGTATCTGCGTTGCTGAATTTTGGGCCAAACAAATTTAAAAAAGTACCTAGTACCTACCTATGTTTTTTCTTTTTTTTCTATTTATGCAATTGACACGCTAAGAAGAAAAATGTGTGGAAAAGGGATACATAAAATAGTTACCAGTACGGCAGATGTAATAATATAGTACTCCCACTTTTCATCATATCTTTAATTCCCATGTCACCTATGACATGGGAATTAAAGATATGGTAAAAAGTGGGAGTACTCCGCCTGTCCGTCCGTCCTTCGCCTAAAGCCATCAACCACATTTTCATGAAAACTTTAACTATTTTAGATTTGTGATTGTTATTAGTTTATAAGTTTTTTTTTTATCCAGTAACGAATGTTATGAATATGCCTAAAATAGAACTTTATATTCAAAACACATCATTCTAATTCTTTTATTTTTTTTTAAAGAAAGTGAGTATTACGCATCAACGACATCCCATTTACAGCGCCCATAGAAAAGACTTCAACGCGTTCCAACACAAACACCTTTTTTGTTGAAGCTTTTATTATTTTTATTTTTTAATCTAAATAACATGAACCTTGCATCGGTCAAGTACCTTGTATCTATTCTGTTATATTATAAGAAATATATGTTACATAACGGTACATACATACATTTTAAAAATTAAATATTTTTTTAATTATTATATTCTTGATATAATTTATTTTCAACGGGTATAAGGTTTCTATTTTTCGCGCATATTAATTTAATTTGTGATTTATGTCACTACATGACTGCATTATAAACTCGACTTGTAAATTAAAAAATTTCAACGTTTTAAAATAGTTTGCAGCAACATTTATAACTACTATGTATGCATATACTCGTACGTATCCTTCTGATAAAATAAAAACATGATTTGTAGCGGAAAAACTTTTTTATTTCGTTTCCGTGAAACTCAACGAATGTTTCCATTGTTTCCGGCATCTCGAAATAAAGCTGTTAACCAAACGTTTTGTTATTGTATGGCGTTAATCAAATAATTTGTTTAGCGTACGCCATCGAAAGAGACCCCAATTCTGTTGCACGGTTAGACCACCGCGAGCTAGGCGTATTTGTTGTTCCCATCATGTTTCTTTTACTAATAAAGATAAGATTTTTCTTTCTTTTCCTGCGAACTTATTTTCTGTTATGGTTTGGGAAGATTTTTATGTTGGTGGGAATAGAATGATTAAAGTTGTATCTAGTATCAAAATGGGATGGTCGTATGCGGTTAACAAATGGCAACGTGAGTTTCGTTCACCTAAAAGTTTTTCTATACCAGTGCAGCAATTGTCGTATTTTTGAGAAAGCTCGCATTCTAATCTTATCTATTTGTCAAAAATACCTCTTATTTTCATATATTTTTGACAAGTTTTTGACATTGATTGTCACTAAGATGAGATTCCGACTGGATTTTGAACGTTTTCAATAACGGGAATTAGTAACAGGCTTCATTATTAAACATCCTGGAATATTTTCTAGTATTTAATAATTCATAATCTGTCTAGCCTTTTCCCAACTATGTTGGGGTCGGCTTCCAGTCTAACCGGATGCAGCGTTGCATCATTAATAAAAATATTTAACTAGTCTTAAAAATAGAAATTATAACCAAATCATAAATCGAGGATATCGCGACATTATAACTCAATCCATAACTCATAATAACGCCAAAGTATGTATATTATATTTTATAATTTTATTTCCTTATCACTTTTTTTTAATAAATGCAAACGATAGCACGGCACGATTTGATATGACCAATAGAATTTGGAGAAATAATCAACACAACTTAATATGATAATTATAATTTTGTGTGTTAACGACTGACACTTTGTTTTAATTGGCGATTCATTAACATATTCTAGCGATTCGTTAATTAGTTCATACCTCATTATCGCAATATTTTTATGGATGTTTTAGAGATTATAAATTTCTTACAATATAAGGTGATAAGTTCAAAGCAAGCTATTAAAAGGTTAATTTTTTTTTCTAATTTTGTTAACCGGGTGTTTATACCAATGGGTTGAAGAAAACATAACTTTTTGAATAAAATAGATGACTCGGTTACAAAAATAACAAACCTTGCTGATAAGTGCATGATAATCAACTAGGTATAGCTACATACCTACCTACTAACTATAAATACCCATATATATTAGTTGATCTTTATGCGCTTTTTTCCGTTTCAAAAAATTTACATGTACATTGTTACAATACATTGAAATAATAATTTGTTATAAAATTGGTTATTTTCTACTTTAAACAACTACAATTTTCTAAATTCACAATACCTACTTGAATATACCTGTCTACAAACTCAATCTGTTTATCGCTAACTGTGATCAAAATTATACACGGTTATGATAATATTCATGCTGACGGCTAACTTGGGCGATTATAGTTTGAAGAAACGAGTTCCAAAGACCCCAGAATGTGACGAGTGTGACGACATTGTGACCTGTGTGTGCTACAAATAGGGGATATGCTTGCTGATATGCTTCATAATTTTAATGATATATTAAGTTTCGTTAGTAAAAATAACAGGTGTGTTTACCTTATTCATGTGAAATCTCATCATTCCTTCCGAAAGCTTAAATTAACGAAGGTAATGTCAAGTAATAATAAAAAATCCAATCAAAGGACGACAAAGAACAATGGTATCTACTTACGCAAACCACTGAGCGACGCAGCGTGCAACATTTGCTGCCTCAGCAAATACTCCCCGAAGTGAGCCTGATCCATCATCATCTTGAAATTACAACAACAAACACCGAATAACAGTCACTGCGGCAGTCACTTCACAATAACATCATCAGATCAGTCTCTAAAAATACATAAGACCTCCTTACAAAGTTCAGAGATACAACACAAATACACACCCGAGTCTCACAAAAAGTTCATAATTGAAAACAAACGAAGCAGGGAAACGAGGACGAATATACGTGGCTACGGAGCGACAGCTGCGTTTACACTGAATCGGTTTTGCGTAGCGGGCGGCGCGTGCGCAAGGCCCCGCCCCGTTCGCCGGATTGGTGGAGCGCGGACTAATGGCGGCGGCCGTCAAAGCCTTCGCAGCTCGAATTGCCTTGTGGCGCTTTCCTCGAGCTTTCCGCCCGCCTTTATCTGACAGGTAATCGTGCTCGATTGTTACGATTGACATTCGAATTCGATGCGTAGGCGCAGTATCGATGAAGGCCTATTGTTGCTCTGAATGGATCTGACTTGAATACATGCGTGTGAGATGTTTTATATTATATTGAGTGGGATTTATATAACGCCTTTCTTGGTCTTCTTTCATCAACGTGCATAATCTAGTCGCAATCTCATCTCAGCGACAGTCAATGTCAAAAATTTGCCAAAATTCAATGCAACCACGAACGCAAGACGTATTTTTTTCCAGGTAGAGACTGATATTAGAATGCCGTTCGTATTCTAATCTTAGTCTCTACCTATTATTGTTACAATTACGGGAATCGCCTCTCTGTTAATCTCAAACCTTATAGGTACAACTAAGTTTCAGATTCGATACCCAAAACATGAGTCAGTTATAATAATCAATGTTACTTTATAGTTAACCGTCTTCAATAAAGGTTGTTTTCACGATATTTATATGTGTGTTGTCCGGACTTTGGGGGTGCCCACGAGGCGCCACTCTCCAGGTGGTCCCGTATAAATTTCGTGAGAAACTGACGATATCTAATGATTATAATAGGTAGGTGAGTTCGTACCTAATTATAAAGGGTGGCGGTATCTATGTGGAGACTGTAGCAATGAATTCAGCACATGATTTTAGATCCCCTACAATTTTATTTTCCTTGGTTATATAAAGAAATCAGCTGTTTCATAAAAAAAAATATGGAACAGCAATTTTTTTTTAATAACTGACGAAAAATTTCAACGCAAGGGAGTCCAGAATCATGTACTGAACCCCCATAGATCTGATGAATCATGGTCACTTACTGTTGGGTTTTAAATAGGTTAGGTTGGGTTAGCAAGGCAAAAAGTTTTACATTACTTTCAAGTATTTTCTGCAGTTCACGTTGTGGCCTTATTATTATTATTATATAATTATACTTTATTTTTTAAAACAACATTTTTAGGCATGTGTTTTTCGTTTTAATTTTTAAATATCAAGATGATTATCATGATAGACTGTATCTATAAGTATTTTAAATTTCATTTAAAATCTCTTTCAAACAAAAGTACCTATAAACGTTTAAAAAAAAATTGTACAGGTAGATACCTAGTTAGAGATCGTTTAATTTAAAATTGAACGTCCCTTACTCCGCAATCGGCTTGTTGCATATACATTCCAAATCTTGGTATACATATTGTACTGGAGGGGCGTGAAATTTTAATACCTAAAGATCTCTACTTGCCTAACAACTACCTAAACGTGGCGTTGAAAAAGCATTTTTTATGTAATTAGACACTAATAATTTAACGACCAATTTATATTCAAGCTTAGCTTACCTGCATATATTTTAGTAATTACTAATTATCAAACGTTACTAACAAAACTTTTTGAATGTTATAACCCAAAGCGTTAAAAAATTTCCTCGGTTACCAGAAAAAAAATCTGCCATTTCATAAAAAAAGTGCCACCTACTACATACGCGATCAAAATGTATGGAACAGTGATTTTTTTTAATAATTAATAAACAACGAAAAATTTTACGCTAGAATCATGTGCTTGGTTTCAGTTTGCGCGTCCTGTATATTTTTTCCTTTATAACTGTTTTTCAAAAATGAGTCTCCTTTTTTCTCCTGCAGGTGTAAATCAATACTGTTATCGATAAATGATAATCTATCTTTTTTATTTATTTATTTAATTAAGGTTCACCAACAGTTGTTACAGATACCTACTATAGATATAGTTACATACAAGTAATTGTGTCTTAAATCTAGCTGCACAACCAATTACAGACAAACACCACTTGCAAAATGTTCTTTGTAATTATAAATTCAATTTTAAAAACTCAATGTAATTACTTAAATTATAGATTATATTAAATTATATTAATGTAAAATACTGGTATTCAGCTGCATCCGGTTAGACTGGAAGCCGACCCCAACATAGTTGGGAAAAGGCTAGGCAGATGATGATGATGATGATTAAATTATATTAATTACTAACTATTATATATTAAACTATTATTATATTAAATTATTTATTGTATACTAATGGCGTCCCACAAACGTCGATATTGAGTCTGCGTGGACGTCAACCAGGTCGCTGCGTCGCGCTCGTTTATGAGTTTGCACATGCGGGGTATAGGCGAATTAGCACCAGACACTGTATGGCGAACAGGTGGAGCCAAGGGTGTTGTATCTTGTTAAAGCATTCCTTCCACTAAATGATGAACTAAATTCCGAAACGTAGGTAGCTATCTCGTGTCACGTCGTACATAGGCAATTACTTAGGTACTTCACGCAGGCTAGATCTAGGAACAGGTAACAGGTTTCAAACCATTTCACCTGTATTTGTTAATTAAATTAATTAATATTTCCTCTTAAAGCATTTTAGCGGGTTTGTGTTGGTTAGTGAGCCAGCAGTTTCACTAAAGTATTTTATGTTTTTTCAGAAAATGCTTTGTAGCAACCCACAGAGTCATCATCTGCCTAGCCTTGTCCCAACTATGTTGGGATCAGCTTCCGGTCTAATCGGATGCAGCAGAACACCAGTATTTTATATGGAGCGACTGCCTATCTCTACTCCACAACCCAGTTACTGGGTAACACGATACCCCTTGGTAAGACTGGTTGTCGGGCTTCTGACGACCCGTAACGACGGTCAAAGATCCACGAATGACAGCCGGGATCAACGGCTTAACGTGCTTTCCTTGGCAAGGCGGCGTCTCGGTATGTAAAAAGGGCTAAACTTGCTGCGGTCGGTTCGTGGATGTTCACACATCCACGAACCGACCGCAGCAAGTGTAGCTTAACCTGATCGATTGACCCGTGAGGCTGTTATTTCTTAGCCCCGAGCCTCTCATAACCTAGATAACCTAAAGAGTGTCGGTAACTAATACAACTATGACTAGTAGGTACTTAAATACTTAGTCGGCTATCGGTGCTCAAACTCAAAACTCAAACTCGAAACTATTTATTTCAACTAAACCAATTACAGGCACTTTTGAATTGTCAAGGGTCGGTCAGTGAAAAAGATGAAGCTAGTTGCCCATTCCAAAGCGTAGTAGGTAGATACCTATGGAGAAGAACCGGCAAGAAACTCCATGGACACTCTTTTAAATCACAATAATATGGTTACAAAGTATTGGTTACATCATTCATGTTAAAAATTATGCATGTGAGAACGATGCACAACATTAAAAGCGTCCGTAATGAAAATATAAAAAAAAACAATTCAAATATTAAATTAATTGCTGATATTGAAACTGGCTATTGATTGACTGTTCTTGTAAATCGAGTCCATCCGTAAGATCTTGAATAACAACACACAATGCAACGCACAATGGTCCACCTGAAGAACTAAGTGCGGAAACGAAACCCCGAACCCGTAACATAGAACATCTTGAATATTAAACAGATAATATTTAAAACATGGAGCAGGCACCTGTGTAAAGAGAGCCTACTCTATGTAAATTAGCTCACATTAACCTTCATATTTGTATAGTATAACTGCGTAACACACTATCAAACACAATCTGAATCGTTTTAAAGGACTATTACTAATCCATTGCATCATATGTTCGAAAATCTTCTCTGCTCAGCAACGGTAATAACCCAATGAATGTTGTAGAACTGTCAAAATGAAAGTAATTCCTACTGTTATTGTATTAAGTACGTAATTATACCACTCCGGTAGGTAATAACGAAACAAGTGCAAGAGCAATCGTTAACTAGGTACTTAACCGGTCCCGTAGGTAATAACGAAACAAGTGCAAGAGCAATCGTTACCTAGGTACTTAACCGGTCCCGTAGGTAATAACAAAACAAGTGCTAGAGCAATCGTCACCTAGGTACCTACTTATGTAAAAGGACCTAATTATGTATAAAACCGAGCATAATTACATAAAAAATTGTAGTTATCATTATTCCTCCTCAGTAGGTACATACATAAGTATGTGTCGTCAAATTGCTGTCCCACTAATAAACAGCTGTCATTTAAGACTAACAATGGCTGTTTTTGTGTATTTTACAATGAATTTGTTATAATTAAACTTACATTCTTAGAAGGTAAAATATCTTTATTAATTGGTTAATTTTTGATGTTTTGCTGCAGTTACCTGGTAAAAATTAACTTAACTAATATGCAAGAATATCAAGTAATGAAGCCGTTTAACGGACTAACCGACTTACCTAAGTAAATGCAATGGTAATATTTTCTAATTGATAATTGAACCTGTGAGTCACATCAGCCGCATGCACAATGACCGCTGGTCAAAAGTCTCCACTCAATGGGTGCCTGAATATGGGCGACACGAGATGATCAAATATTTGTATGACCTACATGTATTTGTTCCGAGTCTGGGTGTTTTTCTATCTATAATATGTATGCATTTACAAAAAAAAATTGTATATAAGTAGTTTATCAGCCATCTTGTTACCATAACACAAGCATTAGGTTGCTTAGCTTGGGACAAATGGTGCTGTGTGAAATGTCCAGGGATTTTATTTATTTATTTATCAGCACCCTTATTACGTAACACACTATCAATCATAATCTGCATCATTTTGAAGGATATTGCTAATCCATTGCTTCATATGTTCGAATTATAACGTAAATAACGCAATGGATGTTGATGAAGTGTCAAAATGAGAGCCATTCTACTGTTATAGTGTTACGCAATTACTCCGCTGGACGCGAACCGCGAGGTCTAGGTCGTGGTGGCGCGGGAAAAGAGTTCGGGAGAGAGAGTGAGAGAGAGAGACGGTTTTGGGGGAGGCCTTTGCCCAACGGTGTGACAAAATAGGCAAAAAAAATCTGTAGGTACCTATCCCTGTTGTTAAATGTACCAAGTAGAAACAATAAGAATCGTAAGCTGTAAGCTACTAGAATGAAACCCATATTTATAGAGATAGGATAATTACATAATCCTAAATAAATGACTTTTTTACTTCTAGACGGGCGCTATCAGCTCTCGGAGCTGATCATGGAATTTTATGTGTACTCTGACTCTTTAACCTTTTTCTATTCTTCTAAATATGTATACTAAACAATTGTAATAATATGAATACTCAATCTTGACTTGTTATTTTTTTCTCATATATTTTCGCTACCGTTTACACCTAGTTTTATGTGCATGCTGTGGTCTCCTGTAATTGAAGGAGCACACCTAAAAGAACCTTTTTTATTATTGTGAGTTATATTTATTTTATTTATGTGTATCTTTTTTAGCAGATCCTAAATAAACAAAAAATACATATTGTTATTTTACTAAATAAATAAAAAATACAAGATGGTGTTTATTTATTTATTAATATATTGTTCACTAGAAATTACATAACAAAAAAAAAATACATTTAGCATTACAAAACATACAATGGGCGGCCTTATTGTCGCTTATTGGCGTTTTCTGTGATCTCTTCCAGGCAACCTTAGAATGGACAGATGTTGCGTGGACTTAAAATATCTCTTATAATATTTTTCCATTACCTTATAACGCAAACAAACCGTCTACTACAGTACCTACAACTCTTCAAACTAACCTATTCCTTCAGGAATTAACGGCATGACATGTCAGTTGTGTTTATGGTATCATTCAAGCGTACAAGTATTCCAAAGTTATTTTTACGGACAGGAAATTACGGATAGCATTCCTTTGAACCTGTCATCGATGGCCGCTCTTTAACTTACTAAGGAAAGTTTTTCTGCTAAGGCATTTAGAATATAAAGGCCTGGTTAGCGCAGTGGCTGAACGATTGGTTTCACTCCAGGACGCTGGTTTATTTTTTTTCCACTCTAACGATATTTTTACATGTAAGTAGAGAGTCCATAAAAAGTTTTTCAGTAGATTTTCACTAATAAAAATCTTCCTTGCTATGACCGTATAAATCGTTTTCACGAGGTACTCTTCAAAGCTGTGCTTCAATCTGTATGACGAGGGCTATTTAAACATAACGGAGTATAATATTTTAAGGTAGTATCATAATTAGCAAGCCATGTTGGGGCAGGGCAGGGTGCCGACAGGTGTGCGCCCACCTTCCGTTGTAAGAAGTGACTTTGAAGCTACATATTTAAAATAGGCAAAGAACTTTATGATTGTGCTAAATAAATATTAATCAATCCTTGCTTTTATTATAGACCCGGGCCGACTCTGAAAAAGTTTATATGAGAAGTTTTGCTGACTATTTTAGTTTTCATGTCATTAAAGCTACTCTCATAACTGATGCCGTATTATGACGGTTTAATGTCAACATGATACCAGTATAAGAGAGACACGGAGGAATTCATTACCGATAGTATATACTTACCATCTCTTTTTCGCACTGGAATCATGATGGCATTAATACTTCGTTATTCGACCCCGAAAATTATCGTAGATACTAATTATGAATGATGTTTAACTTTCATAATATACCGCTTTTACAATGTATTATCTCCTGAAAAAGTTTTACATGTACACACGGCTACACATCAAGCTATACATTTCCAGTTTTAGCTGACCTCTCCTTGTATAGGTTTTTTGTACAATCAGCAGTCAGCTTATATTGGTTATGTATAGCTTGATGTGCAGCCGTGTGTACATCCTTAATCATTTAACAAAATTATTGTTAAATGAATCCGTGTCTTGTTATACATCCATTTTTTTAAGGAAAGACGTGATTTACCTAATTGTTTAACCTAACCTAAGTGATTTAACTTATTTATTTCCAAAAAGCATTCTCTCGTGGACAATTTTACAATTTTAGAAAAAAATATTTAATAATTCGGAAAACAACGTGGACAAAAAACTACATAAACAACCCATTCTCAACAGTTGACATTAACAGCTTGTATGAGAAGACAGGCGGGTAATCGAAGCCTTTGTTTCCCTCATCCTCGGCTCCGCAAAAAGAAAGATCGACAAAAAAACGGAGAAAGCAAACGTGCCGTGACCAAACCGTTTTATTTATTGACTTTCGTGATTCGATTCGGACTGCTCCGACATAACTACATAAGCATTTAGATTGTGCCTTTTTAAACGAAGTTACGTTTAAGAAAGTATAGTAGGCTCCTAGGTCACCGTTACCTCATCTATAGAAATAGAATGTCATAGTCATAGGTACTATAGCCAAAATCTATATCTGACCACCGTAAGGTACCAGTACAGTGATCTTAGACCCCCTAGCGCAGTAATGTTTAACCAGTGCAGTGATTTTAGACCCCTAGCGCAGTAATATTTAAACAGTGCAGTTATTTTAGACCCCCTAGCGCAGTAATATTTAACCAGTGCAGTGATTTTAGACCCCCTAGCGCAGTAATATTTAACCAGTGCAGTGATTTTAGACCCCCTAGCGCAGTAATATTTAACCAGTGCAGTGATTTTAGACCCCTAGCGCAGTGATATTTAACCAGTGCAGTGATTTTAGACCCCTAGCGCAGTAATATTTTGTCAATTATCAAAAAAAAATCAACTGTTTTATAGAAAAGAGCAATACCGATGCGGTCAAATATGCGGAAAATAGCTCTGCCATGCTAAGTGCATGGCAGAGCTATTTTTTTTTTAATAACCGACGAACAATTTTAACTCAGCGGGGTTCAGAATCATGTACTGAACTCATGGTTTCAGTTTGCACACTGGTTAAAAATGTATCCTGTATTTATGTGTGCCAATCAACATTATCGGGATCGGAAGAATTCGATCAGGGGACAACCAATTATAAGGAAGCCTTAATCTCTATTCTCTTTACCTTATGGTAAATACCTAGGTACAACATACACTTGCCTATTTCTTCCCACACCTTTCGTTGACTGATAGAGAATGCCTAAAGCATTAAGTCTGACCTAGCCTATGTCATATATTAGTAAATAAAAATACTTAATAAACTAGCTGCGCCCCGCGGTTTCACCCGCATAAGTTTCGATCCCGTGGGAATATCGGGATAAAAAGTATCCTATATGTTAATCCTGGTTATAAACCATCCGTGTGCCAATCCTTTCAGTAGTTTTTGCGTGAAAGAGTAACAAACATCCATCCATCCATACAAACTTTCACGTTCATAATATTAGTAGGAAGACGGATTAGTATTTTTGTTTGCTAAAAACATCTAACTGCTTTGAATGAGAGAATATTAAAAAGGCTAATTAAGTTATGTTTTGTATGACTAAAATTTGTTTAGTTAGTAAGTTGTTATTTGTAAAAGCACGATGGGATTGACATCGTAGCATAAGCGTACAAAATCCCTGGAATAAAAAAGATTTAAAAAAAGGCTAATCCACAAGTAAAACAATATAATAAAATACTCTTTATTGTGTATGTACACCATATAAATTACAGTCATAAATATAGAAATTATATAGAACAACTAGCTGACCCGGCAAACGTTGTTTGCCTTAAACATTATTACTAGGACTTTTTTTTTGGTTGAAAAATAGATGTCGGCCGATTCTCAGACCTACCCGATATGCACACAAAATTTCATACAAATGGGTCCAGCCGTTTCGGAGGAGTTTGGTAACAAACATTGCGACACGAAAATATAATAATCGTAAGTTTCATAACCCCTGAATGCAGAGGGGTCTTACTCGTAGTTCTCAGCTCCCACAATTGGCTACGTTACGATACTTACTCACGCCCCTTTCGCGTCGACCATACTCATGAATCTTTACGTTCGGCCTTCCATTACTCGACCAAGCTTAACATTACATAATTCAAATGAATTAATATCCTTTTTTCCTTCGGTACAATCAAGGTTTGCCAAAGAGCGTCGGAGCGTAGTATTTTAAAAATGAAACTCACCGGCCAAATTCGCAACACCACAATACGCGTCAAGACAGGTATCGCTGACGTTGGCGCCAAGTCTGCGAGGCCAAGTCCAGACAAATTGGCCAAAGTCTTCACACAGTGGGTGCCTGAAAACGGACGTCGTCACCGAGACAGGTCTAAAAAACGCTGGCGTGACGATTTGGACTCGTTCCTGAACGATTGCCGAAGCCTAAGTTTTACGACAGGTAATTTATAATTTTCCTCAAAATTCTTCTGTACCTTAATAGCGTAACACACTATCAATCTCAATCTGAATCATTTTGAAGGATATTGCTAATGCATTGCTTCATATGTTCTAAAAATGTGTCTGCTCAACAACGTAAATAACGCAATGAATGTTGTTGAACTGTCAAAATGAAACCGATTGCTACAGTTAGTGTGTTACGCAACTACCCCGCTGTTCTGTAAAAGTTAGGAAGAAACTACTCTTAAAGATTTAAATGTTGTGTTAATATAAGTTATCGCATTTCTGCTGTAGGTATACCTACTTATGTTAACGAAACAGTAAAAGAAACTCCACCGTTGAATTTTACTAGCAATCAAAGTCACGGGAATCACCTAGTGTTCAAGTTACAAGGTCTCACCGGTGGTGAAAGGGTAGACGGTGGATATGAGTAGGTACCTACAACACCTAGTCTCCTTCCCAATCGTTAAACTCGTTATTTCAACACCAAACTATTATTGTTAAAAATTCACTAAAGTTATTAGACATGTTGGAATAATAATTTTAACAAATTAATGTATCCTTTAATTTTTTTTACATGTAACGTGTTTATATATTTGTATGCCAGTCATTGGCTAAACATGTAAGATCATAATTCTATTTATAAGACCTGAATGTACCATGTTTTAAAGCAAATAAATATATTCTAAGTATTCTATTCTTAGCTAAAGTTAAGCTTATTCCTGTGACTACACCTTCACTCAATGATTAATCACCTTATTATTTCTAAGCAGTAGCACGTAGCTCGTCCTAAAGGGGCCCTGTATCAACATTTGTTGGGGGCCCTTTTTACCCGACTGTGGCTCTGGTCGTATTTTCGAACCACACTTTATTTTGTGTAAATAATTTCATCAGCACTGCTCTCAAAACGGTGAAGGAAAACACCATGGGGAAACCGGCATGTCCTAGACAAAAAATGTGTGATGATTACGGCCCACTCCCTCTCACAGAGAGGAGGCCTGTGTCCGAATAGTGGGAACATGCTGATTAAGTATCACCTTTGTGACCACCGTAAGGACTATTTCTGCTTGCAGCGCCTATTATTAGTAGACCTAAAAAGGATCCTCTTTTGTTTTACTTACGGACGCAGCTGTGGTCATCATGTGCACGGGATTTTGTTTTCAAAATGGTCAGATATAGGTTTTGGCGATAGTACCTATTTTTCTGTCATTCTCTTTTTCTCTGTTTATATTATGTGTTTACATAGATACTTAAAATAAATTTTAATAAATAACAATTTTATGTTCTAGATACCTTTTTTTTTTTTTTTTTTTGGTTTATGGTATTTATTTATGCTAACATTAAAATAATGATATGTACATGGGAAAAAATAAGCAAAATAATCATAGGGCATCAAAAAATTCGTCCGCATCGCTGTCAACAGGAACAGTGCCTAACAGGCTGGCAGCATTGCCACGTTGTATGGCGATACTAATTCTTTGGCCAAGAAACAGGCCAGCCCTCTGGTCATGTGAAGAGTCGACTAACCGCTTGGCGATATCTCGAAAAACCAAGCGGGCACTCGGACCCCATGGCCCTAGTGTTTCAACCCCAAACGGCTCGAATATATAACTCCCAATCAGGTTGCAATATTTTCGCCGTTTGAGGTTTTCTGCACCAGCAGCAGCCGCTCCAGCACAGCCCACCGTGCTAGGAAGATGGGATGGCGCAAGGGTGTCGACACATGTTGCATCCCACACCAAAGGTCTGCCTAACTTCCAGGGCATTATGGTCATTCCGTCTGGTCTCTTCCCATCGTCGCGTGCCAGGCCGTTGGGTTCTAAAACAGCTGGCACCCCGGCGGTGACAAGAGCACGACGGATGATGTCATTAATGCTGGTGTGCCGTGCTATCCGACCTGCGCTCCTACTGCAGGATAGGCCATGGTGTCCGAGGCAGTCGACAGCTTCACCGCACTGACAGCGATGCGGAGCCCCACAAGGAGCGCCCAAACGCAGACAGGTAGCGAGCCGGAAGGTAGTGTCACCCAGCATAGTGCCTAAGTTGGGTGACGGGAGTGCTTGAAGCCAGAGCCCCGACTCCCACTCACCCACAGCCAGCAGGCGGGCACGCTCAGCAGAATTGGTAGACGTATTGAGAAGATTATTCCGTACCAACCTGCAGAGCGGCTCATCCCACTGTCTCTGGGAAGATGGGTTTATGGGCCGATCTGGTTCCGGGCAAGCCGCTTTCCAGGCGTTCACCGCGTCGGTCAAGCAAGGCACTTCAGAGTCAACCAGGCAAGGGGCTAAGATTTTCCCGGTCAACTTTTCGGTGCTGTGGACAGAGGACAGGAACGCCGGTAAGCTAATACTGGTAATTTTGCGGACGCCGAGGCCACCAAAACGGATGGGTAGTGTGGCTTGAAGCCACGCTCGGTCGTCCAAAGCCACATTTAAAATGGTTGTTAATGTGCTACGAATGATATTGTCAATTTTGTCCAACAGATGTGAGTGCTTCCATAAAGGGGAAGAACGCAGAAAATATATAAAATTTGGGCCAAAACAACAGTATCTAATCAGTGTGAATGCCGAATGTAAATTAATTTTAGAGAGTCTGTCCGAAATGTCGTTGAAATTTTTAATTTTTTCATCGATGAAAGGAGAAAAACTATCTTCTAAAATTGGGGAACCTAGGAGGTGCAGTGAACTTTTGTCTAAAATTTTGATTTGTGGGGCTATTGCATTAAATTTATCTAGAGTCAATTGTCTGTCGGTAAAGTCAGAAAGGTATAGTTCACATTTTGAAGGGTTAAGGTCCAAGCCAATAGATTGAAATTCCTGTTTGAGGAGTTGTAGATCTTTCAAAACAGTGTCTACATCACCTCCTAGCGTCCCATCGTCTAAATACCACACATTAAATTTTGAATTTAGTTTCTGTAAAATTGGATGAATAGCTAAACTGAAAATGACTGGCCCGAGAGGGTCACCTTGTTGGCATCCAACTGCAGATTCTAAAACATTTTCCTTGTATAATAATTTGGAGGGGTGCCTGTAGCACTGCCACATAAAACCATAAATTTCTGGTAGTTCCTTTTTGACTTCAGCCAACAAAGTGTCCCTGTTCACAGAGTTAAAGGCGTTCTTAACGTCAACCTTGAGGATGACCTCACCTTTGTTGGACTTTAAAAAAGTGGAAAGGGCATGCACGGCAGCCTCACAGCCCCCTTTCGAGCCAAAACCAAGCTGCAAGGGCTGAAACTTAGTTGTAAGCGATTCACTGTAGAGCTTACAGCATATTTTGGCTGCCGTACGCCTGTAGGTGCACCCAACGGCGATGGGACGAATACCGCCGTCCTTCTTGCGCAGGGCACACAGGTTGGCCCCGTATAAGACATCGACGACGGCCTCGTTCACACCGCCGGTAAGCATGAGGTTAATCATGGCCGCAAGCTCCTTCAAAAGCGACTCACCAGCTTCCCCGGCGCCTGAACTCAAAAGATCCTTTAGGTGTTGTGGAGTCAGGCCGTCGAGGCCGCCGGCGGAACCACTTCGGAAGGAGCTCACAGCTGCAAACAGCTGGGGGGCCGAAACGTTGAGGAAGGTTGAATTTAGGTCGGGAGGGTCGGGGGGTTCGGGGAAGGTGAAGGTACCTTTTTTTTAATTTTTATTTTACACACGTCACTTCGTGGGCCCCTATAGCTCAGGGGCCCCGTATCGTTGATACGGCTGATACAGCGGTAGCTACGCCCCTGTTGCTAATTACAAAGCTTACAAGTCGTACATCCCTTACCTTATCACTTATCAGGTTGTACAAGCATCGTCCCTATCACCGACCACAATGACTGGTATTCGATTAGTCACTGCTAATCACCGGACGCTAATCACTAAACTGCAGATAATGAGTTATGCGGAAGACTGTGACTAAGTCGATAGGTACCTAACTGACTTAGCCCCAATTCTGTGTGGGAATTATTATGCCTCGCGTAATCTACCACGTGCAAACCACGTACGGTTGTCAAGAGTGGTATTTTGACAGTTCAAACCAAGCCAACAGAAATAAATAATACCTAGCAGTAAAAATTAACCTTAACTCTTAACCTTAAATCAAGTGAAAGCAGTGATTTAAAGGATAATATTAATTAAAAGTTATCAGAGTTTTATAAAAGACTATAATTTTGACAGCATATAAGCCATTCTGCATTAGGTACAGACGCCAGCAGGTCAAGCTACCCGAAACTGTCAAATTTTCCCAATCAATCTTGAACCCTAATGCTTTAACGATAAAGTTGGAAATCTATGAAAGACATTTGACAGATTGTAGTAGCTTGATGTGCTGGCGTCTGTACGTCTAAACGTCGGTAGCAGTTTTGTAAAAACGTAGCGTAATGACAATCCAGCTGAACGTTGTTCAATTGTTTTTGTTTTTATATAACGGAGCTGTAGTGCGATTCTGTAATCATATCACCGTGAAAACTTAGGTGAAGTGAGCGTGGAGTGAGCTGTCATTCCAACTAGGTAATGCTAAGGGATTGACAGCTCACTCTAAGCTCACTTCACCTAACTTTTCACTGTGAGATTTTTACAGAATCGCTCGGCTGTTTTGTAAAACAGCAATCCATCTGCGACATATTATATATATTCTACTTTCACAGATGATCTATGTTTGCTGTCTTCTTGACAACAGACCGGGTCAGTTTTCATAATTTTAAGAACATTCACAGTCTGATCTCAGTCTTAATCTGTCAAAAATACCTCTAATTTCACATTGATTGTCGCCGAGATGAAATTGCGACTAGATTTTGAATATAATTATTTTATTACGGGAATTGGTCTTCAGAAATGTATGAATTTGGCCGTGTGAAGGGTTCCGAATGTTACACTGTATTGATTTTACCGGCAGCAAAAATAAGTTTGTTTGTCATAGTATTTCTCGAAAAATCTATGGATCACACACTTATTTTCGCAGTTTTAACCGAAATACGTTTACCTCAGGCAAACTCTGTGGTAAGAACAACTTTCAACGTATTCCGCATTCAGCAGAGCCTAAAGACTTAGGTCTTTAATCAGTGCGTCCTGCCTGTTACGACTTACGGAGCCGAAACATGGACACTCACGGTACGGCTGGCCCATAAATGCAAGGTCGATCAGCGAGCTATGGAACGAGTTATGCTTGGAGTCTCTCTGAGGAATAGAAAGAGAGTGAGAAAGTGAGAGAGAGAGAGAGTTTTTTTATTTGCCTAAACATGTGTACAGACGCCAGCAGGTCAAGCTACCCGAAACTGTCAAATTTTCCCAATCAACCTTGAACCTTAATACTTTAGTGATAAAGTTGCAAATCTATTAAAGAAATTTGACAGATTGTAGTAGCTTGATGTGCTGGCGTCTGTACATACATAAAAAAGTGCATACAAGATGTTATACTTAGTAAATTAGTCATACTTATTATTATTGGGTTATTAACAATAAAGAGCAAATCAACATTATTATTTAAGTAACTCCAAATGAATTTAATTGCTTATGTCAAGACGAATTCCTTTTCTTCAAGGAACTCATTAACGCTATAATATCCTCTGGCGGTCAAAAAAGTACGAAGTTTAGTTTTAAACATAGATTGAGGTAGTTCTCTCCAACTTTTAGGTAGTTTCATAGTTTGTTATAGATGACTGGAGCCATACAGTACACACTTTTGCGCATTAGGGTCGTCTTAGCGGATTGGAGACAAAGTTGACCATTGTCACGTCTATTGGGTGGGAATATGTCGGATAGACGCTTATAGTAATGCGGATTCGACTTAACAAACACAGCTACTTCTAATATGTACAAGCACTGTAAAGTTAATATCTTATAATTTTTAAAATAAGGCACGCAGCTATCGGTCTTCTCAAGTTTAAACGTCGCCCGCAAACATCTTTTTTGAGACTTGAATTCCGATTCTTTTTCCGTCGAGTTACCCCAAAATATTAATTAGCCCATAGCGTATGCACACGCTATGTGCATTGATTTTCATTTTCAACCCCATTTACGTAGGAGCCCTTTTTATTTTTTTCGTAGTTTCACTACACCATTACCTAATATAATGTGTAGTTTAGCGGTGCACAGAATATAGTTACATTTTTTTCCAATTTTCATCAAGAAACTATCAGACGTATCTATTCGTAATCGACGGGATAATAATAAATTATGTGTACCAAGGTCAACCACGGCATTGATGCGAAAAAGTATTTTCTGTTTAGCGCCAATCATATATAATAAAATCCCAAAACCTATTAGACAAATGCCTACTGCTCTATTTAAAATACTTTTAAAAAAATATCTTGTAAATAAATGCTATTATACCATATCGGATTTCTTAAATGAACGCAATTACCTAATTAATTGTATTTTTCTGCAGTTACGACATTTTTACAATTTAATCTCAAATCTATAGAACCTAATCTGTACATTTTCTTATTTTTTAAGTAGTATTACGATGAAAAAAAAAATGTTTTGTTGTTTATACTCAAATCTTTTGTGGTTATGTTAAACCAAATATGTTGTTTTTTGTACGCCATAAATGGCAAAACATGCAGACCTAACCATTATTATAAGACCTTGCACATGTTATGATGTACCTATACCTACTCATGTTTTTACAATAAAAATATATTCTATTCTATTCTATTCATCGATATACCTACTCGATGATCCGTCAAAATATTAGGTAGGCATTAAGCCTTTTTAGGGTTCCGTAGCCAAATGGCAAAAACGGAACCCTTATAATTTCGTCAAGTCCGTTTGTAGTCTGTCTAGATGTGACACAGCTTTAACTCGGAGACTATTTTTTAGTGCAATTTAGTCTATTTTGACGGATCATCGAGTTCATGAAAATGATCAAAGTCAACCGTTATTAAATAAAATCTAGGCTGAAGTGGGCAACAAAATAACTCGTTATAACGGTAGGTAAACTAAAATAGATGTCGGGCCAAGCACCGATGCCCGCGTTCATTCGACGGCACGGTTGGCGCAGTGGTTAAGCGATTGACTGCTGCGCTGCGTGTCGCGGGTTCGATTCCCGCACGGAACAAATATTTGTATGACCTACATGTATTTGTTCCGAGTCTGGGTGTTTTTCTATCTATAATATGTATGTATTTACAAAAAAAAAAAATTGTATATAAGTAGTTTATCAGCCATCTTGTTACCATAACACAAGCATTAGGTTGCTTAGCTTGGGACTAATGGTGCTGTGTGAAATGTCCAGGGGTATTTATTTTATTTATTCAAGCCAACATACTTTAGAACCCTCCTAACTCGGACACCTGCAACCTAATTGTGTAACACACTATCCATCTCAATCTGAATCATTTTGAAGGATATTGCTAATCCATTGCTTCATATGTTCGAAAAATCTTTCTGCTCAGCATCTTAAATAACGCAATGAATGTTGTTGAACTGTCAAAATGTAAGCCATTGCTACTGATGGTGTGTTACGCAATTAGGTACCGCATAGGTGCCTCTAATAAGATGTCGAGTTAATACAGATGCCAGCACATCAAGTTACTACAATCTGTCAAATTTCTTTAATAGATTTTCAACTTTATCGCTCAAGCATTAAGGTTCAAGGTTGATTGGATAATTTTGACAGTTTCGGGTAGCTTGACCTGCTGGCGTCTGTACATGTAGTACCTATGAGACCAAGAATTCTTAGTGAACCTTTAGCTGATTACGGTTCCAGAACCTAGACCCGTAAAGAGATTAGATACCGCTAGCTATTTTTTTACCTTTAGAATAAAACTGGAAAGTGACAACAAGTAGACGCTGGATGAAAGTGACTTGCATTTTGATCTTGATGCGCCATGTGAGCGTATTTAGAACTAAAAAAGTATGAAAATCATTTTAATGTTATGTAAAACAAATAATTATTCAGGCTAGGCTTCACCTACCCAGCCACTCTAGATCCCACTCATGCCATTGCCAAATGTAAGGAGTGTGTAAAGCTGAGCTAAGATGTGATTTTTTCCTGATAATTTTATTGTACCACGGATTCACGGCGTTAATCTCTGTGCTGTCGTTTATTTTAAAGTAATAATTATTTTGTTAATATTTAATTACTGGCAGCATATAGAATACCTTTGCTTTACAAAAATAAAAACTATATTTTATATCATTGCCAGCCTAATAAAAATTCCCATTTGAAGAGGGACATAGGGACGATAGTTACAGCTAAGAAGCGCTATTATTTTCCTTCACAAACATGTATTTATGTTCAGTATTATAATACAGAAACTTACTGATAATCTGCAAATTAAATTCTTATTTACTTTAACCAGATTTTTAAGCATGGAAGACCTTAGTTAAAAGTAGGTAGTAATCAAATAAAAATTAAGCAACTAATATCTGTTCCAAAAGCATCGAATGAAAGTGTAAACAAACCCTGTTCAGGTTTTATTCTTTCTCACTACAGGGTGTAGTGAGAAAGAATAAAACCTGATTATAATTAGTAACACATTCAATTGTTTTTACTTTTTAGTAAGTTTCAACTTTATATTATCTCGGCGAAAATTGAGGTTCTTAAATTAACCACAATTGTCAAATATAAAACATCTTTATGGTGATTTTAAATTAGATTTTCGATTTCATGTATTCAATAAATCAAACCAAAGCACTCTATTTATAAGGGGCACAAGTTGGCATCCACAAGTACGTTTTCTAATGAGTCCGCGTATCACTGGTCAGTTTTCCTTAGTCGTCAGTTTCGTTGATTAGTCAGTTTCACTGATTTGTCAGTTATTAGGCAGTTGCTTTAACCCGACAGTTTCCAGTATTTGCCAGTTTTTGTCGATTCGTCAGTTTTGTACACTCAATTGAAAAAGTTTTTGATAACACGTGGATTATTTTTTGCCCGATAAAAGGCAATAAGCAAGAGAAACAACGCGGACTCTTTCTAATCCATTTGTTGATAATCACCTCAGATACTTTTGGAACAGACATGGGAAAAATTCAGAAACCTGCTTGTTACACCAAACTGATACAATGTTACTATTGAAAAACATCAAACTAATTTGCGTTTTTTTAGGCATTTCGTTAATTTAATTAAAAAATAAACTTAATTAATTTCATAATATTTATAGGCAGTGATGATTCCTTAATTTATTTAATCTATGATGTTTTTACCTTTTTACAATATTGTGCAAGTTCTGGGAAAATATCACGTAAACGGCAACACCGCAATAAAATGTCAAAATAATAAATTTATACCCGAAGGGCTTCTCTAAAATAAACCATAAATCTATTAAAATCAATTGTTATTTTGCAAATATGATTTAAAAAGTTGGTTTAGAGTGCTTTACAGTTATCAACAATGCATACCGTGCGGTAGCTTTGC
This sequence comes from Apamea crenata, assembly GCA_949629185.1. Classification (NCBI taxonomy): domain Eukaryota; kingdom Metazoa; phylum Arthropoda; class Insecta; order Lepidoptera; family Noctuidae; genus Apamea; species Apamea crenata. The sequence continues at coordinate 16,125,200 of OX451357.1, forward strand.
TTTAAAGCAATGCGTTGGTGCAGCTTGATATCCTGACAGGTATTCCGAAAAGGGAAACAAAGCGATTTATTTGTGTTGTGTGCGATAGGATCGGTTGAAGATGTTCTCCAAGTCTCTGACGACTAAGGACTCGTTCCTGGAGCAGACGAAGGCGGCTCGCGAGGAGCGAGCGCTTGAGAAGAAACGGGATCAGTCCGCCGTTACGGTCCAGGCAGTCATAAGGGGATGGCTCGCAAGACAGAGATTTCTCAAACGTATTCTGTGAGTTTGTGTTCAAAGTACATAAGTGATATAATATTATAAAAAATTAAATAATCAAAAAGAATATTGCTACAGAATTATTTAATCAAATTAAATCCGTTATCAATAACAAATAATGCTTATCAGAAGTAATAATAACAACTTAGGAGTTTCTCTCACTCCTCCAAAATGTAAAAAAATTCTATTTTCAAAAACTAAAGTGTTTAGTTTTTGTAAATAGAATTTTTTTACATTTACCTAAACCATTGAAAAAATTACATTATTACACCCATTCATTCTATTTGTAGAAATGATTTCGACCAGCTCTTACCGGAGCCAGCAACTCCGCAGGAAGAACCGCCACAGCCACTAGAACTTATTCCTGCGTTGGATGTCTACAAAGTAACATGTCGACTGTTCCTAGTCTTCAAACAACAGAGAGACCGGAAACGGTTTGAAAAACTGTGCAAATACATTGTTCAGAGCTTGCACTCGGAGTCTGTTAAAATGTCTTATGTTGGAGTTTTCTTAAACAAAGAATACAGGTATGTTTACTTCTGTGAGGGCTGATTTTTCGATCAACAGATAATTTTTATTCGTGGAATATGTCTGACAGTTTTTGTATGGAACAACTCAAAAATCCAAAATTATTCCTCCGATAAAATTATCTGGCATTGGAATATGCGCTTAGAAACCAGCTGTTGTTTTTATTAATTCATTATACTAGTGCAGATGCCTTTTGCTGGCTGTTGAGTGTAACAGGTACATAGAATAGAAATGCAACATAAACTCATCTAATTACTCATAAAAACTTTTTGAGCACATAAATATGCAGAACACTAATACTTTTATGAATTAATTTTGTTATCAGTTTCCTCATAAATATTGGAGTTTATTTATAAACAATGACTTAAGTTAAGTGATGTTTAAACATCAAGAATGAATGGCTAAACAGTCGCTAATCACTACTTAACTTTAAGCAACGTTTATGAATAGTGATAATTAAAGCCAGTGATGTTCCACTGCAAGGCAAAGGCCTCCCTAATCTTATCAATAAAGAGCTTAATTATTGTTACTCTAGTCTGATAACTAAAGTCTTACTAAAATAAAATTATGCTAAAATATAATACTAAAATAAATATGTAAAATCTGATAGTATTCAACAGTAACATTTAACAAAGTTAACTTAGCTTATGTAATATGCTGGCCAGTGGATGTGAAATATTGACTGAATAATTGTTTGTTAATAAAAACATAGTTATGCAGAACAATATTCATCAAATATCATCATCATATGAGCCAAAAGACGGATACTACAGGAGATTTATACAATAAAATATTGCAGATATAAAATTAATTATAATCAGCCTATATTGTTTTCACTGCTGGGACACAGGCCTCCTCTCTTCGAGAGGGAGTGGGCTATAATCTAACACACAGGCCCAGTGCGGGTTGGTAGTGACATCTACCAACCCACACTGTCTCGAATCATCACATGTCTTCGAATTTTTTGTTCTAGGACATGCCGGTTTCCTCACGATGTTTTCCTTCACCGTTTTGAGATATAAAATAGTGCTATTTATGAAATTATCAACATTAACAACACTATTATCAATGATTAAAATAATACAAATTAAATATGATACAATAATTTACAATATTAAGTCTTTAACTGAGTGGCAGTATAAAATGGCCAACATTTAATTGAGTACTCTATGTGATTAGTTAAAATTGGCTCATTCACAGAATTGTGTAACAACAGACTTATCAGTTTATTTAGCACAAATTTTGAATGTGTGTGTAAGATATTAATAACGATAATGTAATGTTTACTTGCCAATTGTTCTTCATTACGGATGACTGTATTCTTTTTGCAAGAATTGAATCATATGACTTACAACGCCATTGCTAGATGTGCCTTACAATCTCAGGTGTTTCTATATAATAGTCTGTGCAAAGCAATATTCATGACTTGTGATTGAGAAGCATGAAATTTAAACTAAAAGTATAAAGAGAAAAGATTTGATTTTTTGCGCTGAACGGATTTGGATGAAATTTGACACATGGTAGGCCACCTGGATTAGGACACAGGATATTTTTTATCGCTATATTCTCACGGGATTGAGACTCATGAAACCACTGACTACTCGTGAAACCATGGGGCGCAGCTAGTAATATAAAAACAAAAAAAAATCACAGACATAATGTTTTTTAAAATACATATTGCCTCTAATAATAGTTTAGTTTATTTCTCTCTCCACAAAGGTTAGCTTATAAATAAAACCTTAGGACTAAACAATAAGTAAAAGGCAACCTTTGCTAACATAAATTGCTTCTGCCTCTAATAAATAAAATACATAATAATAAATAATAATGTACATAAATAACATAATCAAAGATGTCTTTATTCAAGCAACTTTATACTGAAACTAAAAATGGCTAACACTGTAAAACATTTTGTGTATTTTTCCAGTCTCCGCTGGATAGCTCACATCAAAGACCTCTTGTACAAATGCTGCCTATACCTAGAGGAGCTGAAGCCCGAGTCTCCTATAGACATGCAGAGCATACTGGTCCACCTCCACACGTTGGTAGCGTTCACTGCCAACAACACATGGGCTCTCACGCGACTGAAGAACTTTGAGAAACTGCGGGGAGGCATGACTCAATTATGTGCTAATGTAATGGGCTCGCTTTTTCATAAGGGATATTATTTGACTTTGAAGGTGAGTAAACAACAATAAGATAAGCAATTGGGGAAAAACCTAATATGTTGTGTTTTTTTAAGGGGTTACATTAAAATGGATGAAATTAATGAATGGATTTCATCCATTTTACACACACATGAAATAGTAGGTTATTTCATGATAAATTATGTTTATTTCTGTAACATTTTTATACAATACTAATATTATAAAGAGGTAAAATTTGTTTGTTTGTATGTAAGGGGTAATCTCCGGAACTCTGTCGGATTAAAAAAATAATCTTTATGCATTTGATAGCCTAATTCTTGAGGAAAGCTATAAGCTATTTAACATCACGCTAGGACTCTTAGGAATCGAACAAAATGGAAATAAGTAAGATAGAACGCTAAGCGAAAACGAAGTAAAAGCGTAAGCAGACGAAGCGATGCGACGGGGTGGGTCGTGGGAACAACAAAATTTCACGCGGACGAAGTCGCGGGCAGAAGGTAGTCAATAATATTTTTAAAACTAGATTAGGTCGAATCCGAAGTCATATGTCATCAATTTGTAAGTCAGTAATCAGTATCGTTAATGTTATTTCCAATTAAGCAGGGTATTGTCCTGGGTCACATTCTGGATTCACAATGATAATGCCTACAAACGCCAAATAACATACAAACTATTGTTCCAACCTATTTACAAGAGTGCCATAATATGCTTAATTAACACTAATCCCCTGACGGAACACTGTCACTTACACTAATTGAATAATTTGCATGACACACATACGTGTTTCTTTGCTGTTTCTAATTTTGTGAGTAAATAGAACTTCAGGAATAGTTCAAAGCCAATGTTTTAAAATGTTGTCGTACTGATGATCAAAATAATCAGCTTCCAGTTGAATGAAATGTATAGAGAAGTTAGCAAACTTTGCCTAGCGTTTTTCCCCACTATGTTGGGGTACCAGTATTTTACATAGAGCGACTGCGACTACCTATCTGAGCTCCACAACTCAGTTACTGGGTAACACGATACCCCTTGGTAAGACTGGTTGTCAGAGTTCTGGGCGTCTCCGTAACGGTTATCAAGGATTTACAAATGATGGCCGGCTTAAAGTGCTTTTCGAGGCACGGAGGGGTCTCAATATGTAATGGATGCTAACCATTTATTTATACATAATACAATGCTCTATCTAATGTAGCTCTCATATATCGAACACAAAAGGTGGTTCTTGAAGTGCCAGTCTATGCAAAATAATGTTTCTTGTGAGCGAGACGCGTCAGACTGCAGCGAATCAATTAGAGCTAAGCAATTGCTTGTGTCGCGATCATTTCGTGTCAATTGACGGTTGCTTGTCGTTAATTTAAGCGACTAACCATGCAAATTGATCTTGTACACTCAACCGCATAAACACATAAACTAAAAAAAAACCCCTTACTGCCACTACATAAAGGCGCTTTCAAAATCAAAACCAAATTGTTAAATGATTTTATTTCTGTAAGTTTTGTACAAATTGTACAAACATTTTTTACGCGTTAATCATATTTTAAAAACTAGATGAGGTGGACGTCCTATTTGACCAAAAGGAACAACATAATATACTGAGCAGGTACGACGTTTCAATTTGCGATGAAATTGCTCCATCGACTGAGTACGAAAGGCCGAAACAAACTCAGAGGTCACAGTCTCTTTTAAAGTTCAGACATAATCTTAGTCAGATCATGTGAAGACCGTATACCATATTAGACTATAAATGCATTTAGTAAAAAGCTGTTATTTTGACTTTACTAACAGACACTTCAATTTTATTTATTTTTATGGATGTAAATAGGGAATGCAAATCCATTCTGTTTTAAAATCAGGATTTTTGGAACGGATTTTTGGTCCAATCCAGATTATCCGGATTTTAGGGATTTTGCATGAAAATAAACAAATCTACCCATATTAGTTTGATAATATGATGTTTCTTATATTTGTGTAAATGGATTAAAATAAAAGCACATGAAAGTCAAATCAAATGTTTTTTTTTTTTTGGAATTATTCAAACTATCAACATTAAATACCATAATTATGGTGTTATTGCTATAATATGTTCTTATTCTTATTAAAATAATCAGTCTGTGACTCGCTTACTGAGCAACAATTTAAAAGATACTCTGAAGAACAAAAATAAAGACAAATAGACTCGTTACATAAACAAAAGTAACAAAACAATTTAACTTCACTTTTTAAATCAACATAAATTTAACAACGTAAGAAAACTATGTAATTTGTTGAGACATAAAATTGACCTCAAAAATAATAAGGCATCTAAAGTACTATCGTTTAAGCTGCTGCGAATTCGGTTGCACATAATTCCTGCTGCGTAAAAAGCACGCTCTGATTCAACGCTTGTAGGCGGAATGCACTGAAGATACTTCTAAGCGGCCTCCAAGTAACGTCCTCGTGATCGCGATCGCGTCGCGCGAACTCGCTTGTTTCGATTTTTTTGTTACAATTTCTTATTATTCAAAAAATCCGGATTCGATTTTCAAATCCGGATTTGGAAGTCTAGTAAAAATGTGCGGATATCCGGATTTTTCGGATTACGGATAGTCCGGATTGCATTCCCTAGATGTAAAGGTAGGCAGTACGCAATGTTGCATGATTATTTGTGCAAGTTTTATCAGCTTCTGTTATGAATAGTAAACACATATTGTTGCCATTTTATATGCAACATATGCATGTGACAGGTCACAAGGGTATAAAGATATTTACTGATATTCATTGCTAAATTAATCATTTATATAATATGTTTCGTAATGAAGAAGTCATTTTGTTACTAATTAATAGTTTTACATGTAATTGGTTGTGTAATTACTAAGATTGTATCTTATATATGAGTGTTTTCTGTTATTAATGTATGCATTCATTAGTGTTGTTTATGGTGTGATAAGTCTTTGAAACATCAACGTCAACAACCAGTCTTACAAAGGGGTATCGTATTACCCAGTAAATTGGGCTGTGGAGGTCAGATAGGCACTCGCTCCATGTAAAATACTGGTATTCAGCTGCATCTGGTTAGACTGGAAACCGACCCCAACATAGTTGGGAAAAGGCAGATGATGATGATGAAGTCTTTGAATTAGAAACATAAAGAATGCTCGACAGTTGGAAAAAAAATAGGATTTAATAAAAATCAGTACCTATTGACGTTTTTAATAGTCACCCAAAAATTGATTGTCCCAAATGATTCAATTAATTTTTCATTCATAAATATTATAAAGCAAAAAAAAAACGCATTTTTTGTTTTTTATGTCTGTATGTAGTACCTAAATGTCTTTAGTCTATTTTTTTTTTTTTAATAAAGTTCCAAGTTCCAACTCATTAATCGTAATTGACTTCTCATTTCATTTCAGTCCCTCCTACTCCGCGGACTATGTCGCGAGAAAATTTACCTGAAGAACATATCGTTGACCGCCATAGTGACGCTGTCGCTGCGGCCGCTGGTGTCCGCGCAGTTCTCAGAGAAGCTGCTCACGATGTATATTATACAGATCCTGTCGGTACCTACGTTAGTGTACCATATGCAGCAGATATCGCCTGAGGTGAGCATAGAAACATAGTTTTATACATATTTTTATTTCTCAAACATTGGTTAACGCAAAAATGGATGTTATTAGTAACCAAAATGAATGCCATGTTTTGCCGTCAACGGCGCATAAATATTCAAATTATTTCGTTTTAATACTCTGTGGAGAAATTCAAATTGGCAACCCCAAATCCAGCTTACTTAAAATACTCTGGCAAAAACTATGCAAAAAAAAATTGCTCATGTTGTGCTAAAGAATATTTACCAGTAGTACTGCGGTAGCGGGGCTGACTACCCAGACGTTGATAGCCACTTGTGAACGCTATTTTCTGTCTGCACCCTAAAAATATTTGTATACTATCAATCCTTTGAAACTACTAAGCATTGAAATGTTCCACTTGTTCTCAGTCGATGTCTTCATTCCGCTCCTACTCGATGTTCGACAAATGCCTCGAGTTCCTGAGCACAGACCAGAACATGCGCATAGTGTTCAACACGCTGGAAGGCAACTACGCGCTGTGCCTCCTAGCCAACCTGGTGCAACTAGCGCACTCCGAGCGAGAGTACGCGCAGATTGAGTCGTACCATCCGACGTTTGTGGTGAGAATATGACAGTAGTACTTACTAGCGCTACTTAGGAGTCCCCCAGAATCTACATAACTTGAGGGCGCGGTTTCTAAGTGGCGTTACCTGGAGGGGAAGGTTAAAAAAGTGTAAGGCCGAGGCTGTGTACAGTCACGAGCAAAATTATGTATACACTCGGCTTTATTCAAAAGCGATTTACTCCTTTATTTTTGAATGAAATTTTATGTAGTTACGAACATAGCATTTTCGAACCCATAGGTTTATGTCATGTTCTCGCGATTAACTCGCGCGACGATAACTTCTAGGACACGGTCTAAGAAAAGACGTTACGTCGTTCATGAACGACTCACTGAGAAATCATTCTTCCGAAGTGTCGTTAAAAATAAGTTTTTATAGCATAATAGAAATGTCTAATTCTAAAATGTCCAAAAATTGTCTACAGTTGGTGGTAACACGCTTCCTCGACTCCTGCCAACAATACGTGGTTTGCAAAAAGGGGAACCTTAGCAACTGGCATCCAATCCTGGGCTGGTTCTCTCAAAGCTTCGACAGTTACCTGCCTCCAGCGATGGGCAACCTTCGGACCCAGCTGTCATTGTTGTGGGGTGCGCCAATGTTGAAGAAAGTGTTGGCGACCCCTCTGAAGGAGATGATAGACGCCGGGGTCACGGGCGAGGAGGGCGCGGGGCCCTCGCAGCCCTCCACGCCGGTACAGAGCAACAATCCCGCTGCTATTATTAGGAGGGCTATTGAGGCTAGGACTAATAGGTGAGTGAGTTTTGTTTGGAGTTTATTTCAGTGAAAAAAAAACAACATTCCATTAAATAAATTACAATAAAAAAATCTTTGAAAAACTGCAGGGTGCTTATCACCAGCTCTTATATCAGGGCAGAAGTTGAACTGCACAGCTTTTTTGTTCTATGACTAAGTACAAAAAAACAGTGCAGTTCAACATCTGCCCTATAAGAGCTAGTGGTAAGCCCCCAGGTCGCTGGTGCTGCATTTTCTTACGACCAGCAAACTTGATTAGACCACTCCAATAGTGATCACACTTTCAATCAATGAACTTAAAAAATGTTTCTATTGTCCTCTTGTCCTAACCTCTCGCTCGCCTCTAACGACATCCCCAAGTATTGTACTCGTGAAAATCGTTAACTAGAGATGTTTATAGATAAACATTTCATTCATGTATTGTATTTTCAGATCCAATGCAAACAAACACTACAGAAAGTTAGGTTCCCCTGACTGTACCAAAGCGGCTCTCATATGTTCCATGTACCACACAGCGTTGCAGACTATGACGCAAGTCAAACTTGATATACTTACAGGTAAGTTGTACACTTTTTTGAATTCAGTTTTCAGTAGAACAATAGTTTATTCCTGAAGGACTATCTTCAGGAGAATAAACTGTATCAAAATGCCGCCAGTTGACTTTTCGAGTCATCATCATCAGCTTAAAGCAGTCCACTGCACGCCATTCAACTCGATTTTCTGCAACTCTCATCCAGCTGCTACCAGCCATTCTGCGAAGATCGTCGCTTCACCTAGCCTGAGGGCGTTCTACCTTACGTACGACTTTTCCGAGTGTCAAATCAATAAATCAACTCAGTGATTGACATCATTGTTGTCATGATGTCATGACAGTTCATTGTTGTATATTACAATTGTTCCCCAAGTTACGCCCGGTTCATTTCTTCATCGTCCAGTATTTGATTTAAAGCCACCTCTCTCCTACTTCTTTGCTGTGTCCGTCTGGGTCCATAATGATCTCATTATATTTTAAGTTACTTCGTAAGTTCACATTGTGGAATGCAGTAAATTATTGAGTATGCCCAGGTCCATTTATATAGATAGATAGATAAACCATTTATTTGGCGCACACAAAAGACAGCACAACACACAAAAGTACATGAATATAATATAAAAAAAAAACAAGGTGCCGATATAAGAACATAAATAAAAACATACATATCGAAGTAAAAGTGACACAGTGCGATGTGCGTCTCAAGGTTGCACCAAATGGGTCCAACTGAGCATGAGGCAGGCAAATATACCTGACGCTGATATTCTGCTGGATCCCTGCAGTGACACATGGACGTTGAGCAGACGAGATAATTTTGGTGTTGTGACAGCATTTAGCAAACGGGCATTCCATGCGAAGTTTACCGATTCGCAGCCTCCAGTCGAGGTTTCGTCTTCTTCTGTGACAATTCAATGCAGACATGGTCAGCCCTATTGGTGTCTTTACTCTGTTACGAACCGTTGAATAAACCTGCGAGCATTTGACCTCCGCTATTCATTCTATTTTTCATTCTATTTGATGCTAGTAAACCAGTAAAATAAAGTTTTATTTTCTCTTTCCAGGGTTATGTAATCAAGATGAAATATTGTACTCGTTATGGCAATTCTTGTGCACGTTGGGACCAAATTGTGGGTTGAAATCTTTCCTCGATCTCTTAGCTGTTAACACGAAGACGTCTGCCCCTGAGTTTCAAATGTTGATACTTTTTGCTGATTGCATGACGCATTATGTTACGTGAGTACTATATAATTTCTACTTCATTTTTATTTTGGAACGCTGGATATATTTTTAAAGAGGCCTGTCGTCACTATTCTATACTTGGGGGCCAGATACTGTCCTAATCATTTGGGTTTCCAGAAAAATATTGGGTCATGTTGGCAACATAACTCATTCACTATGTCGTTTAACCGCCTTATTAAAAAACTATAGGTACCCAAATATTCAATCCTATAAAATATCTCTGATTTGTTTTTATTTACCATTTTGCCACAAAAAAACATAATTAATGTGATGTTTTCTTTTTTTCCAGAATATTAGACGATATGGAGATGTACGAGCAACAGAATCCGTTCAAGTTACAAGACTTTATAAACATGTCGCAGTTCCTCAACATGTTCGTCTACAAGTCCATTATGGGACAGTTATTTGGTACGTAAAGTTCATCATCATGAGCTGCAGATTTATAGGTAACTTCCACAATTCTGTTGCGAACCTAGGTCTGAGTTAAACAGTACAAAGAATGGCGAGAACAAAATAGCAAAATTCGATTTAAAACATAAAGTATGTCTCTCATGTAAATGATTAAGTATTGACTACAGGTGAAAATATTTTCAAAAAAGATCGGGTTTGTTTCCGCGGTAAACTGTAATATAATCTGTAACATGATCACACTGCTCTATTATCATAAGTTTTAGTTTTGATCCTGCAGTCATCTTCACTTGCACTAACATCTTCCACTTATTCCCCAGATCTCAAAACAATCCAAAGCAACGAGCTCTTCAGCTCACTCCACACTCTCTTACTAGTACTGTACCGTCGCGACTGTCGCCGCTCGTACACGCCCGCTAACCACTGGCTCGTGCGGGAGATACGCGAGGGACAGTTCATGGCCGACCTCGAGAAGGGCAAGAAGCCTCAGCAAGTGAGTAGTGATAGTTAGTTAGGGTGAGTAGAAAACAAAAGTAATAGCCCAATGGCTAAATTATGAGACGCCGAGAGACTAGCAGTTCTAACCCAGCCCTTTGCATCACTTACGTAAACCTACTTATGAAAGAGATGTCAGCAGATGACGGGGCCCGACAGGGCCGAAGCCTGCCAGGGTAGCGGGATCGTCCGAAAGGGTTACCGCTGCCCTGGAACAGAAAGGGCTAAGGAAGGAACACGGGTGGGTTTTAGTCAGTAAGAGTCTGACACTCCCTTCCGCTCCACCCAGAGCGGGACCGTCATTTGATGATTTCCCATCCTCAAAAAAAAAAAAACCTACTACTGAAAATGGGCCTCAATTTCAAGCCAATAATTTATTTGATTAGGTATTTTATTTGATTGTTAGTTTCATTAAGGGCTGATTTCTCCATCGCCAGATAACTTTTATTCGATGAATAAAATTGACGTTTGACAGTTTTTGTATGAAATAAAAAATTTGAAAATTATTCCTCGAATAATGTTATCAGATGATTGAACCCTTACACAAAAATAAAATATACATTATATATATTTTCAATATATGTGATGTTATTTTGTGTTTATTATTTTCAGGTGCTAGTACAAAAAACGCCTCACATGATAGCGCACGGAGAACGCGTCAGATTATTCAGACGTGCCGTCGCCGATGAAAAGGTAAGCAATTTGACGACACGGTGTGCGCAGTGGCTGAGCGATGGACTGCTGCGCTGCGTGTCGCGGGTTCGATTCCCGCACGGAACAAATATTTGTATTGCCTACAGGTAGTTCCGGGTCTGGCTGTTTGTGTATGTGAGTTTAAATGTTTGTAAACGCACCCACGATACAGGTGTAATTTCTAGTGCGGGGCAACGTTCTTTTAAAAAAAAAAAGAATTCAATTCAAAAACAAAACACAAAATCAACAGATAAGTCTACAGACTGACTCCTATAATTCTGTTATCACCTACGGTTGAATGTCACTTGAACGGTCATAAAACATCAAGTTATAAGTGCTCAAACACATGAGCGGCACGTTGCACTGCTGCCGACACGTACTTGTGCCGCCGAGTGTGTTGCGCCGGCTGTATTTGCCTCTGCCGATGCCTTTGGCAAAGTGCCCCGCATGTATATGAGCACTAAGTATAAGTTTTAAGACCAATGTTACAAATAGTTTCAACCTTAGTGAGTTTCAATTTACTGGGACTTTTCGCCAAGTGGTCAAGCAGTTATAGGTATTTTGATAGATAGATGAAATTCATGATGTAGAGAGGATAAAATTCCGTTGCCATAAAAGTGGCCATAAAATTCAATTTCCACTTTCAGTTTTAGACTGAAGTGAAACATTTATATTTCCATAACCAGGTGGTACTAGGCCTGACGGAGCGAGCATGCGGCGGCCGATCAACACTAGTGACAGTCCGGCGCGCGCGGCTGGTAGAGGACGGCTACCGGCAGCTAGCCGCGCTACCGTCGCGCGCGCTCAAGGGCTGCGTGCGCGTGCGCTTCATTAACGAGCAGGGGCTGGATGAGGCTGGTATTGACCAGGATGGCGTGTTTAAAGGTACCCTTCTTTATTTATTACCCTTGTGCATTATACAATATAACAGAAGGCCAATTCTCGTAATTTAAAACGTTCAAAATCTAGTCACAGTCTCATCTCGGAGACAAACAAATGTCAAAAACTTGTCAAAATGTAGGGAAATTAGAAGTATTTTTTGACAGATTGAGACTGAGATCAGACTGTGAACGTTCTTAAAATTACGAGAACTGCCCCTCTGATTGCAATCAAGCTGAAAAGCCGGAAGAGTCCTGGTCCTCTCTGCCACAACAACGTCCGGATGAAGTCATAACTTAGAACTATCAAAGTGGAAGTCTTGTGTTATCGTGATGAACTTTTGCCTAACGCCTTCGGTAACTTTTGCTGTTTAATAAAAAAAACTGTGTTTTGTTGGTGATCAAATTTTAACCTTGACCGGTTAAAGAATGGAAAAAATGGAAGCCTAAAGCTTAGGATTATAACTGACAATTTTATAACGGTTCCGTCTTCTTTTATACAGCACTTATTACCGCCTTGAGCAGTTTTAGTGCACAGCCCTATCACCTAGTTACCAAGAAGTTTATTCCGTAGAACCAAGTGTAACATGTCAAATCTCTATTGCAGAATTCCTGGAAGAGACAATAAAGCGAGTGTTCGACCCATCACTGAACTTGTTCCGTGTGACAAGTGAAGAACGCTTGTACCCCTCACCAACCTCGTGTCTGCAGGAGAACCATCTGCAACTGTTCGAGTTTATTGGACGGATGTTAGGGAAAGCTGTTTATGAGGTTAGTGAGAAGAGAATAGAAATACTAGAGCAGTGGTGTTGATTTGATCATTAGTTCTTTTCTACAACTTGTATACAAAGGGTCCCATCAACTACTAAATTACTTTAAATACATAAAAAATGAATTAAAAAATGGGCATATATAAAATAAGAAACATTTAAAAATCGCCTGGCGTAGCTGGGAAAAGAATCAGCCTAGCAAGAAAAAAAATTGTAACCCGTGATCGAAAGGGTCAATCATCAGTTAAAATTATTTCTTATTTCTCAATGACTTTCATCTCAAATAAAATTAAATAGACCGTTTCATTTCTTAACTCATATATTATATTATTTTTTCATACAGGGCATAGTGGTGGACGTCCCATTCGCGTCATTCTTCCTGAGTCAAGTGCTGGGACAGACTCAACAGGCGCTATACAGCTGGATCGACGAGCTGCCCTCACTCGACCGCGACCTCTACCGGAGTCTCACGTATATCAAACATTTTCAGGTACGTATTCAATCAATTATAATACCAGGGGGAATTGCAAGACGTAAAGCCATCCCAAACATGATGACTCGAGCGCAAAGCCAAGTCTATAAAAAAATGATTTATAGATAAGGAAAACGTCCACAAACCATTGTTACGTTGCACTTTTGTCCTGTTATACATAGAAGATGTTGTACACAGCGTCCCAAGAATGCGTTTTGTGAGACCGACGTAAGGATCACATATTCCTCTACTTTTCTTTACGTTAATTCTAGCTTAGGAATATCGCTATTCGGGAGCCGCGTGACGACTCCCGGCCACCGTAGGCGCGGGCCTGCGGGCGGTGAGTAATGGGTAGCTCGCCGTCCGATCAGGACCAGGCCCGTGCCGGACGGCGCGTTGTGTTCCACGCGCGCCTCAAAGAGATGTCAGCAGAGGACGGGGCCCGATAGGGCCGAAGCCTGCCAGGGCGGCGGGATCTTTCGAAAGGGTTACCGCTGCCCTGGAACAGAAACGGCTAAGGAAGGAACACGGGTGGGTTTTAGTATTTCCCATCCACAAAAAAAAAAAATATCGCTATAGGCCAATATGTTCCTGTGGTCCTCTTTGCTGTTTGTGCCAATCTTGTCCAAGTATTTCCAATAAGGTTATCTATGCCATCTCTTTTGGGCCCTCTTAATTGTTATATTCTTTATTTCAGGGCGATATATCTTCGTTAGAACTCACATTTTCTGTGGACGAAGAGAGATTAGGAGAAATAGTAACCCACGAGCTCGTACCGGGCGGCAAAGCTGTTCCAGTTACTAACGAAAACAAGTAAGTGACACAACGGACTGTAGCTTAGTAAAGTTTTTTTAGAATATTACTGCAAAACCTATGAAATAAATATTCTGATTATTGTTGTTATCAGGTTAATGTTGGCACTACAGACTTCAATGGACATAGCTATATAATATTATAATTTTATCACTTAGGTCTCTCGTCAAAATGTAAAACAAAGACAAAAAAAAAGGTTGACTGGTAGAGAATGCCTATGGTATTAAATCCGCCTCTGTACATTTGTGTGCTGGAAGTGTAAAATAAATAAATAAATTAAATCCGCCTCTGTACATTTGTGTGCTGAAAGTGTTAAATAAATAAATAAATTATATCTATGGAAGACTTAAAAAGATGGCTCAAAATCGACTTTTGGTCAGGAGATCTTCTTTATCTGCTGGTTTGGTGTATCGGTATGATTTCAGTGTGATTTGAATGTTTCAGAATAAACTACATCCACTTGATGGCCCACTTCAGAATGCACACGCAGATCAAAGACCAAACCAACGCCTTTATCAAAGGATTCAGAACCATCATAAACCCAGAGTGGCTGTCGCTGTTTTCTACGCCAGAAGTTAGTATTGTTTACAAGAAAAATATTTTTTTACTCATCTCTAAAAGTAATAAGATACAGATTTTCCCATCCAAGTTGCCTTTTCTAAATAAAGGCAACTTGGATGTGATTTATAAGGATTGATGGGAATTCAGAATGATTATTTTTTACCGGTATCTACAATGCCACATGCGAACAACGCGTCATACTGACGTCACGCAAATCCTGCATCTCGCAAGCAGAGTTTACCGCGCAATTAGCATATATACAAACTTTCCAGCATCAATCATTGGGCAGTTGCCCGCTAGACACAACACCCGTCTGGTCGGAGGATCCTCTAACAAGATGTAAGCTAGTTCAAAAAATATGGATGTCACGTGATCAACTTTGAACGTTAATATCTCGGCAACGTGATACTTTACGGGGTTTAGTCTTATACCCTGTAAATTAGGTAAAGCGTTTTTTAACAGATGGAACTAGTGATTGGTATTATAATGTATGTAAAAAGCCATAAATAAGATAATTCAATAAGATCAGGCAGTTTATATATTTATTTTATTACTCATTTTAAAGTTAACTGTTACGTAATCTGAAATATGTACGTTCTAAGACAGCTGTCAAAAAACGGTACGCAACGAAATGGTGGACAGTAGGTATGCCACGGACCTTCAAAGCCCTTTCTCCTTATTGACACATCACGAATAAACCTGAATTCCATTAATCGGTGGTTCACTAGTCACAAACGGCGAGCACCCTATGGCGTTGCGTGCTAAACGCTTAGATCTGCATGACTGATGCTGAGCGGCCGCGAAGCGGAATCGTCACCATACGCGGTTAAGATTTCGCATTTGCTTTCGTCACAGAGGCTTGACCGAAGCTTTAATTTTGAAAAATCGGTCGGTGATGTATGTTTGTTTCGCAGCTCCAACGTCTAATAAGTGGCGACAACGTGCCTTTAGACCTGCGCGACCTACGCCGCCATACTCAGTACTACGGCGGGTTCCACGACTCGCACCGCGTGGTGTGCTGGCTGTGGGATGTGCTGCAGCGGGACTTCTCCGAGAACGAGCGCGGCATGTTCCTAAAGGTAACGCACTATAAAAAATTAAATTAGCTAGCGAATCTCTGCAGACGTCATTGGTATCGAAATTAGAAAATTATAAATAAAAAAGAATTATTTGGTGATTTTTTGTGTGTCAATAATTGCAGGTCGATTGTTAATTTGAAGTATGAGTTTAGAAAAGCAGTTTTTTTGTATTATAATATTTAGAAATCGATACCCACCACGTCTATGGAGTTTCGCTAGCTAATTTAATTTAACCCTGTTTGTGACGCTCTCGGTTATGTGATATACACAGTACTTCGGCGGGTTCCCTGACGTCAAACGTCTTCCGCAAATATATTAGGGGAACACATAAGCGAGTGGAGAGGCCCCATGCCACTCTTTAATATCTCCAACGGAGTCCTCACTCATAAGCTCGACATCCGGCAAAGTCACGAATCCATTTATTCCCATTTCGGTCAAGGATGATCGGAAAAAAAACAATATTATGAAAATTATTAAGGAAATATTCAAACGAAGTGTTTATCTCGTTTCCAGTTCGTGACGTCATGCTCCAAACCGCCAGTTCTTGGGTTCGCTCATCTCAAGCCGCCGTTCTCTATCCGATGTGTTGAAGTAGGTGACGATGAAGATACAGGCGATACAATAGGTAAGACTGAAACTCCTTTACAAGGGGACAAACGCCCTTCCGCATCTTCGCGCAACATTGCTGAACATGGCACAATTTCACTGCAATGCATGTGTTAGTACCAGCCGGTCGATTCTGTAAAAATCTCACCGTGAAAACTCAAGTGAAGTGAGCTTGATGTGAGTTGTCAGTAGTGTCAATCCCTAGCATTATTTGGAATGACAGCTCACTCCACGCTCACTTCACGTAAGTTTTCACGGTGAGATGGTTAAAGAATCGCACTGCTGTTCGGCGAAAGATATGTAGAGGCATAAACTTCCACTAAAATAATTATTTTGCGAATAATTTGTTCATACAAGGTTAAATTAAATTGACTCGCTCAACGCGCCTAAAGAATCTTTCACTTCAAAAACTAAACTTGTAATTTCAAGCAACTACAGCTGATTATTATTATTTATTTTTAGCCCTTAATGTCCCACTGCTGGGGAAACGCCTCCCATCTCTCTGTCCAGAGCCAGGCCTCCGTCACTCCATGTACTTGCGCGCTATAATTACCTACCGCCCAGCCGAGCGGTCTCGGGCCGTTTGCGGACCAAATTCAGTGCGGTTTTCGCAAGCGAAGCGCACGCACGTTGTTCAATTTTAATCTTTCCATTCGTTCATACGCGTACCTACGATGCCGTCTGGTGCCTTATGTGCTCTATACTACTACTACTCTCTACCTCTATATCTAGATGTTTTGCACAGTCAGAACCAATTTATAAAAAATATATTTTATAAACGATACAATTTTAAACTACCACCTATAGTCAGAACATATTCACAGTTCTCAATAACATAGACACAAAAAGTTATGTTAATTTAATTTTATCGAAGAGGCAGCCCTGCGATTGTGGTGGGATCGCGCGGTGCGAAGCAATCACAACTGTACGTTTGAGCATTTAGGCACATTTTAGCATGCAGCGGTTGCTGACGCGACGGAGTAGGCTATTATAGTAGTAGGTATTGGAAATTTTCTACAGTGAAGTATCTGTTACGTAGTAACTATTTAGTAATCTGTGCCAGAGCTGGCAAGGACCTGTCTTTATCAAAGGAGTCCAGCTTATCCCGCCGTCTCCGTCTGGGCCTGTCGCGATAGAATATCATGTTACTATGTTTTATTATCATTATAATTATGCCAATATCATAAACCACGCGGTTATTAGTCTCATACAAAACAATATTCTCTCTCAACAGGCAGCGTAATCCGAGGCTTCTTCACGATAAGAAAGAAGGATCCCCTGAACCGTCTGCCCACATCCTCCACCTGTTTCAACCTCCTCAAGCTGCCAAATTACCAAAAACGAAGCACCCTTCGCGACAAACTACGGTACGCAGTCAACAGTAACACTGGCTTCGAATTATCTTAAACGGAGAAGGAAAACTATCGGATAAGTATCAACATTTTACGAAGAATGTGGTCAAGTCTGAATTGTTATTGGATGTTTCAAGGATTGTATCCTTAGGCTCTTTGTACACGGCACGCAGTTTCCTTACGTTACGCCGTAGGAAAGGTGTCTGTCAACAGGCTTCCATAGTGATCCATACAACACTGACGACCGTGCCCACACGGCGAATAAACCGTAGTTTTTCACGGCAAGAAAAACTTGTGAACAAAGGGCCTTAGGCTGTACATAAACCTAGACAAAAGACTATAGCTCTATCAAAACAATGATAGATATTGTCCTTTTACAGTTATTTTATCTGACAACAACCCAATAGCTACCTTATTGTAATGAGAATAAAGGTCACTGTGAATTTGACACTGAAACTTCCTTTGTCGACAATCAACAAAACAGTTTTGCTCTTTTGTCGAGGTGTGAGCACAGCCTTTGTTAGTAGTCATTGACTAAACCAAATCGTAGGGTAGGAGAATTGTTATTCGCTAAGACTCGACCTTTATGAGGCCAGTAATAATGCATAGATATGCGTTTTCCTTATATTCACCAAAAAGTTATGAAGCTGGTCTTCACATGGCAACATTTTTAGGTACAAATGATTAAATACTCATACTGTTCTTTATAAAACACGGCTTTGTGGCAATTTTAAACGAACTTTTTAATCTATTGTCACTCTAAGTTTTCAATCTGGAAGCACAGCACTATTTTCACGTTTTTAATCATATTTTCAGGTATTAGAAAGTTTAATAAACCTGCGGGATAAGGTGAGATTTTACATAATTTCGTATCAACGTAAATGTGTGCTCAAATGCATGTGTTAAACTGCGTACTGTACGCAACATGGCTGAAACTGTACTTGAGAGAAAAACTGTCATACTAGACGGCATTCTGCACTTACTGTTCATCATCATCTGCCTAACCTTTTCCCAGCTATGTTGGGGTCAGCTTCCAGTCTAACCGGATGCAACTGAAGTTCACAAATAAGTAAAATTAACCAAAGAATGCAACGCTCGCTGCGGACAAAATAACTTTTTTACGGTAATGCTCGGTAAATTGAAACTTCACTAAGGTTGAACAGTCATATTGGTCTTGAAAACAAAATATACTTTGTTGTTTTAAGACGTGCAAGTAACATTCAACCTTAAGGAGGTAAAGTAATTACGAAGCCTACTATACGATTATACAGAAGACAGTGAGTATAAAAAAGTGCTCACAGAAACTTTTGGAAAAGGGAAATAATGTAAATTAAAATGACTTAATCGAGGCAGCAGAACTGATTCTTCTTAAGCTGCTCCAAAACACCTGAAGGCCAATTCTCGTTCAAAATCTAGTCGCAGTCTCATATCTCGGCGACAAACAAATGTCAAAAATGTAGGGAAATTAGAGGTATTTTTGACAGATTGAGACTAAGATCAGACTGTGAACGTTCTTAAAATTTACGAGAATTGCCCCTCTGATTCTAATATTTTAACGACGATCTCAAAATATATTTGCCTAAAAGAAAACACTGGCATATACATACATGGAGTACATTGAAAAGACTAGAAAATCGGATTTTGTATAGTGTAATGTGTGAAATTATGTTGCATACACATAGGTTAAGCATTTCAAAAGTTAAGCGTGACTGCTGCACCATTTTAATGCAATTTATTTACCTTTTATAGGCCAGTAACTTAATTTTACTAGCATCTAATAAATGTTTTAGATTTTTGTAATATTTCATCGAATCGAGAAGCGATGAAGCCAGTTTGTTTCGGGTCGGATATTAACCTGTAATGCAGATTAGGCCTAAACAAAGAATTATACGAGTTGTTCAAAGCCTACATTACCGATACGAATTATTTATAACATTATATGTAGAACGAATGTACGTTTGTAACCTAAATCTCCTCATTTACCCATAGTATGTATAATTCACGGTGTAAATCGGTATCTAAAAGTGAATTCTAAATAATCCAGTCCAATGTATAAATAGATGTATTGTATATAGACAATAACGTGTTAGAATATTGTACTACAACCCGCTAGAGTTGACTTGACACCCTCTCGCCCCCCGCGCTGTTACCGCGCTCGCCGTCGCCGCGTCAGTGCCGCGTGCGTCATCCGAGCGAATTCTCAAGTTAACTCTTTCGGTTGTAATAATGAACTTTATTTACCTATTTATGTACAGTATATACCTTTGGCTTTTTTTTATCATATTCTGGATCACATTTTTATGAGGTTTTTTTTTTTTGTTGTTTTTAAGTACATACGAAATAATGCAATCTAAACTAAGGTATTGAGATAATGCGACAACTACAGTGCGGTCGACGAGAGAATGCGTTCTTGGCAACTGTCAGTTTCGTACAAACGAATACGTGTTTGGCGAATTTGATCTTTATTAGTTACTAGAATTGTTGCACTGATAGGTTTCAGGAAAGCATTCTCTCGATGGCCGGACTGTAAGACACATCCAGAAACATAATAAGGTACAGTCATTTGTAATAATATATATTTACTTACATAGAATTTTCAACATCATTTAGGTATAACATTTTTAGTTTTTCTGAATTTCTATGTTTAGTTTAGTTTAGAAAAGAAATCTTTTTTTTACAAGCTTTTATTTAACTTGTTGTATTTCACAATGTGTAAGCATATTATTAGATGGGACTGTACAATATTTTATATTGTTATGAAACAATTTAGATGTGACTTAAGCCTCGCATTCATGTAAAAAAAAAAGTTGTAGAACTGCAATTATCCATGTTGCTGGCAACATGTTTCCATAAACACAAAAACGGTCTGCTGCAATATTGTTCTGCAACTTTTATTTACCACCACAGCCCTAGCACCCCAATTGCGTAAAACACTATCAATCACAATCTGAATCATTTTGGAAGGATATTGCTAATCCATTGCTTCATATGTTCGAAAAATTTGTCTGCTCTACAACGCAATGAATGTTGTTGAACTGTCAGAATGAAATCGATTCCTACTCTGTTAATATGTTACGCAATTACCCCGCTGCTTCGCACGGTTTTTACGACATGACAGAACATCGAAATTTCTTTTTTATATGTAAGTTTTATAGTAATGTATTATACACATAAACCTTCCGGAATAAATTCTCTAAATGGTGGTAAAAACCGTATCAAAATCCGTTGCCTGACTTAGAGGGACAACGCAATCACACAGACAGACATGAAAAGTGACTTTATGTTATAATATGAATACGAGGCTTTATTATGTGTCAATGTAATCTACACGTATTGCACTATAATGTTTTATATCATCGTATTTTAACTATTAAGGTCTTCAATAGTTATACTTTGCAATATTAACATACATTTTGTGTCCCTATGTGTTGTAATTATTTGTCTGTAGTCTATGTAACAACATATTTTATTGTATAATTATATTTCGTTGTTAATTTAGTGCAATCATTTTCAAACTATTTTATTAACATTGTATACAAGAAAAGTAGACTGCGGAAAAGTTATTTGTTTATTGAGGATCGCACATGCAATATCAAAAACATTACCTCCTTTTGGGCTTTGTCACAGTCGGGTAAAAAGGTATTGTACCATAACATTTGTCATTTAACTTTTCTGCAGTTTGACCTGTTGAGCGAAGATAGTATTTTGTAGTAGTGTTTCCCTTTTTAATTGACAACTTTTAAGTATTTACTAATATATGCATAGACAAGGATCATTGTAAGGGATATTTTGTACTAGCCACGTAAATATGTTGTATAACACAATGTGATTCTCTGTGATAAAATAATTGATATTTATTATTGAGAAGTTTTATTTATACCCTTTATTAGTTACCCAGCAACGTTTTTTTCCGAGACTCGGACGATACGCAGACAGGAGGGGCAGCAATGCTACTTTTTTGTTATATTTTCGGTTGAGCGGAGACTATACGGCAACTTTTTTGTCGCCGTACGCGCACTTGCATTGCAACCAATAGACGGACGACAGTTGCGTCCTAACCCACAAAAACACCCCAAAATGTCTCTCCGCTGTCGCGTCGCTACATGCGTGCATTTTCATACAAACCCGTACCCACGAGCAACTTTTGTCTCCGCAACTAATTTGTCTCTCACATAAAGTCTACGGGTTCCCCTCCGTTATTCCCTTTGTCCTGAATGTCCCCACAAAACGCCTGGAAAGAGGAAGACCCCCTCTATATGGTGGTCCAGTATCGAAAGGGAGATGAAAACGCAGAACCAAACTCCCATGATAACCCAGGACAGATCGTCCTGGCGCCGCTGTACAAGAAACCCCGACCCGAGATAGAACTGGGATGGAAGAAGATTAACAACCTTTATTGTATGCCCATAAATATTTTGAATGAGTAGGTATCATCATTCCATTCATCATGCATCCCAAAAGACAGCACAAGTGACAGAATTTACATACTGACACTCCCATTGAGGCGGAGCAGAGAGAAATATTGACCCATGAATTCAGCACACGATTCAAGAAACTTTTCGTCGATTATAAAAAAAAGTTGCTGTTTCATATAAAAATGCAATACCTACGCGATTAAAATGTATGGTATAGCAATTTTTTTTTTTATTACCTACCAACGAAAAATTTCGACGCAGGCTGTTGAGAGTCTTGTTCTGAATCCGTGGTAACAGGTTGCGCGTCCCATAGCTAATTGGTAATGCGTTGCATTCCTTGAAATGGGTAACAGGGGGAGATGGTTTGCAACACGGACCCCCATGGACTCGAAACTAGGTAGTTTTTTGAGTTTTCAGAAATGTTTGTTTAACATTAATTTTGAGAAGCCTTTCCAAAATTATGCGTAGGTAGGTATTTTTGATGAATTCTTCAAAAACCATGATTCTAAGGCAAAACTAATAAAGTGCTATACCTACTAACTATTTTCAGTTATTAGTGCGAATAACTGAAAAACAACTTTCGACCGATTTTTTTCCGACCGAAATTTCGACCGTTTTCATATTGCAAAGTAACATAAAGTGTAACCCCTTTCAAGAAATGCATCGAATTACCTATCGTTCTGTTTAAGAATGTTATTATTGTGCTGAGATAGCCCAAAATACAGTCCCTTCAATCTTAAAGGTCGATTTGGAAACTTCCTCTATTTCTGTAGTCGGACTAAAATAGAACCCTCTTCCAAAGAATATTGCTGTGTGAGGAGCATTTGAACAAAAGTACAGGTAGTTTCTGAAACTAACCCAAATGTATAGGTACCTGAATATAGGCGTGAGTAAACACTATGAGGATGAGGTATTGGGAATGGACACGTCTGTAAATAAAACCCCCTAATGTGTTTGAAAGAATACCAAGGTGAACTTCATAAAGTTCTCAGAGGAAATCTGATCCCATTCATGGTAAAAAGACGCTAATACTAAGAAAGAAAGAACCAAATTTTAATTATGTTATGTTTGAATAATAAAAATAACTATGAAAACTTTAATCGCTTAGTAGGAAAAATAACAAGCAATTTCTATTTCTAACTTATTTAATAAGACTTATGATAAAATGTTTCAAAGCCGGCAACACTGCACTGAAACTGGCCTCTTCTGTCATTGTCAACAACAACACTAGCGCGACTAGCGCCATTAAAAAAAAACAAAATATGTTTCGAAGTTTTTTATTTCAAAATGTTCAAAATACATTGTATGTACATAAGTTCTAATTTTATAATTTTAGAGATATTATTAAAATATAGTTATGCACCCATGTATAATCAAAAGTAATAAAATACAGTCGTGTAAGCCATACAAGGAATATTATTCAGGTTGGTTCTCAAGCACAGCTGTTTACCGCGCGTCGACGCCATTGTTATGTTCTGTCTCTTTTTAGACCGCGTCCTCGCGGCTCCCCTCGCCCCTTCTCTTCAACCAGTTTCGCTCGATTTTCGTGACGCGTGGACGTCTGTGCGCGGCGCGGACTAAAATATCTCGGTCTTATCCTTTGTCCAGGAAGAAGCGAACTCCACAATAACTCGCAACCACAACTGAAACTCCACTCTCAAACGTGAATTAACTGGTGTAATCTACAGGTGTATCGTCTTTCCGTGTGTTGTTTAGTGATTCCCGCATAGTCAATCGAGCATGAATAATAAAGAAGTAACCGGTGATATAGTCGTGTATCCACTGGGAGGCGAGGTCTGGTGATCGGGCGCAGTGGCGAGGTCGTAGGGTTCGGCGTGTGATGAGTCTGCGGTGACGGCTCGCCGCTGAGCGGTTGGATGGCGGCTGTAAGCGGCCCCGCGCGGCACTCTCGCGTCTCCATGAGTGTGTCCATGTCGCTGATGCAGGGCGGTACGCAGAGCGCGCCGCAGGGCGCCATCCTGGCGGCAGCGGCGCCCTACTACCAGACGCCAGCCATCCCTACGGACGTGCAGCCCGACCGCCCGATCGGGTATGGCGCCTTCGGTGTTGTATGGTGAGTCAATCTTGTTGTTGTTTATATTTTCAAATTGCCCGCGTCACATTCAAAACTAATTGATGAAGTGTCTATCAATTCTGGCTGCTAACTTCTAAGCGTGCGTGAATTGGGGGGAATGCAGTACTAAACTGTTTGCACTGTGAGCAATTTTTGAGGTATAGAATCTTTGTCATTTGAACCCATCCCATTATTTCGGCTCATGGTATTTTTTGTTGTATCAAATCTCTTTGTGATTGATAGTTGATCTTTGGCTATTGTGTATGTTCAGCTATGTTCCCACAATACACAATAGATCCAGAAACCTGAGTAAGTAGAACTTGATTGAGTGATCTTTGTACTTTTTAACTTTGTGATAATAATACATTTATCAAGCTACCAGAAGCACTAAAATGTAACTTCATTTTCTAACAAATTGTACCTAACCTATATAAAAACCTAGCATTAAACATTCTATTTTATAAAATCTATGGTCACCTGGAAATAGTAGGTTTAAATGATTTTTGTTGCTAATTACAATTATTATCAGTTAGGTACTGATATGAACTCAACTTTTTTTATCTTCATAAATAACATAAATGTACCCAATACCTACTAAATTCTATCAGCATAACCCTGTGAAAAAAATTAATGAGGTTTTTTTTACAAGAGATGTATTTATAATGAAATATTCTTAGAAAGTACTGACTTTATACTATTTCATTGGCATATTGGCAGGATTTTTTACTTTTGTTTAAAAAGATGCATTTTTGCAATCATCTTACTCTATGTCTATCTTTATCTTATTTTTTTTTCTTTATCTTTTATCTTTGCCTAGATTTATGTTTATGTAAAATATAAAATGTAAAATATACTTATTTTGTGGCTTGAAATTACTGAAGTAGCTACCGAAGTAGTTTTCAAACTTTGAGTTGCATGTGCATTCATGCAACATCACATATTCGACCTGAAATGTTACATTGTCGTTCTTATCGACTCCGATTTTACGAGCAGCTCTGCCACACTCAAAAGTTTTATACGACAATCCCATAAATCTAAGAGCTAATGTAACATACGGGAATTTAGAATTTAAGTGCTTCCAATAATGTTCGCATAAACGCAAAGCATTGTTTGGCTGCAAAACCCTCGTGGTTATAATTTTTGGCACCTTAAAGTAAGGGGCGTATTCTCACGTTCGTAACTTCCAACAAGCACCTATCACCATGTTCCTAGTCTTAAAGTCCCGAAGCAATTAAAAAAAACAAAGACCATACCGTTATCCCGAACATCGTGTAGTCGCTACCTAAGTGCTACTCGACTCATCGATAAGTAAAGCGCAATAAGCAATTATTACTAGTCTACGACCAACGTTCGTTTTACTACCTCTGAACACGATGCACCCGTTAAACCTAGAAAGCTACGGTTCCATTTCAAATCTTCCATTTTTAACGAGCAGGACCACTTCATGACTCAAACTAAATCTTCTATAAGCCTTTATTTACATCTGTTGTCGAACCAAACAAGTTTTGAAAGTTTCCCAAAAGTTTACAATGCACTGAAGTTAGGCAGTTCACCAGTCTAATCTGCACCAGTTGCCTTCTGTAAACACGTGGAGTTTGTACCGGCCGGCGACGGGCATTCGATTCAGCGCGAACGACATAAGAGCGGTTTTCAATATTCATGTTGCCCGCAATCGAATGCACATTGCGTTGGACGACCGAAGTCACTCCTCAAATGAAACTGTGCTTTATTGCTGACACCTTTAGCTAGCTTTTGATTTAATGGCTTCGATATCTGTTATTGAAACGGAGGTAGTGAATGCGTGGTTCCCTCTTGTAAGCGACATTCGTCCTTAAGTCGATGAGTGAAGGTACCGAGTTCGAACACGAGCTCAGTGGGAGCGCCCTGAAGTAGTGCAACGTTCGTGCATCGGGGGTAGCGGTTGTTAGGTATGGGTGGATGCTTTGTGTCGACTCGTCGTGCGTAGGTAGGTCCCTCATGGCGCTTGCCGCGTCGATTGTGTGTGAACGACCGCGACGAGGGGAGGCACGCCTGATTATTCCAAGCCCGCGTCGATCGCCGGTCGAGAGCCCTAAAACCCGACTCTGCTCTGCTCCTATCCCTCCTTGTACTCGCCCGTTCAATGCAAATAGGGACTCCTTAACATTAGCATTTTAGTTATTTTCTCTCCTTTCTGAGTGTTTTAATTTATTCCCGTCCTGGCTTCTGTATTTAGATATCTTTGTGTTCATCTACTTAACATAATACGCCAGCTAGTTATTTTACTTTTGAGTGAAACAATGCAGTTTTACTCTCGTTATGCTCATCTTCGCATGTAACGAGTCCGTTTCGTCATTGCTCGGCGGTGACAAGACAATTACGATAGCGCGCTGTCATAACAACTTGTGCCTAAGAATAACAGCATACGCAGTAGAAAGCCACAATAAAAGGAATTCAAGCGATCAACGCATACGAGATGTTTAATATTCTGTTGACCTGGAATCGTTAAGGACCTGAAACTATAAATGCCGACTAGGTACTTTAGCTGGGGAGCCTTTGAATGTCAAGATGGCTGAAGTGTGAAATATCACTTATGAATGTATTAAAATGTAAACAGACATACTTATCTGCTGGTACACAAACTGCAAACTCATAGAAATCAGAAATCAGTCGTCTCGAGAGAATACACAATATACCTACACATCGGTATCTATCTACACAAAGAGAAAACGGAGAGCATTGCATTGCGTCCTTGCATACACATTCACATGTAATTTAATACCGAGGAACGAGCAATATCAACGATAACAACCCGATATTCGGTGCTCGCACTACCTGCATGCTAATTGAGGACAACGGGCAATTCAAGGTGATAAACCTATAGGTCGGGAGCTAGGATGGGCATGGCCTATAGTAAATTAATTACCACAAGCGTGCGGGCTGATTGATCGGGCTGCGCGGGGTCTGCCGCGCCTCGGGTCGCGCCTTCGGTCTCCACCCTGCTGACCGTGGCTAATTGCTCCGAGGCAGTTGAAAAACTTGATCCATCCGCCTTTATGGCAAACTCGCTCTCGAATGGAGTTTTGTACGCATTTTGTAGATCACTTGATTAAAGGCGCGCTCTTGATGTTGAACACCAATTCTCTGTGCCTTTATAATAAAAGCAAGTTTTTATTAAAAGCGAGGATATTATGATTTTGATTCCAGTCAAATGCATCTTGGTAATTATTATCCCGTAAAAAAGGCTTCATGTTTTCAGCATCAAAAGATTTTTTATTGGCGGTTTCATAAGGGTTCTTTACCTGCTACTGATCGCATGAATAACTATTCGATTACCTGCCTTAGTCAGACCTCAATGCTGTAAGAAGTTCCGAGTATTTATTCTTAAGAATTGCAAGTTGGCAGTCTGTTCAAAAAAGTAGTTTAGAAACTAGTAGTCCTCTCAAATAAATTGGCGTTATTTGTATGTACTTACGTGTAGTTGCCTAGGTCAAGAAAGCATAACAGAAGCGAACGGATATTGTGCTGCCTCGAGACTATTACGACAGTTTTTGTTTGTGTTGACTTCCGTTGAAATGCCGTCAAGTTTCTCTGGTAACCATTGTTTTCTCTAGCCTATTAAGATACTAACAGAATTTCCCAGAAAGAAAATAGAACAAAGCAGTAAATTCATATATCTAGTAAGGAATTACGTGGCTACCCCACGTAAGTCTTAATAACTGTACACCCCGAAATCCTAACACATTCATTGCCACATCCTTCTTTGTATAAAAACGAGCCCGTAATCCGTAACGCTAGACAAAAGAAGTAATAACTTTAGAAACCTTTTGCTGCTGAACACAATGGAATCCATTTTTGCTAATCTCGTCACAACACGCTTGGCAAGGAGATCTGATAAACTTGGGATTGTTCGTTTATCGGTGCTTAAGTTAGTTTCTAATTTAAAGGAATTAGGACCATGTGAGATTCAGTACGACACAACTTTATGGATCCATCGTCCAAATTCGTCAAATACGGTGACAAGTTGCGATCTAGTGGGACTTCAGTTCGAACTCAGGTAGGGACTGGCAGAGTCAAGTACTTTATCAAATTCCTAAGTGGAGCAAAAATATGCGATCCCTGGCGCCAACTAAAGTTTTGGTCGGTCTAAACGTCGATGGAACCTTTAAATTGAGTAATGTATAGATGTGTGAAGTAGACGAGATAACGGCGGCATCGCGACGCGAGTACCGGCAGCGAACTGGCCTGCTTACAGCCTAACCAGGTCACGGGGAACTTATAGTCCGCCTGGCGGCTATCGTGCGTGTATTAAGTGATGTGACATAATTCTATTGTAAGATTTCCAGCTTAGATGCACCCGAAGATTAATGGGTGCAAAAAATATCAACCAGGTTGTACTTCTTCGAGATTTTGAAGCAATGGAGACGACTAGACGACTTTCCGTCGTGCTTCTTTGCAGGTTCGTCGTTCTGAAAAACAACTTCCCACTGAAGCGCAAATTTTATAGAAATTGAGACCTAGACTTTGTGAGATCGCTTTTACCGAGTAAATACTTACTGTAGATCAAGGAGTTAATTAACGTCTTCAAAATTCGTCTGTCTTCAATCGATTACTGTTCAAAGTCACACTTAAAACATTGACGCTCTCTAGACTCCCCGCGTTGTGTGACCTGAGAAACCACTTAGTTGCAAGTCAGCCATTAACCACAGAGGTTTTTTGCTCCATCACCGTCGAGCGATAATAGGTGTCATGAGAAAGGAGCTGAGATTGACTGATATCGGATTAAGATTTTAAGCTGACTCTGATAAAGATATTGGAATATTCTGAATAGATATCGAAGCCTCGGTGTCGGGTCACGGCAGGCTAATCACCTGTTGGATAAATTGAATAAACATCAATATCTGTGTCCCAAATAGATTAAAGGAGTATCAATTTGAAAATTTATGATCAGTAATTGTCGTAACACATTTATATTTCGCCTTATCAGTCGTTATTTCTACTTGCCAAGATCCACACTATATCCTTGTTGACGGTGTATATTTTGTCCAATAGAAAGGCTAGCCCCGTGGGGCTATTCAGCAAATTCTATGCCGTTGGTGTGATGAAAAACGAGTAAGAAATTGTGTCAAAAGGATGGCAGCATCCTCCTTAGCTCTTAAAACATGCTAAAATTAGCATTTCATCTGCCAAGCTCGGTAATTACGGCAATATTTCTATGGGGAGGTTCAGTGAAGGACATCCTTGTTTTTTTATCTGAATAGCGAGATACCTTCACGGAGCTCCTGTTTATTCCATTTGCCGTAACAACCAACGTACAAATTCCTACCTTATGAAATCCAGTTTTCCTTATCTGTTCCCCTAATCCAGAGCGCGTGGTACGCAATGACGTCACGATTCACGCTGTGTGTTCGCATAACAAGTTTGTTTCCAGCTATCTTTACTATGTTGTTTGATAAGCCTGTTTTGGTAATAGAGAACGAATCAACATTGTTTAAGTAAAATATTGCCTGAGTAAAAATAAGTCCATTAAAAATATTTTTTATTGAATACACTGGCACATGTTACCATTACAGTATTTAGGTTTATTTGCCGATAAAAGGGAGTTTCAGAGAAATGTTGAAAGTCATTAACCTGAATTTCGCTAGTAGCTCCTACTAAGGTCCGATTTTGGCCACATTTCAACAACCATTGGTGTTTTGATATATTTACTATTATGATCGTCCATACAAATGAAGCAATAAACGTTGAATGGTAGCCAATATTACTATTATTGAGAACAGTTAATCAAGACTGTGAATTGCCAAATGATAGTAGGTATCTAATTTCTAAGTCAGGACAATCATGCTTTTATAGTCAGGATTGATGTCCTTATAATTAATTCTAACTATCGACTCGCCTATTGATTTACCACATAGCAACAAGGATTGGGTACTAGTAAATTATGGGTGTACAGACACTCGCCTCGGATCCTTCTTTGGAAACAAAGGCGAGGCGGCCATTACTTCTTTATTTATAAAAAAACAAGCGGCGAAGTTTCTATTGGTACTCGAAACTTGACAGGCACGTGTAACGTCAGTATCTTTGTAGTTATCTAAGTATTTTTCTCACGCACTCGAAGCTATATTTGATTGTATTGTCTACCACCAAATTAGATCGTTGTTTTGTCGTCAACCCAACTTCTGACGGTCTATGCCCTAAGTACGAATTCCATAGTTTTGACGAATTTTACGGGCGTCCCCTACTCTGTATCACCTACGGACACAAGGTTAGTCCGGAGTCCGATCTAAGGCTCTAAATAGACGGACCGCATTTCAACTGCAATCCAACCGCAAATTGCAGTTCGGATGCAGTTTGAATGCAGTTGCGTTTGGTGCAGTCGTGTCAACTGCATTCAAACTGCATCCGAACTGCAATTTGCAGTTGAAATGCGGTCCGTCTGTCTAGAGCCTAAGAATGAATGGCACGATTTGACAGTTGTCCTTTCTCCCGATATGTTTTACCCCGTTCGAAAAATTTAATCTGTCACTGGTTTTAACTGATTCACTACTTTCGGACGGTTCCGTATCCCAATAACCTATTTTGAGTTAAAGAAAGATCGCTACTGATGGTAGCCAGTATAATCATTAACTGCCAGTATAATAATATAATCATACAGATCACTACTGATATAGATTATTGGGACGTTAAATCCAGAGACAGATAGGTTTTTCTACCTCCAGTATGCCAAAACTGGTAATAGATAGGTAATTGGGTTCGGCCGTTAAAGAGAAGACCTTCCAGAAGTCATCGTTCAAATCTACGACAGTCAAGTAAATGAACCACTATTTACCTCAAAACAGAACAAAACAACAATTGAAAGCCAAATGTAGTCTTATTGCCTCTAATGTTGAGCTATTTCAGGCTATTTCACAAGTTTACGCTTCTTTGTACAAGTTTCAACCTATAACGGCAGACAACGACTAACAAAGCCGACGGTTTTGTGTTTGTTCCGTAATTGTACTGTCAGTTTAATACCTGTACAAATTGTAGTATTGTTCCGAGCAGGTAGTGGTATACCTGCTTTTTAAAATATGATGGTTTGTGGAACTGTAATCGTGCAGTATACAGGGTGCCAGGCATATCGACACGCAAACTGGAACCATGAATTCAGCACATGATTCTGTTTCATAAATAAGTACATGGTCAAAATGTATAGAACAGCATTTTTTTTTTAATAACTGACTAACGTTTTCAACGCTTCAGAGTCATGTACAAAATCCATGGTAACAGGTTGTGCGGCAATGTCCTACCACGTGTACGGCTAACTTTTTTTACCGTCTGGACAAAAACAGGGTATAAAAGGTGGACGGAGTGGAAGCCTATGGCATAGGCGGCCCGTACACAGCCAATCTCGATCAATCGATCTAAACGATCAAAATCAATAATCGCAATCCAGATTGATAATGTACGCATTAGATTGACGGATTGATGCATCTGATCTCAAAATATCTAGATATTTTGAGATGAAATCTGATCGCGGATCGCGATCGAGATTGACTGTGTACGGGCCGCTATAGAAATTTATTTTCCTGATACGGTATATACGGGTAATTTTGGGAGTATTTCAATGAAAATAATCTATAACGCGTTAAAGGAAATTCGGGACAGACTTGAAAGGCGAAACAACAATGCCAATGATTTGGCTTCACGTCAAAACGCTGGCGCTGCGTATCGCACGGTATCTAATGATAGTCGTCGCAGAGCGATTAATTGGCAACAGTTTACTGGACACGGCTTCCCCATGGTTCCACGGTTCACGCAGGTCACTCAACCTCGCGGTGTTTATCAGAGATTCTGAACATTCGGCGGTGCGCGCACGCCGTTTACGTGCCATTGACATTCGGGACTCGGTTTTGCATCGGAAATAGCACACGCTAATATTATTATTTCCCCGACGATACAGGGGGACTTTATTTTTAACGTGGGTTCAATTAGCGAATAAGTGCGCAGTTCATGCTATTTGGCAGTCCGGTTTTAGCTGGAACTGGCGATGGAACGTATCATGCGTTCTGCGCTAGTTACTGCTTTATTGCACCATAAAATGCCTAATGTTTGATCACTATCGGCTGTAGCCCTAAAAATGTTTTATTCGTCGCTCTCATTCAGATTTACTATGAAAATGTATAAATAGTTTTAATGTTAGCGTTTCGGGTTATCGACTTCAATATTTACGTTACCATTCAATATCCTATGAAAACGGCCGATAAATAAATAAAGCTGCGAATCATAATTTATTCACCAATTCCAAATCATTTTGCGTAGTTCAATTACTATTCAGTCTTAGCTGAAAGAATGCACAATTAACCTTATTAAATCATTAGTCTCTTTTGTCATCGCAGTTTACACTCAAGGCCGTGACTTAAATGTCAAGAAATTGGACTTCTGCCTATTTCGTAATACAACACTGTACTAAGAATAGTGCGAAACTAACAACAATTTACCGTAATTTAACGTTTTGGGATCGACTTTCCTTACAACAGTTTCTGTAACCGTAAGCCAGAAAGGGGAAATTTGGAAAATATCGTGAACAATTAAACCGTCATTACGTTTCATTTCGTTCACGGGTTGCAAATTACCCTCCTGCCTCCATGGAGGTAGAAGTTGGACGCGCGCGATGGGATGGGAGCCTACTGGATATTTTATTGGATCCAGTCTCTCCCCGGGGGCTTTAGAAACTGCCGCACCTACTACCACGTACTTTAGTCGCTTTAACTTAACTTACTTTGAGTAAGATATTTTCTTCTTCATTTTTCGGTCGTTATGGTTTCATATTAAATGCCGTGACAAAAGGCAAACGCAATGTATTTATCAGGCTCTTTTCCAATTCCCAAAAATCGATGTATATCGATAGCTTGATGCAGTTTAAATATTTCACCGCTGCAGGTTTTTCCCACATGCCGATAATTTATCGCAGATTTCCGTGTTTAATGTGTCAGTCTAGTAGCATGACATGTGTGTAAAAAGAGACAAGCATTTGACGTAAAACTGCGAAAATGGCAACATGAAATTTCAATTTTTCAGCTGCGTGATATCGATCACACATGTGTTCGACGCACGTCGCTAGTTTCCTCCCGGAGCTCATTGTGCG
The DNA here is from genome assembly GCA_949629185.1 of Apamea crenata. Taxonomy (NCBI): domain Eukaryota; kingdom Metazoa; phylum Arthropoda; class Insecta; order Lepidoptera; family Noctuidae; genus Apamea; species Apamea crenata. Next base: position 16,158,544 of record OX451357.1, read on the forward strand.
TGTGTGACGCACGGGGACCGCACACGGCGTCCCAGCCCCTGCCCCTGCCTGAACATCAATCACTTCCTAATCGAATTTATGAACGTTTGAACACTGCCATGTCCTGTTGCCCTGGTATTTACACTGACAACTCACTGCCGTCTATTTAGAGATGCTACAATTATATTAACAAGGTCGTGTACTCCACCACTTATAAGGTTTGTCATGTTGTGTCTTTAAATAACTGTAACCCTGGGACATGGTGTTGACCTCAAATATTACATCATTGGCTTCAAATATCCCGGGGTGAACTTCTAAGGCTTGCCATGTTATGTTTATAACTGGATCGCATGGAGTTGACCTGGCCTCATATAAATTTAGATGCCTCTACGTAACTTCAACGAAACTATTTCCAATGTGTGTTAGTATTATGTAATTCTAAGGGACTGCTAATGAGGCAACAGCTCGTTAATTTGGTTTGTTCGGTAACGTTCAGTCGCTTTTACAGGACTCGAATGTGTACGGAATACTTCGGTAATCAAAGGACAGAATTTAATCACTTCTTTATCTCCTCGGTTTAATGGGAAGCTGAAATTTTGTATTCTGTTTACGAACATTAATATTCGAAAACATGTTTTCGAATTAAAAAGTTAGAAAGCCATGAATTAAACAAGGATTGCTGCTCATTTGTGTTTCTAAATTAACTTAGTTGGTAATGTCGTAGCCCTGGAGAGTGGAGTCCGCCGTTTTAATCATATTCTTTGGCCGAGGACTGTTCTAGCGCGTTTTGTATGCAAGGAGCGTGACCCAAGTTTCCGTTTTCGGCCCCCATGTGAAAACGTTTACACAATGTCAAATTGCCTACCTGGCCGCTTGCAAAACACGGCCTTCCTGCGGGGCCGGGCATTGTCGACGAATGCCCGATGTTAATATCAACGATAACTGTATCTGACTACTCATTGTTCGTAGTTTTTGTCTTCGGTAATTGTGAAATTTCCCATTTGTTAGTACGCGAGCGGGCAAATGAGGAATTCATATGGTTTTGTGTCAATCGGTGTATTGTTGTGTCGTATTTGCTCGAGACAAAGGTTTTAATGTTTCTCGTAATGTACACTATAAATTGTTCGCTTTGGCTCGTTATAATTATACCGAGTGATTAGTCAATTTCAAATACCACAAATTTTCTGTTAACTGTGTGAACAACACATTTATTACAAGTTGTGTGAAGGCTTGCTGGACTGGCTACAAAGATAACAGGAAACCATTTTCCTTGGAACGTAAAACCATGGATTTCCATTACTACTAAGCTATTAGGCCATAAAATTTAACTACTTTAATAATCCACGCTGAGCTTATAACCTAATGTTTAAGTGTGTATTGTTAATATGTTTCCCTCATAACTCGAGGACCGTTAGACGGCCGGATACAGTTGGTCATTGCGGTGTTAATACTATGACATCACTCATGCTTCCCACCAAATTGTAGTCATTAGGTCATTGACACACATTACTTACCTCCCAGAGTTCGCTGAGCTAATTTAACTTAATGCATGTTATTATGAATTCGAACTTGAATTTGAACTTCTCACAACAAAAAATCCTCTCAAAATGGCACTGTCCGAAAGTCTTTCATTAAACGCTTGTGTACTGAATCAAGTACCGGATTATATTCAGCCTTTATTATTGTATTCTGAATATATTTGCATCGTGTTGGTTTCTTGCGGAATAGGTCTCATTCTAATTCCCCACAGAGGAGCTCCGTCGTTGATTGAATATTCCACGCGCGACACGGATCTCTTTTCCTCTCCTGCACCGACTTTAAAAGCGACTTTATCCGGATTTAACGGCGACTGGTTTCTATGCTTTATGCAATTAGTCAAGTTCTCCAAGTGATGTCATACTATGTAGGTTCTTTAGAGCGAATGTGTTATTTATTTATAAAGGTACACCAACAGCTTCGATGTGTTCGTGGCTTTTACTGTAACATTTCTTAAGCATTGAGCGATAGGTATTATTATTAAACCATGCAATGTCTCAAAACTTAATTTTAACGCATATATTTCAATTATACGATTTACAGTTTTGATTTGTCAAGGATTTCAGAAAAAAAGTTTCCAAAATATAGTAAGTTCCTATAGAGAAGAAAGAACAAGAAACTCCTGTGTCACTGAATGTAGCACACTGTCCTTTACAATGTGAAACATCCATCTTAAAAGCAATTTTAATCCAGTCGAGCACGATCAGCTAACTTGCAAAACTTGCTGAAACTGTTCAAACAATTTAAAAAGTCCCATAGCGTGACAGTATCACACTGCCAGCGAGCTAGTTCTGAAACGGATGTAACGCCCATATACGTCGCGCGTTGTAAATTCGCGCGATGACATGGCGGGCGCGTTCCATCGCGTCGTCGCCTCGGTTCGTTCGGAATCCTTAATTTAACTGCTCTCGATGCAGGCACTGCCGGAGATGCAGGCGGAATGAGCTTCCCGCCTGTGATTGCATTCGCACCCGCTTCGTGACTCCAAATTAATGTCGCGTCTTACGCCGCCTGACGTGGTGCGCGGCCCCATAGATTTTGTGTCCTGTCTTGGCTAAGCTAGCTTTTATTGGAAGTTCTAGATAGGACCTATGCTTTAGGTGTTATGTTAATGCAACTTATGTGTTGGGCTTTGGAGTTGTACCTATGTAAAATATGTGGTCTTTTGGTTCTATTTGCTAATCTTGTTTTTTATTGTTTCAGGTAAGCATCCATGATCAATATTGCACCAATACGTGACGTAACAATCATCATAAATGTAAGTTATTTATTAAAAAAAGTTTCGATTGCATTTATTACCGATCAAATCAAAGTTAATTGGTTCCACACCCACAATGCGCCAACTCATAACTCGAAATCCGATTTCATATTTTCCGAAATACAAAATCATTTTTTAAAGCGATGAAAGTCGAGCAGTTACAGGTGCCGGACAGATATTAAAAAAATACGCCATTCAGTAGCATTTGCGATTTTACGTCGCAGAAAATATACGTTTTCAACTTTTTAAAATGTTTTTTTTAAGCGTCGTGTTAAATCTCGGTCGTCTGCAGTCCTTTTAAAAAACCCAACGCATCTTTGAGAACGTCATTGAAATAATTAATGAACGCGTTTTTATAACTTTTTATTGTTCAAAGTGTTACAAATAGAACCCTCACTAACTCGATTTTAATAGTCGTGCAGGTGTCAATTAATCATTTGTTTCGTCCTACGAATATAAAAAAGTCGAGAGCTGACCTGCCGATCTATTCTGTAAAAATCTCACCGTGAAAAGTTAGGTGAAGTGAGCTGTCAATAGTGTCAATCCCTAGCATTAGTTGGAATGACAGCTCACTTCACCTAAGTTTTCACGTTAAGATGGTTACTGAATCGCACTGCTGAGATACACTATTGGAAAGCAATACCTTCAAGCTCAAGCTCAAGCTCCAGTTTTAGCTGATCTCGTATTGTATCGGATCTTCTTACAATGAGAAGTCAGCTTATAATGGAATTGGTAAGATTGATATGTCGCCGTACGAACTAGCTGTTGCCCGCGACTTTGTCTGCGATCCAAGATAAAAAGCCAATGTCCTTCTCCAGGTTCCAGGCTACCTATCTGTCAAATTTTATAACGATCCGTTCAGCAGCTCCCGTCCGTTTCCGTATCCGTTTTAGCGTGAAAGCTTAACAAACAAACTCACTTTTGCATTAATAATATTAGTTAGTCAGGAATTGATTAGCAGTAGTAGTTTATTAGTTAACAGGCACAATGAAATACATGAAAAAACGTTTGACGGAAAATATGAAAACAAAAAAGTGTCGTAGTTACTGTTTGTTGTAAATTTCACACTTTTTTCCTTCTAGCTCACATTAATTAAGTGTGCAGAGTACGCGATAAGGAACTTCGTTTCCAAAAGGTGTCCTTTAGAAAGTATAATAAAATACAGGGTATTAAAGTGTTGAATAGCTGGACAAACGGGATCCTGTTCTGGTCTAGCTAAAGAATTGTAACCGGCTCTGGTGATCAATTCCAGATCTGTGTACGTTGCTATCTGGTTACTGGGTGTAAAGTTTCCGTGTCGCCGCGGCGCGTCTCTCACACAATGAAAATTCTCACAATCAAGTTCTACTCGACGTAACTTACACTAGAATGTGGAGTCGTAGACCATGATACTGAACACGGCTGCGAACGCCTTTTATGACCACATTAACGGGCATTTTACGACGTAAACTGACAACTAAAACTAATTTTGAAAGTTATTCCTGACAACAAAGTTCTAATTTCTTGCCCAATTAACGGAATGAAACCATGTGGGATATTCTCAAAGAATACGGTACCATAGACATGGATTTTTCTTTGTGAGTGATGAGTTAATCGAAAGCAAGTTAAATGAGTTCATCGAAATCGTATTAAATTCCTTATCTATTGCTTCATATGTTTGATAAATTCGTCTGTTGACAACGTAAATAACGCAATGAATATTGTTTCAAAATAAAAGGCATTGCAATTGTTAGTGTCATGCTATTAGGCTGCTTGTATACGGTATGTCAGTATGTGTTACCGATTGGTGATTTTAATCAAGTATTTAAATATTAGCAAACAAGCAAACTTGATATATTTGATTAAAGAGATAAAGAACAGCAGCCTTGCAAAACAATGTATTGTCTTAGCCACTAACAATAACTTAGTTACTTAACCACGTCGCTGTAACTACAAAGTACGTAATAAACTAGATTAGATGAACTTTAGTGTTCAGATATTATCTCAATTTGAATCTCTATTTACATCTTGATCTTAGTAACTATCAATCCACCCACAGATTTATGCACAACACATTCAGTGCTTCGCGAAAAATATAGGTACTTTTAACGCATCTTCACCCTCGTGGAAGTTAGATAGGCAGTCACTCCGTGTAAAATACTGGAATTCAGCTGCATCCAAACCTACCCCAACATAGTTGGGAAAAGGCCAGGTAGATGAAGATGATGACGACATCTTCACTCTCAAACCAGAACGATATGTATTCATTATTCTTTTATTGAAATATTTCTAAAAGCGTCACGTCCCTTCATGGTTTATACAAAGGGAGCACTGGCTGATGAACAATTTATAACAATAATAGTAAAGCAGGGACTACACTGGCCACTGCGTTTGATTGATTAAAGCGAAGCACGACGCGCGCAAGAGCCGGATAAGCTGGTTTTGTTGGTCCTTTTATCCGAAAAGAATGATAGAAAATTAACATAACCAAGATCCTTAGGGCCCTCGCCCACGGCGACTTTTTGTAGCGATGCAGTCGCGCGTTAAGCAAACGCGCGACAGGATCACTTCTAACGCGTGTTAGTCGCATTTGCAACGCGCTACTGCATCGCGATTGTATCGATACAAACGCGCGACCGTTATGACCCGCGATGGTTAGTCGTTCTTCAGCTGATATACATTGTCTCATCATTGTATTTCTGCGTGTCAACTCTGGTTTTACAATGGAAAGCAATTCACAAAACGTCGAATATGACATTCTATAACAACTTTTGAATTTAAGATCATAATTTTTGAGTTGTTTGAATGTTGTTACATGATGTCCACAAAGTAATCTCTGGGTATTAAATGGATGCATCCAATATTGACGCTGCTTCCGTTGCCTACGCTTCGGCTGCTTACGTAAAAGCAGCACCAAAGACAACGTGACCAATGTTGCCTCAACGGAGTCCATCTTGCAACTGTATTGATCCAAGGTATTTTTGTATCGTAACTGCATCGCGACCGAATCGCGTTTGCATCGCGACCGAATCGCGTTTGCATCGCGACCGAATCGCGTTTGCATCGCGACTGAATCTGGTCCCGTGGGCGCGGGCACTTAGGAAGCCTACTCCGTAGCAGGTTTATAAAATTCGGTGATAGATTCCTTGAAAAGACATATTCCTCAATCTGTTTTAGAATAGGCTATTTATTAATTTGGATTTAGCTAAATACTGAACTTCACGAGACCACCACACACGTGTCCCTGTTTACGTCACAGCTGCTGAAAACATGACGGTTTTCCTTGTTTGTTTATACATCTAAACTAGAGGCTAGTTTTATTATTAATAAAATATTATAATAAAATACTCAGAGCAATGAGCGGGGTAGATTTGTGTTTGATACGTGTGAAGTGAAGCCAGGCAGCGAGGCGGCAGATGCGGCGGAGGTCACCGCACTCGGGACCAACGCAGCTGGATATTAAGCCCGACGCGAGTTTTTGTGCTCCCGGACTCTCCACCGTCTAGGAACGAAACGACACACTACTAAGATAACGTCTTCCATGGAAAAAGATCCGATCACATATTACCCAGCTCAAATATATCTCTAAACTCGAATCATTTCATTTTTATATCGCCGCCTAGTGCGTTACGAATTTTAAATTCAAGATATTTTTTTTTCTCCTTTTATCTTCACTGAACGGGCACTTCGTGACTTGCCCGGTCTATGCGGTCGACGGCGTGGCGTAATTTTCTCGTTTTAAGTGGTCATTAGTTCCACAGGGACAGGGACTCTGTCTGTCCCACAACCATTAACTATACACGCATACCCGCATGCTTGCCCTTAAACCACTCGAAAAGTTCGTTCTTAAATTATGACGAACGTGGAGAAGCCTCTGTGAAATATTAAAAACAAAAACGTGTCTCAAAGGTTTCGAGAGAGCGCGGCGCAACTATGTTTCGTCGGTAAAGCGGAGATACTTTATCATTAGTTGGGCGAGGGTTTTTGCGATGTGAATAACGTGCCCCTACGCTGCCGCAGCTCGCCGGGTGCGCTGCTCCGGGTTTGGGGTGCGTTCACCGCAGCCACGCGATCGATGCCCGGCCCCAGGCCAACTCCATACAAAGACCCACCTACCAGAGCTCGTTTTCATTTAATAATAAAAATAAAGCCCCACGCTGCTTCCAACGTCACAACTCTCGAGCACCGCACTTACCCTATCATAATCGTCACGCGGCTGTATTGATTTTTTTTTTCGGCGCCCTGAACTCAACAAAACAATTGCTATTAAAACGAATTTATAGTTCCGCTCCGAAGTGGCTGGCTGCTGCGAAACCGTTTCCACTTACATTTTCCCACAGTCTACGTGTTATACAGCATCTATTTATCGATAACATTGCGGTTTCGGTTCATAGTATTTATGGTCTAAGTGAGTTCCGTCACGCCAGAGCAGCCAGACGCCAAGTTTCATTTTCAATAAGTGTTGCGTGCAACAAATAATTCCTAAAATTGCTTACTCATCGATATGAGCCGATACCGGATCGTCGGGGCGGAGGTGTGAACGCTTTCATGTATTTTAATTTGATGTGATTAGTTAATCTTCGTAATTTTAGTGTTGCCGCGGCGAACAGACGTAATTGTGAAGGGACCGAGATAAGCGCGTAACTACCGATGTTGAGAGCTTCTCCGAACGGACGGACTACAAACTGGTTTGTTACAGGTACACGGCTAAAAATTATACGTAGACAAAACTCGAACGAACCCGAATTTCAACACCGTAGGATGGTCCTTTGACAAAGGCGCATTCCGATCGCGTATCACCCTGGCACAAAGGAGACCCTGATCCTGAAGTATTGTAGTGGTGGAGACTTGAGGTAATAATAATGCGTTGGTGAGTCGGGCTTTGTGAGAAACTCGCAGAAAATTTGGTCCTGGCGAATAAATAAGATTACTAATATTCAGGTTTCCCTTTGAGGGTTAAGATTGAGCTCTAACAAATAAAATTGTACTACAGAGGACCCGAAATTCACAAGTATGGACCTATTTATCCGCTCACGGTCCTCTTCCCTATTTTATAAGTACGAAGGGAATCGATATACCACTCCTGTCGTGTGATCGTGTCCCACGAGTCACGCTTGCCGCTCCAGAGTGTATTTTTGTATGTTTCATTTTTATCTCGAGTTATTATTCTTTCCTTGAACCATATTGCAAAGTAAACTCACTTAATTTATGTATGACGCTAGGGACCGGCGACATTCAGCTTCGCGAACGAGATATGAGCTAAGTACTTTACAACTTAACGTACAAACTTGTGTACTGTCAAAAGCCTCTGGCAGACGATAATGTCGTAACTCTTATTCCAAGGGGAACGCTTATACGAGGTATTTTGTAATTTCCGAAAAGCTCCGTACTGATACTATAAAACTCGCCCATCGGATCTTCAAAGGCTAGGTTTGTTTAATAACTTTCGTGCTCGCTCGTAAATTGCTTCTCACCGGCCTCTCTGACGATTTAACGGCCCTTTACACAAGTGCACTATGAAGAAATTATACTTTACGGTGCTGTACGCCTTTTGTGTTCATTAGTTTCTATAATGAACCGACCCCTTTTTATTTGGGCAAATAAACTTGGCATTTCTATAGAAACTGCAGTGTTTCACTTTTTTTTTTCATTTTCGTTTATATGGCTCTAAAAGGTATATCTCTATGATGCGATCCCATTTCGAGGTTCGGCGGTCTCGAGGAGTGATTGGAATGCCCGCCGGAAACCGCATCAGGTAAAGCGATGCGATGAACCCAGTCTGTGAAATAAAGCTCGAGTCACACTGCGCCTCGCCCGTGCGCCTTGCTGCGAAAAAGGCACATTAGAATAAATTAACTCAAAATGATGACGAACCGGCGCGTCCGGTTGTGTTTTATTCGGGCGATGGTCTCGTAATTAATATAGGTAGACGTACGGCTGAGTCGACGGATGAATTTTATGTTTCGAGAGCGGAAGCGAGATTTACTGTCACGGTCCTTGACGGCGTCGTTAACGACAATGACAACTTAAACTGGAGCATCATTTGCTCAGTGTACATTTGCTAATTAAAATTGTTCTCTTAAAACCTTTCTCAGCGTCCGCTCAGCTTATCTTGATTAAGGTTTCAGGGTTGTTGATCTGAGAAGTGGGGTGTGAGCGTAGGTTCCCCCGCGCGCCCCTTAGCCCTCCGCCCGGGCCTTTATGGCCCTGCTCATTCATCGGTAACTGCGCCCTTCAAGTTTTCGCGACCTTTGAGCAAGAATGGAAGCAAGGACAGATGTTTACCAAATGTTAAAATGCTTTGAGCACCAATTTAATGACCTGCCTTTTTATATTGACCGATTTAAAAAACAAATTCTTAAAGAAATTCAATATTTAATTTAAAGCACTTTGCAAGTTTAATTAAGATGACTTAATATTACTTAGAATTTCATCTTTATTTGAAAGAAATTAAATTAGGGACGTGCATGTCTTTTAGCTTCCAATCATTTGGAATCTTTTGTCTCCTAAGTAGTATTTTCTTGTACAAATAGGCTTTGCTTCGATTCGAGGAGGTTCAATAATTCACGTTTGACTGAAGGTTATAGAATACATACCTATTACACATAATAGAGCGGTCGATGATTCACCTGCCATTGTAAATATTAATTGAATTAAGGCATATTATAAACTATAGCTGCAACTCTTTTGTCATGGACTTCAATTTTGAACAATCAAGGAGCAGCATCCGCACAGTACCTACAACCTAATCGAAAATAAATAATCGATTCGATTTACGTAAATCTCGAATGAATCGTGAGATGAAACTCGTATCGCCCACGATCGATTCAAAATACAAATCGATTATCTATTACAATAATCGATATTATCACGCGATTATACAGACCGTAGTACCTGAAGGTTTTTGTTCTTACTTTGTTTGTTTATTACTTAATTACTTCTTCTGTAATTAAAGTGATGTATGTACCGGAACGTTTGTGCACTTGGTTTTAATATTCATAGAACATAAAGTTAATCTACCGTAGTTAGTAATTCATACGACGCGAGGTGGACTATGTGTGAAGCATCAGAGATGCAATTCTCGTAATTTTATGCACGTTCACAGTCTGATCTCAGTCTCAATCTGTCAAAAATACCTCTAATTTCCCTACATTGGATAGGCTTTAGACATTTGTTTATCGACGAGATGAGACTGCGACTAGATTTTGAACGTTTTAAATTACGAGAATTTTATTGGCCTTCTGGTATAGTAATGTCATGGTTTTATGGGTATAAGTCTATGAGGTGTTATGAATTACTTTATTTTCACTATATTAGTTATACCTAAATAATTTTGCCATATTTTTTGAGCGTTTTTTATAACATTTTCTTTTTTTTTGAGAAAATATTTATTTTATTTTTTGTATGTTACGCTTGAACTGAAGGAACAAGCTATACAAAATTACTCACTTTATATTGAAATTTAAAATGCACTTTTCTTTCTTGTTAATGCTCATAAAAGGCTGAAAACCCCGATGAAATACGTTTGATACTCTTTGGCTTGAGCGACAAAACAGTTTTTGACAGTTTGGAGAAATGACTGTATCTTTTGGGATATAATTTGCAAGATAACATCCAGCTTTACACGAGTTTCACTTTAGGAGCATTTTAATAATGAATATAAAAAAATATCCTTCCTCCTTCCTGTCATCACTAAAAGAGGAAAAATGATTAATATTCTATTTATTATTTTAAATGAAAAACCTGCAAAAAAAGTATAACGTTATTTTTAAGCATCAATAAAATTCAGGGAAGCTAAACACTTTTTAAATAATTATATTCTCTGTGACAATTTTTTTTTTTGGGGCGAATACCTCTATACGGGAATAGAGGTATTCGCCCAAAGCCAAAGCCAAAGCTCGAGGACACATGTCCTCGGGCTTTGGGGTTAAGACGGGGAATGTGGCAGTTTTACCTCACTAACTAAAACCACTCGAGTGACTCAAACCACTCCGGTCGGGGTTCTCTGTGACACCTACTGTCAATCATACGAGACACGATAGCAGCAATTGCCAAGTGGGTATAAATAGAGGTTTCGCTTCTTTCAATACCGTTTATCAATGTGAGTTGCACCAAATATCTTACGAGATGTTTACCTGCAACCGGTCAGGCAAACAATTAAATATATTCGGAGTGAGTCACCCCCATCCACAATAACTTCAAGCTAACTTAATATTTCGTGAGTCAATGCTTGCCTGTTGAAATTGGGCTCGAATAATCTAAACATTAGTCATTCGTGAGAAATTAATTGTTAGAAACTTATTACGGATCATTATGCAAAGTATATTAATACTTGGATTGAGTGTTTTTTTTAATGGAAAATGTTGTCGATACCTGTTTTATAGGGTTCCGTACCCCGAAAGGAAAAAACGGAACCCTTGTAGAATCACTTAGTTGTCCGTCCGTCCGTCCGTTTGTCTATCAATACCCTTTTTCTCACGAACGCGTGGAGGTATCAAGCTGGAATTTATATCAAATACTCAAGTCTACTGACCCTTTGAGCTGTGTAAAAATAAAACTTCTAAGCCAGCGCAATCAAAAGATACAGCCGTTGATGCAGCAAATTTTCGACACTCGCAAGGGAATCAAAACCTACAGGGTACTTCCCGTGAACTCAGAATCTTGAAATTTGGTACGAAGCAACGTCTTATAGCACAGATAAAGAAAAATTGCGAAAACCGTAAATTTCTAGTTACATACCTACTTTGTACGGAACCCTCGGTGCGACTCGCACTTGATCGGTTTTTTTCTGCTGATTGTGAAGTAGGTAGTGATGGGTTGAGAGAATATTCTCTCACTAAGAATGTTTTCCGATCGAACATTATTCTTTAAGACAGGAAGAATTTCAAATTGAAGTAGTTTAAAAGTAGTAATTAGTTCATTATGATGGGTAACGTCTGGAAACGTGTTAAATTACAAAACCAAAGTCTGCTCCAAAGAAAATGTAATTTTACGTTTTTAATTATTTACCGTTTATGTAATGTTTTGTATAAATTTTATTAAAGCTGACTTTACGCTGATTCAATTTTTTTGTCTATTATGAAGTTTGTTTTAATACAGACCAAATTTAATGTTAATTTAATACAAATTCCACTATTTTGTGCCACGGAAAGCACGTTAAGCCGCTGGTGCCGGCTGTCATTCATGGATCTTTGACAGTCGTTACGGGTTGTCAGAATCCCGAAAGTCTGACAAGCAGTCTTACCAAGGAGTATCGTATTACCCAATAATGGGTTGTGGAGGTCAGATAGGCAGTCGCTCCATGTAAAATACTGGTATTCAGCTGCATCCGGTTAGACTGGAAGCCGACCCCAACATAGTTGGGAAAAGGCTAGGTAGATAATGATGACAAATTCCACTATTCCAACCATTCCAAATTAAAGAGAATTTAAGTGGTGGAGTAGATTATTTTTAAGTCAATTTCGTAAAACGTTCAGATGCACTCGATGATACTATTACCATGAAAATAGGTCGATACAAAAAAGACAGTTCTAAAATCTCGTACCTAAATTCTCTCTCAAAATAATACTCTCAAGGCTTAACAGCAAAGTTCTCGGTATGAGATTATTCACGGCAATTTACCATCACTGGTACTAGGTAATCCAGGGGAGCGGAACCTAATGTTCATCTGGTGTAAATATTTTTCATAATCAACTCCAATTAAAAGACTGAGTTCGTTAAAATACAATTTGATAACGTTAATACATCAAAGAAAGTACAGTTTTAATTTAATTAATTATTTTCCGACGTCAAAATGTTTAAACCGTTCATATTTTTTCCGATCGTGAAAACATTTTTTTGTGTGTTGTGTAAATAAAACCATTTGTTAACGTAAACGTCAACAAAGTTTCAATTCTTTTGAACAAATTAAGTAAAGTAAGAAAGTTTTGATTGATTCCATTTTCCCGTAGTGAAAGTTGTTCATATTCATGTTGACCTGACAGTTTGTCCAGGTATTTTGTATGAATTTTTTATTGGTCTGAGGTTTGAATCTAATAAAATATACAGACAGACTATTGTTGTTTACATCTATTACATATTATTAATAAATTAAATTCACCTTTCGTGTCTGCCTTTGTGAGCGCGTTGTTCTTCTAAACTGCGTAACGGATTTTAGTGCTTATTTGTATTTTACTTTAATGATAAACTTCCATAACTTCTATTTACTTCTAAACTTAATTCTAACTTCTAAATTAAATGCTGTTCGTTGGTAATCGCATCACTTGAGAGTTGAGACCGGCTGGACGGATTTGGTTGTTATTTGTTTTAAAATGTTCGTAATAGTCCGAATTAGGTTTATATAGAAAAAACTACGGGTTTCGGGCTTAGGCCTGCAATAGACCTCCAGGGGCCAATCGCTAATTTTAGAAATAATAACTGATATGTAACTATTTTGTTTTATGTCTATGTTTTATCTCGTATGTGGTAACCGTAAGGATACAGAGACACATGAGCAGAATTTTGCATACAATAAATATTGCTGCGATTCATCTGCCAAATGCACGCGGTAGGATGTTCAAGCGCGGATGCTATTGCATACCAAATACGCTTACCGTTTTAAAGGAAGACGCAAATTGTGAGCTGTATAAACTGTCTACCTGATAAAATACGACGTCCTACGATGAAATTTTGATATTAATCTTATTTACTTATGATCTCTGCGTCACAGACAGTTTAACTGCTTCCTAGTCCCACATGCTTCCGTCAATTTGTGTTAATTGAAGTATGTTTTCTACGTTTAGTTTTAACTAATTGAAATCTGTGCTAATCAATAGGCACGGCGGTGACTCGGTCCGCGATCACTTCCGCACTAGGTGCTGGCAATCGATGTAGGTTAACTGCCGGCTGCCCGGCAAGCTGGCACGGTCGTCCGATAGTACAATGTTATGCATGTAACCGCGTGTTTTGCATCGCGGCTCCTTTAGTTAACCAACTCTTTGTTACCCCTGCTTAGCAACCAACGTTTACGACAACAATAACGTTTTAATCGAAATTCGAATCACTGCCATTTTGTTCTACAACTAGCGTCTGCCTGCGGCTTCTTCCGCGTGAAATTTCTTGTTTGTAAATAAAATATAGCATCACAGCGCCCGCCCGCGCTTTTACTTCGTTTTCGCTTAGCGTACTGTTTTACATTTTATCTTTTTGCTCGTCTCCTTAGGGTCGTAGCGTGAGGTTTTTTTTTTTTTGTTATAAGTACCGTAGTATACTAGTAGTATACTTTCTTAAGCATTTATTAAAAAGCTGTATTTCTGACATTACAAACAGACACTTCAATTTTATTTATTTGTATAGATGTAAGTATCGTCGATATATAGTTTACTCGCTTGAATCGGTGTAAAAATCTATTTGCTCGAAATACGCTTTGTCACCTATAACTGTCCAATGTTCCGCTAGTTTGATTTAATAACAAAAAGTGCTCTCTAACCTAGAAACTGTTCGCGAATGTGATCCGTGTAATTTGCTGAACGGCAAGAATTTGCGAAAGCAGGAACTAATAATTTAACGTTCAATCAACGTTTTAATATTCTATTTATGACAGCAGACGATAACGTCGACAGTTTTAGTGTTGATGTGATATATGAGAGTTTTACGTAACGCGATTGAGTTTGAACCTAATGGTATGTGGCCACTGGCGAGTGGCAGTGGTTAGATAGACCGCTAGGCGGTAGGCGGTCTTTCGGTATCGCATTCGTACCGTGAAGTAGGTCGGGCGGTCGTGCTGCAGTGCTGCCAAGTCCCCGAGAGCAGCGCTCAGCTGATCGCGATGCCGCACACAAAGGTCTCTAGGTTAATCGTCCGCCACCATTATACACTTAATTGTACCCATTACATGCTCACCAGTTACCTGCCGCACTCCTACTTATTGAGCCGCAGTAAACGGATCATTTCACTTTAATACGCGTTATTAACCCAGTCTCGAAAAAATAAAACTTTTACCCCGTTAACACGAGCAACTTTGCAGAAACCACTAAGTGCTCCAAGAATAGTTTGTGATTCAGAAAGAGTTTCTTTGTAATGTATTTGAATCGAAGCATTGCTTTCTTCAACTTTGAAGGCAATGCTGACCCACAGCAATTAATTATGGGAATTAAGACTAAGTACCTAATCAGATTATATAATGAAACAATGGTATGAATTATAACTTTCTCGTATTATTTATTGCTCCCTGGTGAGCTCCATTTAAGTCTGTATCCACCGAATTAAACGTAGCGACCAGCTGCGCTAGATAGCAAATAAACGGCCGTAGTCCCTACAGGAGGGATCTTGTGAAAATATCGCCATGGCAGGGCCGCCGCGCGGGGTGGGCGGGACCGCGGGACGGCGGAACCGAGGGGATGAGATGATTGATAGTGGCGGCCGCAGACCATGGAGCCTGAACAACATGCAACCTCCAAGGATACCACATGAATTTAATCATAATAATACTTTTCATTACATAATAACAGCTGCGAGATCAGATCTCTCAATAGACTTGAAATTACTATTCACCGCTCACAAGTGAGCCGCGGGCGCTACCAATACACGCCTCCAATACAGAATTATTATCATTGTTATTACTCGGAAACTGTTGAGCTAACTCGACAAATTATTACTACATTGATTACGTTGTTTTAAAATGTGATTGCATTTAATTTAAAGTAGGCGTGAGGAGGTATGAGGTAAGTGTCGTGAGATTGGTTTCTAGTATGAATGTGTTTGGCTGTAAAAGTAGGGAAAGACCAAAGAAACGAAGGATGGACTGCGTGAAAGATGATATGGCTAGAAAAGGGGTGACTAGTAACTAACGAGATGACGATGAGTAGAGAAGTATGGAAAAAAATACGTGTTGTGCCGACCCCAAATAAATTGGGATAATTGCAGGAGAATAATGATGATTTAAAGTGGTTGTGAAAGTTTAAGTAATAATTAATTAATGCGCGGTAACCGGTTAGCTCGGAAATCCTATAAATGGTGTGGCAAAGAAATGGAGTCGTTTCGCGATATGCTTAAATGTCAATTGTCATGTGCAGCTCTGCGGCTCTTTGGGACGATATGCTATAAAAACCGACTGAAAACCCATAAAAGAGTCTGAGAAACAGGGAAACGTGGAATGGAAGTTGAGCGAAATTTATGATGTAACTAATTTTTTGTAACAATATAATTTAAAAGAGTGTCCATGGTGTTTCTTGCCCGTTCTTCTCCATTAGGTACTACATACCTACAATGCTTTGCTGACTGATCGACTACTCGACAGTTGAAAAGTGCCTGTAAATTGATATAAATGCTTTCGAGTTTGAAATTTAAGATAGAATGTCTGCAATCTAAGCTGAGTAGTTTTCGTAGGGTTGATAATGATAAGGATGGTGAAGTTTTGTAAATTCTATGTAAATAATTAATAAGGTTGCCCAAACAAATAAACGAACAGTTTCCTGAAATAAACGGACTTTCGATAAGCACAGGAAAACGGGCAGCAGTACCCACATATCTTATTATTTAGTAGTTATACACTGGTTATAGGCATGGTCCTGCACAGATCTATAATATTAATATTTGTCTGATATTGACATACCAACTTGTAAAGGTGAATTATGTATGGGTCGTGAGAAACTTTTTATCAATAATTCATGTAAAGATAGTGTGTGATGTGATGTGATTCATATTATTATTCTGTTTTTTATGTACTTACTGCTACTGATAATGAGTCTGTATTAAAAAAATATTTTTTTCCTATTTCGTGAATATTTAATAACAAAGAACACATGTACTTTTATGCGTTGTTACTGAAAGGTATTCAAATCGATGTATTTCAATAATCTTTAAAAGTGCTAGTCGGACTCGCTCACGAAGGGTTCCGTACCGCAAGGCAAAAAACCAAGAAAAAAACTTGTATGGAGATGGAGATCCCCTTTAGGTAATTTCTAACTTTATTTTATTTTTAATATTTTTTGTTATAACGGCAATAGAAATACACACTGTGTGAAAATGACAACTGTCTTACATAACACGGTTCATGAGATACAGCCCGTTGATAGACAGACGGAGGGATGAACGGACGGACGGACAGCGGAGGCTTAGTCACAATTATGTTCCTAATCAGGAACATTTCAGGCACCGTTGCGACTAATTAAAATTGACGCATTTTATTAACATCAATGTCAGTAATTTCTTATCTGGTTTCAGTTAATTTTTTTCCAAGGCCTACGCTAATTATAAATTAAAGTCTTTTCGCGTGTAAAAAGGCTTACGCAATATTTTGCGTTTCTTTAACTTTTAAATTACTAAACTATAGCTGTGCTGTGTGAGAAATTATGCCTAAGTAGTGAGTGCAATGTAGGTAACAATATTATTGTTGGGTAACTCCCGAATGGATTTTTTTACGGTTTTCACTAATGGACGGAGTGATTCACGAGGAAGGTTTAGGTGTATAATTCACTAAGGTTTTGTGTAAATTGGCTGAAATATGACGGTGATTGTTGAAGATGCCGGAAAAAATCATGACGACTGGGAGCTTTACTGGCGTTCGTCGCGGAGATGTACATCCACGCGGGCGAAGCCGCGGACAAAAGCGAGTAATATTATAAAGAGGTAATTTTTGTGAGTTTGTATGTAGGGGGTAATCTTCGGAACTACTGCTTCTATTACAAAAAATCGATTACTGTTAGAAAGCTACACTATAATTTACTGAGAGCCATAGGGCGAGAATGTTTTTAAAAAGAAAAACTTAACGCGAACGAAGTCGGGGGTGATGCTAGTGTTTAATAAAAATATTTTTAATACCTCTGTTAATATTATGGTTATAGTACAGTTAAGGCCAACTTAATGTACAACGTTAAATGTGTACTGCAGCGTGATTAGCACAAAAAACACACATATCAAGTGTGTGTTTTTTGTGCTACATATAACTCAAAAACGGTTCCCTTATTTTGTAGTTTGTTAATAATAATATTTTACGACCTGGTTAACTATGGTGGTTTTTTGTTATGTTTTAGCGACGAACATGGGTACATTATTTTCATCTCACTGCTTGCGTTCTGTTCTAACTATTTTCTTGTTTTAACAATATTGTATTACGTGCGGTAAAATGTAACTCGTGGTTTAGTGGGATTATTTTAAGAGGATTTTCCTGTTCCTCGCTCTAAACTAGACGCAAATGATTGATTATCTATTAAAACAGAGTTAATTTGTATAAATTATTTCATCACCACTGCTCTCAAAACGGTGAAGGAAAACATCGTGAGGAAACCGGCATGTCCTATAACCAAAAATTCGAAGTCATGTCATATCTACCAGCCCGCACTGGGCCCGCGTGATGGATTACAGCCCTCACCGAGACGAGGCCTTAGTCCCAGCAGTGGGAACATTATAGGCTGATTAGATTAGGCTTACGCATTAAAATATCGAATAAATGTATAGTAGAAAACTTGATTGATAAATTACATGATAGGCCTGTTTTTCAGACATAGTGATTGATCAAATAATAATTAAGTACTTTGATAGCCCACTTAAATACTAATGGGTAGACCGTTGAACGCTAAAGTGTAGCAGTCAACGCGAACCATGATGCACTTGCAATCTGTGACAGACAAACAGACAATCTTATCAAACCTCGTATTTGATTTCATTCATTTAGTTGACGGTATCTTATCTGTAATATTTACGACTTACAAACAATATAAATAAGTAAATGTAAGGTAGTTACTTTCTTTCATAATTTCATGATTTCCTGTTATGTCGGTTTAATTTCATTGAAACTGAATTTCTTGCCTGTTTATTGCCTTTTAAATAATTTTTACTTCCAAAAGATAACCATGAACTTAGTGCTTGCTTGAATTGTGTCGGTATAAGCTGTCGTCAGTTTCTCAATTATTAAAACGGCTTTCTTGATCGACTTTTTAACCCCCGACGCAAAAACGACGGGGTGTTATAAGTTTGACGTGTCTGTGTGCGTGTCTGTCTGTGTCATAGAAATGTAAAAAACTTCTTTCCTAAATCTATGGTCTGTGGCATCGTAGCTTCCGAACGGATGAACCGATTTTGATTTAGTTTTTTGTTTTTGTTTGAAAGGTGCATTAGTCGGGAGTGTTCTTAACTATGTTTGTCGCGGGTTTTTTAATTTATATTTTTAGCGAATTAAGTAGTCGATAAACACCAGTGCAGTGGTTAAATTTTTCGGGCGCTGTGTGTAACTTTGAAAATGTTTGTAGATTAAGAGACAAACGTAAGCTATAAATAAACCCTTCAGTTTTTTTTTTATCATTTTATTGACCTAAACATTTTGTTAAAATCGGAATAGAAGTAAAATTAAAAGAATATCAATTATGAAATGCTGATTCTATGCATCGAATAATTTGTTGTGTGTCAATTTTGATGGTATGTAAAAAGTTTCCGTGTCGACTTTGGTCGCTTACCGTACGTATACATATACGGCTGTACATTGATTCTACGTAACAATGACCGTTAGAGAGGAAGTTTTTATTTGTTCACAAATGGAAGGGCTACTGGTAGCGTCCCTCGAGCCCCCAGCCCGTTTCCGCTCGGGTGCGATGAACCCCCACCCGACCGCCATTGTAACCACCTCGTAATTACCTTATTAACGAACCAATACACTCGGTTACCGAGTTTTACCTGTTATGCGTACCTTGTATTGATTGGCACACTTGTTCAGTTTGAATTTTCGGCTGCCATTTGCATAACTAGCTGTGTTCGCGGCTCCACTTGCGATAAAAACCTTTACCGAAACCTTCTGTGAATTTATAATATTTAAATCACAACCCACAGGAGTAGCACATGACCGATCGATGCGAGTGATGGGTGATGCTTAGGCCATACGTCCAGAAGTGGACATCTTTCGGCTGAAATGGTCAATGATGATGACAATCGGATAAGTTATTGTTAAGACAACAACGCACACGAGTGACGTTGCATTTACTGTGTAAAGATGCAGCTGGAAATCAGTATAGGTCTTTTGATAAGCTAGAAAGAGTCTGACCTCAACATACTTAGATGAACGTTGATGAAATCAACCTCGCTTCTGCCTGCCTAATACTCGGTCTGCCTCGTCGTAAGGGATGTGTTAATACAAAAGGATATCCGTTATTCTTTGTCCCTTTTCACATTTGTTAGCATGGGGGTAAAAGGACCATTCACATATATTTTCATTATTCCTATGAAGACTGTTATTTTCGTATCATATTCAGTCTTTGTACATAGAACGGTTATGAAATAGCTAAGCATTTCAGTAAAGAAAGGGTGGAAGAATTAATAGACGGCCGTCATAATCTCCTGCGCAATATTTTTCAAGGTCTAGCCAGTTTCATTATGCTTAGCAACAAGAATTACTATCCACTGAATAGTCTCGTGAAAAATAAATACTTACCCGCTAACTGTAACTAACACAGAATATTTATTATTTTACTATGCTAATGCTAAGTGGGGTACACAAGGCTACCGATTGCAGAATGCAACAGTCTAACAAAAAACATTACATGTTCACTTTTCAATTTCAAACATATTAACTGTTGAACTGACACTTTAGCGCTAGTTTTTTTTTACACTATGTTACATGACTTCACCTGTCATCCGATTACATTTCCGAACTATTCGTTATTTATTGGTTTATCAAGATTTTTTATACTTAATTAGTTTTAAGTGCTTGCTTAGTTATTGACGGGCTCGTGGCTGAATAAAAACAGCCGCAAGGCGTTCAGCTACGCTTGTCGCGGTTAGTTCGTGGATGGGTGACCATCCATTATATATCGATCAACCCTCCGTGACTCGGAAGGCACTTTTTAAGCCGTTGGTCCCGGCTGTCATTCGTAGAACTTTGGCAGTAGTTACTGCTAGTCAGAAGCCTAAAAGTCTAAAAACCAGCCTTACCAAAGGGTATCGTCTTACCCAGTAACTGGCTGTGGAGGTCAGATAGGAGTCGCTCCATGTAAAATATTGTTATTCAGCTGCATACGGTTAGACTGGAAGCCGACCCCAAAATAGTTCGAAAAAGGCTTTGCAGATTGATAAAATTATTGATTTTTAATTGCTTGTTAAGAACTTCAAAACGTGTTCTTCCTTCGTGATGCTCGTGAAGCATGTTTCTGAAAAAAAATGCTACTGTCATCTAATGTTTTGTTACCTTTTTTTTTGCAGGTAAGATCGCGTTCTGGATCACATTTCATCCATATTAAGTCGTCCATTCGTGAGTTTAATTACCTACTTATTCATGAATCCACATCAATAAGCCATTTATATTTATACTCCGTTTCATTGATTCATTGGACATTGTACAACGGCACGTATCAAGTAGAAAATTAATTAATTTATTAACAAGTCTCAAGATCTGCGAACGCAGCGTTAAATTCCCCAGTCTAATTGAACTGAATCAAATGATTTTATTACAATCTCCGATATTCTCGACACTAATTGCTATTGTGAAATTGAAGAAATATTACGTTTTAAGACACTTATTTCTCAAAAAGAATACAATTCACTTATTTATGAGAAATACAAGTTCATTTTAATACTTGATAAGTACACGAACTTATGAAGAACGATTTAAGA
This sequence comes from Apamea crenata, assembly GCA_949629185.1. Lineage (NCBI taxonomy): Eukaryota > Metazoa > Arthropoda > Insecta > Lepidoptera > Noctuidae > Apamea > Apamea crenata. The sequence goes on from OX451357.1 coordinate 16,179,872, forward strand.
CATTTAGTTCTCAGAAAGAATACAATTCACTTATTATGAGAAATACAAGTTAATTTTAATACTTGATACACGAACTTATGAAGAACGGTAGGTACTCGTATAAAAACTAGTAAGTAGTATATGCACGAATATGTTTTTCTTACAACACTGTGGGTAACAAGATAAAGATAGTGTGCCATCATTACATATCGTTTCTTGATGGGAAGTCAATAGCAATTAAACATTGTTATTAGTAGAAAGCTGTTAATGTTTTGAATTTGTTAATGTTTCAAAACGATAAGATAGTTTAGTACAGACGCCAGCAGGTCAAGCTACCCGAAACTGTAAAATTTTCCCAATCAACCTTGAACCTTTAGCGATAAAGTTGAAAACCTATTAAAGAAATTTGACAGATTGTAGTGGCTTGATGTCCTGGCGTCTGTATCTAAATTATGTATTCATTGGTATGTATTTTAATAGTATAATAATTTAATGTAGAAGAAGGAAATTAATAAATCATAGAAATAACACTGACTTAGATAATATTTTATAAAATCGAGGGAAATATATTCGTAACAATTATATCGTGTAACGTATTGAAGATACATTATTGGGTACGTAAAATACTGGTTGGTTTCCCTTGAGGGGCACAGGTGGTGTGGTGAGGGAAGAGAAAATGGCCGTGACAGCTGGCACGCGAACACCTGCCCATCTGCCACACTGCCACCGCTCTATGGAACGTTATTACTTATATCCTGTCGGCTGGATTGGGCCGAAGTGTATTATGGATGGGCCTTGCACAAGTAATTCAAGTCTTAATCCTACTAATATTATAAACGCGAAAATTTGTGAGGATGGATGTTTGTTACTCTTTCACGCAAAAACTACTGAACGGATTTGGATGAAATTTGGCGCACACATTGGTTATACCAGGATTAACACATAGGATCCCGATATTCCCACGGAATCGTAATTTATGCGGGTGAAACCGCGGGGCGCTGCTAGTTCTTCATAATTCTGTCAAAATAAGCAGAATTTATATTAAAATATAAATGTTAATGTTTTCATTATGGAATGTCGCTTGCTCGCCGATATCTTGTTTAAAACTCCTTGTAACCTTTTATTACGATACATTCAATTTGGAACTTAATTGTTTATTTCACATTACTATAAAGGGCTGTCAAATCACCGTCTTTTATCGTCGGGCTGTCTTATCGATAAACTAATGGTTCTTTGTTAACAAGAAAGTATGACGAGATAGCGTTACTTGCTGTAAGTTCTATCAGCTCTTAAATACAAAACTAAAGCCAAAGAATTTCCGCCTACATACCCCTAACTAGAACAAAAGCAAGAAGTTGAAGCAGCTAACATACCGGTGGTACAACCTCAGAGAGTGTACTTCGTAAAGAGCTCATAAAGGCAAGACAAAGGCCCGTATATTCTACAATGTGGAAGTGCAACGTAGTAACGGTCCGATTTTCCAGAGCTGACTATTTCCAGAAGGCCAATTCCCGTAATTAAAAACGTTCAGAATGTAGTCGCAATCTCATCTCAGCGACAATCAATGTCAAAAACTTGTCAAAAATGTAGGGAAACTAGAGATTACACTGTGAACGTTCTAAAAATTACGAGATCCCGTCAGATCAATTTACAATGGTCCTGGTCCTTTTGCATTACCGCTCGAGTCCGAATTTTGAATCCAATTACGCGAAATCGACGCATCAACTTGTGTGATCAGTGTGCTCTAACAAACATCCGCCTCCCCAAACAAAAACGCATCATGCAATTAACAGTCCAACAAAAATAACGAACCGCTGCCGTGTAAACGCGATTCAATTTACTGATGGAGAATAACCCTGCAGGTAGGGGTATCGAAACAAAAGTATCGATACCGTATATTGAGTATTGCATCATATAATCGGAATTTTTAAAACATCTAAAGAAACAATTTACTTATACATACTTATTTGTCTAACTTCTAATCTTGCAGGGTAATTGCGTATCACACTAGTGGGCATGGCTTTCATTTTGACAGTTCAACAACATTCATTGCGTTATTTACGTTGTTGTGCAGAAACATTTTTCGAACATATGAAGCAATGGATTAGTAATATCCTTCAAAATGATTCAGATTGTGTGTTACGCAATTAGAGTGCTGATTAACTACTTTCAATCAGTTCCCATGAACAATAAACATTTTCTCAACATGCTTACAAGAAACAACATTCTGAACTAAAGTGACGTCACAATGTTCATTAAAAGCATCGAGGACTTGCATATAAAGTTTCGACATCTCGTGTATCGCATGAATCGAGTACAATATAAAAGTATCGATACTCCTCGGAACCCTACTCGTAGACCGTAGTTTACATTCTTTTTGCATTAGCATGGAATTTAGTACCGCGTTCAGTATAAATTCTTACGATCATGTGTGTTATTGTGCAGGTCTAATGGTATACCATTTATGTTATCTACTTTATGTTTATATACGGCTGTAAATGGTTTTAATGTAGTGCTACGTACCTCCTTGATTATCTGTTATTGCCAAGGAAATGCCTGTTATGGCAGTTATCAACTTGAATTATGTTACATAAGTATTTCGAAATGAATAAGGGTTTTGAAATTAAATTGGGAATTTCTTGTTTGTTATTCAGGATTAATTTTAACCAATGCTCAAACTAACCATGAATTCAGTACATGATTCTGAACCATTTGCGCGATGTAATTATTAGTAGGTTATTAAAAAAAAATGCTCTGCCATACATTTTGACCGCGCTAGGCTGCACTTTTCTATGAAAGAGCTGATTTTTTTTTACAACACTGAATTTTTCTACGCTAGTTTAGGGATATAGAACCATATGCTGAATTCATGGTTAAAGCTTGCGCACTGGTTATATTTTTTTCCTGTATGTATAAAACGACAAATTATTTGTAAAGCCAGCAACGGATAGAAGCTGCTATTCCAAACAACAGCTCTAGTTTTCAACTAACTGTACTATCAATTTCGGCTACTGCACTACATCCGTTCGTGTCTTTTTCAATATCAATGCTAAATCAGTATTTCACAACATGATCGCGGCTAACATTTAGTAACAGTTATGTCGCGATGCTGACTATCTCACAGAGTGTATCTGGCTTGCTGTTCACACGGAGGCTAACGGCCACCCACACCACAATCGGGATTTGCGAATTCGCCTACATTACCTTCGATACCTCTTGGCCGAGCTTCATTTACTTTGACCCGTCTTATCAAGCCAATCTAAGACTTACGACACCCAAGATAAGACTCAGTTTTAAACAATCGTCAGCAAAGAAGGATGAAGTAGACATGTAGCGGTACTGACTGTTTCCCCAAGTGAAATGTGATATATTATAAGTACAGGTTTGCGTGCCGCGGAAATATCATATCGTCAAAATATTGGTATTGCGATCGTTTTGCAGACGCATTATACAAGTTACTCAATTTTCGGAGGATTTAACAACATTTTTTAATGGGACTTTTAGTGTGCGGGACAACAGTTTTGGCAGACATGTTATCGATTTTGTTCCCATTAAGTTTCCTATCATGAAATGCAATCCCCATTTGGTGCCATGTCGCTCGAGGCACGAACCGACTAGCGTTTGGTGACTCATTCTCACGCCGAAACTATAAAGCGCATGTTAACCTGACTCAGAATAGACCACTAGCCTATTTTCAAGTAAGCCGACCTAAAGGACTAAGTCTATGAAGGTATAAAACTGCACCCCAATTGCGTAACACATAATCAATCGGAATCTGAATCATTTTGAAGCAAATTGCTAATCCATTGCTTCATAAGTTCGAAAAATTTGTCTGCTCAACACGTAAATAACGCAATGAATGTTGTTGAACTGTCAAAATGAAACCGATTCCGATTGATCGTGTGTTTACGCAATTAGGGTGCTGGTTAATTCCAGTAGTGTTTGTATTACTGAAGGTTTAGACTTCAGCTGCGAAATATATTCTAATACCCGGTATTGTTTTAGCTGAATATGTGAATATATCCATTTATTACCATTCTACGTATATCATGCGTGCGTCATTGTAAGTGTACGTGTAGGTACAGGTAACATGTTCCGTTTGTTGAATGATTCTAATGTTACTGTTTCTTGTCTATGAGACACATTACAATCCCGCAGTCCCGCTACGCAAGTTTTTATCTATGGATATGTGAAGTCTATTGTATCCACCGACCCGCATACACATCTACCACGCAGGCCCCTGCGTGGTAAATTACGGCCCACTCCATCTCACAGAGACTGACTATTGAGTATAACTATGTAGGAATTTCAAGTTTGGTCAAATAATTATGTATGGAACCCGTAACTGACGCTCCGCCTCCGCACTGCTGCGTTTTTACCGCGCATATAACGGAAAATTTTAAATTCGTACCATTTTCCAAGTGACAGCATTTCGATTTTCCACCTAACTTGCTATTTTGATATTCCGAGAGATTCGAAGTATAAAACCGCAAAGTAGACGAAGCGATTAAATTCCAATGATCAGTCAGGGTTATACGAATTTCTTCAGATGTGTTTTTCAGATGCAGTCATTTAGTTAGCCTTTAGTTTCTTAGGCGAATTTTATAATGGTTTACCTGCCTTGTAAAAAGTTTAATAAAAATCATTCTTTGTTCGCGGATATTGGAACAATTAAAAACCCGTAGTGTTCAGCCGAGTTCCGATGACCTCCAGAAACGTGAAGACAGCACGAAGTATTCGTAGTGAATTTTTTGCTGCATTTTATTGGCGCCGAGCCGTTATGTAGTGCGAAACGGTATTAATTTGCTTAGAGCAACACGCTACGATAATAGTAGATGAACTTGAGACAAAACTACCTGACCACCGAAATCATAATAGCAGGTAGATAAGTCGGTGACTAAAGATGAATTTTGAATAAAGTTGAACTTGAAATTAAATTCAAAACATGCGAGCAAAATGGGCAATCGTTTTTTGTCCCAACAAGTGATTAACTCACGGAACCGGACCGTTAATAAATGATAATTATTACTTCTGTCTCGAGAGTCGGACTGTTTACCATATTTTGTAATGGCAAAATTGTCAGATGCCGTAATTAAGAGCCTATTGCAGTAAATTTACTGCATAACCAGTAGAATCTAATAACTAATTGATATCGCCAGCGAATCGAACAGATGTGCTCAGTGTTCGATTACATTTCGTATCTCGATCTTATTAATGGCTACTTTTACGTGAAACATTGCCCAATGTATTGCAAAACGTCGTCCTGTAATTCATTGCGATAGGTTTTTTTGTATATACTCTTTTTGATTTCCATAAATACCCTTCATCTTAAAACCTTCATTTTGATAACAATGATCGCTTTTAACTGAATAAGTGAAATAAAGCCCTAAAAATTACGTGATCAAGAAGGCTCTTCTTAAAGGGTTTGGCAATGGGAGGGGTAAATTCAATGAAGTAAAATATCTAACTAAGGCACATGAAGATGTTGCTGCCTTTCATATTAACATAATCCATACTTCTAACGCCCACGCAAAAATAAATGAAGACCCTAGTATTCGAAGCACATGCGAAATTCATGCTAGACTAGCGTAACTAATGGATCGTTTAATTTTAGGGTAGGTTTCGGATTAGTTCCATCTGAGATATATGTAATTAAATGTTTATTTTTACGTAGGTCCTCCCGGGTCGGTAGGACCTAAAGAAGGTGGCTGGGGTAGACTGGATAAGGAAGGCGGAGGACAGGGTGTTGTGGCGTAGTCTAGGAGAGTTCTATGTCCAGCACTGGACTGCGATAGGCAGAGTTCATTGATTGATTGACATAGGTACTCAAGTCGAATGCTGTGACATTGAGTGCTAATAAAATCAAATAAACTTGTCACTGCTAGTTTTATGTTGATGTTCATTACGATTTAAGCGTTAAGTTATTTGCATTATCGCATTCCATAGCCGTATCTGATGTAATATATCATTTAAGCATTAGTGAAACATCTATTTTAAGATATCGGTTGACTTCCTAATGTAATTGCCTGTGTTAATTCATGATAAACGAAAAAAATCTCTTTGATTTCTGAGCTCTTAGTAATAACAACGAACATTCAAAACGCCTGAAATGTCTAAAAGAATTCTGTATTTATAAAAGTCCCTTGTAATAATTAAAGCGTGTCCGGTGTGGGTTTGCCCCTTAATCTTTTCTCTTAATTACATCGCTCTTGTTTTTATATCGTCCTGGTACCTTGCCGCGTAAACCATTCGCGATAAAAGCGGACATTTTGCGTTGGGAGGAAAAAAATACCATTGTTTTATTGGTTCTTTTATCCGCATGTTGTATTTTTGTCCTTTACACGGACTAGCGATTAAGCTATTAAGATGGATTCCTTTCGAGCTGGTGTTAAATATGTTTTAACCATTAGAGGTGATTTGGTTTTTGAAGGAGGGGTTCTTTTTATCTTCAGTAAATTGTCTTCTTGTAAATTTGTCATTATTGTGTACTTTGAATATCACTGTGAGAGTCTACACAACGTTCTACTTACTAACTTAATGTTAGTCGTAACCTCCCATGCCTAAGTGACTATTCTTGTTTTGGCAAGGCAAAGTAGGTAGTTCTATTCCATTTACATAAATTCATTTGCTAGATAAACAGAAACAAATAACATATTTATCTGTACAGATTCAATGTGCGTAAGTAATTGTATGTTTTGAAAGCTTGAGATTAGCCAATAAATATACCTTATTATCAATTGTCGTCAATGTAAACAGTTGATAGCTATTAACGTTTGCCTAATTAACGGCTCTGCTCCTATTTTGCAAGGATTACGTCTATTTTAAGTTTTAAAAATAAATTTAAAACTTTGTGAAGAGCACAACACTCGATCCAATGCCCCTACCCTTATTTTGGTTCCCGCTAATCCTGCTGTAATCGCGTTCCCCATCATTTTACATGGAAATGGAAATTCTCGTTTATATGCACACTTTAACGATAATCTACTTTCGGACAGCGAGTGTAGTGGGACCCGGATCACCGAATTTATTCATCGATTTCCCCCATTAGCTTGGCGTTGCGTCGCGGCCGCTTGGATGGCGGCTGGCGCCGAGGTTGCAAATTTCGCGGCGCCCCTGCCTCGCTCCTCGTGGCTTGTTTGCGAAAATGTCACGTCGCTGAGTGTTCCCTTCGCCCCCTCCACCACACCCTGCCCCGCACTCCCTAGCGAGCTCGACGACCGCGACGTGTTCTTCTGTTGGTAACTTGACTCCGCTTTGTGAGTCGAAACGCGCGGTGGCTGAATACGTGCACCACAAACTTAGTGCTTATACATAGATCCACAGTTCCCAACACTTCTATTGGTGTTCTGCCCATAAACACGAGATCACGGTTCCGTCCGACGACGTTACGCAGCCGTTAAAGTAGAAAATGATAACTTTATAGGCGGACTGAATTTTTCTCATCCACTTTCAATATCTCCCCTGTTATAACTTTTTGAATATATTATGTTATTTTTATATCGACTTTCGTCTTCCATTAAGTTCGCAGCAGGACCAAGTAGCAGAAGATGAATGTGGAAACTGAAATAATAGTATTCCCTATATTGTAATAAATTCCTATCTTGTTTTGAGTGAGTGTAATATCGTTTTATTTGCAAGGGAACAGTAAAAGCCTGTACCACATTTTCCCCAAACTACCTACGGAGCGTCGTCGCCCTAAAAGCCATCGAGCGAAGGCAGTCATGTCACTCAAAGCCCCCGAATTCCTCACAGTGATATTTCCGAAAGAGGGGATTGCCATGAAAGATGTCGCGTTCGGCTCCTGCTATTTTATTTGAGGATTTCTACCCTTGGGAAATACGGACGACCGATCGCATTGCGTGGTCATTGAAACTTTTATCCCTTCTTTACAATTTCAAGTTTTATAAATCATTTAAATACTTATTTGCGTGGGTATCGATTGACAGTAACGTACAGTTAAAGTACAGCACGTTTGGAATTAATCTGTTTAGGTCGACGGGCTTGGATTTACACACAATGGCAGCTCGGGCACGTTTGCGCGTGTAAACGGTGAAATATTAGTTAAGTACTCATTGGATCGGGCGGCGTGGTTATCGAATGACTGTGGTCAGCGCGCGCATGCTCCCATTGCTACCATTTAAATTTTAAGCTTGTTAGTCGGCCCGAAAACTCTGCTATTCTTTTGTGTCAACTAGGCCTAAGCTCCCTCTGAAACGTCCCAATGCCAAAGAGCGTCCAAGCGGGCTCCGGACCCTCGTCGAAAACTGCCCTATCTCTGACGGGCAGCGGCTTGCGGATTATCAAACTTAAATCGAGCTTCCTTCCGCAATACTTACATTGCATCAAAGTTTTGGAATACCGATGATGTTCTGTAGGTTTCTATTACTTAATGTTTTATGTATTAACAGGCTGGTGGGATTCGCAACGCGAGTATATTGAGAAATCTGTTAGTGTAGCTCAATGTCACGCACGTGTTATCTAACACACCCGAATGGCGGCAGCGGTTCGGTTACACGTTATAATTTACGCCTGCCTTCTGTTTTTGCATTAATGTCATGTTTGTTTGTTACAACGTAATAACTATGGTACTATACGTTGATGAAAAGTATCGAAGGGGGAATAACGTTATTCATTTGTTAGATTATTACAGTCAGGCGTGGCGAACGGAGTCGAGGGGCGTTCATAAGCGCGATACGCTCCGGTTCCTTATCTCGATGTGCAATTCTTTGTTTGCTGTGTACGCAATTTCCCAAACGGCATCGAGTCGGGCGAGATAAACCGCACAAGGTCTAGCCTCGCTTGGAGATGGCAGATATCTTGTGCGTAGTTCGCAGCCTCGCCTTGCCGCCTCACCGCCGAGCCAGCAATATATTTCTTCGGAGCGTGTCGCCTCGCCTCTTCGGTCGCCACTACGCCCGCTTCCGCTGAAATATGATTTGGATTATGAAATATGGCAGCAACATTCCCTGGATAGGCATTTACCAATTTATGCGCCGTTACGGCTACAAAGTAGTGTGAAATTTTTGATGCTAAATATTTCATGCTACAACATTCTTCACGCGTTTTTTGCTTGTAATTATATCAGTGACTTCCAGTTGGCTAAGCATGTAACTGATGGAATATTTTTTCTATAGCAACAATACGCAGGTTGGTCGCTACTCGCAGGTGTGCGGGTGTGGTGACCAGAACGGCAGGTGCGCTTCGTCCTCGTCGACTATTTGCTCTGTTTATTTTTCAATACTCGTTGTTTCATGTTTGTCCAGTCGCTTATCTTAATGGCTCCGTTATTCAATGTACTCCTGGTACTATAATTAAAACTAAATTGCTCGCGAATGGTGACTGAACTTTTACGCACAAATTGCCTTACATTGTAAAAAGACGGCCCTGTTAATCAATTAAATTAGCTAATGAGATATTGGTTTTTTTTCCCTACAAGTAATCTAATTGACTTGAAGTTAAATTTCCGTCGACGTTCGAGTCAGATGTATCACTACTCGAAAATGTATACAATCAAATTATTTATCTCAGTTCATTTTAAGGTAGGTACGATACGAATGGCCTGTAATAGCAAGTCCGTCTGTATGCAAATATGCAACGTCCGCTCGAGGGAATCACGGTCCGCGCGCCGCGGTTCGATGAGAAACGCCACTATCGTTACCACGTTCCACGATGGTTTATCATGTTCCATGATAACTCGACACAACAATTGTAACGTTCGCTTTTTACCTTGTACCACGCGACATGGAAATCCTATTAGTTAGCTAAATGGTTAATAGTAATAGTCAATTTGATTGACGGATTGATTGATTGGCAACAGTTCTAATTTGTTAGCAGAGTTCGGACGCCATCAAATGAACTGTCTCGTTATAGCTGTACTATTTTTAAATACCTTAGCTTCATGTTTCAGCTACTAATTACACGCTGCCAAATACCATTACATGTTTTTAATTAATTTAGTCTAGAATATCAAGATTCATGATATTAATTACGTCTATCGCTTTTAGAGATTAATGAACCGATGACCTTTTAATTTTAAAGCTTTTGTGCTAACATTTTTCCTCGCTGAATAATTTGAAATGTGTAGTAGTATATCACCCACGCGTTACAATATGTTTAGGTTCCCCATTGTGTTGCTTGGCAGAAGGCAGACATTTTATCTAAACCATCTATCCGCCATATGCAAACCAGCTGGTTAACCTAAATATCTAACAATAAGTTAGTTCGTACCTCACTGACGCGAATGGCGACGCCCGGTAGCTGTTGACCCCGTTATTATTTTATTAATCACTATAATGACGACATTTTTTGTTACCAGCCAAATATAATGACCGTGATCGATTTTTACCTATCGCTAAGATAATAATAATCGCACTTTAAACACAATGTAAGACAAGTTAAACGACCGACTGTTGAGACGACAAGTTATGTCGCACGTCGTCGGTTAGTATATGTCCAAGTGGGCGACAATTGATTGATAGCGCAATATGTCACGACTTCGCGAGAAGTTTGCCGGCTTTTCACATAATTGGTAACTAGATCAGAATGATTAATTCATTGTGAAGTCGCGATTTGCGTTTGAATAAATATTAATGCGACCTATTCTGTGTTGTGTTCATGTATTCGCGAGTCGAGCGTGGGAGCGTTACTATGATTTGTTTACACCGGCCGAGTAGGTGCGACGTGCGATCAGCTGGGCGCGTGACGTCGAGAAGGCGTGCGCCGGAGCAGGCGCGGGCGTCATTGTGACGTGTACGTCTTGCCCACTACAGCTTTGTCAATCATAATAAAATCGCAATTGAGCCGTTCAATGCTCTGTGTTGTTCTATACACATTTATTATTATATTGTCTCACTCGTTTTGGATTATGTTATTGTTTCATTTAGAACTAGGATTTGGTACCTACTATACCTACACAGTTCATAGCGTTAGTTTATTGCCCATATTATTATTCAAATTGAAAGTGTTGAAACTGATTTTCCATAAACCAAGTTATATGTGCAATCAACACCCTAGTTGCATATTGAAGTATATTGCCAATCCATTGCTCCATATGTTCGAAAAATTTGTCTGCTCAACAACGTAAATAACGCAATGAATATTGTTGAACTGTCAAAATGAAGTCATTTCTACTGTCAGTGGATTATGCAATAACTCCGCTGATGCCTTAATCAATTTGATTGGGCTGTTATGGTTGTAATTTCACACATCGGCGTAGATAATTATGTTACGCCCGTAAGTACTGTTGCAAATTAAATATGTTTAATTAAATTAATTATTTCCAGTGCAGTACTCTGGCCGCAATATGGATTGGCACATTAATAATGTGTAACATAATTAACTGCCTTGAATTCAATATTGCTACTGAATGTCAGTCTGCCTAGGTAGATATTTATATGTATCTACGGACATTTGTACCAGAAGACCAATTACTGACTCAATCTAAACTAGTGAATATAGTACCTATTGTAAGTAATTAATTGTATAGCAAACTAAAATGCCTCTTGAAATTCGAATATACCTGAAAGTTATCAAAGAACAGGTTCGACCCTCCAGAACTTATTGTACAAGTAGGTACAGTTATAAAAGATGTACACATCGTCAAGAATACATTAAAATTGTCTACAATCTTCGTCCATTGAAGTGTATGAATATAATATGTACATAAATGTTCCTTTACTTTAGTAAGGAAGTACACACGTTTGCACTATACCTCCTAAGTGATTCTATGTATAATTATTCAGTCATTGAATAGTACTAAACAGATCTGGTTGTTTCCTCGAAACCACCCTTAGGGACCCCAACATTACATGGCGACCCTGCTTCGGGACTCTATCAAGGGGATTTTTAGTAGTTCATCAGAGTTTCAGTTATTCCAGCATAATTACCACAGTGGCATAATAATGTGTCGATCAACTGTGGAAAAAGAAGAGGTTTTCCTCAGCCAAAACGCGGCTGGAGGCAATAATGACGCCACGTTGAAAAATATTGTATCCAAGTGTAGTCCTAGCCACAAAATATATTACTGCACCCTAATTGCGTAACACACTATCAATCTCAATCTGAATCATTTTGAAGGATATTGCTAATCCATTGCTTCATACGTGTTCAAAAAATGTGTCTGCTCCACAACGTAAATAACGCAATGAACGTTGTTGAACTGTCAAAATGAAACCCATTGCTACTGATAGTGGGTTACGCAATTGCCCCGCTGATTGGGTACTTAGTTGTTGCTACACATTGATACAGTATTTTGCTTTTGTTAGCCTTTATCGTGTCCCACTGCTGGGTAAAGGTCTCCTTTTTTAATTTCAAACCTTCCTGTCTTATGCGAACCCTGGTTATGTTGGCCCTGCAAACGTTATCAGATCGTCACACCACCTTCGCCGTGGTCTATACTTGATACAATCAATCAATCTTTATTTGTAAACATAGGTTACAACAGTACAGATGTTACAGTTAATGTTATACATAAAGTTTCTCTATGTTTTGCCATTTGGCGTTCAAATATGCATTTTAATGAGGCCTTTGCCAATCCAGTGAATAAATTAGCTAATACAGGTATGTACTAGTATTATAAAAAGGTAAAAGTTTAATTAGTAATGTGAATATCAATTTTAATAAAAATGCATTAGGTAATGTCAGGTGATGTCAATCTTTAATGAAATAGGATTATGTCAGTAATAAATAGTTATGATGTCAATAAGTTACTGCTAAGTATTGTGTAACACAAATTGTAGACGTTCAAATGAATTCTTGTCGATGCTTGTCTTTTTGAGGGTAACTTTACCCACTTATCACAAGGATTTCACTTACTTGAGAACATTTTTAGAACATGAAATATTGTATTAGCAAAACTTTGACGTATAAACTAAGTATGTAGGTATTGTGTCTTCTATCTTGTATCTACAAAGGCATGTAGAAGTCGTCCTTAGTTAGCAAGGCGGTTGTAACCGCACTCGTAATATCAAGTTTCTGACTCCTGGACCGTGAGGATTCATAAAGATATTACTTGATACCTGTATTATATATAGAAGGTGAACATGGAAATAAATCCGGTTCTGTGTGATGTTCAACAAAATTAGTTGAAATTATAAATTAGCTGGTCCTTTTGTACGCAGAATATTGGTCCTTAAAGCATTGAATGAAACAAAACATAATACGTCACACCTTTACAATATCTAGTCTTCATGCATAATCTAATGTACCTACTGCTGAGGTACAGGCCTCCTCTCTTCAAAAGGGAGTGGGCTGTAATCTACCACGCGGGCCCAGTGCGGGTTGATAGATGTGTCACAATGTCTTCGAAGTTTTTGGTTCTAGGACATGCCGGTTTCCTGACGATGTTGTGTGACCTTTACCGTTTTGAGAACAGTGGTGATGAAATTATTTACACAAAGTAAAGCGCCTGTCTGGGCTTGACCCCACGACCTAGAACTCTGTAAGTGGAGGTCGTGAAATTACCACTGGGCCATCACTGCTCTGCCTTCATATCTTGTGTAATATTTGCACGGCTTGAAGTTGCCAATAAATAGTGATAAGTCTACCTATCAACGCCATAGTAAATGACCCATTTCTTCGAGTTGACATCTTGTTGGAAAAGATATATGTACAACTCAAGCACTCCCTTGATACCCAGATTGCTGCGAAATGTTGTTTATCAGCGTCAAATATTTCAGTTCTGTGTGAAATTCCTAGAGCCGAATACGGAAGGCCGGTGCGTATCACAGTATTGTTATTGATAAAACACAAAAGACCAAGTTCTTTTGTCTAGTGTGTCTCAGAAACATGCTCCATTAACGGTTCTATTCCTCGGATGATATTACGCTGTTCTTGTTGTATTTATCGAGGATATATGGCCTTGTCGTTGCTATGCTTATTTATAGACCGAAGGTGACGTGTTTCGGAGAAATCCTTACAAAGAATCTACTCTCGCTTTCTGATCTGCAGTGAACAATATTGTTTGACTTATCGAAGGAAAGTACTGTGAGTACTTGGTTGAGCTATTTTTACACTCAATATGTAATGACTGGTTTTCGATATTATGAAAATTCTCTATATTTTCATATTATTCTGAAATCTGGATGTTATGTTGCTTTGCAGTTAGCCAGTTGAAGGCTCCCGCAGACAGGCGCGACGCGAAAGGGCGACGCGACTCTACTAGTCAATTAGTATGAAAACTTCATGAAAATTGTTTTACCAGAATCGCGTCGCGCCTTTCTGATGGAGCCTTTTCTGATCCCATGATCCATTACCAAACACTGGCAATTTTCACCCAAAACTTTTCCGAGTTGTCTGTGTTGTGGTTCTGAAATAACTCAACATCAATCATACACCTTTAAAACATAATGTTGGTTTATTTCGAATAGGTAAATGAGTAGCTTAACTTTTCCGTCGGTACACGAAGAGGTCCGAATTCAGCAGTATAAGTTCAGGGTTCACAATGATAAAAGTTGTTCTTCCAAAACAAAACATCAATCACACTTTTAGTGTAACACAAATTCTAAAAAGCATAAACTCCAGCGAGATAAAGTTTTAAATCCATCGTCAGACTTTTAATTACCATCCCGACTTCCTAATTTGTATCTGCATTAGTCTTCCCCGAGATTTCATATAATATCAAGCTGGAGCGTGGATTTAATCCTAATGTTTGTTAACATTAAACAGTTGACAGCTCCTGTTTTATAATTACCGCGGCTTCTGTTAAGGGGAATGCGTTAGGTAGCCCGCGAAATCCATTTTTTGAAGTTTTTTGCAATATGCAGATCAGTGTCAGGTTGTATGTTGAAAAAAATATGATTCGCGAGCGTAACAAATATGACTTTATAGAATTATAATCATTAAAATCATCAATACAACCCTCTAAGTTGATAGAATCCTATTGATTAACTGTTCATTGAAATATCATTCAATAGGATATTATAATTCTGTAAATACATACTTGTTATGTTCGCGAATCATATTTTTAATTTCGCGGGCTACCCTGACGCTTCCCCCTTAACATTTAAGCAGTTGACAGGTCCTGTTTTATAATTACAGTGGCTTCTGGTAATATTTCCATAATATATGACGAGATTTATGAGAGTGAAGCGACAACGCCCGGGCGTACCGTTTGAAACTCGTAAATAGGTACTTACCTAGATATATCGTCGCTGTGGTGAACCCATTTTTAGCACAAGATATTTTGATTACAGTACAGGATTTCATATGAATAGTAGTTACATACCAGCTTGTATTCCATGTAGTGTGTAGTTCTAAACTAGAATTTTCATGAATTTCATATGACAATGTAGCAGCGCCCACGTTTCCTCACATTTTCCTATTACAAGTTCTATTTAGCAGAGGAATACTAAGTGCTATATTCATATACTTACTTCTATCTATGTTCTCGTACCAGTATTACACAAGTGTAAGACAGAGCAGTTACAGCTGGTATTATAATAAGCCTTTAACTTATGCATGCCCCATATTCCGTGCCATCGAAAGATCCTCACCCAGTCTTCCCTCAGTATCGTCACTTAAGCGTCTTATACGTTGCTGTGAAACTTTCAGCTCTCAAGATTAGCCGTTACCAACAGACAGGCGGTTTCTGGGGAGTAGGTATAAGGGTAGCGATTAGTCGATTACTTTTTGCCACCCCTTGTACTCAGCGGAAACGTTTCTCGAAGAACTTTTATATCGAAGCGGTTTTTAAATTCTGTTCGCAGTTTCGCTCTCTCTTTGTCTGCGATATCTAAGGTTAAAATTGAACGTACAAGACCATTAATTTTCTTTAGATATTGATTGATGTTGATTAAAACTGTCGGATTAATTAATACAAGAAAATAAGATTCAAGGTATCGTTAGCAAATATTGCTCGAACAAGAAAATCACGTCTAGACGTAAGCAAGCTCGCATCTTATACCGTTTACACGTGCCAATCTATGAAGCAACATTGTATCGTAACCAGATATACTCCCGTCCCGACTGAACCTTGGTATTCAATCACACATTACATGTGTTGGAGACTTGGCGTTACTATGCAGTATAGATTGTATAGAACTACTAGCTGACCCGGCAAACGTTGTTTTGCCATATATAAATTATTTCTAGCTGCCCGGCGCTACTTCGTTCGCGTGGTGTCCTACTCCTACCCTACTCCTACCCTACTCCTACACTACTCCTACCCTACTCCTACCCTACTCCTACCCTACTCCTACCCTACTCCTACACTACTCCTACCCTACTCCTACCCTACTCCTACCCTACTCCTACCCTACTCCTACACTACTCCTACACTACTCCTACCCTACTCCTACCCTACTCCCACCCTACTCCTACACTACTCCTACCCTACTCCTACACTACTCCTACCCTACTCCTACCCTACTCCTACACTACTCCTACCCCAGGGTGGACATCCCTTATCACTTAAGGGTTTGAAAAAAAAAAAAAAAAAATAGATAGTAGCCGATTCTCAGACTTACTGAATATGCACAAAAAATTTCATCAAAATCGGTCAAGCCGTTTCGGAGGAGTATGCAGACTAACATTGTGACACGAGAATTTTATATATAAGATAGAGACATGGAAGAAACTAGTTTACTTCAGATATTACTGTAACTCAGTTCTCACTACTTACCGGCTTCCAGATAAAAATTCCGAGGCCTGGGTTAAAACGAAGAAATATAGTGGCCTATAGCCCAGCTACGTGCGTAATGTCGGTCGGTTCGAATCGAATCGTGAAGCCCCACGTAGAGGAGCGAGGGCGTGCGTTTGAGTCTCGCATCCATTTGAGCTGACATACGGACGGAGGTAACGCCCGATGTGTCAAACGTACTTTTATCAGTTTACGTTCAACTTGAAAAAATAAAATGCGGACTAAAGGACCAGAATTTAAACTAAAGCAACCTACCGCGGAACTTAACAACGTATTTACTTTCCTGCTTAACTAGAACTAGTAATTACATGTTTTTACGAAATAACGTTCATGGTTATGAACACAACGAACAGGCGTAATATTTTACCACCATTAAGTAAATCGACTCTCACTTTATCCTTATTTGCGTATAACTTATTTCGTAATTAAAACCAATCTACACAACAGTTTCGCATGAAAGGGCCGCAGTATTGATCAACCTCAGGCGAAATTGGTAGGCTCATTGTTTTCCAGCAATTATTCCTGCATAATAGGTCAAGCATCGATGTACTAACGACTTCCGGGCGGTGCCAGGTTCGAGTGCCACGATACGCAGCTAAATATAATCTGGTACTTGTGTTAGTCATACAGTTACACTGTTGATAACTAAACACCGAAATAGAACACAGGCCCAGCAAAGGGCCTTGGTATGCGGCCGTTTTTTTCGCATAATACCTCAACGTTCTTCATCGTTTCCCAGTTTTTTCGACCGCTCCTACATCATCTTTTTTTAGAATCGTGGAATCTTATGTAAATCCTCTCCAGACCCTACCGCAATTCCTTTACTTTACAAGTTACTTGTTTATTTCCAAATTTCTCCAAAACGTGGGTCAGTGTGGTCTTAGAGCCCACCTTAACCCAATTGATATAAGGTCAAGGAATTACTGCGGTTATTTGGATATACAATATTGTTTCTTTACATAAGTTTTTGCAATCTTGGAGCTCTGCTTCATCACCCTTTTTTTGTTGAGGTCGTGCGCTTACGTGAGACCCCGGTCGTGTCGCCTACATACTTGACAGTGGTTTACGTTCGACATTGACCAGGGCTCGGTGTACAATAATTCACCGAGACCGTGTAAAAAAGTCCCCGATACGCTGACATTGACACACTTCCCCGCGTGGACTTCCTGCCGGCTCCCACTCGATACAACATTTTGTTTTTGTTGTTTTACTCCTAGTCCAGTTCGCTTTCAAACCGCTTTTCGGTCTATTTTGCGGAATTTCCCTTTTATACACATTTTTTTATTTATTTTTATAACCCGGTTACTCTGCGTCGCTTTTCGGCACATACGATTGATGACTTTTAAATTTTGTTCGTTTACCGAGTGCGAGTGTTCGATTGCAGTTGGCACTTTGTAAGTGGCAAACTTTTTGCATGACTACGTTGAGCATTTATGGTCTCTGGCATTGAACTTTGACAATAATATCACAAGTTTTCCGTGAGAAACGAATGCTAATACAAGGGTAATGTGACGGATATTTAAACAGTTGATTAATATTTTGTGTCCTTTAAACAAGTTTATCATTTACCGCAATTTTGGGGTTAACAGCAAAAGGTTTCGTGCGATAAGCGGCGGCTCGCGTGTGCCCAGTATTTTATGTGGGTACCGCATGGCTATATTTGTTCAGTACTGGTGCTATAAATATTGCAACCTGATCGTCAAACCGCCCACGACAAATTGGCTCCTCCCTATTCTGTGTATCATTATTGCTAACTTTATTACAAGTACAAGCTGTTTTACTTTTAAGGAGTACTTCAAGTTTCATACACGAAACCAACCTCATTCGTATTGTCGATCGATCATTTTGCAATTTGGACTAAACCAATTTATTGAGTGCGGCCAACGATTTACCGGTCTAGTTGACAAGTAGAATAACCGCAGTACTAAGTGGTTTTTAATATTATACCGTACATAATGCCCAAAAATAGGGAAACAGGTTTCTCATCTCTTATATTGGTACAAAAAATACATCACATAATCGCTGGAATATCGGATTGAATGAAAGATGCTCGTCCCATCCCTACGCTAGCCTCTATTTATGCTTCCATCTTTATGCACAAATACCCAGAGATAAAAGACGTACCTTCTTATTGTCGATTCACAAACCATTTCTCCCTTACAATGGACGCAAAAAATCCTATCGATGGAATAAGAAAAGCTGGTTTTATTTCAATGAAATGTCGAGATTCAGCCTGGGCTTAAAGATGTTCATTGTGAATTATTGCTTAACTTCGACACAACTTCCAATGTAAAATTTCATTGCTTTACCGCGATTTCTGACATTAATTTACCTGTATTCTTCTAAGATTGTCGCAGCAGTAATTTAGTATTTTCATCTTCATTTGGGAATTAATGAAGCTGAAAATTGCTGCTATGATAAAACTTGGGTGGTAAGGAAACCGCAAGGTCATCCTAAACAAAAAATGCACGTAATCATAAGTGACATATCATCAATCCTTCCTTTGCTATCTCCACTATTATCATATACCTACATATAGTCTACCCAATTCACCATCTTAAGATCATCGGTCCATAGAGTCCCTACAGGGAGCATCCACTTCGTTTTTGTTAACTTGCCGTTTTCACTAGCACTCGTTAGCGCCAGCGGCTATCGGTCTTTCGCCAGACGACCCGCCCACTACCACTTCAAACTTGCCGGCTCTGCAAACTATATCCATCGCCTGTATATAGTATTACTTCATAAAATACACAAAAACATGTCTATCGGAAGAAGGAGTGCTTGCACGGGTAGTAAAATAGGTAGCTAAGATCCCCTAGGATACGGGAAGCAAATCCTAGTGGATTTATACGACTTAGAAAATTGCCTGCTACATTTTGGAAGGGTTTCATTCGGATACGCACGTTCTTCTATCTTTCATCTCTAACACCCATTTTGATAACGACTTTTATTTAATGTGGGCCTCGGAAGACGTAATACGGTTTTAGACAATGTCTTGGTATGTACCTAGGTACTAACTTGAAACACTCCCAAAGTTTACTAATGTGTCCTTAGATCCTCCAGTTTGCTACGTAGAAAGATGTGACGATTGTTTGACGTTATTACGGCGAGGAAATTGATGATTTGATTGAGTTGAATCATAAATCTTATGTTATGTAAAAAAAAAAAATATGAAAAATGGTCCTTAGGTACGGATTTCATTAATAATTGTGACGCTGTAGATGATGATGGCAATGACCATGATGACAGAAGGACGTTTAGAATCTTTTTCGTTACATCTATAATGAACTGAATGATGTTATGTCGATGGAAGTTCATGTATAAGGCATTTTAATTCCCGATATGATCATTTGATGAAGTAAGTAATTTACGGTAACGTTTCCGACGTTCCGTACACTTGATATCTTTTAACGTTTATTGTTTCTTCAACAAATGGCTTTGAATTTGAATTACAGATTAAATTCGACGTCGCGACGTTTGATTGGAATTTTGGAGGAAACGTGTTAGAAAATTGAAAATTGATGCTAACGGTAGGCACAAAAAGGGGCGTATTTATTTAATGCGAGACAATAAACGGGGGATGTAGGAGGGAGGCGAGCCGAGCGACGAGTTACAGGGCGGAAACGAAAGTTTTGGCGCCATGACGCCTACGCCCGCTTGCACGCCATTTCAAATTCTGTACTAGCGTATTTTCATATTAAAATCTAGAATTAAAATGCATATTAATAGGTATCGCTCACATCAGCTTAGTTAGATCAATCGTGATTAAAATGATCGATTCAGGAAGTAACAATCTAGATATATTTAAAAGTAAGGTCACTCCAGTCAATCAAGACTTTAATTCACAGCTTCATCTAAAATATGAGAAGTTTACAGTTCCGGAATCTGCAAATTCTCCGATTCAAATGAATGGAGCGAATTTCGCCGTGATATTCAATTCGTCTTCATCAAAACTGTATTTCCAATGAAATCGCGTTGCTATAGGAAACGTAGGCGGGTATTCGCTGGCTTATCGCGCCTCGCCGTCCGTGGATTCTTACTCGCCAGAAAAATGAATGAACGCGTTCAGACGATATCAGTACTTACACAGCACACGTATTTATGTCCGTAGTTATTTGAACGAACCTCGACGTCGGCGTGTATGAGAATTTACCGCTCGGTTCCCGAGCTCGAAATTCGAGGGAGACTGGAAATTATTATAGCAGTTTTTGTTTGGATTTTCATATGGATTATGGGGTGGATTATAAGTTCTCTATGTAGGATAAGTAATGGAAAAAATACAAAAAAGTTATTCAAGCCAACTTTAGTCTGACTTGAGGCTCGCGGTAGTAGTTTCCATAATACAAGATGTTTCCGGCTTATCCGGAAGGTTATAAGTTGTGACGACACAAAGCATCCTTAGTTTATCTTCTTTACCCTTGCAAGTTTCTGGCTTATTGCCAGGGTCGTGTTGAAAAGAACTGCTCGTGCGTTCACACGACTCGAAAAACCAGAAAACACGTCTGCTAACCAGTTTTTAAACAAAGCTACTTGAGGCTATTGTTCAAAGTCCCTTTACAATAGCCAGGAAAAGCTGGGATAGGAAAGACTGTAAGTACACCGTAAAGTAATGCAGAGATAATATCCATATCTTTTGAAAGCCAGAGGCAGGAAAGTAGTTATGTAAAAGTTAGTTTACAAGTTTTTTAAAAACCGAGTTTTTAGACCATTATCAAATCCCTTTTAAAGCCGCCTTATCTTTTTGACATAACTTTATAATTTCGTGCGTTATCAGGCCCATTCTTTTTCACTTCTCTCGACCGTTTCGACGGGCAGATAATAAAGAACAGTTACTTTAAATCAGTCTTCGAAATGAGGTTAGTTGTCATCTTTCTCTAATAAACAAACGATTTTTATGACATTTTATCAGTTATGGGTATTGGAACATATCATGTGACTGTTCCTAAATTACCGTAGGCCGATAAATGTTCGGTTTTCCTAATTATATTACTGTTAAGAGCGGCTTTCCCTTGAGGAAAGAGAACGTGCTTCTCCGTCCGCAAGTTCCTGTAGGGCTCGTCACCAGACATGCCCGGCACCGAAGGTTATAGTGGCAACAATGTAAACGCAGGCTACATACTTTTAAGGTAGCACCATTACCATCTTTAGCACACAATCCCCTTTATTCATAAACGTTGCTTAAAGTTAAGCAGTAATTAGCGACTGTTTAACCATACATTTTTGACGTTTAAACGTTACTTAACTTTTTTTTTTTTTTTATTCAGCCATTTCTGTCCCACTGCAGGGCAAAGGCCTCCCTTCCCTCCTTCCTTCCCTTTCCTCCTTCCCTACTTAACTTTAGTCATCGTTTATGAATAAACCCCATTATGTTCTCTATTAACAGCGAATAAAAAGTTAGTAACAGTACTACTGCTTTTGTAACATAGCGGTAGTTTCGGAGATTTCTGATCTTGTGCAACGTTTGTAAGTGTGGTTTTGGTAATGAAATATGTAAATAAGTACATTTGCATTTTTAATTTCGATGTGTTTTTCGGTTTTCCGGGCAAGGCTCACGCTTCATTATGAGAAGTTAGGGGGATATTTCAAAATGTTTCATTTTCCCGTTTATTCAATTGTAAGCTTGTGCGTGTATGACCAGGGGGCCTAAAAAGGCCACTTTGGCAGAAACATAATAGTATAACAATATGAATCATATTAAAAATCGTAAAATGGTCACAAACTGACAATTCATAATAAGATCTGTGTTCATTTCATATCACGCAATTTACCTGTTTGACAGTTTTGTATGGAAATTCGTAAAAAGGTCCACCAATGTTTACACCAAATGTGATTGATATGAAATGAATAAAATTGTAGGTGATTAAACTATTATGTGTAACCATTTAACGAAAATTAGAGGAATTGCTAATGATCTGTTGGGAATTCAGGAAATGAATAGCTTTTAGAGGTATTGCTTAAAGTGGCCTTTTTAGGCCCCCAGATGTATGAATGTAAACGAAGCAAAAGGAGTATGTAACTGAGCATTGGGTCCCGGGTTCGTTTTCCGGGTCGGGCATTTGTTATTTAGTTTTTCCATCTGGAATTACATGGGGCTTATACTTAACTGGCGAAACGTAGGACATATTATAGGTATACAGCCTAACTAAACCCTTCGAGGACACAAGGAGTGATGTTATGTAATATTATGCTCTCATTAAAAAGCTCGTTATTGTTTGAAACAATGCAAGCATTCCTATGTGAACTGTTAACTTAATAAATAATGTTAAATGGACAATGGAATATCGAAGAGAGAATTCTATAATACATATTTACGGTAAGCGTGTAGCTAGCTCCCTTTCTTCTTGTATTTCTGCACTGGAAAAGGGCGGCCATATTGAGAAAAGTATTTCCAGTAAGTATTGCGTAGTCAGCCGATAAAATGGTTTTACACGTCAATTCCCTTAGGGTTTGTTATTGAAGACCAGCTGACTAGAGATGGCTTTTGTGTTGATGTTGCTATGTCGAATTTCGCATACAATTCTGTTTTATTCGTTTAAATATGAAGTGCCCACTACGTCGCATCGCATCGCCCACACGCGCCATTACTTCGTTTTCCCTTGGCGTTCTTTCACTTTTTTTGAAGTGAAAACTTCTTTAGCGGCGTTGTGCACTTTTTTTGTGATGGGTAAAAAAATTTAAACTCGCGCTCGTGACCTGATCGAAAATTCGTAAGACGGAGCTCGCGTCAGGACACGTGACCTGATCGAAAATTCGTAAGACAGAGGGAGAGTTTTTTGTGATGGTTAAAAAATATTAAACTTGCGTCAGGACACGTGATCTGATCGAAAATCCGTAAGACGGAGCTCGCATCAGGACACGTGACCTGATCGAAAATTCATAAGACGGAGGGAGAGTAGATCGCATTCCAAAATATCAAAAATGCACAACGTTAATATTCAAGTTTTCACTTCTGCCGGCACTCCCGAAGTGCAACCCGTTTTTTTTTCTTTTTGTTTTACTTCTAAGGGATATATCGTCATGTTAAATATCCATGCCTATAACCATCCTCAAGAATTCGACTATCAAATGCAAAAAGAATTATTCAAATCCGACTGGTAGTTCCAGATATTAGCGCGTTCAAACAAACTATTATTAGTATAGATTAACCAAATCCCTTGAAACAAAAGTTAAAGCTAACATCGAAAATATTATCCTAAAACAATTCGGCATACATTTTTACTCAATTTTTAGACTCGGGAGTTTTTATAGATGAATAGTGATATGCTAAACTGTTTGGTTTTTATTTTATAAAACTTTTTATTTTTGTATTTAAGGTCTTTTTAAGAGTATAAGCTTCATTTTATTCTATAATAATTTTTTCTTACTTTTAGTTTATTTTTATTTTTTCTTATTTTTTTTCATATACATTTGTTTTAAAATATAAAGTCTACTCTTTTTTTATCCATCTTAAAACAGCGAAAGTGTGTATTTTAATTACGGGAGGACACTGGCTCCTGCTACACAGTTTTAACTAGTGCAGGAGCCAGAGAATTCCATACTCTGGTGTACAAATTGTTTTATGTCAATAAATATATAGATTTTTTTATTTATGATTTATATATTTTCACGTAAGGATTCATTTTAGAATGTGATGGAATTTTAATATGTATAATCAATCAGTCCACTTATTGTACTCGTGTTCTTATACATTGATAAAAATAATCTTTCTAAATTGAAACATAAAAGACTCGCAAGCACATTAGCACATAATGACCACAGACTAACTTTTCAGGGTGTAGCGTAAGCCCAATATAAATCTGTCTACACAGGCGCCTCCTCTCATTGTCCTACGGAATTCGTTAGACTGTGCCTCGCCGTGTTATCACAGTGTATACTTGTATGGCAGTAACCCCATTCTTTTTGTTTGCTCCACGTGCTTCGTGGCTCTGAATATAAAGCCCTGCTTTTGCTATGTTTGAAGAAGTGTTTCGGGTGCTTCACGGTGCGTACACAATATACCTGTATTAAGCATGTAGATACAGGTAATTTGGTGGCTTGTACACACGGCGACATATCAAGCTATATGTTACCAGTTTTAGCTGACCTCGCATTGTATAGGCTTTTCGTACAATGAGAAGTCAGCGTATACTGGAAATGTCACTGCTGGATAAGTCCTCGTGCGTACACCTGTAGTAAAATATTATGGAAGGTTCTGAGATGTATGTGTACAAGACAAACGTGACACTCTTGTAGATGCATCAATTTACATACAGCTGTAAATATTTGAGTGACTCGCGTTTGCTTTTTACATAGATAGATGTAAACAATCTCAGCACCATTTATGGCTGAAATAATGTTGCTTTTGGTAGAAACTCTTTGTGTTTGAAAGTACTTAGCTTATTGCTCTAACTCGAAACGTCTATGTATAATACTGCATGCATTCTGAAGGGTACCTAATTCTCTTAGCATAAAAAGCGCAATCAATCTGCCTAACCTTGGGGTCGGCTTTCAGTCTAACCGGATCTCCCAACCTCTCCAACCTAGAAACTGTGTAATACGATTCCCCCTAGTAAGACTGGTTGTCAGACTTTTGGGCGTCTGACTACCCATAACGACTCTCAAAGATTACGAATGACAGCCGGGACCAACGGCTTAACGTGCTTTCCGAGTAACGGAGGCGGTCTCGATTTTTGTTATGGTCACCCATCCACGAACTAACCGCGGCAAGCATAGCTAACCTTTCGATCGACCCATTCGGCTGTTATCATTTAGCCACGAACTGCTCTCATATAAATAAAAAACGGTTTAGTCCATGTTCAACCACCACAGTATACAGAATCGCAGCTCAGTAATCCTAATTTGGCTAACACAAAGGCGGGAGCGCACACGCCACATGCAATATTTATCGATAAGACGGCCGCCCGTTCCGTAATTACCGCTTTTACAATACAAACATAGGAACCGCCCACACCCCCCAGATGTCGCCACCTGAACATTAGAATACTAGAAATTCACCATTTAAGGCACCTGCAGGCAGGAGCGACGCGGCTCTAGTAGAACAATTTCTATGAAAACTTTATGGAAATTGTTCTACCAGAATCGCGTCGCGTCGCACCACCGTCGCGTCGCGCCTGTCTGCAGTAGCCTTTCGATGCTTTTTCAAAAGGAATACGAGCAGTGTGTTGCTCGTTAGGGAAATATTCATGTTAACTAGCCATTCCGAAGCTTTTTTTTTGTACTAGGAATGGTGGAGTGTAAGTTTTATATGTATGGTTCGAACTTAGGGTGTGATCACATTTGGGTTTTATCGCTTCCGGTAATTTTAGATTATTAGTTTACGACTTTTCTTAAAAACTTTAATTTTATCTACCTTTTAATTTTAATCAGGTTTAAGATTGACTAATTAGCAGCTTTGGGCTTTTAAAAAAATAGTTACTTACTTAATTTTTTTCGTCAATTACATTTGTAAACCATTTGTATTCTTGATTGTAATAATTATAGCCAACAATTATTTTTTTTCATTTATGGAATTGGATTACTTACTAAATAGGTAAGTAATAGAAATTACAATTAAAAAAAAATGTATGAATCGCAGTTATAAATGTGTTTCGACCTTACGCAATTGTTAAACATGTTTAAAATGCTACACGTGCTTATGATGATAAAAGGCTAAGTACACATGTTTATGACGTAAAGATTTCAATTATAATTATACCTCATTATGGTATGATTTAATTATTTCTGAAAGATCAACGAGAAATATAATGTGAATATGAATTTCAAAATAAGACTTTAATGTTGCATACATTTAAATAACTGAAAAAATACGAATAAAATTAGTGCGCTGAGGAATTAATTTTATTCTTACAGTAAAATTTAACAATACGTCTAAACAGCCTTCGTAATATTAAAACGTAATACATAATATAATTAATAATATCATAAGCGCACATAAGCGGAGTTCTAAAGCATTATAAGTTCTACAGTCTCACTGGTTTTATGAATGCTTGGCATAATAATATACATGACATAACAAACCATCACGCCTGCGTTCCGCGAACGGGTAGGCAGAGTTGTACCCACATTTCGTCGGTTATGTTTAAGTCCCAAGTAATAGGGAGCGAGCCTACTGCCGTCAAATGGGCCCGGTTCCAGACTCCGAGCAGGAGAAATTCCAGATGAAAAAACCCAACAACACTTTTCTCGACCTGGAAATCGAACCCAGGACCTCATGCTTAGCAGTAGCGCTTGCGACCACTACACCAACGAGGAAGTCATAATAATATCTATAATAGGTTTAAAAGTTGATTTCATCGCATTGCTGCTGTTGGCGAGCAGCCAATACGTTGCTTATTAGTTTCAGTTTCAGGCCTATACACCCTTTCCTCTTGGATTTCAGAATGGTAAAACTCTAGTTTTTAGCCCAATTCAATTTTAATTTTAATTTATTTACCACTGCGACTTCTTCCGCTTAAAATTTCTTGTTTTAACATATATAATATCCTTTCACACTTGGCAATACTGTAGCTTGCCATTAGTCAAAGAATTTTTGGAATCAGATCAGTAGTTGCGAAGATTACCCCCCTACATACAAACTATCATACCCCTTTCTTTATAATATTAGTATGGATAAATAATCGAAAGTATATTGTGTTATCCGTCTTACCAAAAACTGATTACCTATTATTTAGTTCCTCTAGAGACTTCTGAGATATTCTAACCAAAAACTGATGACCTATTCTGTAGTTCTGACTTCTGAGATGTGTCACAGAATTCCTAGTTTTAGCCTGAATTTTCTGAATACTTAGAAACAATAACAACAGAGCTACAAACAGTAGTAGAGATATTTGCATACCAAATAGAAGAAACAATATGTATTTTATAATAACATCTCATCTGCCAATCAATTCTGGGAAAATCTCACGGTGAATATTTTGGTGAAGGACGTGAGTTGTGAGTGCTGTCTTAAACCTGACGCTAGGGGTTGACCTCTCTTCAAGCTCACTTTACCTAAGTTTTCACGGTGAGATTTTTACAGTAGAACGGCTGTATATAAAATTTTCTACTCTATTCTATTCCGAACTCCTGAATAGTCCTTAACACACAGTTCAGACTATTAGTCTCACGTTATTGGATTATAGTCGGTTAACTGTCCGTGTTTGCTAATTAACCGAAAGCACAGGGCCCGTGCACAATTATATAGAGCTTGTTTGCTTCGCCCTTAATCTAGTTACACACACGATCGAATGTTATACCGCATAGTAGGAAATACAGCAGGCCCATTTCAATATCGGATGATAACTTTCTTAAGGGTTGGTACTAGTTCCATAGCTGAATGTTTAAACAATTACGTCGTTGTCTTAATTAACCGAGATGTTACTGAAACTATTTTTTGCAGGAAATCCAGGAAAGGGTGGCCTTTTAAAAGGACCGTCGTAATATAGGTGTAGTAGGCATGTCGTAAATGGCTCATAAAAGGCCCGTCGCAGTATCTTGGTTAAGGCAAACGAAGTCGTTGGTTTAGTGGTCGCAAGCGCTACTGTTGATCACGAGGTCCGAGGTTCGATTCCCAGGACAGGATTTACTGTCAGGAATTTCTCAGGAGCAGCCCAGATTCTGTATTTGTACCCGGTTGGCCGCAATGTTCGCCCCCCTATTACGTGGGACTTAAACATACTTAACCGACGAAATGTGGGTGTACTAAAAGTACCTACACCTCTACCTAGCACTTCGGGGAAAACAGGCACGATGTTATGTAAGATTAACGCAACAACGCATTTATTTGGGGACATTGTTTTATTTTTCTAATCAGTTTTATTTACAGTAACTAGGGGGGTAAACTACAAGAAACACTGCACCCACAGATTACAAACGCATCATATTTATGACCTGTTAGATCCGCCCGCGTTTATCTCTAAGGGGATCCAGTAGGAACACATGATTTTTTCTCATCACTTCGATAACAAAATTAATGGTCCTTCGGTCCGAATCTCGTTCATGGGTTTTGCGCTGCATGAGGATATGATGGGGCTTTGCGACTAGTCCAGCTAGCGACAACACGTAACTACATTACTTAGTTCCTACATCCAATTTACAAGGGATGAAAGAAGCGATCCGCTTGTTACTTTTTAATTTCTTCTTTTACTGCTAAGTGTACGAAGGAAGGAAGTTTTTGCCGTTAACTTTCAGCTACAGTAAAAAGTTTCGTAGTTGATTCTATCAAGGTTGTTGAGATAGCTAATTGTTTTCTGTTTGTTAGGTGTGATCTCTAAGGTACAACATTTGATTACCATTATATAATGTACAAGTACGCTTATTAATTTTGCCGTGCTTTCTTATGATTTAGATACATGAGATCAAGATGGAGACAAAGATTTTGAGTTAACGCTGTGTACGTATTGCCTTTAAATAAATTATAAAAGAACGATTGAGAAATGATTTGATAAGGCAACGGTTCGGTTTAAAAGAAGATGTAATGGCAAAAAATTAAAAGAGTATGATTAGATGGTTTGGAGGATGAGTGATAGTCGACTAACAAAAGGTATTTACAAAGCAGATGTGAGTGGAAACGCCTTGAGGGAACGCCCTTAATGGTGTTGTTCTTCAGAAAGGTCAGGTGCGTCTTACCTACTCGCAATCAGCGTACGTGTATGACAAGATGTATGAACGTAAGCGAGGCAAAAGGAGTATGGAAGGATCCCTACCCCCAAGGGAAGAAGGCGTGTGGTTATGTATGTATATGTATAAAAGAAGTCTTGGGTTGGCAGGTGCATATGTTAGTGTATTGTTACTATCTGAATGATTAACTTCATCATCATTGTCTTGCTCCCTATCCTAATTTGGAGACAAAACACACAAGTATTTTGAGATTTTTTATAAGAAACTCGAGGAATCGCCTGCTAACGTCACGATATTGCGTGATTTGCGTGCTAGGCCACCTAATACAGATATCGTGAACATTTATTCGAGTATTTGTTCGATAACAGAGGGGAAATTCACGGTCTTATGAGGGGTAGTGAGTAATGTGATGCCGGAATGACTGGGCGACCGCCGCGTAATTGTCTAACTTCAGTTCTGTTCGGAATCCGTTGCGACGATATGTTACTAATGTCACAGAAGTGGATTCCAGTTGTTAGATTTAATATGACTCTTGCCACGGTCATTAGGTATAACTTGTTGTTTATGATAACCTAACTTGGAAAATAATGTCAATAGTCTAACAACTGGAGGAATTTTAATTAATTAGAGCGAAATAATGGGGGTTATGAAATCATAATAATAAATCATGTTTATTTCGTCAACACAAATTACATTCTTAAACTAGTTATAAAGTTGGCTGGTATTTTATAAAAATGTTGTCTTTATTTCGTAGGGGCAATTCTCGTTATTTTAAAAACGTTCACAGTCTGATCTTAGTCTCAAATGTCTCAATCTGTCAAAAATACCTGTAATTTCCCTACATTTTTGACAAGTTCTTGCTGTGATTGTCGCTGAGATGAGATTGCGACTAGACTTTGAACTTTTTAATTACGGGAATTGGCCTTCTGGAGACTAAAGTAGGCCTAGTTTTCCTAGGCCTGTATTTCAACTCCAGGCCCCCCATTATATCACATAGCCACCAGACAATAGACTATGATTGATGTGACTGATGTTATAATAACAGTTTGAAATGATCAATACGAGTATAGTTGCTCGCCCATCTTCTCTTTATAAAGGCTCCCAGCATGCAGACGCGACGCGACTCTCCTGGAACAATTTCTATGAAAACTTCATGGAAATAGTTCTACTGGAGTCGCGTCGCGCCTGTCTGCGGGAAGCCTTCAGTATAACTGAAACGATGCGTAGGCATTCCATACAAAATCGTTGTTTTCTATGGACAAAAGCTGAACAGAGCTGAATAAGTGTGGTTAGTCCCTTAGGCGTCTCTTCACAACACCCATTAAAAGAAAATGGCTTGTTCTATTCGTTTGACACCACACGACGCGAATATCGCTCTATAATTAACTCTTGATAACTCTATTGACGTCTCTCTTTATTGCCAAGAACATGACAGAAACATGCAAGACTTTCAACCGTTATAAATGTCAAGTTTTTATTAACACCTTACATAATAAAGACGCTCATATAATCGTTAATGAAGAATATTCTTTACGTTCGTTGGCAGAATTAACGTCCCGCCATTCCGTATCTGGCGTAGCAATTAATAAGCTTTTATAGATCTGCTTTTAGTCGGGCAGAGCAAACGGTAGTAGTGAGAACTTTTTAAATAGGAACTTGCTCAATTACTGTCAAAGTTGGCTGAGCGAAAGCAGTAACTGTTGTGAACTAGTACCTGTAAACGAAGCATTAGGGGTGTGGGTACTCGAACCTTTATTGCTAAGGGCGAATTTCACCTAACTTTTATACCAAGAATAAGTCTTATCCTGAGAATAAATTTAAAATTTTCGACAGTTTTTCCATTCTAGAACTGTCAGACGTAAATTTTTTTTCACGGATAAGATGTCTGACTATATTAAAATCAGCCCTAAGGCGTGTATTTAATCGAACCTCAAATAACTCCCATTTTGCTTTCCTAAAAATAATGGGCCCGCGCCCACTCGACCCGCTTAGACTCGACACATATTCTTCGGGTCGAGTCGATACCTGGATATTTCTGTTTTGATAGGCGCAAAAACGTCGATTTATATAGTCAGACAGAAAACTGTCAATTTACGCTTGCACCCCAGAGAGTGTAAAATTATGATATATAATTGCGCATAAAGTTTTTAGAGGTTTATTCTTTTTAAAAAAGTGCCCATCATTAGAAGGTAATTTCGTTTTTAGTGTCTCTGGCGCGACAGCTATTTGAATTTTGTTGTCCCAAAACTTCTGGAGGCTACCTCGACGGAACGGCAGCAGTGTATAGATGTGGAGCTATGCCACAAACTATACTCTACCTTCTACCCTGCCCTTTGTGGTCAAAAACATGCAGCCCAAATTGACCTTTGCGCTGCCACTGATAACGCCCTAATAGTAGAAGCATGGAAATGTAAAAAGCACTTCTTATATCTATGAGTCAAAGGGTTATTTTTAAACGACCATTCTCTAAGCAACACTGTGTCTTGGTACTTAATTCTGTGTTGCGTGAAAAGAATTTTTAATGAGCTATGCTAAGTACGCTCTGAATTATTTAATTATGGACTTGGTACTTAACTGAAAAGGTTAATAGAAGTACCTAGAAGTGACGTTTTCATCCATGGTGGCTTTCTTCCTCACCCTTAAGGAAGAAGCGCCAGGGTAGCCCGCGAAATTCTCTTTCTCTTATTGTGATAAGTAGATCTTCTTATTCTTCGTGTCGCTAGCACGACTGAATTTTATATCTTGTTGGCCCAAAACTTTGCCAATTCTACGGCGTCGTCACTGGCAGCGTAGAGGTCACTTTGACTATGTGTTTTGGGACACAGAGGGCAGGATAGGAGGTGGAGTGGATGTGACGCATATTTTCCCGCATATTTTATTTTGCGTCATATCTTACCGCAAATAAACGTTGTTTCTTTTTTCTTAGTCTTAATATTTACCACTGCCACATAACAAACTCCCCAATAGTTTATTTTCATAGTAAAAACGTCTAGACTTCCGAAAAAGCTGAAAGCAAAACGTATCTTGTAGCTAACAACGCCAGAATGAATTGCGCACGTTGCTAAAGTTACCGAATACCCATTTACTTGCCTCCTCTTTGTGCAAACCATCATTTCACCATTACGTTTTTCTCGTTTTTTTTCCAAATACTTGAATTCTACGGAGGTTGAACAGGCATGAATTATTTTTTTTTGTGACTGTGATGCGCGTGGCCCCTGGGACTGCTTGTCAAGTACGAATAATTACTTGTCACTGTTCGAAATGATCGTTGAAATCCGTAAAAAGAAACAACACTTTGAGGACGTGCGCTGGGCATATTTTATATGTTTAATTACTCTTTGTCCGGCTGTAAACCATAAAATTACGATTTGGACGCATATTTTTGTACGTTTTTATTGCTTGTATACGATGGACATGAAGCTGTAAATGTGAGAGATAATATTGGTCAACATCCAACATAGCATATGCCTATACTGTCCCCACTGCTGGGACACAGATCTCCTCTTTTCGAGAGGGAGTGGGCTGGAATTTACCACGCGGGCTAGTGCGGGTTTGTAGATGTACGTGATGTGATCTGATTTTTGGTACTACGACATCCACACGATGTTTTCCTTCACCGTTTTGAGAGCAGTGGTAATGAAATAATGTATACTAAGTAAAGCGCCTGCCTGGGTTTGAACCCACGACCTCGTAAGTCGTTATCACTGGCCCACCACTGCTCTCCTCACCAACATAACCTACATAAATATGACGTCAATGCAACAAGAGGTTGTATACGAATACAATTTCTATAGGGCAACTAGTGCTTGACAGTCGCTAAAATAGTATCGGCGGATATTATTCAATAGCTCCAATCGGTCGACACAGTCGCCAGGCAATAAATAGCTCTACAAATTGCCTTCAAAAGAACTTCTTTACTCGTCCCCCCAGCATGAATCCTCGCTCCGCTGATTTCGCATGTCAAAGTTCCTATATAAATGTTGTTGAACTTGCAGAACTGTTACAGCATAAATAAAAAGTGAGTAAGTTACTCGCGGCCACTGTTTCAATGAGGATACTTCCTGCCTTTGTTTACAATGCTTGTTCAGCTTGCCGAATTGAACGTCATGCGACATAAATAATACGCCTTGTATGTGCATATATATCAAAATTATATTGTTTATTGAACAGTTTTTCGTGACACAAAAAAGCTCACTCGTAATTCTCTTCCAATAAGTAATTATTTTTCACTTTAACGACACTGAACAGCGGTTTGTGGAGTATCTTTCGCGAAATGAAATGCTTAAATGAAGGTTCATTATTTTATTCAGTGTAAAACATGAATTGTTTTTACTCAAAAGGATGGTCGAATATGTTTTTTATTTGTCCGCTGCATATAAATGGCCAACTACAGGTTATTAACGCGGCACTGTGGTCATCCATTAAATACTTCTCGAATTCACACAGTACTTTATCTTGTCAGGTACACTCGACCTTAGCGAATAACAAGGCTACAATAGAATTCCGGAAATCGACCGTATAGAGCGCGGACGCGGACAAAAGGAATCAAATTAAACCGTGGTCCTACTAAAAGATTGCTTGTATTCCGTATTCTCGTCTATTTTGTGTATTTCAGCGGGCGATAAATCAGTGACATCCGTAATTTGAAATCTTCCAAATGTTTCCCGGGGCTAGCTCGCCAGGGTTCGGTCGTTGCTCTCAGGGCCGGTCGGCATCCCTATTTCCCTCGCGACGGATATTATCGGGACTCGCGTTCCGAACGATAATAATCTCTAGGGCAGACCTAACGGTGCCCTGTAATGCGAGGGTACGTTTCTCAGCCTCCACAATACATTGCATTTTCAAAGCGCCGTTTTTGTCGAAACAAGTTTTGGTGTAATTATACTTTATACGGATTCAGAGCTCCAAAGCTCTTCGAACGGTTGAAATTTCTCTACTGTTAAATATATCGAAAACACTGCGGTTGTTTGGATTAAAATAGAAAAGTTTCATTCGAACGTAGCAAATAATCTAACCACCGCTAGTCGGCGAGGTATTAAATAAAGAATGAGTAATATAAATACAGCACAGCACTTAATTTAATATCTTTACAGTCACGCGGTTGACAGTTGCCCCTTCTAGGGACAAGCATTTTGTTATGCTAATTCTGAACTTTGGATTCCGATGCCTATGTCAATACGTGTCACGAACCACTGGGTAAACTCATATTGTAAGTAACCCGTATTGTTATGATAATCGAGTATTGTTGAAAACCGGACCGTCTATAATAAGAAGATAATGCAATTTCGGAATGTTAATGTTTGTGAACGTGTCTTTGTGTTTTGTAAATTAATCAACATGTTGTAAGTATTAATGGAACAATCTGTCATTCTCGCGTTCTCTCGGTAGTCGCCCCCTTTCTAGCCATATCATCTTTCACACAGTCCTTGCACCGATTCCTTCCCCTACTCTTATAGCTATCTACATTCACACTGAAAGCTGGCGCCACATGTCTTTTTCTTCCATACTTAGTCGTCATCTCGGTAGTCACCCCCTTTCTAACCTTATCATCTTTCACACAGTCCATGCATCGATTCTTTAGTCTTCTACTCTTATAGCCATCCACATTCATATTCAAAGCTATCGGCAGCGCTTCTATTCAATCTATACTGTCTGGGTTTAATCAAATCAATGAAAATGTTGATGCTTTTTTTAGCAATTAATTTTTTTGAAATCAAAATGAAATTATTACGTTACCTAAATAAATAAAACAACACTTTATTATTTGGTGTGTATGTTCTCCTTGCATTCCCATAGAGCCAGATGTCGCAATAAAAAATAAAAATGTATAATTTACCTTACTTACAAATATTTACAAGTGCCTGCAGGTTTAAGTAAGTTGTAACCACTGTAGCATAAGCATAATCAGCCACTGTCATAATTTCCCCACTGCCGGGACGCAGGCCTCCTCTTGGTGAAAGAGAGTGGGCAGTAATCCACCACGCGGGCCCACTGCGGGTTGATAGATGTCACATGTCTTCGATTTTTTTGGTTCTAGGACATGCTCACTGTAAAATCTGCATAATTATTATGATAAAATAGAAGAATTTCCAGGCTAAAACGTCAAAGCTAAAAAACTTAAAATGCTTGAACTGAACCATAGTGTCATAAGCCTGTGGCGAGAATAAGAATTGCTCATTATTATCATTGGTTGACCATGATATTTATGTCATCCTTGTCCTTAATTTCATTGAAATTATGTTTATATTTAAATTATCTTAATAACCTGAATGGAACATACATAACAATGCACTTTATCGTTTAATCATCGTTGAAAGAAAACGAATAAGGGTAAAACGAGAAAAAGGTTGTTTGTCCTTCGAGTCTTGTAAGGTTTAGGACTCAAAATACTAATTTCAACTTTCTTTTTAACTGTCCAATTTACATCAAATGTTCCAAATATTGATAATAACCAGAATACTACAATGTTCTTTCTTTTGTTTTAGGGCGGTGACAGACCCTCGCGATGGCCGGCGGGTGGCGCTCAAGAAACTGCCAAATGTGTTCCAGTCGCTCGTCTCCTCCAAACGCGTCTTCCGAGAGCTCAAGATGCTCTGCTTCTTCAAACACGAAAACGTTAGTAACTTTACTACTTACATTTGAAACCTCGAACCAGAGGGGGGGGGGGGAGGGAATTCCGTAACACACTATTAGTAGCAATATGTTTCATTTTGACAGCTTCGCAACATTCATTGCGTTATTTACATTGTTGAGCGGACACATTTTTCGAACATATGAAGCAATGGATTAGCAATATCCTTCAAAACGATTCAGATTTAAATGAATAGTGTGTTACGCAAATAGGGTGCTGGGACTGACGTATGTAACCATTTACGATGTACATCTCGAAGAGTTAAAAGATGTCTTATGACCGTTTTCACTAAACCCAAGCAGAGCCCTAAATCACTATAACCACTTAATGATTCCTTACTTCGAACCCACATCAATTCCTTAGCACGACATCTGCTAATAACTTATTCTCTATGACACAGTGAACGAAACCGCGTGATATGAACCCGAAGTTGGCATACACTTGACGCGGCTTATACTGTCAAAATACCACCCTTGACAACCGTACGTGGTTTGCATATTGCAAGATTACGCGGGGAATAATAATTAAATACCATACAGAATTGGGGCCAAAATAAACATTTGAAAAGTTTAAATGAAGTCTATAGATTATGTAGTGTCTCAGCTAACCGTTTATTAATGAGGGATCTCTGTGAAATGAGTGCACACGGTCAGCATTGATGTAATTAGAAAAACTAAAGCACAACGCATTCTATCGTGATCCGTTATCCGTCAGTGCGTCATCCTCCTGTGACGCTGTCAAAACTATTTTCTTTTATGATGTTTTTTTTTTTACTTAGCCTGCAAAGGCCTCCCCGGATCCTTCCAGGCATCCTTTTCTAGAGCCACCTTGATCCAACCCTGGCGGTACGCGTCTAGTCGTCTCGCCACCTCTTCCTGGGCCGGCCTTAGCGGCGCCGTCCATCCTCAGGCATCAGGGTTTATGACGATTGCAGTACCTTAATAATTGTCAACTAAATCATCATCATTTAGTATTCAATAATGTGCCAAAACAGGATAAAACCAATGATTTATTACTATCACTGTTCGTAAATTAAATATTGGCTCAACAAACTATTTAATCAACGTTATAACTCTCAGTATTCACGTAAACGTTGAAACTTACTTAGCGTTCAAGTATTTTACCAATTTCACGAACACTAGAAGTTTTGTCTTCAGATATTTAAACTGGGCATAGTTGAAGCCAAGTTTCACCGTATTATGATACCGCTCCGATGTATAGAAAGTTGCTTACTAAGAATGTATAGCTAAATCTAGACAGGCATGTGTGGCTGGTTAGATTCAGATATTAGATTACTTGGAGGCTGGTGCCAGTGTCGCAAATACCCGCAGTCCCACATACTTCCTCTATAAATAAAATCACACATCCCGATAGCAAAAACATACGCAAAACCTTTCGGATGGAATCCCAAAAGTTGAATTTCAACATTTAGCCAGGATTCCGCGAAATACTCTCCGTCCTTAATGAACAATTGTCAGATTGCTCTATTTCTTTGACTTTTAAACCTTCACCGTCCTTTTTTATTTCATTAAACTTGTTTGTTTAAAAAACAGCCTTCTGTCCGACTTGTTGTTCCCACGAAGAATTATTAACAACGTCGGAATTGGAACACCTTATAGACGCGTTTGTTTTTTACTTTTCTCATTAGAGGGACCTTCCGCACTCGGGCCTTACATTATGTATGTTAATTGAAGCTTTTAACATTCACACCTGCACTTTATAATTACTCCCTTGGTGATTATACCAAGAACATTTTCAATTTATCAGTAATAACACGATTCGAAACCTATAAATTTATCTGACTCAGACCTCTTTATTATGATAATAGGGTATGTATTGGGCATTATCACGAAATAATTATAATGCGGTGTTGCGCTCTCTTCATAATTTATTCATTTTCACTGTGTTTTATCGATCAACGTGTATTGTTTGCGGTTGGTGAGCGTTTGTCTCCACATAAACATGTATTTGCATTGAAACGAGTTATCCCACAGTGTTGATTGTGCGACCACTAATAACGTGTCATCGAGGGGCTGATGAGGGCTTAATGTCCGTCGCGGACTGGACGCCCAACTAATGTGTTCTTTTATCTTTGCAGGTCTTATCGGCGTTAGACATCCTACAGCCGCCAAGCCTCGACTTCTTCCAGGAAATGTATCCTTTTTACTGTATAGATAGTGTAGCATTACTAAATAAATGTTGCCGTAAACGATCGTATGACGGGCTCGTTTTAACGGTGAACGTAGGCGCATTGACCTCACACGTGAGTCCTCCAAGATTGCATTTCTGCTTAGAATCCTCGGAACTGCTAAAGCGCCCAACAAACGGTCCAGTGTTTTATATTTTATCTTCGCTGTAGCGTTATTGAGTTTCACCCGTTGAATTGTCAGCGCTTCAGCGGCTTGATACTTTATCTTTGTTGGATTTCTATCTGCAACCAAGATTTATAGCGGCGAATTGAAAGTTTTGAATTCGTATTATTTATTGTGAATTTTCGTGTGCCGTACCTACTTACGGTAATTTGTCACGTCTGACATGATTTGACATTTGTATTTGCGTGTAGATAACGACGTGCCAAGGGCGTGAAACATGTTTACGGGTGTTGGATCTCATTTACTTTCGAACGCCATTTTTTTTCTTGTATTGACATTTAAATGTACTGTTATTTAAGTCTACTTTTAAACTCATTCTCACTGAATGACTAAGAACCCTGTCCTCCCAACCTTTTAGTTTCGAAACTAATTTCGCCGAAACACAACTAATTATAATACATTTCTTACGGCTGGGGAGTACTTCAATTTCACGCTGTCAAAACGAATGACAGGAGTGGTTGATCTTCTAAGTGTCAGACGTCAATTTTCAGCGGGTCTCGCGTTACTACCAATTTCGTCATAGGTCGATACAGCCGCAATTTATCTTTCTCAACTGCCGTATAAATATCCAACCGAGTATCTGTCGGTTTTATGTTTCAAATTTTATATCGCGCACTCTATTGTGATTTTTTATGGTTCAGTGGTTCACCTTTACGGCTTAGTATTTTTCTCCATTAAATGAAACGCTGCAGTAACTAATTTAAAAAATACGTATATAAAAAAATCGGCTCTGCTTCCCCGACTTCCTATTTAAGGATGAATAAATAACGCCTAATTTAGGTGTCGATCGGTCTAAACTATCCGGTTTAACATGACCAAATTACCAGACATAATTCAAACATAAAATCTAGCCATAGGCCTAAAGCGAGATTCTAGTAGGCTACCCGCCTGTGACAGCTTCCAACATGAATATTTAAACGTCATTATTTTCACCAATTTCGAAATAACCATAAACCTACGAGAGAAAATAAACTCACACAGCAGCTTCACGGTTTACGATGGCGTATATTATTGAATAATGACCTGCAATTAATTTAATAGATGTTTCAATTGATTTTAATAGGCAATATTTGAATGGCAGATGTGTACTATTGAATCAAGTGAGACTGACAAATGTGTTCGGAAAGTGCAATTAGCGCCATAATGGCGTTTATTATTTTTCGGGTCCGTGTGCGCGTCAGCTGGCGGGAACACAATATCTCGTCGGTGCTACCCTATACCGATTTATTCCCCTTCAAGTTTTATTGAAATTCGAATGGCTCTCGTTCGCCGGCCGCGCTCCCTGCCTGCCTCGTTCCAACCCAATAGCAAAAGGAAAATACTCGGTACGAGTTGTAATACAAGAAACTTGCCTTTGATAGAATCGTAAAGTTTAATTGAATGCCAATGTACCTACGTGCTTGATGAACCATGTGAAAATGTGTGACGTCGACTAGACTGGTTTTGATCGACGTTGTTAAGAAAAGAAAAAAAAATCTTTTGTTTGCTTTATCCGTAACTCACTGTGACTCAAATCTACTGCCATCTCAGAAACAATTGAAATATTTTCTCTTGTTGTTCATATTCAATAATAAACAATAGAAAATCGATTAAAAAAAATTGTCCTTTAATTTTGGTCTTTCAGTCCGAAAAAGTATTCCATGCTATATTAAATAAGCGTTGGGTAACTAAATGAATTTTAAAAGGTAAACGAGAATGCGATGATGGAATTTAGCATAAAAAATTCGGACCCGGTAAGACGAGCAGGTAAAGAAATAAGTCTGCAGTTTTTAAAGAAAGACCGACAGATTGAAGATTTGACAATAGGAATTGTATGTTTACTGAATACATAATAGGTATATTTATTCGAAGAAATAGGTAGTCGTTGACATCATGTTGCCTACTTAAAAATTTTAACCTGAATGCCTTTAACACCGAATATTAAATACATGAAAACATACGTCATCATTCGGGGAAAATAAAACGATTGATCGAAATTTCTGATCGTCTTATTTGCCGAAATGTAGTCTAATCAATCTAATAAAATTATAGGTTATTCTGCACAAAAAACCACTAATTACATAATAAGTTATAGTCTTTAATATCGAATATTAAAATCACCTGTGACAAACAATAAATTAATTTGAATTAAAAACATGAAAACAACTTCATCATTCTGCGATAATAAAACTATTGATCGAAAAGTCTGATCGTTTCTTATAAATCTCATTTGTGGAAATGTAGTCAAATAAATATAGTAAAATTAATATACGATAGCTTTTACTGTACACTACTACTCCTACTCTGTACACTAACCGGTGGATCTAGTTGTCCAAAAATGATTCATTTTGAATTTTTGATATCGAATATTGAAAACATGAAAACATAATTATGTCATCATTCTGGGAAAATAAAACGATTAATCGAAATGTCTGATCGTTCCTTATCTAATTTGCCGAAATGTAGTCAAATAAATCTAGTAAAATTATAGGCCTTGACAAAAAACTATTATTTATATGTATATAATTTTTTTTATTAA
The DNA here is from genome assembly GCA_949629185.1 of Apamea crenata. Taxonomy (NCBI): domain Eukaryota; kingdom Metazoa; phylum Arthropoda; class Insecta; order Lepidoptera; family Noctuidae; genus Apamea; species Apamea crenata. The sequence goes on from OX451357.1 coordinate 16,220,605, forward strand.
TAAGCTATAAATACACGGTGTCAGTCGATAACGGTTTCGGGGAAAATCTTGTTTAAAAAAACCACTGACTAATCTTCGTGACATCAGCACATGGATATTAATTTTTCCCGGAGTTACCTTGATTGATTTACCTATTATTGGCAATGATTTCGTTTATAACATTTTGAATAGATAAACATTATACTATTTGGTATTATCGTCCGATAACAAATAGCTTCGAAGTAATTTTTATAACTCTTCGTTTTATCGATGATTCGAAATGATATGAGTTTCGATCAGAATCTAGCCATGTCGACAGTGTTAGCATTGCTCTCACAAACATCTGTCATAGTGCAGGTATATCACAGTGAGCGCTGCAAGAGGAGAGGCATGCATGGTTTGAGGTGTAGCTTCACAATCTCTTAGTAGCTCATTCGACCCCCATCATAGCCAAATGTCTGCTAAAGTAGAATTTCAACTATCGAAAATAACTTCAGTTCTAGCAAACAGTTTGATTTCCTCCCCGAATTTAGAACCAATAGTGGCGAAGTGCCGAAATCGTAGAGTAGTAATAAACGAGTATCCGCCGGAGTACCCGATGAGATGTTTATATTCGCGGCGTGATATTCGGGGGCTTTCACATCACCGAAATAGAACTAAGTGCTTCCGTGGAGTTATGTGCTGCGTCTCTTTGTGTCTGGTTCAGCGAGGATGCATCATCCACCGGCATGACAAATGCAGAAGGTTTTATTACTTACTTTGAGTTTGGGATTACTCCTAAGGATTGAGAAACTAGGACGTGGGACGCTCGCAGTCGCCAAAGGGTCAGACAAAGGTGTATTGTCGTACGTTTCATGAAATAGCGGGTGTATCTTATGTTCTGAAGCTTTTATTAGACCAGATAATGGGGATAGGAAATGAGGTCTGTACTGTTTATTATGATGGCGTTAGTTTATTGGTAATGCATGTCCACATATCAGTTATGTATGAAATCCGCATTCCTTGATAATAATATCTAGATCGTCCGAGATGACTAAGAAGCAATATAAAGCGTGCAACGGCAAAATAATGACTATAATCGCCAGCCCACATGGTTTTTAATGTAAGGCTTAGCGTACCCAATTGCTGAGTCAACCCCTCGCATGCGGTCTTCTCAGAAGCCTTACATTAAGCTACCTGTAATGACCTCATCTACACACGCACATCAAAGATATTAAGTGTCGACGGAGATGGTTAAAACGTTCACATCACAATGAAACATGACAGCTGGAATGACGGCTCCAAGTAATGAATTCCGACGTCGTTTCGTACAAACTCAACAGCCCGAAAACAAAGAATGGAAAAAAGGAAAATTGGCACCGGAGAGACGGAGATTCGAACTAAAGTATTTCTTGCTCCGCGCGGATGTTCCCTATTGTAACAGTTTTTATTGAGCATATATTCTAGTCTGAACTTCCTCGGTTTAGAATTGACGCATTTTCCCTATCCTTAATCATTTCAACGTCAAAGTTTCTTGATGCGTTCCGTTAGATTTATAGCGTCTCATAAGGAAGCTTCTTCTATAAATTCTTTTTATGGCTAATAGAATGCAAACACACCATTCTTGGCGCTCGTCAGTGTCGGACACGTCAGAATTCGTAACAACACATAATTTCACACAACACCCTTTGTGCCTGAAAACAAGGTGGCATACTCCTCGCGTTTCCTCCGCCACGCCATTGTTTTTGTTCTCTGGCCATTTCTTTTGTTACATGAGCAGTTTCTTTTGTTCAAGTGCTTGTTTCTTTTGTCCGGCGGTGGTTGTCTTTGTTTCAGCGGTTGTGTAGAGTCGCCTGCGCATCGTGCGCGCGTCGGTGCAGCGCCCTTGCGCGTGCGCTTCCTAATTAGCGGTTTTGCGTGGGCCGCCTGGCCCGATTTAACCTCGCCGCGTCACGCCGGCCGTGCTCTCGCGCCGATATCGCCCCGCTAACTACCACTTTATTGTATTGTGAAGTATAAATTGAGATCGCTGTCCAGATTACTGTTATCTAGACATGCTATCGCCTATTTACCTACATAGGGATGCGGTTTAATGTAATTTTGGATGCTGTATTTGCATAATTGACTATACTCTAGCTATTGATAATCGCTTTGAGGTTGCATTTGCCACTGATACTCTCTTAATTAAATGATGCTGAGAATGGATAAGTTGTACTTAATACAGATCTAAAGAAGTTCAAGTCAAAAGTAAGCAAAGAAAAATAGCGCCTAAGTATACGTAAAACCAATTTCACACAGAAGTTGCCCAAGTAAGCAAGCTACCGAAACTTTTATCGCACCCTGTCACTCATTTTCAGTTTGTTCAACTTTATTCTCTATTCATTATGAATGACTGACATGCGCTATAAATTACGATACGAACACACATCACACATTCATCTTGCTCTTGATTTATTTGCGGGCAAAAAATATACCGCTTTGTTAAAAAAAAAAAGAAATCTCACAACTGACTACCAAAATAATCAATAAAATAAATCGCAAGTGACGTCTGTCTGGCTGTTATACTAATATTATAAATGTGAAAGTTTGTATGGATGGATGGATGTTGGTTACTCTTTCACGCAAAAACTACTGAACGGATTTGGATGAAATTTGGCACACAGACCAGGATTAACATATAGAATACTTTTTATCCCGACATTCCCACGGGATCGAAACTTATGCGGGTGAAACCGCGGGGCGCAGCTTGTCTATTATACTTTATTTATTAGGCACGCCAGTCGACGGTCTCATAAATGGGCGAAAGAGAATTGATTGAAAGTCAATAGGTCACGTCTCATCACACGACGCGCGTTCCAAAGGTTTCGTCGTACTCCATGAATGGCCAAATTAAGGGCTTCAACTATCCTATTCGTTTGAGGTCTTTTATTATGAACAGCTGTTACGTTTTTGGTTCCATTTTGTCGTTACTCCTCATATTTTGCTAAACTAATTGACTTATTTACCTTTCTTGCCGTTTTCGACGACAATTTTCGTAATTTTAAGAACGTTCACAGTCTGATCTCTGTCTCAATCTGTCAAAAATACCTCTAATTTCCCTAATGGTGTGACAAGGGTTTGCCATTGATTGTCGCCGAGATGAGATTTCGACTAGATTTTGAACGTCTGAATTACGGGAATATGTCTTCTGGTTTTATCGTATTTTCACCAAGTTCGTATTGAAAATCTAGGTCTCGCAGTCTCTGCCCTTGCTCTAAGGGCAACCACGACTTCAAGGCTACGCGTAAACAAATCTCACATCTGACATTTACAGAAACAATGGTGTTGTGTGAATATTGTATGCTGTAAATTATTCTAGCTACGTTTTTAGAGCACTCCATAAACTATCTCGCAAATGCAGACGTTTGTACGCAGCTAAGCCTCTGCGTAGTCACCTGGGGGTCGGTACTGGAGAGAAACTGTCGCGCGTTTTAGCGTGTGCTGTTTTATTGATGTAGGAGCATGAGTCTGCTCTGATTCACACATGGACGTACACTCCCACAATGTGTTTATGATGGAACATTGACACGCGTGACGTCAGTGCACTTCCAAGGAATCCGTGTCGAAGTGTCGGCGCACCGTGTGTCCTTGCTTTGTTCGAAATTGCGAGCGAATGTTAAGATTAGATTTTTATTGTTTGCACATCGATATATAATTTTATCGGCAAGCCTGTAACTGGATCGTGTAATCAGGGTAGTCCAATTTGCGAATTTATTGCAATTTTATTGCGTCAGTAGGTACTCAAAGGACATCATTATCAAACTCTTCTTGCCGTCTCTCTAGACCTGCTCTAGGATGATTCAGATATCGACTAACTTCAATTAATGATGAAAGAATGATGGGAATGCTTGGATATTATACGCTAACCAAAACAAAGGCGTGATAAAATACAGTCTCGTTTTCATTGTCTCATTCGTCATAAGAAAGGAAATGTATCTCTATTTGCGAGATGGTATTTCTCTTGTGATAACGAACATTATGATCAAACCAGTTGACGAGTTTGTAATCACGTTTGATTGACCAATTTGTACATTCTTTGTAAATAATTTCATGCCAAAACTAAATTTGATAAATAAAGTAAATAAAGCCCTCCACTGCCCAACAAGGCTACAATATAGACTACAGACCTCTAAAACGGATCGTCTAGATGGGATGGCATAATGCAATTATCAGAACGGTTGCCAAAGGGGTTGATTGGCCACTGTCTGACTTATTGGTGTGTTCGGTATACACGGGTGGGTGATGATGACGGGCTATATGCTCACAGTGGCTGCTTTTCATTCCTTAACACCAATTAAAAGAACCCTATTTTCGTTTTAAACCGACTCAGCGTCGTAATTCGCAGCTCGACGTGAATCACTCTCATACCTCTTTTGTGTTAATACATAAATTTCGAACACGAGCTTTGGTCATTCCCTTTTCTTCTGCAATTTTTCTTTTATCGTAAATCCAAAAGCCTTTTACTGTGTTTGCAGCATTCCGGTTTTCATATCGTAATCTATTTAGACTTGCCTATTACATGTGACAGTAGCGCTTATTTAAAAGTTTACTTAACTTATATCGAGAGGTCGGATAGGTTAAGCACGTGTAATCAATTTATTATTAATACCTTGTTTAAAATTATATTAATTAATAATCCGAGGATTTACAGTAAGTTATGTCCGAGCGTGGGACGATCATTTCGTTCAGAATTTATAGTGTCACGTCATCGTGTGTAGACAACGTGAAACAGAAGTTTGGCAAGATCCGTGCTGTGTCATTTCCCTATCCTAATACTAGGTATACACAATTAAACCCAGAAACTCGTAGTACTTGAGGATTTTCACGGAATTAACCATTAGGACCAAAAAGACCTTGTCTTCGATCAATATTTCCACGATAACCTCGAACCCTTAAAACATCATTATCGAATAAATATCCTTCTAGTCCATTTTCTTCTGATGGGCTCCCTTTCCGAGTCTAATCTACCATTAAAATGGTTACCGTCTCCCACATTATGCCTATATTTTTTTTCTGTAAATTATGGGCCAATTTATAAACTTTTCCATACATTACCAGTAACTTTTATTAGGCTCAGTATTCCCAGTTCCTACAAAATTGCAGCCATTTAAAATAATTGTACGAGTTTATTTCCTTCACGTCTATGTTAATGCTTCCTAAACAAACATTATGTCGACTATAACTTCTTATTAAACCCCGGGAGTTCCGTACACTATACGGGATTCTGTTTTCGTTGGCTTTTCCTTGCTATTGTTCTGGCTTTAATATCAGAGTGGTCGCTGCAATGACCGGAGGATATATTGAACTAGATCGAGTCTTATTTTGGTTGAATTTTGTTATATTTCATTCTGAATTGGAATGGAACAGAAACAGGAACTATCAGCTTTTCGTTTTTATTGCAGATATGGTATATAACTAGGGTCGCATCGAAAATTAGAATCCATTTCTATAATTTATAACTTTCATTCCATATATATATCCATAATCCCCTCATAATATCCACACTAACGGTTTATTGCACTTCGCATGCCATGTGTATTATTTATATGAGTATTTAAGAATTTATCACCAGATCACAGCTTATGGCGGTCGCATTCGGGCTCGTACACCGTTAACGTTCGGCCGGCACGCTTAATTGCTCCCCAATCGATGCAGGGCCCATCATCTGTTTACCTATAATACGCAGATTAGCCAGCCTTTTATAAGCTTTTCATGGCACGTTAATGCTGAATTTCTAGTTCAGCAAGTATAGTTTCCATCCATGTGTAATTTTCATTCTAAATATCATAGACGTCATCAACAGTGTTCATGTCCAGCTTTGCGATTCTTCAAGACTTCGTCGGAAATCTCTTTATTTTTTTATCTTTCTGTTTCATTCGAATAAGCTTTCTTTTAGTAAAACTTTATCTTTGTTTTCATCGTCCGACTTTATCAAAATTCCGGGAACCGTTCTCTGGCTTAGCCTTCACTATGCTTAATATTAAGTGTTCATCCTGAATAACTGGAAAGAAATGAATTTTTACTTCTTCATAGTGGTTGATTTATTTGCTCCTTCAGATTTTCCTGTTTTGTTGATGCATTTTGCTTTTCGAATATTTCTTTGCGTTACAGTCCCGCTATAATCGATCAACAAACGACTAAGGTTTCATCATCCGGTTACAGAATCCTAATGGATATTTGTGATGTCCTTGTCAGTTGTAGTAATTCTGTTTGCTCCCGAAGTGGATGGGCTCGTAACGGAGACTTCGATATCGAGTAGACAGGTACGGTAATATAATTTATGTTTGGCTACACTCGCAAACTTGTACTCTGAGAGGCTGATCGATTTACTTAGACAGCTGGATGCTTAGTAATGTATGACTATCGACTGGAGTTTATTTACTTCTTGCAAATATATTAGATCCTGCTCCGATACCGATACTGTTTTCTATTCACGAGATAACAGATTTTATTTTATTCAAGCAAAATTGAATAAAATAAAATAAAAGCTTATCTTAATTAGAAAAGCTTTTATTTTATTCAAGTTTGCTTTGCTGTCCACCACAGCCTAGCCTGTTTTAGATATGCGTAGGACATTTCGGTCGACGGATTTTGGATAAAGGCCCAAATGAACTTTTATTTTGCATACAAAAGACTGTAACGACAAAACAAACTCGTCATATACTGAGGCCCTTAAATATTTAATATTCATGACAACATCGTCATTTTTAAAGCAAAGTGCAAAATTATGTTTAAAAACAGGTGCGTTATTTGTGGAAGTAAAACGAGTTGTGGCGGCCATGTGAAATATTTACAATCCACAATAAAAATGAATACCATAAACTTCGGATTGCTTACTTTCACATCCAGCAGTCACTGAGCTCATTGTGTCGGTGATTTTTCCCAGTTTACTCGGTTTTGTCTGCGCTTTTGTGGACGGACTCATAAAAAGAAACTAACAATAAAGTCCAGAGAATCATTACAGCTTATACTGCATGCCTAGGGCCTGGATCGGTAGTTTGTTCAGTCGTTCTTCAACTTGTTAGAATATACAGGGTGACAGGGAAACTCGACGTATTCCTTGAAAGGGGTTATACTAGAGGTCATTAGCAAAAGCCTGCCGGGGCGGCGGGATTTTCCGAAAGGTTAACCGCTGCCCTGGAACAGAAAGGGCTAAGGACGGAACACGGGTGGGTTTTAGTCAGTAAAAGTCTGACACTCCCTTCCGCTCCACCCAGAGCGGGAGGGGTCATTTGATGATTTCCCATCCACAAAAAAAAAAAAAAAAAAAAAAAAAAAAAAAAAAAAAAAAAAAAAAAAAAAAAAAAAAAAAAAAAAAAAAAGGTCATTAGCAACAAATTTAGTACAGTGAAGTAGGGGTCAAAACTGGATGGTTACCGAGCTGTGTCGGTTTTTCGATTTTTTAGAAATTTTCTGACTTGTTACCAAAAACAATTAATTATGAGAAAAAGCTACTCCACCCCAGTGCGGGTTGGCAGATGTCACATGTCGTTGATTTTTTTGGTTATAGGGCGGTTTCCTCACGATATTTTCCTTCACCGTTTTTGAGAGCAGTGGTGATGAAATAATTTACACAAAGTAAAGTGCTTGCTTGGGATCGAACCCACGACCTACAACTCGTAAGTCGCGGCCGTTACCACTGAGCCACCACTTCATTCATAATTCATTGCTGTTGAATATTTTTCTTATCAAATAGTTTATGGCTTAAATAGTGCTTTGGTTGTTCTTATAGATTTATGCATGTCACTCTCTCTCGTTTTATATTAAACTTTCAATGCGAAATTGATTTCCTCAAATAATCATTTTGAGCTTCCCATCATTTGTGAGTGATATCAGTGTTGTGCTTCAGAGCTTATACAGTTTGAAATTGCAAATTCTTTTGTTGCATGTCTGCCAGCAAATCGTATACTGGTATCGTTTTAAATTCGGAAGCGAAGCATGTACACGGAAATCCTAGTAATTTGACTAGCATGAATATATTTCAAGCTTCAGCATGATCTTTATACATATCGCTTGATTATGCAGATGAACATTTAACTTATTGTAAGAGGTAAGCAATCTTTAAACATACTGAGTTTCAAGCTTTCAATGTTTCTTCAGTCACGTTATTTGAAGTAAAACCTTCAAGTTTAACTCCCAAACAAACGACGCCAATTCCAAGCCTTCTAGAGAAAATAACGCGTCATACTTCGTTGGAAATTTTGCCGCGTGGGTCTCCCCACCCGGATTACTAAGTATGCCCTGCATGTTCTCACCATATGTTTTAGTTTCGCACATGTCCGTGTTTTAGACAGCTTTCAATTAATTTATAATGCTCCTATCTCTAATTATTACCACTTGTGCGACTAATTTGGTAGTGAAAGAAAAACAGAATGGCTGCTGGTTATTGTCCCGCGCTAATTGAAAAAGTCGGGGAAATGGTTACTGTAGCAAATCGGCTATATGTATGGTGGCCTTTTCACTATATAAGGCGGCTTTTAATCAATTTCCAATTCTTTTATGCCGAATATGGGCTTAAGTAGCACTTTATAAATCTACTCACCACGTTAGGTATAATTAACCGTGATGTTATTTATGTGTTATAGGGATTCTTCATGCTCAGTAGCTTCTATCATGTTTTGTTCAGTTCAACGTTCGATAGTAAACATTATTGCTGGATATATTGCCTTTGGTTTACAATGGCAGTTTTATGTCAGTATCTTCTGTGAAATAAAAGTTTTTATCGTTATTACTCTTAAAATGAAATTATTTTGTTTGATTATCAGTAGTTTCTGCCTACCCCCATGGGAAGAAGGCGTCAGTTTATGTATCTACTAGCTGCGCCCCGCGGTTTCACCCGCATAAGTTTCGATCCCCTGGGAATATCGGGGTAAAATGTACCCTATATGTTAATCCTGGTTATAAACCACGTGTGTGCCAAATTTCATCCAAATCCGTTCAGTAGTTTTTGCGTGAAAGAGTAACAAACACCCACCCATCCGTCCATCCGTACGAACTTTCACGTTTTTAATATTAGGCGGATATATTTTGTTTGGGTCCAAATATTCATGGTTCCCAATGATCAAATACTGAAATTAATTTCCCCCTTTGCGTGAGAACGAATCAATTCAAAATAAATAAATAGGTAAGATAACATCAAGCCTCATCAAACAAGTTGATAATCGGAATATGAACTTATCAATATGCAGGTAGAAGATACCCCTGCCGATCTTCTTGATGTAGGTACCTAATAAAATATGCAGTCAACTTAATGAACTTAAGCACTTACCGACTTTGAAAGAGTACCTGATCAAATAAATGGTTTCGGGATGTTTGCATTCCAAAAGTTATATAAAATGAAAGTTAGTTCCCCGAAATGGTATTTGTGTGGTTCACGAGGCGTCTGCTGGTTGGATGTCGGATCGTCAAGGGTACGGTAACCCGTAACACGTTTTATGTTTATGGTACATCGTGGTAGCGTTATTTATGAAGCGTTGCTGCTCTTTATTTATCCTTTGAAAGACGCACTTAAAGGCGTTATAGGTCAGAGAAAAATGAGCCAGCATGGCATGGACCGTGACGCCTCGGAAGCCTAGGCGCACTGAACAGAAATCGTAAAAATTTCACGTTCATATAAAAACGACACTAAAACTTGTAGGATGCGCAGTAAAATCTGTTGCCTGGTGTTAGAGCCTTCCCCGGTGCGACTGCGTACGCCATTACAAAAGTATTCCGAGCAATATAATTTTTATTTTATAGACGCTTTAAATTTTGAGGATCTTTCAACCGCTTTCTGAAGCGTTTACCAGAAGTATTAAATATAATTTCACGCCTGGCGATTGAAAAAAACGAACTGGTTTGCACTTACCGCTGCGATACGCCAACGGCCAACTGTTACTGCCTGTCGTGTTACAAAATATTCGACAGTTTTTTACTTCATCATACAAGTGTGAGACATTGTTACAACCTTATCGGGAATATACAAAGAACAATGCAAACTGCCAACAAAAGCATGCTAAAAATTACGTTACGCATATAACATAACGTCAGGCCTTCGTGAAACATTAAACCTTCGTTTTATTCACTGCGCCGTCGTTTAAGGTAGAGGAATCTTGCCGTAAATAACTGCTTTATGATATTTCCACGACTTCATTAAGTCTTTCAATGATATAACTCTGAGATTTATAGCCTCTCCGTCATAATACACGCTCTTATTGTGTACGCAAAATAGAAAGTATATTAATTACACTTGAGCACGAATGGGAACGATAAAAAACATAAAAATCCGTAATGCGACTAAAATTTGCGATTCAGAGAGATTTTGTGTCGTAGCTTAGTTGCAGGTTGTTGAGATAGGGCGGGGGCGACCCTTCCCGTTAATGTATTCTGGCAATTCCGCTAACCCCCCCCTCCCGGGAGCTCGAGCTCTGGCTAGACCCTAGATTAAATTTGTACTCTTCTGTTTACCATTACTTTTTGTTACTTATCCTGTCAGCTCAACCGGTATAGATACTTAAGCCAAGGCTTAATCTGTCCGCCAATCTATATAGATTGGCGGACAGATTAAGCCTTGGCTACTACTTTGAACGAAAACTCAAATTGTGCCTATATAGGCACAATTTGAGTTTTCGTTCAAAGTAGTATCTGTGTGCCCATATCTCAAAATTTTCCCGCGCGCTTTGTATTAACGTATTTAACGTTTATCATGATTGTGATTTATTATTGGGAGTATTTAATCTGGGAATTTTAACCGATTACGCAAGAATTTTCGCACGAAGAGTTCTCGTTACAACGTTCAACGAGCCAACATTTTAACATCAAACTGTTCGGGAAATCTTATATGTTGGACATTTATATCCTAGACATCTCAATTGTACAGTACTGTACTGTACAATTGAGTGTCCAGGACAGTAGTTTTACGGAATGTTGTCCTCATTCATTTTCTTATTTTCCAACGGACTCAGTAATGCATAAAGTTACACATTACGTTAAAGCTGCCACTCTTAGCCTCGTATCGTATTCTCGTGGGACTGAGAGCGGTTTCGTGTTTTCGCTCGCAGTAACAACAACTCCGGACTGTTTCGTATGACGCCGACATTCCCCCCGAGCCCGACCTCTTCCAAACTCATGTGCGTACCATGTCCGCTCTTACATCCAAACAAAATCACAAAACAGTTAATCAGCCATCGATTAATGGAGTCTAGCACTCGCCAACTGACGTGCTCCCTTGGATGAATAATCGAGCTACAGAATTAGTTATCATCGTGATAATTAGTCCAATATTTTTTTCGAGCTGTCGCGATCATACGAATGAAATGGTAGTGGTAATGCTGAAGGCTACCGCGTTTCACTGGATTTTATACGGAAATCAATACGTTACACGACTATAGTATAGGCTCTGCCAAGTAGCTACAATTATTTTTAACGCCACCTCCAATTCATGACAGTAAAGAGTGTTCGAATTCTTTTACGTTTTGGAATAATTTGAGGCAGACACCGCTAAGGGTTCGCAAAGCCGTCGGTACTTGGCACGGGGTGACCGAGAGGCTTCTTGGCTCGAAGGCTCGAGATCAGCGCTGGCGTAGCCCCTTGTGCGGCCCCGTCTCGATGACGTCTTGGAAGCTTGCCCGATAGGCTTTAGATAAACGCTACCGTATTGCGGCTCCCCAAAATATTTTTTTCCACCCCCGAAGCGTTAAATCCATTATAAAATGCACTGCTTAAGCGTATTCAAAATTTGTACTTCCACGGAAAACAGACGTCTCATTCGCAATGCAAATGTATTCATGTCGCGGTAATGAAGAGTATCATGTCGCATTCAATCTCCACCTGCCACCTGTGTTCGTTAACCGACGCGAGTTTTTATATTTGCCTCGTGTATTTCGGAATCGCTCCTGAAGTTTTAAAATGTTGGACGGTATATTTCAGCGTGTGGTGCAGACCTCGTTACTCGGAATTATTGCGGGCGGTGCAGCTTGTAGTTCGCGTAATGTGCGAGTGCGAGTGCTTAGATACACAGGACATGGCGCGCATGTTGGCTGCATGTTGTCAACGACAGCTTACCCCACCAATTTACTGCTTCAGCTGCGTTAACTGTATGTGATGTATGTAATCTAATTACTCTCTCTAGAGATTCAATTTACTTACACAGTTGTTATTCAAAGCAATTACTGTTACTTTTGTAATCCGAGTTTTCTCAATTTGCATAAGCGTATAAACCCAAAATTCACTTTCTCTTCGTTTTTATTGTTGGTAAAAGTCACGGCTTAGAAACTCTAAGGGAAAAGTTCTCAGTAGGTTTTACCAGAACGTTATGCTCTAAATATTTAGACTCAAGGTATAACATATTTCTCACAGTCCTCCAAATTAGTTTGCCTATTCAGGGCCGGAAGAAATCCACCGTCGTATTCAATCGTATCCAGATCGTTATTTTGTTCCATTCGCGAAAGTTTACACTATAAAGTTTTAAGGTACCCTTGTAGCTTTCACATTAAGTTCTGTCGTGTTTATAAATGGAAATGAGGTTTGTAATGTGGGCCTTTTTGCTTTGCCAGTTAATTTCCATTGTGTAGATTAGCATCCTGCGGAAAATCCCGTTGTGAGAAGAATAAAGAAACAGCGTCGGAAATTCGTCGGGACCCGCAATCGGCGCCGCGTCGCCTCCCCGCCGTCTAATGGGCGTGCTTCATTGACTATTCTGTTAGAAACTTTGCTTAATAAGCTAATGCAGCTACATAATTTGGAAGCATCACGCTGTTTACTAATCATGGTGTTATTACCGCGTTAACATGTTCCACCGGACGTCACGTCGGATCGGAATCGCGTGCTTTGAAGTTTTATTATTCATCGGATTAGTCACATTCGTTTCACTAAAAACATTTGTTTTTATTGCGGCATTTAGACGAAATGTGTGCGTTCCCATAGTTTTCATATTCCATGTTTCTATGTGCTTATCTCGCTTGAACAGTAGTTGGTAGCGAAGGACATGTCGAATTAATATCGGGTGGCATATGAAGCAAGCACTTTATAGGCGCGGAGGCTTGTTCTTAATAAAGTATCGTGTAATCCGACGCCCGCCGTTCGTCCGCCTTCGGTGGAGGCATTTACTACAGCTAGCAGCAGCATCTAACTAAGGATTTTGTCATAATCTAAGATTGTTTGCAAAATATTTATAGAAAAGGCCCTTTCTAAGCTTTTTATCGGAATTGAATCAATCTTAGCGAGAATATCTTTTCTCAGACTGTCAAAAGTTTTGTCTCGTCTTTCTACCTAGCATTACTTAAGGGGGAAGCGCCAGCGTTTTTTTTTTTTTTGTTATTTGCAGATCAGTCTCAACGCTATTGATTGATATTTCATGAAATTGTCATTCAATGAGGTTATATGAACTTAGAGGGTTGCATTGATGATTTTAATGATTATAATTCTGTAAATCCATACTTGTTACGGTTGGGAATCATATTTTGCTCAATATACAACCTGACCCGGAAAAAAAAGGTAAGAAAATTTTAATTACTTGGGCTACTCTGGTTATTTCCCCTTAAGATTTAACTTTAAACTCTTCAAAAAAGTTGAACATGAAAGTGTCAACGTTTTAAGCGTCTCAGGGTATTAGTAAAACCTCCTTCAGAGTCCAGGCAAAAATAACAACACACGACCAACACCAGACGCGGCGCCGCGCCGGAGCGGTTGCCTGCGTCCGTCGGTCCGGTCCGTCCATCCGTCCGTAAGCCGCTATTCATCAACGTCCGACCTTTGCCCGCTTTTTCGTTTACTTGGCGTGTTTGCCCCGAACTTACCCGACGTGTTTTAATATTCATTTAAAATTAAGCCACACAGAAATATGATTATATTTTTTTCCGTTTTGATTAACAATCGCAGGGGACGTAATGTAAATAATGTGAATTTCTTCTTTTTCATTCGTGTGTAACATTAATTGTGAGTTCGTGTTTCGTGACCTCTTTTGCCGTAATGATTTTGTCGGTAAACTGAATTATAAGCTTTCCGTATTATTTTTCCGGGTATTTTCTAATTTCGTTGTACGTTTGGTTGTAGGGCCACGTTCATCATCAGATGGCTGGAGGGTTTGCTAGAAAAATGAGATTAGTTGCACCGATTTCTTTCGTAGACATTTCTACTAATGGTGTAGATTCATCTTTAACGTTACTACGACGTACATTGGTATTAGTAAAATACGTTCTAACTTCTAATGTTGCGAATGCGACATTAATCCAAATAAGTCCTATGAAAGCAACAATCAAGTTTTATCACAGAACAAAAACTCCCAAACCTCAATCATCACTATCTGTGTTAAAAACAAATAAACCTAGTGTCGGCTTTCCATACGGGATCAACTCGTATCAGTTGACGGACGATACGCGGCGCAAACGTCCCGGGATCCCTTGCGACGTTGATGTAGTATAGTAGGCGAAGTGCCCGGAGAACAGCGAGGACGCTGGGATTACCACCATAATAACCCAAATATCAGGAGCGACACCAATCATACTCAACGACGGGACAAACTTGCCTTATTTATGGTGTTCCTATATATTTTTGTGTGAACACAAAACTTGGTAAAGGGAGATTTGTGAGAACATGGGTTTGGCCATCCGGGCGCACGGTTTTCCTCATAGGATTAAATAGGATATAGAAATGAAAGTAGTGAAATGTGTGAACAATATTTCACAATTTTATCGAGTTTTAGTAGCTTGTCCTACAAAACTTTTGGAAATATTGAATTCCACGTTACCGTTATCAGTTTGCGCCTCCGTGGATTTGTTAGTCGGTTAGTATAAACTAAATATAAAACAGGATTGCTGTTCGCTGACCGCGATGCTCTAAAATATCCTTGAGCTATCGTGAAATTCGTTGCCCCTCAGACTTTGTATTCAGACTCCATTTTGTATGTATTTCTTGTTTCCAACTACAAAAAAAACCAAATAAAAACCATCTTTATTCGTTTACCGACGTTATCTATTATTCGTATATCTACTTTGTTATTGACTTAACAGTTTCTGTTTTCACTTCTGTATTGTAAACATTCATTACAATCGTAAATTAATTAAACGCTTAACCAAACACAGTAATCTTTAATATTATTACAGTGGACTTAAGCCAGAATTTTAAGAATTCCAGTTCCCAAGAATTTTATCATTTGTATTTGGAGAGAGCTCATTACTCATTCATGCTTGACAAAGAAGCCTTTCACATCATTTCATATGGAGTAAAATGTATTCTGATCAGTACGTTTGTCCAGCAAACAGCACTGAGAACGATTTATCAACGTCTCCCTTCCACGTACTGTCTTCAGAATGGTCATTTGCACCGACATTGCTGGATGTCTTTCGACGCATCTTAAATATCCGTGATTTACTTCTTGCGTCTCTTCCGAGGGCACTGACCGTTTGCTGATTATATTTTGCTCCATTCCGCGCCATCAACTCATTTCAGTCTTCACAAATGTGCAATCTTCGCTGAAATATCTCGCGATAACTTCGCGTTTCATACCTGAATATTTTTGAAACAGTTTCGTCGAAATTTTCCAATTTTACCAATTTTTTTTACGACTAGCCCTGTTCTCGCATGTTGCTATCTAAGAAAATAATTCTTGTCACGAACAAAACGTTTTCCATATTTCAAGTACGTTCTATGCAAATATGACGGGCAACTAGTCTCAACCGGTTTCGTTCAATAAACCGGTGTCGATGATCCATCAATGTCACATCTGTGCCTTCCCTATCCGTAAAAAGGATGAGGAGAAAACATGATGGGCGAGCTTGGAATTGCGACAGAAGTACTGCGTTAAGTTTGTTCTACATAATATGCATGTGAAGAGAATATTCATGAATTGGACACGGCAATTAGGAGTGAGACACCGAAGTGCAGTGTCGGCGCGTGCATTGTGTAGGCACAGTCCTACCGGTCTGCGGTAAGAAACAATGGCTGAAGCATACTCGAACCGTGATGTGCGTAAAAGCGGGCCATTTCTACGCTTTCGTAAGCAGTAGGAAACCCTTGAGTATGGTCGAAGTGAATATTACCATTCGTATTACATCGATGGGGTAATGTTACCACACAAATGCCATTTCTGCAAATTACCTGAACGATTTATTATGCACCTTACATATTTTTGCACAGTTCTGCATTATGAGTTATTCTATTGATTTTGCACCCAACAAAGACGAGTTTTTGTTGTAGAACATAAAATATTTGAAGGTAAACTTGTCTGGGGAAAATGTTGAAATTTATTTTTCATGTAGTCCGTGTCACGCCCACGAGTTATAGCCCGCGCTGAAGATTGACTAAACAAACGACTTGGTTTTATCATTTTGTTTTTAAGCATTTTATTTCGTCAACATTGTTACTGGCCGTCAGAAACAGCAGTTATGTTAGTTCCATCGCATAAAACAGAATACAAACCAATTTTATGAACTCAGTGTGCGTGAGTAATCAACTTTACTGACTGATCGATATGAATCGAATTAATAAATACAAAAATGCATTAGTCAGAAATAATATAATTGAATTTGCACGCAGTATAAATTAATAACAAAGATAACATAAAATAGGCATAATCGTGAACACAGTTATCAAAAATGTCGATTGCATAATATTTTAATGTGTCGTATTAATATTTAATGCTGTGCACACCGATGCTAGTGACACGAACTCCGTATACGGATTTTAATAAAACAAATGAATGAATACGTAATTTTGCAGCAGATCAAAAGCGTTTTACGGCGTTTTAATTTTTCAATATTCTCTGTACCGCCCTTTCAGTGTTGTGCCTAGAGTTATAATGATTTATCAGTCGAGAACAGAGATGTCTGATAACGAGTTGTTTGACTAATCGATGCTCAGATAAATATGTTTTTTTTTTGCCAGGGATCGAGTTTGTGTTGTAAAGGATTTTTTGTGTCTACAAACGTATTCGGTTGTCGGGTTTGGGTGCACAGCTGCACGACATCCGGGCTTACAGTCCACAATTTATATGTATGCTCCTGCGCCTTATGAACACAAGTGTATTTCACTGTTTTTTCGTGTTTGCCTACCCTAAATACCTCCAACATTCGTTATTACGGAATATAATGCAGTTGAAAGTAAACAAAGTCGTTTTTAGAAGGCCCACAAAATTTTATGGACAAACTGGCTCATTTATTTCAATCCGATAACAGTCCACAGAACTTTTTGTGGCTATCTAATCTATTGGACAAAAAGGAACTAAAAATGACGACCGCGAAAAGTTTTTGCTGACAGTTAAAATGACAGTACTCGTTCAGTTTCAGCCTCTATTTTCTGAAGTTTACTAAGTTCTTGTTGTGGTACAAAGGAATTAGTCACACTCCAATTTTATTCTGAAATTAGCTTTTGCTTGCGACTTCATCCGCATGTTTTAACATAAAACGTAATTATCCTATGGCACTCGGCAATAGCGTAGCTTTCTATAAGTGATTTAGAAAAAAATCGGATGATTAGTTTCGGACGTAAGACGATTGATAGATAAACCATTTATGTAGTGCACACAAAAGACATAACACAACACTCAAAAGCATAATTCAATTTATTTATTTATTAGGAACAAAAAGCAGTTACATAGGTAAAAGATAACTACATAATCACAAGAATATATAAAAACAAGGTGCCATCATACAAAACATAAAAAAATAAAACATGCTAAAAGAAATTGAATCAAAAGTACATTAAAAAAAAAAACATCCGAATTGAGAACCTCCTTTTCTGAAGTCGGTTAATAACGAATATACAAAGTGCGGTGTGCATAACATCCAAATTTGCAAACTACAGATGTTGCTTCATATTCAATCAGATAATACAAAAATAACTCGTAACTGTGACAAACGAAACTAAAGCACGTATCGTAAAAGTGTATCCTCTCATATACGCCATCCTGCGTGTCGTGTTTGATGGGGCGGTAAGGGGTGTGCGGGGGTAGCGAGCGCGGGGGTGGAATCTCAGCCCCTCAGTAAATAATTACCGCCCCGGCACAGGGGTGGAGCCCCAAAACCGTCCGTGAGCCCCTGGGCCCGGCCGGCTCTTCCAGCTTGCTGCGTTGTTGCCAATTCTTATTGTGCTCACAATCTCACGAAAATAAATTGATATGGCAAACGAATACGTAATTTGTTGGAGGTGCTTACTGCTTAGTTATTCTTGCAATAAATTGGAGAATTGGTTGTAATGTTTCTGCGAATTTCTTGGGCCCGTTATGAATAGAATTGGACGTTAGAGCCGAGCTGCAAGTGATTTTAATTTTGAGGAATTTGAATGTTGGTATGATTGCAAATATTCCTCTGCGTTTTTCCTTTGTGGATAGCATAGCTTATTATAACGTCTATTTCAGGATAACCCCTTGATTATCCGAGTGAATATTATGTTTAAAAATGTAGTAGAAATTATTGGCAATAGAATTCGATTCAACTATAATCTAGGTCGACGCATGCCTAATCGTGCAATCTTTTACGCAAATTGTACGCTGTTTACTATGTCAAGGAGCGATTAGCCACTCTTTCCACTCAATAAAAGTATGAATGGAGTTAATCATGTTACGGAATACGTATTTATTATTAGGCATTAGGAAGAAAATGTATTGATTTTAACATAGATTTTCTTGCTCAGTACTATCAACATTATGCACTGCTACAAAAAACAGGGTATGGACAATATGAACATCCTGTATATTACCGCGGCCTCGCATCTGAATTCTTTGTCCGTATTCATAGTTTAATCTAAGTAAATCGGTTTGCCTATTATTTTTTGTTTCTTTGATAACATTCCGATAGTTCTTTTATCTTTTTATGAGGCGTAAATGACGCGTTACATAATCTGTCTATTTGTCACATTATTGTTATTATGTATTTGTAGACGTCTTTATCTACCATAGATATATGTACGTTACGTATTTTTCCACTACTACTAAGTAATATTGAATCAAAAATACATCTGGAATATAAAATAAAAAAAATATATTGTTTGATTTAATTTACTGCCGTTCACTCAAACGGTTACAATTGCTGTTCAATATCATTGAGGCATTCCTAATCCTATTAACGTCAAACGGCATTCGTGTAATTTAAAGCATTAATAATTTAATTCAACAATATGCTCAAAATCCACACAGTAGTCATAATAATACGAACAACTCCTAAATTCTACAGTCTGTACTACAGATAGGGTAAAACGCGGACTTGATTCGGTGGGGTCTCGAATAGATACCAGATTAGGCAAGCGACCGCAACCGCTACGTGACCGGGACTACCCGCATTCAAATATTTTTGGTCAATTTCTTTGATCGTGCTCCATTATTATGCAAGTACCCACAAATGACATTTTGCTTTTGGTCAGAGAGGGATAGGACTAATCATAGGTGTAGGTTGGTCGAATCTGAATACGTTGCTTCATTTCAAAACCTTGCTTGAACTGTGTTGTTTGCCCTTGACTTGGTACGTTTCGGATAACATATAAAGAGGATGTACATAATGTGAGCTTGATGTAGCCAGAAATTATGAGGTCTGGTTAGAATAGTTTGGTACCAAAAGATAAATGTTACACACGGCGACACATCAAAGTATACATTTCCAGTTTTAGCTGACCACACATTATATAGGTTTTTCGTACAATCAGAAGTCTGCTTATACTGGTTATATCTATATAGCTTGATGTGTAGCCATGCGTACAATCAGTGAAATTAAAAGACGAAAAATATTGCTTTTAGCGATAAGACCGACCAGTGTGTCACCCTATGTAAATTTTCTACATTTGTAGCTCTCTGTAATTTTGTAATGGTGTACCTACGTAATAAAGAGTATTCTATCTATCTAAAAGAAATATTTAAAATATATTTGCCAACGCGACGTCCTAATTAAATTACATCCGTTCGCAGATGACTACCATATTTGTCGATATTACCTTCACTCAGATAATTTTCCCAGTACCTACGTTAAGTAGATAGTTGCCGTATTTTCACAACTTATTCCCCTTTATTCATAAACGTTGCTTAAAGTTAAGTAGTGATTAGCGACTGTTTAACCATACATTTTTGACGTTAAAACGTTACTTAACTTTAGTCATCGTTTATGAATAAACCCCATAGAGGTTGCCGTTAGGTCCCCAAGTAATAGGGCGAGTATATCGCTTTTCTAGCTCGTACTAACGAAATTAAAATGTATCCTATGTCTAGCACTTATATTAAAAAGGAAATACCTATTAGTAACTGATAAATACAGTTTCTTCCCTTTTCGCATTACTCGCAAGGCAATGCGAAAGGGGAAGAAAATACCACATTTCAAAGTTATTCATATAAAAAAGTTTAATTTCGCTTCAATTAAAACGAGTTCCGAACTAAATGTAAAGGGAAACTTACAAATTAATTCATTCATCAGGTGCCATAATTTGTGTTCTCATTTTAATGTAAATACATAATGTAAACGAAACACATTGTGCTAAAAACTTTGGAATTGTGATGAAATACGACGAAACTTTTTAAACAGAAACATGTTTTTATTGTTCTTTCTTAGTACATTGTTCAGATTTATGCGATTACGTAGATGTCCAATGCTGGGTAAGAGGCCTCCCTCGTCGACCGTTACAATGACCGGTCTTAGGGGAGATAACACCATAATAGCAGCACTTGGCAGGGTGATTGGTGATCGCGTGATGTTAATAATACTACGGACTGTAGTCAACGTGGACATTCGCCTATCCTCTTTTTTGATACCTTAATTGACTGAAAAGCTTATTTCACTTGCGTGTGGCATGGGTACATTTTACGAATAATGTTGGAATTATGTCGGTAGCAAATGCTACATCACCTTCAATTTTCCAAGTTATTAAAAGGACCTGTGTGCACGTACCCGTCAATCCTTGCAAACATTTGACACGCTTTTATTATGCGCACGGTTCTGTGGTTTTACTACAAAATCGATAAGAATACGTGAGCATTTGCCTTTTCTTCTTGTTTTTTTCTCTTCATAATAAAAGCAAGGCTCGGATACCAAGCACGTGACTCATAACATAACTATTAAGCCTGTGGTGCGAGGGTATTTTAGAAATATATTATCAAGGAGTTTCAACATGACGCTATTTATGATTTGATAGAGACCTATCTTACCTTGTGTCCTTTACAAAGTGAATGACTTCTGGTAAAACTCAGCAAGTATACTATTTAGGAATATCGAGAGAAAGAATTTTCATGGGTACTATGGGGCAAGATGTCATTTTCGTAATTTTCGTTGACGATGGGATTAGAGGGACAGAAAGAAAGCAGGTTATAGACAAGCTAGAAATACCTTCAAACGACTGATCACAGGCGAAAATAGTAGTGCTGGCTAGACAGGCCATCAACAATAACACTTAACGAAGTGACAAGAGATTATCGCCACCTGACAATGAACCCAACGCGGTACGATAACTATATTTCGAGATGGGAGTAAATTCCTTTATATGGCCGACGTGAAAGAACTTTGACAGAAGGGAATTATCCAATAGTAAGAGAAAGTCGGTTATTAAAGTTGGCTATTTCGGAATCCGACCCAACCATAGCCCGGATTCCGAAATAGTCACGGATTGAAGTGAGGGATGTGGCTTACCGCATAGAATATGTGAAGAACTTGCCTTTAAGAATTCTAGATTATATAGTAACCGGGAACAACAGAGCAGTGGTGATCCAGTAGTAACGGCTCCGAACAACGAGCTGTAGGTGTGGTGGGTTCGAGCTTCAAGCCCAGCCGGGCGCCTTACTTGTGTAAATAATGTAATTATCACTGCTCTCAAAACGGTGAAGGAAAACATAGTGAGGCATGTCCTAGAACCAAAAATTCGAGGACACCTACCAGTGACATCTACCAACCAACACTGGGCCCACGTGGTAGATTACAGCCCACTCTCTCTTGGAAAGAGGAGGCCTGTGTCCCAGCAGTGGAACTGATTATGGGAACAAAAATACAATATTTGACTGTGGTGGGCGAAATTGAATGATAAATGTTCTTATTCTTACTTGTTGTATACTTGGTAGGAATATAAATGTTTTTCTATCTAGAACTAAATATAAATCACTGCATTCGTGCAAAAGGTCATCCCAATCCTTCAAGTTTTGCCCAAGATAGTCTTACATCTTTTCTTTTATATAAGATATCAGCTTCAAATTATTGTTCTCGGTAGCGGCATGTAGAATGCCACGAACATCGTCTGCGTACATATTGTATAAGTTAATATCCACGATAGTTTCTATATAGCTAGCTAATGCGTCAGCTCTAAGGTCGAATGTAGGCTTTATGACCGTTATTCAAGACGCTTCGTGCTTCACGACCACAATATTCATCGCTACGGATTAAATAACTGCCACTTACACAATTTTATAGCCAGTGCTATGTGCCGATATTACTCTAAAACAATTTGTGTAAGAGTTTGTATAATCTTACGCAGCAATTTGCTAATTGGATTATATTCAACTTTTAGCCACTTCAGGGAATACTGGTCGTAATCTAATTTAGACTTTAAATTCATACGTTATGCGAGTAACATTTTCAACTTTAGTTTCAATACACAGTGGGTCCGTACCCAAATTACAATTCGTTGAAATTCCACCCGTAACGTTGAAGTTGTAATGTAGTTTAGCCGCAACAAGTGTGCGCTCCGTACACGGCCGGCCTGTAATTTTGATAATGGTCACGAGGGGCGTGCTGCAGATAAGCGAGATAACGGGCGAGACGGCTCAGCTCCGGCGCGGCGGCGGTCCGGCCGGACGGCTCACCGGACCGGTCCTTTGGCGGCATGCGGGTGGTAGGACGTCCTGAAGCCACCCTTTTGGGCGGTCGGTTGAATAACGCCTAGTGCAAGTCATAGAATTTCGGAATATCATACGCAAATGTTTACACAAGCCCTGTCTCTATGTAGACATCGTAATCCGCATCTTGTCTTGAAGAAGATTCATGTTTCAATTAACTTGTTTGGCAAAAATTTTGTTCGTTTACATTGTGAAATTCAATATCTTCCAAGAATTCCTAGTCTAGGATTTGGATTTTAGAAAAAATGATTCTCTTTGTTCTGATTTCTTATAGTCGATGTTTATGTACTACAGATTGTCGAATACTGTTTGTATAATTATACTTTACCTCTTTATTTTTATCTTTAATGTCTCCACACAACAATTTCCTTGACCAATCCATGTCAGTTACGTGATTACCGAGCTGCTGCAGAGCGACCTGCACAAGATCATCGTGTCACCGCAACATCTGTCCGCCGACCACATCAAAGTCTTCCTCTACCAGATATTAAGAGGTGAGTCATATTTTATATTAATTTAATATGTAACTAATGTTTTAACTTTATAATATCTTCCGTGAATGAACATACAGGTTGATTTTTTTCCTAGCCTATATGCGTAAGTTCTAAACTAAAGGTCACAGAGAAAAATGCTGAAATATGAGCTCAGTTTTTCTCTAGGATTTGTAGGATCTATGGTTCAGGATCAGAAAAAACTGGCTTGAAAAAAAAAAACTGTATCGCAGCAGTGAAGTGATCACATTTGTTGCAAAAGGAACCTTAATATCTGTCTATCCCGTTGCCATTATCTTTTAATCGCCTTTTACTATTTTCACGGCTATATTATGTAACTGCACGGATTGGCAATTATCGTAGATAGTGTATCAGAATCACAATCTTTATTTGTAATCATAGGTAGAGTTACACAGTGTGATGTTACGATATTTCTACAGGTTCTCTATGTTTTGCCATTAGGCGTACAAATACATTATAATTATCAATTTAAATTCAAATTAATTAAGTACTATAAAAATGACTGATTATTATAAAGTATAGAAAGCACCAGAGTAATGGATCAATAATTCCCCTCCAGAATGTCCACTGAAAAATGTTAAGATAGATTTGTAAATACGTTTCATTTCTAATCAGAATTTATTAACGTAACTTTACCAGGCATAAGCATTGGTATATTGTGATTGAATTTTGTTTATTACCTCATTTCGATCAAATATTAAGATTGCCTACACATATTTATTAGTGTACGTGTCTTGATGCTTACGCAGAAAATAAATTGTAATGGCGCCCACGTGGGACTTCTAATGGTCGTTCCTAATAGTATGGATTTTCATTATTATTACAATTGTTGTAAAGGTTCTGAACCGTATGAGCTTTTCTTTTGTTGCCTTACTTTAGTGCCAAGTTCTTAGAAGCCTAAATATACCTATAACATTAAATATACTTACATAGTACCATGTGTCATAACTGCACGTGTTAATTATCACATAGCAGATACACGTGTACAGTACAAAGAGATACGCTCTGTAATCGACATGGGAATCGAATGTAAACTTATTATAACTTCTGACATTTGTTATAACAATAATAAACCCCGTGGGCGACTATTGGCAAATGAACTGTGATGTTTAACACGTAAATATCATTACCATTTCATCATCACCATCCATAACCCGACTTCACCCATTGCTGGGCATACACTTCTCTTTTTTTGCCAATCCCTACGCTCCTGTGTCAGCCTAACGCAGCAACCTAATTGCGTAACACACTATCAATCAATCTAAATCATTGTGAAGGTTATTGCTAATCCATTACTTCATAATAATGTGTTCGAAAGATTTGTCTGCTCAACAACGTAAATAACGCAACGAATGTTGTTGAACTGTCAAAATGAAAGCCATAGCTATTGATACTCTGTTACCCAATTACCCCACAGCACAGGTTCCATTACCATTTACAGAATTAATTAATTCACATGGGGTGTGGTCACTCGGTGAATGGTAAAAAGTTATGTGAATTTTTTAAAGTAAAATCTTAAAGTCTGACCTCTTTGTGCCGAAATATTTACATAGCGTAACACGAACAAACAGCGAATATATTACTTTTATAGTCTTTTGTAATAATGGTGGTGAAAGGGTGCACACTTATACAGTCCAAATGGTCTATTTGAAAGGGTTGCGATACATATCGGCCTTGACTGAGACTTTCACAATTACAGGATTGGGGCGGGGTAGGAACGGGCAACGGGCAACCCTATCCGTGTTGATACTAACGAGGAAAATTCCAACAGCTTTAAAACGTTTCAAACAACACAAATTATTTCTTTGAGAACTTTTTTAAAGAAAAACTCGTTGGCACGTCAAAGCGAGGGATTTTGTATCACCGGAAGCCGAGATTGTAAAAGTTAAAGGGTGAAGATTGTGTAAATTTCGACAACCCTAGATAGTCGCATTACTGCTACAGCCGGAACGGGGCAATAACATTTGGCTCGCCTGATTCATGGTAGGGGTGGTCACAAACCGTACATTTCAGTCCATTGTATCATGGCTCATTAATATGCGAACCCCGCCCGTTACTTTAAAACTTAAATATTATATTCTCGGCTTCGTAATTTCAGATCTCGTTTCACGTTTCATTGGGAATTCAGGGGCTTTGTTTTTTTCTTCTGTAAATAGAGAATAGGAGAAGTAAAACCTAAAGGTATCGAGTGCTAGAGCGGTTCTGCTCTGTGCATCCGATCCGAATTCGAGAAATGACGGTCCGAAATAGCCATAGTACTATTTCTATGATGGGTTGCACACTACATCCGAACTCAGTCTGCCTGAATTCAGAACATTCCCAACTCGGATTGAACTCGGATCTTAAATTCGGATCGGACGTAGTGCGAAACCGCTCTTAAGTTTTCGGTACCCTTCTGTATCGAAGTAAGTAGGATTATCCGCGTAGAAGTGCCCTCAACGAAATGTTCATTGAAGCTATATGTCAGTGAAAACGGCAAGGTTGTCATTCTTAATCAACTAATTATTAATTATATGACCCATCTTAATCGTATCAAAAATATCTTTTTGCCCAACATAGAACTGGAATGCAACAACCGAAGGGCGTAGTTGCATTTGCTAGACTAATGACATGTAGTAAATAGCTATCATTATTCATGACATTAATTACCCAAAGCGAATATCCACTGCAATATCCATCCATCATTAATTAGCATCGATCACGATTACTCTGACGCCCATATAAACGACAATATTTAGATATATGTATATAAGAGTATACGGCTATAAGGCTATAAGAATAGGGAACACCAAAGAAACGATGGATAGAATGTGTGAAAGATGATATTATGGCTAGAACGGGACTACAGTAGTGACGACTAATAGAAAAGTATGGAAGAAAAAGGCATGTTACGCTGACCCCCAAATACATTGGTATAAGGGCAGGAAAATCATCATCTGCCTAGACTTTTCCCAACTATGTTGGGGTCGGCTTCCAGTCTAACCGGATGCAGCTGAATACCACTATTTTACATGGAGCATGGAGGGTAAGACGATGCTTCTTGGTATGACTGGTTGTCAGATTTTCGGGCTTCTGACGACCCGTAACGACTGTCAAAGATCCACAAATGACAGCCAGGCAGTATAAGGACAGGAGAATGATGATTATATACTTAAATATATCTATATTATTTAGATTAGAAGATCCCAACAAACCCAAACCGTTTCCAATTTAAATACGTGTAACACCTGACGCCTTTTTTTTTGTCCTATACGCTTTGAGGCTTAGCGGTGTCGTCGCAAAATGTCAGAATGTAAAAAATATCACGAGCACACCGGCTTTTCGACATGACATTAATATTTGACGAGCTGCACTTTTAACTTCAAACTTCCTGCACAAGAGTAGAACATTGCTCCAGCAAATACGCTTTTATTTTTATTAGCTTTCGCAATGCTGTGCATGCTAGTGCTAGTGTATTTCGTATCCTAGGACGCTGTTATATAAGACAGAGTTCGCTTTATGATCGAATGCTTAGGTAATGGAAACTTCTTTAATGGATATTTCTTCCAAAGAATCCAACTTTTTCCATTAGCACGCCATCGGCTAAGGCAGTATTCCACGTACTTATATGCTAGTTAATGCAAGGTGAAACTTGACGGAACAATAAACACTTTATTTGAGTTCAGTGCACATTCATTTATATAAATGAGAGAAATATGCTATAACGTCCAGAGGCGGATGGAGTCGGGCCGTTTGCCCAGCAGCTTAGTAAACAGAGGCGGTTGATTGCGGCCGAGCTCGGACTGTGCTCGCCGATAAATACGAGTTTAAAACAAACCGAGTCGTGAGCTCCTCCGAGACCAGCTCGTGCTCGAGCCGAGACAGCGCCGCCGTTGAGTCTCACAGCCCGAACACGCCCACTTCCACCTGCCGTAAATCAATTAAAACTCCCAAGTGCTACCAACTTCCAGCCCCGCACTCCGGACAAACGGCGAGGCGCCACAAAAACTACTACATTACCTTTCCACCGCTCAAAAGACACTTTATGACGACTAATTCCGCCACCATTAAGCTCACTTCAAACTTTTAAAACCGTTCACTATGTATGCTAATGTAATCCACTTTCGCAGATGAAAAGAATCGGCTCGCAGACGTCGCCTCGTCTCCCGATTTCGTATTATTAATTTGTGCAATTATTCGTGCAGTGCCAAGAGATTTCCCGGGAGTAGAAGGCGCGAAGGGAATCTAGAAAAATGCGGTCGTTAAGCTCCCACCGCTTCGGCTGGCGCGTTTAATTAAAAACTTTGTAGTTGCACCGCCTTGATGGCTCCGCTCTAACTGAAATCACATAGACAACCGCACTCCTGTACTAAATGCAACTCTTTTAATCAAGATACAGCTTGGAGAAACGTAATCGATACTGCATCAGCGTATTTGAATGCATCACGTGATATTTTCTACGGAAATGGTTGCTAATATGGGTAGTGTGCGTGTATGTGAATGCAACCATCGCGATTAGGGGTGACACGCGACTCGGATAGTTTTAATATTCTGCGCGCTCTTTAGATTAAACTTGCTCGTCGCTTTTGTCTCATTCAACGACCAACGAACAGGGGAAGCGTTTTAATGAAACCCACGTCTAACCTGCGAGTAATGAGGAATGAGTGAATAAAAAATACATTATGTTCTACATTATCCCGGAGCATCACATTTGTTGCAATTCATACTTAAAAGAATAAAAGTTTTTATGCTGAGCTCACGTCAATTATTCAGGAAATGTGACTCAGACAGATGGTACTTCATCTAATGGCAGCTAGGCGATGTCGGATTCTGCAGAATGCAGTTTGACTTATACAACAACAAATGCATAGTAAGCAGTTGTGCATATTTCGCGCGTCTTGGACATACACCATTGTGCAAGGGCGCACACCGGGCAGCTATGCTAATCGGGCGAGCCCGGTCGCCGGTCCACTTGTCCTGCCCGATATTAATTATGTATGGATTGTGGTGCTACGGCCAGGCTCAGCCCCATATCTGCTATGCGAGTACTTGTACGCATGTAACACTCTCAGGATTCTCATCTGTCATCGTTATTAACAGTTTTAAAATATTATTAAGTAACGTGGCTTGTTATTTTGAGAATGCTAGTGAGGTTTTCGTAATAATAAATTAAACAATGGAGTATTTATTCATAAACGGGCGGATGATGATTAATTAAGATATCCATGACTTATGAAAATTACTCAGAAGTTTTATGAAATCGGTCACGAACTGAGTGGTCAGTTTGTTATTGAGATTTGAAGGTTCTTTATTGAGAACAGACATCTAATTAGATTTCATTACATACTTTTATCAAATTAAAGAAACCGCGCCAATTCTACCGAAAGGTGTTTAATTAATTTTATTTACGTATCCAACGAAAAGAACAGATAAGATCGCGCGCGGCGGCTGCGGCCTCGGCGCGGCGGTAACGAGCAGAATTATGGAAATGCGCCGCGCTACTCACGACCAACGTGTACATCTAATATTATTTATACGCGAGCTTTTCCCTCCAGGAAATCACCACGCACACCCCTGTAATGTAAGCTACCGAGGATTTGCTTCTGATAAATAGCCGACTTCCGTTCTGTCGCCACCTCCAATGACTTTTCTAAAGAATAAATTTAAAAATTCAATCACGACGCTGACCATTCGACGCTCTCTTGCGGAAAATGTTGAATAGAATTTTTATATTTGCAAAGAAAGTCACGTTTGGACCGAGTCTGATGTCTGAACAGAATTAGATTTGGTAACATTTTCGAAAATAATTGCGACGATAAGGGAATTGGCACAAGAAAATAATGTATTGATAGAATACGAGGGAACCGAAGGCGACGACGCCGGTTGACGGAAAAACCCCTAAGTGGAAAGGCCTGCCGGTGTCTCGTTCGCTCCCTCTAATGGAATTTACTCCAGGCCGTCTTGTCGCTATCTGCGAAATAAGCCGCCTTATGTATGAATGTGTACACACTACTTAGGAAATTAATGTTATTAAAACAGGATTGTGTCCTTATTTCTCTATGTAGCGTTACAATACGTTGTGATATGTGAGGACGGTTTTGTAGCGGGATGCACATGACGTGTATAATCTCCGAATACATGTTCCCCGAAATCCCACTGTGTCAGTTCTGTGATCCGTATAATTCGTCAGAGGACAGCCAAACGGCTACACTGACATAATTGTATCGGTGCTCATCCTTGACAGTGTTGAACTTTTAATCTCTTCCTGGTGCGTCCGTAAATACACCACAGAAACCTTTCTAGCAACCACAAGCTATTTCTTTATCTACGCGAGATGCAGTTATGTCGTGATTTATTCCAATAACTTATCCCAGCAGTTTGCTTCCAGGAAGCTTAGTTTATCGTAGTCTGAAAGATAACCTAAGCGATTCTCAATCGGAATTTTAATTTATATGAAGTAACAATAACAGAATTGATGCCCTGAGACAGCGAGGCGGGGTCGCGGCAGACCACGTAGGAGATGGTGGGACGAGCTGGAAAACTGGAAGGAGGCGCGTGGGCTCGCGAAAGATGGAAGGAGTGGCGGCAGGCCTTTGCCTAGGAGTCGAACAGCGTAGGCTAGTAAAAAAAAACAATAACAGTACCACTGACATTTTAGTGTCATGTCAGAAATGGCTTTTTAGATTACGGCACCTTTCTTTTGTGATAAATACTGGAGCGCTGATAAAGTGAGATTTGTAATTCCAATTTGGTTTCATAACTGATGGCGACCGCGGCACTTTGATGAGCCTCTTGTCTTTCACGTCGGCTCCCTAACGGTGCGCACCAGTTCCGTCGTGTTGGGGCGTTAATTGAGAAAGCTTCATCCGCCACCGGGAGCGTGAGATCGGGACTCACGCGCATACAAACTCAACTCTTGTTTGTTCAACGTCACCGCGCGTGAACAAACATTGCGGTGTGAAGCGATTTACTGTTAAGTGTTACTATTGTACTTGTATTGCTGGGACCGATTTTCGCTGGTTTGCTTTTAACGCGATTCTCATATCGAAGCCATTGACTCCTCGTCGGTCCTCCTTTGTTTACGAGAATTCCTTCACGCTATAAATACGCTTTTATTGGATATTTAATAGGGTCTCCTTTACACGAACTTTATGGTTGCGGTGAAAGGGAAAGAATCGGACGTAGCGAACGAGCAGTCATTAATGTTGGAGTGGTGGAAACTTTGATTGGGTGCCATGGCGGGGTTACAATTAAAGTGTAATGGCGATGGTCAGTGGTGGTTGGCGGAGCATTGTCCCCTCGTGTGGTCGCTAGGTGTCAGGACCACGTCGCGGTCGGGTGCGCGGGCGCGTGCGGCCGTCGACCTGCAAGTAATGGACTCGCCTCTCAATAAACAACATTTACGCGCTACTTTTCTCGCCCCCTTACATTATTGCAGCTTTGTTCTCTCAAGTTTTTACGCCCTCTTTGAGGCAACATTATGAAAATTTTGTGGCAGTGTCGGCATAAAATTGAGTAGATTATAGATTGTGACTTGCTAGCTGTTTCGCTTCGCTTGGTTACGGACAGTTTACCTTCATGGTCTTTTGTTTTGTAAAGGAAGTGTGCAGACGAATGCATAAAACATCTAACGACGATTCCTTTGAGTGGAATCATAAAGTTACGTTCATACTTAGTTCCCCGTTAGCTCTTACGTCAATTCATTGCTAATGAGCTCAAAGTGTTTCATCACGTGGTTTAATACTCGGAGGCATTCGTGAGATAATGTGTGAAATTCGGGGCCTCACTTTTATAATTATAGTACCAGTATTTCGCGAAGTTACTTAGCTCATTTCGTCCAGGTTGCGTGGTTTTATGATAAAACTCGGCCGAGTTGCGTGTACGTGAAAACTGCGGTACACCCGCTGGGAAATTAAACTCGTTCCGACGCGGCGAGGTGTCGTTAATTTGTTTTGGCACAGACAGCGCTGGGGGGCGTCGCTAGCTTCGTCGTAACGCTCGAGTGCTCGACTGTCAGAGGCTGTCCTACAGAAATTGTCCGAATGTTGCGGACCTCTGAACTGATTTGATAAGTTGTAAGAGCAACACCAACATACTGTGGTACCTCATAGTTTGTTGGTGGTATTTCAGATGAAGACGCACCGTTTAGATTAATTGACTTCCTAATATTGTCAAATTGCCAAGTTTATTGATAATGTTTTCATTAGTACTTAATTTACTTTGTCATACTGTTCGTAGAGCTTCGTTAAGTTACTAGTGAGGACAAAGTTTTCAACGCCACATGAGTAGCAACAGATTGTAACGTAACTCGTGAAGATATGTTAGGTAGGTATATAGTCTCGGTTTCTGATTTCATGATCATGTATGAATCTTATGATTACGTTACGGTGTTTTATAGAAACTTAAACATAACTTCACTTAAAGATTCAACGCGAACTTAGAGCATTCGAAATATCTGGAGAATTGGCAAATAAATTCAATACAACACCGAACAGAGGAGAGAGATCTTAGTCGATCTTTGGATATGAATAACTTTTCAGATTTTCTGAGAATTTCGTACCTAGGCTTTGCGGTTGTTTGTGA
The DNA here is from genome assembly GCA_949629185.1 of Apamea crenata. NCBI lineage: Eukaryota > Metazoa > Arthropoda > Insecta > Lepidoptera > Noctuidae > Apamea > Apamea crenata. The sequence goes on from OX451357.1 coordinate 16,252,447, forward strand.
TAGGCCTCTTTGAATACCTATTATAATATTTATATTCATATTATATTATTATAAATACTAATACATAAACCGGCCAAGTGCAAGTTGGACTCGCGCACCAGGGTTCCGTACAATTACAATTTACGATTTATGACGTATTAAAAAAAAACTACCTACTAGATCTCGTTCAAACCAATTTTCGGTGGAAGTTTACATGTACATCATATATTTTTTTTAGTTTTATCATTCCCTTATTTTAGAAGTTACAGGGGTGGAGACACATTTTACCACTTTGGAAGTGTCTCTCGCGCAAACTATTCAGTTTAGAAATAAATTATATTAGATACCTCAAAATCATTTTTGAAGACCTATCCATAGATACCCCACACGTATGGGAATGATAAAAAAAAAATTGAGTTTCTCTTCTAAGTATGAACCCCCAAAATTTATTGTTTTTTTTCTATTTTTGTGTGAAAATCTTAATGCGGTTCACAGAATACATCTACTTACCAAGTTTCAACAGTATAGTTCTTATAGTTTCGGAAAAAAGTGGCTGTGACATACGGACGGACAGACAGACAGACAGACATGACGAATCCATAAGGGTTCCGTTTTAGCCATTTGGCTACGGAACCCTAATAAAACGTATTCAGGGTATTTCTGAATAGAATTATCTGATTTAGGTTACTGATGTAGGATTCGAATTTTTCATCATTTCAGCCGAAAGACGAAAATTGATGAAAAAGTGACGACTGCTGAACATAGCTCCCCCCCCCCCCCAACTACTCCCTTCGTTTTTCTACTGAGTTATTCACGATACAAATGCTTTAGATGAGACCCACAAATTCAGTTAAATTGCCCGGGCATTTTAGCCTGCTCTAAAATCTCATATTTACATGCTATAAGTTTCAAAGGCTCCATGTCACGTTCGGGAAAACGCAATGCTAAGCTGAGCGAGCCGTGTCGCGTCAACTCGCGTCTAATGAGATGTAGCTGTTCTAAGTACACAACTTATTTGTATCTTCTACTCGTGTTGGCACGAGCTTATGATAAATAGTTTTATCTATACTTATAATAAAGCTGAAGAGTTTGTTTGGATGCGCCAATCTCTGGAACTACCAGCCGGATTTGAAAACGACCTTAGGAGCCGAGAAAATAGATAGAGAGTCGGAAAAAACGCTAAGCGAAACGAAGCGAACGCGGGCGGGTATTGTGATGCGACGGGGTCGGACGGGGGAGCATGAGATTTGTCGCGGCCGAAGTCGCGGGCAGAAGCTGCTGCTACTCTGTTTATATAATTATAAGCTAATGACGCTATTCGTGGAGTCTCGTAAATTACACCTATGCCTTGTTGACGCAGCTTTTATCCAACTTGACAATGACATTTCATATTTTTGCGGCAACATTTTTGGGAAACAATATCAGTCAGTCACTGTCAGTGTAATTTACGGTAGATCAAATATGAAGGGCAAAAAGCCAATCTTAGAAGAGGGCCACAAAGACGATTATCGCTTGAATATTGAAGTTACGAAAAAATATGTTTATAATATGCGGTTAGTGCCTTTTTGAAAACCTGACTGCCGACTTTGAAAAGGGTAGCGCTCAGTTCACGGATATAACTTATTAACTGCATTCGCAATCCGTCGTCCAGTTCCATTTCGATTTATATGTCCTTTATCAACTGCAGCCGTCATCATTAGTCTGTTAATTAAGTTTGTATTTTTTATTCATCAATAAAAAAACTCAGATTTCTTGTATGCACCTCCTGTCTTATAGAACTTGATGGCTTGCATATCTAAGCTTCTTCTTCTCGTATCGATGACTCATATTTTGTCTGACCAGAGCGCAACGATTCTTTTAATTCTTCTCTGTGTCAGCTCCAGTCTACTAAGTAGTGACCTATCGGTACCGAAATAACATGATATAATGTCAACCAAAGTCTAAAACAAGCCGAAACACGTCATCAGTAGCTTTGTCTGCGAACTCTTTCTGTCATTCCCAGCCCCCGTTAGATGTGGGTCACTAAGCACGACGCATTGGGTCACGTGACAATCGGACAGCTTGACATATCTGCTTGCCGTGAAACGTGACCTGTGTGTACTAACAATGGGCTTATGATCATCATTATCAAATCAGCTTGTATGCGTCATTGGGCTTACCAATGTCAGGTATGAACTTCAGAGGAGAGATTTGTATGCTTGGCAGATGATTTATAGATGTATAGATATAGAATTCTAACTTCGGCCCGCGACCTCGTCCGCTTGAAATTTTTTGCTCTCCCTATCCACTCCGTCGCATTGTATCGCCCTTCTCTTCATCTTATTATTAGTACAGACTACAGAATTACAGATAGATGGATAAGCATGAAAAACCAACAGCATTCTGACGCTATTAGTAGACAAGAGGGACCTGCTGCCCGTCCTCTTAGTGTAAACTTTTATTTGTGTAACAAAACCCATGTGTAGGAAGGGTAACATTTGCCTGAAACCACACGAAACTGCTCAACAATTGCTAGCTGCGAAACGTGACCTAGTAATATGTACGAGTATGATCGGCAGCCTAAAAATAACCACCTAGGGATCATTCCAACCACATCCTATCTAAAGCAGAATAAACCGGATCCCCTAGAAACAAAACTTTTGATTAGAACTAACTAAAAGCGGCCAAAATGTGGATCTTAGCAGTTATGATCATCTCAAAGCCTTGAGAGATGGTCGTCAATACAATGGACAATAAATTCATTGATCTTTCACTCATATCCATTTTCAATGATGTTCACAAGCGATCAAGGTATCCGGACACGACATTAATGAGACGTTCCAGTTTTAATGTTCTGCTTTAAATGTTCATTACTAAGTAGTGTGTTGCAGTGTGCAGTATCCCGACAGAAATTCCTGTTCACTCCGCTAATATTAGCAGGAGATGTTCTCTTTTTAGAGTATGTATGGGGGAAATTCGTTGTTAGGCAAAAATGCACTTTGAATTTTGAGATTTCCATTTTATTCTCGAGTCCTTCGCTGAGTAAGGCTTTTATACAGATCCTGCCCTTGTTCAGTTTAGAAAATATGTATGTATTGATTTTCTTCTTGTTTGAAATGTGAAGTTTTAGAACAGCGTGCATTAGTAAGATTCTGAAAGCTTCCTGCTGCATTATACAATGCATTATGAATTGCTATTTATTCAAGCTGCTTTGTATCTTCTTTGTTGTCACAGTTTCCTGCGACTGCAAATTCTTTAAGATCATACTCGCGATACATAGAATAAGTACATATTCCTCGCTATCTATTTTAAATTGTATTGTTATTATAACAAATATCTTATCAACGAGAAGGCTTACTGTATTTTTTATTATTTTACTGCATCGTTCAAGCCTGATGTATTGATTGTACAAACACCATTCTACAGTTTTCAATATCTTTTGTCCTCAGGTCTGAAGTACTTGCATTCAGCTCGCATTCTCCACCGGGACATCAAACCTGGCAACTTACTGGTGAACAGCAACTGCGTGCTAAAGATCTGCGATTTCGGATTAGCCAGGGTTGAAGAGCCAGATGCTAGCAAGAACATGACGCAAGAAGTCGTTACGCAGTATTACAGGTAAATATACTTCTGTTTGATTGAGATTGACGTGGCAAACGCTAAGTGTGAACCTGTGCGAGAGAGGTCTGATGCAGGAAAATGTAACTTATTTCACAGTTGAACAAGTAGATTATTGTTAAATTATATATCCCTGGACGGAACATTATAGGCTGATTATACATTAATGATAGCCAATATTATTAAAATTATAGTCCATATGCCAATTTGAATTGAGCCTTTTCACAAGGTAAACCGATTAAAAAAATCAATCGTCGACTTTTCTATATGATCGATTAATGATAATGGATAAACTTACTCTGCATTTGTGTAATTCATAAAATTGACATATACATATAATACGTACGTACATTACCACTTACTATAATTCACGATTAAACAAATACTCGCTTATCAATACAAAATAAACTGGACTTGGTAAACAGTGGTTATAATCGTCCAATTTCACAATCATCGGTTTGTTTACATTGTTTGACAATTCAATTGAAATTAACTATAGTCACTGGTAATATTAAACTAAATTTGCCGGATACCATATTGACATTATGATAGTAAATAAAGATATATTTTTGAACCTTGACGGAAAGGCAGTAGGGTGTGATTGTGGAGCTATGTCACAAATCATGCTCCACCTCCTGTCCTGTCCTCTGTGTCCCAAAAAAGGCAGTCAAAGTGACCTCTGCGCTGCCACCGACAACGCCGTGGAAGTGGCAAAGTTGTGGGAAAACAAGATTTAAAATACAGTCGTGCTAGCGACACGCAGAAGTAGAATGTAAACATACCATCACGTCTTGTTTCCTCGAAGGGTTAGGCAGATGTATACCCATAGTACACCCACGCCAGTTATGTTTTATAATATGTATTTCATTTTATGCTGTTTTGTTATGTATATTTTCATTTATTGTGAATACGACCGTGACTTCAACATATCCTATGGATTACTTGTGAGGGAAGGCACGTGTGATAATGTGCGCTTTTACAATTTCTAACGCGACGATATTATCATGGACGTCGATAACCAGGGAAGTAAAATGTATGGAAATATGAAGGCGCTTTTAAATTTCACTAAAGTACAAGTATATAAAAGGGAAAAAAAAAGGAAAGAACTCATAGAGCATCAAATTATTCCTCCGCATCGCTGTCGGTGGGAAAAGTGCCCAAATTGCTGACAGCGTTGCCACGTTGATGGCAATGCTGATTCTTTGACCTTAAAATAGTATGTAAATAACTTTAGGACGTTCACTGTCAAAATTTAGACTAGATAAAACAAACTAGCAAGTCAACAAGACGCGGGTAGCTTTATCCAAACTTTGTTGTAAAGGTCACAAAGTATAAAGGTTTTATACAAAAGCACCTGTTAATGTTAACGTTATTTAGTTTAAAACGTTATGTTGACGAAGGTGTGCCCTCTATTCCTAAAATGTTGAATACCTCTGTGTGAGCAACTGTCATTAGTAAGTACGTTTTTGGGTTGGCCGTGGAGTGTTGTCAAATGAGAACGGTATTCAGGGTTAAGTACTCTTTTCTATTTATTTTAAATTATATTTCTATTTCTCAAGTTCATTTGAGTATCATTATTTCCGTAGAGATGTTTCAAGATGGTTAATATTTCATTCACATCAGTCTCTGCAAATTTACTGTTTCTCCTAGAATTGTTTCGAGAACCAATCTTCTTTGTATAAATATCGTCAGGCATTCATCTTTATTAAAAACATTGCAACGTGTTTGTGTTCTAACTGTTCTTGGAAACTCGGATTTTCCTTTCACGGAACGAACGTTTATCCCACTATTTGTTCACGTCTATTTATATCAGGCAATAAATAAATCCAATATCAGATTAAATAGTGCGTTTCTATGTTAACAACAGGAAAAAAACTTATCTTATATACTAATAATAAAGCTGTAGTGTTTGTTTGATTGTTTTAACGCGCTTATCTCTAGAACTAATAGTGGGATTTGAAAAATTATTTTTACATTTGATAGCCCAATTCTCGAGGAAGGCTTTTTAACATAACTTTAGGACCCTTAGTTGCCGGCAAGGGATGTGATGCGATCGGATGGGTCGGTAACAAGAAATTTCGCGAAATTCTTGGGCAGAAGCTAGTATCAGTGGGGCAATTCTCGTAATTTTAAGCACGTTCACAGTCTGATCTCAGTCTCAATCTGTCAAAAGATCCCCTAATTTCCCTACATTTTGACAAGTTTTTGACATTTGTTTGTCGCCGAGATGAGACTGCGACTAGATTTTGAACGTTTTAAATTACGAGAATACGCGTTCAGATAAAGGGGTTTTAATGTATTTTCAACTGTCTCGAAACGAGTCCGTGCGATGCTGAAAAGATTCGCCAGCCAGGTTCGTAGCGGCACTGATTGTTCAGGGTCCGCTGGACACACTTAAGTGTCATCATTCGTACAAGCCCCTTTTTTCAATAGACCATATTTTTGTCGGACGTTCGTTCCCTAGAATCGTTTACGTCGATTACTCTTGCTCCATTCACTCAACAAACTGTTCCAAACGTTCGACGAAGCATTTCGTGGTGTTGAATGAATAAAAAGTGAATGAATGAATGACCTGTGCTCCGGTTGACCGCAGTTTTGAAAGTAGGACGCCGCAACCGCGTTTGTGCTGAAAACGTCAGTACGTACACGGTTTCGCCAAAATAGCTCACGTGTATATTAAGTCGCCGGCACTTGCAGAAGTCACGGTCGGTGAGAGAGAATACTCATCATATTTTACAAATTCCCCTCCTGTGTCCTTGTTTGCTTACTTGCTTACGTGATCCCGTTTCCCTATGTTGTTTTGCATTTCATTTATTTAGCTTATCAAATGAATGCGGTTTCCTACCGCATGTAAATGAACATAAACCAAATGTACTGAAATATATGTAAATTGTTATATATCCGACATCTCTTATACACGCACAGTTTGTTTGTCACGTTTTCAGGGGGCGGATTAAATTTTAAATTGGAAATATGGTTTAGCTTTATTGAAAACGCATAAAGTGGTATACTACGAAATGGCTTTGTTTACTCGTCTCGGTGTCACAACCAGTTTATTATTCATGCGCTTGTGCCTGGCAAATGAGCGTTCCTTGTAAAATCCTCCACTTTATATACCACCTCTTATAACTAAGTTACACGCGACTCGCGACACACGTCCATTGACGCTTGGGATTTCTTTACAGCGTCAACTTGGAGTTGTTGGTGAACTAAGATTGCCAATAAAAGTCCTGGTGGCTCTAGATCGAGTTCATTATAGCCTAGGATCTAATTTAAAGTTTTTTATTCATTTGGATATCTACCGGTTCACAGTGATAACTAAACTAGTATAAGCATAATCAGCTTATAATGTTCCCACTGCTGGGACACAGGCCTCCTCTCTGTGAGATCCGAGCGGGCCGTAATCTACCACGACGGCACAGTGCGGGTTGGGGTATATGTCACATGTCTTCGATTTTTTTTTGGTTGAAAGACATGCCGGTTTCCTCACGATGTTTTCCTTCACAGCAGTGGTGATGAAATTATTTACACATAGTAAAACGATTGTCTGTGTTCGAACTTACGACCTAAAACTCGTAAGTCGCGGATATTACCATTTGGCCACCACGGCTCCCAATCAGTATAAGTTACAAACCAGTATAAGCTGGCCTCTTGTTCTATTGAATCTCGGTACTACGCTAGGCCAGCCAAGGTCAAAGTCTATTCTATTCTACTCAAGGTCAAAGTGCTACCGCTGATGTACGGTCGACACTGTTTTCCATACATAAAGTAAACACATTTCAAAGAGACAATTTCCCCGAATATTTTTCTAATTATGGCAAAATGTCTTTTCAAAGTTAGAAGGAAAAGGCTTGTTTAATGTTCAGATCCTGTTTATAATGTTCAGATTTAATTACCCAAGTACTTACAGATGTTTGTTGATTCATTGTTCAAATTTAATATGTTTTATCTCTGAAATAATTACTTGACAATTATGTCAGAGTATCACCAAAGCAAGAGCGATTCTCTTTTTAGAATAAGCCACCGTACGAGATGTGTTCTTTGTTAGAAGGTTTGGTTTCCGCACTTAGTCCTTCGAGTGGACTGTTGTGCGTGGGCCATGGCGGCCGTCGGTGGTTATATACGAGATATTATATACCTACAAACGATGACGATAAAACTTTATGACTATTTCAGTATAGATGTCGCAGCCAATGGTTTAATTAGCCGATTAGTTAACCGCCTAGCCTTTTAACTAAACGGCGGCCGTTCAAATAACGGCCTGAATGATATTCAATAAATTATAGTTTAGGTTGGAGCTGTAACCAACTAGTTACTGCGACCAATTCGGCTCGCACGTGGCGAGCCGAATTGGTCGCAGTAACTAAGCCAGGGCACCCCGACCAAATGGGTTAGGTTAGAACTAGGTAGATAAGTACAATAGGTCCAACCCTTTTAGGGGGTTGGACCTATTGTACTTATCTACCTAATGCTAAATTAAGATCTTTAATCCGTATACAGTGCAATGTACTTGAAATTTGTGGTAATAAACAATTTATTATTATTATTAACTGCGCTCAACTGCGTGCGAGCCGAGTAAGCGAAGCGAGGTGAGCACTATTTTCAAAGGCCAGGCCGTTGACTAAACGGCTAATTAACCAGTTGGCTGCGACATAGACAATAACTAAGACGACATCAATAGATGAATGCGATGGTCAGGCTAATAATAGAGAATGCTAAAATAAATAAAAATCTTGAAATAATTCAATCGCGCTGGTACTGGCGCGCCATATTCTAAAGACCTAAAGATAATAAAAATAAAAAAATGGCAAATCTGTCTAAAACTCACAATGTAGAGAGCATTGCAACGTTTGAAAGATACATTGATTGTTGTTTGACCATTTATCAGACAAGCAGTTCTTTTTAACCATGCTAGTAGTAAATAAATCTGATCAATTTAATGCTGACCAAGGGCGGAGCTCGACTCTTTCGACACTTCCATAAAGACTTGTCCCAAATAGCCATAGATAAACAAGTGGTAGAAGAGCAAGGAGGGCTTTGCCAGCAAGGGCAGGAAGATGATGAAAGTAGGTAAAAAAGGATTTAAAAAATACTATTTCTATTTTCAGAGCACCTGAGATCCTGATGGGCGCGAACCACTACACAGCTGCGGTAGACGTGTGGTCGGTAGGCTGCATATTCGGAGAGCTGCTCGGCAGACGGATCCTCTTCCAGGCGCAGAGTCCGGTGCAACAGGTATGTGTTACTGCCACTTTACATAGGTACTACACTACCAACTTTAATTCGCCATGGCAGCCCTTGAAATTCAAATTTTCTTACGTTTTTTGCAACGTGCACATTCGTTTCAGGTTCTATGTTGATCAAAATATCATTGGCGGCCGTAACTGGCTAACTTAACATAACCCTTAATAAAACCGGAGTAAAGTTATGCCCAACTGATGTGGTTGTTGTTTCTATGTTTATACATAAAGTAAATATAAGGTTAAACTGAAGTTAGGCAATACTTACTTGTTGTAACTTTGCTGCCGAATAAATGTAAAGTTATATACTGGGCCTATTACAGCCTGCTTGTTGCTGGCCTGGATACGGACACACTTCCGCCTAAACCTTCGGGGAATACAAACGTGTTATGTTATATAATAGTACCCTAGAAGTTTCTATGCCCAAAAGCGCCTGATATTTCCCAAGCAATTCTGTTGCTTAAATTGCCTTTGCCCTTAAAGCTACACAAATGGCCTTAAAAATAAAAGTTAAACAATAAAACCTTAATCAATTTCTTCTTGTAGAAGGAAGTTTTGTTTTAAACACGTGACATTACGCTAGCATTCACGTTTTGACAAAACCATAAAGTTTCTTTGTTAGCAAATTTTGGGTCGACTAATACAATAAAAGCTGTTACAATAATTTACGTAACAATTAAAGCCATTTCCGGCAACTTCTTAGGCCGAAGCCACGTGCTAAACACATGCCGGGCGGCAAAATCGAATATTTGTACATACATATATTTACGGGACGGATCCGCTCGGCTTAGCACGAATTGTGCCGAGCCGCCTCGATTACGGTTACGTGAAGGTAGATGCCGAATAAAATTTGCCGATCGGCACGAGTCGAATGAAAGCCAAATGTGTTGTAATCGCTTCAGTCGGCTTTGTTGTTAAAGAAATACAGCTGAATCGAATTTGCCGATCCGAATGTGTGTGTAGCACTCCTGAGCCAGCAGCTTCGCTCGGTAGTCAAGCAGACCGTCATCTAGCGTCATTGCTATAGTAAAACATGCGTTGGTTAGTCGCTTGAAGCACAGCAAATGAAGCACCTGCCTATGACTTCAGCCTTACACATCGTTTAAAGCTCAACAGAATTAACTTTCGATGAATACAATCGTTTAATTTATCTCTAGATTGATCCAGAATGATCCAGTTAAGGCTATATACTTAATAGGATTTATGGTGCCGATCTCAACGCGGGCGAAATTGAGACGAACGCACAAGAACTAGGCGAATTTGTTTCAACTTATGTTACATGTTACCTTTCACCAATCTGTATTCAGCATAACGCCTAATGCCAGGCTTCCAAATGTAACACAAATGACCCGTCCTTATGTATGCATTGTAACATGAAATGTAACAACACAACAACTAGTACTAGTAATTTATATTATGTTTCACCAATCTGTTCGTGGCTTTAGAAAGGTGGATGGTACTTACAGACTCTTTCTTCAGGTGATAAAAGCAACTGTTTATCGTTCCAGCTGGAGTTGATAACAGAGCTGTTAGGCACGCCATCTCTAGAGGACATGCGACACGCGTGTGCCGGTGCACGCGCACATATGCTCCGTCGCGCGCCGCGCCCGCCTGCGCTTGCTGCGCTGTACACGCTGTCCGTGCAGGCCACGCACGAGGCCGTGCATCTGCTCGCACAGGTAACATACATTATAAATCTTTTGAGAACATTCGACACCTAACAGGGAAGAAAGGAAGACAAAATAAATTGCACCCCAAGTAGGCAGGCAGAAGATGTGAGTGTGATGTGATTTTATAACAGTAGTGATGTTTATGGAAGTAAAGGGAATATTTTGGTCTTCGAACTCCTCCTTAAATAACACCAAAAACAAAAACCTTTTTTGTGGTTTTTTGTTTTGGGTTGGAACATCATCAGTAATAAGGGCTCCCAAATGAGTCCGAAACTGGTCGGGTATAGTATCCATAGATAGGGTAGAAAAATAGGTATAGTTTGATAAGGTATCTGCCTGAATTGCCCTATTCCAAACTACCACTACCACGTGTTCATAACCTGCAGTCAGATATAAACCACAAAGCAATTGGTTCGTCTTATCTTCCCTTGCTTAGATGACTCGCAAGATTTACCCAGCAAGGTCGTCGACGCAACAAAATAATATAATCTTTATCTATCTATACTAATAGTAAGTCCCAACATCATTCCGCCCGGGCAGATAGTCCGCTTGTGTGGGCGTTAGCGGATCGAAGCAGAGAGGGGCAAATCTCGTAATTATAAGAACGTTCACACCTCTAATTTCCCTACATTTTGACAGTTTTTGACATTTGTTTGTCGCCGAGATGAGACTGCGACTAGATTTTGAACGTTTTAAATTACGAGAATACGCGTTCAGATCTGTTTTAGTTACTTAGCCTAAGTACTAACTTAGGCTAAGTAACATTGTTACTAACACAATGGACCGCATTTGTAGTCTGACTAAATAAATGATTATTATAATAGCATTCCCGACTGCCAATTCCAGATGCTGGTGTTCGACCCGGCCAAGCGCATCTCCGTGGTGGACGCGCTGGCGCACCCGTACCTGGAGGAGGGCCGCCTGCGCTACCACTCGTGCATGTGCAAGTGTTGCTACAGCGCGCCGCCCGCCGCGCGGCACTACTCGCCCGACCTGGAGCCCGTCGCGCCGCACGCCTTCCACGACGGCTGGGAGAGGAAGCTCACCAGCGTGCATCAGGTCAAAGGTATGGCTGGCGTGGCACACGCTGCATGGACTCTCATCTACAAAATGGGGTCTATTCATAAACGTTTAAAATTAAGAGACGTTTAAACGTCAAAAATGTATGGTTAAACAGTCGCTAACCATTCATTAATTTTAAGTGACGTAAATAAAGGGGTTCATGTGGAAAGAAATGCTATAAAAATAGCCAGCGAATTTCGCTTCTTTGAGTTTTAAAGTACTGCAATATTCAGTTTAATAACTCTGACGGGAATTCAATGGTATAAGCCAAGAACATTATGGTTATAAATCATTATGATTAAATTGATTGATTCAATCAATCAATTCATTCAATTCAATTTAATTGATTTTGGTTGATAATACTGCAATTTAACTTTTTGTCCGTGAATTAGGACCAGTTTTTAAGTTCAGTTTCCAAAACAAAGATTGCATACAACTTACAGTCCTTTCAGAGACTTATGACAACAACATCCCAATAGCAACCTTATAGCAACTTACTTTAGATATTACTGTGATTTTTACTAGACTTGTATTACAACGACCATAAGGATCCCTGTGATTTTGACAATGATTCAAAGTCAGGGGTAAAATAAAATAACTGTGAATGTATACATACATAATCAGCCTATAATGTTCCCACTGCTGGGACACAGGCCTCCTCTCTGTGAGAGGGAGTGGGCCATAATCTACCACGCGGGCCCAGTGCGGGTTGGTGGATGTCACGTCTTCGAATTTGTGGTTCTAGGACATGCCGGTTTCCTCACGATGTTTTCCTTCACCGTTTTGAGAGCAGTGGTGACGAAATATTTTACACAGAATAAAGTGCTTGCCTGGTTTCGAACCCACGACCTACAACTTGGTAAGCCGGGTTCATTACCACTGCGCCACCACTGCTCCTGCTAGTATAACCACGTTATAAATACATGTCATGTTTCAGTCTTATTTTCTTTGTTTTCTTCACTTAACACTTCTCGCACATACATGTTTCAGAGGAGATACACAAGTTCATAGCGGAACAGCTGCAGACGTCTCGCGTGCCACTGTGCATCAACCCACAGTCGGCGGCGTTCAAGAGCTTCGCAAGGTAAGGCGCCGCGACATCAACCAACCGCAACCAACCGCAACCAACCGACACTAGGTGATTTCTTTGCGATACGTAACCTAACACGCCTTAGCGACCACCCGCACCCATATGGGCCACGCCAATTGTAACCAAAACCCGTGCAGACAACACTGCCTATCATAAAAATTCTTGAAATTCGTGATTCGCCCCGAAGCGTCGTTTTAGCGCTGCGCTCTTGCACTGTAACCCCTAAAATGTTGCTTCCTTTTTTTCAGCTACAGATTTATTTTGCGCGTTTTGTAACATGTAGTTTTTCTTAGATTTTAATGACTTTTTTAAAGTTTCCAGTGTTGTCCGCACGGCTGGCGATGTTTACGATAATAAATCAGAGAAAGCAAACAGTCATCACAACTGAGTGTGGCACGGTGCGAGTCTGTTAGTGTGTGCACGTGTGTCGGTGTACAGAGTACAGTACTAGTGTACGTGTACATAGCGCGTAGTGTCGTGCCGGCCGGTGGTCGCAGGAACATGTCGCATCCCTCCCGACCTCCCCTCCCGCCAACTGTAGTATTGCAACGTAGGTAACAGTTGTGCCTCTTTGTGTACAGTAACACACACACGGGTCGATTTTGCTAGAGCCCGACTTGTGCATGGGTTGTTTTACCATTTTATTTTTCTTACATAACGTTCCGTTTCGCTCCCCGCGCTTCGAGCGCTCTCCGTGTACATTTGCCGCTGTTTTCGAGCAAAATCAACCCTCTTGAAATGGTGGTGTGTCCCGCTTCACTAGCACCGCTGTTCTCTCCCGTACGGTAGTTTTAATTCTGCTTTTTTGTGTGTTTTGCGACAGCTCTAGGGCGGGTTCGAAAGCGAAAGTTTGTTCCCCTTTCAAGACGGCGGCAAAATACCTACTGCTATCGCCCGTGATATTTCTGTGTGCCGCCTAGGCGAGGAGCGAGCGGCGAGCAGTAAGCTAGCACGCGCGCATGCACCTGGGACGCCGCGAGGGGCAGGGACGCCTGTCCACTCCTTCTAAACTCGAACTACGCGCCCCTCCAGCCAATTCTATTTTTTCTTCATTTTTCTCATTCACAATCGACCCGGTGACTGAGGAGCCAATGATGGCAACCCATTTCTGTGTATTGCATCTATAAAAATACGTTTAGTGCCAATTTCACCAATGAAACTAAACATGATCAATACATCTAAACTACGTCCAAGAGCTGTCAGTGTCAATATTCCCGAATAATGATGACACTGACAGCTCTTGAACGTGGTTTGATCGCGTTCAGTTCCAATGGTGAAATTCGCCCTTAACGTGTACGCAATTCAATAGAGGGGCGCGTAATTTAGGTTTAGACGGTCTGTAACTTTGTTGTTGAGTTTAACTTTTAGTAAAAGAGGCGTTGTTGCCTTCGACCGTCGTCTCGTTTCAAAAGGGTTGATCGTTAGATAGTGCTCGCTCCGTCCTAATGGTTCGGTTACATTGCATGCGTTTGTGAAGGCTTCGCACTTGAGTTCGGTGCTTGTTTGTGTATTTTTTTTTCCTTATAGTACAATAAGTGAGAAAGTTACATAAAAGCTTGTGACCTAAAACAAAAACATACAAGCCACAGATATCGTGACGTTGATAAAAATATCAGAATATTTATTAATTGTCCTTCATTTACCCGGGAAAGGGTGATATCCCTTATTACCGAACTCAAGTATGAGGCTACATTTCCTCAAAATCGACAAAAAACAGTAGTTTCGATTTTGTATAAACTTCAGTACTGAGGTTGAATTTGATTTTGTACGATTAGTGGGTTTTGACAGCCCTAGCAGAAAAAATATCTTTCCAAATATGAACTTTATTCGTTCGACATAAGGTTGATATTAAGACGTGAGGTTGTTTTCTGTTAGGGTTGCCTCGTAGTGCATGCGTAGTATGAGATGAGCACTGTGCCAAGCACATGGTTGTGGTGAATTTTCATTAATTTTTATTCAGTAGTTACGGTAGCGTTTGATTTGTGATGCAGTTTTGCTATAAGATTTCTCTTTTATTATCATAGATTTTGTTAAAAAAATGATAAATGCATGTTGGTTTGTATGTTGGGTTCATGATTGAAGCGAGATTAGTAAAAAGTGCAAGACACATTATCAGTTAAATATTGATAATGGAAATCAAGTTATTTGCGCTGTTCTGTTCATTTTTGTTAAAAATTTCTTAAGAAGTTTTTAACAAAAATGCCTAAAATACGCTTCGGGTTGCGATAAAAGAATATATGAACACGTTTCAATCCTGAAAAAAAAAAGCAGTTCGCGTTTACTATTCATACTGTCCCCCTTTGTCTCGCTAAAACCTGATGAAACGAATGAGTCCAACATGCAAGCAAGTGGCGTGGGTGTGGGTACGCACTTGTGCGACACGTGACTAACGACGGCCGACTCTGTACCCTTGCAGCTCCACAGTGGCCCACCCGTCCGAGCTGCCGCCCTCGCCGCACCAGTGGGAATGACGCGAGACCAAGCGCGGCTTCGACAAGCGACGCGCCGTATTCACTGACTCGCGATAACCGACTTTATTGTAACGGACGCAAGGATTATAATGGATTATTGGGCGAACTCGTGTTGTAGCAGGCTCGGTGGTGCGATAGTCGACTTTTTAACAGATGAATAAGGTCGATTATGGATTGATGGTTGGGTGAGGCGATTACACGCCTGATTAACCTCTGATAAACGATATTTTACTTTATTTACCGCAATGTAAGGTCGGTTATGGACTGGTGGTTTGGCGAATTCGTATGTTTACCTAAGCCTTTAATTAGTGACCTTTATATTTATTAGTTTAAGGTCGATTTTGCTATGAGGCACTTACTACCTAATGCCACAGAAATGTAAACAAATTGTAGTTTGCAGAGGAAGTCTGTCTGATAATTGGTTTTGAAAATATTTATTCTACTAATCCGCTTTAAAATGTAAATGTAATTAGTATTATTCACGTAGGTATCAATAAAATGAAAAAAAAACAAAACGTGATGTCTATTTCTAAATTTATGAATATTTTTAAAACCAACTATTATACACTGAAAGAAACTAAATTTTGGTTTTTAAGTAAAATTCGTATTTTTAAGGCCACCTGCTATAAACTGAAGAATTTTGTAATGAATTTAAAGTAAGTATGTTAAAGTACTACGAATTCGCTGTAACACTAAACTTACATATTATCAACTGGAACTTGAACTTTTTTCCTTTAAACATTTTCGTATATGTACATTCAATATTCACTCTAATTTCTTTGAAAACAGAGTTCAAATTCCATTTGCAGTCCACACGTCACATAAGTCGGGTCTCTTCCCAAACTGTATTGTTTTGCTTTTATTTGACTTTACTGTGAATGTATTAAATTTTGGATTGTATAAATACCGCTCCATACCTCATCGCTGTAACTAGAAGGCATTAAACTTACGCGCATCGTATCAATGTGTATACCTTGTGGAGAATACATACCATTGTTGGGTAGATAGACTTCCAAAATGGACGACATTTTGAAATTAGTTGTCTAATTGGCGAAAGATATTTTAAATTACCAACAAGCTTTGTAAACTAGGGTACTTTGTCTACCACGAATTCTATTCAAAATATTTGTATTTTAAGAAAGAAATGTCACCTACCCAATTCTAAAACGTGCATTTCGTGTATCTCCACAAACGCGCATTTTTGACGTCAGCAAAGCAAAACAGCGAATTCGCGACGTCACTACCAAAAACTATTCATTTCTGATATTTACTTGTAACGTAGCGTGTAGCGAATGTGTGTAGAATAGTATAGTTGGCTGGTGTACTGTGAATATAATCGATAAGGGAAAGGAAAGCATCGGAAAGGATAAAAAAGTTGATAGCAACAAAATTTTATACAACGAAACGTGTCGCCCCTGCGGCAGAACGTAGCTAGGAAAGGTATCGGAGAGTGACTTGCAGATAAATGATGGATAGGTGTGGCATACGAAGGAGAGGCGAGGTCGACGACCTCACTCGGCGCGATATATACAGTAAAGAGACGCTTCGCGTAGAGTTAGGTTATGTTTCATTTATCTCCGCGATTCCATGTAATTGTAAGTGTGACGTAGTGTCATCGTGTGCCTGATTGTGTTGCGTTCGGACGTTGCAAGCAATAAACGTTGCAATATTATATAACGCGTATTGACATTTCAATTTTATAACTACGGATTTATTGATTTATATTGTGTTCTCTATTAATCTCCTTTTTAGGACGACTACAGACGACGGTTTCGTACTTAAAAACGGATTTCGAACACGAATCTCTTGCAAACTGTCGCCTGTAGCCGGCCTTGTGTATTATAATTACTAAGCTTAATCGTTAACACCATTGTATGTAACATCGACTGAACATTTTTACGTAGTTAGGTTAGACTAGTGTTAGATTATAATAAACTACTAATTTACTCGATGCAATGAAAATAAATAGTAAATAAAAATAAATGAATGAGTAATGTTCACATACTATCATTGCAGTAGTGAGATATTTTATAGCAAAGTGTTTGTAAATGTAATGAATACATGTGTATTTCACGCATTTAATAGTTATATTAGAGTTTTGTCATAATTGTACTGGGATGTGTTAGTGTGCGTGAGTTACGTCGTTTTGTCTAAGTATTGGTATTGATAATCTTACATAATATACACTGCAAGGTGGGAATGTGATCGTCCAGTGTCTTATACATTGTGGCAGGGTCGTTGACGCACAAACTGTGTAAAAAAAATTAATTAAAAATAATATTCGACCTAAAATTTCAACGCACTTCAGAATCATGTACTGAATCCATGGTGACAGGTTGCCCGTCGATGTCCCTGCCACCCTGTTTGCTCGATAACAGTGAATGGCATCATTTTTTCAATAAAAATCTTACGATGTTTTACTGGTGTCGGGTATAAGGCAGCGTTTGGTTCCATTCCCACCGCGTATCATCCAAAATTGATGTTTCCATTTAATTTGTAAGTAGTTTTACTACTGTTTCACGCTGCTAACATATAATCTAGCATAGAGAGACTTTGTGTGAATGTCGCCAGACGTCGTAGCCTTAAAACTAGTTCAAAACTATATAAAAGATAAAACATAAAAAAACGTTGTAAATAAATGCATAGTATTAATGTTAGTCTAGTATGGTACGGGATGTAACCGATGTAGCAAGCCCACAACAAGTAGGTTAGCCTCACTACAGACCGCTGCACGACTATTATATCTCCTTTTTTGTGAATAGAGGGTAGTCAGATAATATAGTGACATATTTACAGTTTTTGCGTTGTTTTGTAGTAAAGATTGTATATAGTTATCAGGTCGGGCAGCGGTTTGTACGAGACTTCGATGGTACAAAGGAGGAGCTCTCGTTTTTACGTTGATTTTAGCTGCCACATACTATACTCTCTTTGTGTTTGCCGTGATCTTTTTTCGAGTTACTGTTACTTTTAGTCTAGCCCCATAACTTCCAGCTCTTTCGATCCAGGGCTAAAGTGGACTACTGGTCGTTTGTTTCCTCCAACTCGTCCCGCCATCTTCTACGGGGTCTGCCGCGACGCCTTCTAGCGGTGTCAGGGCTCCACGTTGTAGTTATATGGAGTATTTAAATTAAATAGGCCATCGTAATCCCTGGTTTTAGCCTTCTCAATTGAATCGGCGGTATAATATCAAAGTATCTTGTATCTAAATACCACCAATCATTTCGAATTACCAATGAACAAGATACCATGAGATTGGCAATGTAACTTCTTAATCCCATAAAGGATTAACATACGAGTATATCTATGTTCTATGTTAGAGGTTGAGTTTCCGCTCGTAGTCCCCTGGATTAACATCAATATCTAATAGTATGTGACAGCTAACCACGTAAGCGAGCCCCGACGGACCCACCTTGCCTTATCTCAGATAACTGTCACTGTGATCCGTAACGCGTAGTTTTTGAACCCCCGCACCCCTCACCCCGCGCTCGACGTGTACAATGTACTGTATATAATATACAAGTGGTCGTTAGGTAATTATTATCGTATCATTGGTTCATTAGAAATTTGCTTCATTATTGTAACTGCTGTATACTATGTGTCCTCCGATGTGAAAAGACGTTTGAATGTATGTAAATAAGGATATATTAAGTAGACGAATATTGTTAGGTTGGGGTGTGCAGTTGCGAGGTGTGGATGAAAATGTACTATATATATTTACATAAATATTTAACAGATGATGGACAATACAAAATGGCGAAGTATGTAGGATATCACTCTAAAAGCAAATTATTAATTGCATTAGTCCACTTGGCTGTCTAAAAGCAGGTCCACCTGTATTAACGTAACATTTTTCTTCTATTAACCGGTTGAATGCCGTAATTACAGAAACAATTAAAAAGCCATTGTGTCTCGCGTGGATCCACGTATATCAAAATAGATTTATTAACATTGGATTGAAGGCAAAAACGAATTTCAAGGGCCTTCGTATCTATCAAATCTCTTATAAACAGTTCATCCGTACATTAGCGACTGTCCCCCGGCGGAGGATATAAGGCCGTGCGACGAGCACACAGTATGGCGGCGCCTAAACGAACACGCTTCTTATTTTATGTAATTGTACGTATTGCGTTTCCAGACTTTCAGAGATCTCGTATTATTTTAAGTTTTAAGTACACGACTGTTCATTTTACACACAAGTGATCTTTAGTTGTAGGACAACACGTTTGTATTCTACTTTGTACCCTATGGCCAGTCAGCCAAGGCTTTTCTCTTAATTTTAAGTGATCGCACACTCGAATGCTCCCGCGCAAGCAGAGGGATTCACACTTTCTTTATATTTCATGTAAATATTAGTGGTAATGCGGTAAGACCCTTAGGTTTCGTGTTAACAATTATCGCCTCCGTTCTTAGTTTGTGTTCAGTAATCCCACATTAATTTTGTATTATAATTTCCACAATATATAAAAAAGTAAAAAAAAAAAAATACAAAATAATATGAGAAAATAATTGTATTCTTCGTTTTTATTATACCTTTGATTTAATTACTATTATTACCAATCGTAATGTAAATAGATACTTTGTGCACTGATAGTCGTGTTTAAGTTAACTTTAGATATTAATTAATATCAAATGGCTGTATCGATTCTCTTTATGTAAAGCCCAAGACACAACGTTCACTATAAGACTTAGTAGAAATGTTTCCTTTGCGATTATAATTGTCTTCTAACATTTTGTAATGTATAGAATGGTTTTAGTTAGCAGTCACGACGGACGTTAGTATTGTGATTTAGTTTGTTCACATGTACAGCGACCTAGAAACGTAATGTAAATATAAATGATACATGTTTCTGTCGTGTACAGAGTTAGTTGCATTTTACCATTGTTGCGAACTGCCAAAACTATTGTAATAATTTTGTAGCGTTATACGCCATTACACCACATTAGTAACACTGTAATTTGAAAAAAAATGAGCGATGGAAATTTTGAAAATAACTTCCATTTTCCGTAATACTCTTTCATTTTGATAAGTTTTGTATCTGTATACACTCGCTGTTTGCTCAAAATGCTATAAATATTGCCTAAAAAAAAATATATCAGAATTTCTGTCGTTTTTTTTTACGTTGGGGTTTAGCTTTGTATTTCTAAATAAATTGAATATAAATGTTTGGTGTCGTGTAGTTAGTTGTGTGGTGGGTGGCGTATGCGTAGATCGTGAGCCGGGTAGCGAAGAGGACCGGCTAACGACACTGTGTAACAATAAACTACTGCATAATTATATACGAGAGTTTTATTTCTACCTTTTAGATGCCCTTTTGATGTTTTGCTTAATGAAAATCTTAAATTTATTAATTTACTGGCAGACAACGCACTGCCTAAACCACACACAACACCACTGGTCTAATCTGCATTTGCGACATATTCGCCAAAAATATAAACAAATATGAGCTTATGGAAAAATAACTTTAATTCCTACACAATAAAGTTCAGTTTATGCTACAACTTCAAACATTTTTATAACTTTTTCAATAGTGCTAGTCACTCTGAAATCAATTTAATTGCAATTAAAATAAAGTTGATATTTGTTTTACTTGAAATAAGTAACGTCAATTTGAAACACAAATAAAATTGAATAGAAGAAAGTCTAGAAGCATGAAATTGTGAACAAGAGTGCTTTATTCAACGTGGAGACAACAATACGACAATAAATTAAATCACTAGCAATACTAATGGATAAGGGCAATACCACAGATTACTAAATGCAATACTAATGCATAGTATTTTCGATCTATCAAATTGATACCGAAGTAACAAAAGTGATTTTTTTAAAGAAACTAAATATTAGTAATGGACCGACTATAGGTTTAGCCAATATTTGACTAGTTATAGTGACTAAACTATTTGAAATATAGGGTGGCAGGGGGGGCATCGACGCGCAAACTGTTACCATGAATTCAGCACAATCATGAGTTTAGCGTAGAAATTTTTCAATTCTGTTTCATAGAAAAGTGCAATACCTACGCGATGAAAAATGACTTTAATCACTACACAATACAGTTCAGATTACGCTACAACTTTAAACATTTATATAACCTTTTCAATAGTGCTAGTCACTCTGAAATCAACTTAATTATCATTACAATAGGGTTGATATTAGTTTAACTTGAAATAAGTAACGTCAATTTGAAACATAAATAAAATTTGAATTATAGCAGTCGCCTCTGCGACCACTAGATTAACGACCCGCTCCGGGAATCGAACTTGGGTTTCCACGCTGATCAGAGTCGCCGAATAAACAATACGCACGCCAACGTCACGGTGTATTCCTATAAATGTTTGCTTCCCACTATCTTTATTACTTGCATATAATAATAAATGTACTTATCGGTGGTCAGGGACTGTTGTTTGTAACTAAAGCATCTTGAGAGCGGTCGACTGTCAAGATAATAATTATGAAGAAATACGTGTTTTTTGTGTTTTGTGTTATACTGGGTAAGTTTACTTTTTACTACTTACTTAGTTAATTTTATAATAGAAATGTAGACAACTGTCTTGATGACAAGAATTTTGTTAAAAACTAAAATAAATCATTCGATTCATATAAATATGAACCGGTAGGTAATAGAAAAATAGACATAGACTAGAGTGTTCACTTTTGTTAAAATGTGAGATGAATATATCATGATAAAATATTTGTTTTTCTTTTGATAAAAAAAATAAGTAATCCATTCGACTATTTAAATATGTACCTATCTACTGGAAATAAATCTCACAGGTGACTTTTTAAAACCCTGCTGGGAATCTATAATCTGAGTAAATTCTTCTTCTGCGGTCGTGGTCCTCATGTAGTGTCTTGTCAGGGGCTTATGTGATTCGCCTCTCGATTTCTCACCACCTACTGCAATTTCTGGTATTTTTTCTGAGTAAATTAGGATGTTATGATTTTATATTAAATTGCTGTTGTTATTTTAAACTAAACTGTTTCAAATATTGAAAACAAAGAGATATTATGTGTGTGAATGAGGAAAGTCACAAAGTAAAGTAATGAAGTAAACAATCTCGCCAACAAATTAATTAAATAAATAACGATTGATAACGTTACGGAGAAAAGACTGTGAACTGTCAGTCATCAGTGTAATGATACATTTTATGAGCATTATAAATTACTAACTACAGTTCACATAATTATTGTAAGTAAAGATCAAGGTCTAGTTCAGTGTACTAGCTTCTTTTAATATGTAGGAGATTTTAGATAATTATATACATATAAAAGGTTTGTGGCTAAGAAATAACAGCCGCACGGATCGATCGATGAGGTTAAGCTACGCTTGCCGCGGTTGGTTAGTGGATGGGTGACCATATTTACATACCAAGACCCCTCCGTGCCTCGTAAAGCATGTTAAGCCGTTGGTACCGGTTGTCATTAATGGATCTTTGCCAGTCGTTACGGATCGTCAGAAGTCCGAAAGTCTGACAACCTCTTACCAAGGGGTTTCGTATCACCCAGTAACTGGGTTGTGGAGGTCAGATAGGCAGTCGCTCCATGTAAAATACTGGTACTCAACTGCATCCGGTTAAACTGGGAGCCGACCCCAACATATGTAGTTGGGAAAAGGCTAGGCAGATGATGAGGTAATTTATACATATAGAAATGGTGAATAAATCATGAGTATTTTTAATAATGTTATCACCTGCCTAGCCTTTTCCCAACAATTTCTGGGGAATAACCGCATGCAGATAAATACCAGTATATTACGTGGAGCGACTGCCTATCTGAAGGCCAATTCTCGTAATATAAAACGTTCAAAATCTAGTCGCAGTCTCATCTCGGCGACAAACAAATGTCAAAAACCTGTCAAAATGTAGGGAAATTAGAAGTATTTTTGACAGATTGAGACTGAGATCAGAGGGGCAATTCTCGTAATTTTAAGAACGTTCACAGTCTGATCTCAGTCTCAAGCAGGAATAGTCCTTACTACTGTAAGGACTATTCCTGCTTGATAGGATAGGATAGATAGGTACTATCGCCAAAATCTATATCTGATTATCTGACCACTGTCAGCTATAGATTTTGGCGATAGTACCTCTCTCTGTATCGCACGTCACCGGTTCAAAATGACAAACGCTACCGTAAACTCAGCAACAATAACTCATAGTCAACTCCATCCACATTAACGTTCTACCACGTCTTACAGCATCGACAGTGGCGCCCCCACCAAACATCAAAAAACAGTACCGCAACGATTACGTCTACAATAGGAAAACTGACGCTTTCTACAAGTTCCACATTGAGAAGGTCCGACGTTGGCAGGTCACCACACTGTGCGAAGTAGAAGGCGCAGAGCTCATGAACCCGGCTTCGGAACATGATATGATACAGCTGCACGCCATGTTCAAGCAGTTTCCAGATCTTGGGGAGTATGCGTGGGTGGGCGATGATGGACATATGCATGAATCTGCTGAGGAGCAGCCCATTATTGATTGTAAGTAATGTCATGTCTTCTTGTTGATTCCGTATTTAACTTGAGTATATCACTTCACTGGCTCACTACCACACCAGCCGGTCGATTCTGTGGAAATCTCACCGTGAAAACTCAAATGAAGTGAGCTTGATGTGAGTTGTCAGTAGTGTCAATCCCTAGCATTATTTGGAATGACAGCTCACTCCACGCTCACTTCACCTAAGTTTTCACGGTGAAATGGTTACAGAATCGCACTGCTGGCGCTATCGTGCAGACTCTGTTTCACTTTCTCTGTTTCCCTCTATTCCTCGTGTCTGACAGATGATGTTAGTGGCGGCAGCTACCTCCTCTCGTGAATGAGACAGTGTTTACATATAGATACACTACAACATGGTCTTTAAGTTGGCTTCGAACATGCGAACGGCGTGTAAGGACATGAATCGTGGCGCGCGTGTTTATCACGCGTCTCACGCAATAATTTTAATAAAATAAACCTTCCAATACATAAAGGAAAGGATAATATTATTGGAATCCTTAGAACGGCCTTCTTGGGTCCCCTCTAATCCTAACAAGTAATAAATAAAACAAGCAACATGATTGTCAGTAGGTACTTCTACCTAAGTTAGTCCGGAGCACTATGGGTCTGAGCAGCCAGACCAGCGGAGTATGGGTTTCATTTTGACAGTTCAACAACGTCCATTGCATTAATTACGTTGTTGAGCAGACACGTTTTTCGAACATATGAAGCAATGGATTAGCAATATCCCTCGCAATAATTCAGATTGAGATTGATAGTGTGTTACGGAATTAAGGTGCTGTTACCAGTCAATCTTGTTGATTAGCTTCTTCTGGTGTCAGTGATTCGTGTTTAGATCTTCTAGAAAGATGAGCATTGTCTTAAATAAGACCTAGTTTATTCCCAAATAACAAACCAAATGTTTAAAAACATGTGCGAATCGTACTCACAGACGAAGGGTTCGGTACCACAACGCAAAACACGCCGAAAAAAACACGTTTCTGTTAATTTTATTTTTATTGCCTATTTGTTATAGCGGCACACTTTGTGAAAATTTCAACTGTCTACCTATTGCGTTTCGTCCGCTGACCGTCAGACGGATGGACGGACAGTGGAAGCTTAGTAATAGGGTTCCGTTGGCACCATTTGGGTACGGAACCCTAAAAAGGTGTAAAAAAGTCCCTACCTAATGCTTTCACCTCTCATATTATTACAAAAATAAAAGCCCTGTTAAATTTTATAACTATATTGATAAGACAAAGTAGGTAGGAGACCTATCTAACTAATTAATTACTATTTACAGTTCATTGGATAGTTAACTACATGATTAACCAAATAACTATGATATAGTGTCTTTGATTATGAGCTTGTTACCGTCTTTAGATGTTTGCATGCTTAATTGGCTGCAATAGGTATCTAATCACTACATTAAAACAACGTCCCCTCGCCGTGTCTGTCTGCCTGTCTGAACGCGATAAACTCAAAAACTATCGAACGGATTTTCATCAATGGATGGAGTGATTCATGAGGAAGATTTAGGTGTATAATTCATCAAAGTTTTGTGTAAATTAGCTAAAATATTGCGATGATTGTTGACAATGTCGGAAAAAATCATGCCGGCTGGGAGGCCTGTGTCCCAGGAGTGAGAACATTATAGGCTGATTATGCATACCTTTTACTGATTTGAATTAGGTACTCACAGCGTTACTTCTACCATATGTATTATGATTCTAGTGACTCCACCTAACGGTTATGACGTGGATGTGGGCCAAATAGGGCAATGTGACGTGGCGACTCGGTCAGGTGAAATCGAGACTATGATGTGTTTCCGAGAGATGCCGTTCATATGCAAAGTGGCTGCCAAAGACGCATATTATGATGAGCACTGTGGTGTTTATGGAAAAAGTAAGTGTTAAAAACCGACCGAAGACGGACTCGCACATGAAGGGTTTCGTACCAACGTAAAATATTTACTGTGTATGTATTTAAAAAACAATGTACCTAGTGTATAAATGTAGTTGTCCGTCCTAAAAGGATTACTAGGATTACTTCGGAGTAATCCCTATTACTAAGGCTCTGGGTAGGGGGTCCGCACCCAAAAGATGAGAGAAAGGTACATATTCTACCGGTACTTCCTGAAAGATTAAGAGGGCGCACACAGGTCCACTAGCGCCACTACTCAACAAAATTCGATCTAAAGAAAAGCGGCCACATTCCTATATGTCGTATTTAGTTGCGTCCTGTCTCAATATGAAACTTAATAAAAGGTATTAGAAAATTCTAGACACACTTACCGAGGTCGCTGATTGAGCAGATTTTCATAATTCCTTCTCAGTCACGAGATATATTTTTTTTGAAGTAGTGGCGCTAGTGGACCTATGTGCGCCCTCATAAGAAGTTGGATACTTCAACAATGGGACTGTAGTAATACAGGGTGGCATAAACCGAAGCGCAACCCGTTAGCATGGATTCAGTATTTATACATGATTCTGAACCAATTTAAATTATCCGCGGAAAATCTTCAATGCAGGGGCATTGAAAGTGTTCGTCGATTAAATGAAAAGATCTACATTAGGGGGTCTAGAATCATGTGCGTAATTCACGTTTATAGTTTGCGCGTCGAAGTCCCTGCCACCACGAAAACTTACTAAATTAAAGGACGTCATTCATTTCGTACGCAAAAATTAAAATCATGTTTTAATAAGAAGTTTATAGTTAAAACATGTTCAGGATAAAAGAGATTCAAGTAAAAGTGGGTATTTCTTTAATGTTATGCTTAAAACACTTGTTATAAAAATATGATTTTTGGCATTTTCAATCTCAAATAGCAGCCGGGGGTTAATAGTAAAAAATGTTCAAGATGTTATTTCCCATAAGAAAATAGTACTTTCTTTTTTCTGACCGGCTCTTTTTGGGTATAAAAGTTCGACACTTGAATGATGTCCTTTTCTTCAAGGGCCCAACTGCAACTATTCTGTGAGAACTTTAGTGGGTCACCATTTCACCATCGACCTTGCCAATCACTAACAAAATTCCCTTCTACAGACTACAGATACTACCCATCAGCGGGTAGCTGCTACAAGATCCCTCGGGTGCCATTCACCTGGAGCCAGGCCTACTCCGAGTGCCAAGCCCAAGGCGCTCACCTGCTGGTGGTCAACTCCCAGGCTGAACATGATGCTATCTTTAACCTTACGAACACTGAGGAGAATGTCCGAGGCTCTAGAGCCACCTACTTCTTCTTTGCTGGATTTAGAGCTGATAAGCCTGTTGGAAATGCTACGCTGGTGTTTAAGACTATTTTTAGTGAGTATTTATTTTAATTATGTAAATTAGTAGTACAAGGGCTTATGGCTAAGTAATAACAGCTGCACGGGTCGATCGATCAGGTTAAGCTACGGTTGCCGCGGTTGGTCCGTGGATGGGTGACCATCTTCACATACCAAGACCCCGCCGTGCCTCGGAAAGCACGTTAAGCCGTTGATCCTGGCTATCATATTCGTGGATCTTTGAGAGTCGTTACGGGTCGTCAGTAGCCCGAAAGTCTGACAACCAGTCTTACCCAGTAACTGGGTTGTGGAGGTGAGATAGACAGTAGTCCATGTAAAATACTGGTATTCAGTTGCATCCGGTTAGATTGGAAGCCGACCCCAACATAGTTGGGAAAAGGCCAGGCAGATGATATGTAAATTAGTAGTGAGTGTGACAGGAGGAGAGGGACAGCGCAGAATAATTAAAAGTCACAAGTCATAAGTAATTTATTTCATAACAATATAGATACATTGTGTTGAAAAATTAAAAAATAACATTAGATATTATACAAATAAAAAGAAGAAAAAAAAAAAGAAATAGGAGATACTCCCATACAAGAATGACCATATTCCATTCAAGGTAGAAATTTGAAATTGGCTCTATAAGGAAAGTTCTACCAATTTTTACCCAAAGTAACACTTAACGTACTTACGTCCCCTCCGGGGCCCGCTCCATTTACCACCCAGTATTTTTGTATTTCCTATTTCATAACCATTACCAAGTCCATGTAATTTGTAATCTGTACATCTGGAACAATATAGGGTGTAAAAACGTATAATTGTTATCTAAATGAGTTAATGTTATACTACATTTCCCTAGTCCCGACCTTTAACATTGTGAAACTGGGAAACAAAACAAATTGGGGAAACACTGAAAAGTATTTTAAGGAATCTTTTACGAAATCCACTCTGATGAAGTCAAAGATAAATCATTTATTTCAAATAGGCACACACAAAAGGTACATTAGAACATCAAAACTGACAAAAAATAGAATTGATTCTAGTCGCCCCTTCCAAAAGGTAGTTTTAAAGAGAAGAATGGGGAAGAAAGTCCACCGTTACTTTTTTAAAAAGTTTTACAGTATTTTGTATAACTATATACAGGGTGACAGGGAAACTCGAAGTTTTCCTTGAAAGAGGTTATATTATTTCAGAAAAGTATCAATTAAATGTTTGAAGTGGATTCGTTTTTTCCTATAATTAATTGTTTTTGGTAGGTAATAAATAAGAAAATTTCAAAAAAATCGTATAACCGACAGGCGACACAGCTCGGTAAACATCCAGTTTTGACCCCTAGTTAACTGGACTAAATTTGTTGCTAATGACCTCTAGTATAACGCCTTTCAAGGAATACATCGAGTTTCACTGTCACCCTGTATATTATTATACGGGTACATATTTGAACGTCGAAAATTAAAATACCTACGGGTAAAATGTCAATGTTCAAAACACCGAAAATTAAATATCGATTGTATCGAAATATTGAAAATTGTTATACCGAAGCTTAAAATGTCTAAGATTGAAATGCCAAGTGATTAAAAATGTTTGGTTTTACATTCAAAAATATGTTTCTGTACCCGCATGCGTATCTTTTTTACATCGAAACAGCTAGGTTAGGTTAGAACTGTGACCACACAACCCACGAGCCGAGCGAGCGAAGCGAGCGGTGCCGCGGCAGTGGCCGGCGAGTGCCAGAAACATATTTTTGAATGTAAAACCAAACATTTTAATCATTCTACATAATTAAAAATAAAGCAAGTCTTGGGCAAAGCATAATACTTCTTATATTTTTCCAGACCAAACTCTAGAAGAAGCTGGCTACAGTAGCTGGGCAGAAAACGAGCCAAACAACGCGCTAGGTCGCGAGTTCTGTGGCTCCATCTTTAGGAACGACGGGAAACTAAACGACGTCGACTGTTCCCATCAATTCGGCTTTATTTGTGAAAAAGAGATCCCAGCATCTTCATAATTTTATTATAATTATACCTATCGTTATCGTTTATTGGAATAAGGGCTGAGCCAGCGCCCTAATTACGTAACACACTATCAATCACAATCATCATCGTTTTGAAGGATATTGCTAATCCATAGCTTCATAATTGTGTTAAAAAAATTTGTCTGGTCAACAACGTAGATTATGCAATGAATGTTTTATGTCATTCCTACTGTTAGTGTGTTACATAATTAGCCCGCTGATCTATCCGCCCGCGCACTTGAAAGCAAATCCTCGGACAATCTCCTACAGGTTGTTACTGAACGATAGAAAAGAATAGAGTCACGGGAATATGCGATTTCGGGTACATATAGGTCTGGCTCAGTCCTTATAGGACGGGGTTTAGTTAAAACTTTAATTCTGACTAAGTTTCGCGCAGTATTGTTCAACTCAATGTTTGAAATGCAATTAAATATTTGCATATCCCCAGCGGTTGAGATTTTGGACTACCGAGGATGATTAAGCGACGATTAGTTATCCTAACAATATTTAAATAAATATAATATATACGAATCTGTATAGTTAAAAAGGAAACAAAATAAATTGAAATTCTTTGCGATTTTGTATTTTTACTTTATTAATTTTAAGGATGTTGAAATGCTGATTTATAGATTACTACTTGTTTCATTTTAATTTAAGTTATCTTAACCATGTTTTAGCACGAACGATATCCTAGTAAATGACTATAATTTGATTTCAGCTAAATATAATAATATATAAAATATTTTTGCAAATAAAAACTAAGTTCTCATTTTGGCGAAAACGGGTCTACAGTACGAGCCAATAATGTGTCCCTAACAAAGAAAATATACCACGAATACTGAATTGTAACCATTTAGAATACTGGTAGTGCCTAAAATAAAAATGAACGAGACTTTTGTTTTATTTTTTTAGATTTAGCCAGACCCGTCTGTGTTTATTTCTGGAATAGACGATGTAGCTAACGACCTATTAACAACCTAGGAACATGTTGGAGCATGTAAACGTTTTGAGGCAAACACAGAAAATCCATCATGGTCGCATAACTCGACGGCTCCATTACCAGTCGGCGGGCTGTCCCTAATTGAACCACAACCACTCTAAACAGTTAATCTTTCCTCGTGTCGCCTAAATAAGATTTAAAGTTAGCTGGACCGTTTCTGTTGGCAGTAAATTGAAACATAATTATACACGTCCGCATATAACAAGCTATACCCAACGAATTCGGGGCTTAATTTAATTTCGGTGCCGGTACATATCCGAAATTTAGAAAAGTTGGGCCCTTAATTACATAAAGATTATACCAGAATGTAGCCGAATTTTCTACTGTGGGGTGGGCTAATTAGTTTTATGCTTAACCTATATTTGAATAATATTAGGCTCGGTTTGGAAGTTTTATATAAAAAAAAAATGGTTTTATTCATAACAAGACTCATATACAAACAGTTAGACAAAAGGATACAGCCAGGTTAGCAAGCACAGACAACAACGAACACTCACAAGGTATACAATATGTCTGCTGCAGCATTGCCGATTATAAGGGCAATCCAGTTTGTTGGCGATCATCGCCAGCACCCTTTCGGATAATTTTAAACGTATTTCGAAGAGCACAAACCGAAAATTTAGCGAAGTAATTCAGAGGGTTGCACATGACTTCTATCGTCTTTTTAAACATCGGATCGATTCCTGTGATTCTCATAAGGATGTCATCTTTTTTTGCGGCGTCCTGTCGGCTTGTCCGTTGAGGCGGGAAATCGGGCCTTTCATTATGACGGCGGTCGGTCGATGTGACATTGTCACGGGGTAAATCGCCCGTCATATGAACAGTTTGGGGATAAGATGCTGATCACGCACGAACACATGAGTTATAGTGGATGGTGACGTGCAAAAGTACATACATCATACGTGTTGAATAGTTTTTCTGGGGTCGTGTGTTGTATGTGCGATGCGTGGGGATTACGAAATTGTTATTGCTGGTATTTTCTTCCTTTCTTTCGTTTTAGGTAAGACTTTGGTGTTCGGGGACGTTTTTGACGCGTGCCAAGGACAATGGATTGTTTATTTTTAGCATTGTGGGCTAATGTGGGCAAACCCTTATTCTTTTGTAGTGACGAAAGATAGAAACCAGACATCTATATTTTCATTAGACAAATGAAACTGAAAGATGTTTTTTTTTCAGAAAACCCAATATATTTAAGACTTGAAACAAACGGTTTGTTAATTTGTAGCTCGTAACGATATTATATGAGACAAAAAAGAAAACACTCGGAAAAAAAAATTGAGGACAGAGGTAGAGTCGTTGCCTATCGTCCTTTGAGAAGTTTAAAGGTTAAGACGAAAATAGTGTGGTCTCGCATCGCAGCACCCGACCTCAGTAGTACCTTCAGCCAAACAAATTGCGATTTTAATTAATATAAAAAACAGAACTCACTATTTCACCAAACCCTCAATTTACGAACACCCGGGGGACAAATTCGCTTTACTCCACAAAAACGGAAGGTGTTACAATAAGCACCGTTATAGGAAATTCTTGGGTATTTACCCAGTTTGTCTCATCTGACGAGTGTTGACCCTTAGATATCACCTCCTCCTCGACACAGCTGAACTACGGGGGGGTCACAACCCGCTGGTTGTGTTATAATGATTTCCTCGACACAATAGGCCAACGGAGCGGTTCGCCGTTCTAATTATCGTTGTTAAGAGTTTCACTCAGTCATAAGCCGGAGTTTCATTCAACAATGGTGACACGTTTCAGTTTCATTGTTCCTTAATACGCCCGCAAACTTCGACTTGATTAAGATGGGCGCCGTGCACACCGTCGCGTAAAGTTGGAATGCGCGGCGAACGTTAATGAGACCCGCCGAGCGACTCTCAGCGTCTTCGGCTGTTAAACTTCTAGTTATTAATACATAGAGTTTTCTAAACTTCCGTGTTATGTGCTGGAATCGTGCAGTTACTGTGATAACAGCTTTCGGAACGGCGGAGGTAATGTATGCGGCGCGATGTGATTTTCTCATTTCACGGTTGGCTGTTCGGATTTACTGTGTAACAGGTAGCCATATTTCGCGAATAATAACGTTGCGTTCATTGTAATGTTTGAACAAAAACATTATTTCTTATATCTTTTTGGACACACAGGGTTTTTTGTCTTTCCCTTTCAGAAGAAGATGTATAGAGACCTACCCAATTACGTTTTTAATTAGGTATAGGTATAACATCTACTAAATTAACAACAGCCACACAGGGCGATCGATCAGGTTAAGCTACGCTTGCCGCGGTTAGTCTGTGGATGGGTGACCATCTTTATATACCGAGACCCCTCCGTGCTTCGCGACGCGATGGGTCGGGGGCTGAAATTTCACGCGGACGAAGTCGCGGGTCCAAGTTAGTTTACTATAAAATAATACGAACATAATGTAACTATGTAGGTACTTATCATAATCAAACGTAATGTTATCACAGAATAATGAGAGTGCGTTGACACATTTGTTATCATTAAAAATATGTATTATGTAGGTATTACGAAAACAATTTATGATGTGTTTTCAGAGTAGCTGATTAATTTTGAGCTGAATTTGCATAGATATTTCATACTAGAAACACTCGGGAACCTGTTTGTAAGTACATACTGTAATAATAAAGGAGTGCTAGCCCGAGTTGAACACCAGCGTCAGGCGCTAGTCTGGCATTTTTGCTGAACAGCACCCTAATTGCGTAACACACAATCAATCTCAATCTGAATCATTTTGATGGATATTGCTCCATCCATTGCTTCATATGTTCAAAAAATTGTCATGTGTCTGCTCAACAACGTAAATAACGCAATGAATGTTGTTGAACTGTCAAAATGAAACCGATTCCGATTGATCGTGTGTTACGCAATTAGGGTGCTGATGTATGTATCAGAGGGGCAATTCTCGTAATTATAAGAATGTTCACAGTCTGATCTCAGTCTCAATCTGTCAAGAACACCTCTAATTTCCCTATGTTTTGACAAGTTTTTGACATTAATTTGTTTGTCGCCGAGATGATTACCATTGGGTACCTAATATCTGCATAACCTCTCTAGGATTACAGGGGTGATGTTATGTTATAAAAAAAACTTTCCGTTACACGATGTACAGTTGCATAAAAATAAAACTGAAGTTTCCATTTCCTAAATCAGGTTGCCAGCTACAAAAATACAGACAATCGTCAGTTGTCATGTCATTGTCTCAGGTTATTGATGAGGCCTCGTGGCAACAGTTCGGCACCTGGCGGCATCAATCACTGGCTCTAATCAGATCAGATGCTTTCGATCCTCGACATTGACTGATGCGGTTTTACCGAAAGCTCTACAATCACGCTAATGTGATTCCGTGTTTATTGGGGAATACATTTACCTGTCAATATACCTATTTTCAAGAAGCTTTGTGGGTTAACCAGGTACAACACTGGTATTCCTCTCAGCAGGTTAACACCTACTAGACGTGGATTTGTGTTTGCAGCTAGCGGGGTGAATAATGCAACTGTATGATCATTGGTTGAATATTATATGATTATACATATTTTTTTTTTTGCTAACTGCCCTGTTGGTCACGTCGGTAACGTCAATATGAAACAAATAAAATTTGAACATAAGTACGTCTGATATACTACTTCTGTATGTCTGAAAAGTCATTTACAAACCATAATTTCTTGGATCAGCCTATATGTTCTCACTGCTGGGACACAGGCCTCCTCTCTTCGAGAGGGAGTGGGCTATAATCTACTACGCGGGCCCAGTGCGGGTTGGTAGATGTCACATGTCTTCGAATTTTTGGTTTTAGGACATGCCGGTTTCCTCACGATGTTTTCCTTCACCGTTTTGAGAGCAGTGGTGATGAAATAATTTACACAAAGTAAAGCGCCTGTCTGGGTTCGAACCTACGACCTAAAACTCGTAAGTCGCATCCGTTACCACTGTGCCACCACTGCTCTGTAATTTCTTATAACACTACAAGTTGGTACATCATAGTAGTTGGTCGGCATTGGAAAACAGAACACGTGCCTCTGAAAGTCCTAGCTGAAAGTTAATCCCGACTAATAAATGAAGAATTAAAACTTACGGTGTAGTTCTTAACAAACTCCAACGTGTTATACAACTTTTAGAAAACTGAGTGAAAGAGGTTCTTGTATTAAGGGTCAGCCTTTATTCTCAGACGTGTTTCAAGAGTCCATTCGCTATTTAATAAAAGGTATTTAGTCCTTGGTAATGGCTCTGCCTATTAACCGGAAATGACTCCGATTAGGGCTAATTTTGAACAAAACTACCTCCTGTATAAAAAAGATCAGTAAAAATAATAAAATCGACTCACTTGTGCTGTAAGTGAGTCGATTTTATTATTTTCAGCACAGCACACTCAGCTCAGCACTCTTTAAAACTCTAGAGATCTCTTTAGACTCTAGAGATCAGCACAATTGGTTTAATACTTTAAGCACACATTTTACATTCACATTGTACATTTGGTACAGAGGCGGACTTAATGTCACACGATTATACTACAAACAATGACAAAACATTACCGTTGTGATGATACAATTATTACGTTGTTGTAATTTGTACTTTAAGATGGTAATCTTGGCTCAAGAAGTCCACAGAATCCTATGGAGTTCTAAAACTAGATTTAATTAAGCATACCCAAAATGAAACGATGAAAAACTTTGAAAGAAGCTCTGAAATTAATGAGGTGCTCGGGAATTCTGCGCCACTAAAATTTGAGGGTCGCCCCCTCACGTAGCCAGGGTGTGTGACCCCTGTGAAGCCATTTAATTTGCAAACTTCTTCGGAAATCTTAAGTATTCGAAGTAATAGAGAGGTCACATTATATTGGTTATGCAACGTTCTGGAGGTTGTAAGCGAAAACTTTAATTAGTGGCTGGTATAAAGGTTTTTGAATAGGAGGTCACGTTTTAGGGGACTCGTGTTAAGGTTTTAAGATTTGGGCAAGTATTCGTCTTTAATTTTGAATTCATATGATGGTTATATAAATTATTATGACGTGTATTATATTTTATTTTAGTCAAGCTCGGGACTGCCTCGTTAGTGCAGAGCTAGGGTTGTAACGACAACAAACATATTTAGGATATATTGTAAGTAGGTACAATAAATGTAGGCATAACACACTCACACGGTGTGTGTGAGTGTGTTTATGCCTACATTTAAATTTCATTCAATCAATCACTTGTAATTGTACCACGTTGACAACCTTTACTACCTATGTGATATAGAGGGGGGCCTGGAGTTCTATAAAATACAGGCCTAGGCCCAAGCTTAGTTTAGACTCCAGATTTCCCACAAATTACAAATTTTATCGAAATACATGTCAACTTAATATATTGTTTAAGAATGTAATTTGTGGAGATAAATAAACAATTTTTTTTTAACAACAATTCTACAATATTGTTAAATTGTAGAAAGAATTGTGTAACACAGAAGTTACAAATAACGCGTTACAGTTTACAATCTACAATTCTTTCGAATTTTTTAAAGCGTAACACAGACGGCTATGTATAAATTGTAGATTTTGTCACAATTTGTCACATTGTGTACAATTGACATTATTTGTAAGGCTTTCCCTTATTATTGTGTGGCTTAGAATTTTTGGTATACGGACTTGTAAAATTTACAAATTGTAACTTGTAAATACATATAGTGATGAACCAAAAATTCGAAGGCATCTACCCACCCGCACGGGGCCCGCGTGATGGATTATGGCCCATTCCCTCTCACTGAGAGGAGGCCTGTGTCCCAGTAGCAGGAACATTTGCTGATTATGAAATTGTAAAGTTCTGTGGGTTATATTAGGTCCTTTTATTTCATCCTCTGTAGCAGCTCGGAACCTTTCTTAACCAGTAATTGGCCATTGCTTCATGGGATAAGGGATTGTTAAGCCAATTGGTAACCTACGTCAATATGACGTGTTAAAGCCATCTCATACAGCTGTCTAAAAATGACAGTTGCGATTTGAATATACTGCCAATTTGTTGGTAGTCAATATTTAGGTACATGACTATTAATTTCTTTGACTTTACATGGAACTTTAAACAAAAACCTGTCAGACATAAGGGCTTTCCCATTATTTACACACACAAACATACATAACCTGACGCTTTCCTCCCACGGGGGTAGGCAGTGACTTCGGAACGCCACGTGCTACGATCCCTGCATAGTCCTTTTGCCTCGTATACGTTCATACATCTGGTTACACACGCACGCTGGATGCGAGTACTACGCACCTGGGGGTCTACTGCGAAGTAGTATCGGCCGAATGTTCGGTCGTTTCCTGCTACGAAGTTACTATTTAGTTCGGTCGGTCCCGATCCTACGCTCCTACACTCTTTCGAATATTGACTATGGTCCAGACCCAACTGAGCCGATCCGAACTTTTTTCGCATTTTTCAATAATTTTCGGTTCGGCCCTGTGTCGGTCCGATCCGAACATTCGCACTTTGCACTTCGGAGTAGACCCCAGACCTTTCTGAAGAACATCACCAATAGGGTCACTATTATGTCCTCCTAGGGCATCCCCTCCCGGCGTTTCCACGAGTACAATACAAGTAGTTTACAAGGCAGACGTGAACTCACGTCTGCCTTGTAAACTACTTGTATTGTACATTTTGTTACTCGATTCCCATTATTTAACAGGGATACATCTTAAGTACAGTCAGCAAAAGAGATAAGTATGCAGGGTCGTAGGATATAGTTGAAGTTTAGTAAGAAAGGGATTGATGTTTTCGGATAATATTTTATTTAATTAATAGAAAACAAACAGTACATTTATTAAACTAAATTTCATTAGAAAACATCCATCGGTTTTTTACTAAATTTCAACTATATCCGACGACCTTCCATACTTTTCTCTTTTCGTTGAATGTACCTACAAGAAAACTGAAAAACGACTACATAAATAAACCATTAACCTAACCATAACATATGGCTGCTCTCCAACCTGATTTCCGGTCCCGATGGTAACGTTTACACGCACGTTCGCGTTAAGCCGATGACAAACAGTTGTCGACCATTAATAAAATGAAATAAACATGATGTACGGACTACGGACATTTACGTTACGTTCAATGGTGTGTGTTTGGCATACATGTAACTGCTTACGTGTCACTTTCTTAGGGTTTTGGTAATATATTGAATTAATTACACGTTTTGTTTCAAATACAAAGGATGAAACATGGTCCACGTCCCATAAAGTAGAAACTGGTACCGTAAAATCCTCGGTTTTAATATGTGAACCAATAAATCAAAAAATTCGATTGTGTTCACATGTTGGGCTTTTCTTTTTGTGTCAGACTTTTACTGACTAAAACCCACCCGTGTTCATTCAGCTGCCTGTGCCAGAGGCCACGGTATCTCTTTCGAACAACCCGCGGCCCTGGCAGGCATCGGCCCTGGCGGACCCCGTCAGTTCGTGCTGACATCTCTTTGAGGCGCGCGTGGAACACAACGCGCCGTCGACCCGGGCTGGTACTGCCCATTGCTCGCCACCCGCAAGCCCGCGCCTACGGTGGCTGGGAGTCGGCTGTTGACTCCTGACGTCCAGGGCGTCTCCTGCGGCGACTAGGAGCGTGAGGGCGCAGAGATTGCCTCTCCCTCACGCGCTCCGC
Organism: Apamea crenata; assembly: GCA_949629185.1. Taxonomy (NCBI): domain Eukaryota; kingdom Metazoa; phylum Arthropoda; class Insecta; order Lepidoptera; family Noctuidae; genus Apamea; species Apamea crenata. The sequence continues at coordinate 16,289,951 of OX451357.1, forward strand.
CTCCTCCTTTGCGATTCACAAGATAGGCTTCCTCGTTGATCTAGTAGTCGCAAGCGTCACTGCTGAGCATGAGGTCCTGTATTCGATTCCCAGGTCAGACAAAGTGTTGTTGGGTTTTCCCATCGGGAATTTTTCTTTTCTTTGAGTCCGGAATTGTGGCCCGTAACCGTTGATGGCAGTAGACCCTATTACGTGGGACTAAAACATAACAGGCAAAATTTGGGTGTACTTTAGGTACACTTCAGCTAACTTTTCAGGGATTACAGGCGTAATCATATCTGTGCAATACCACAACAAAGTTTTGACATGTTCATATTTTAAAGCACCTGCTTACCCGAGGAGTGTTAATCACAATGTAAATTATACCGCTTAAGCTACATAAACAGCTTACACATTTTCTGTAAATTACATGTCATTCCAAGTTGTTAAAGAGAACATGTTTTGAGTCGGGCGCTGGAGGTAATGTCTGGAATACTTGAGCATAAGGACATGCTCTAATTTACCTGCTTGTAAAGTTAGCATGACTAAGTAATAAAAATGGTTTTGCCTTTGGTAGAATTGACTAGACTGTCTAACTAACAAAACCCGTGCTCATTAAAAACTATATTTAAGTGACTTAGTCTAACAACAACAAAACAACAGCAACACAGCAAGAACAACACTTCTTTTCTTAAACTGAAAAACGAAAACTTGGTCCTTCTACGCGTAATTTCGTTCATTTTCCAAGACCGAAAAATATTTAGACCTGGCCTTATTTAGACCCCACAAATTCAAACCTAATCAACATATTTTTTTTCACATAAACCTACATGGGCACCTATGCAACGTCAGAAACTAGGTGCACGGTTCTAATAGGTCGTTTCGTATGGAGAAGAACCGGCAAGAAACTCCATGGTTACTCTTTTAAACATAATTGGCTTTTAGAATGTTTTCAAATTACAGTGTTAATAGGCACGGGAGGACAGTAAGCCCGTCAACAAGTACCAGGTACTTAATAAAATTAATTCAATTGCCTTCTCCATTACAAATTCCCTGAAAAACACACGAATACGCTACAAGGGGTATTTGTACTTGTGACGTCATGAAAGGGGAAATGTAACACATCATCACTCGACTTAGATATAATCGCTTTAATGTTAACAGTGACGTATTGTGCCGGTGAAGCGCGCTTCCTTTGTTAAACTTACTCGGTGATAAGAGCACCATCATGCCATGGGGTCGTATACAGGGTGGCAGGGACATCGACCCGTCAACTGTCACCATGAACTCAGCACATGGTTCAGAAAGTTCACGTTGGATATTAAAAATTGCTGTAACATACAAAAGTGCCGAAAAAAAAACAAATTACGTATATATCACAAGACTAACTTTAATTTAATGTATTTAATAGGTATAATGTTAATGTATCACTGAGAATAATTACTTATATTTTACATTCACGAAAAACCTCGGCCTTAATAAGTCGCGTAATAAAGTAATTTATTTCCAAAAAATCTCACAGCTTTATCAGTCAGGAAATTGATACTTCACGAAATTGAGCCGCAAATCCGCAATTAATGAGACAGATAAGCACCCATTTAAATAAAATTCAGACCTACGCGGTCAAAATGTATGGAACAGCTGATTATCAGGTTGCGCATCGGTGTATGTATTACTTTTGTACCGCAGTCTACAGTTATAACGTCTAATGCAAAATCGAAAAACCTATAAACACGAGCATTTATTGTAGTTTTCATAATGACTTATATGAAACGAAGAATTGGACAAAAAGTTCTATAATAATCTAAAGGACATATTAGAGAGCTTTTGGTTTCAAACAAATTTTCTTTGCAAGCCGTATATCTCATGTTTCAGTTGACAGATCTAGGTCAAGGACGTTCCTTTTCTTAGTTGAAACGCATTATAATAACAATTACTCAGACTTAGATAGTAACTTAAGTTTCTTTACAAAATATACATACAATACAAATAAACTGTCACAATGATACTACTGAGAATAATATACAATGATATTCACATCATCTTATTGGGCGAAGCGTGTAGGCGTGCTACACGCTTTTCATTTCTGTACCTTCTTAGAAGTTTGGTTTTCAAGAAAAAATATGCCAAGGTTTCCAAGCTTCTACCATTATATCCGCCATTTTCCTTAAATTTATTTCTAAACATTATATAAATAATGCACACACGTACGAAACTCCTTCATAAAAACTAGTTTTTCCCCGTAGGCACCATGTTTGTTTTTATATATTTCTCAATTTCCTGACACGGTGGGCGGATGAAAACAGACCTTATATCCTGCTTACAATGTAAACAAAACAATGGAGAATATACCGTATGAATACGTTTAGTAGGTTCATGTTTTAGAGACGACAGAATAAGACGATTAATATTTTTAAAGGCGTTTAGGTTAGGTTTTATTGCGGTCGTTTAAGCATGATAGTATTCAAATTTTAAAAAGATACTGGGGTCGATACCCTTGTTCACAAACTAAAAAAAAATTAAGTCCAGTGCATCATTTTCTTTCTATTTCATTAAGAAAAGGACGGAAGATAAATACCTATCAGTTTAGACCTGTCGAATTAAAATACTCCATAGACAAATTAGACGTGATTAAAAACATGGCTACTACGCGCTATGGCTATACGTCAATTTACGTCAGGCGCTGACTAATTTGACAGGACTAAACTAATATTTATCTTCTGTCCTTTTCCCAATGAAATAGAAAGAAAAAGATGCACTGAACTTAAATTTAGTTTAGCTTGTGAACAAGAGAATCGGCGCCACTGTCTTTTAAAGTATAGCATAACCAGCTTGTAATGTTCCTCTGCAGGTACACAGGCTTTCTCTCGGGGTTCTAGGTGAGAGGGAGTGGGCCGTAATCCACCACGCGTGCCCAGTGCGGTTTGGTAGATGTCACATGTCTTCCAACTTTTTTGGTTTTAGGACACGCCGGTTTCCTCATGATGTTTTCCTTCACCGTTTTGAGAGCAGTGGTGATGAAATAATTTACACAAAGTAAAGCGCCTGTCTGGGTTCGAACCTACGACCTACAACTCGTAAGTAGCGGCCATTACCACTGGGCCACCACTGCTCTTCTCGTTTAAAGTATCCTCTACTCGTAATTATAGTTAAAAATAAGTATCTAATTTCTGAGCAAAAATTTGATTTTTTTAAGCATTCATTGATGAAACGATGAGTAGATTACTTGCCTTACAGTTATCAAGTTAGGGCTGATAATTGCTGACCAATGACCGTTACTTCTCTGCAGGTACCTATAACATATCTGCAATATCCTAACCTCCTGTCATAATATTCTGGCGCGTCTTTTTTACAATTTCCTCCGATAAATACGAACATAATGAAATATTGTTCATACCCCATATAAAATAGCGTGATAGTTTATAGCCTTTATACCAACCAGACTATCTATGCAAAATTTTAACAGAATCTATCCAGTAGGTAGTATTTGCATGGTGCTGGAACATACGTCAGACAAAATTCTAAAAACTATTTTCCGCATAAAAATCGTTCGTTCGTTTCGTTCGTAATAATAACATCGTCATCTGCCTAACCTTTTTCCAACTATGTTGGGGTCAGCTTCCAGTCTAACCGGATGCAGCTGAATACCAGTATTTTACATGGAGCGACTGCCTATCTGACCTCCACAACCCAGTTACTGGGTAATACGATACCCCTTGGTAAGACTGGGTGTCAGACTTTCGGGCTACTGACGACCCGTAACGACTATCAAAGATCCACGAATGACAGCCGGGACTTTCACGGCACGGAGGGGTCTCGGTATGTGAAGATGGTCACCCATCCACGGACCCAAGCGTAGCTTAACCTGATCGGTCGACTGGTGCCACTGTTATTACTTAGTCAAAAGCCCACATAAAAATAACATAGAAATAAAAATGTAAAATTTTCACTCTGCTACGATTTTATTAGGTATATAGATAGTATGTATAGATAAGTCTATAATGCTATTGAAATATCTTATGTTAATGCGATGAAAACCTGCAGCAACATCATTCCTCTAGAGACGCTTTCCATCTTCATAATCATAATTTCGCTAATAGGATTAAAGGCCGGACTACATTTAGTAAATTATGATCACACGGTCAAGCCATCCATCATGGACAATGGGCTATCATCGTATCAACAAAGTGACTATAGCACAAAGAGCCAGCTTCTCTTGTGGGATTAATCAAATGATTAAATGGTATAGTTTCTTATCTATCCGAGCCACAAGATACAGACAAACTGTCTAGTTTGGGGCTCACTAGCAAATACCATATTATAACCTAGCTGTAGGTATTATTTTAAGCTACTCATGTCGTCTTAACTTACTGTTAACCCGTCAACCAGTGAACCTGCTTACTGTATTAACTGGACAATAAATATTTTCTACTCCTATTCTATCCTATATTACATCTATACTAATAATAATAATAGTTGATTTGTTTGAACGCGCTAATTTCTATAACTAAGTAGTCGGATTTGAAGAATTATTTTTGCATTTAATAGCCGAATTCGTGAGGAATGCTATACGATATTTAACATCACGCTGGGTCTCTAAGGAGCCGAGCAAAAAGAAGAAAAGTGGGAAATTACGCTAAGCGAAAACGAAGTAATGAAAACGCGAGTAGATGGACGGGGTGTGTCGGGGCAACAAGAAATTTCACGCGGGAAATAGCGAGTATGTTTAATGTGGGGATGGGTTCTGTTGAAATTTTATATTATTATTGAATAATTAATTAAATTTAAATAGCTTATAGATTAGAGTATGATATTAAGGAGATAGAATTATCTTTAACTAAAAAAGCGAGCCTATTGCCATCAACGACTACGGAATACAATAAATATATAAATCCAGACTCCGGCCTGTCACTCAGTAATTCCAGATGGGAAAACAAAATAACACTGCCCGGGAATCGAACCCAGGACCTCATGTTCATCAGTAGCGCTTGCGATCACTACACCAACGAGGCACTCCAAGGCAGACCCTTATTAATGACTGTTTACAATATTACCCACATGCATGTTTCATTACACTCCAAAGAATATCCCATACAAACAACATAAACAGATAAATACAATAATTACGAAGGGTATTTCCCTACTCAACGCGGAACCCTAACAAACAAAAACAGAAAACTCCGCAGAGATTGGAATCCAGTTAGCGAAACAAAAAGTAGAGCTTCCCAATTGAATTCGGCGCTTCTTAATTGACTTCTGACGTTGTTTTGCAATGTCAATATACAAGCCAACTTCATAATTTGTTTGAGGAAACTCTCGATAATAAGAAAAAACCGATAATTTTTTAAAACTTTTTTTTAATCCCTTTGTTTTTGTAGCGGTATCTACAACGCCACATGCGAACAACGCGCCATACTGACGTCACGCAAAGTCCAGCATCTCGCAAGCAGAGTTTAACGTGCAACTAGCTTAATTATACAACGTAGCGCTACAATGGTGACATTAATTTAACTCACAGGTAGGGCTAGTGGCCAGTAATCATAAAAATTATAACAACATAAAAAAAAATCGTAACTTGAAAACTTCCACCTGCGCCGCGCCGCTCGCCGACATAGGGCTCTCTCTCTTTCCTTCAATTCGCATTCTCTTTGCACGTTATTTGTTTTAATTACATTGATGCGATGTTATGATCCGTGACCCCGCCAAATGACCCCTGCGCTTCAGTTCTTTAAGTCAGGTTGCTCTAAGATGCTATTTTAGAAAATTGTTAGTAAATAAATAAATATTAATGTTTAATTAAATTAAAATATATTCATAAAACTAAAACGCGAAACCGTATACGTGTGTTAAATTAATGTCGCCATTAAAGCGCCACGCTGTATACAACGGCCCTACATGAACCATCGGGCAGTTGAACCGCCCGACACAACACCCGTCTGGTCGGGGGATCCTCCCTTTTCTAAGGAGTATGAGTGAACGTTACACCCTGGGAGGAGCAGGGTGTAAAGTTCACTCTTACCATTATAGATTCAATCAATAAACCTCATCGTCATCATCATCATCAGCTTACAGCAGTCCAGTGCTGGACATAGGCCTCTCCTATTGCACGACATTCAACTCGATTTTCGGCCACTCTCATCCAGCTGCTACCAGCCATCTTGCGAAGATTGTCACTCCACCTAGCCTGAGGGCTTCCCACCTTTCGTTTACCCATTCGCGGTCTCCACTCAAGAACACGTCTACCCCAACTGTCATCGGTCATCAATAAACATCAAGCGGCGCAAACACAAATATAATCAGCCCATAAAGTTCCCACTGCTAGAACACATGCCTCCTGTTGGTGAGAGGGAGTGGGCCGTAATCCACCACGTGGGCCCAGTGCGGTTTGGTAGATGTCACATGTCTTCGAACTTTTTTGGTTTTAGGACATGCCGGTTTCCTCACGATGTTTTCCTTCACCGTTTTGAGAGCAGTGCTGATGAAGTAATTTACACAAAGTAAAGTGACCGCTTAGGTTCAAGTTCGAACTCCCGACCTACAACTCGTAAGTTATCAATTTATTGAGGGTATTATGGGTATACAGGGTGGTAGGGACATCGACGCGCAAACTGTAACCATAAATTCATCACCTGAGCTTAGACCCCATAGCGTCGAAATTTTTCGTCGGTTATTAAAAAAAAATATTGTCGTTCCATACGTTTTGACCGCGTAGGTATTGCACTTTTCTATGAAACAGAAGTTTTTTTTTTGATAAGGGACGAAAATTTGCGACGCTATGGGGTCTAAACTCATGTGCTGGATTTATGGTTACAGTTTGCGCGTCGATGTCCCTGCCATCCTGTATAGTTTTGATCCGTTTGGGGTCTAAATGTTCAGGTCACGGAGCCCGACCGCGTGTCTCCGTTTCTCGACGACTGGTCGACATTTCACGTGATCAGCCGAACTAGGCGAAGGAACGAGTTAGCCGTATCGTTGTAAACAATTATTGAATGAAAATACTGTCAAAATAGTAATTAATCTGTGTATGTTAAATAAATAATCAATAAATTATTGAAATAAACTTATATTATTAATATTATATTATTTACTTTCTCAGACAAATTCTCTTCTTTTGGCTGAAAAATAATAGGGTATTACCATAACGACGCTCTAAAAGATATCAAAATACTGAACGCGCCAAACACGCAAAAATATACACAAAATATTTTCCTCTCACACCTTCGAAAATACCGAAAAAGATACAGTTTTCGTAACATTTTACTAATGAAACAGTAATAAAATTATTCTGACGGACAAACACGTAGCGGGCACCTACCGTATGTTACGGTAATGGTTCATATATTTACTTTCGCACCAGTATTTCACGTTCATATGCAATGCAACGTTGCAGAATTGCAGTCCGGGCTGATCTATTTTGGTAGGTATATACGCTGGCTTTGTTTTGACTGAAAACTTTTTATTGAGAGTGATGTCATCATCATTTGTGTCCGAAAATGTTTGTAGAACTATTTTTTAACAGGAATAAAAAAAATCTGGGGATGTTTATTAAAATTGACAGCATTGCTCAAAATGACCAGCTCTCTCTAATTGCGTAACACATTTTCAATCACAATCTGAATAATTTTGAAGGATATTGCTAATCCATTGCTTCATATGTTCGGAAAAATTGTCTGCTCAAGAACGTAAATACCGCAATGAATGTTATTGAACTGTCAAAATGAAACCCATTGCTACTGATAGTGTTACGCAATTACCCCGCGGAATGATGTTACAAAATCTAATATTACAAGGAAAAGTTTTGAGTAAAACATGGAACACGAAACAGCTGAAAATAATGTTTTGTACAAGTGTAGCGGTATCTACAACGCCACATACGAACAACGCATCATACTGACGTCACGCAAATCCTGCATCTCGCAAGCAGAGTTTACCGCGCAATTAGCATAGATACAATTTCCCAACATCAATCGTTGGGCAATTGCTCGCCAGACAAAACACCCGTCTAGTCGGAGGATCCTCCCTTTTCTATGGAGGATGAGTGAACTTTACACCCTGTTCCTCATACAAGCATTTCTTAATGTTTTCTTCATTATTCAAGCCATGCGACATTGCAAACCATGACACATTGTCTATACGCGAGAACGTGTCGAAAATTATCACACACATAGGTAAGAAAAATAGTTTAATAGTACCGAATGGAAATACGATGTTATTTCGCCCGGACGTGTACTAATGTGTTTTTCAAGTATGCAAACACAATTTATCACTTTTCAGGAATGTATTCTAAACTGGAAGCGTACCTAAATGTGTATTTTGGAATCTAAAACTTGATTTAGCAATTCGATTGGACTCTCTATGTGTTTGAACAATTGTGAAGAGAAATAAATATACTTAAGAGTTTGTTTGAACGCGCTAATCTCTGGAGCTACGTGTCGGATTTGTAAAATCTTTTTGCATTTCATAACCCAATAATTGATGATGAATGTAATAAGCTATTTAAAATGGCGGTACAACTCTTAGTAACCGAGTAAAAATAATAAGAGTCGGAAAGACCGCTGATCGAAAATGAAGTAACGGGGCACTGCCATAGGATATATTTTGTATTAAAACAAGAAATTGACCTAATAACAATCGCTTTTGTGTTGGCAGTTCAACACCGGGCTTTAAATTGTAAAAGGTATTAGTGAAATGTGACTCGCTTGGGCGACTCTCCGATATTTATTTCGTTAATGTATTTCGATATTCCAATGTATATTGTATACGATGCTTGTATATACTGTATACATCGCACGCGGCATCTCCCACGGGGATTACAAGGCTTTTACAACATATTGGAGAACGTCGATTGAAAAAACAGATTGCAGACACAGGTACTTATTTATTTATTGTGTACATACTAGTATCATAACAGTTTTTGAGAACTGTGTAAATTCATTTTATAATTTACAGAGAGCGCAGTGGTGGCCCAGTGCGCCTTGTACTCGTAGGTCGTGAGTTTGAACCCAGACAGACACTTTGCGTATTTAATTTCATCACCACTGCTCTCAAAACGTGAAGGAAAACATCGTGCGGAAACCGCTATGTCCTAGAACTAAAAAATTCGACACATGTGACATCTACCCAACCCGTACTTGGGCCCACGTGGTGGATTACGGCCCAATCTCTCTTACTGACAGATTTGCGCTTTATTGTGACATTTTTATCTATATCTGTGGCCTTCACTTATCTTCAAAGAACTTTTGATTTTCTGTGTTCTAACCTCAAAATCCATAAACATACGACACAAAATACGCCAACCAACCCACAATCAAAACTACCACCACGCAACCGCTTCAAACCAGTTATTGCGCACATTAGTTAGCTAATTTGGAGAACAGCCAGGCAATCGCGCCATGTATTGGTGGTACAACGACTACTTATCATACCACAAATGAGGCCCGATGTTCTACAAGCTGTAGAGGGCAAACTTTGCCCGGGATCGTGTTAACTTTGCCCGGAAATTGGAGTTCAACTTTGTTAATTTGTATCTTTTGTTGTATTTTGATAGGGATCTTTGCTTAAGCAGGGTTTTGAGCATGGTCGGAATTAGTTTTGTACATAATTACGAAAACTCAAAGACAAATCTTTTATTTCAAATAGGCACTTATAAAAGGCAGTTTTGAACGTCAAAAATTACAATAAAATAGAATTGATTCTAGTCGCCCCTTCCGAAAGGTAGTTTTCGTGTGGAGAAGAATGGGCAAGAAACTCCACCGTTACTCTTTTAAAATGTTTTACGATGTTTTGTATAGGTACAGTCATTATATAATATACTAGCTTCTGCCCGCGGCTTCGCCCGCGAGGATGTCGGAAATTATTCCACGGGAACGTGCTACCAGGATAAAAAGTATGTCCTTCCCCAGGATGCTATCTATCTCTTTACCAAATTTTATCGAAATCCGTTCAGTAGTTTAGGTGTGAAAATGCAACATACAGACAGAATTTATAATAATATACATATAGTACAGCACTCTGCCCGCGACTTCGTCCGCGTGTACTTTACTCTAAAAATATCGAAGATGTATGTTTACGATCTTTATCAGTTATTTATTTAATTCGGGTTAATTTGAAAGTTTATAAATCAAATGAATTCGATTTTTTAAATAAACTTGTCGTCCCGTTTTACCACGACAGGCTTTGTTTTTAAAAAAGCGTTTGGTACGTTCCCATTGTATGACTTAAAGATTATTTATACCTATTTTCGAGTTAATGGAAGCAAGCAGTAAAATCCACCCCTTAATAAACTTTATTACCCTTTTCTACTCCGGTAAGAGACGATTTTTGAAAAACCCTTAAAATATATACTTTTCATTTTTTGTTTTAAGTATGTATGTTTCCATAATTTGACTCAAAGATTATTTATACCCATTTTCGAGTTAATCAAGCCACGCATCATAATCCTCTTCTGTAAAATTAACTACCCCTTTTCACCCCGTTAGGGGTAGATTTTCGACAAACCCAGGAGCACGGGTGGGATTTAGTCAGTAAGAGTCTGACACTCCCTTCAACTCCACCCAGAGCGGGAGGGGTCATTTGATGATTTCCGATAAAAAAAAGGGGTATATTTTCGAAAGTCATACGTGATATCTTTTATTTTTAGTCTTAAGTACACACACTGAGTTTCGAGTTAATCGGACCGCGTGTTCAAATTCTTCCACACAAACTTTAGCACCCCTATATCCCCTTTGAGGGGTAGTTTTGAAAAACTAATAATGATAAACTTTATTGCTTACTTAGGCGAGTATTCATACCAATTTTCAAGATTATTAACCTAACGAATAAGATTTTTCATATAAACTATATCCCCGCTTTTCACCCCCACGGGTTGGAATTTTGAAAAATCATTTGAGATGTGTTCATAACTTGACTCAAAGATTATTTATATCAATTTTCGAGTTAATCAAGCCACGTAGTAAAATCCTCCCCGGTAAAATTGACTACCCCTTTTCAGGCCGTCAGGGGTAGATTTTCGAAAAAACCCTGATACATATTATTCTTTCCTTTCAAATTTAGGTATAAAATATTTCCATACAAACTTTGAAACCCCCAATCCCCTTTTAGGGGGTAGTTTATAAAAACAAAAAATGCTCAACTTCATAATTTACTTAGATAAGTATTCGTGCCAAGTATCAAGTTTATTAACTCAAGGAATAAGATTTTTCATACAAACAAAATTTCCCCATTTCACCCACTTAGGGGTGGAATTTCGGAAAACCCCTTCTTAGTGGATACCTACTCTTCACGAAGAATACACTCTCCAAATTTCATATCTCTAGGACCAGCGGTTTAGGCTGTGCGTTGATGTCTCAGTCAGTCAAACGAGAAAACCGGTATATGACATGCTGGCACTTTGTGTAAATTATTTCGTCATTTTATTTCTCTCAAAACGGCGAAGGAAAACATCGCGAGGAAACCGCCTTTTTTTGGGTCATCATCATCATATGACTTCTCCCGCTCTGGGTGGAGCGGGAGGGCGTGTCAGACTTTTACTGACTAAAACCCACCCGTGTTCCTTCAGTTGCCTGTGCCAGGGGCTGCCTGTTTTAGGCCCTATGACCTACAACTCGTAAGTTGCGATCGATACCACTCCTGCTTTCCATTGCCATTAATCAGGCACATTCAAATTCAAATTCAGACACCCGGCTCTTACTGAGAAATTCCAGTTAGAAAAACTCAATAACATTTACCCAGTCTATTTCAATTTAGCAATATCGAAAGAACAACAACTTCAGGACGAAAGAAACCGCTAACATCCATCACATAGACTTGTGTCAATAACCTACTTGTTTCACGAACTCATTTTGTTCCTACCTACAAAAACAAATGAATTGGAAATACTATTCTCGGCTCTCACAAAGAAACCGAACATGTGCCTTTTAACAATGCCCATCAAATGATTGAATAAACATCAGAGAACCTTTTCACGCCAATATTGTGATATAATAATATCTATGTACCTACTTTCTACCAGTAGATTCGTGTATTTGGTACACTAGTCAGTCAAATTATATCTGGTTGTCTTGTCATTATCTGGCCTTGTAAGCTGTCGACAAAAAAAAAAAAAATGGTTTCGAAGTTATGAGCGTCGAATCTTCAATAATTTAAATAAATAAGATCCGGAGTATGAAAATGGCAAAATTGTTGCCGTACAGGGATAGATAATGTTTTCAAGAATTCAGATATCGTAATTTTGAATAAATACATCGAGTAGTTTTTTCATAATATGTAAACGCCCAAAGATCTGTTCATGAAATTCTATGCTTACTTTCGCTATAAATGATCGTCTATTTCACTAAGGGCTGAACGTTCACAGTCTGATCTCAGTCTCAATCTGTCAAAAAATACTTCTAATTTTGACAAATTTTTGACATTTGTCTGTCGCCGAGATGAGACTGCGACTAGATTTTGAACGTTTTAAATTACGATAATTGGCCTTCTGATAGCTTTATTCGAGGAATAATTTTGAAATTTTGACAGTTATTTCATACAAAAACTGTCAAACGTCAATTTTGTTCCTCGAATAAAAGTAAAAATGAAATAAATAAACTAATAGCATTATTCGACACCCACCAACGAGTTCGACACGTCGTCGACTAGTACAAACTTAAAGTTGTTCCATGCCGCTGCCCCTACCGGTCATTCAAAGAATGAAGAATAGCTGACCTCAAATATTCATAAAAGAATAAACGTCCTATTCCTATTGTTGAAGATATACGAGTATAAACTCTTTTGATAAGCTGTCAATGAATTCCCAACTTTTTACTTTTTCTATATTTCCGTTTTTTTCGTTACTCTTTTGTTATTTTTTCTTCCTTTGACATTTCACTTCAAAACATTTTATTTTTCAAGACGTGACTCCGATCATATTTAATTCTGTACACGTGTAAGTTCGTGAGGCGTTCAGCGAACTGTTTGAATGGCGTAAATACGTAAGTCCGTAAATTACTTGACGAGTTCATAGCTCTGTAATAACCTACTCATTCTACAAATGCTGCTACTCATGTAGCATCAAAATATTTGATAAATAAGTGAGTAATAATAATAATAGTAGACCTTATTTCGCAGCGGCCAATCTCAACGGAAACAGGCCGTCGGCGCAGAAGATATTGTAGTGCACGAGTGTGCGCGCAGACACAGATGCATTCTCTCTTTCCTCTCTCTCATAGTCATGCATGCATACGACGGCAATCCGACACGGCTGGAGACAGATCAGGACCAAAGGCTTAACGTACTTTCCGAGGCCCAAACTCCGGAAGAAGAATATCCGGAAGAAGAACTTGGAAGATATCGGTGTGATACCTCCGGTTCCGGAAAAACTTAATAACGCATTGCCCGACTTGGGAATCGAACCCCTGAGACGCTCAGCAGTCGCACTTGCGACCACGAGACCAAATAAGTTAATACCTATCTATCGTTAAGAAAATATTTATCCTATTACTCAGAGTGTAAGGTAAACCACCTTTCATACAAAATGCCAATATATCCTTCCTCCTTTCATATTTCTTTCTTTGATCTAAGTAAAAGCTGACTGATAGCCACCGGAAGGATCCTCTGACCTTCGCATAATATTCTTGTATGTAGAACTTATTTATTGGGCTGCTGTAGTCAGGAAATGGATGATTGATATCGTCTGCCGGTGTGCCAAATCTTTGACTGTTATTTTTTTTTTGGGATAGCGTTTATAGCTTACCTTTTGGTGGTTATTTAGCGGACTTTTTGTACTTTCCTAATATTATTCTGCATTGTTTGTAATAATTTGTACCTTGTTTTGTTTTTCGCAAATATTATTTTTCATTGATCATTTATTTTGGTTATTTCTATTTTTATCGTGTTTACACCTAGTAATATGTGCACCTGATCTCTCTCCGGTCGTGTCAGATTGCCGTCTCATCGGACAATGAGAGTGAGGGAGGAGAGAGTGCACCTGTGTCTCCGCGCACATTTGTGCACTATAATATCTCCCGCGCTGATGGCTAGTCTCCGAGAATGAGAATGGTCAGCATGGCCGAAACTCGGTCTGGAGGACTTTATATGTACATGCTGTGGTCTCCTTTTATTTTTTTATTTTTTTTTATTTATTTCTTTGCAAACATGGGTATAGTACAAAGGTGTTTTTTTAAATAAAGTTCTCCATATTTTACCGTCACATGGGCATGCAAAGGTTTATAATAATTCCAAATAAAAAATCACATTCAGATCATTGGAATTACAATATAGATTAAAAAAAAAATGTCAGCGTGTTACAGTAATAAAAAAATAAAATAATAATTAAGCCAATCACAATAATTATGTCAATCAGAGTAACAGTATGTCAATCAGTAAAGGAAGGAGCCCACGTAAAATAACCTTTTTTATTATTGTGATTTATATTGTGTCCTTTGTTGGAGACCCGAAATAATAAAAATAATACAATTGAGTATTGCATATATCGGAACAAACGACAAACTAGAAGCTTCAACACAGTTGTGAAACATTTAGATTATCCGTTATTAATGATACTACCTATACCTAGTCCTATATTCACTAAATAGTAACTGTAACTGTGTTATGAAGGTCAGATTGGCAGTCGCTCCATATAAAGTACTAGTTGTCAGCTAAATACGGTTAGACTAGAAGCTGACCCCAACATAATTCGAAAAAGGCAGATCTTCTCTTAAACAAAGACCATGATAGTTCTATGGTTTCTAATACGTAATTTATGGTCCACTCAATCAGTCTTTCTTCAAAATACTGTTTCAGATATTTATCTACATGGTCTTCACATGATCTGACCCAGATTATGTCTGGACTTTAAAAGATCCTGCGACCTCTCAGCTTGATTCGGCCTTATTTCTCAGAATAGTCAGATAGGAAACGCCGACCTCATCAAGTTTTTAAAATATGATTGACGAGTAAAAGTGTTTGTACAAACCTTACAGAAATAAAATCATTTATCATTTACTAGGTGACTCGTTGAGCAAAAGCCACACAAAAAATTACATTTCATTCTGCCTTAACGTCATAAATAAATCCAAGATAAAATTACCAGGCTTTAAAACGTGCCTGTGATTTCAAAAACATTTCCTAAGTGCCGTGAAGCCCGTTATCGAATAATTCATTGAAGATAAAAAGAATAGGACTGCTGTAAAACCGTGTGATTTATAACGATAAAATAAATTCAACCGATAAAATTCCCTCTTTTGTTTCAAAGTGGAAAAAGATCGGTCTTTGATGGAAGTCACGCTTAGTTTCTGGTTTTTTTCTAATAAATTAAGCAATAGAATTGAAATTATCGTTCGCTTTAGAGCTGATTTTTCAATCGACAGATAATTTTTATTCGCGGGTAGTAATATTGACGTCTGACAGTTTTTGAAAGAAAGAAAGAAAAACGTTTATTTGGACACAGTTCGTGAAACACAAAATACAAAATGAAGAACGAAGAACTGGAAGAACTGGAAGAACGGAAGAACTGGAAGAACTGGAACTTTGTACGGAAGAACTGTCAAAAATTCAAAATTATTCCTGCGATAAAATTATCTGAAGGCCAATTCCCGTAATTAAAAACGTTCAAAATCTAGTCGCAATCTCATCTCAGCGACAATCAATGTCAAAAATTTACGGAAATTAGAGGTATTTTTGACAGATTGAGACTGATATCAGACTGTGAACGTTCTTAAAATTACTAGCATTGCCCCTCTGGTGTTGGAAAAAACAGTCGTAGTGTAGTAATAGATACCTATTTGTGTTTAAATTGAG
This sequence comes from Apamea crenata, assembly GCA_949629185.1. Lineage (NCBI taxonomy): Eukaryota > Metazoa > Arthropoda > Insecta > Lepidoptera > Noctuidae > Apamea > Apamea crenata. The sequence goes on from OX451357.1 coordinate 16,305,704, forward strand.
ATTTAATGAGAATGACATAAAAGGCCTGTTTTTCAGATATACGAGGTTTTCAGAGGTGGGTATGTCAATGAATGAAAAAAAAATCTGATATTTCACTACCCTTATTTAATTAAGTATTCTGTCCATTTTCAAACATCCTGAAATTAAATTTAAGTTAACGCAAACACGTCTCGAATCGTTGTACAAAAATTCTAAGACATGTGACATCTACCAAGGGGATAGATGGCGCTACTAGCCACGTTAACAAGTGCTCCACACATTTAAAATAATTTTAGATAGTTTTCTTTCGTAATAAGTCGTAATTTACAGTAAAATAGGAAGTTAAAGTGCCAATTCGGGTGTACAAGTGTTATCTACGCTAAATATCAAGAACAAGTGACTATATAACGGTTAATAACTTAGTGACTAAAGAAAAGAACAAAACTAATAAAATGAGTGAACACTAACAAATACGTCCTTAAAACCGTGAACATAAGCATCAGAACTAAGCAGTGCATAAATTATTGCCAGATTAGTGACGATTTGTGAAAATAACATCGGGAATGACAACTGTACACAAAATTCAAATTGAATGTTAATTAACGGTCATTAAGGAAAACGTATGAGGTATTCCATAATTTCAACGTTACATATAATTACTTCGTGGAACGGTGGCTTCGCTTGCTGACTACAAATCAGCGTAAACGGATGATCTCAAGTTCAATCCCCGATACAGCAAAGGTCTTTTTGTACATGTTTCCCTCAAATAAGTACCTTTGTAAAGAATAACGACATCTGTCGTCGAATAGCGATTTGAATTATAACACTTTACATTGAAATTAAACGACAGGGTGCTTTACTGTCTTGTCATCGTCCAATCTGCGAATATCTACAACAATATCAAGGTAATAACATGGCAGATGAAAATGTTACAATACGTCGGCATAAAACATTATTCAACGAATCATTTGATCTCTCTTTTGAATCTACAAATTCAGAAGTAAGAAGACTTAGTCTACCAGACTTGTCTACTAGATATGATAGTGATAAAGAAGACTTGGAAAAAGAATTATTACAGCTTAGAAACGAACTCGAAAGCGCACATTTAGAAATAGTTAAACTTAGTGAAGAGAACTTGTTACTAAAAGACGCTCTAACCAAACAAAAACTTAAAACACAAACATTTCATAGAATCTGTTCAGAACCCAGGACGAAACCGATATCGACAAGGAAGAGAATGTCAAGAAACTTGAGGCTGACATTCGATGACGAAGACAACACGAGTTTGATCGATCTTGGGCAGAATACGTTAACCAGCGCCTCGACAATAGATGGCGCTACCAGTACATCAACCGACACTTTACGGGAGAATGGAAATTGTGGCACATCTTCATATGTCAACTTGACAATAGATGGCGCTATCAGTACATCAACCGACACTTTACGGGAGAATGCAAATTGTGGCTCATCTTCATATGTAAACTCGACAATAGATGGCGCTACCAGTCCATCGACCGACACTTTACGGAAGAATGTAAATTGTGGCACATCGTCGCACGTACTACAACCAGAGGTACCCGCCCACGCCCCATTTAATGCCGGTCAGACATTGGTTTTAAATCGTCCAAGTCAAAAACTTTGTATTATTAGTAGCAACAAAGTAAATAATATTCTCACCTTGGCGCTAAATACGTTTCCGTGTTATGATGTATGCCATTATATTTCAACAAACTGTGGAACTAAACAGTTACTCGATAATCTTAACAAGAAGCTAGTTAACTTCAATAAACAAGACTACTGTTTGATTTTTATAGGTGAACATGATTGTGAGACAACTGTAAATTATTATGATCTAGTTATAAGTATACGCGAAACTTTAATGTCAATTAGCTACACTAACCTAGTATTATGTTTACCTACCTATAAATTTAATGGTTATAACAACATTTTTAACTCAAGAGTTGAGACTTTTAATACCTTATTATACCAAGACATCTGTAAATATAACTATGCAATATTAATTGATTCCAATTTAAATCTAAAATACGACAACACAATGTTTTGTAAGCGAAGTGGAGTACTAAATAGACATGGCATGAAAAACATTTTTGATACCTTAAGGCACTACATTTTACAAGACTGCAAGAATCTTTCAACTACGGTTTTTTCATCTAAACCTGAACCTCGTAAAGGCACAATACCCTTTTATTTCTCAGCGGTCACAAATGATAATTATCCCGTAAAAAATATTTCTTCCGTATTAACTAATAAGGACAAAGATCCGTTTTTTCGTAAGTAAGCGCAATAGTACCTCATTGTGTAGTATTATGCACCAAAATATCGCAGGCGCACTTAGTAAGATGGACGATCTAGACCTAACCCTCAATGTACTACATGAATCAAATAAACGTGTTATTGCCGTATGTCTCACTGAACATTTTATAATTAAAGGTGAGGAGCAATTTTTAACACTTAATAATTTTCATGTGTCTACCATTTTTTCCCGGCAATTGCAACGGAGAGGGGGTTCTTGTATCTTGTTACGAAATGACTTCAATGGCGTAGAACTGCATGATATTAATAAACTGTGTATTGAAAAACATTTTGAAATCTGTGGCCTAGAAATTCCTCAAATAAAACTAACTATTATATGTGTATATAGAACTCCTAATTCCAATATAAATGTATTTTTTAACAAAATGAATGAAACTTTATCTAAACTACGCCACAAACAACGTAAATTAATTATTTGCGGCGATTTTAATATAAACATACTGGCTCACGATACCGCAAGTACTCAATTTCTAGAACTTATATCGAATTACGGACTCCAGTGTCACATCCAGGAACCAACACGAAGAAATAAATGTATCGACAACATCCTTAGTAATATTCCAAGAGCAGTAGGTAGGACACACAATTTCTGTCTCTCGGATCACGAAACGGCACAAACAATTGAATTTGAAACAAAACAAATAGAGGAAATATCTAAATATTACTTCACAACTACACGTGACTACAGCAAAAATAACCTAAGTAAATTTGTAGAGTGCATTAGCAGTATCACTTTTTCTGAAATATTGAATAGATTAGATACAAATGAAGCTTTCAATGAATTTCACGAAGAATTAACGTTATTCTTTAAGCTTTGCTTTCCCATAATAAGACGAAGAAATTGTTTTAGAGCCGGTAAAATTTCCTGGATAACGAAAGGTCTTAAAATCAGCTGTAGAACCAAAAGAACGCTAAGATACAACTACTACTTAAATAGAAGCAAAAATAGTAAATTAGAGTATATAAAATATTCCAAATTGTTAAGGAAATGTATAAACAGCACTCAGTCGCTTTGTAACCAAAGGTACATAACTAAATCTCGCAATAAAGGTAAAGCAACTTGGGATGTAGTCAAACGCTATGTTGATGGTACTGTACCTATGACTGGTACATTCATTGATAGTATTGTCGACAACGGAAGTACAGTTACATCTGGATCTGACATAGCAAACATATTCAATAATTTTTTCATTGATGTAGTTCAAAATTCTAGTAGTTCTGCCTCTGTCAATAATGGGTCTGATCATCGCACATCAATTTTAAAAAGTAACGATTCTAGTATTTTTTTAAAACCCACGGATGCAAATGAAGTTGTCAACACAATAATTTCATTGAAAAATTCTAAGTCAGCAGGGTATGACGAAATTAATTCCGACTTACTGAAAAGTATTGCCCGATTTATATCGGAACCTTTGGCTCACATCATAAATCTATCTTTTGAACAAGGATGTTTTCCAGACAAACTTAAGCTATCGATAATAAAGCCACTACATAAGAAAGGGCCAAAATCAGATAAAAATAATTTTAGACCGATTGCTTTAACTCCGGTCCTATCTAAGATCTGTGAAAGAATAATGCTCAAAAGAATAGTTAACTTCCTGGATAAATATGACATTTTGGCAGCGGAACAATTTGGTTTCAGGAAATATCGGTCAACGCAATTAGCTACCTTCACCTTAATAAACCGCATCATTGATAATATAAACCAAAAAACCCCAACGTCAGCTCTACTATTAGACCTCAGTAAAGCATTCGATCTCGTTGATCATTCGATACTCATCGCGAAACTTGAAAAATGTGGAATAAGGGGGTCTTCCTTGTTATGGTTTCAGTCCTATTTGCAAAACAGGAAACAATTCACTAGGATTACTAAATTTGACACTGGGACCAATAATGTAGTTAAGTTTGACTCGAAACAGAGGATTAATTGTTCTGGGGTACCACAGGGTAGCATCGTAGGGCCTCTGTTATTTCTTATTTACGTCAATGACCTTCCAGGTGCACTCACACATGACTGTGTCTTGTTCGCAGATGACACAACTATTATTATGGACTGTAAAAATATTGATACATATGAAACGGAAATATATAAAACGCTAGAAGATGTTATTCAATGGTTAGACACAAATAAATTAAAAATAAACATAGAGAAAACGAAACTTATTAATTTCAAAACTTATAAGAGTAAAAACATTGAATTAAATATTTGTTATAATAATTCACTTATACAACAGATAAACAGCGCAAAATTCTTGGGCATTACTCTCGATACACATCTTTCTTGGAAAGAACATATTAATAGTTTATGCATAAAAATAAACAAGTTTGTTTTTGCACTTCGAAAGGTAAAAGACGTGACGAGCAGACATACTTCTATTATGGTATATCACGCTTACATATGTTCCATTATACGGTATGGCATAGTTGTCTGGGGAAATTCCTGTGACATCACGAGGGTGTTCATAGCACAGAAAAAATGCATTCGGGCACTGTACGGCATGGATTGGTCGGAATCATGTAAACCTATCTTTAAATCTAAGAATCTACTAACTGTTCCCTGCATATACATTTATGAAGTAGCTAAATTTGTCAAATACCATAGTCATCTTTTCACTACTAACGACAATACATCTAAACGCAAAATTAACCACCTGCCCCTAAAAATGCCTGTGCCTAAGCTACAACTGTTCAGAAAGAACTGTGCCTATATGGCACCTCTAATATATAACTCTTTGCCCAAAGGAATGACCGATCTGCCATATAAAAGGTTCTGTTGTGCCTTGCGAAAATGGTTAATACAGGAGAGCTTCTACACGGTTAAAGATTTTTTGAATAAAAGCACATGCCGATTTGGTGTCCACTAAGATACTGATTATTCCTCTTATTTCCTGTGACTTTGTCCTTATTAATAATTTAAGTAATTGAAATCTACTAATATAACTCTAATAATTGTATATTGAAATGATTGTAATAATTATTGTAATCCAAATTTTCTTATAAATTGTAATAATTAAAATAATTGTAATTTAATTTTAAAAAATGATTGTTGTAAACTAACTATAATTTTGCATGCCCGCGATGAGGGTGAAATATGTCCTGTGCTATAATTTAATTTAACATCTTGTGTACCCACCATATTTCAGGCAAATAAATGATTTATTTATTTATATTTACCAACCCGCACTGGGCCTGGGTGGTGGATTACGGCCCACTTACTCTCACAGAGAGAAGGCCTGTGTCCCAGCAGTGGGAACATTTTAGGCTTATTATGCTTATGGTAAAAATGTCTCGAATAAAAATTTAAGATAAAGCAACTCAAGCCCGCAAGATACAGGCGCTGCCTAGTTTGCGGACCACAGCTCAACTATGTTAAATATTCTAGTTACAGTAAGTCTTAAGGTGACTACGTGCTCACCTTAAGACTTACTGCCATAAGTGCATAAAATCTATAAAGTGGCCATACTGCAGTAATCCATTTGGTGAGACCAGTTTTACGAGTCGCTCGGGATGATATGCAGCCGATACATTTTATGTTCTAGAATCTATCTTGGTGACGGCCGCAGCCTACAGCCCGTTCACTGTTATTTATTTACCATTGATTTCACCACTGTCCAAATGACAGTGATCTTTATTCCTATTCTAATAAGGTTGCTGATAGCTTGCTGCTACTGACAAGTCTGTCAAAATCATTGTGATCTTTATTCTCGTTACAATAAGGTTGCTGTTAGGTTACTGCTGTCAGAGGTAAAATAACTGGGAACGGATTTTACATACAATCCGATTTCTATCGGCTTCTCTTGGGTATAACTGCACTTCTTAGGGTCTACTATTGCCAAGTAATATGGTACACTTGTGTGTTAATCTTCTTAATATTTTAGTACAGAATTTACAACTTAATTAACTGTATAACTCTCTACCCACTGATTGTTGCTGTAACTGTCTGTAATTTTTTGATGAATAAACATATATTATTATTATTAATCACATCACATTACAGAAGACTATTCTCGTAATTAAAAACGTTCAAAATCTAGTCGCAATCTCATCTCGGCGACCATCAATGTCAAAAAAATTTCGACATCGTCACACTAAACTCGTAACTTGTAAAATTAGGTACATGTGAAGCTATCTTCCTGCATCAATTGTGCATAACATAACTACCCCCGTATCTAATTCTGCTGTCGCTATTCGAAATTTGGCGTCGGTTTTCAACCAAAAAAATCTGATGTTTCATAGAAAAGTGCAATCATTCCTACGCGGTCAAAAAGTAAAAAAAGCAATTTTTGAAGTGAAAACTTCTTTAGCGGCATTGTGCACTTTTGTTGTGATTGGTAAAAAATGTTAAACTCGCGTCAGGACAAGTGACCTGGTCGAAAATTGGTAAGACGGAGCTCGCGTCAGGACTCGTGACCTGATCGAAAACTCGTAAGACGGAGCTCGCGTCAGGACACGTGATCTGATCGAAAATTCGTAAGACGGAGGGAGAGTAATAGACCGCATTCCAAAATATCAAAAATGCACAACGTTTTCACTTGTGCACTTGTGCACTCCCGGAGTGCAACCCGTTTTTTTTTTTAAGCATCGTCATCAGTGTATAGCAGTACACTGGTGGACATAGGCCTCCCCTATTGCACGCCAATCAACGAACCGACGAAGATTTTCTACGCTTACGGCTCTAGGATCATGTGCTGGATTCACGGTTTCATTTTGCGCGTAGATGTCCCTGCCACCCTGTTTAAATATCTAATATCCTACTTCCAACTAATATTATAAACGTGAAAGTTTGTAAGAATGGACGGATGGATGTTTATTACTCTTTCACACCAAAACTACTAAACGGATTTGGATGAAATTTGGTACACAGATAGTTTATAACCAGGATTAACACATAGAATACTAAACTTTTTATACCGATATTATCACGGAATCGAGACTTATGCGGGTGAAACCGCCGGGCGCAGCTAGTGAACGAATAAACTTAACACAATGTGCAGTCACCAAGAAAAGCAAAGTGACTCGTGAAATTAAATTCAGAAAAAAAATAAAAAAGTGAATATTCAATTAGGCCTAGTACACCACGAACATTCTATTACACTTCTCCCAGAATCGTTTGTCAACGTCGTTTGTATTAATTTGCATTAAATTCCCTCTTACGTTGATATGCCAGGCTCCCATTTATTTTGTTTGAAGTTAACTCAATTTCACGGTAAGCGTGGATGCCATAACGGTTTCTGTTGCGCGTATTACGCCTCGAATTATACCTGTAGGTATATGGGGGGGTGTAATTGTACCTGTAGGAGTATTTAATATATACCTACATCTATGGGGGATCGGTGAATGCTTATGCTGCCGCTCCCCCAGCCATAGGTAATGGTAGAACACCGCGGTGGTTTTAGCCGATAAGAGTCCGGCATACCCCTCTATCACCCCTACGATGGAGGAAGTCCATGAGGATTTCCAACGCGAAACCAAAAAAAAGGTACACAATTTGAATCGGGTCGAAGGTTAAACTTCGCTTGCCGCGGTCGGTTTGTGGAAGGGTGACTATCCCATATCCCATATACTATGCCACGTTAAGCCGTTGGTCCCGGCTGTCATTCGTAGATCTTTGACAGTCGTTTCGGGTAGTCAGAAGCCCAAAAGTCTAACTACCAGTCTTTCCAAGGAGTATCGGATTACAAAGTAACTGGGTTGTAGAGTTCAGATAGGCAGTAGCTCCATGTAAAATACTGGTATTCAGCTGCATCCGGTTAGACTGGAAGCCGACTCCAACATAGTTGGGAAAAGGCTATAGGCAGATAGATTTTAGGTGTATTATTGTATATTTTCCGCGACTTCGTTCGCATAAAATTTCTTACTCCACCGATCCCATCGCATGGCATCGCCTGCCTGCGCTATTACTTCGTTTTCGCTTAAAAGGGCGGAGACCTGAGGGGCAATTCTCGTAATTTTAAGAACGTTCACAGTCTGATCTCAGTCTCAATCTCAATGTCAAAAATACGTCAAATTTCCCTACATTTTGACAAGTTTTTGACATTTGTTTGTCGCTGAGATGAGACTAGATTTTGAACGTTTTAAATTACGAGAATTGGCCTTCAGGTGTCCTAAAATACAGGCCTAGAGCTTAGTTTAGGCACCAGTCTCCCACAATATTAAAATATGTTCCAACTCTGATACCATATAAAATGTATTTCTGTTTGTAATATTGTGGTGAGAAAATAAATAAATCTTATTATTATTATTCGATTAGCGTTATTTTCTACTTTTTTGTTTTTGCTCATATAGCCTTTCACAAGAATTGGAAGGCTATCAAATGCAAAAAGCTCAAATCCGGCTGGTAGTTCCAGAGATAAGCGTCTTCAAACAAATAAAGAAACAGACTTCAGCTTTATTATTAGTTTAGATATCAAAGAGTTCATCAGTAGATTGCGGTGACTAGTGACTGCACCGAACTACCAACACACGACGTTTTGAAATGCACCCTTAAAACATAAAACGGGTTCTGTGGCCTTCCCTAAAAGTAATTACTCTCAAATCTAGACGAAGGATCTTTGAAAACCAGCAGCACTAACAGCATATTCTTGTGAAAACATCCCCAAGTAAAGCTTTCAATTTTAAAGTTCAAAGTCTTTGAGTGAGCACGTAATCCTTTGGATGGTGGCTGCAAGTCTGAGTAATGTTCATTTTATTTTTTTGGACTGCATTTTTCAAACTCATCTTGAACCATTTGCATGTTATTATGCTACCTCTGCAAAGTGAATGCATTCTGCGGTATTTTGCATAAAGGTAAGTTTTATTACTTCATAGCCTCGGAAAGAGTTTTAGAAGCGAAACTTCTTAGCCGGCGATCCGATAATTGGACGGGAATTGAGAATGAAATTGACGCGTCACACTTTGTTACACGAGAGAGAAGAAAGATATAACTCTCTCTCTCTCTTTCTGTCTCTCACACTATACCTTAACCATCAGGCTAACTGTTTTTTGACAGCTGTCATACAACGTACATACAGATTACGTATAAGTTAACTTCAAAATGCGTAATAAAATAAATATATAAACTGCCTAGTCTTATTTAATTATCTTATTTATGACTTCTTACAGACTAATGTCTGTAAGAAGTCATAAATAATAATACCGTACGTGTACCAGTTTTGACAAAAAATATATAATTGCTCACTAGTTAGATCTGTCATAAAACGGTTAACCTGGTGGAAAAAGTATTAATTACTATTATTCTTTATTTTTGAAGTGGTTTGCCTTCTATCACTGTGCTGCACGCGTAATATATATTTTTTTAATTTTATTTTGAAGCGAAACTTCTTATTTGATTGTAGTACGTTGTCACCGTTTATCAAATATATAAAACCGAGCCTGAGGGCGGTGACCTTTCTATATTTAGAACACGTATACGAAATATTCATATAAAACATACCTACGTAATATAAAATATTTAAACACAAACAAACACAAATGAAACAATTTTACGCGATTTGGAAACTAAAATAACAATGTTATACAAGATATTCGTAACAAAACATACGTAATATTTCCTTTTAGAATAGAATATATTTATTGGCTTTAAAACATGGTACAGACGCCAGCACATCAAGCTACTACAATCTGTCAAATTGCTTTAATAGATTTTCAACTTTATCGCTAAAGCATTAGATTCAAAGTTGATTGGGAAAATTTGACAGTTTCAGGTAGCTTGATGTGCTGGCGTCTATACATTGAGGTCGTATTAGAATTACGATCTCGATCTTAAATGTTTCGATGGACTAAACCTACAATTATTTAAACATGATGTTAAATGTAATTTAAAACGATGCATTTATTTGTTATAATTATTATTCTTAGATGTCTAATAACGCTGATGAAATCTTATCAATAATAGTTTTTACCTACTCGATTTGGAGTCTCTTTCATTGTTCTTATCTTTCTGGCTATCAATATGCGGACATGAGGACATATGTATACGTATATATTCATATATATTCATAACATTTTGATAGAATGCAATCTTTCAACCCTTCAACCAATGGAAATACTAGCTCATTCTTAAAAATATCACCTATGTTTACATAATCCAAGGCAACTCAAGGCCGCAAGATAAAGTATGAAGTTACGATTGCAAACAGTCACAACTCTACACCAAGGCATACACAGCGTAGTGGACACATAAACCACGCGTACAAACATACATACGCGAAACAAACATCTGTGGACTGGACCAATGTTTGTCCCGATGTGTGTTACGAATCGACTTCTCGGTTCCACGGAAGGTTTATATTTCACCGAGGATTCGGTATCTTAAACAAGGATATTTCAATGCTGTGTACAGCGATTCAATATTTATCATCGTTTACGCTCGATCCGACCTGGAATTGAAACTAACACACTCGTAAGTTTTCCGGTATTGAAACGTGGTTGTAGAGGAAAACGGTAGGAAAGATGGCCTTTGGATTCTTGTAGTGTTTTAGGTAAAAGCTGCTTTTAGTTTTAGCATAATCAGCCAATAACGTTCCCACTTCTGGGACACAGGCCTCCTCTCTGTGAGAAGGCGTGGGCCGTATCCACCACGCGGGCCCAGTGCGGGTTGGTAGAAGTCACATGTCTTCGAACTTCTGTTTCTAGGACATGCAGGTTTCTTCAAGATGTTTTCCTTCACCGTTTTGAGAACCTTGGTGATGAAAAGAAATGCACAAAGTAAAGCTTAGGTTCGTCTATTCCGTTATCTTTTTTCTATTTTTGACCTTCACTAGCTTTTACCACCTAACCTTGTGTTGTGCCGCTGATGTATTTTTTGTTTTGTGTTTTCTGATGTTCAGTTAAAGTATATTGTATAAATAAATAAATAAATAAGCGATTGTCAGTCCACATCAGGGTACTTTCAGAGCATCATACGGTTCCCAGCTTGATGCTACCTTACTCTTTTAGGGAGTGATGTAATAGAGGGATCGTTAAGCTCGAAGAGGGTGCAATAGCATCGCTCTATCCATGAATAACAACGTACTGGCAATCGAAACACTATCATTCGGAGCGATCAAATCCATGCCAAATGGATTGGATTGGCCAAATTGTCCAAATTGCTATGCCTGGCAAATGTGTGGTCATTATGGTACTGTAACCTCACGGCGACATATTAACCGTTTCCGCACTAGGGCGATACATGTTGCAATTTTAATCAGCACTGTGGTTTTAGGATTTAGCACCGAATTAACAAGGGGAACTATTTATCTGAGGGGCAATTCTCGTAATTTTAAGAACGTTCACAATCTGAAGGCCAAATTCTCGTAATTTAAAACGTTCAACATCTAGTCGCAGTCTCATTTCGGCGACAAACAAATGTCAAAAAAATAAAACTTTCTGACTGACCGACCCTTTTACAATTCAAAAGTGCCTGTAATTGGTCTATTTGAAATAAATGGTTTGAGTTTGAAAGACAAGATGGCGATTCGGTAGATTTAAGAAAGACGTTTTAAGATTGTACGGTGTGTATTATTTTAAAAATAAACTGTTGTTTTGTGCAACTCTGAAGTTTTCCTGGAGATCCCACACACTACATACTTGCCGTACATAAGCATGTCTCCGTTTCAATGTCTACAAAGGCACTAGGTAAGTACCTTACCGATAATATTAGAAAATGGCACAGGATTTGTATGAAATAATTAATGTCGAAACTTGTGCCGAATAAATTAACCATAACTGGTCCGGAGTTAGTGTAGGTACTAGGCAGCAAATATTAAACCTTGCAAATATAATGCCTAGTAAAAGACAAATACATAAACGGACTCTTTTGTTCCCTCTTTTGTTTTGGTCTAGGTTGTTACCGACCATGAGGGCCTGGGGCGGGTTGGTGCTATTGGTGGTACCCTGACTTATTACCATGTTAATTTTTTTTTAGTAAAAATCTTACCACCATGAAGATGATGATGGTGTTTTTCCACCATGTATCTATCACATAATTAATTTATAAGTAATGGTTTCATTTTTAATTCTTTTACCTATTGTGGTATAGTAATTTTATTCTAGGTGCATCGTCTTCACATAATTATTGTTATACTAGCTTCTGCCCGCGACTTCGTACGCGGATCCAGTCCCTTTCTCGTTCCGATAGGAATTTCGGCAACTGTGTGTCGATATGTCAGACAATAAATCAATCAAAACCGATGAAGGATTTCGATTAAGTTAGGTATAACTTAGATTGAGTGTTGTAGACTGGGTAGGTTATAACTTCATTAAAATATAAAGGTAGAATTATTTTGATTCCGAAATTATGAAGCGAAATTAATATCAATTAGTTAACATTACTATTAAAAATCTTTATAAACTATATTTTTGGTTTTTCCGTCGGGTGCCAGAATATAAAGCCCGGAAGCGTTGCTAACCCTTGAGTAAGCAACATAAAGATGGCCATCAGAAAACAGCCGGTTCTCAAATCAGCCCCAGCAGCTTTCAGTGTCTATCCCTGTGACTTGTTTATTGTCATGGCAAAGCATGTAGTCACAGGAAACTATGTGCGTTAAATTGAAAGGGGAAATTGTTGGCGATGAGTGGTATGCGTGGTAAGAACACAGTGTCACCGGCACCACTCCCAATGAGGATTACAGCTACAATAATATTGCGTTGTAAAACCTCGACTATAAGTCGGGTTCCATTACACAGTTTCGGCGGTGTCAAATTTCGCATCAGCATTATCGGAACACCAACTTTGAGTCTTATTTTATGAGCAGGAAGACCACTCGCTGTGAGTGAATTGAGGAACTCAACTGGGTAATTGGTGGCGTCGTCCTGATTGACTACGTTATCAAAAGAAGTGTAAACGACATCTCCAATAATTTCCCCCAAATTTTTTTCATTTATTGATGCAGCTTGTTCGTTTTTTGGGGTCGATATAACGCGTTCACATAACCACGAATTTTCCTGGTTTCTTATGCTCTGAATGTCCCCAAATACTGATTGTATAAGTTCCTCTTCGGAGGCAACAACTTTTCCAAGTATATCAGGAACAGTCACCAGACCTGAGCAGGAAGGAGACCTTCTCCAACTTTTAATAATATTTCTGAAAACTCTTGGGCATGTGAATTACCACCAAGCTGGGCTTATTCTCATTTTTATTGTTAATCTTAGTTTTTGTATGTGAGGCCATAGATACGAATGTTTTAATGAGGCGTCAATCTCATCTGTATAAAGTGATTTTCACATCAAATGTTCCTGATCCTTGATTTTTATTATCTCGGCGGAAAATACTCATACTCAGACCAAACAAATTTTGTTAAAATGCCATGTCTGTATATATGCCATAGTTTAGCTGTGCTCTCCAAGTTCCACATCAGATGTTTCAATCTTCGAATTTTATTCTTCCAGCAGAAAATACTCATCAGACTGAACAACTTTTGCTAATGTGTCATTCCTATATATGTTATGGTTTAGCTGTGCTCTTAGAGTTCCACATCAGATGTTCCAATCTTCGAGATTTATTCTCGCAGTAGAAAATGCTCATCAGACCGAATAACTTTTGCTAAGATGTCAAACCTATATATATTATAGTTTAGCTGTGCTCTAAGAGTTCCACATCAGGTGTTCCGGATCTTCAATTTTATTCTCGCAGCAGAAAATGCTCATCAGACGCAATTTTTTTTTAAGGCGCCATTTTTGTAACTCTTATAGTTTAGCTGGTCTGTTGCGGTTCTGCATCAGGTGTTCCGGTTTTCAAAATCAATTATAGCCTATATGTTGCCCAGGTTTAGTAGCTAGATAACAAAAAAAGTTTCATTCAAATCCGTCCAGTAGTTCCGGAGATTAGCGTGTATAAACAGACAAACAGACAAACAGATAAACAGACAAACAGACAAACAGATAAACAGACAAACAGACAGACTTTTTTTATTAGATTCGTGTTCTATTACTGTTTCTTAACCCCCCTCAATTATTCTTTTTTAAATATATTCAATGTACAGACACAACTTTTTTACATTCTTATTATAAGTATTATTATAAGTATAGATAATCAATGTAAGCAAAATATTTTAAAACATTTTAAAAGAGAAACGGTGGAGTTTCTTGCCCATTCTTCTCCAAACGAAAACTACCTTTTGAAAGGAGCGACTAGAATCAATTCTATTTGATTGTAATTTTTTGAGGTTCAAAAGTGTCTTTCATGTGTCTATTTGAAATAAATGCTTTGACTTTGATATTTGTTGGTAGACACAAAAAATTCAGGTGATAAATATCAAGAATTATAAATACGAGTATGAGCCGGTAACACGTCACAAAACAATTTTTTTTTTGTTGTTTTTGGTTGCCCCCGATGCCTTCTTCTCCGAGCGGGCACGTTACCGCGTTTGCAGCCTCCTTCTGGACCATCACGATCTCACAAAAGGAGGCCATCTGAAGGCACGGTTGGCGCAGTGGTTAAGCGATTGACTGCTGCGCTGCGTGTTGCGGGTTCGATTCCCGCACAGAAGAAATATTTGTATGACCTACAATTAGTTGTTCCGGGTCTGGCTGTTTGTGTATGTGAGTTTATATGTCTGTAAACGCACCCACGACACAGGAGAAATTGCTAGTGTGGGGCAACGTTTAAAAAAAAATCCTCCCAGCTCTCCGACTCCGCTAGCATAGACCCAACCACCGTTGGCAGAGACAGGTTTCACCCGATTCTGGGTCACAAAACTATCTACTACTACATATATCGTTATGTGAAAGCATTGACGTAAACAAAGCACCTTCCTAGGTATGCAATTGAAAATTAATCATCCACTTACGGCGACCGATTTCAACCACAGGAGAAATCACTTCGTGAATCATTGACCCCGATGCTAAGTCAATGAGTTAGGTAGCTCAGCTACGTTATATATTGAACTATCTTACCGTATAGACCATATTATATTGGAGAGACTTCTTAAGGAATCCATTTGGCAAACTGTTAAAGTTGGTTTCCGCTGCGCGAATCGCGATTAACAGACGCGTTTTTTTGGAAAGATTGCTTTAATTGTGTGTGTGCCGTGTTCATTGCTAACTACTTACGCTACGATATGTCCAGTTTGGCTTAGGTTTTTGGAAAGATTGCTTTAATTGTGTAATTTGCTTTCTTTTTGTTCTTAATGTGTAAAATAAAGTTTAAAAAAAAAACATCAAGTCGCTTGTGGTGCCGTGTTCATTGCTAACTACTTACGCTACGATCTGTCCAGTTTGGTTTAGGTAAGTAAATGTACTTATTCTTAAAATGGCCGACATAGCGATAAGACGAAAGAGGTAATGTGTGTGAGAGAGTAATGTATAATATATTGTACACGACACACGACACGATTTTTTGTTTTAATAAAATCCCTTTCACCGAAACCCCCCTTAAACTATCTATATCCTTTGTTCATTTCCTTAGAGAAGGATGAAAAATCCCTAATAACAAATGGGGAGGAGCAGCGCTGGCCTTTATTGATGACCGCCATTATTTGGTTAGGCGTTGACTGTGCCAAATTATTGGCCAAATCTGTAATAAAGAATTTAATCTGGGATTTCATGGTGGTGATAGATTGTTATTCGATCGTGGATTTATTTTGGGTTGGAGTATATTTTTATTGTTTTTGTTTATATGTTGGTTTGATTGACTGTAGCGGGTCGAAATAACATGGATTAATGTTGAACCAGTGCGGGGTTCTTTCACGCTAGGGGGGGTCTAGAATCGAATGCTGAATTCATGGTTACAGTTTGTGCACTGGTTGTATAGAACCCTATTTTATATAAGATTATTAATCGGTTGGAGGACACTGAACGAGACACAATAGAAGTTGTATTATTATTACGCCTATGGGCGGTTAGTGTCCGTCAATGCGTTAATTAGAATATAATTTTGTTTTTTACTTACTCTTGTTTTCGTTCTTGCAGTTACTAACATCTATCTACCACAAGGAACAATGCTCGACGGCCCACCACTCTGCGCTGCCGATGCCGTCTCGACGTGACGCTGGACGCAGAATAGTCAACACCGGCTTAGTTGCAAAAAAAACACAGTAAGCAAATGGGTGAAATGCTTAAATACAATGCACGAGTGCACTATAGTAGTTAAACAACAGCAAAGAATTTTGGTCTAATTTAAATAATTCTTGTCACCAATCTGCCTTGAGCAAGGGTGGTGTTCAATGATCATAATTATCTTCTCTGTAAAAGAGGCATTTGCCTTACAGTGGAACAGTATTAAAAAAATGTTCCCTCGTCTGTTAGGCAAGCTCGGCAAGTTCGGTAATAATCGAAAAAGTAATTGTGTCTCATTACTATTAGTGACAGTTGAGCTCATAGATAATAAACTGTACTTTAACATTATGAATCGTCATCATACGCCCGTGAACTAGAATCAAAATACTCACATAATTATTCATTATATTGCCACCAGATATCGGGGGTTAAGCATGATGAATGTGACATTTGTACATTAGAGGGGATCCGAGATTAGGCTCGTTGTACATGGCACGGTTTCTTTACGGTACGGTGCACCGTAAAGAAACCGTGCCAAACTTAAGTGGCAATGGGCAGGGCACTTCGCTCGCAGAACAGATGAAACAGAAATGTTCTGGAGTGACGACCGCGTACCGGAAGACGTAGCGTTGGAAGGCCTCCCACAAGGTGGATCGACGACCTTGTGAAGGCCGCAGGAACCCGTTGGATGCGAGAAGCACAAAACCGATTGAAGTGGAGGTGCTTGGGGGAGGCCTATGTGCAGCAGTCGACGTCTTTCGGCTGAAATGATGATGATGATGATGACGATGCACCGTAAAATAATCATGTGAGCTTGTATATGACACGGCTATAACCACTGGCCGACGCATACGGCGATGGCTGTGCCGTTGAGCCGCCGTGTCTGTAACCTAGCTTCCATAGTGAACCATACAACAACGGCGACCGTGCCTATACACGGCGAATCAACCGTAGTTTTGTGAGAAAAACGTGTGTGTACAACGGGCCTTAGTTTTACCAAACTTTGGTTCAATTCGCAGATTAGTTTCCGGATCATTGAGCAAGTAATTAATTAAGAAGATGCGTACGTTTAATTATAATCTATTAACGTTTGTGGTTAATTAGATTTATTTGTAAAGGTAGGTAGGTAGGTACAACGTATGATGAGACACCCATTATCATTTTATGATGATTTATTTAATGATTGATGTCAAGTACAAAAACAAACAGTGCTGTTTTTTGTTACATAAACTAATTAAAATCGAGTGCTGTTACGGGAACATCAATGAAAGGTGTATTTATTATCGGCGGGATCGTCCGAAACGGCGGGATCGTCCCAAAGGGTTACCGCTGCCCTGAGACAGAAAGGGCTAAGGAAGGAACACTGGTGGGTTTTAGTCAGTAAGAGTCTGACACTCCCTTCCGCTCCACCCAGAGCGGGAGGGGTCATTTGATGATTTCCCATCCAAAACAAAAGGTGTATTTATTATTAATATGTATATCATATTCAGTCGCATTAATTTGGTAATTCAAGGTGCAGGTGGACGGGCACTTAGGACACTCCAGCAAGTGGGGCATGGGGCAGTAAAACTAAGATCTTTGAAAAGGTTTTATGCTAACAACTTATCAACACATTTCGATTAATCTGAGGTCGATAATAAAATAAAATCTGAATATGTTTTATTGTTGGTTAATTCAGAATGGGCTCAAAAGCGGAACATATTTTTTAGACCTGATTTTGTACTCCTAAAATTTGTTAAAGGGCAAATTCTAATGCATTGGCTGGCCACCTGGTGGCCCACGCGCATGGGGTTGGGCCTTGCTATAGCACCTTTTCATAGTTCAAAAATGTTCATAAAAAAGCATGTATCATGAAATCAATTACGACGAAAATTCTGTTTTTTTTTTATTTTAAAGCGACCCAGCTTTAAAATTTAGGATACACTGAATTTTTGTCACAGTTTTTAGCGAATTCATGTGTAGTTTGAGACTAGTGTGGGAATGTGTGTTAGTGAATTGCACTCGCAGCAAGGAAACACCAGCCGGTCGATTCTGTAAAAATCTCACCGTGAAAACTCAAGTGAAGTGAGCTTGATGTGAGTTGTCAGTAGTGTCAATCCCTAGCATTATTTGGAATGACAGCTCACTCCACGCTCACTTCACCTAAGTTTTCACGGTGAGATGGTTACAGAATCGCACAGCAGTTCTTCTAGGTAAATTTATTCTATTTATATATATATTATACATATATTCTATTCTCACCAATGTAATGTCGTCTTGTCGCGACCCGACCCCAGAGGAAAGTGAACTGAACCTTCAATCAAAATGAATATGGCTACTGAGAGCGCACGCTAGTGTATTATTATTATTTGGTAACTTTTAGTGTTGGGATTACTACAACTAGGATTGTCAAACTCCTCGCCTCTGCTATACAAATTGTACGAAACAGTCAATTTTGCTGCGCATAAACTAGTCCCGAAGTGTTATCCTTACTAGTTCAATCGAGCTGTTCCTAATATACCTACGTAGGACGAACTAGTTCGACCTAGGATAAAGTAATTTATTGCGACATCGAGTTTGCCCCGGAACCTTAATTAAAGCGATGAAAAGGAAAAACCGGACATTGTTTGGATAAAACATAATTGAAAAGACAAATATTTTAACTAGCTTCTGCCCGCAACTTTGTCTGCGTGAAATTTCTTGTTCGCCGACCCATCCCGTTGCATCGTTCTTCATTCTTCACTTTCTTCATTTCTTCTTTCTTTCACTTACCGTTCTTTATGACTTTAGTTTTCGGTTACTTAGAGCCGTAGTGTGTTAAATAGCCTTCTTCAAGAATTAGGCTATCAAACGAAAAATATTTTTTTAATTTCGACGGGTAGTTTCAGAGATTAGCGCGTGCAAAAAAAATCTTCAGTTTTTTTTCAGTGGTGGCCTAGTGGTAACGGCTGCGACTTGTGAGTTGCAGGTCGTAGGTTCGAACCCAGGCAGGCGCTTTACTTTGTGTAAATTATTTCACCACCACTGCTCTCAAAACGGTGAAGGAAAACATCGTGAAGAAACCGACATGTCCTAGAACCAAAAATTCGAAGACATTTGTGACATCTACTAACCCACACTCGCCCACTCCCTCTTGAAGAGAGGAGACCAGTGTCCCAGCTGTGGGAACAATAAAGGCTGATTATGAGTCATAATGTGTAATGAAATTTGTTAAGTATTTTATCATGTTAAAATTATTAATTCCGAATAGAATCCTATAAGTAATGTTAACTTACGGTTAACATTACTTATAGGATTCTTTTAATAGTATAAATTAAATAAAAAGTACATAAGAAATAGAGCAAAAAGTACAAACAAGTGTTCCATTATACCGGCTCGACGTGTAGCGTTATCTACTACGACAGCGTAGCAGGCGTAGCGGTAACATCATGGCCGCCGCTACGTCGTAGCATCGTATTACGTACTACGGTTTTATATGGAATGAGCTTGACTCATCTCCTTCTCTTTTTATATTATCGTAAGTCCTTTGTTTAGTTTAATTTAAAATTATTTTATTCAACTGGAATAGATTGTACTAGCTGCACCCCGCGGTTTCATCCGCATAAGTTTCGATCCCGTAGGAATATCGGTATAAAAAGTATTCTATATGTTAATACTGGTTATAAACCATCTGCGTGCTAAATTTCATCCAAATCCATTCAGTGGTTTTTGCGTGAAAGAGTAACAAACATCCATCCATCCATCCATCCATACAAACTTTCACGTTTATAATATTAGTAGGATTTAGAACGACTTAAATCAATACCATAGGGCGCATTTCACCAATAAAACTGAACCATATAAACCACGTTCAAGGGCTGTCAGTGCCAATATTCCACAACAATGATGACACGCACAGCTCTTCCAAATGAGTGAACTTCACGTGGATGGAACGTAATTAGCAAATGGACAAAACCAGAGTAAGTTATTATTAACTAAGTACGTAACGTTAACCTAGAGATATTGAGAGTCCACTCATTCAACATCGAAATGAAATGAAATGTTTATTTCTGTAAGTAGATCTTTTAAGACACTTTTTTTTATACGTAAATATTTTAAAGCTAAATGTCGCCGGCAAGAAATGCCGAAACGAGTTCAGCCGAGGTCATGGTGACTTTTAAAGTCTAAAGTTCGTATGAATCTAACAATGCAGGGCCTTATCTGGAAGGGCCTTTTGAAGAAGGAGCAATTGTAGATTTGATTTCACCTATCCCAACAGACGACATGCATGCATCAGTCATCGTATAGCTCAACCCTATGTTAGGGAGCTCAACGACCCGTCACACGACGCTACCAGGCCTGCAGGACATTTGCGTAGTTCAAATACAAAATACTCAAAACCGCCAGAAAGTTATCATAATCTGTCTATAATGTTCCCACTGCTGGGACACAGGCCTCCTCTCTTCGAGAAGGAGTGGCTGTAATCTACCTCGCGGGCCCAGTGCTCATGGTAGATAAAAATAAAGTTATAAAGTCATGTATTCAATGCAGGCTGCATTGAATGCTGGGGTTTCAAATGTCAAAAAACAAAAATAAATATGTCAATATGAATTTTAAAAGGCTGATTTTTCCAAAGCTAGTTAATTTTATCTGAGGAATAATTTTGAAATTTTGACAGTTTTTCCATGCAAAATCTGTCGGACGACAATTTTATTCCACGAATAAAAATTATCTGTGGATTGAAAAATCAACCCTTAGTATAAAATAGTTTGTTGCTTGGTACAGTGGAGTAGCTTAATCCTGTAGTCTTCTGTCATCACAGTATCTTCAGTCTTCCACGAGTACATATCTTAATATCAGATACTTAACTGAAATCTCTATTTACACAACAGCGCAAAGTTGTACAACTCCAGCCTCGTTTACCTTGATTATTTACCAAGTTGCAGTTTTGTTGACTTTAAGTTGTTAAGCTGCTGCTAAGACGGAGCCACTATTATGAATTCTACAGCTAGTTGGTAAGTTTAAGTTACAGATATACTTGATGTAGCCAATCAATAACTTGGGTTATTACAGTTAGTATAGCGAACTGCTTTTATTTGTGCAACTCGTGTATCAAATATGTTTGCACACAGTTACAATTTGTATAGTCGACCTCGAATTGCTTTACCACCCTGAGGTTAAACGATACTTCATCAGCTACCTAGTCTTTTCCCATCTATGTTGGGGTCGGCTTCCAGTCTAACCCGATGCAGCTGAATACCAGTATTTTACATGGTGCGACTGCCTTTCTGACCTTCACAACCCAGTTACTGGGTAATACGATACCCCTTGGTAAGACTGGTTGTTAGACTTTCGGGCTTCTGACGACTGGCAAAGATCCATGAATGACAGCCGGGACCAATGGCTTAACGTGCTTTCCAAACCACGTAGCGGCCTTGGTATGTCCAATCCACGGACCAAACGCGGCAAGCGTAGCTTAACCTGATCGATCGACCTGTGTGGCTGTTATTACTTAGCCACAAGCCCCTAATACATAACTAGTGACACATTAAAATTCCGAATACTTAATATAAGAATTAAATAATAGAATAAATAAAGCATTAACTTCAGAAACATTAATAAATCTACCCAAAAAAATCAGAATCTACTTTCATGCTATCCGTTATTTAAATCCGTACCGCAATAAAGTAACATAGCTAAAAGAATTGGGACGTACATTTATAAGGGGCATGTCACACGCTCTAGTTTATATGAGGTCCAGACTCGGGCCTTGGGGTCAAGGATGGCAATAAAGTAGGAAAGGGATGACGGACCCACACTGCATTCTGATCTCGTCGCGATCATATCGTAGCCTCACGTTTCTTCACATACTGAAAGGCCCAATTTTACATTGGTAAGTTATAAATCTCTGAAACGCGTTTTAAATTTTGAGTAGCATTTATTTATATTTTGACTCACGGTTCTTACGGCTTGACGAAACATGGAAAATAACACGGATTGAGAAAACATGGATATTACTTTGTTTTAAGGAAGTTTAATATTATTTTTTATTCATATATACCTTCCGGAATAAATATTCTAAATGATAGTGAAAACCGCATCAAAGTCCGTTGCGTAGTTCAGAAGAACAATGGGGTCATCACACAGACTACACGAAAAGCGACTTTAATTTATATTATTATTCAAGTTGTCTTTTGGGTCGGTTAAAGTTTCGAATATTTATTTTTTATGACCAAGGGCGGATTTCACCAAAGTCAGATATGTTTTATCCGTAGAATAAAATTGACGTCTGACAGTTAATGTATGGAAAAACTGAAAAAATTCAAAATTTATTCTCAGGTTAAGACTTATTCTAGGTGTATAATTTTGGTGGAATTCGCCCTAAAAGATAGTTTGAATTTAGAAGACAACAATGAATTTAGAACATTGATTCTTGTTTGAGGTCTTATCCATCCTTTGGTGTGGGATGCAACCTGTGTCGACACCCTCGCGCCATCCCATCTTCCTAGCACGGTGGGCTGTGCTGGGGCGGCTGCTGCAGGAGCAGAAAACCTCAACCGGCGCAAATATAACAACCTTATTGGGAGCTATATCTTTGAGCCGTTTGGGGTTGAAACACTTGGGGTCTGAGTGCTCATAGAATTTTTCAAGACATCGCCAAGCGGTTGGTTGACTCTTCACGTGACCAGAAGGCTGGCCTATTTTTAGCCCAAAGAATCAGCATTGCCATCCAACGCGGTAAATGCTACCAGCCCTTTGGGCACTTATCCCATTGACAGCGATGCGGACGAATTTTTTGATGCCCAATAAGCTCCTGCCCTTTTCTATATTTTTTTCGTATTATATACTTGGATATAGTATATATTAGTATTCTCCAATTGAGTAATAATAGTACTAAGTATTTTTTCTTTCTATATATGTATATAATAAAGATCCTAAGGCTAGATTTGTACAGGCAAAAAAAACATGAAACTATTCGAAGTGCTGACAAGTTTTAGGTACTTTAACCGTTACACTAACTATAGAATCTTTTAAACCTTCATAAGCTTTTTTTATGAATAAGATATACAGGGTGGCAGGGACATCGTCGCGCAAACTGTAACCATGAATTCAGCACATGAGCTTAGACCCCATAGCATCGAAATTTTTCGTCGGTTATCAAATAAAAAATCTTCTGTTTCATAGAAAAGTGCAATACTTACGCGGTCAAAACGTATGGAACAGCAGTATTTTTTTTTAATAACCGACGAAAAATTTCGACGCTATGAGGTCTAAACTCATGTCCTGAATCCACGGTTACAGTTTGCGCGTCGATGTCCCTGCCACCCTGTATACTTTATTTAAAACCACGAACGAGGTTTCAATTACATAGGTACATATTTTTTTTGTAATATTATCTTCAACTTAGTAGGGGAAGACCAAAGAAACGATGGATGGACTATGTGAATGCTGGTATGGTTAGAAAGGGGGTGACTGCCGAGATGACGACTAATAGAAAAGTATGGAAGAAAAAGACATATTGCGCCGACCCCAAATAAATTGAGATTAGGACAGCAGAATGCTGACGACTATCTACTACTTAGTATAAACCTTTTTGTATTTATTTGACAAATAGGCATTTATAACAAAACCCTTTCAAATACATTCACACAATAATTTCTGTATGTTTGTTCCTGCTGCATATATTGTATAGCTATAAAATTGTAAATCCGTAATTGGCTGTAATACTAGTTTATATATTTTAAGATACAATTTCAAAGAGCTGTGGATTTTGTGAATAATAAATAAACAAATACTCAAACAAAAAAAAAACGGACGGATACGTACTAAAAGTGGTTGAATAATAAAACAGCTTTATTATCGTTACGGAATCTTTTATAAACGATGAAATAAGTAGGTTACTGACATCGTACTATCTCTCCTTCAATAAATATTTATTCTTGTGCCTATCTGAAAATGGGGAAAGAAACAATTTCTGTTTTATGACGTTCGGAAAAGCGGGAAGAATCCCGGGAATCGGTGTACAATCGTAAAGATTGATTGGTTGTTAGAATGCATTTTATGTACTCGGCGAATGGGGAAAGTAAGGGTATCACTGTTTTATGTTTAATGAACAGAACAGACGGGGATCATGTAGGAGGTATTGTTTAACAAATAGAAGTGATGTCTTATCTCCGTGTAATGCTATTTTTAACCGACTTCTAAAACGGAGGAGTTTCTCAATTCGATTTTTTTGTGTTTATTACCTCAGAACTCCGTTATTTATAAGCCGATTTGCAAACTTTTTTTTAACAAAAAAAGGAGGAGGTTCTCAATTAGGTTTTTTTTTAATGTTTGTTACCAGATTTCTGTCATTGCCATGTCTGATTTTTTTTTTTTTTTTCATTAATTTGGAATGGTATACTTATAGAGCGGTCCCATATAAATTGCTCAAGTTCTGATGAGTGGTTTATATGAAAAATAAAATCTTTTTTATATAAAAAACCGACTTCCGAAATTTGTAGTGTTTGATTTTTGGAAGTCGTTGTTGGTTTTTTTTTGTGCAACCAACAGCCGGTATGAGAAATGTGAGACGCACAAGGATGGCAAGAAAAATCTAGTAAGTATAAGGAACCATTTTTTTTCTAGAATTTTGAGGGCCTAGACAAAGGGACATTCTATCAGCGAAAACCATGATGGAAAAGTCAAAATTTTATGGAACTGACATAAGCTACTGTAAATTTTGTCAGTCGCGTTCTAAGTCGTTCTAGAAATACGCAACGCTTTGAAAGCGATTGGCACTTGCCTCTCTCTGAACTCGTTTTAAAAATTTGGCATAACTACGTACGTACTGCTTTATGCGCTCTTGATAGCGAATGGTTTCTGTTTTTCTTATAATATTTTTCCAATATTCCCTTTGTCATCTTTACTCAAGTAGGTGCCTACAATAAAAAAGCTTATAGTGTAGGTACAGATGGCCAGCACACCAAGCTACTACAATCTGTCAAATTTCTTTAATAGATTTTTAGCTTTATCGCTAAACCATTAAGGTTCAAGATTGATTGGGAAATTTTTACAGTTTCGGGTAGTTTGACCTGCTGGCGTCTATACTTCAAGTTCTATA
Organism: Apamea crenata; assembly: GCA_949629185.1. Taxonomy (NCBI): domain Eukaryota; kingdom Metazoa; phylum Arthropoda; class Insecta; order Lepidoptera; family Noctuidae; genus Apamea; species Apamea crenata. The sequence continues at coordinate 16,331,052 of OX451357.1, forward strand.
TTCCTTCAAGGGTTCTTTATATTTTTTTAAGATATCTATGGTACAGAGAGCGTCATAGTAAACGACCCATCCCAACACTTAAAGATTATCGCCCGAGCGACGGCAGGCGCGTCACGTGACTCTGGCCCCGAGCAGCTCCCTCCCCTGCCGCCGCACCCATATCTGCCCGAGCATCCACCGATCCACCGATCCACCGATCACATATTATTATTTGCATGTTTTTAATAATATGGTCTTTTTTCGGCTTCTGGTCGAACCATATACCAAGAATAACTTTCAAAAAGACACTTTACGTACGGTTGAGGATACGAACCCGCATCATCAGACGCCAGCCGATCATTTAGACCGCGCCTTATACCACTAGGCTATTGGCTCAGTTGTCAATCTCAACGAAAATTCTAACAGCATTATTCCTTTTATCGAACAAGGTTGATAACGGCCTAATCTTCGAGATATTAAGGTTTAAATTTCAACATCCACGTAACTCCTCAATTAACTAAAAGATAAGGTTGAAATTAGCATAGATTTCTTGTTTGGTTGAATAGAATGTGCTTGATTCCGATTATTGCACTACCGTCATTTTACTTCAGAAACTTAACTGCTGTATGAACTGCGAGTTAAGGTTGAATTTAGAATACTTCTTCGCCTTATTTACTAAACTGTGATTGAGGGTATAATTACTTTAAAAATCGTTTCGTTTTCGTGCCGATCCGCTTGTGTGTAATATCTTCGTCGTAATATTATCCGATTTATTAAGTTTTTGAACAGTCGATTTTATTAACCGATAGTATGGTGCGATTAACTACTTTTTTCAAGGCTAAAATTGTTGTTCTCTGAGAACAGGAACAAAGCATAAAGAAAATAGCACGAGATATGGGCATAACGGTAAGATTTATTGCACTATTACTTACAAGTTGTTTTTTTTTTATGTATTTCTAATATTATCATTTTCATTACAGAGAAAAACAGTTCGTAGATGGATACAAAGGTATCAAGCGACGGGTGATGTGAAATGTGATCGCCAAGGCCCTCGTCCAATTGCTTACACTAATGAATCGGAGCGACACCGTAACATTGTGGAAGTTCACTCGGTGGAACCCTTCAAAACTACGCGTTCAAGTGCTGAAACTTTTGGAGTGTCGCTTAGCACTGATGTAGCGTGTGTGCTGCATGCTTTAATATGGTTTTGGGCAGGAAGTCCTCTTCAAGAAGTGGTAGACAGTGACGGTCATCCTCTTCGTTATTATTAGGGTTTTACTCAGCAGATTCATTGTGTAACTTATCTGATAAAATTTCATTGGAACATGGTCAAGTGTTAATAATTCCCAATATTTGTGGGATCATTAGTAGTTAATCAAAAATAAACAACCTTTATTAATATTAATCCAGTTACTCCTGTTTACAAGTAGTCTTTTAATGTGTTAACGATGCACCATCTGACCTCACATATTTTTCTATAATATTGTGTTAAATGGGTTATAAGAAAATGTGATAAAAGAGAAAGATGTATATTGCTATACTGTATAGTTTAGCATGTTGGTTCTTCCTCTGTAATTCACAGGCACGAATGACAACATTTCATTTTTTTAACAAGGGTTTTTGTCCCATAAGATCATACAGAGTATAAAAAATTATGTTTTCACAACTTTAAAAATATATAGCACGTTATTTTTCTCTATATACTTTTATTTACATTTTATCGAACTAACACTAATATATACTAGTATATACAAGTATATAATACGAAAAAATATAGAAAAAACTGAAACAACTTTAAATAAATAAATATTGTAGTTATGTTTCTAGAAATATCTATAAACGAACCGTTATACCTCACCCAGGGTATTTATTTTGTGTTTAGTTAATATTCTAAGTAAATAACCCCAATTTAACATAGATAGAAAACTGTATACTCAACCAGGAAGTGGATTCCATGAAGTCCTAGAAATGTAAATAAAGAAATAAATGAATATTGTTTATGCAACATGCCTAGCTTTTCTTACAAACCTCATTCCTAATTTAACATTTGATTTCTTAAATAATAATTAACGAAAATCACATAATAACCTAAAAAATAATAATAAATAAATAAATAAAGAACTTAAATTAGAAAAAATCAAACATCTCATTCGCGGATTTGAACTCGTGACCATCGTATTGCTAAGCCGCAGTCTTAACCACTAGACCAACGCGCCATTCACGTTATATTACAAAAAACTTAAGCGGTTTGATGTCATTAACCAAGGGGGGTTCCGTTTCTCTGGAGCTTAGTGTACTTTCGATATTATTACGTAAGTATGTATTTTCTTCCAAACGATGAGTTCCAGATATTCATGATTTTTTAGTGTTGGAGCGTATTCAAGCGTGGGGTTTGAAGTAGGCAGTATAACCCTCGTGGTTAGTGGCTATTGACAAGTTAATATGGAAATGGAGTCATCGAAACGACGGCTTTTTTGTCGTTAACTTTTTAAGTCGCGGCCAGAAGTTAGTTTAGTATAAGAAGTTTATCCAGTGTACCTATTTTTGCCTATAGATAATTAAACTCAGCTGTAGGTAAATTACCTACCGCTACCGCTTATCTTTCCGTTCCAAATCGACATTATCACCCAATGTAAAGTGCAACTACCAGGCTAGCAGAAACCGCGGGCGCGTGTAATTAGTGGCCATTTGTCCGTCTACCCATCCATGGGTACAAATGCAAATCCGTCTGCGAACCGGCTTATGTCACGTCGCGAATTAATGTGGCCCTCAGTTAATTGATGAACCGATGTCGTTTCAGAATTAACTTGTTTGTTAACCAGACGTGATTTGAAACGATTTGCGGGCTTGTTTTTGTGAGTTTAATGTAAGGATTTTGGGTGTGAGTGGGCTTGTCATGTGGCCGAGGCGAGTGGTGTAAGGTGATTGAAACTTGAGTAGGTACGTAATATTTAGAGGTGAGTCCCCGGAAGTTGAAGAGGATTCATTTCATTATCATCATCCCAAACTAAGTTGGGGTCGGCTTACAGTCTAATAGGATGCACCTAAAACACCAGTATTTTACATGGAGCGATTGCTATCTGACCTCCACAATCCAGTTACTGGGTAACACGATACCCCTTGGTTGTCAGATTTTCGGGTTTCTGACGACCCGTAACGACTGTCAGATCCAAGAATGACAGTTAACACCAACGAGGCAAGGGAGGGGGTCTCGGTATATGTTATTACTTAGCAACGAGAGGATTAATTTCATAACTAACGATTAATTTTAAAGTATCAATCAACTCAGCCTGTTGCAGTGCTGAACATACGCTTCTCCCAGACTGCGCCCCAAACCCATTTTCAAGTATATCCATCATCTATTACTGGATACTGTAATCAACGTGTTTTTGTATACGAATTGTGACCTTATGGTACATAAATACTTATCCTTACATTCTTATGGCGCCGCATTTTGATCTATTGTATTCTTTTTAGGATTCCGTACCTCAAAAGGAAGTGATCCCTTTCTGTCCGTATGTCAGTCTATCAAGACCCTTTTTCTCAGGAACGCATGGAGGTTTCAAGATTAAATTAATGTCAAATACGGAAGTCAACGGTCCCTTGGAGCTCTAACAAAATAAAAAAATACGGCCATTTGTGTGACATATTTTGATTACACATTTGGCCGATTTTTTCGTTAAAAGGTTGTCATTTTCAGTTGGAATCCTTCTATTGCTACGAACTATTCTGTTTCATATAATAAAATAGGTTTAGCTTATCAGAGCAGTGATCACTTACGAGTTAGATTAGAACCCAGACTGGCGTTTTACTTTGTGTAAATTATCTCATCACCACTGGGGGTCTACTCCGAAGTGCAAAGTGCGAATGTTCGGATCGGACCGACACATGGGCGAACCGAATATTATTGAAAAATGCAAAAAAACGTTCGGATCGGCTCATTTGAGTCGGGACCATAGTCAATATTCGAAAGAGTGTAGGAGTGTAGGATCGGGACCGACCGAACCAAATATAGTAACCTTGTAGCAGGAAACGGCTGAACATTCGGCTGATACTACTTTGGAGTAGACCCCCTGCTCTCAAAACGGCGAAGGAAAACATTGTGAGGAAACCGGCATATTCTAGAAGAAAAAATTCGAAGACATTTGACGTCTACCAACCCGCACTGGGCCAGCGTGATGGATTAACGGCCCACGGTCTCACCGAGAGGAGGCTTGTGTCCCAGCAGTGGCCACATTATAGGCTGATTGATGATGAGGTGATATACCAATATGACTTGACGACACGGTTGGCGCAGTGGCTGAGCGATCGACTGCTGCGCTGCGTGTCGCGGGTTCGATTCCCGCACGGAACAAATATTTGTATTGCCTACAGGTAGTTGTTCCGGGTCTGGCTGTTTGTGTATGTGAGTTTAAATGTTTGTAAACGCACCCACGAGACAGGAGTAATTCCTAGTGTGGGGCAACGTTTTAAATAAGAAAATATATATATATGTATATAAATGACAACTGCCTTTGACAGACCGCACATAGGCTACTGTCGCTTAACCAATTAGTGGATTTGAGTCACATGCTATACATCAGTGGCTCAAGCCACCGTTACACCGCACACTTGACTTGTAGTTACACTTACATAAAGCAACAGTACTGGCGTTTAAGTGACTGAGCAATTGCAGAAGCGAGTGTGCTATGGTTCTGTTGCTAATCCATGCTGTTATTCATAGTGTTTTGCATACTTTTTCTTTCTTTCTTTCTTTCTTTCTAGAAGATCAGCTGTGTCAGGACCGCCAACAAGATAGACGTGGAAGACATTTATAAAAGCTATATTACGCTATATTTTAGTTTGTAAATAGTTTTAGTTAGTTTAGGATATAATTTTATATTAAAGTGTTAAAAAATTACTTACTCATTAAATGAATAGTTATGATCATTCTTAGTTAGTAATCCTACTTTGGAAATTAAAACATGTATGTTTAATATTGGGCCATTGGTTCTGTCATAAATCAAAAAAGAAAGTTGAAAATAAAAGCTAGCTACTTACCAAGCAACAATACCAGGTGATTTTAAAAAGGGAAATATTTAATTTATCCTCTCATTTAACTTCTCCTCTCCCCCCTCCTCTCCGTCTGTCTCTTCTCCTTTACCTTCTCTTCTCTTCTTCTTCTTGTTTACACGACGGCATATCGGAATATCATTTCCAGTTTTAGCTGATCTCGCATTGTATACACTGTTCGTAAAATGAGAAGTCAGCTTATACTGGAAATGTATATTTTGATACGTCGTCGCCGTGTCCCTACGTTTTTATTTAAATAAATGAGCCTCTAAAAACTTTTTGGGCTACTTATACTGTACCATTCTTAATTTTCTCAAAGTTGGTCGGAGAAACTGAGCTAAGACACCCCGACGAGCTAGGTTAGAACTGTGAGTTGCGGATCGTACGCTCCCACGACCCCCGCCGTAGGTGTGAGATGGAACACCGGGATGGTTTTTACTCAGTAAGAGTTTGACAGACCCCTCCTCAGGGCGGAGGACATCCATGAGAATTTTCCACCCCGGAACAACAAAAAAAAAAGGTTAGAACTGTCTAATATTTTGTAACAATTTAATTTAAAAGAGTGTTCATGGAGTTTCTTGTCCATTCTTCTCCCGCTTTTGAATGGGCAACTAAATTCATATTTTTGATAGAGCGATACATTGACAGATAAAAAGTGCCCGTGGTTTAATTGAAATAAATGCTTTCAGTTTGAGACCACGAGTGTTCATCAGTATTTTCAGAAAATCATCATGGGAATTATTTGGGGTTCAATAAAATACGTTGTTGTGATTTGTGACCCGCTAGCTAGGAATGGAACAAAGCCACTAGTTGTTAGCAATAGTAACCCTTGCGTTATCTACCCTTAGGGCAGCACCGTAGCCTACCAAACGCACAGACATAATCGCATAGATAACATGACGTTTTGCCCTCTGGCATACCCACAACAGGTTTGTACGATCTTATGTAGTAGTTCCGTCCTCCTCGTACATACCTATCTTTATTTTATGTAGCATTAGCCGAAATGCAAAACGAAATGATAACACTGATGTACAGTCGCCAAAGGAGATAAGTAACCAGGGTCGTCGGATATAGCTGAAGTTTAGTAAGAAACTAAACTAATGAAATTTAATTTGTTAATTGAACTGTCTGTTTTCTATTAATTAAACTAAATCTTATTCTTCGAAAACATCCATCGGTTTCTTACAAAACTTCAACTATATCCGACGGCCCTGGTTACTTATCTCCTTTGGTGACCGTACATGCGGATGTCAGAATTTTTTTAATAGGTACTTTGAATAAAGTACACTCAACCGAACATAAGTGGTAACAATTTGACATCTAAGTATACAAATAAATTAAATTGAATTGTCTGTCTGTGTCAAAATTAAAGGTTTTTTACTAATTGTATATGAACATAATATATACTGCGGAGGCCCCGCCACCTGGACAGACATATTTTACGATAGTATTAATGTTGTATACAATATTACGGTACCTACTTATAAGAAAAAAAACATTAAAAAAAATTGTCTCTCCGTCAGTTGGTTCCGGCTAATCTCCAAAATGGCTGGAATGATTTTGACAAGACTTTAGCACAGGCAGAAAGCTGATGTTATAAGGAGTAACTTAGGGTACTTTTATTTTAGAGAAAGAAATTGAGTTTTGCGCAAAAAAAAATTAAAACCCATGAAATCCAACTTTTTTTCCGACATGCACGCGAACAAAGTCGCGGAACGAAATATTGCTGTTAAGTACATCTTGACCGCGTAGGTATTGCACTTTTCTATGAAACAGCAGATTTTTTTTTTTAATAACCGACGAAAACTCTCGACGCTATGGGGTCTAAATCCTTGGCAACAGTTTGCGCGTCTATGTCCCTGCCACCCTGTATATTAGTAAGAACGAGTAGGAAAGTAGCAATAGAAAAAGTAACTAGAAAAGAAAGAAAGAAAAGTATTTATTGCGACTCGTACAGGAAGATCACGAACTAAACTAAACACAATCAACCATAAAAAAACGGCCAAGTGCGAGTTGAACTCGCGCACCGAGGGTTCCGTACAATTTAAAATGATTAAAAATATTTTTATTAAATGATGTAACTAAAAATTTACGGTTTTCGCAATTTTTCCTTATCTGTGCTATAAGTCGTTGCTTCGTACCAAATTTCAAGATACACGGAAAGTACCCTGTAGGTTCTGATTCCCTGGTGAGTGTGAAAATTATAAAATTATAAACGGCTGTATCTTTTGATTGCGTTTGCTTAGAAGTTTGGTTTTTTCACAGCCCCAAGGGTCAGTAGTCTTGAGTACCTATTTGATATAAATTTCAGCTTGATACCTCCACGCGTTCCTGAGAAAAAGGGTCTTGACAGACAGACAGACGGACGGACGGACAACAAAGTGATCCTATAAGGGTTCCATTTTTTCCTTTCGACAAACGGAACCCTAAAAAACAAATGATATTAAAAAGAAAAAAAAATAAACAGAATGTCCTATACGAGGCCAAAATACTCCTTTCTCAGCATGATGCTGCGATTATATACCTATATATATATTTCGTTTATGGCGGATCACACATAAAAGTACACACAATCCATATATGTAGTATTAGTAACAACGACATAAAAACTATGATAGTAAAACTTACAAACTAACCTAACTTCAACTAATAAAATACGTGGTTCAACATGTTAGAACGTGCCTAATAAAAGGGGCGTCCCCCTTCACCATACAATGTTCAGACCTTTATGTTGCAGCAGTAAGGGCGATTTTCGAAGTGCAAGTTTTGCCGTAACTTACTGACGTACGGTTGGACTTCAAATGATAGGTACAGTGACACTGAGTCTGACATACTTTTGAATCACTTCGACGCCACACAGTTCTGACGCGAACTCCGTTAATTAGTATTGAATTTCTGATTTTGATCACCTACTTTTGCTGTTGACTGTACCACATCATCATCTGCCTAGCCTTTTCCCAGCTATGTTGGAGTCGACTTCCAGTTTAACTGGATGCAGCTGAATACCAGTATTTTACATGGAGCGACTGCCTATCTGACTTCCACACCCCAGTTACTGGATAATACGATACCCCTTGGTAAGACTAGTTGTCAGACTTTCGGGCTACTGACTACCAGTAACGACTGTCAAAGTTCCACGAATGACAGCCGGGTCCAACGGCTTAACGTGCTTTCCGAGGCACGGAGGGGTCTCGGTAAACATGTTCACATATCATGCTACCTATTTTTTCAATTTACTGCTGCTTTCATCACCATCATCATCATCTGCAGTCCGACTTCACACACTGCTGAACATAGGCCTGTCTTTTCTTCTACCAAACTCCGCTCCTGTGCCAGCCTCGTCCAGTTTCTACCCGCGATGGCAACAATATCGTCCTCCCATCTCGCCGCCGGACGACCGACACTTCGTTTTCCACTCCACCTGTCATCTGGGGCCTTATTCTATATGACACAACGAGCGAAATCGCGCAAAATGAACGAGAGATTGGCGGGGATAGGTAAGGAATTGACGTGGTTTCGAAGTAAGAAATCGTTAAGTGATCATAGTGAAATATGTATGTAGGGCCCAGTGCGCCTTGCCAGGTGTCCTTATCCCGCTGCTTTATAGCATCCTGACCACACACTTCTCAATGACTGTGCTCAAAATCAACGCTGAATCGAAGCCTTCAATTTAGTTCACGTGCAACAATAACAAGAGTTCCTAATTCCAATTCAAGTCAGAATTTCGTAATTCAAAATCCGAGGCTTACCGCGTGATTTGTCCGGACAATCGGCTCAGAATGGCTTTTAGGGCGGGTTCACATTGGGTGCGAAATGAATGTAGGTTATCAACAAAGTTACGTAAATATCGAAAGCGAATACTGTACTGTATTTGGTTTATTCCGAGAAAATTTATCGAGGAATTCCTCCGTGGTTAACTAATACCTATCGCAGTTATTTTTTTATTACTTATGTTGTTTTGTAAAATTCGCTTAACGGTTAGAAAAAAAAAAACGGGTTGTGAAAAAAGTGCCGGCAGAAGTGAAAACTTGAATATTAATGTTGTGCATTTTTGATATTTTGGAATGCGGTCTACTCTCCCTCCGTCTAACGAATTTTCGATCAGGTCACGTGTCCTGACGCGAGCTCCGTCTTTCTAATTTTCGATCAGGTCACGTGTCCTGACGCGAGTTTAACATTTTTTACCTATCACAACAAAAGTGCACAATGCCGCTAAAGAAGTTTTCACTTCAAAAATATTGAAGAAACACAATAAAATGATCAAAACAAGATCGCTTTTGCAGTTTTGAGTTGGCATTATACTCGTATTTGAGACTAAACTGAAGAAATACATAGGTAAATACAATGACGTATATATCATTGGGTAAATATTATATGTAGGTAAGTACTTTTACAGGGTGGCAGGGATATCGACGCAAAACTTTTTATCATTGATTCAGTACATGATTCTGAACTGAAAAAACACAACGCAGCGTTGAAATTTTTCGTCGGTTATTTAAATTAAAAAATATATGACTGTTCCATACATTTTGACCGCGTAGGTATTGCACTTTTCTATGCCACAGCACAGCAGATTGTTTATTTATAACCGTCGTAAAATGCGCTGAATTCATGGTTTCAATTTGCGCGTCGATGTCCTTGCCAACTCGCGAAAAACATAATCCCTTCTTTGTAGTCCCGTAAAAATACGGTGAAATACCGTTTCAGATGATGACTATAACACAAAGTTAGTTATTCAAAACAAACAGAAACAAGGTAGAAATATTTTATATTAACTATGGACGGTCGCCTTTACTGAGTGACCTCAATGACAGACAGCGGCTAACTCCGAGTATATTAAGCGAGGAATTGTTCCAAACGTGGGTTGTCCCCACAAACCTAGAGTAATCTAAAGTCTATTCAAACTAATGTTTCATATTGATGTTATTTCAAGTTAAAGAAATATCAACTTTATTTTAATGGTCATTAAGTTGACTTCAGAGTGACTAACACTATTGAAAAAGTTATAAAAATGTTTGAAGTTGTTGTGTAAATCGAACTTTATTATGTATAAATTAAAGTTATTTTTCCATAAACTCATATTTGTTTACATTTTTGGAAAATAAATCGCGAATGCAGAGTAGATTGTTTACGATTTTATACTATGACCATTTTGATGCGGTGCACAATCGAATACCTTCTTTGGTTTATAGAGAGATTATAAATTAATATTACAGATAATGGCCGAAGCAAGGAAAACATTGTTCAAGTGGAGATTCATAGGCGATTCCTCCTTGAACTGTAAATGTGGTACTGTTCCACAAACGATGGTACACTTAATGGCTCCTGCATGTCCTGTCAGCTGCACGTTACAGGAACTGATGGAGTCGCTGGTTGAGTCCATTTAGATTGCTATCGACACGCTAAGATGAAGAAGAAGACAAAAGAAGAGAAGAAGAAGAGAAGGAGAAGGAAGGAGAGAAGTTTTATCCCTTACGTTTTGTTTTGTTGTCACTTGTCAGTGTCGCAACGAATTACGCAATGTTTATTGTCTTTGGTTTTGATGTCTACATCAAAACCAAAGACAACACAGACAGGGCAGATCACAGTTTAGTGGTCTACCACTAAACTGTGATCTGCCCTGACATCAAGCAATGTACAACATTGTTCAAGTTGTAAGTTTTACGGTTTTGAAAACGAGGCTTTTTGTTACTTTGTATTTGTATGTGTGTTGGTCTATTGTAATATGTTTTTGTGTAATACATATATATCTTTTTTATGCAGAATAAACTATATTTCTTTCTTTCATAATTTCGAACACAGATATGTTTTGTTACGGCAAATTAAGGGGCTTGTGGCTAAGAAATAACAGCCTCACAGTTCGATCGATCAGCAACGCTTGCCGCGGTTGGTCCATGGATCTTTACATACCAAGACCCCTCAGTGCCTCGGAAATCACGTTGAGCCGTTAGTCCCGGCTGTCTTTCGTGGATCTTTGACAGTCGTGACGAGTCGTCAGAGTCGTAAGACTGGTTGTCAGACTTTCGGGCTTCTGACGGCCCGTAACGACTGTATACCAAGACTGTGTACCAAGGGGCAGGGGCAGGGGCAGGGGTATGGGTAGCAGGATCGTCCGAAAGGGTTACCGCTGCCCTGGAACAGAAAGGGCTAAGGAAGGAACACAGGTGGGTTTTAGTCAGTAAGAGTCTGACACTCCCTTCCGCTCCACCCAGAGCGGGGTGGGTCATTTGATGATTTCCCATCCAAAAAAAAAAAAGAAAAAAAAGGGGTATCGTCTTTGGTTTTGTATTTTGGTTTTCGCCACCGACTTCCGAAATTAAAGTTATTTTTTACTTTGTAGTGTTTTTATGGAAGTCGGTTGTTTTTTTTTCTGTAAAAAGTTTTTATTTTTCACTTTTTTGTTGTGATAATTTTTGATTTTTGTTGATTTTTCAAAAACCGCTTGTCCGATTTCGATAAAATTTTCATGGGACCATTTGGGAAGTACCTATACCCTTTCCAAAAAAAATATAATTTTTCAAATCGGTTGGCAAGCGACGGAGCTATGTGCGAACAAAGATAAAAAAAATACAAACAGCCGAATTGAGAACCTCCTCATTTTTTTAGAAGTTGGAAAAGCAAAATATAATGTATATTTGTAACAATATTAAGATCATTATTTTGGATTTTTCTTATTTTCGTTAATTTTAAATTGCAAACGTCGAAAAAACAAACGATTAAATAACAAAAACTAACCAAACTATAAAAAGGAATTAAAAAAAAATTACAGGAAAGACATTTTTGTACATTACTTTTTTTTTCATTAATGCACGTGCATATTTATTGTCATTCGAAGATGGAACACTCGAGACTTGATGAAGTTCTCTAGATATATTTATTATTCTGAAGTAACTAGGTAGTAGAACAATGAAACTAGTTTTGAGCCGTTCCATCTCAAAGCGTCTCACGAAATGTATTCAGTTAGTTTTCCGTCATAAATCTTTGCGTTTTCAAACTTTGTACTTACTTTAGAAGTAATTTTCATCTTGTGTACTCAAATATTCTTATTCTTGAATATAAGAACAGAAAAATTTATTACTAGAAGATTTTTTTGCAATTGTTGTCCATGTCCACAAATTTAGTCTTGTGGAACTCAAAAGTTGTTGAAATATTCACTAATTTTAGCAGGCAAAGGTTTTTAAAACTATACTGCCCGAGTTTTAACTGCAATGGTAACGCAAGTTCAGCCTAGCTAATGTCTTCAATCAAATCAACACCCAGTAGGTTGTTTATTTTCTTCGCCTCAAATAATTTTAAATTATTCTAAGGGCTTTTCAATCGACAGATAATTTTTATTCGCGGAATAAAATTGACGTCTGACAGATTTTGTATGGAAGAACTGTCAAAAATTCAAAATTATTTCTCTGATAAAATTATCTAGCGTTGGAAAAATCAGCCCTGTCGAAATTTATGAAAAACAAAAGTAAAAACAATAATTTTTCACGATAAATATATCCACCATAAAAAAAAAACATTTCTATTATTGCTAAAAGACCACTTCGAATTTGGAATTCAACTCGATGTTTTATTGTCCAAGTTTCCAAATTCAAATGTTGTTTTAGCGCCTAAAATGTCATCGTGCCATGGATCGCCATACCACGATGACATTTTAAGAGCTAGATTATCTTTGCGAGTGTCGACTCACAAAGATAATCTCCCCCTTTTCTTTAAAAAACTGCCGGAGTAAACAAACAAGTTTTATAAAGTAAATACAGGGTTATTTTAAACATGATGAAACAAAAAATACATTTTGATGATTCTTTTTTTGAGGTTATCGATCGCAGTTATTGTAGGCACTAGAAATATCAGTTTAAAAAATAGTGAACATCACAGACGTAACAAAAACAGTTTTTCTAACAACACTAGCAGCGGTCGTTGACCTCCCAAAAAAAACCATCAAATCTTTTTATTTTATCATGTTTAGATATCAATACCCATCGTATCTGCGGAGTTTAGCTAGCCAATTTAAAATAACCCTGTCATCATCTGCCTAGCCTTTTCCCAACTACATTGAGGTCGGCTTCCAGTAAAACCGGATGCAGCTGAATACCACTATTTTACATGGAGCGACTGCCTATCTGACCTCCACAACCTAGTTACTGGATAATACGATACCCCTTGGTAAGACTGGTTGTCCGACTTTCGAGCTTCTGATTACCCGTAACGACTGTCAAAGATCCACGAAAGACAGCGGGGACCAACGATTTAACGTGCTTTCCGAGGCACTGAGGGGTCTCGGTCCACAGACCAACCGCGGCAAGCGTAACATTATTCAGTCACGGACCCCTACAAAATAACCCTGTATATATAATGAATACAAGCCTCCATTACCGAGCTTAGCTGCCGCAGTGCTAGTTCTCGTGAAATATTCCTTCATTTATTACAGCCAAGTGACTCGTCAGATTAGATTATGGCCGTCTACAGTGTCTTTAGTTAAGAAAAAAAAACAACAGAAACAGTAGGTTTTATTTAAAAAAGTAGGTCTTAAAAGGGTGAAGGTTTCAATGTTGTTTTTTTTGTTGCGAAACTGTTTAATTTCTTTATTAGTCTGGAAAAAGTGTTAAATCTCTACTAACATTAGTATTTGTAAATGTGTCTGTATTTTTCTGTTTTAAAAAACCGTTAAAAGTTCATATTTTAGGTTATTCTAAAAGCTTTATAAACATGGGCAGGGCCTAAGGTACTACTCATATTTTATTACCCGACTGAGCGACAGCAAAGACAGGGTTATGGTATGTGACGGCACGGTTGGCGCAGTGGTTAAGCAATTGACTGCTGCGCTGCGTGTCGCGGGTTCGATTCCCGCACGGAACAAATATTTGTATGACCTACATGTATTTGTTCCGAGTCTGGGTGTTTTTCTATAATATGTATGTATTTACAAAAAAAAAAAAAAATGTATATAAGTAGTTTACCAGCCATCTTGTTACCATAACACAAGCATTAGGTTGCTTAGCTTGGGACAAATGGTGCTGTGTGAAATGTCCAGGGATATTATTATGGTTTTATTTATTTATTTTATTTATTTCTCAGTATTATTATACAAAAAGTTTGTGTTTTAAAAGCTATGTGCATGCAGACTGGTTAAGATTGATCAATAATGCATTATTTATAATGTCAAAATATTAATAGTTAAATCTAAAATAATTATAGGTCAAAATGTTGAAAATATAAATCATAATGTCAAAGAATAAATCATGATGTCAAAATATAAATCATAATGTTAAAATAAAATTAAGTTTTCATGCGTACATGGGATTCTTTATAACCTCGAAGCATCCTAACAGCTGGATGAATTTTAATACATGAGGTGTCTATCGACTCGTCTGGGTCCTGCGATGGTTATTAGTAGCATTATTTTTTTGTTATATTACTAGTTTCTTGGCTTCTAAGGATGGTAGCGTGATGTTTAGCCTATAACTTTCCATAAAAATTGAGCTATCAAATGCAAAAAGGTATCGTGTTACCCAGTAACTGGGTTCGGGAGGTCAGATAGACAGTCGCTCCTTATAAAATACAGGTATTCAGCTGCATCCGGTTAGACCGGAAGCCGACCCCGAGGTAGTTTTAAAAAACCTAGACAGATTAATTGACTGTACTCACATCTTCATTTAGTAATAAAGACTGCTGGGTTTGTCTTAATAATCCTAGTAATATTGAAAGTTTGTAGGGATGGATGGATGGATGTTTGTTACTCTTTCACGCCAAAACTACTGAACGGATTTGGATGAAATTTGTTACACAGATAGTTTGTAATCAGTATTAACACATAAAAGAGATACTTTTTATTCCGATATTCCCACGGGATCAAAACTTATGCGTGTGAAACCACGGGACGCAGCTAGTTAATTTTTAATATCATTTTACATTAGCGCAAGCCCCAAAATTCCGTTCGAAATGTGCGTCTTGTTACGTTACCTAGCACCTTAACGTCCACATAAATATATTTATTAACATCAAGAAATTTTCCGTAACCCATTTGGTCGGAAGAGACATGTGTCACAAACATGTGGGCCAATATTTGCCGACTCACGACATGCCTCGACGACGACAAGGCTAATTTATTTGTCTTACGTTTACTGTCACTTGGTAAATGTCTGTGGGAATGTCTGGCTGCTGTGTTGTGTAGTTTATTGTTACAAGTGTCTTTAGGTACTGTTAGTGCACCTAATATACACCGTGTTCTTCATGTTATCCATAAACTTTGGCAAACTCTTCTATAGCTTTTAGGTACAAATAAAATCTACCAAAGGAAGTGGTACTTCATAAGGCTTCGTTACAAAGATCTTTGTAATTTCAATAAATTAAATTTAATTGAGCTATGCAGTAAGAAAGGGTCTTAATTTTTAAATTTAATTTAGTTTTGACAAGTTTCAGCCCGCCAAATCTTATGAATGAAAATACGACGTTGCCAATTCGGATAAAGAGGCATGCATATCAGGTGATTTACGTCAAGCTCAAGTTTGTATGAAAATTAACAAAAAATAAAAAATAAGAATTTATTAATGTGTCCATAATCAGAAATGCTTATTTCCATGGTGTGAACATCTAGTCGACGTTTATGTATATCGTCCGGAACACGGGGTATAGCAATGTGTTGTTTGTATGTAGAAATAACGTGAGAAAACTTTCCAAGGGGTGTACCTTTGGGCAGTCACTAAATTAGATAGGAAGAGGTCGGAGCTTATCGGCGACGGTTCGCGCTGATTATATCGGCGCCGGTTACCAGCGTTCTACATGAATACACCGTTATCAAGGGGTATCGTATTACCCAGTAACTGGGTTGTGGAGGTCGCTCCATGTAAAATACTGGTATTCAGCTGCATCCGGCTTGACTGGAAGCCCACCCCAACATAGTTGTGAAAACCAGGCAGATTATTTTTTTGTGTGGAAAGACAGATGGGCCCGGTCATGGCAACATTTAATTAAATAATCTTTTCACCATTTTAAGGGTTCCCTACCTCAAAAGGGAAAAATGGAACCCCATGTCTGTCAATCTGTTTAGACCCTTTACCTCAGGAATGCGTGGAGGCATCCAGTTGAAATGAATATAAAAACAGTCCCTTGGGGTCCTAAAAAAATCAAGCTTAAAAAAATACGGCAATTTATGCGACATATTTTGATATTCGCAAATAAATCAAAATAAGAGCAGTGATGGCCCGGAGATAACAGCCCCAACTTACGAGTTTGTAGGTCGTGGGTTCGAACCCAGACAGGCGCTTTACTTTGTGTAAATTATTTCATCACCACTGCTCCCAAAACGGTGAAGGAAAACCTCGTGAGGAAATAAAATCGAAGACATGTGACATGAATCAACCCGCACTGGGCCCGCGAGGTAGATTACGGCCCACTCCCTCTTAAAGGAGGAGGAGCCTGTGTCTGTGTTCCAGCAGTGGGAACATTATAGGCAGGTTATGCTAAATAAATCAAAACCTATAGGATACTTCCCGATGACCTCGGCCCATAACAAATAGTTAAGTTTGTTTGAAAAAATCACGTTTTAATTTCGATGTTTCAAAACAATCCTACGCATAAGCATTATCATTTATTGTTGTATTGTTGTTTCCACGTTGTAGAATACTGGAAACCCTTAAATCCTACTTTCCTACTAATATTACAAAGGCGAAAGTTTGTGAGAGTAGATGGATGGATGTTTGTTACTCTTTCACGCAAAAACTACTGAACGGATTTTGATGAAACTGTACAGTAATATAGCTTATAAATCAGAATAACAAATACCAATTTTTATCCCAATATTCTTAAAGCAAACTTCTTATAAAGCGCAATATTATTAATTGGATCATCAGTTTGTTCCAAAAAGCTTCGAGTTCTAAATGTTGTGATAGTTTATGCAAATGCAGCTCTCGATAAATGTGTAGACGTGTTTTTGAATAGGCGCTGCATCGCAAGTAATCGCGACTGGATTGATGCTAGATCACGTTTCTATCGATTTTCGCCTGTTATGGTATAATTATTAGTACTACTTTCTGCCCGAGACTTCGTCCGCGTGAACGTTCTAGTTTCCCCAACCCATTCCGTCGCATCGCATCACTTGCCCGCGCGATCTTCGTTTCCGCTTAGCGTGCTTTCAGCCTTTTTTTTTGTTAGACTCCTAAGGGTCACAGTGAGATGATTAATACCTATAGCCTTCCTCAAGACTACCAAATGAAAAAGATTTTTTCAAATCCGACTGGTACTTCTAGAGTTTAGCGCGTTCAAACGAATAAACAAACTCGAATCTTCAGCTTTATTATTAGTATAGAGTACTAATCATACCGTATTATTAGAATTAACAAGGTACTGGTCAATCGAAGATTAAGCTACGCTTGCCGAGCTCAGTCAGTGGATGGGTGACCATTCATAACATATCAAGATCTCTCCGTGCCTTAGAAAACACTAAACCGTTGGTCCCGGCTGCCATTTGTAGATCTTTGATAGTCGTTACTCGTAAGGAACTTGTCGGAGCTTATCGGTGACGATTCGCGCTTATCATATCGGTGCCGGTTACCAGCCTTGAACTAGTTCAACATGAATACACCCTTATATCATATCCCTGGGTAATATGATAATATTACCTAGTAACTGGGATGTGGAGGTAAAATAGGCAGTCGCGTCACGTAAAATGCTGGTAGTCAGCTGCATCCAGTTAGACTGGAAGGTGATTACAACATAGTTGGGAAAAGGCTAGACAGTTTATAATAATAATAATCTCTCTATTTCAGAAAACAATTCCATAATTACAAAAGGTTACAAAGTAACATAAAAACTTAAAAAACTATGTTAGTTAACATTACCAATATTTACAGGAGCATGTAGCTGACTTAAGTACCAGATGAAAGGACAATCCAGTTTGTTGGCAATGACACTCAAGAGACTGTTGCTACTGGCACGCACCCTGTGCAACAAGGACGCTGCTCGCTTGTGCCTGATTGCAGCGAAGCTGTCAATCCGGGCGTCTACGAACATCCCTGAGTCACAACAGAAGCGTGGCAGTCCCAACCGCATCGTGAATGCATTATTGTACTGGACTCGAAGAGCATTAACGGCCTTTAGAGTGAAGCTAGACCAAAGGCTACACGTGTAAAATACTTGACCGTAAGCTTTGAATAAAGTTATTTTAACTGAACCTGTGCAGCGTGAGAACCTTCGTGATGTTTAGTTAGGTATCAATGATTTGGCTTCTCAAAAGACTTTTGTCAATGGTAGGCCAGTGGCCTGGTGTCAAGACTGGTTGTCAGACTATTAAGTCTGACAACCAGTCTTGAACCGTTAATAGTTGCCATTAGGCAACTATTAACGGTTCAATTAAATGCATGCCCTAAAAAACTAAATGGTAAAAGACAGGACTGGTTGCGAAGCATGTTTAATTCTAAGAAGCCCAGCCTCCCATGCAAGTGGATAAAGTTATGAAACTGGATGAAATACGCGTGGGCAGCTGGCAGATTATTCCTTGCATAACAATGGTTTATTCTCATAAGATGCGACTCTATACCCGCAAATTCACGTTTTTAAAAAAGCTAAATGGAAAGTATTATAACGTCAGATTTCTATTGTGTAGAGCCATTTTCACATAGTTGCAGTTTTTATGACCCAATCACGATTATCGTAGACTGCAGTACCTATCTACTTGGTTGTCTGCAGTATTAGGTTAGGTTAGGTTAGTATAGGTTTTTGCGTCCCCCCCCCCGGTGGGTTCCCGCATTGTCGAGGCGGGGGGGCTCAGTAGCCGTGGTGGATTGGGCCACGGTGAAGCTAAGAGGAACCCGAGGAGCGGCCGCTCGTCTAGGCTGTGCGGAAAAGCCGACGACGTAGCGGCCGGCGGGTAGGTCGCGGTGCCGCTTGGGCGACATCGCAGCCTACCTGAGGCGGGCCGCGATGTCCCCCGTGTGGGAGACATTGCGGCTGAGGATTAGAGGCCGCGGCGGGGGGGGAGTGTCGGTGTTACGTTGCCGCTCTCCCTACCTTCCGCGGCCTTGACGGGGCCGCCACCGTTCGATGGCGGACGCGGTGGGGCCGCAGGGGAAGAGGAGTGTCGGTGTGTCGTTGCCGCTCTCCCTATCCTCTGCGGCCGTAGCCCCCCATCCTGGGGGGCATGCGGGGCCCGCCGTTCAGGCGGGCGTGGGGGCCAGCAGGCAACGGGTGCGGGGGCACCGTTGCCTGCATTGCACAGGTCTCCACCAGTGTTGGACGGGAATGGCTAGGTGCTCCCGGCCATTCCCGTAGCCCCCCTATGTGGGGGGCATGCGGGGCCCGCCATAACATCTAGGCGGGCATGCGCCGGGAGGGCTATGGAGGTAAAGGCTATGCCTATTCCCGTGGCCCTCCCATCACGGCGAATGAGGGAACACCGCTGAGTTTTAGTGGGTATACTGTCATTCCGACAGGGAGTCCCACATACCCCGTCTCCTCCCCCGCGAGGCGGGCATGCATAAAGCATTTCTCAGCGACAAAAAAAAAAAAAAAAAAAAAAAAAAAAAAAAAAAAAAAAAAAAAAAAAAAAAAAGGTTTTTGCGTCCCTTTTTATTTAAAAAATATTTATTCCTCAATTTTTCACAATAGCACCTACCACCTGTTTGTCTCTGCATCACCTAAAGGTTGACTGGTAGAAAATGCCTATGACATTAAG
Organism: Apamea crenata; assembly: GCA_949629185.1. Classification (NCBI taxonomy): domain Eukaryota; kingdom Metazoa; phylum Arthropoda; class Insecta; order Lepidoptera; family Noctuidae; genus Apamea; species Apamea crenata. Next base: position 16,350,748 of record OX451357.1, read on the forward strand.
TCCGCCTCTGTAGATTTGTGTGCTTAAAGTATTAAATAAATAAATAATGTAAAGCTATCTCTTCGTCAAGTATGGTTCCGCTTCAGGCATAATATGAAAAACCTATTAAAAACAAATGAAAGTCAGTTTAGGTAATAAGCAAAAAGTTTAAAAAATAAATCGAACGCCGACATCACTGACCCAATTCTGTAGAACCACTTCCCTAGCATTTTGCCACAACACTATTCACACGAATGTTAGCCACCACAATTTTCCAACCCCGAAAACTGTCACAGCACTACCGTAAAAATGGCGCTTTTAAAAATCAAATTTACAAAAATCTGTTCGTTTGCATATCCCTGTTTTAGTAACACGAATTTATGTTAAAAAACGGAGAGGTGTCGGACTCTCTAGGTATATAAATCAAGGGGAGCGCAGCTTCGCAAATTGCGCCAGGAAATATATGCCAGCTTTTAAAACTACAAAAGCATACGGGCTGGGTATAATGTATGCTAGTTTTAACACCCACTGTAATCGTATAAATGTCTAATTTTCGTATATTTGTGGTGCGTATTACTTTTATCCAGAATGTGTACTTTCTTCTCATGCATATTTTGACCTCGGGGGGGATATTTTCTCACGCAGTGAGTCGAACAGTTTTGTTTTGGATGGCCGAAAAAAAAACTCGCTAGTAAATAAATATGACATTCATAATACAGAATGGTTTAATAAATTATTAATATATATGTTATATTCTTCACGGAAAAACAGATGCTTGTGACCTGCACGATGAACTGTCCCGATAAATTATAGCCGACACAGATTGTTCGCCGTGCCTGAGAGTCGAACCGTCGCTCGAGCCCAGTCTCTTTTACCTTACAATGTTCAATCACTCTTGCAATTTTAATTATCTAGAACTTATTGAACTCACCAAGTCACTCACACCACGAGCTAAAGGTACCCAAATAAAAGGCGAAATGATGATATATCAAAAGAGCTTGTGCTTATCGTGGGCGCGCCCGTAAATTCAGTCTAGCCTAGCTGTGACGTCAGAGTGAAATCCGTGCGACTCACCGGTTACGGAACTCAATATGTTTAGGATGGTTTACGGTTGACTTCATTTATTTACGTACCATTTAATTTGAGATATTGGAGTTTTAGAGAGTTGTTTTCTATGTTATTCTATGATATAATGTTTTTGAGGGTCTCGTGGCTAAATGATAACCATACATAAAATATGTAGACCCCTCCATGCTTCAGAAAGCACGTTAAGCCGTCGGTTCTGACTGTTATTCGCAGGTCTTTGACAGTCGTTACGGTTAATTGAAAGTCAAAAAGTCTGACAATCAGTCTTAACAAGGGGTATCGTGTTACCCAGTAACTGGGTTTCGGTGGTCACATAGGCAGTTACTCCATATAAAATACTGGTATTCAGCTGCATCTGTTTAGACTGGAAAGTGTGAAGTGGAACTGACCCCAACTTAGTTGGGAAAAGACTGGGCAGAAGATGGAAGGAACGGTCAAATCTTTTCATCGAGTTTTCTTGACGGCCGTTATGACGGAACCACTTTTCTAGGAAACCAAACCTACTTACGTAGCTGACGTACGTGCTAAGTAAAGTACAGCAAAACGGGGTGAATAGGGATGCAGGGGTGAATCGGGACGAAACTTTAAAATGGATTTGTACTTTAAAATAATATAGTTTGTTGCTAACAAAGACACTTAATCTTAAATCAAAAAGCAGTAAACACATTTGGGTATTTTCTGGCAACCAACTATGTTATTTCAACGTTAAAATCCATTTTAAAGTTTCGTCCCAATTCACCCCCGCCTCCCTATTCACACCGTTTGAATGGTGCACGAAAACATCGTGAGGAAACCGACATGGTCCAAGAATAAAAAAAACGAAAATCTAGCAAGGTATACAGGGTTAAATTATATAAAAGGCGAAACTGTGCTGCACCCTAATTGCGTAACACACGATCAATCGGAACCGGTTTCATGTTGACAGTTCAACAACATTCATTGCGTTATTTACGTTGTTGAGCAGACATATTATGACCCATTTTTTGAACATACGAAGCAATGGATTAGCAATATCCTTCAAAATGATTCAGATTGAGATTGATTGTGTGTTACGCAATTAGGGTGCAGGTTAAAAAGGGAGTATTGTTTATTTTGATCCCGTATAGTAGATCTCGGCCTTATAGCAGTGTCACGACTACCTACCTAATTAAGAACGGTACACCGCGGGCAGGCTAATCTTTGTACAGATGCTAGCTTATCAAGCTACTAAAATCTGTCAAACGTCTTTAATAGATTTTCAACTTTATCGCCAATCAATCAATCAATCGTCTTTATTTTTATAGGTTACAACAGTGTGCAAGATGTGACAGTCATTGTTATACATAATTATAGTTTCTCTATGTTTTGCCATTTGGCGTACAAATATACATTTAAAGGCTACTTTTGCCAATCAAGTGAATAAATTCGTTATATAGGTAGGTACTAGTATTATAAAAAGGTAAAAGTTTAGTCGAAATCAATTTTAATAAAATGCAAGTAATGTCAATCTTTAATGAAATATAATAATGTCACTAATAAATAGCTATGATGTCAATAAGTTACTGCTAAGAAAAATGCTTAAAATTGATACTGTCCACAGTGCTGTGAGAGTCGTCATGCTTAAAGAGTCAAGTTACGAGTGTACAAATATGTTATGTCAAAGAACTGTCATCAAAGTATATTGAGAGAATAGTAACATTTTTGTAATAATATGGTATATAATTTACGCTTGAAATGGACTAAATTTTGATTTTTATTGAGCGAGGTCATCATCTGCCTAGCCTTTTCCCAACTATTTTGGGGTCGGCTTCCAGTCTAACCGGATGCAGCTGAATACCAGTATTTTACGTGGAGTGACTGACTGAATAACCCTGTTACTGGGTATGGGTAATACTATACCCCTTGGTAAGACTGGTTGTCAGACTTTCGAGCTTCTGATTACCCGTAACGACTGTCAAAGATCCACGAATGACACACGGAGGGGTTTTGTTATGTAAAGGTGATCCATAGAGCAACCGCGGCAAGCGTAGCTTAACCTGACCTATGCGGCTGTTATTACTTAGCCACAAGCCCCTCCAAGCAAGGTAACTTATTAAATATTCTTTGGGCCATACAGAAAAAGCTTTTCCTCATTAAGGCCGTACCTGTGTACTTTTAGCTCTAACTTATTTCTATCACGTAGTTGTCTATATTGACTTTTGAAAGCAATTTCATATAGGTTCATGTTTGTTTTAACAAATATGTTTACCTCATAAATATACAGAGAAGGCAAGGTTAAAATTTTGAGGCTTATAAATAGAGGTTGACAGCTGTCGGTCGCCCAAAGCATTAAGGTTGAAGGTTGATTGGGAAAATTTGACAGGTTTGGCTAGCTTGATCTGCTGGCGTTTGTATGTACTATCTTTCTCATCATAATTAATTATTCATTTTTCTTTACATAATAATTAACAAAGTAACTACGATGGCCCCTTTAATCACCCTTCAACCACTGCCGCCATCTTTGTCAAGGCACAATCCTCATTGGTCAATTAGCATGCATGAGGTATCAGAAGAGTAATGGAGCGATCGAGGCTATAATGTTTCCCATCGGGCTTTTTTATGGGTTGTTAAACCATCGGGTTTCTGCTATAAACGCTAGCCTTTTCATTGTGTAGTTCACATCCATCAAACTATGTAACTAACGGTCCAATCTTGTGATAAAATTTTCAGCGGCTTCCCGAAATTAGATTGAGTTGATATATTAACTTTTTAAAAATATTTTGCGTTCGTCGTTCTTGTACGTTGAAAGTTCTGCACTAACGTTGCCACCTTACCTAGGTACCTATCCTTCATCAAAAGAGCTTTTTTTAAAAAAACGTGTTGCACTCCGGGAGTGCCGGCAGAAGTGAAAACTTGAATATTAACCTGTGATATTAACATTGTGCATTTTTGATATTATATTTTGGAATGCGGTCTACTCTCCCTCCTCGAATTTTCTCGTCTTACGAATTTTCGATCAGGTCACGTGTCCTGACGCGAGTTTAACATGTTTTACCCATCACCACCGTGCACAACGCCGCTAAAGAAGTTTTCACTTCAAAAAAGTCCGTTAGCGTATATTGTTATTTTTAGCCTGGGCAAATGCCTCCCCCATCTTCCGCCTTTCTTTGAGCTGTGCCTTCTCCGTTCAATCGGTTAGGAACGAGTCCAAATTTTCACGCCAGCGTTTCTTAGGCCTGCCTCGGTGACGACGCCCTTCAGGTACCCACTGTGCGACGACTATCAAAACATAGTAGTATTAGTAGTCTATAACATAAAGCAGGTAAAAAAACATAATAAAATAAATAATAAATTTTATTTCTCAAAAAACTTAATAATAGGTTACAGAAAAAAAAAAAGTTTGGCAGTATTCATTTCTAATAGGTGGATGTAGCTACTGCAACCGAACTAGGCAATGCCTGTATTTCGGTGTCCAGCGCCTTTTCCCTCGATGTTGCAACATTAAATGCCAACAAAAAGTATGGTTGGTTGTAATTTTGAATGACTTAAAAAAAAAAATCTAAAATAATGTCAATAGGGTAGCCAGTAAGTACAGACACCAGCAGGTCAAGCTACCCGAAACTGTCAAATTTTCCCAATAAACCTTGTTGTACCTTAATGCTTTAGATTTACCAACACCAACTGCATGGTTTCACAAACCCGCACCTCAATTGCGTAACACACAATCAATCGGAATAAGCAAATTGCTAATCCATTGCTTCATAAGTTTGTAAAATTTGTCTGCTCAACACGTAAATAACGCAATGAATGTTATTGAACAGTCAAAATGAAACCGATTATTACGCAATTGGGGTGCAGCACTGGGCCGGCGCGGCGTGGTAAATTACGGCCCACACCCTCTCACAGAGAAGAGGCCTGTGTCCCAGCAGTGGGAACATTATAGGCTGATTATGCATGGTTTTCGTAGCAACCCTGAATTAAGTGCCGAAATTATATTGTTGATTTGTGTCCTGGAACAGACACATATACTCAAACTCAAAATCAAAAGTCATTTATTCAAATTAAGCTGAGAATCAGCACTTTTTGAACGTCTAAATTACAAAAGACAGTCCCCCAAAAACGCCCGCCCTTCACCACTTCCTAGTGCTATCGCTGGGAAGAAGAAGTGGAGCAACAAACTCCTCAGCAGCACAGCTGTCTGTTCAATTAAAACTACTACTATAAATTACTATAAAAACAAACACTTACTATAAATGTTGTTAATTTTGAAAATGTAGTCTTTATTATTTTCATAATTTTGATTTCTTTTACAGAAAAGTAAGAGTTGAATTCTTTTTTTCATCTTACTTTCAAATCAATTTAAGCTTTAAAACGAAAATACGACGTTTTTAGTCATGAGTGGATAAAAAAAAGGTATCGGCGCTATACGAGTAATTACTGTCACATATTTTGTACCTATTAATATTTATTAAGTATCCACCCTGCTTATTTCGATATATGATATTTTTTTTCACAAATCTCTACATTTGATAATGATATCACAACTACGCAACTTCAATCGGCATATTAAAAAAAAAATATATGCCAGTCGGATAACGGGAAGTGGACGAAAATTCGATGAAAAATATAACCGTTTTTCATGGGTGTGAAAACTAATCACATCGTTCCAAAAGTAAATCTTAAAAAATAGTTAACCAAAGTCCCATAAGAAATCAATACCTAACCCTAATTCATCACCCATAATAAACATCACATAACATTTCTCTCTACCTAATTAAATAATATTTCGCGATACACCTTCCCATTACTTTTAATAGACCACCATCGAACGGTCACGATCGCACGCTTAGACCAACTAGGAACCTTTCACGGACATTTATGACGTCATAAAAGCCTTCGCCAACAAAAAGGTGTGGTGTATTTAATGTCCTTATTATATGGATACCAATAAATAGACGAAATTGGCAAGTTTGTTATTGGAAATGGTGTTATTTTGGTGTGAAATTGAACGCGTTCTTTTTTTGGGTGCGAAATTGTTGCTTTTATTTTCGCGAAGTCCATGATGTTCCCGAGATTTCTAAATGATGCTTATCTACTACTTAAACAACCAATGACAATAAACACATAACACGTTGTGTCACTTAAGCAATCGGTGAACATTCTCTAGTGATCCCTTGTACATCTGACTTGTATATGACCTACCAGATTTAGCAAAATTGCATGTATATTTAATCAGTCCACTAATAATTCCCATTTTGCGCCACTAAAAATATTATTGAATACTTGAATAATGATTGCGCGTCTTTTTGTGAATCTCAAATAATTCCTATCTGGGGTCCTAAATAGCCAAGTCACAGTTCTGACCTAACCTAATCCATTTGGTCGGGTTGCGCAAGCTTAGTTACTGCGATCAATTAGGTTCGCGGGTGGTTGGTCACAGTTGCAACCTAACCTAATCTACGAGGCAATCTCTGAGAGATTTGGTATCACAGCATATGACATCGGGATACTAACACGTTTTTGTTCTAACATTATTGGATTTATCGTATCACACTAATATTAAAAAGGCGAAAGTTTTTGAGTGAGTGTGTGTGAGGGCGTGTTTGTATGTTTGTTACTTCTTCACGTAACTGTAAAACGTAACGATGAAATTTGGCACACAGATAGTTTATAACCAGGATTAACACATAGATTTTTATTCCGATATTCCCACGGGATCGAAACTTATGCGGGTGAAACCGCGGGGCGCAGATAGTCAAAAATATAGATAACGGAATAAAAACTCGTACTGTACTCATACAATATTTATACAACCAACTGTTTACACTCCGTCATAAAAAATATTTTATAGCTCAAGTGATAAAAAATACAGTAATATTATATTTATGTATTCTGCCAACCTACACAGTCCATAAAATTCTATAAATCGAACTTAGTAGGTTAAAGCATGATGTCCAATATAAAATATTACTTCCGCTACTTGACATTATATAAACCGCATTTTATGGCTTGGAAAACTAGCACGCATATTAAAAATGAGTTCAAAAATCCAAACAGCTAAGTGAAACTTTCCAGGGCATTAATTCATTATGACCACTTAATGATTCCTTAATTCGAAACTTTTAATTCCTTAGTTAAACACGACATCTGAAGACATGACATGACATTCCAATTCTTGTAATTTAAAACGTTCAAAATCTAGTCGCAGTCTCATCTCGGCGACAAACAAATGTCAAAAACTTGTCAAAATGTGGGGAAATCAGAAGTATTTTTGACAGATTGAGACTGAGATCAGACTGTGAACGTTTTTAAAATTACAAGAATTACCCTTCTGCTATTAACGTATTCTTTAAGACACAATGAACGAAACCGCTTGAAATGAACGCGAAGTTGGTGTGGTTTGAACTGTCAAAATACATGTTGTCTGTACGTTCGACATTTCGATTCCTTGCCGTTACAGGGGTTTCTACAAGACACGATATTGAAGTGGTTTCCACGTGGTAATGTTACGCGGGGAATAATAATTACCATACAGAATTAAGGCCCCTGTATAGAAAACAAACTTCACGGGAAACCCTGTCAGTAGTTTTCCACACAAAAATAACAAAAAAAAAAAAAAAAATAACTTAAGTAAGCATTGTTTATCTGTATTTTTCCCGCCACACTGAGCTGTCAAATACAATACTCGTCATACCATAGACATGACCCAGATGGGCACAGTACTCTTTGTTTATTCCATAGATAATCAATATTATCTGTGTGACTGTGACAATTTTATACCTTTAGGAACGGACAGGCGCGTTGCAGGCTACGCAATAACATGTTTGGTTAAAAAAAAACGGTAGATAGGTTTAAAAGTATTTTTATACTTTTTCAGAGAGTCATATGGAAGTATACCTACACTATATTATATGTTAAGGTTATATATTTATACTATTTGTTAAGGCTTTAATAGTGGGGTCCTCGTTAATAAAATTTATGATTTTCTGTGTGCATTTACCGATTAAAAACCGATTAACAGTGCCAAATAATGAAAAAAAAAACCCAGAATTGTTAAGTTTCTTTTGATATTTCAGTGAAAATATGAGCGTGGGTTTCTAGTAACCCATTAGACTAAAAATAATCCATTGTTTAGTAAAATCGTAGAAATTGCACTAAATTCCCAATATAGAGAGGACCATCACAGATTTATCGTGCGGTCCATGTCACAGAATAGTAGCTTGGAAAACAATATCTATTGTGTGGGATGACTGGTTAAACCAGGGACACACTACGGAACATGAAAATTCATGCTCTATGGTAACGAATAAAATATGGGCCCGTGGCTAAATAATAACAGCCGCACAGGTCAATCCATCAGGTTAAGCTACGCTTGCCGCGGTTTCTCTATGGATAGGTGACGATCTTTACATACCGAGACCCCTCCGTGCCTCGGAAAGCACGTTAAGTCGTTGGTCCCGGCTGTCATTCGTGGATCTTTGACAGTCGTTACGGGTAATCAGAAGCTTGAAAGTCTGACAACCAGTCTTACCAAGTGTATAGTGTTACCCATACCCAGTAACAGGGTTATTCAGTCAGTCACTCCACGTAAAATACTGGTATACAGCTGCATCCGGAACTATACTGGAAACCGACCCCAAAATAGGTGGGGAAGGGCTTGGCAGATGAAACGAGATAACAATGAATACTCTGATTAAATAATAAATATAAGTATGTCACCTACACATACACAAACACGAACGGGAACTCACGCACAGGCACACACTTTGCACAGACACACAGCACAATATAATTTAAGAATAAATTATATTTTTGATATTTTTTCATTTCTGTTGTTGTATTTTATTTTGTTTTTACTTCTTTCAAAATTGTATTTTGTAGCACACAGGTTTGTCTATTCCTATGTTGACATTAGTAATTAAGCCAAATAAAATGGGAGAGGGCGCTGACTCCTGACATACAGGTACACCTAGTTCAGGAATCAGAGGCTTCAAACAAGTTTCTGTGACCTATTATGTCCATGAATATATTGTTATAGAGTTATTACATGTCCACAGCGCAGTATACTAGGCGTTAAATTAACGGATCGTGTTCGAAACACAATACTGCGCTCCAAAACAAAGATAGCTGACGTGGCTCAAAAAGCTGCCCAACTTAAATGGGACTGGGCAGGACATGTCTGCCGCATGCCGGACAAACTGTGGGCCTAAATAGCACAGAATTGGTGCCCTGAGACAGCGAGGCGGGGTCGCGGCAGACCACGTAGGAGATGGCGGGACGAGCTGGATAGGTTCCGACAAAACTGGAGGGAGGACGCGCGGGCTTACGAAAGATGAAAGGAGTGGAGGGACGCCCTTGCCCAGGAGTGGGACAGCGTAGGCAAGTAAAAAAAATAAAAATTATATGTCCCACGTTTACCCAGTCACCCCATTATTGAATTCCAATTCAAAACACTGCAGAATTTCAGCCAATTTAATGCGTTCAGTATTAGTGGTTTTAATATTCCGTGCAATTAGCACGGTGCAAGCTTTGAAATATTATGTGTGGCAAAATTGATTATGCCGTTATTGCATATTTAATAACTTGATAGATAATTACTAAAGGCTTGTTTGAAATTCGATTAAACACTGTAGTTTTAAGTGTATGTCGGTAGGTAGGTAGTAGTTTAATGGAATATTTCACCGCCGTCGCATAATTTCAGAAGACTAATTCCCGTAATTAAAAACGTTCAAAATTTAGTCGCAGTCTCATCTCAGCGACAATCAATGTCAAAAACTTGTCGACAGTCAAAGAATGGGAAATTAGAATATTTTTGACAGATTGAGACTGAAATCAGACTGTGAACAATGTAGGGAAATTAGAGTATTTTTGACAGATTGAGACTGAGATCAGACTGTGAACGTTCTTAAAATTACGAGAATAATTGTCCCTCTGTTAGTGGGAAGGACGGGAAGGGATTGTGTTTTGTTTTCGTCGTGTTTGATAAGAGAGATAGCCAAGGAGGCACGAATAAAACTGTGGTTTTTTCTGGGTTGCTGCGCCCTGAAGGCCAATTCTCGTAATTTAAAACGTTCAAAATCTAGTCGCAGTTTCATCTCGGCGACAAAAACATGTCAAAAACTTGTCAAAATGTAGGGAAATTAGAAGTATTTTTTGACAGATTGAGACAGATCAGACTGTGAACATTCTTAAAATTACGAGAATTGCCCCACAGGTAAATAGTTCCCCTTGTTAATTCGGTGCTAAAACCTAAAACCAAGGTGCTGATTAAAATTGCAACAGGTACCTATCACCCAAGAGCAGAAGCGGTCAATATGTCGCGTGAGGTACAGTATAATGACCACACATTTGCCAGGCATGGCAATTTGGACAATTTGGCTAATCTAATCCATTTGGCATGGATTTGATCGCTCCGAATGATAGTGTTTCGATTGCCAGTACGTTGTTATTTGTGGATATAGGGATGCTATTGCACCCTCTTCTGGCTTAACGATCCCTCATCATCTTCCTGTCCTGGTCACAAAACTACTTACAAGGCTTACAAGAACTTTAAGTCAAACCGCTTAAAAAAAAAAACGCGCGACGACGACGCAAAGAACAAAAAACAATATTCCTTCCACAACTTAATTAATTCAACAAACTCCAAAGCAAAATTAATCCAATATCTATAAGAATTTAATTAGAAAACAGCGGGGACTGTAGTTAATTGCAGTTTTATATCACAAGTGCTACAAAAGTCGTTCTGAACTTGTTTCACTGGAAGCGTCGGCGGCTGAAACTAAGCGGGAAACTTTAACTGGATCATTACCCCTTCCATTCTAGAAACTATTCTAATTCCGTGACCGTAATCGCGATTACATTATCGATGTTATTATTGTCGGCTGAAATAACCGTAAATTGCGGTTAAGAGTATTCGAAGGGGGAATAGTAAAGTTAATTCACAAGGGGGCAATGGTAAGTTGTCTTTGTAAAATAGGGAGCGTTTTCAAACGGCATTAGTTAGTTTTTTTTTTGAATCTGTGTATTTTATGTTTGGTAAGATTTTTTTTGCCGAAAGTTGCGCTATTCATCATCATCTATCTGACCTCCACAAACAGTTACTGGGTAGGTAATACGAAAGCCCTTGGTAAGGCTGGTTGTCAGACTTTCGGACTTCTGACGACCCGTAACGACTGTTAAAGATCCACAAACGACAGTCGGGACCAACGGATTAACGTACTTTCCGAGACACAAAGAGGTCTTGGTAAGTAAACGTGGTCACCCATCCACGAACCAACCGCGGCAAGCGTAGCTTAACCTGATCGACGACGACGCGTGGCTATTATTACTTAGCCACAATGGAATGCGCTATTTTAGAAAACAAAGGAGACGTTTCATTTTTGTATGGAGCTTTGGCTAGGACGTGTACCTACATTTCAGAAAATCTGTGAAATATATCTTTAACATAATTAATAGGCAATGATTTACAGAATTAATTTGTATTAATTTAGTACAAAATTAAAATTGAAAATGTTTGACATTTGTTGTGAGTAAAATGGAGACATATTGAGTCAATGACAGATGACAATGACGTTAATGTCATTATAACCTAAACGAGATGTTTTATGTTTTTGCTTCATGGTTAAGCTCTACTAACTACAACTACGTAATAATATGGGAAGTCGTAGAGAAAAATCGCAAAATAACACTGAAAGCCACGAAACGAACACGCAAACGCAACCCACGAGACGAGACTGATTGACAGTCAGTCCCATGACATTGACAGACAGTGTATGTCAAAATAAAACGTTCGGAAGTACACTGGCCAAGTAGATGACTAATCGAACTAGAATATTATTATTATTATCCATTAATAACACATTCGAATACGTGTAAATGAATTAATAATAAGTGATAAGTACCTTTTTGTAATTATATTTAATGTTTTTGTATTTACGGTTTCACACTTATTTCAGATCCATTCTGGTTTCAGAACGCATGTTTGCTGTCGCCGCCATATTGGCCATAACGATAACAAATGGCAATAATTGAAAAACTTTAATTTGTTTGTACACAAAGCGTTAATCTCAAATTAACACAGATCACAGATTAATATTTTTCCTAAATTCAGGGTATTTTTCCCCGTTTTTGATATATTATACAAGTGCTAGCCAAAAATGAAACATCTCCTTTAAAAAATACTTCTTATTTATAGCTGCAAATTGATAATAATAAAATATTGTCTTTCCTGAGTTTTCACTACAAACTATCTCACACAACCAATCAACTCCCTTCACATATCGATTTATTCAAATTCCCGTGATCACTGAACTCCTCAACACAAAATCCTGACATGTATTTCCCTCCACATTTCAAATATCAGAGCCTACTTATTTGTCGCAAAGGAGAGACAAAAAAACACGTTTACATTACGACTTTGCCTTGTTTTCGAGATTCCAGTACAAAGGACGAGACTTTTTATTCAATTTGTCGCATCTTTGATACAAGTGTGACAAAGGTGGCGTGGTCTTATTTTCTTCCATTCTTGGTAATGGTGGAAAGCTTTGTCGTTTTTACAATAGACTGGCAATAGTAGGTTACCAAGATATTCAGCCAGTATTTTTTTGTGGGACGAGTTCGAACTTCGAATTTGGCATAATGAATTTCGTTTTTGAATTGTGGCTGTTTTTTTTTCTTTTTCTTTGTATAGGATTATTTTGTCGCGTTTGAATCTGGAATATTGAAACGTTTTTGAATTGTGTTTGTTTTTTTTTTTCTTTTTGTGTGTTTAGGATTTCTTGGTTTAGGTACCTATTTCTTAAAGATCAATCTTCTTTGAGCGATATTTATGAGAAATACATTATTTTGAATTTTTGTAGTCTATATTTGTATAAGATACGCGTTTCGTGTTCTAATTACTGGTATTTTAGGTACATGTTCATTATTGGTTAAGGGCTGATTTCTCCAAACGCCAGATAATTTTATTTAATTCGAATTTTTGACAATTTTTCCATACAAAGACTGTCAGACGTCAATTTTATTCCACGAATAAAAAAATTCTGTCGATTGAAAAATTAGCCCTTAATCTTCCAAAATACAAATCTTACAAAATGTGTCTAGGTACACTATCGTGTAATTTAATAAGATAAAAATACCTATTAAATATTATTTTTTAATTCAATTCACACATCGAAAAACGCCAGAAAACACAAGAAGTAAACGAAATAAATGGCTTTGCTTCGAGGACCCTTTCAAAAAAAAGCTACGCCACTAAAACACAGCTCATTATTCAACCGGTTCCCTTCAACAGCGAGCAACAAAATCCGCGTCCTATTCATTACATTGTAATTAAATGAAGATGGTTGGCACGATATTTAATATTGGCTTCAGGCACCATCAGTCAATGTCGTTCAGTCCAACAATATTAGGTATAGCAGGAGATTGATGCGGCCTGCCGCGCTTTGTCTGTCTCATTGTTACCAGCTTGGACGCTGATATTAAAAAAATCACAATTGCTTATGGCCTCACTTCACAGCGAAAATTCTACCCTATTCTGAAGACGTTAAGGCTGGGTTTACTTTGCAGGGGAAGGCCAATCGATTCCCCTCTTGTCCCGACGACCTGTGTAGAGTACTTAAGTTTTTTTTTTCTTCATTTTATCAGTGAAGAGGATATCTATATTAAAAGTAATGTTGTCTTTGGCGTTTGATGTTCGTGTGTATTTTTTTGAAGGTGGAATCTTCTAATTTTTATTTTCTTTTATCGAAATTCGCCTTTACCTACGTAGAATTTCTTTGAGTTTGGCTTTCGTATCACTAAAATTATTTGATAATTTTATTTACCGTACCATTTTCATTGAGAAAATTAAGAATAGAAAATGTATGTAAACAATTTCTTTGAACACAAAAATTACTATTTAATTATACGAAAAATTGCATCAACATTTTCAAACAAGATGAATTCAAATTAAGTTAATTCAAATTTCGCTGCATTTTTAGGGCTTCATTTCCATATTTCCACATTACAAAATTACTTACCATAAAATGTTCATTTTAAATGAAAATGCCGAATTTTAAGGTTAATAATTATAATTTGAACGCAGTTATTAAATCTCTCTTTATTGTTTGTTTAATTAATTTTATTTATCTTCAGAAATCAGTATGACAATACTTGATTTAAATTCCATGTTGTTTTCAATTTCACTATAGGAATCAACACAATGGGTGGGTAAACATAAACAATACAAATACTCTAGTCTGAATTGACTCGTTGGAATGACAAAGCGCTGTCGAATTTCAGGTTTTTCATTCATTCTAAATAAACACCTTTCTACGTATTTTTCTGTTCCTTTTTTCATGTCTGCTTAAACAGGTGAAATTTAAAACTTGCGACAAATCGAAATATAAAAAAATCGTGTAATTATCGCCTTAGATAGTGCAAACTAGTTATTGCCTTCAAGTACACACGAATTATCGCCGTTCCAGATTTTTAATTTTTTTCGAAATTATGAAAACTAATAAGAAAAGTGTCAATTTTAAGTTGCGCAAGTTGGCAACGCGTTGAACTAACGGTATATACCTAATTTTGACCGTTCCTACGAAGAAAAGGGTGCGCGACGACCAAATCGCTCGCCTACGAGCACGTCGCGTCGTGCAGACATGCTCTAATACTTTATAACACGTTGAATTTGAAGATATTTTAAATTGTCGCACCTATTCAATTTCATCCTGTATACACCGTGAAATTTGGGGGTCATTGTATTCATCATTATGAACAAATTTTACTAAAAATCACACGCCTTCCTTCCCATGAAGGTGGCAGAAACTACTGAATAGGTACCACCTGCTAAGGTACGTACATACATACTCCTTTTGCTTCGTTGTTCATCGTTCGTTTTGCTTGTGCGTGTGTGTCTATTAGCATGCATTTGTTTAACATGGAGGTGACATCGAGGTAGCGAGCTAAACAGCGACCGAGGTATCGCAGTGAGGCATCATCGGCACGTTTACCTTAAAGAAATTTTCACTTAAGAAAATACAAATTCTCAAATAAAAACCTTTTCACTGCTAAACTAAACAGCACCCTAATTGCGTAACACACGATCATTTGGAATCGGTTTCACTTTGACAGTTCAACAACACTCATTGCGTTATTTACGTTGTTGAGCAGACACAATGTGTCTGCTCAACAAAAAAAGGTGTCATATCATGACACATTTTTTGAAAATAGGAAGCAATGGATTAGCAATATACTTCAAAATGATTCAGATTGAGATTGATTGTGTGTTACGCAATTAGGGTGCAGGTCTCGTTTACAGCGAAATTCAAGCAAAATGGCTAGACACAAACTAGTCAACACTAACTGAATTACCAACACTAATCCATCACAGAATGTATTAAACTCCTCGCTCTGGCTCGGCTTCATTAATATTGGTAGACTAATAATAATTCCGAGAATTATTATGGCAGACGTGTGACTATCATAATTCGTCATACGACCCTGTGAAGCAGGAGTAGATATTCAACAGAGCCTTAACTTTATCCAATAGTTTTCGTTACCATAATCGTAATCCTATCTATGACAGCTAGCAGGCTTAACTGCGAGTTTGTGAACCACTGATGTAAGGTTTTGGCTGGGCCTGTCACTGCAGCAATGATGTCACAATCTGTTTCTGTTTTTTTTTTTGGTTTGTTTTTGTCTTTGTAAGTGTTTTACTAACATAGTTTTGTAAGTACGGTCACCAAAGGAGATAAGTAACCAGGTAACCGATGGATGTTTTCGAATGGATTTTAATTAAATTAATAGAAACCAAATAGTTTATTTATCAAATTAAATTTCATTAAATGATATCCAACGGTTTCTTACTAAACTTCAACTATATCCGATGCCCTGGTTACTTATCTCTTTTGCCGACTGTACATCGTTACTAACACCATGAGTCTTATTGCTCGAAACAAGTGAATAATTTAAAAAAAAATATATATATAATATTATGCCCCGTTCGTCTCGTGGTCGCAAACGCGATTGCTGAGCCTGGTCCTGGCCGTGATTCCCGGGTGGGACAAAGTGTTATTGAGTTTTTCCATTAGGAATTTCTTAGTAACAGCCCGGAATTTTGAAGTTGGCGGTGTTGCTACTCAATATTGCTGAATTATAAATATTTTTCATTGACTACTTGCACTTAATGACTACAAAATACCAATGTATGTTTCAAATTCAGATCAGTTGTATGTAATTCTTTTAGATTCATGCCTAATAAACGCGGAACGCTTGTCGAGCACTCAAAACCGGGCCCCGGGATGTAGCGTGCTTTTTGAGGTACGGGGAGGAATTTCTCAGTAGCACCCGGAGAATCCAGTTGGTGGCAATAGTCTCGCCCTCTGCATGGGACTTAAACACAACTGGCAAAATGTGGATGTGGCATTTTGCTGTATATAGGTACACCTCCCCTAACCTTTCGGGACTTACAGGCGTGCTGTTATGTGAAGAATAATCGGATGATCATTCATGACATACTGAGAGCTCTTCGTTTCCTTGTGCTGACCTCGAAAAGTGGAGCTTAACCTTTCAGATCGTTCGACTCGCCTAGCTGTTATTACGAGCCCCTTGGATACCAATTTATCGCCGCGCTACTATATACTGTGAAGTTGGGCCTCTGTTCCGTATCTACTCATGGTCCTATATCAAGTTTTCTTGATGTGAAAACAAAATGGTTGTTGTAATTAGTTTCTGTAAGCGAGAGTGCTGTTTTAGTATTTGTACGTGCAGCCTTACAAAAACCCTCTGGATATTATTTGATATTATTATATCTAATGATTAGAGAGAACAGTGGTGGCCCAGTGGCAACGGCCCCGGCTTAAGAGTTGTAGATCGTGGTTCGAACCCAGCCAGCGCTTTACTTTTTGTAAATAATTTCATCACCGCTGCTCTCAAAAGTCTGAAGGAAAACATCGTGAGAAAATCCTAGAACCAAAATTTCGAATACATACTACTACAATAATATATGTTACTCGAATGTAAAGGACAATGACCAAAAACCGTACCAAAAAGTCTCATGCATCAAGATCAAAATATTATAGTCATTATTTTCATAATTTTTTACGACATTACGCAACGGGTATTTGATTTTTTAACAGGGAATTTAATGTAAAAAAGTGTTGATGTGGTTTTATTCCCTAGGGAATAAAACGTCAACGGAACGTCATGTAGACATGACGTTCCGTTTCAAACGATGATCACGTCTTTAAAAAAAACATATAAAAAAATATACTTTGCCGATTCTACATTACTTAATTTAAAATAACTAGAATAAAATAGAATAGAATTTTAATTTAAACGACTATAATTTTTTTTGAGCAATAATGGCCGTCCGCGTATGACATGTCAAACAAAATAAAGTACCTAGTTTTTAGGTTATTTCGATTTTTTGAAAATCTTTGAAACCCGGGTTTTGTTTACAAAAAGAACTTTTGTAGGAATTAATATGATATGTGGAGTCTATAAAAAACAAAGTTTGACTTTGATGCAGCATGGTACGGGATTCCATACATCTATGAGCATTGTCCTTTAAAATAACAACAACAACAACAACAATAACAACAACTGTCGTAATGTACAGACGCCAGCACATCAAGCTACTACAATCTGTCAAATTTCTTTAATAGATATTCAACTTTATCGCTAAAGCATTAGGTTCAAGATTGATTGGGAAAATTTGACAGGTATACCATTTGACAGGTATATATAAAATTTGACCGGTAGCTTGTCTGTACTTACGGGTGTACTTTATGAAGTTGCATTCAAATAACACACTTAGAAATTGAATCAGATATTCAATGTTTTCCTTCACCTTTCACATAGTATAACAAGCAAGGCTACAATGCTAGAGAGCAGTGGTGGCCCAGGTAACGACGCCCGGTTGTAGGTCGAGGGAAACCAGCCAGGTCCTTTATTTTGTGTAAATAATTTCGTCACCACTGCTCTCAAAACGGTGAAGGAAAACATCGTGAGGAAACCGGCATTAGGACATGCCGGTTTCCTCACGATGTTTTCCTTCACCGTTTTGAGAACCAAAAAAAATCGACGACATATGAATGTGACATCTACCAACCCACACTGGGCCCGCGTGCTAGATTACAGCCCACTCCCTCTCGAAACGAGGAGGCCTGTGTCCTAGCAATGGGAACATTATAAGCTGATTATCCAATGCTTACTATTGTAGCAAGGTTACAATAGTAACACCGCTCCTTAACCAGAACAAGTTATTTCGGAACTCCTAACTATTAGCAGAACAGGTAAACCGAAACTTGTAACCAAAATAGAGTTGGAAAGCAACATCGCAAGTAGTTCCCGTCACACTTGATGCATGAGGGAAGGGACGATCCCGGGACAAGGCCGGGACGGACGACGTGCCCCGGGAACAAATGCGCTACACTACAGCTTCGGTAACAAGGAAAACATTGTATAAGACTGATGCACTGTTGCCAGATTGAACGGGTCTTTTAATATTGATTATATGAGGACGTAAGAAGTAGGTTTATGACTGAGTACCTAAGTTAGTTTCCAAGTTTATGTGCTTGATTTACGTATTAAGGGAAACAAAGAGAAAAAGGTGTGTTAGTTAATTTGTTCTAATTGTCGTTCTTTATATTTGTTTTTATCTAATAGTTGTTTGTTTTTATTTAAGTTTCGATCCCATGGGAATATCGGGATGAAACGTATCCTATATGCTAAATTTCACTCAAATCCGTTCAGTAGTTTTTGCGTGAAAGAGTAACAAACATCCATCCATCCATACAACAGTTTATAATATTAGTAGGGTAGTAGGATAATTTTGGATCAACGACCAATAAGGCAACATTTTCAGAACCTGGCGATTCAGGTCGGGGCATGAACATAAAAATTCAGTAATTTTGCTACCTAAACAAACACTGAATAAGAAGTGACTACCTACCTACCCGGTGACAACCAAAGGCGGTACCTACCTAAATAGGTTTGCCAATTTTCTTGCCAGTTTTTGGACCATCTCAAGACATACAAAAACACTGTAAGTTTTTTCCACAACACACGATCATTAAACACGTCCACTTAAACCTGTCACACACAAATTAAACTAAATTGCAACATTTGTGTACAACTTTACCTCAGAGCGCCGCAACGAGCTCGCGTTCGCAACGAATTACATTCAAAGTGACGTTGTACACACGGGAAAAATGTTTAGTGTACAGTCAACTTATTGGAAAGAAAAAATAAATTTTTCAGTACAAAAAAAACATTATTAGCAGAGCAGGGACTTCAAATTGGAATATTTTCTTGTTGCATGTTTTTCATAGTCCTGTTTTGGTCATCATCATCATTTCAGTTGAAAGACGTCCACTGCTGTACACATGCCTCTACCAAGCACCGCCACTTCGACCGGTGCTGTACTTCTCGCATCCAGCAAATTCCTGCAGCCTCCACCAGGTCATCGGTCCACCTTCTGGGAGTTATTTTAACTGATATTAATTGTTAATTTAATAGGACAAGAGTCGATAAAAATGTAATTAAAATTATTATAAGCTTAAAAACTCACTAAGCTGCAAAAAGCAGCTCTCAATCTGCATGAGAATGAATAATCATGGCATAACCAGCCTACAACGTTCCCTCTCGGTGAGAGGGAGAGGGCCGTAATCCACCATGTGGGCCCAGTGCGGGTTGGTGAATGTCGCATGTCATCGAATTTTTGATTCTAAGACATGCCGGTTTTCTCACGAAGTTTTCCTTCACCGTTTCGAGAACAGTAGTGAAGAAATTATTTACCTACACAAAGTAAGCCACCTGGCTGGATTAATAATAATAATATCCCTGGACACTTCACACAGCACCATTTGTCCCAAGCTAAGCAACCTAATGCTTGTGTTATGGTAACAAGATGGCTGATAAACTACTTATATACAATTTTTTTTTTTTTGTAAATACATACATATTATAGATAGAAAAACACCCAGACTCGGAACAAATACATGTAGGTCATACAAATATTTGTTCCGTGTGGGAATCGAACCCGCGACACGCAGCGCAGCAGTCAATCGCTTAACCACTGCGCCAACCGTGCCGTCATAATTCCAACCCACGACCACACGATGACACTCTTAAGTCGGGGCCACTAAAATGTCAACATTAACAATGTATAGAACCTGCATACTAACCAATTTTTCCGTTAGTACATTACCTATGTAGGAAATGCACAGTTTTCTCTGGGGAACAAGCAGAGATTCGAGTCACATTTATGAGAACTGGGTAGTGCAGCGTAATAACATGTAGGTTGTAATGCAATTTGGTATATGGCATCTACAAAAGTCATGGATTTATAGTTTTAAAAGTTGCAACTGTGGCGACCTAGATACTGATTTGAAATATTAGTGTTCTTCTTGAATTTGACTTGGCTGGTACCTGAAATCCAACAGGCATGATGATTAATAGTAGAAATATTCGAAGAAAAGCAAAAGAATACATGGTAAAATTAGGTCATCAAAAAATCTGTAATATCAATAGAAATAAGATGAAACTACACGCTTTAAGGTGAATTACACCAAATATACCTAGCACGACATATATTTTATACTGAGAATATATTTTGAATTTTTTGACAGTTTTACAGTTGTGACTTGACTTCCGTGATAGTGCCCTCCTTGTGTATTTTAAAACGTTTAAAACTTTGCATTTTTTTAGTTTTTACACTTACAATGCTGTTTGCATTATTTGCAAATAAATATTACGAAAGAGTTCAAAATGAAATAAAATATCATCGTCGCTATTACTTATACCCTGTCCATTAGGTAAACCGTTTTTTGACGGATGGAACTAGTGATTGCAGCAACACACAATACATTGATTGATGCACGTGCGGTATTATAATGTCTGTAAGAAGCCATAAATAAGATAATTCAATAAGATAAGGCAGTTTCAATATTTATTTTATTACGCATTTTAAAGTTAACTTTTCGTAATCTGGAATAGTTGCGTTTTAAGACAGCTGTCAAAAAACGGTTAACCTAATGGATAGGGTATAGTTCAAATTCAAGTAATATTATCTCAGTGACAATCAATGTCAGACTTGTGAAAAATTTAGGTAAATTAGGTTTTTTTTACAGATTGAGACCGAGATTAGAATTCAAATACGGGAATTACCCCTCTGATGTCTCAGCCAGATTAAGAGAGGATTTGCACTCAAATTTCGGTAAAGTCTTAAGAAACCGACGTTAAATAAAAACTTTTTAACAAAAAAATTAAATAGCCGAAGAACCTGAAAAGCAAAAAATAATGAACCTTTTTGATTTAACCTTAGTTGATTTCCCATCCACAAAAAAAAAAAATAACTAAGTTCTTAAATTAATGTAATACCTAAGTAATTTTGAGTCGGCGCCAAACAATCAATAAACAAAGATCACTAAATTGCCTTAAATTTAAACGGCGCACACAGATGGTTTATAACCAGGTTTAACATATAGGATACTTTTTATCCCAATATTCCCACGGGATAAAAACTAATGTGGGTGCAACACATAAGTTTTTTGCTAGTAAAGTATAAATTAGAATGATTGCCGAGAGTTGTGAACGTTCTCCTTTATGTTCACGTCCTATAATCCTCTCATTGCATGGCAAACGCCAGGCCTCCTTTCTTGCAGCAAAGGAATGAGCATTGAAGACGTTTACTATTTTAGACTATGACCATCTTATTACATCATGATTTCGACTTTGTTCCAAGCTTCAACCTTTTAGCCAGTTTTTGTGTTTACCAGTTTTTGTTTTTGTTTTTTTGGTACCTACTGTCGCACGACGACGTGTCGCGTTGCGACTAACAGAGTCGCAACGCGTCATAGAAGTTTATGGTTGTTCTACGGATCTACAGTGTGGCGATTAGGTTATCACAATAATTGAAACCGCGTATTCTAAATTGAGTATTTTGAACATACACAACTGAAATAATTAAAAACAATTAACATTCTAACCGTGGGACCTTTTTTATTGTTTTAGTATTTAACTACATTAAACTAATTTTGTGATTATTTGGTAACAATACCATAAAGTTTGTGTTTAACTCGTGCCAATTTTTACGCTATTTATTTTGTCCGAAAACTTCAGTTTTTAGTGACATTGTTAATTTTATTATTTTAACAGCTTCATAGCAACTTGTAATAACCGCTGTACTATTTTTGATGTGATAACCTGATCGCCGCTATGTATATCGCAGAATCGCATCGCATCTGTGGGCGTATGTACTTCGACTGAAGAAGAATTCTAAAAACGCAAATTAGACTCGAGTTTAAAGTCAGTTTTTGTATTTGGAAACTAAACGAAGTCGGAATAAAGTTCGAAATAAAATTGTCTCGATGATTTAAAACTGGTTCTAAAGTTAAAACTTGTTTTGTAATAAGCCCATGAAAGTCCGAGTTGAGTCCGGGTTGATCTTTCCGTTATCACATAATAAATTATGCCTGAGAAAAAAAGTCTCATTGGTATACAAAATAATTAGAACAGCTTATAATGCGAACCTTTTTCTAACCGCTCCCGCCATAATCCGCTTGGCCAATAAAGCTACGCTTTCCTAAAAGAGCGTTCCCGTCATATTTATTAGACGTTTCGTTCCGTTTTGTTTCGTTTCGTTTCGTTTCGTTTTCGTTTCGTTTCGTTTTCGTTCGACGTTTTTTTTTTTTTTTTTTGTTTGTAGAGTATTCTATTCTATTCTATTCTATTTATAACGGACCTCATGAAAATCTGTCATTTTTACCAGCATTTGTCATTATAAGTTGTCATAAAACGCTCTGTATTTGGATATTACGGCCGCATATAACGGTAACCGCTCTTCGAACAAACTGTAGTAAATAGGGAAAGTCGAAGGTTCTAGAAAATTCCAGAAGCTTCCTGAAAAACAATCGCCTAGCGTCTTTGTTTTGTCATCAGCCGTCTGAAATCCGTCAACAGAGTCGCGCATCGCGAAACAGTTTCCATGGCACCTATACAATGTATGAAGCTGTTCGCCATCGAACCCTAATGTTTTTATTAAAATAACTAGCAATACCCCGGGGTTTGACCCGCATAAGTTACGATCCCGTGGGAATATTGGGATAAAAAGTATCCTATGTGTTAATCCCATCCAAATCCGTTCAGTAGTTTTTGCGTGAAAGAGTAACAAACATCAATCTATCCGACCTCAGCAGCGCCCCATCAATCCCGTAAGAATATCGGGATAAAAAGTATCCTATGTGTTAATCCTGGTTATAAACTATCTGTGTACCAAATTTCCGCCAAATCCGTTCAGTGGTTTTGGCGTGAAAGAGTAACAAACATCCATCCATCCATTCATTAGAGTCTCATTAGAGAGACTCATTAGATAAAGAGTTTACAGTACATGTGTGTGTGTTAAACGCTTTAACTTTACGCTACTAGGTATAATTTTAGTAGCACTGCTTGCACGTTCAACAAATAACTGCTCCACGGAAACATGGGAACACGTAATTTGTAAACGTTTTGTACATGTGCTCAAAACTTGCATTAGCACACAAACTCACTCTTACCTATTCCAGTAGGTATACCTGGACCAACTAAGTTACAATATAATTTTGCTAAATCTGAACTAAGAAGTTCAGATTAAGATATTAAGTGGACTACGTTACGTATTTTTAATTATTTAAATGTTAATTTTATATCAATTCGCCTAGTGTTTTCCCAAATATGCTAGGGTCGGCTTCCAGTCTAACCAGATGCAGCTGAATACCAGTATTTTATATGGATGGACTACCTGTCCTTTTTTTCTTATCTCTTAAGAAAATTGAAAACTATAGTTTTGTATAATTTAGAAGAAAATGAGCGAAGAGAGCGATGAGAGAAGATTAGATACAATATAACAACGCAATTTCAATTTAGAATTTGAAACGAACTGTCCCTTTGCTTCGTCTGGCGCGGAATGATAAAATGCATGAATCCGTCAATACCTAAGTACCTTCTTTTATTCCTCATTCAGGGATGACAGAGTTCAATAGATTTTTTTTTTCGCTTTTTCAGTGGAGTCACCTCAGTAGTTATTTCTTAGTAGTCGCACGGAGTTTGGATTCGTGAAAATATTATATTTTACTCTTATCACTTCTGTGCGCTAGTGTCCATTTTTCTATACTTTATTGCATACAATTCAAAATGTGCCAAAAATAATAATTGTGTGTGTGAAAAAATAATATTATTTAAATGTAACGATTCGCCCGTTTCGGGCGATTAAATTCGTGCGAATCGACTAATAGGCCTGTACTATAGATACATCTCTGCCCTAGCCCGTCGGGGACTACAGGCGTCGTGTTATGTTATAACTTTATACCACCACGCCTGTGTGTGTGCTCTCGAGAGCAGCGTGGGTGAAAATAATTTCAGCGCTCTATTAACTTAGTGTATATAATTACACTAAGTTAATAAAGCGCTTGTCTAGCTGGGTTCGATCCCACGACCTACAACTCGTAAGTTGGCGCTGTTACCACTGGGCCACCAATGCTCTCTACTCTAGATAATGTAATACAAACAAAATATGGACAAAAATAGCCTAATAAAGTTAAAATAATTATTTATTATTTATTTTATTATTCTGCCAACCTATAAAACCAGCTTTATAAAACAGAAAACATCAAACGGTTTCCACTTTATTTTTGTGTAGTACCTGCCTTATAAATAAACATTTCCATAAACATAATCGAATCAACTCATACATAAAGGTTGGCGCAGACAAACCGTGTAAAATAAAGCGGCGGGCTCACAGGCAGAGCTATTTAAATGTAAATAAAACTTATTCTTATGTACATACGAGTATTGGATCCACGCTTGGTGACTATTTCCGATATGTGTGAAATTACATTGAATTTCACCTATGTGTTCGGAGTACATTCGAGTTCATGGTGACATTAAGTTGTGTTGTAGGATCACGAGTAGGGACTTTTAGTATGTATGAGGCTTAGACATTGTAGATTAATAAAAAAAAAATACAATCTGCCATCCTTTTTCCAACTATGTTGTTGTCTTGTTGAGTTGGCTTCCAGTCTAACCGGTTGCAGCTGAATACCAGGCCATTTTTCTTCAAATGAAAATATAACTGGAACTCTAATAAGAGTTACATACAACCTCGTTACTGGCACATCCTATGCCCTGTCAGATATCTCCGGACTCAGGAATATTCTGATACGAGTACAAACAAGGATTTAGCTAACTAGATACGAACGTTCAAAATCTAGACGCAGTCTCATGTCGGTGACAAAAAACTTGTCAAAAATGTAAGGTCAGGGTAAATTAGGTGTCATTTTGACAGATTGAGACTGAGATCAAAATGAGAACGTTCTCAAAACGAGAATTTCCCCTTTGTACTTTACATGGAGCGACTGCCTATCTGAGCATCACAACCCAGTTAATAGGTAATACGATACCCGTTTATCAGATTTTCGAGCTTCTGACTATCCGTAAGGACTTTCAAAGATCCAAGAATGATAGCTGGGACCTACAGCTTAATGTGCTTTCCGAGGCACGGGTGGGGTCTCGCTATATAAAGATGGTCACCCATCCACGGACCAACCGTGGCAAGCGTAGCTTAACCTGATCGATCGACCCGTACGGCTGTTATTATCTAGTAATAATTCTAACTTAAGTACCTATTCCAAAAGTAATAATAAATATTTCTCCTAAAACGAATCAACATTTCCAAGTTTTCAACTCAAATAAACCACCAACATAATCTGAAAGCTTTTGCCATTCGATTGAGCACGTTCTGACGTCGTAAGAGACTAGGACTTTACGTCCCTCGTCCACGTCTAAAGTCCAGTTCCCACATCCCTATTTCCACATAGTATCTTGAGACGACGGATCCTACACTAAATAGATAATATGTACAGAAGGTTGACTAAATACAACGTGCGAAAACGGACATAATTAATGTAATTAATTGTAAATAAAACTTATTCTTATGTACATACGAGTATTGGATCCACGCTTGGTGACTATTTCCGATTATATTATCCAGCGGAGTAATTGCGTAGTACAGTAGCAATAGCTTTCATTTTGACAGTTCAACAACATTCATTGCGTTCAACAAAAAACCGCAAAATGAATGTGACAAATTGTCAAGCGTTCGTAAAGTGTTGCGATTGGCTGTTGATCAATCATTTAACCAAACACAGCAGTTTACATGCGCTTGTCAATTTCTACCGCAGACGGTAGGCGCCGACGCGTAGACGGCTGCAGTCGACGCGTCGACTGCTGCCGCCGACGAGTGTCGCCGGCTGCAGTTGCCTCTGTCTGCGTCTGTCTGTTTGAAGTATTTGAAGTAAGGTTATTAGAAAAAATAACACACTTTAGAAAAAATACGTACCTTCAATATTATCTCTTTAACGAGGTGTGGTCCAATCCAACAATATCATAACGTTATTATGATATTGTTGGATTGGACCACACCTCGG
The DNA here is from genome assembly GCA_949629185.1 of Apamea crenata. NCBI lineage: Eukaryota > Metazoa > Arthropoda > Insecta > Lepidoptera > Noctuidae > Apamea > Apamea crenata. The sequence continues at coordinate 16,377,213 of OX451357.1, forward strand.
GTGAATCAGTGGCTCTCGGCTTTGAAGGGAATCTTTACACCCGTTACAACTGCCCTTCTGTGTCTAGCTATTTAGTGGGTCCTAAGTCCGTGGGGAGCGATTTCCCTAATGTTGTTCACCGAACTTACATAACATTTGAATATCTCATCATATTTCGATTTTTTATTTTGTCTATTTCCTTTTGAATGGCTTCGACGGTTTGGCGTTGTTATGCGAAATTGGATCCATTTTTGTGTGTGGTGTTTGCGTATAGAATGTCAAGTTATTTTCTTTTATTACAATGGCGTTTTGGTTACAGGGTTGAATTCAATGAGTTAGCGAAACGCGACAACGTGATGGGATGGAAAATAAAACAAAGAACGGAACGGAACGCCAGCGCCATCTCGTGGCGCTGGACAGAGTCTAGCCTGAGTTCGTAGTAGGACGAGAGCAACAGCTACAAAAGCGGTGTGAGCAGAGCTCTCGGGATGATTGAAACATTGGACATCGTACGAACAACATGTGCTCAGAAACTGTCAGCGTTCCGTATCGTTGAATGCAAAGAGTATGGTAAGTTGAATGTGTACCTACAGTGTGTGATTCGCTAGTGTGACTAACTTGTTCGTAAATTATAATCTGATTTGAACTGCAAACCGTTTTTCTATTGTGCTATAACCAACACTACCCATAGTACTCCCACAGTAATTAAAATATGCCTGATGTTAACGAGAGACACACAAACATCTCCAACATATATAATAAAAATAGAAAGTCGGACAACCAGTCTTACCAAGGGGTATCGTATTACCCAATAACTGGGTTGTGGAGGTCAGATAGGCAGTCGGTTCATGTAAAATACTGGTAGGTATTCAAGTGCATCCGGTTAGACTGGAAGCCGACCCCAACATAGTTGGGAAAACAGGCTAGGCAGATGACGATGATGGTACGCACAGGAAATACTAACAATAAAAAAGTACATTAAATTCTTCAAAATCATGAAGAAAATAAAAAAGAGCATTACATCTTTTAAAAAAAGGTTAAAAATAACAAAGAAAAAAAAAAGATGACCTGTGCGAGGCCAAAAAGATGAATAAAGATGTGGGAAAGATTAATAAAGATGTGGGTACTCGTACTTACCAGCTTACAGTATACGCGCCGCACTATGTAGGTACCATTTTCGACATCCGTGTGTCACTAACGGGATACAGCAGAATACCAGCGTCAGGTATTGTACCTGGCATATGCTGAGCTGGACTCCCATTTGGTGCAACCATGAGACACACACCGCCCAGTAGTGATCGACCATTGTGGACATAGACTACTATTTTGTACTAGAGGTTGTGGATTTGCGAGGTGTCTATGGGTCGATCTATCTTTTAATCTTTGTTTTTTTGTTTCGCTTTTTTTTATTGTTCTATTTTTTATTACTTGTATGTGTGTCTTTTGTTGCACTAAATAAACGTTTTTATCTATCTATCAAAAAGGCTCCTATCTCAGCATGATGCTGCGATATAAAAAAATCATATCAATCCTTAATCAACAATTATATTGCCCTGACTACCAAGTAATTTCAATCCCCACACTATTGTCCGGGATATAATTGGTATTCAGTACAATGGACGGCATGTAATTGGTACAGCTTCAAAGGTATTCTGACAATCAGCCGTCTGTGATATTATGTAGAGCCACTAGGTACTGTTACCGAATTATTTAGGTTCACTCACGTGCTAGGGATATATAATTGGATACCTATTTTGACGGTGTGCAATGGGCAATGGCAAATGCTCACGCGTATCAAACCACATTTTTAAACACACTTGCGAGCAAACAATAAATACATGTATGTATTTAGTAACAAATATTATTGAAAAATGTCTCGCTGAAAAAATGTTTTCAAGCAAAGTAGCATTTTAAAGGATAATCAAATAAAACAATATGAAATAACGTGGTCATATTATTTCATTTTATTCACTTTATTTCATTTATATCATTGGATTTAATTCTATATGATATATGCATTTTATTTATTTATTTTACCATTTATGTACACACATATGTATATAAACCGACAGTGGAAAACATTACTTTATTACTTACATTACTTTATTACTTTTTTCTTTATTTCATTTTATAAGCTTACTTTTTAATAATATGTCATGTAACAGTAATTTCAACGGAAGTTCAAGGAAGTTCAAATTACTGTTACACGACATTATTATTAAAAAATAAACTGGATGAGGTCGGCGTTTCCTATTTCTCTGGCTGGAACTCGCCAATCAACCTAAAAAAAAAACAATTTGACTATTTTTATTTACAGAACACTAAATTATTGTTGACAAAAATAAACAATTTGATGAAATATATATAATGGTAATTTATGGGCAGTTTTTTATTTTATTCTGTGTTTTTTAAGGGAAAACTGCGTTATCTGTGGCGCACTTTCCCACACTAGTATGGGAATGCGAAGTAAAAGAACCGGCAAAGTTCGATAGGGGTTAGAAGGGTTCGGTACATATAAATGTCAAATTCTTATATCTACATTATGGTTCGGTAGTTGGGATAAATTAATCCCAAAACTTAACATTGTAGTTGAAAAACAGGTTTAACTGCAAATGTAACTTACATTTGCAGTTGGAACGTGTGTTCGACTATTACTCGTTAACTTATTAAGCCTACTTCGCAGTGATAGTTTTTATTTACACTTTTTTGTCATTTATACTACGTCCGTATTTTTTTTTCAAATATCAATAAACTACCATTTAGCTAGCAGGGGAGGAGTCGAAAACTGGTTTTCACACACTCGAAATAATTATTTTTGACCGGTCTATTCAACGACACCCCACAACGTTGGATAGAAGTTTTGGGAAGAAGTCACGGGAAGGAGACACTTTGTTGGCGTGATTAATAAATGTATCAATATACTCAGCCTATCGCAGTCCAATGCTGGACATAGGCCTCTCCCAGGCTGCGCCACAACACCCTGTCTTCCACCTTCTGTATCCAGTCTGTCCCAGCCAACTTCTTTGGGACGTCCGTCCATCTAGCTAGGGGCGTCCCACACTATGCATCGGACTTACCGACATAGCTTGCAGAGTAAGCAAACCGATGTGACAGGGCTGGCCATGTTTGTCGAAGGACCGATGGCCGGTGGAGCAGAGCGAGTCCTGGAGTGGAGACCGCGTATCGGCAATAAATGAATACCTATGCTAAATTAAGCTTTCTAGTACAAAGAGTCTCTGAGTTAAGTCACGGACAGACAGACGGATGGACATTGCGAAACTATAAAGGTTCCATGTTGACTAAGGAACCCTAAAAATGAAATACTGTTCGTTGGTAGGCGTTGGTTCTAGGACATACCGGTTTCCTCACGATTTTTTCCTTCATCTCTTTGAGAGCAGCGGTTATGAAATTATTTCCACAAAAGAGTAAAGCACCTGTCTGGGTTCGAACCCACGACCTACCACTCGTATAAGCCGGGGCCGCTACCCCTGGGCCACCTCTGGTCTCGTTCATTCATATTTAGGTACAGGGTTGTAATATTATTTGAATAATATTTTAGTTAATTAATAATAATTAAAGTCAAAACTGTATAATAGGCTAGTTTCCTAAAAAAATCTAATTAGTTCGTCACTTATGTATATTATCTTATATTGAACCCGTATTTTTTCTTTTGTCAATCACATAAAAAAATATTACGTGACGTCACTTGCTTGGGACACTTTTGCAAGCAAGTGACGTCACGACCGCCCACTCCCAAATTTTGACGCGCTTTATCTTTGTCGTTTTTTGTTTGATTGACAAAAGAAAAAATACGTGTCCATTATTTTTCGATAATATAACTGACGGACTAGAACTAGGACTAGAAAAATACCTTTGTATCTTTTGTGATTTTTAGACGCGGGACACACAGAGGGTATTAACGCGATCCGGCACAAAACATACAGTCACTTTTCCTCGTATCACCTCAATACAACCATATTTTGGTTAATTAATCCTTCTGTGTCCATTCAAAATGGACGCAAAAATAAAATAATAAAATACCAGCATGTCCCTCATTAAGTACTAATGAGGGCAAAACCTTATTATAAACAAAATTAATCTGTGTACCGAGTATCTGCAAAAACCGAGTTGTTTAAAATCCTAGATGTGTTGTATTTATGTGTGTCTATCGTAGATGTGGTCGGGTGTTGTCTATCGTAGAGCAATGGTCTAGTGGTAAGGGCCGTAATCCACCACTCAAGCCCAGTGCGGGTTGGTAGATGTCAAGTGTCTTCGAATTTTTGGTTCTAGGACATACCGGTTTCCACACGATGTTTTTTTTCCTTAACCGTTCCGAGAGCAGTGGTGATGAAATAATTTACACAAAGAAAAGCACCAGCTACTCGTGAATCACAGCCTTTACCGCTGGGGCACAATGACCTAATAATGAGTACTTAAAGCAACATTAAAACGCAACAAAAAAGCGGTCATTTATTACTCTATTAAGGACTCGGTTCAAAACCGTCGAAGTATCAGCTGAACTGCGATTCCCAGGCCATAAATCAGGCAAGTCCTCATGTTTGTTTGCCTAGCTTTTCGATTTGCTGCCGAATCGCCATGCGCATTAATGTCATTAAGCGTTTAACGCTAGCTAGAGATTTTAAAATGTAAAAAATGGTGGAAAAACGCTTACTTTAAAATTTCCGGTGGATACACTTTTGGGGTATCGTGAAATTCATCTGTACGGGATTTTTATCTCGGATGGCGTAATGGAGGGTACTGTGAGCCCTTTACGAGCTCATGGTACCAGGATGAATAAATTAAACGACGTTTTATCGAATAACTTCCATCATTATTCCTAAGGACGGTTCTACTTTTTTTTAATACATTTTATATTTTTCAATGATAAGACTTCGCTTGTTAGCTAATCTGGCTTTTACACTTATTTCTTCTATTCTTTATATAAATCAATGTTTGTTTCGTATTTTTGCCATTAACTTTTAACAGACTCGCGGACGTTGCATGTAAGCACAAAATAATAAAATTAACTCAGTACTAGAATTAATAACAAGAATTACTACTAATTCTTATCAAGAATTAATAAATTATCCTTTCAGCTTAGTTCTTGAATAAATAATTGAATCAAGCCACAACCTCTCAATACTTAAATTAATTACCTCAAACTAATCCAATTTTCCGAATGTAGTATATTATTATCCAGTAAATGCAGTCTAACAATATAAGTATATAAATCCAAAATCTATGCTTAGAATAGATAGATGATAGATGTCTTGAAAATTGATGAACGTTAACCGTAAGGCCGCGTGTCCACGGCAAGAAAAATCACCGGGTCTATGCAAGAATTCGTGTCGATTCTACACACGACTAGTGTACACTGCGTCGGCGCTGCACAAGACAAAAATCTTGTCTGGCGCAGACAAGATTTTTGTCTTGACACGCGGCCTTACGTTGATTAATTTTCAAGACATTAAAATAACTGTAATGTAACTGTAACGGCGAAATCATTACAATTATTTTGATGTGGGTTGATTAATTTTGGCAAAACAAGGTTCTTTGTTAGTTGTTTACAGGTGTTGTTTATTCCTTTTTAGTTGGCGTTTATGTCGTAGTTGGGTTTAAGTTTTAACTTTCTTTTTAATTACAATTATTTTGGCGTATATGTTATTTTGGGTTACGATGGATGGACTGTGTGAATGAGGATATGGTTAGAAAGGGGGTGACTACCGAGATGACGACTAATAGAGAAGTATGGAAGACAAAGACAGAAAGTTGCGCCGCCCACAAATAAATTGGGATAAAAACGGGTGAATGATAATGGTGTTATTATAGGTAACCAATATAATATTTTAAAAATTATTCCTTAAGAACTTTAATTTTTGACATCTTACACGAAACGACAAAAAATAAAATAAAAATGGAGACCACTTATTTGGATTTAACGTCCATCATATTGATTTTTCTCGTATATTTAACTTATGCATGTCACCCGAACCATAATAAAAAATCCATTGACACCTCGTTCATCAAAATCGTATGAGTAGTTTAGGCGCTACGGAGGAACAAACATACATAGGCTGCTGAAAACATAATCCTTCCATTTGGGTTCGCCGGAGTCAAGTAAAATAATCATTAAACAAAGTGTTAATACATTTAATTTAAACTACGGAAAATGAGACTAGATCAATCTTCAGATAAAAGATGAAAGTAGTGCTCCTTTTACAGAAACAGAGCTGTGACAGTAATAAAAATAACTAGAATGGTCAATTGGACTAATCGACCCCTCTCAAACAATTCATTTTAAGGACGCTTGAATCTTGAGCATCCTGTTAAGACCTGCGTAATGTTTTCGAGGAGTTTGAGCGCCTGTCCTTATTCTGGAAGTGTTCTTTTATACTTTTTACGTATTCAACATGATGAAGGATAGAATTAGTAAGTACAGCTCTTTGGCGTGGCTAGCTGACATATTAGGTATGGCAAATAATTTAAATTTATGTTCTGGTTTTGTAATTTTAATTACCGAACATAGGTACCTAGTATTGTATACAATCAAGATTTTTTTTAATTCAACAGACAGCTGTGCTGCTGGGGAGTTTGTTGCGCCACTTCTTCCCAGCGATAGCACTAGGAAGTGGTGAAGGGCGGGCATTTTTGAGGGACTGTCTTTTGTAATTTTGACGTTCAAAAAGTGCTGATTCTCAGCCTAATTTGAATAAATGACTTTTGATTTTGATTTTGGGAAGTAGCTTGTCCTATGAAGTACAATCGCCGTAGGTACTTACATTCGCCGGTAGGTCACGGTGACGACGTATCTTGTAAGTAGATAGAATTGCTTAGCATATACAACGTGTTTTTTTTTTTTAAATCAGCTGTTCCCTTCATTTATGTTCGTATAACTCGTCAAAATGTAGGGAACACCAGATTTTGTTTCGCGATTTCGGGTTTGGTCCCATAGTAAAAGTTGTTCATAATGATGAGGACAGCGACCCCCTAGAGTTATGGGATATATAAAAAAACACGTTGTATAGCATAAGCATAATCAGCATTATTTTACCACTGGCCTCCAGGCCTCCCCTCTGTGAGTGGGCCGTAATTAAAAAAATACTCGCCGAGCTTGCATAGAGAACCCATGCAGGTTAAAACAGAACCACTGAACTTAATTTTTTTTCACTTTTGCTCAACACTGAGCAATGGTGGTCCAGTGGTAACAGCCGCGACTAACGAGTTGTAGGTCATAGGTTTGAACCCAGACAGACGCTTTACTTTATGTAAATTATTTTATCACCACTGCTGTCAAAACGGTGAAGGAAAACCTCTTGAGGAAACCGGACTGTTCTAGAGCCAAAAATTCGAAGATATGTGACATCTACCAATCCGCACCGGGCTCGCGTGGTGGATAACGACCCACTCCCTCTCACCAAGAGGCGGCCTGTGTCCCAGCAGTGGGAACATTATAGGCTGATTATGAATGATTATGCTCAACACTGAAAATCTTATTGTATTTTGCACCAGTTTCCGCAACACCTTAATATGAAATTTTCGGCAATATATTAAGTGGTTGGTGCGTTCTAACAATTTATATGAAGACAAGACAGAGGGCAATCCGTCTTCTTCCCTCCGAGGGAGGGATAACTTGAGACTTAATTAATTTGCTAAAATGCTCTCGTCGACGTGAAGGCCTTAACGCTGTAAGTCTTTCAGGAAATCACACTTTGGTACTTAGATGTCGAGATTGCGAGGGCCGCTTGTTTGCTCTTAAGCCGCTTATAAATGTTCCGATATTTTATCTTGAAATTGGTGCTTGGGAAGCCGCATTTTGGGGTGTTCGAGTGTGTTGTTCGTCTGCGTGTATTTAATGTTACAAATATTATGAAGTTGAGCATTTGATGTTTGTTATTCCATTACGCAATAATGGATTAACAGATTCAGATGAAAATGGGCACGCAGATAGTTTATCCCCTGGATTAACACTTTATAATAATCCCGGTAGCTGTGGTAGGTAAACTTTCCGATATCCCCGCGGCCAAAGCCATTTCATATATTTTAAACAAATATCAATTAGGATGAAACGTAGTCTTTTCCCTTCTCCACGTCCCAGGATACTTAACTGTCTTTCATATCGATCAGTTCAGTGGCTTAGGCGTGAAAAGGTAACAAACAGACAGACACAAAGTTACTTTCACATTTCTTATACGGATAGCAAGTCATAACTAACTTAGATCCTAGTTTATGCGTAGCTTGTGATTAATAAGTTATTAGCTAATGAGGTGCCAGCAAACTAACCACCAATGAGGCGTATTATATTCTTAAACGTTGAAGCCCCATTTAATACTTCCACAAGCTTAACAATTGGCTTGTTTGATAGAAACATATTGAGCACTGTTATTTGTACTTGCGACCAGATAATTTATAACTCAGATATTAACTATAGGTATGTCATATTGAAATTGTGAATAAATCTGACACTAAAAAGCTGCGTAAATGGAAACTAATAAGAAAAAGAAACGTGTGCGGTCGGGGGACCACCTGCACCGTCAGGGACGGAGTTCCCTACGCCATACTCGCACGCACACACACACGCGCACACACCCCCACACACACACACACGCGCACACACCCCCACACACACACACACGCGCTCGTATATAATATAGTCTGCCAGACCGTATTTCGGCTATGGCGGACAATTTCAACAGAGACTAGTTTTCAAACTAGCCACAAGTGTGTGCGCAGACAGGAGCGTTCTGTCTTCCCTCACTCTCATAGTCCGATGGGACGGCAATCCGACACGACCGGACAGAGATCAGAAGGCCAATTCTCGTAATATAAAACGTTCAAAATCTAGTCGCAGTCTCATCTCGGCGACTAATGTCAAAAGGTTGTTAAAAATGTACGGAAATTAGAGATATTTTTGACAGATTGCGACTGAGATCAGACTGTGAACGTTCTTAAAATTACGAGAATTGCCCCTCAGGTGCCCCCAATTGTACCCCCGTGCTTATAATAGAACGAGACACACAGAGAGAGAAAGTCGCGTGGAGGTGGCATAACGCTGTTTCCTTACTGCACGATGTCTACTAGCCAACTCCTACCACAAACCGCGTTAAGGAACTTCGTTCCAAGAGCAATAACAAGAAATTATCTCCATAATAAACAAAACAAAATTACAAGCAAGCAAATAAACTCTAAACATAAACAATAAAGTCTCAGTTTCAGTACTAAACATTCCCTTTCAGTCTAGTTACAAAATGGCGCCGCCTCAAGAAGCGCCACTCGACTGAGCTTGTAACTCCTCTTTTATTGCACTTTATCATCTAGATAATATCCTGCCTTCTACAGCGAGGCCGTTAAGCCTCGTACAACATGCTCTAACATCTAGAGTGTAGACCATAGATTCTCAACTTATTATGCCCACCGTCCACTTTGAGAATATACAGGGTTATAGGTAAAACACTAACAACCTTGCAGGACTGGATCACTAACATCATAAACGACAACTTTTGTTCAATGATTTTTTAAAGAACATAATACATTTACCAAAAACAAACCTTTAAGATTTCGTTGTTCTATCTAACCTTCGCTTCCCTCCGCTATATTTTGTACCAGACACGGCAGTCTGTTTACCTATTATAACTAGCGTTTTCTTTTGCTTCGCGTAGAGTTCGTGACAGAAAATCGAATATTTCAATTGTCAACCAATTGAAATATTTTTATTTTTGTAAGAAAGTCTGATGAATTAGTAAAGTAATAGAAAAACAGTTGTTGTTTATGGTGTTAGTAATATAGTCCTGAAAGTTTGTTAATGTTTTACAAATAACACTGTATTTTTTTCTAGAGCCCCCCAATTTTTTTACTTACCATCTTTTGTGAATCTGAAGGCTGCATCAGATTCAGATTTATTTTATTTTATTCGTAACACAATGTTGCGTTTACGTTTACGTTCGTAACACAATGTTGCTTGTCTTTTGTTATACGTTTAAACGCAGTATAAAGGTTTTTAGGATGTTTGGTTTCAGGATGAATGAAAGGCGACTAAATAAATGTACACATTTACAGCACCCTAATTTCGTAACACACTTTCAATCACAATCCAAATCATTTTGAAGGATATTGGTAACCCATTGCTCCATACCGTTACCAAATGTCGCACTTCTCTCGCGTCGAGACACTTTGTCGTATAGCGACAAGTGATTAAATTAAAGAAAGGGAAGTAGAAATCAATTAAAGATTTATTTAATAGGTAAGGATGGAGATGGAATGGCAATGGTGTGTATAACGTGGAGGTGGGGTGTATGGGTGACGATGCGCGATAGGTGGGTTGAGGAGGCTGAGGTGGAGTTGCTGATGGAGCTGAAGAGGTAGACCGACGCGAGCCAGGTGCCGGTGACAGGTGCAGGTGCAGGTGAGGGCAGGTGCTGGTGCGCGTGGGGCACGGTGGATACCCGTAGGAGGGCCCACGCAGCTGGAGCAGGACGCAGCACGGCAGCAGGAGGAAGCAGCCACGGCGGGGAGGCGCGGCCCTCGGATGAGGCGCGGCCCAAAGGATACAGGAGGGTCTTTTGAGGCGGCCCTCGGATGAGGTGCGGCCCGATAGGTTCAGGAGGGTCTTCAGAGTGCTCCGGCGAGGCGCGCCAGCGGTCCGACTGGTACAAGAGACCTTCACGGAGGACGGAGGCGTAGAGAGGGTCCGTCAGGTAATTTTGTATTAGAAGTATAGTGTTTATAGGAAAAATGATATAAATCAATGTGGGCGAAATTACCAAGCCTTGGTTGTCACTAAATCGTCATAGTCTTATGTTAAAGTTGGGACTGTGACTGCTGTGTACTGATTGTGGATAAAACGTGTCCTGGGGGTCTACTAGGAAGTGCAAAGTGCGAATGTTCGGATCGGACCGACACATGGCCGAACCGAAAATTATTGAAAAATGCGAAAAAAAGTTTGGATCGACTCAGTTGGGTCGGAACCATAGTCAATATTCGTAGGAGTGTAGGATCAGGACCGACCGAACCCAATAGTAACTTCCTAGCACGAAACGGCGAACATTCGGCCGATACTACTTCGGAGTAGACCCCCTGGTGTCGTGAGGAATAATCAGATCGGCGCCTAACGGTAATGGAATGCTTGTTCTGACCTGGAGGAATGAATGAAAATAACAGTAACTGTGAGTATGTACGTTATGTTACAACTTTTGTACGTTAAGTTCAAAGATCTACAACCGGGTTCATAAATCTATCTCGATTTATAAGATATATAGATAAGCTAACGTTATTTAAGGTGAAACAGATTTTAAGACCTTGGCTTCAGTCCTTAAGTTTTGACGACACCGAAAAATTAATTTTATCAGTACCATTAAAGACGCGTATAATAATTATGCAAAAAACATTTAGACACTCATATACACACTCATGTACACTCAAATACGTTCGCTCACCATCACACATAAAAACACACCTACTCACCCCCCCCTATACACCCTCACTCACTCACACACACCCATACACGCTCAATCACACGTTCGATTTGTTTCTTTTTATTGTTTAGTTTTACTGTTTCAATACCTACTACTCTTACTTATTACTTGTATTTTATTACATAAAAATTGAAATGTGTATTGATGTAAGGCGGAGGACACTTATTCCTACTGTGCGATTCTGTAACCATCTCACCGTGAAAACTTAGGTGAAGTGAGCGTGGAGTGAGCTGTCATTCCAAATAATGCTAGAGATTGACACTACTGACAACTCACATCAAGCTCACTTCACTTGAGTTATCACGGTGAGATTTTTACAGAATCGACCGGCTGTAACACAGGTTCGCCTAGCACGAGAGTTAGGGGCTTCAATGTATGGTTGTAATATTTTTTATGTCAATAAAGTTATTATTATTATTTATATGTTCGAAAAATTTGTCTGCTCAACAACATAAATAACACAATGAATGTTGTTGAACTGTCAAAATTAAAGCCGCTGCTACTGTTGATGTGTTAACTACGCAATTACCCCGCAAGGAAGAGGTCAGTGAAAACACCGGGAGGGGACACCCTAGAAGGACTTAATTATAGCGACTTTATTGGTGATGCATGTGTTAGATATTTCATTTTGATATTATAATTATAATATTAGAATATTGTTTATTGGATAGTGACATCCGTCACATTTCAGAAGTAACTAATTTGACTAGATATTGTGTTTACAAAAAACAAGTCTTAACTTGTAAAAAACACTTAAATGTTATTACTATAAATGATTAAGTAATATTTGATTATACTTGTAGTATATCTTAGATTTTATATTGCTATTTTAATATAATAGGTTGTTTCAAATGATTGGCACAATACTGTCAGTTAATGTTGATATACTTTTTGGTGTCTAAGAATTATGAATCAACTCTTATTAAATTGATTAATTACCTAATAATGTTTTAAAACGGTTTCACTATATAAGATTTGTTAATTACTAATTGTGTGAGAAGATATTATGCCAAAATATATGATGATCTGTGATTGTGTCAAAATGGCGGTAGATGTTTGACGTAAAAGACGTTGGTAGTGTCTAAAAAGGATTGTAACAACGTTATCGAGTCAGTTGCTTGGTAGATGTTCACAAAGAGTACTATAAGATACCGGGTAAAGAGTGCCCTCTTACGCCATTTTTATGCAATCCAGCGCAGTGGCGCCATCTAAAAATTGAATCCGAACTAAACATTCTATAGCTAGCTATAGTGGTATAGGTAGTGATGCCGTTTTAATTAAAAAGGGCACAACTAACATTTTTCATGAAATTGAGTTATATATAAACTCAATTTCATGAAAAATTTTAGTTGTGCCCTTTTTAATTAAAACGGCAATAGGCTGGCTGGAATAGTCGTTGGTGCAAGCGCATATCAAAAGTAATAAAACCATTTTAAACGGTTTTACGGAAGACAGGATCTGCTTTTACTAGTTTTGATACCATTGATATGCGGTTGACATAGGTACACATGCAAGCTAGTCTTTCATAGAAAGTACGTAAAATTAAAGTCTAATATTTTAGTCATTTTTTATTTTTATAATGTTTACGCTTATCATAGTACAATTGTGCTGATAATTTTGTTTCATCTTCTCCATTATAAGTAATCTTTCCCGTTAAAATACGATTAATGGATCTACACCAACTATGCAGTATGACAGTAACTGTTAAATTAAAGAAATACTCTTTTAATTTTTCTTTGTGAATAGTACACTTAAAAGGGGTATCCACTAAAACATCTGCAAACAATTAATTGTTCCACGTACATTTTGTTTAGGAACACCTTTTTTTAAAAAAGATTCTGTCATATTTTGCAGGTCATGGAAATAATTTTGCAATAGCTCATTTGGATAACATAACCATTTTTTATTATTATATTCTTTAGCTTTTATAAAACTATTATTATTAATATTTTCATTATTTGTATCTAAAAGGTCTTGTCTGCAATGTTTACACGATTTCACAACATTTTTTAAACACTTAGTCAGGACCCAACCACATACATAATTTCTTTGACCAGCATCGGGCTCTTTGGAGTAATCAATTAGTACATCGGCAGTAAAATTAATTTTGTCTTCCTCGGGAACATCAGTCACATCAGGTTTTTCAGTGACGTAAAAACTAAGAGTTTGTAGGCACTTGTTGGTGTCCTCTTCGCAATTTGCCCTTTTGGAATGAGGTGTATTATAATTATTTAATAGAAGTGCTTTAAATGCCCCTTCAAATGATATTGTATTTGGGGCATTATTTCTTGCTCCATAGCTTCTGATGTTCCCAAAAAAGTTTTCTACAGGGTCCTGATTAAAATTACGTGTTAATATTGCATCGTAACCATACTTATCAAACAACACTTTGCAAATTGCTTCCATGCCTTCAATAGTTTTAATTAAATTCTTTACAGATGGTATAGTCGTATCCACAAATCGTACTTTATTACCAGTCACCTTTTTTTGAATAAATTTCACAGTTTTTAATATTTCCTTAGATTTTAGCCATAGTTGGTGGTGAGGCGAGTGCCTTCTAATCGGCCCTTTATAAATTTTACCATTGGGTATTGCAAAACTACTAACATTTAATGAATCAAACAAATTGTCTAGTAATAAAGTAATGTCTATTATTTGTTTGCATTCTTCGGGCAAATCTCCTCTAGCTATTAAGTGGTCTGTTACCACAGCGAAACTGTGGCTAAAAATTTGGGTTGCGGACTTCACCCTAATTTTATTAATTTTTTCAGGGACAATGTGCTCTTCTGTTATTTTATTTAGCAGTCGTAGCTCCCCTTTGGATTTATCTGCAGCATACACCTGCTGATAATAGTCCCACTTCACAATATTATTTTTATTATTAGAGGTGTATGCCATATCCTTAGTGAGTAAATTATTCCTCATTCCTTTAATTAAATGGGGAGCATCGAACAATGGTATAATCTTCTGACCATTTACCCTGAAAAAATCATGGCGCCACTCTTTGCCTAGTCGCAAATACCTCGCTCTCGTGTCATTAATTAAATCTGTTACTGCCCCTACATTTACGGAGCTCTGATCACAAACAGTGTTAATAATACTTAATCCCGATTTTTGCACCTCTAATGCTACACATTTTATTAGTGTTTTAAGCTCTACTTTTTGTAGGGCATTGGTAAAATAATATGCTACTGGCTGTTTAAAATTGTGTTTTAAACCTTTCACCATGAAAACGAGAGCGTGGTCGGCAAATTTGGTGTCTTTGGTGGTGGCAAAACCCTCAAATGCATCTTTCTGTTTGTTATAAAATATTTGAGGTGTCAGAGACATTTCGTCAAACATTAGACTGCACAAACGATCATTAGTATCCTTTTCGAGCACAGTTTTCTTAATTTTATTGAATACAATCGGATTTATGCCAGGACACAGTTTAATTTGACTTAGCAAACGTTTCATTGCCTTTGTCGAAGGTAATGTAAAATATTTATAAAGTAAAGAATAGGCCTTTGGACTTTTCTTATACATAGACAATGCAAGGATTTTTTCATCCATAGTAAACCGTCTACCTTTGGATTTTTTTACAGATTGCAATTGCATATGGAGAAATAGCTGGGCAGGCGTTTTCAAATTTTTCACAACTTGTTGGAATGCAGCAACTTGGGATAATTTAGCAGCATTTGCTAGTCTTGACTTGAAAGACAGACCTCTCTTCCGCAAACGACTTATCTCGGACCGCAGTTGTTTAACTTTTGTAGAAAGGGCTTTCACTCCGACATAATTATATGACAGCAAACTCTTAGTAGAACCTGGAAAAAAAATCTTAAATAATTATATTATTTCATAAGTAGGTAACTACCTAATATAAACAATATTATTTTGAAACTTTCTATAAGAAAATAACCTTTACCTATTCCAATTGTTTTTCTTAAAGATCCGCTAGCCTTGCTGTAGTTGTGCTCCATCATTACTGCAGATGCAGTGGCAGTGCCACGAATTGTGGCTGAAACATAGTAATGGATAATTCATAGAATTTTCATATTCAAGTTTTCCCTACTGAATTTGGTTTACCTACTGCACTGTACTAAATACGTGTATATTATCAATATGTGTAAGAACACTAAGAATTGACTTCAACAGGCCTACAATGTTGCAAAATTATTATATGAATAGGTACTACTACCTACCTACCTACTCTTCAGTAGCGAAGGGTAAATTTTTGTAAGAGGTAAGCCGGAGTACATATCTATAATATGATTATATTATTTTGTCTATAGAATACTGACTGTGCCATTACTGTTTATATTTGGAAAGAAAACGCTTTAGCAAAACTGACTAATCTTTACCTGTATTTGTAGCATGTATATCTGAAGGTTGACTGATAAGGCTAATATCAGGTTCCGTAGACGATGTGCCTGAAATCACAATAAAAATAAATTAAATACAATAAAAATAGGTTTTTGTGTAAAACAGATTTTAAAGCAGTTTGTAAATAATTATGTAAATCAATTATTTCAATAAATTAAACTCAATTTCAATAAATAAATTTCAATTTCAATCATGTTTACCTGTATTTGTAGCATGTAAATCAGAAGGTTGACTGATAAGACTAATATCAGGTTCCCTGGCTGATGTTCCTAAAATCACAACAAAAAATAAATTAAGAATAATAAAACATTGTTTTTCATATTTGTTTGGCCTAGCTGATGTTCCTGAAATCACATTCAAGTTTTTTTTAATAAAAAAAATAAATAAATAACTATAAACAAACGCGTCACAGAATTACAATGTGATAAACAGTTTCTGGCACAAAAGAGTCATTTTCTTAAGCACTATCTTTACTAAGGTTGTATATACAATACATATATAAATACAACAACAACAATACAATACTTATATATGTATAGGTTGGTATGGTTACAATTATTATTATTAAGTACTTTCAAAGAGCCTTTATTTCATAGTAAGGGTGATTTATGTAGGTTTACAACTGACTAGCAGTTGACCATGCATATTTCATTTCCAAAAAATTACATAGGCTTGGGTACCTACTGTATGACAGACCATAATTTTAATATTATTAGGTTCATAAGTTCATAGTAGCAATAGCTAAAAGTTTCAGTATTCAGATTCTAAGTCTAAAAGAATTGTCATACTAACCATGTAAATGAAGTGATGGAACTGCTAATGAATTTAACCGGTTATTACGGTTTCGATGTCTCGCAGTAAAATGAATGTCGCAAACCAACTTTGTTTGGTAATACGCATAATCAACTGCTGTTTCTAGTTTTCCACCAACAAGATTGACCCAAGCCTTAAAACGCTCAGGGA
Organism: Apamea crenata; assembly: GCA_949629185.1. NCBI lineage: Eukaryota > Metazoa > Arthropoda > Insecta > Lepidoptera > Noctuidae > Apamea > Apamea crenata. The sequence continues at coordinate 16,393,988 of OX451357.1, forward strand.
ACTTCTCAGCATTTGGAAAACGATGCATTGGGACACCTGAAATTGGAAAGTTAAAAGAGCTGTAGGCTATTTAAATAGTTGCTGTCTTAGCTTTGAACAATTATTGTTGTGCCTTCCATGGAAATCCATGGATGTGCGATATATTACGCAAACATTGAATATTTAAGATGTATCATTGTTATCTGCTACCAATTAAAAGCATTAAATCAAACACCTGTTAGATTGTTCTTCTTCTGTTCAGAATTTAAATATTTATGTTCCATAGCTGATATTTGACCACTGCAACCCAATATTTGCAGTGGTCAAACCAATGTTCCATGTAATTTTTTTTTTTTTTTTTGTGATATTCAGCATTTTTACACTGGAAGCTAACCCGTAATAAGTAATAATAAATAAGTAATAATATTATCTCTAATAATTACTGCCAATAATGGTTGCCTTTTCTTTCTTTTCAAATTTAAAAAAATCCGATGATGATAAACATGATTATCGTGATGATGTTGTGATATAAATTAAACTTACCACTGGGAGCACAGCCAAATGAACATAACTTAGGCATTTTCAAAAGAAATGTTGATAAAACTTAACAACACAAAGCGTCCTTTCGCGAATTTGTTGAACACAATTCAACACGTATTACGGGCCGAAGTCACCAAAGAAAGCAGAGGAACTTAAAGCTCAACTCGATGCAATTTCTGGAAGATTTCACAACCAAAGAGTACAGTATATTTTCACAACCGAAATACAAACGAAAAATGGAAAAGATCTACAAACATGCGCCTAAGCAGAGAGTAGCTACCATTTGCGGGTACTCTTTGATTTGCGGACGGAAACGGAACGGAATTGTATCAGTACATCTTTTGATAGTTACCAGCTAAAAAAATAACAGTACATACATAATGTCTTATTTTCATGTGTAAAAATATTAAAATATGCTCAATTAAATAATAAAATGTAAAATAAATATTTTTACGGTAAATATGTCATAAAATTTAAAATAATGATTTTTTTATTATAGTGACATCTGTTGAGATGTTATATTAACTAAACCAAAAATTTTAGAAACAAAATGTAGATGGAGCCACCATCTTTTGATCCAAGCCAAATATAAGGAACTGTCCCCCCCCTGGATGTTCAGTTGGTTGGTTCTAGTGCCGTTATTATGTGGAATAGATCGACCAGGTGTCACGTAAGTTAAGTAATTTGATATTATACTTTAATTATTGCTTATTATGGCTATGTTGTTCTGTAAATCATATTATGGCCAATATTCCTAACTATTGTTATTATGTTACTTTTATTTTGAATTCTCTTGGACCGTTGTCCAAGAGATAGAATGAATTGTTTTTAGAAATAACGATAATTTATGACAACGTAAGAAATGTATTGATAGAATACTTAAATACTGTTTCCATGGAGTTTCTTGTCCTTCTTCTCCATGATGACCTAGTTTTACGAACGGACGACTAGTTTTCTGATTAATTACTGACAAGCCTAAATTCAAATAAATGCTTAGCCTTGTCTGTCTGTGTTTTACTTCATAAAACCCTTTCCCTACAAACTATATTCAATAATAACCTTCATACAAAGTAAATAACTAACTAGTAACCATTTTGATATTCAAAGCTTGTTATTTGGCTATTATATAGATACATATACTTCTAGTATATACTGAATAATCTAACACATGCTTATCGCAAATAAATTGATTTGATTTGATGTTCTTCAGAAAGGTTTAGTCCATGTTCGACCCCCACAAAGGTCACGTGTGTAGTACTCATAACAGATGAACGTGTATGACTAGATGTATGAAGGAGTATGCAAGGATCGTAGCAAGTGGCGTTCTGCTTACCCCCATGGGAAGAAGGAATGAGTTTATGTTTGTGTGAGTAAAGGCCTGGGCAGACCAACTTTTGTGTTTTCGTTGCCCCTACACTCCACTCCTGTATCGTGGGTGCGCTGTAGGCAATACAAATATTCGTTCCGTGCGGGAATCGAACCCGTGACACGCAGCGCAGCAGTCGATCGCTCAGCCACTGCGCCAACCGTGTCGTCAACTGTGTGTCCGTGTGTTAGTACATGTGCGTGTTGTAATGTATGTAACTCTAATACGGTAGATTTCAGATCGGTTGCGTGGCGTGTGCCATGTACGTGGCTGCCACGCGCACGCCTATTTAATATTATATCTAATAATACCTAATAATAAAAACGGGTTGCACTCCGGGAGTACTGGCAGAAGTGAAAACTTGAATATTAACGTTGTGCATTTTTGATATTTTGAAATGCGGTCTACTCTCCCACCGTCTTAGGAATTTTCGATCAGGTCACGTGTCCTGACGCGAGCTCCGTCTTACGAATTTTCGATCAGTTCACGTGTCCTGACGCGAGTTTAGACTTTTTTACCCATCATAACAAAAGTGCACCACGCCGCTAAAGAAGTTTTCACTTCAAAAAGGCTTCCCAGTCAATTTGAACCGAAAACAATAAACGTTACATCGAATTTGGTGTCATTAGAATAATCGTTTGAATATTAGAACTGAAGATAGTCGAGGTATCCCCCAATACGGTATGGGTATAGTACGGTATGACTGACTGTTGTTTGCCACGTAATATTACTCAATTTATTACAGCATTATATAAAATGAGAGCAGCGGTGGCTTCGACTAACCAGTTGTAGGTCGTGAGTTCGAACTCACGCAGGCACTCTACATTGTGGATTTCATTTCATCACCACTGCTCTCAAAACGGTAAAGGAAAACGTCGTGAGGAAACCGGCTTGTCCTAGAAATCGAAGACATTTGACATCTACGAATCCGCATGGGCCCGCGTGATGGATTACAGCCCCCTCTCGCAGAGAGGAGGCTTGTGTCCCAGCAGTGGGAGCGTTATAAGCTGATTATGAGATAAAATAAGCCACGTAAAAAAATAAAACATAGAATAGCCATTTTGCCTTGAACTGATATAAAGGTTTTATGAATCAAGAGTCAATTAAAATGAGCTGAAGCTCGACTTGAAAGAAAGGTTCAAAGAGAGAAACTATACTCTAGTTCAAAGTTAGACTAGTTGAAGTAGATACCTATTGTCAAAGTTTACAAAAGTGGAACTAATCGTGTAAAATTAGGACAAACAAACATTTCTAAAACTGAACATTTTAAATTAAAACAGAAAATGTAAACTTTAAAAATTGCAACAAATAAGATGACTAAAAGTCATGGTGCACACTATGCGACATGCGACTGCGACAGCTCGGCGAGTAAACGCAAAGACAGGCTGCGGCCGACGATTTTCATATATTTCTGTCAAATTTATTTAATAGATTTTCAACTTTATTGCTAAAGCATTAAGGTTCAAGGTTGATTGGGAAAATTTGACAGTTTCGGGTAGCTTGACCTGCTGGCGTCTGACACATGACATGTAATAAAGTGCATTGCATTCAATGCTTACTTTACATATTATGACGGGGTAGGCTTTTTTATTAGCCTTTAGGTGATAATTATTAGCAGTGTAGTTATACAAAGTGGCGCTTAGGTTATAACATTAAATAGTACAGTTTAAAATAATAAAATAAACATTTTTGCCAAAAAAAAAAACAGAATTTTTCAAACAAAACAATTAATGAAAAAATGGGCACGAAATAAACCACCATTGATAATAAGACACTACATACGCACGGGGCGATCGATGATATCAACAATTGAACACAATTTTATGGTATTGCTACCAAATAATCTCAAATAAATTTTAATGTTGTTATTATACTAAAATGTAAATGTTGTTAAAAAGGCACCACGGCTAGAATGTTAATTGTGTGTGTTTAAAATACGTACCTAATCTAGAACACGTGGTTTCAATTAATTCCTTAAACTAATCGCCACACCATATATTTTGTTTCGTATCAGTCAAAAAGAGCCACAGCAAAGTTTATAAGTTAATAAGTAAGGGTACAGGGCAAATGAAGGGGCCAGGGCCGAAGCCTGCCAGGGTAGCGGGATCGTCCGAAAGAGTCACCGCTGCCCTGGAACAGAAAGGGCTAAGGAAGGAATACGGGTGGGTTTTAGTGAGTAAGAGTCTGAAATAATATCCCATATATCGAATAAACTAGATAAGCGGTGAACAGAATACACGTTCTTCCAATTTGCATCGACATAGTGCTAACAATCTCCGAGTAAAATGGCTGTCAAATCTGGACAGACGGACAGATGTTCACAATGAAATTATAAGGGTTCCGTATTTGAAACTTGGCAATGGGACTTCAGAAAGGAATATACATGAACAGTGAGTAATATAGCACTGCTGGTAGAAATTATCCAAGATATAATTAAGTAAGTAAGTAATAATTTAGGGGTTCCGAAAAATTATTTAAAATACTGAAAATATGAAATTTAATGTTTTACATACTAACTTTTCGACAATACAAATAAAGAAACGACCGAATAAAATACTGAAAATTCCGAAAAATTTATACAATATTTGCTGACGTAATATTTTTCCACTAGCTTAAATTACGTTTTACCGAAATCTACGGGTAGTCATTTATTTTTATCGTAACTTACCTATTTTATAAATTTAGAATCAACCTTGCACATTTTATAACGACGTTTTCTTTTTTTTTTGACTGCACGGTTGGCGCAGTGGTTAAGCGATTGACTGCTGCGCTGCGTGTCGCGGGTTCGATTCCCGCACGGAACAAATATTTGTATGACCTACATGTATTTGTTCCGAGTCTGGGTGTTTTAATATCTATAATATGTATGTATTTACAAAAAAAAATGGAAAAAAGTAGTTTATCAGCCATCTTGTTACCATAACACAAGCATTAGGTTGCTTAGCTTGGGACAAATGGTGCTGTGTGAAATGTCCAGGGATATTATTATTATTTTGTTTTTTTTTAAATTTATTTTCTCAGATTCCTAGAACCTGGTATTTATTAAAATCTCACGGGTATAAACCAAGGTGAGATTTTAAGTTTGATCAGATTATGTGTTTTGTACTGCATTGATATTATTGTCTAAATCTAATTGTAGGAATTTCCGAACTATGCGACATGTGTTTAATATAGCTGCTTTCTGTAGTGTAAGGTACGTATATTTGGAAAGATTGATTGCATTTAAACTGATAAATAGTTGTTTCGGGATGATTCCAGTCGTTGATACCACTATTGGGACTATTGTTACTCTATTCATTTTCCAAACTCTAGTAATTTCTTCTTGTAGTTCTGTATATTTTCTGTTTATTGGTGTTTGGGACTGCTATATCTATTATGTATGTGTGTTTGTTTATCAATAAGTGTTATATCGGGCCTGTTGTTATATATTGTATGATCTGTAATTATAGTGCGGTCGTAATACAATTTATAAGACTGGTTTTCTAATACAGCCCTAGGTGAGTATTTGTAGTATGGTGTGTATGGATCCTTCATGAGATTGTGTTTTGTTGCGAGTTTTTGGTGTATAATATTAACAAGTTGATTGTGTCTGTGAGTGTAATCGTTTTGGGTGAGTGTGCTACAAGCTCCTGTGATGTGCTGTATAGTTTCAGGCTTGCTGTGGCACTTTCTGCATAAATCGCTTCTTACTGTGTTATCTTTAATTATATATTTTCTATAGTTCTTGGTATTTATTATTTGGTCTTGAATGGCCAGCATGAATCCTTCTGTTTCTGGAAATAGTCCACTTAATTCCAGCCATTTGTTTGAAGCTTCTTTATCAATGTGTGTTTGGTGTAAATCATTTAGATGTCTTCCGTGTAGTTCTTTCTGCCTCCATTTTTTATGTATCTCTTCTATATGTCTTGCTTTGTCTATTGTTTCAATATTGTCTTCACTAAGGTTCAGGGGTGTATATTTTTTATCTATCTCTACTATGGTTTTGTGTAATTGGCTGGTATTCTTTTTCCTATTGAAAAATTGTTTTAGGTTTATTATTTGTCTTTTGTGTAGGTGTGATATTTCAATAAGCCCTCTGCCTCCCTCTTTTCTGGACATAATTACCCTTTCTATTGCTGATTTAGGGTGGTGATATCTATGTTGTGTAAGAACTGTTCTAGTTTTAATTTCGAGTGCATGTAATTCTGTGTTGGACCATTTTATCACGCCGAAAGAATATGTTAGTATAGGTATAGCATAAGTATTTATGGATTTGAATAAATTTTTACTGGCTAGATACATTTTACATAGTAAATGAAGTCTTTTATAATATTCTTGTTTGAGTTTATCTTTAATAGTTTTGTGTTCTAAAAGTCGTGCTTGGTTGTATCCTAAATATTTATAAAGTTCGTCATTTTTCATTGCTTCTATTACTTCTTCCGAATCTGTTAAGTAATTTCCTCCAACAATTTTACCCTTTTCTATATTAAGTTTTCGGCATTTGTCTAGTCCAAAATCCATTCTAATGTCTTTCGAAAATGATGTTGTAATGTCTAATAAACTATGTAAATCTGTATTTTTATTGGCATATAATTTTAAATCATCCATATAAAGTAAATGTGTTATTTGGTGTAATATCGATCTATTGTTCTTGATGTCAAAGCCTAGTTTAGATTCAGTTAATGCGCGAGAGAGTGGATTTAGGGCTAGGCAAAACCATAGAGGGCTGAGTGAGTCCCCTTGAAATATACCCTTTTTAATTGCTATTTCATCTATGGATAAGTTTGCGCTTTTCGTTTGTAGTTTAAGTGTAGTTTTCCAGGACGCCATGGTATTCTTAAGAAAATTTATTAGTAATGGATTGATTTTATATATTATATTCATTACTTGAACCAACCATGAGTGTGGCACGCTGTCAAATGCTTTTTTGTAGTCTATGTAGGCTATGTATAAGTTTTTTCTTGCTTTTTGAACGTGTTTTAAAAGAGTGGAATCAATAATTAATTGTTCCTTGCAACCCATATGTCCTCGTCTACAGCCTTTCTGTTCTTCAGTTAAAATGTTATACTGTTCGGTATGTTTAATAATTTTATTAGTAATACATGATGTGATGATTTTGTACATAGTTGGGAGGCAAGTAATTGGTCTATACTGCGAGGGATCCTGGGTTCTACTCGATTTTGGGATCATATATGTGATTCCTTTAGTCAGAAACTCTGGGAGATTTTGGTTCCCTTTTAAAACATCAGTAATTTGTTCAGATAATATTCTATGTAGTGCATGTAATCTTTTTATCCAAAAATTATGTAAGCCGTCTATTCCCGCTGCTTTCCAATTGTGCGTTTTATTTATAATTGTATTTATTTCAAGAGCATCTATATCCTCAAACGGCATTTCTTCTATTGTTTCTGATCTAACTATTTCTTCTTGTATCCATTTAGCTTCTTTATTATGTTCAGTGCTGTCTGACCAAATCCCTTGCCAGAACTCTTTAAGGGCCTCTTGAGATGGGGGGCTTAGGATTGTGGTATCGTCACCTTTAAGCTTTCTATAAAATTGTTTCTCACTTGTTGTAAATAATCTATTGTTATCCTTTCTTTCTTTGGCTTTTTTGTATCTTTTTAGTCTATGACTCTTAACTAACAGTTTTTGTTTTAATGTGTCTAGGTGATCTTCAATTCTCTTATTAAAATTTTCACGTGAGCTGTGTTGTTTGGTTTTTTCAATGATTTGTTTGACTTTCTTTTTAAGTTTTCTAGATGTGTTGCCGCTTTTATATTGTGTTAACCTATTTATATTCTTTCGTTACTCTGGTTTTATAGCTAGATCTATCTATATTGATTTTTAATTTAAAGTGTTTAGCAACTGTGAGAGCTATACAATAAATTAATGAATGTGTATCGGATAAGTTTTCTAGAGCTGAAACTTTAAGCGGGATAATTTTCTGATTAAATATGCTAATGATATCCGATAATGTACGAGTTGCTCTCATTTTAGGCAGTAATGGCCTACACGCAGGATCCATTCCATTGTATTTTAATATATTTGTTTCTAATTCGTTATTTAATGCCTCTACTAAAGAAGGGTCAAACACAGTTTGTGTTTGTAGTGATGTGGAATCATCGTTAGTTGATTGAAAGGTGTGTGGTGTGTTTACGGTTAGTTCGGTATCAGAATCAGGCACTGGATTCGTGTCGTGCTGTGGGGAGGTATTATAGGGTGTAAGTGACTGAGTTATCTGTAAGGTGTTTATTTGTTGTGAGACATTCATATTTTCTTCTTCTTCCTCTTTTTTAAGTTGCTCTCCTATGTCAAATTTAATTCTATTTAAAGTGTCATCTGATAAAAGCTTGTTCCTAATAATAACCCGTCTTTGGTCAGCTATTCTTTGTTCTGTTACATTAATTTCCGGGTATTGTAATTTAAATTTATCGAGTAGTTGTGTGCAGTACATGGTTCTGTCCTCTTCAAGTTTCGTAATATGATAGTAAGTGCGCATGATGAATATGTTCATATCTTCAGTCCATTTCATGCGCACTCGGGGTTTTCCCGCTTTGGTGGTCGCAGGCTGAGTAGCTGACGCCGCCTGCGAAACATCCAAGGCGGATGTAACAGCTCTGCTGTCATCACTGTCGTCTAGTCTATCTGTTGGTTCGGCTGTAGTATTTTTGTCGGGGAGAACCCGCCTGCTCAGTCCCCCACCGCCGATGGGTCGCATGCTGAGACACCCAGCATCGGCCCCGGGTGCGCCCCGACGATTGCCCTCGGGTAGCGGTCCTATTCGTATTTTCTTTGATCTAGTCTCCATGTTAAATGGGTTTCCAGAGCCACGTTAGCCACGCCAGTAATTTTTCTATCGTGTGTCCGCCCCCCACGTGATTAGATGGTCAATCAGGACGTGTGGTTGTTTAGGGGGCTTATTATTATTATTATTATAACTTACTGTGTTTACATTCAAAAATATGTTTCTGCCACTCGCCGGCCGCTCCCGCGGCACCGCTCGCCTCGCTCGCTCGGCTCGTGCGTTGTGTGGTCTCAGTTCTAGCCTAACCTACCGTAGCTGTTATGATTTAAAAAAGTATTTTTTTCGGAAGTTTAGTATTTTTTTTGGAAATATAGTTTATTATTTGAAAGTATACATTATTTTTCGTAGAATTATAATATGAATAAGCTTCATGTTTGTTTATTAAATACAACATTTTTTGTCGGTTAATTTTGTATTCATTTTAACACAGCTTAGTTAATATTACAGTCAACCATAGATCGCTGGAAGTTAATTTGTTTTTCGGAAGCTTTATTATTTTCCATAATTTATTTAACTAAAACTTAGCCTAGGTAACATCAGTGTTGTTTCAATAAGGGTAGGTATGGCTATTGGCACCTGGTAAAGCGCAATGATGACAGATGGAGTAAGGCTGTGACAGAGTGGCGTCCAAGGATTCGGACACGAGACATCTTTCGTCTGGCGGCGAGATAGGTGAACTACATTGTTGCCATCGCGGACAAAACCTGGATGAGGCTGGCACAGGAGCGACAAACTAGGAAAATCCTGTATCTTGAAGGACAGTGTTCTATTAGTGGGATTACTATTTCACGCAAAAACTACTGAACGGATTTGGATGAAAGGACATCGACAGGGTTTGGACCAAATGCTGCCCAGACATGGGAGAATTTCCAAATGATTTCCTAGATCAAACTACGTAACAAAAAAAAAAAAATAAAAAAAAAAATCCCGGGATTTTTTTTAATGGTCTTAGGTAGGTACCTACTTATAAATTTTTGACAATATTTTTTTATAGGTAATGGATTGTGTATAGTTTGTCTCGGTCACACACGGTTTCTACCTGTGCGCACGCCTTTGACATATCGCTGTCAGTGTAACTCGACACCAAACTCGTCACTTGTGATCGGTTGAGAACTGTGCGCTCTTTTGATTTATAGATACTTTTTATCGACTTGGCTTTACTTGGACTTTCTTATCAGCATCTCCCGTTGACATCTCTTCAGAATCAACATAAATAGTATACGTACATCATCGAAACTATATCGTTGCTATGTACCTATTAGTTGATGTAAACAGTGATGGAATACAGGCCAAAAAAAAACTACTGTTGTTCGTGTTTCACGGGTAGGAGGACAATTGGCTGTTGTCCAACTATACTACTTATACTATGTGCCTAGTTTGGTTTTTAGGATGGGCTAGGCACCAAAATGTTATAAGTCGCCCTGCGTTATTCCTTGACACAATTATATTAGATAACGATGAAGATGATTAAACTACTTTACTTTTTCATAGTATGACCCGGCAGATGTTGTCCTGTCCGAACGTTGGCTAGTTTGCTATACCTACCCTGCCCTATCCATATTGACTAACATAACACACTACCAGTTTACAGTATACCATAGTTTAGTTAGTATTAATATATTACAGTGATTACTAATAGTTTATTGTCAGTGATGATTAAAAATGATCAATAATAGCTATTATTAATAGTTCATAATCAATAATTATTAAAAATAGTCCATTTATTTGTTTTAGTTCATTTTTGGTCAGTACATAATTCACAACAAAAAACTTGTTTTTCTCTTGACTCCCTGGACAGAATTTGGAGCGCTTCGGTTTACAGGTTAGTAATGAGGTATGGAACAAAATGCACTATGCGTTCATTCCGGGCAGCACTTTGTCCAACATCTATACAAAGATTGTCAATGACCTTTGGCGCAGATGGCTTATAACCAGGATTAACATATAGGATACTTTTTATTCCGATATTCCCACTGAATCGACACTTATGCGGATGAAACCGCGGGGCGCAGCTAGTTAAAATATAAACTTATATCACTTCAAAATTTTTTATTGAGTTATATTTAAATTCGAAGTTACACTATCGTACAATTGCTAAAACAAACATATTTAAATAACATTATTAAACTGCATTATAATAATGATATAATTGACAGCCAAAGTGAACACAACCGGCAGCATGTACATCCCAGCAGGAAGGTTGGACAATAACTTTATCTCTATTGGATTCTTCTTTATCAAACGTATGAAGTCCTTTATCAATTTCGCTTCAGCTTCACTTGAATCTAAAATTGAATGACGTAATATAATTTCCGTTAATTTAGTTGTCAGTTATTAGAAAATAGTACAGACGCCAGCACATCAAGCTACTACAATCTGTCAAATTTCTTTAATATATTTTCAACTTTATCGCTGAAGCATTAAGGTTCAAGGTTGATCGGGAAAATTTGACAGTTTCGGGAAGCTTGACCTGCTGGCGTGTGTACATTACGATAGTCCATTATTGCGATAGTGAATTACACAAGTATCGTATAATATTACTTTATATCTCGTGTCACCTAAACCCGCACTTAAGTAGTTTTTTACACAGAAAAGCGTGCGTGACTTAAGTGCGGGTTTAGGTCACAAAGTGCTATAAATATCATTAGAAACGGTCTCACCAATTGCTATCATTGTATTATAAAGTCGAGCCAACAGTCTGTGGAGATTTATCCCTTGGTTACGTGTCCATTGTCCAGCAATGATTGGCAACGCCGTTAGTGCTAAGTAACTGAACACAATCAATAGTACTCTCGGGTCTCCTTGCTGTAATTGCTAAAATTAATAAGTTTAGTCAACTAAGCAGAATTGTGAGTATGAGGCGAATAACACAAACACACACACACACACATCCACTTTAGTAAGTAAAGTAAGCGTTCCATACGAATGTGAATCTAATTTTAATATCTATAATATAATTCATATTATATATAAGCGAATGTGAGCAAGTCTTCCGTTCGAATTTGAACATTCATGTTATACGAATAATATTTACATTCATATGTGACACTTACTTTTTCTAGCACTGTAAAGACAGTGTGGCCAGTGATTCTCATCTATCGTTTTCCACCAAGTGAGACCGAGGACAAGAGCTGGCACATTTAGGAGTTAAAAAAAAGAAAAGAGAAAAAATGTTGCCCAAAGTGACACAGCGCCGATTTTATACGTATACGTGGTTGAACGGATCAAAAGTGACATTGACGCTCTAGGCGGTGTGTGGTGGAGAGGATTGTTATTTCTGGACAAGAGGATCTGATAAACATTCCCTAGTTTAAACTCGCCGCAATATACTCAAGAAAGGAACAAAGATGAGGAGGTGCCTGTATATTAATACGAAAATGCTATGAATTCAGGGTTCTAACATAGAAAGCAAGATTATCCACTTCCGGAGTTATAGAATGTTGCGCATTATATTAATACAACAGAACTTAGTAATTGTATATATGTAGTGCCAAAGTTTTTTAATTTCGATGTATTCTGCGAGAGATTGGAATCTGTGTTTAAAAAACTGTGTTCTAAGAAGGATAGGAAGGTGGTGTTAAGTGGGGATTTCAACATAGATATTCTAAAACAAAATCGGTACACTTTGGACTTTGAACTACTGCTTCTCAATCACAATCGTCGAACTAACTCAGGCGCTCACTCGCCGTTACATCGCCTGGTTGATACTATAATAAACAGTTTGGCTCTACTGATATTATGTTTCTCAGCAAAGCTATGTTTAAGAGTGAAATTACGACTATTTTAAGAGATCATAAGCCTGGTAATTAGCTAATAAGTGCTTTTTAATTTGTTCTGCTAACAGCTAGCTATTCTGTTTAGTAATCTGTGGATAACGTCTTGAGTAGTGTATTTGTTACTTTTACTATTATAAGTTTTTATATTGTGTGCCTACTGCTGTTTGTTATTCCTATCAAATAAAAATAAAAAACAAAATAAAACAATCTGAAGTTAGAAATGAGGCAACCAACTAGACCAAGTCGCAAATCTTGTCTGGATAATTTAGCGCATTACGCTCAGAAAAAATGTTATAGTGAGGTAATTGACTTTGCCCTATCAGTATATGTATAGTCAACTCGTGGCGCGTAAAAAACGAGATGTATCTCAAGTTAACTTAATCAAGTTAAAAAAATACTTAAGTAAATTATCATTTTCGGAAGTACTTGAGACTACTAATCCTAATGAGGCTTATGACAATTTTCTAGAGCTATTTCGTCTTTTATACAACCTATGTTTTCCAATCAATTAATTAACATAAAATCGGACAAGAAAATCAATTGGATTTCTCGAGGAATTAGAACTTGTAGTCAGAAACAAAGAAAATTATCATGGAATTATAGAAAATCGCCTTCAATAGAAAACAAAAACAATTTCAAAATATATTCACAAAGATTTAAAAAAAAAATGAATAGAAAGAATAAAAACATTAACATGGCGATACACACAACACACAACACAAACAACACATAACTAATGACTTAATACATAATATAATGACGAATGTTCACAAAAAAACACCAGTTTGTGCTATATTTATAGACATGACCAAAGCCTTTGACTACGGTAATCATAATATCCTGCTAAAAAAACTTGACAGCTACGGCATTAGAGAAAATGTGTTGAGCCTTATAAAATCCTACCTTAGTAATCGTAAGCAACATACATAAATCTCAGGAGTAAGTTCTAAACGTAAATTGGAATTTAAATATCTAAGTATCTGATAGTAGAGAAGTCAAATTCGGAGTTCCACAGGGGACTGTCATCGCGGCTCCATTATTTCTGATAGCACAGCGGTAGTAAAATGCGTGGAAAAAGCAAATTATGAAAAAGACATTAATGACACATTAAAAACAACAATTGATTGGCTAAACACTAATAATCTAGTTATTAATTTCCAAAAAAACAAAAATAATGCATTTCTTTCAACGTTTGCACCCAGATCCTTTAAAAATTGAATACAATGGACAAATTATTGACAAGATAAATCTTGCTAAATTCTTAGGCACAGTAATTGATAGCCAATTATCTTATATTCTCTATAACTTGTCGAATAGGGTCAACTAAGACACCATCATTATAGCTTACCATGGTCTGGTTGCCTCTGTCTTGAGATACAGAGTAGTGTTCTGGGCGAATTGCAGTGAACGAGAAGGGATATTCAGAGCCCAAAAATATTGCATTAGATCAATGACCAGAATTCATTCACGCTGTCAGCGAATTTTTAAATTTATTATAGATTAAATTTGCTATATTCTTATTTTGTATAAATGCATGGATATTATTTATCCGGTGCATTTGATTTTCAAGAATATGATATTAATAACTGATTACGTGATAATATTGATAAAGTTAGATTTGCAATACATATGATTATTATATGAATGTTGCATGCCTTTTTTTTTTGGATGGGAAGTCATCAAATGACCTCTCCCGCTCTGGGCTGAGCGAAAGGGCGTGTCAGACTTTATGCCTTATGGTAGAATGTACTGAATCCAAGTGTTTTTCTTTCTTACGCCATCTAAACTATGTTTTGTTACCTACATTCTTTGCAAATAAATGATTCTGATCAGAACTGCGAAAAACACACGAGCTCCACTACTCCGCAGAGACATGTTCAGCACGTATGTTATTCGGCTTAGATATCAATCCCCAGCTTTTAATTTTAAAATGCGCTGTAGAATACTCAATCGTCATAAGAAAAGCATTATTGTTCTCAAAAAATTAAAAACAAGTCATAATATTCTTACATTTGAAACGTTCTTCGTGCATAAATGGTTCGTCAGCAACATGTAGTATGCCATCGACATCATAACTGAAAAGACAAACTGAAACGCGAGAACACAATTAGAAAGCAATATGACGGATATAAAAAGACCCATAACGTAGCCGAGAGTCACATATTCTTCTAATCCATGGGGTTTTTTGTAGGAACCGTATCCAAGAGAGAAATTTCTGGTTTTGGATCTTTTGAAGGTTAAAGTTCCAAGTTCCAATTTTAGACTACACTTTATACCGCCACGTATTTTTTTGTACAGTCACGTCTTACGTGGTGATAATTAAAGTTAAGTTTAAAATTTAATTGTATTTTAATGACTACCGAATGCGTAGATTTCGGCTTGGTGATGCATATTTTTACAAATTTCATTCTAGGCTAAATCAGACAAATAAAATATAAAACTAAGTACTAACTAGGATACCTTATGATAAAATATACCTGACGTCCAAAGCCAAGAGTCAATTTCCCACAGCAATTTGCCAAATCCCGATACAGTTCAACCCATTCTTGAATGTGCTCCCTTGTGATTTTACATTGCTCATCCGAACTAGTATCACAATTTTTCAACCTTTCATGAACTGCCAATATAATTGAATTAAAGCATTTGGTCAAATGAATCACTATCATGATAACAAAAAACAATAAGATTTTCTCAAAAACGACTGTAAATCTGATGATGGTTTGTGACACAAAAACGGAAATAAAAATTAACATATCCGTCTCTCCCTCCATCAGCAAGTAATTGATTAAAATCTGCGAAGATCTGGACAGAGATAACGCCATACATAATATTGTAGAGGCGATGCTGAGCCTGTATATATTCTTCATAGCGTAAATAAACTCATTAAAATGAATGTCATCTTGAAAACACTCAGAGACACGGCTGACACTTCTAATATAAGATATGAAGGCGCAGCTGTAACAGATACCGGTCACGATGGATGATACCGAGTTTGCATAAGACAAGGCAGAGAAACCAGCATGCATGAGATTAATTCGATTAAATTCCGTTCCTCCTAACAGGAAATGCTCATTTTGAAAAAGGATTATAGTGTGCAGCAGAGTCTGAACTAATATCTGGCCAATAATTAAACATTTCTTGATCTTCTTCTGGCTACAATAATTTCTGTATATGCCTAAGAGATTCTCCATATATAAAAAATGTTTTAACCACTTATTCAAAATTGTCTCCATTTTTATTTGTAACGTTGTCTTGCTACAGTTCTTGTATTAATGAAAGGAAACTTTTTGTAACTTTAATGTAGGTAAATAGTACCTAATTTAAGTAATCATTACTACAGCTGTCACCTGTCAAGTACTTTTTACCTATCATTTATAATCATGTTATAGATAGGCAGAATATTGCCTTCAGTCTTGCTCGTGGTCAAATAATTACAACCAAATGGGTCGATCGATATTTAAGCTACACTTACCGAGTTGCCGAGGTCAGTCCATGAATGTGTGACCATTCATATTGAGACTCCTACGTGGCTGGAAAGCAGTTAAGCCGTTGATACTGGCTGTCATTTGTAGATCTTTGACAGTCGTTACGGGTAGTTAGAAGCCCGAAAGTCTGACCACCAGTCTTACCAAGGGGTATCGTGTTAACCAGTTACTGGGTTGTGGAGGTTGTAGTCACAACCTCCAACTCCTCCTCCAACTCTCATAAATATAAGACATTTGCGAATTTATTTTATAAAATTAAATAACATGATTAAACTGTGACATAACGATTGCATAGTTGTCAGTCAACGCGACTATGACAGGCAGCATGTTCATCCCAGCATGTTTATTATGTTGCACAATAACTTGATCTCTATTGGATTTTTATTGGTCAGACGTATGAAGTCTTTTATCAATTTCATTTCCGTTTCACGTGAAGCTGAAATCAATGGTTCGTAAGTATTTATAATTATATACATATGTTTTCTTCTAAAATTATGAATTAAATAAAATGTTACTATGATCATTGTATTATACAGTTGGGCCAACACCCGGTGGAACTTCACTCCTTGGTTTCGCACCAATTGCCCAGCAACTACTGGTATCAACATCACTGTTAAGTAACTCAGTATTATAATTACATCTTTCTTGTACCTACTCATCGGAGTTGAAGGCTTTCTGTAATTCATAAAATTATTAAACAATTAAAATTACACAAAAATGAGTACCTACGTTGTTATTATTTTTTCATCTACCAATGATATATATACATAATTTGGTTAAATGAATTTGACACATTTTTTTCATCAGCTCGTATTAATTATTATGGTCAAAGTATCAATCAGTCGATACAGGCCCCTTGATGCTCTTTGTTATTTTTGAATTCTAGTCCTATAAAATGAGGGGAGCTAATAAAGAGGCGTTATATACTTACATTTAATGCAATAATGTAGTACAGCATCAAAATGTCGTTTGAAATGGTCAATGTCAGCTTATAGATGAAAGCGCAGCTGTAACAAAAATACTTTGTCATTTACAAATTATAATTAATTAATATAATAGTATTTTTGTTATTTCACTGTTTGTTGCGTATTTATAAAGTTACATGCAAAACATTTTTGAAGGAATAAGTTACAAAGTCAAACGCTTTTCTAAAGTCAAAAAGGTTGAAAAGTTCGACAATGGACTGCGCTTAGTAAACTTTTATTTTATTAATTTCAGAATGCCTAAACATGTAAAACAGTATTTTTTTAATGTTTCTTTTTGCATAATTGACGATGATGAAATGATTGTTGTTTATTTTTCTGAATTTCAAACATGTTTATTAAAATTAAGGTTTTAAAAAAATGTTGAATGTTTTTAACACTTATTTTACGCGGTTTGACTGACAGCGCAAGTAACAGAATACCCACAGTAGCAAGTTCGTGTGTGTGTTCGTGTTCGTGTCGTTCGTGTTCGCGTGTTCGTCGTTCGTGTTCGTTTCGTTCGTTCGTTCGTGTTCGTTCGTTCGTTTGAAAATATGTCTCAGTCTCTTCTAGGGTTAATAACAAAACAACACAAATCAAGTCAATTTTTTTGTACTTTGCTGATAATTACTTAATAATAAACATTTATCTAGATTAATTATGTAGATCCCGAGAGAGATAATATCTTGACTTGCCCTATTATACAGACTGCGTCCGTGAAACGAGCTCTATTTTGGAGTTCGTTTCATGGGCCAGCCTCCCTCCAAAAAATAGTAAAAACTTCTAGCTTTAAAACTATAAATTATCGTTGAACATACGTGGGTGTGTTTCAGGAAGCCTTGGCCACCCTATGTAGTTCCATAAAGAGCAGAGTGACCCTTGCTTTGTTCATTGATTCGTTGTTTTAATACGATGTTAAAAAATATATAATTATGTAATCCTGATAATCATAGGACACATGATGAATAATTTATTCAAATGAATAATATTAAAGGTCATATTTGGATACAAATGTGTGATGTTTACTTAACGAGAACTACTTACTACCAAATTAAAATAACAAAATGCCGGAGGGTAAATAATTTAATTTGGTAGTACCACTCTACTTGAATTTTTATCGTCGTCACAGAGACACATACAATTAAAAACAAAAATGTCTTTAATAAAGTGGTTGAACGATTTATTGTTTCTAGAGAATCTCTTAGCAATAATACAGGAATTATTGCACCCAGAATAAGATTCAGAAATGTCTTATAGTTTTTCAGATATTCGTTCAGACCATGTTGCATACTATTATCATCATTAGTGAACAGTTTTGGTTGTTTGGAATCGGTGTATATGATTATTAAAACCAAGTGACATGACTGTTATAACAAACAATATAAAGAGTTGAAACTAGAATTGTCTGTATATAATGTCAAATAATAAAGAGTTTATATCAAAGAAGTATGTAAAAAATAAATAAACATCGTAATTTCAGAGCAGCTAATAGACATTTACGTAGTTATACCGTTAATGAGGTGCCAGAGACGCCACATGTGCAGAAGAAATCATTGCCAAACTACCTTGTCTTCAACGTAGTCTTTAATCTTTTAATTATATTAAAAAAGCATATCATGCTTTTTTGATAAGGACACGTTTGACGAGGGTTTTGAACTTTCCATCGCTAAGTTCTGTAACCGGCATTGGCAACTTGTTATAAAAGCTTATGTTGCATACCATAATATACTTTACATTACGTTCTTGTGTAAGCTTTTTTGTATGAATAATATAATCTTATATATTTATTTCAGTTTTTCTTTACGCTGACATTGACCATTTCAAACGACACGCAACAAACAGTGAAATAACAAAAATACTATTATATTAATTAATTATAATTTGTAAATGACAAAGTATTTTTGTTACAGCTGCGCTTTCATCTTTACGCTGACATTGACCATTTCAAACGACATTTTGATGCTGTACTACATTATATATGCATTAAATGTAAGTATGACGGCACGGTTGGCGCAGTGGTTAAGCGATTGACTGCTGCGCTGCGTGTCGCGGGTTCGATTCCCGCACGGAACAACTATTTGTATGACCTACATGTATTAGTTCCGAGTCTGGGTGTTTTTCTATCTATAATATGTATGTATTTACAACAAAAAAAAAATTGTATATAAGTAGTTTATCAGCCATCTTGTTACCATAACACAAGCATTAGGTTGCTTAGCTTGGGACAAATGGTGCTGTGTGAAATGTCCAGGGATATTATATATTATATATCACGCCTCTTTATTAGCTCCCCTCATTTTAAAGGACTAGAATTCAAAAATAACAAAGAGCATCAAGGGGCCTGTATCGACTGATTGATACTTGACCATAATAATTAATACGAGCTGATGAAATAAATATGTCAAATTCATTTAATCAAATTATGTACATATATCATTGGTTGTTGAAAAAATAATAACAAGGTAGGTACTACTTTTTGTGTAATTTTGATTGTTTGTTGTTTGGCACGTGGTCTCAATATGAATGGTCACACATTCATGGACTGACCTCAGTAAGTGTAGTATAAACATCGATCGACCCATCTGGTAGTAATTATTTAGCCACGAGCAAGACTGAAGACAATATTCTGATTATCTGTGATATGATTATAAATAATTGGTAAAAAGTAATTGACAGGTGGCAGCTGTTGTGATGATTACTTAACTTAGGTAAACTACTTACCTACATTAAAGTAACAAAAAGTTTCCTTTCATTAATACAAGAACTGTAGCAAGACAACGTTACAAATAAAAATGGAGACAATTTTGAATAAGTGGTTAAAACATTTTTTATATATGGAGAATCTCTTAGGCATATACAGAAATTATTGTAGCCAGAAGAAGATCAAGAAATGTTTAATTATTGGCCAGATATTAGTTCAGACTCTGCTGCACACTATAATCCTTTTTGAAGATGAACATTTCCTGTTAGGAGGAAAGGAATTTAATCGAATTAATCTCATGCATGCTGGTTTCTCTGCCTTGTCTTATGCAAACTCGGTATCATCCATCGTGACCGGTATCTGTTACAGCCGCGCCTTCATATCTTATATTAGAAGTGTCAGCCGTGTCTCTGAATGTTTTCAAGATGAAATTCATTTTAATGAGTTTATTTATGCTATGAAGAATATATACAGGCTCAGCATCGCTTCTACAATATTATGTATGGCGTTATCTCTGTCCAGATCTTCGCAGATTTTAATCAATTACTTGTTAATGGAGAGAGATACGGATATGTTAATTTTCATTTCCGTTTTTGTATCACAAACTTTCATCAGATTTACAGTTGTTTTTGAGAAAATCTTATTGTTTTTTGTTATTATGATAGTGATTCATTTGACAAAATGCTTGAATTCAATTATATTAGCCGTTCATGAGAGGTTGAGAAATTGTGATACTAGTTCGGATGAGCAATGTAAAATCACAAGGGAGCACATTCAAGAATGGGTTGAACTGTATCGGGATTTAGCAAATTGCTGTGGAAAATTGAGTCTTGGCTTTGGACGTCAGGTATATTTTATCATAACGCACCTCCGATAAAATAGGGTTACAACTCGAAAAAGTCGAATTTTGAGTTAAATATACAGAAACACTTAAAATTTTCATAGCTATCTGCTCAAAACTCGTTACATCTGTAACTGTAAAACTCGTCGCTAGGTGGAGTTGTAACGCTACATGAAGAATAAAGACTGATTAACAAATCTGTGAGTTTATTTTCGCTTTTCTGAAAATCCAGGTTTTTCGAGTTTTAACCCTATTTCAACGGAGGTGCGATAAGGTATCCTAGTTAGTACTTAGTGTTATATTTTATTTGTTTGATTTAGCCTAGAATGGAATTTGTGAAAATATGCATCACCAAGCCGAAATCTACGCATTCTGTACATCATCAAAATATAATGAAATTGTAAACTTAACTTTAATTACTACCACGTAAGACGTGACGAAAATATACGTGACAATATAAAGTTTAGTTTAAAATTAACATACTTAAATAATCGTTGGAACTTTAACCCTCAAAGGCTACAAAACCAAAAATTTCTGTCTCAGATACAGTTCCTACCAAAAATCCCATGAATGAGAAGAATATGTGACTCTCGGCTTCGTTATGGGTCTTTTTATATCCGTCATATTGCTTTCTAATTGTGTTCTCGCGTTACAGTTTCTCTTTTCGGTAATGATGTCAATGACATACTACATGTTGCTGACGAACCATCTGTGCATCAAGAATATTTCAAATGTAAGAATATTATGACTTGTTATTAGTTTTTTGGGAACAATATGCTTTCCTTATGACGATAGAGTCTTCGAAAGCGCATTTTGAAATTAAAAGCTGAGGACTGATATCTAAGCCGAATAACATACGGTCTGAACATGTCTCTGCGGAGACGTGGAGCTCGGTGTGTTTTTCGCAGTTCTGATCCTCTCCACCACACACCGCCTAGAGCGTCAATGTCACTTTTGATCCGTTCAACCACGTATACGTATAAAATCGGCGCAGTGTCACTTTGGGCAACATTTATTTTCTTTATTTATTTTATTTTCTTTATTTTTTTGAACTCCTAAATATGCTAGCTCTTCACCTCAATCTCGCCTGGTGGAAAGCGAAAGATGAGGATCACTGACCACACTGTCTTTACAGTGCTAGATAAAGTAAGTGTCACATATGAATGTAAATATTATTCGTATAACATGAATGTTCAAATTCGAACGGAAGACTTGCTCACATTCGCTTATACGAATATGAATTATTATATCTAGATATTAAAATTAGATTCACATTCGCATGGAACGCTTACTTTACTTACTAAAGTGTAAGTGTGTGTTTGTGTTATTCGCCTCATACTCACAATTCTACTTAGTTGACTCAACAAATTAATTATTATCAATTACAGCAAGGAGACCCGAGAGCACTTTTGATTGTGTTCAGTTACTTAGCACTAACGGCGTTGCCAATCATTGCTGGCCAATGGACACGTAACCAAGGGATAAATCTCCACAGACTGTTGGCTCGACTTTATAATACAATGATAGCAATTGGTGAGACCGTTTCTAATGATATTTATAGCACTCTGTGACCTAAACCCGCACTTAAGTCACGCACGCTTTTCTGTCTAAAAAATTACTTAAGTGCGGGTTTAGGTGACACGAGATATAAAGTAATATCATACGATACTTGTGTAATTCACTATCGCAATAATGGACTATCGTAATGTACAGACACCAGCAGGTCAAGCTACCCGAAACTGTCAAATTTTCCCGATCAACCTTGAACCTTAATGCTTCAGCGATAAAGTTGAAAATATATTAAAGAAATTTAACAGATTGTAGTAGCTTGATGTGCTGGCGTTTGTACTATTTTCTAATAACTGACATTAAGTTAAATTAAACTAAGTTAATGGAAATTATATTACGTCATTCAATTTTAGATTCAAGTGAAGCTGAAGCGAAATTGATAAAGGACTTCATACGTTTGATAAAGAAGAATCCAATAGAGATCAAGTTATTGTCCAACCTTCCTGCTGGGATGTACATGCTGCCTGTTGTGTTCACTTTGGCTGTCAATTATATCATTATTATAATGCAGTTTAATAATGTTATTTAAATATATTTGTTTTAGCAAATGTACGATAGTGTAACTCTACGAATTTAAGTATAACTCAATTAAAAATTTTGAAGTGATATAAGTTTATATTTTAACTAGCTGCGCCCCGCGGTTTCACCCGCATAAGTTTCGATTCCGTGGGAATATCGGAATATAAGTTATTCTATATGTTAATCCTGGTTTAAAAACCATTTGTTTGCCAAATTTCATCCAAATCCGTTCAGTAGTTTTTGCGCGAGAACATTCTCAACTAAAAAGGTAAATACTCAAATAAGTAAACGAGACATCGACTTTTTTTTTGGTTTCAGGCTTAAGGTTAAGGTCAGCAGCGCCCCGCGGTTTCACCCGCATAAGTGTCGATCCCGTGGGAATATCGGGATAAAAAGTATCCTATGTGTTATTCTGATGTATAAGCTATATTAGGTACTGTAGAGTTTCATCATAATCCGTTCAGTAGTTTTTGTGTGAAAGAGTCCATCCATTCATCCATCCTCACAAACTTTCGCGTTTATAATATTAAAGGAAGGAAGTAGGATTTAAGATCACGGTACAATTCTTAGGAGCTGAGAAAAAAGAAAAAAAAATAATCACGCGGACGATGTCGCGGGCAGAAGTTAGTATGAAATATACAGGGGCAAATGTAGCTCGGAGTAAATCCGTCGCGTGACTGAATAATGACGATTCTTCTTCAGGGCTTCCAACGGTATATCATGGGATTTAGGGAGAAAAGATTTACCCTCCAAAAATTATTTAAGTATGTATGTTGCTACACGCCCCCTCAAAAATAAATCCTTTTCCTTTTAATTACGATATAATGTGTTAGAGTTAACGGAGGAGCACCAAAGGAAACACTTGTTATAAGGATTTATATAATACGTTTATTATCCTTTTATATTTATATATTGGAAGGTGTGTTTACTAATACTATGTTTTAACTAAAGTCATTTTCGTTCGTTTTGCTAAGTGTTAACATAAAAGAAATATTTGCATTAAATATATTTTCATAAGGCTACGGGTATGAAATTAGCGTCAGCGGATTTTTACACTCACAATTTTAAAGTACCTAACTATTGGAACTGCGACTAGTGTTCATCGGATTGTGAATGATTCTTGTTTGTTTTATCATGATTAGATATCAATGTATACCCATCACGGTTACGACTGTTATGTGTGATCAACACACCCAAATGCGGACTACGCATCACGCAAAATCCTGCATCGCGCAAGCAGAGTTTACCTCGCGACTAGCATACATAACAATTGTTGGGCAGTTCCCATCAGACACGATACCCGGTCTGGTCGAAGGATCCTCCCTTTTGTATGGAGGATGAGTGAACTTTACGCCCTGTTCCTCATACCTCTATACTGATAACCCCGAGTATGAACGTCAGCGCAGCCTTTGTGTAACTATTTCAGCGTAACTGCGTGACGTTTCGGTACTTAATTTAATATGAAATTGTGTATTGGTGGAATGAAATAGCTCCCTGTTTAAAAGTAAACTTCGCACTTATTGAGAGGAAAGAACTAGATGTTTGCAACGGGCAGCAAAAGAACGAAAAAAGAAATTTAAAACAGACAGACGAGGATTGCACGTTGTCTTTACTAGATCGTGGGTTTACAGTAATAATAATAAAAGGCCATTTAATAATCAGTTGTGATCTTTAATCAGACAGACAAAATAAACGACAAGTCATGTTGACTTGGCAGTCATAAAAATTGTTGTCAGTACGTCACCTAGCAACTACATACGTAGATACTACTTAAAAAAAAAAACTTTTTATTGAATTAATGAGACTATTTAAAATGTATCCACATTATTACTTTATCGTCGCCGACATACAGTGTTACAACTGAAAATGTCTCCAATAAAGTGGTTGAACAATTTACTGTTTCTGGAGAATATCATCGGCATATACCGGAATTATTGTACCCAGAAAAAGATTAAGAAATATTGTTTTGCTTTCCATATATTCGTTTATACTATATTTAACACTCTAACTAGTATCAGTGAAGTATATTTATTGTTAACGAGAGATCAAAACAATCAGATAGACCTTATATATTGTGCGTTCGTTATTTTATCCTATATCTCTTGTGGTTCATCAGTTGTGACCGGGATCTGTTACAGCCGCACTTTTATGTCATTTTTTGACAGCGTCAGTCGTATCTCAGAAAGATTTGAAGACGATACGAAATTAATTAATTCGTTGAAGAAATTGCATTGGTTCAGTATATCTTTTATTTTATTTTGTATTACGTTTGCTGTTCATCGATCTATTTATATTGTTTTAAGTTATGATCAGATAGACTATGATAGGCATGTGTTAGTTCGTGTTCCCATTTTTTTATCACAAGCTCTGATGAGAACTACTATATTATTTGAGAAATTTATGTTTTTTGTTGTTATTATGATAGTGGTCCTTTTGTGCATATACTTGACTTCGTTGGTATCAGCCGTTCGGGAGAAAGTCGGGAGTTTTGATATTTTTTCGGATGAGCAATGTTTTATCACAAAGGAGCAAATTCAAGAATGGGTTGAGCTGTATCGGGATTTAGCAAAGTGCTGTGAAAAAGTAACACTATGCTTTGGACGTCAGGTACTAGAATTGCGAATTTAATCAAATTGATTAATGTGTACCTCGGTGTCTCAAATATGTTATCTTTAATTGTATTAAGTTCTGTTGATTTTAAGCTTAGGTCATATATATTGTTTCGTAATATGTCTCTGATGTTTCAGTTTACCTGTTCCTTAATAAGTTCAGTATTTTACTACATTTTACTGACTTACCAAATGTGTTATTTGAGTGTTTTAAATGTAAGTACTTATGTTATGGCTTGTTTTCATTTTCTGCAAAAATTTTATGTTTCGTTTTTTTGTAATGATAATAACAATAAGTTTTTTTCAATAATTGTTTACAATGATGCACAAATATATTATAGGCTATAATTTCTTGTTACAAACGAATTAGACATCTGTAGCCGAACTAGGCGAAAGCCTATATTTCGGCTATCAGCACCCAAACCCTCAACAAACCCTCAACCCTCATAATACAATTGGCTAATAATTTCTTGGCTTATTTTTTTAGGATTTTTTAACTGCTATTATTTTTAATAAATTACAGATACAAGATAAGAAAATAGCGATCGTTATAGTAAGTTATGTATTATTGACGATATTTCCAATCGTTGCTGGACAGTTGATTCTTAACCAAGGGGTGAAATACCACCGAATTTTGGCCCAACTCTATAATAAAATGATTATTATTGGTAAGCAAACGTACTGTTATAATGATATACATGCACCCGGTGAGATTCGACATGTCAGATGAGATATTGACGAAAATAATTGCGCAAAGTCGAAGTGGGATAATTTTGGTCAGATCACGTGAAGACCATGTAGGACTAATGGATTAGGAATATCCTTCAAAACCCTCGGATTGTGATTGTGAGTGTTAGTGCTCTGCGGTGGGCCATTGTCAAAATCAAGATATTGTACGCCTTAATAAATAAATAAAAATATTTTCAGATTCAAAGGAAGCAGAAGCGAAATTGATAAAGGACTTTATACGTCTGATAAAGAAGGATCCACTAAAGATCGAGTTATTGTCCAACATTCCTGCTGGAAGTTATTTCCTACCGGTTATTCTCACGTCCACTGTCAACTATGTCATTGTTATGTTGCAGTTTAACAATTTAGTTTAATTATTTTTTTTAAAGTCATTATTTTCATAATACATTTTCATTTGATTTTAGGTTTTACATTACTATGTAAAATGTATTAAAATTAATACTTTAGGTACTCTGAATTTTGGCACGGCTCTTTAATGCAATGATTATTTTTGGTAAGAAAATGTTAGTATACTGCTAACAAAGTTAATGGGAACTATGTTCTGAAAAACGCAAGGTAAAAAAATTTTTCGATGCCTGGAGCAAGTAAACATTACTGAAAAAGAAAATAATAATAATAATAATTCTTGAATCAAAGCCAACACGGACCAATTATAAAATAAACTAATACAAGGACAATTCAATTAAATTAAATACAATAAAATACAATTTAAATACAAAAATACAATACCATACAATTACAAGTCAAAACAATTAAAACAAGATGTAAGAAAAGATGTAAAGATTTTTCCCACTCTCGCTAAGTAAGGTCGGTATTATGTAAAGGTATACGTGTAACTTTGTATAGTTTCTGGTTTAATTCGATAACGATTCGCTAAAGCGATATATATTTTTGTACTTTTTTGTGTCAATAATTAGAACTATAATTTTATTGTATTATAAATTGTAGCCACACTTCATACTGATAAAATGAAAAGGACAGACAGAAAGCATCCATAAATTATTTATAAATGTCAAGTACCTAGGAAAGAAAACACAATTTGACGTTTATGTTTTTTGATGAATTTGACAAGTCAGGGCGATGCCGATGTCCAACCGCCTTGACTTGTCTTCATAAAATTGAATTGTCAACAAGTGATGCCTTGGCCGTGGCCGTTGATGTAGAAATAATGAACGTTGTGTGGTTTTAACATTAAAGGTATAATAACTTAGGTTGTAGTTTTATTTCAATTACTGGAAATATATTTGTTTAGTATTAGGCATAGGGTACTTAGACGTTTTTAGAGAAATATAGGTGAGAATTACCGCACCCACGATACAGGAGAAATTCCTAGTGTGGGACAACGTTATAAAAATTAGCCTTTAAATTAGCCTTCAATTTATAGTCTCTTTGTAAAGAGAGGGAGAGGAGAGGGCCAAGCAGAGTTCCTTGTGGCATTCCAAACAGCGCACTTAGTTTGTTACTCATTTGATCAACAACTCTTACTCACTGTAGACTGTAAAACCGTTAGATACTAAGCCAGTTCACAGCTTCACATCTTATACCAGCCAGTCCATTTTCTTTCAAAAGAAATTAGGGTGATATGGTGTCTAATGCCTTGGCAAGATCTATGAATACCCTTAAAATCATTTATAAAACACGACTGCCATTATAATGATTGGACGTTTAATAATATTAAAAAATGTGAACCAAATTATTATCACTTAATTTATTAACGAAACTACTAATAAAAATGGAGTCAACATTCATCATTAATTCTTGTCCATTAAAACCAGATAATAGTGACCGTCGTCGCCAAGACACTCAACATTACAAACAAAAATGTCTGCATTAAAGTGGTTGAACAATTTATTGTTACTGGAGAATTTCTTAGGCATATACAGAAATTATTGTAGTCTGAAGATGACTACGAAACGTTATATCATTTTCCTAATTTTCGTCCAGACTATGTTGCACACAGTTATGGTCTCCAGTCAACTATATTTATTGTTAATACTAGACAAAGACATCTACAATGTTATAAATTATATTTATTGTTTTTTTGTAACTTCAGCTTTTATCACGAGTTTGGTATCCGTCGTGACCGGTATCAGTAACAGCGGCGCTTTTACATCGTATATACAAAGCATCAGTCGTGTCTCTAGATTGTTTGAAGACGATAAGAAATATATTAAGTCCCTTAAAAAATTGTACTGGTGTAGTATTACTTTTATTTTACTATCTATTGCATTCGCTGCTTTCAGGTCTTTGAATCTCATAATGAATTTCAAGCCAAAAGACTATGAAGTGTTTGAATTTCTTTGTGTCCCCATTTTTTTCTCACAAACTTTAATAAGAATGACTATATTGGTCCAAAGAAATATATTGTTTGTTTGTATTATGATAGTAGTTTATTTATCCAAATGCTTAAATTCGATGATATCAGCCGTTCAGGAGAGAGTAAGTAGTTGCGATATTAGTTCGGATGAGCAATGTGATATCACAACGGAGCAGATTCAAGGATGGGTTGAACTGTATCGTGATTTAGCTAACTGTTGTGAATATGTAACGTTATGCTTTGGACGACAGGTATTTGCTATTTAAAATGTAATATTTAACATATTTATGTCATATTTAACAATATTATGTATTTCTATGTATACGCAAGCATCTATTGTTTGGTAATTTTACTTGTATGTTTCAGTTTTTCTTTTCGTTAATAGTCTCAGTATCTTACTACGTTTTGCTGACGTACCAAATGTCCTACTTGAGTGTTTTGAATGTAAGTAAATTACGAATCGTTTTTGACGTTCTGGCTGGTCTCTTTATATAATTGAGCATACAGCTAATGATAATTTGACCGGTTTAATAGTCAAATTACGTAGAGTTCCGGAGGTATTTTAATTCACATGTTTAAAATGATTCCATTCTTAATCATTTGCAGAAACAAGATAAGAAAATAGCAATTGTTATAATATCTTATGTATTTTTGACGATATTACCCATCGTTGCTGGACAGTTGGCTCATAACCAAGGAATGAAATTCCACCGAGTGTTGGCTCGACTTTACAATACAATGGCTATGTGTGGTAAGAAAATGTATTACTAGAATGATTTAAGTAATTTAAACGTGAAAGTAGTTAACGAAACCCATTTTTTTAAAGAATGCTAGCTAGAAAATTTGCTACACGCACCGTTGCTACATGGGACATCTATTGATCGATAAAGGAGGCAATGAAAAGATATATTTTCCTTTTGCTAAGTTCATTGGCATATTCTCCTCACCCTCATTCATGGAGGGTGACTACTGAAATCCCAAATATGTAACTTTTGTAGAGATCACACTTAATACGAACTCGATAGATACAGCGCTGAAATATACAAATTGTTCATGTAGACCATACAACTCCTTATGTGCCAATGTAACTGGTTTGGTCACATCTGCCACATGATGAAAGAGATATAGGCGAAAACAACAACGTAGAAATGTTAATTGATAATATTTACATGATTTATAAATGAAATGACTTAAAAATATGTACACGTATATAAAAAAGGAGGGGAAAATTATTATTTGATGCCAAAAAGGCTGGCAGCATTATCACGTTGTATGGCAATGCTGATTCTCTGGGCAAAAATGAGGCCAGCTTGTACTGTAGCGGTATTTACAACGCCACATGCCAACAACGCGTCATACTGACGTCACGCAAATCCTGCATATCGCAAGCAGAGTTTACCGCGTAATTAGCATAGATACAATTTCGAAACATCAATCGTGGGGCACTTGCCCGCCAGACACAACACCCGTTTGGTCGGAGGATCCTCCCTTTTCTACAGAGGATGAGTGGACTTTACACCCTGTTCCTCATACCTCTATACGAACGCGAGCTTAGCGATGTCTCGAAAAACGCAGTGGCTAATAAACAATTTGCTCTGCAGTGGAACGCCACAGGCTAAATGAAAATTTTACATGATTTCAGATTCAAAGAAAGCTGAAGCGAAATTAATAAAGGACTTCATCCGTCTGATAAAGAAGAATCCGTTAGAGATCAAGTTATGGTCCCACACTTCTGCTGGGATGTACATGCTGCCAGTTATACTCATGTCGACTGTCAACTATATAATTGTTATGCTGCAGTTTAGTAATATTGTTTAAACCCGTAATTTCACATAACTTCTTAAGATTTTGGGATTCATAGGATTATATAGGTTTAAATGTTGTTTTTGTGTAGTCCGTATAAAAATATTATACAGGTTATCAGGGACATCCGACGCGCAAACTGTTACCATTAATTCAGTACATGATTCTAGACCCCCACTATAGACATTTTCGATGTCCCTGTCAACCTGTCTAATATAATCTTAATTAGTAAAACTGTATTTTGTTGTTAAAGGGAGATGATCTGATAAAATCAAATTACTTTTACACAAGACTGTTAATTACCAGAATGCTGAAACAAATTAATATAATTATATCATATCATAAAATTATTGACTGTCAATTACTATCTTCAATCTTGTATAATAAAGTAACAAAATGAAGAAATACAGCGTTGCCATGTTTAGGTACTGGTATCTAGCAGCATCCGGGTAGATAGTAAGATAAACGCATCATAGTTGGTAAAAGGCTGGGCAGAGAACTAATCCCTCTAAATATAGGTTGCTTAAAGTTAAGTAACGACATAGCTTGCAGAGTAAGCAAACTGAAGTGACAGTGGGCTGGCCATGTTTGTCGAAAGACCGATGGCCAGAGGAGCAGACGAGTCCTGGAGTGGAGACCGCGTATCGGCAAGCGTATTGTGTGACGCCCGCTCGCCAGCTAGATGGACCGACGATCTAAAGAAGGTGGTTGGGACAGACTGGATGCGGAACGCGGAGGACAGGGTGTTGTGGCGCAGGGGAGACGCCGATGTTCAGCAGTGGACTGCGATAGGCTGAGCTGATTGTTTCATTGAAAGTTAAGCAACGATTAACGTCTATTTAACCATGTTTTTTTAAATGTACAAATGTGTCTTAATTTTGTATTGTATTGTACATCGGGTTGGTTTCCATAATTCCAAGCGTTTAATTTGCGTACCTACATGTAAGTAAATGAGTAAATGTTTTGCTTTCGTCTAGCTAGACAATGTCCATACAGTATCTCTGGTAAAGAAGTGTTGAACTATTTTATAGGCAATTACATAAGCAACTACGTTCTAATGAATTTATATTCTATAAGGTTTTGTGTCTGTTCATATAAACTTCAGAATTAGTAGTAAATCTAGTATTACGTATACTAGATTTACTACTAATTCTGAAGTTTACCTACTGTCGTTGGTATACCTACTGTCGTTGTCGAGGCACATAACGATCAAACAAAAATGCCTCCGTTAAAGTGTTAAACCAACTTAATGTTCCTGGAAAATCTCTTAGGCGTATACAGGATAAACTGTAGCCAGAAAAAGATCAAGAAATGTTTTATTATTTTCCAAATTTTGGTTCAGACTATGTTCCACACTATTCTCCTTATTGCCCAAGTATATTTTTGTTAAGAGAAGCTAATTTATTTACTATTCAAATAAATTTATCTTATAGCGTTTATGCAGTTTTAGCGTATATAGCCTCGTGTTATGAGCGGCATCTAAAACAGCCGCGTCTTCCAATCATATTTAAGAAGCATTAGTCGTGTCTCTGAAAGTTTTAAAGATGACAAGAAATTAAAAAATTAAATAATTTACCAGTTTGTAAATGTATTACTTTGTAAAAGGACCTAAATATTTTTTTATTTTCTTTATACTTTCTATGTAATTATTTTTGTAAATAGTTTTTAGGGTTTTGACTAAATAGACTCCGTACGATTTAAGTCTAAGTAACAGTTGATTAAAAAAATAGGGAAATTCATGTTATGTCCAACTAATTAAGTTTTACATAGTATGCGAGCAATGGTGGCCCAGTGGTAAAGGCCGTGACCTAAGAGATGTTGGTTGTACTTTGTGTACATTATTTCATCACCACTGCTCTCAAAACGGTGAAGGAAAACATCGTGAGAAAACCGGCCTGTCCTAGAACCAAAAATTCGAAGACATGTGACATCTACCAACCCTTACTGGGCCCGCGTGGTGGATTACGGCCCACTCCCTCTCACAGCGAGGAGGCCTGTGTCCCAGCAGTGGGGACATTATAGGCTGATTATGAAAGTTATAGTTGTCCAGTTGTAGTTTTTTTTTAATGTATTTAATGGTTTATAATATTTACAGAGTGGACACTGTGAATATACCTCAGGGTAATTATTGGTAAGACTATTTTCTATGAATGAATGAATGATTAAGATAGTGAAAAAAATCATCAATGACACTGCACTACACTACACTGGACCATCGAGGCAGTTTCCAAACTTGAATATTTAGTAGTGTTTGAAAATATCACTAGGCACTTTTCCTGTATACCCACCATTTATTGTTCAACGCGGTGTCGGTGGATTTACTTCTGAGAAAACTGGAGACAGGCGCTAGGAACCCGAGGAGTAACTTACGAATGGTTTAAAAGCTACGTCACAAATCGCGCGCAATTAATGAACATAGATACTCACTGTAACAGCTCCCTATAAACCATGGAGTCCCTCAGGGTAGCCTACTAGGCCCCACCATTTGCACGCTATATATAAATGACATCTCTAATAATACTGTGATCCTATTTCATACTCTGACCCCCGAGATACAAGCCCTGCTTAGTTTGGAGGTCAGTGATCAAACCAAAAATTGTGATGTACAAACTTAACAATGCTTATGTAAAATTACTGTCTGTCATCACCTTTTCTTTTTGCCAATACATTTTTTGTATGAAGTGACGACACACTTTTAATTTCAGATTAAAGTGAAGCGATGCGAAACTGATCAAGTTGTGGTACAATATTCCTGCTGGGATGTACATGCTGCCAGTTATACTCATATTGTTGACTGTCAACTCTCTCTTATTCTTATGTTGCAGTTTATATTTTAATTTAATTTTATATAGTAATCTAATAGCCATATTTAGTAAAACATCTTATGATGAACATGTGGTGTATGTTTACAAAATTATAATTGGATATGCGGGGCTGTGAAAGCAAAGGAGTAGTTGTTTCAACCATTGTTTATTGTTCTTTTCACAAATTATTCTTACAGGTATAAAGTTAAGTTACAACAGCCGCGTGGATTTCATAGATCTTTATGGGTAGTCAGAAACCGTAACTGTAAACGGGAGCAACTGGATCATACAGGCAGTCGCTCAAGATACTGGTAATCAGTTACATCCAATTAGACTGGAAGCCAACGCCAACTTAGAAGGCTAGGTAGATTGACTTGTAATAAAGTAAGAAGTAAAGTCTATGGTTATTGAATGTTACTGTTAATGTTGAACGAATGCATCCGGACATGTCAATCAACTCAGCCTATCGCAGTCCACTGCTGGACATAGGCCTCTTCCAGTCAGCCCCACTTTACCCAATCCTCCACTTTCCGCATCCAGTCTATCCCAGCCACCTTCTTAAGACGTCGGTCTATCTAGCTGGGGGGCGTCTCACATTAAGATATTGTCATAGTTGTGTAGACACAACTGTCAGCTCAGTAAACTGAGCTGGATGATTTGCCCTATGTAGACGTGCTCCTTCATAACATCAAAGTGATCCTTCGTTGTGGATTAGACTCGGCAAGGCATGTCGATTTTACATGACTTTCGTCTTGACCATATTCATGCCGAGGCCAACCCGCTTAGAGGCTCCATTAAGACTGTGCTGCATAAACTATTCCTGCGTCTCTGCCACTATAATGGTGTCGTTGAACGGCAAATTGAAGGTGTGAGATGTACTCGCCGTTCACGTTGATACCCTGTCCTGTCCATTCCAGAGTCTTTAAGACGTCCTCCATCGCATTGGTGAGCAGTTTCGGGGATATCACATCTCCGCACACACGGGATATCACATCATCTCTGAGCAGTTGGATGGGATGGTTTTTTGATCCTGTATCCAGAATTGTCCATATTTCGATGGGGTCGAAGGCACACAGCGGGTGGCTGTACTTCTCCGTCTTCTGTACAATTTACCGTGCAGTATGGATATGGTCTATGGTACTGAAGCCTTTACGAAAACCGGCTTGTTCCAATGGATGGAACTCGTCAAGTCTTCTTGCGAAACAATTTGTGACGATCCTCGGGAACAGCTTATATACCGAACCGAACCATTCGGTATCTAGGAATTCATTGAAATTACTAAATCTAATACAATATTATTGCAAAGCTTTGAAAACAATATTTGTAAAGGTGAATATTATGTGTGTTATTAATGAATGACTTAAAATACATACTAAATAATAATGGGGTGCGATATGTTTTTGTTATTTCGTCTCACTCACGCACGTCGCAGGACTGCGCGGGAGCGCGTGGCACTCAACATCAACGCGCATAGATAGATGCGTATCAGGTATATTATTTTGTAAACAAGTTGAGCTCGTATTATAATACTAGCTTCTGGCCGCGACTTCGTCCGCATGAAATTCTTGTTCCCCCGCCCCACCCCGTCGCATCGCATCGCTCGCTTCTCGTTCTCACTTAGTTCTCTTTCTGACTGTATTCATTTTGACCTAACGTGAGGTTGAACCGACCCGAACGTTATCATACCCAATGACGTATTTTAAATAGACGCGTCATGCATGAACATCACGGCTGTCGAAAACAGCGTAAATACTGTCGGTAGCTAGATAGCTACTTAAGACGCACGAAGAAAGGGAAAGAAAATTAAATGTCATCTACGGAATTTCTGTTGTTAGAGAGAGATAAGTATATTTATTTAATTCCGTTGTTATTCTTTGGTGCATGCTCATTTGCCGAGCGGGAACAACGGCGCCAGCCGCCATTAGAAGGCGTCGAAAAAAATAACATAATTTTTCATTTTTCTTGATACTTACGCATGAAATGATACTTTTTTATCTTTCATAGTTAAAGTATAATTTTTACATGTCCTAAAAACACAGGACGGATTTTTTTTCTGTTGTTTGAGGAAGTTATACACAAAAGTTATTATAATGTCACGTACTGCCGCGGCACTGGTTGGTACGCGACTAAATAAAAGTACGGCAATTGCCTTGCATTCATGTGGCCACTACAGAGCGCGGGCAACGTATCTATAGTTTATATATCATTGATCATACCTATGTATTTTGTTGCGGAGTTATTTTAAAATTATGATATCTCCTAAGATGTTGATTGAAATCAAGTAGTGTCAAGGGCAATTTTGTTCACAATTAAATACTTGTGATGAATAACGTATTTATTTGGATGAAGATTAATATCATGTTGATAAAACACCTTTGCAGATAATGCATTAATTTCGAACAAATTTGATTACCATAAAAAAGGCTATAGTGAGTCAATCTTAAAAGATTGACATATGCTGTCTCGAACTTTTTCTTAGAACTTTTAAAGAGGAATAATTCCTTCATACATTATTTTTGCGTAACTTAAACCGTTTACGCAGCGCACGCAACGGAAGCTATCAAAAAGCAATCATTTTTCCCGTTTTTGCAATATTGTCCATTGATGCTCCGTTCCTATTGGTCGCAGCGTGATGTTATATAGTCTTCAGACTATATCTGTATCCATTGAAACGAACGAACGTGAACGTTTGAACGTGGGCTGAGTATAAAGTGTGTGATGCTCTTTCACAGCAAAACTACAGAATCGATTGGGGAAAGCTTGAACCCATAGGATTTTTATCAAATGGGTTCTTATATTATATATCTACTTATGGCAAATAAAACTTAATTACTAAAATCCCTAATGGCCTAATCCCTAATGGTTAATGGCCTATTCTATTCAGATACCTATAAGCGATATTCGATATATACGGTTGTGGGTAACACCGAAATACGTGCGGTATATATTTTGTATTCTGGTTTCGCGCTAGCCACGGTAGGCTATACAAATACCGCTTAGATTTGAATAGGCATTTATACATGTTGCCTAAGCTAGCATCACATGCATTGCAGTATATCATCAATGTGTCGAAGAAAGCCTTAGATTAATTAACAATTTAAATATACCTACTTCAATTCACAAAGCTCCGTGCGGGGCGTCCGCGTCGGCTGACCGCGTAACAATAGTTAATACTTAATGTAATGATTCATTATAAATTTTGTCTAATTATTTAACGCTTGAACGGTGCGAAATAACTATCATAATCTAAATATAACTACAAGTTACCACAGGAGCCAACTATAGTTAAACATCTAAATCTACGATGAACATATAAAAACATAGTTGAAAAAAAAATATTCATCCAGCGACAACCCTCTTTACTGAATATGGAGAATAAAACTTGATAATATGGTATATTGGTCTATGCTACGATATGAGAAATATCCTCACGCTAGAGTAATTATTATGTAAATCCTACTAATATTATAAACGGGAAAGTTTGTATGGATGGATGGCTGTTTGTTACTCTTTCACGCAAAAACTATTGAACGGATGTGGATGAAATTTGGCACAGCGATGGTTTATAACCAGGATTAACACATACGGTACTTTTCATTCTGAAATTCCCACGGGATCGAATTTTATGCGGGTGAAACCGCGGGGCGCAGCTAGTAGTTAGATAAATTATGTTTATGACTTGAAAAGAAGCTGAATCCACATAAAAAAATTGTAAACTATGTATTAACATTTAAAACAATAAAATATTATTCTTAGATAACAGACTACTATCAAATTTAACACCTTCGAGTTACTTCGGGAGCCAAAATTAAAAACAAATAAAAAAATTATCAATTAAAAAATAGTTTAAAATTTAAACTCCTAAATGAGTAATAGAATAATAGAAATCAACGTACATAAAAAAACAGAAATTTGGAAACAATATTAACAATTAATCTAATTAGTTTGCCTAACTTAACGTAATATAATAGTCGTGAATCCTGGGCGGACGTTTAGGATCTGACTGGCATAGAACACTGAATTGAATACGAGTGAAACTAGCGAATGTTTTTGCCGAAAAAAAGTGCATCTGTGTGCGTAAGCGCAACGCGGCAAATGCTGCGATTCACCGATGCCACGATACGCAGTCCCTTTCCAACAATTTTCTGTATTGTTGGTAGCGTAGTTATGCGTATATAGGGTGTCCGACTGTCGAGTCGGACTTGTCGGACGGAATTGGTACACACGGCTACACATCAGTGTAGCCGTTTGTAACAATTTTCGTTAGAGTCAAGTGTCCCCCCCCTCTACCAACTAAACGGTTGTAGTTAGAACTTCAAATGTCACGGCAGTGCATGGTACCCATATATAACGAAGTTTAAAGGAAAACTAAAAGAAAAAAAAAACTATCACACTTAAGTGGGCTTTACAAGTTTACGAGTAATAGTCGACCATTGTATTTGACTCGAAAATTTCGAACAACTCCATAGAAATGTCGATAGATGGCGCTAAGCGTCAGTTGTATCGTAGTCGACTATTAGTTATTAGTAGTTAGTATTATTCGAGTAGTTGTGTCGTCGTCGTTGTGTTGTGGTTAGAGCATGGTACGAAACTATCAGTCAGCGAATACGACCCGCACTTGGCTGTTATAAAAACTACAGAACCCTAAATTGCGCGTGGACTGACACGTACCTGTTCCTTGTTCCACGCGTGTTCCTTCCTTAGCCCTTTCTGTTCCAGGGCAGCGGTAACCCTTTCGGACGATCCCGCCGCCCTGGCAGGCTTCGGCCCTATCGGGCCCCGTCCTCTGCTGACTTCTCTTTGAGGCGCGCGTGGAACACAACGCGCCGTCCGGCACGGGCCTGGTCCTGATCGGACGGTGAGCTACCCATTACTCACCGCCCGCAGGCCCGCGCCTACGGTGGCCGGGAGTCGTCACGCGGCTCCCGACACCCGGAGCGTCTCCCGCGGTGGCTGAGGCGTGAGGTGTTCTCCCTCAGCCTTCCCGCCACCTCCTTCGCTAGCATGACTGCTTCGCAGAAGGAGGTGACAGCCTCCCACTCCCTCTCGCCCCGGACCATGGCTTGAACCAGGGCCGGGCGCGAGAGGTCGCCGCCGTTGCCGATCGCCTCTACGAGGACACGGCGGGGCTCCGCCCAAGCAGAGCAGACCTCCACCGTATGCTCCACCGTGTCCTCTGGGCGATCCTGTAGTAGGCTTTATAGCTACTTTTTGTCTCGGTAGCATGTTCCAGTGGGATAATTTTCGACATCCACACGGGCGAAGCCGCGGGCAGAAGCTAGTGTTAAATATAATTCTGACAATCATAGAATACATGATTAATAATTCATTCGGTCTGGTAATTACCTAAAGATAACGAATAAGAACTAGTCACTACTACATTAAAATAACGAAATGTTTCCACACAGTAAAACTTTTATCGTCGTCACCGAGACACACAAAATGTCCCCAATAAAGTGGTTGAACAATATATTGTTTATAGAGAACCTCCTAGGAATATATAGGAACTATTGTTACCAGTCAAAGATTAAAAAATGTTTAATTATCTTCCAAATATTCATGCAAATTATATTTCACGCTTTTGTCGTCATTGGTCAAATGAAACTGATGCTAGGAAGAGATGGCTATGGTCAAACCAATTTGATTCGTGCTTATTCTGGTGCTTCTGGATATGTTAACTCTTGTTTATCCATCGTGACCAGCACCTGTTACAGCCGCGGCTTCATGTCTTATTATAGAAGTATCAGTCGTATTTCTGAATGCTTTAAATATGACTCTAAATTCCTTAAGACTCATAAAAAAATGTACTGGTTTAGCTTATCTTTGATTTTTCTGTCCATCGCTGTTATTGTACAAAGATCTGGAGCGTTTATAATACAATTTTCCCAACCAGATCTGTTTTCTTTGATTATCATTTTGGTATCACAAATAGTTAGACGACTTAACATAGTATTTCAGCACCACATATTGTTTGTTGTTATTATGATGGTGGTAAATTCATTGAAATCTTTGACTTCGTTGATATCAGTCGTGCAAGAAACAGTAGGGAAATATGATATTAGTTCGAATGAGCAATGTGATATCACAAAACAGCAGATTCAAGGATGGGTTGAACTGTTTCGAGATATAGCAAATTGCTGTGAAAAAGTAACACTATGTTTTGGGCGCCAGGTATTTGATTCTGGAATTTCATTGAGATGATCTTGCTCCTAGTAATCTTACTTCTATATTGTTTGTAAACATTTTTTTGTTACAGGTTTTCTTCGCGATATCAATCTCAATATCTCAGTTGATTTTAATAACGTATCAATTGTGTTACCAGAGTGTTTCACAAGTAGGTTATTGATATTTCAAACTGAGTCCTATTGTAAAAGTGGTCCGTATTCTAAGTTAACGAGTTTTGTAACATTATATAATATTATACATTTTAGAAAAAGGATATGGATGAGTTCAAGAAAATTATATTGGTTCTCTGTTTTTATATTTCATTGATGATATTGCCAACCATTGCTGGACAGATGACTCATAACCAAGGAGTGAAGTTACACAGAGTCTTAGCTCGGCTTTATAACGCAGTCATTAAAAGTAAGAATAACGTTTTTTCTTCAATGTCAACACTGTTTAATTACTAAGATTATTTGTATAATCATAAATTATTTTTTCATTTTAGATTCACGAGAAACTGAAGCGAAATTGATAAAGGACTTCATACGTTTGATAAAGACGAATACAATAGAGATCAAGTTATTGTCCAACATCCCTTTTGGGATGTGCATGCTGCCAGTTATACTTACGCTGGCTGTAAACTATGTAATTGTTATGTTACAGTTTAACCATATTATTTAATTCTACTCATATTACAAACGTTACAATTTGCAAACATGTCTGGAAGTTTGTAATTTAATCAGGCTAACATTTACATAAAAAGACCGAGGCCGATACTTGTGACGACCTTTTAGAATTAAAGCCTGAAGCAGTGTGCAAGTAGAAATCCATAAAGTGGTTGAAAAGTTATTGTTTCTGAAACATTTATCTATCTGAAGTGTGCACAATTATTTTTGTAGCCAAAAGAAGATTTAATAATATGTGTAATTTTATCTATGATTGTAATGGAGTGGTAAAATATTGCGAAAATACCTAATGGTCAGTTGGTAATTAAGGTAGAAGTAATTGCTTGGAAACGTTAAACAAAGAGATAACTTGAAGAACATGACATGTATTGTATAACAATGGCATATTATAATATACATACTTAACTTATCCCTATAAATATAAATACACGTTGCTCAATGTTAAGTAACGAATAACGTTTGCTTAACCACAATGTACATATTTGATGTTTAACCGAGTCCTTACTTTATATTCTAGTGTATATCGGGCTGGTGTCCTCTATTCGACGTTGCAAGCGCGTGTTGTAGAAATTCCACTTCTCTGAACTTTTACCTATTAACGTTTATGAATGTTTTGCTGTCTTATAGTAATATCAAAACAATTTTCATAATTGATAAAAAAGTGTTTGACCATAATTATAATAATAATATAATAATATCCCTGGACATTTCACACAGCACCATTTGTCCCAAGCTAAGCAACCTAATGCTTGTGTTATGGTAACAAGATGGCTGATAAACTACAAACAACTACAATTCAATCAAATACATTAATAGAATAGAATAGAATAATTTATTTCGGATAATTAAAATCCATATCTTGTTAGTATATATTAGC
The DNA here is from genome assembly GCA_949629185.1 of Apamea crenata. Classification (NCBI taxonomy): domain Eukaryota; kingdom Metazoa; phylum Arthropoda; class Insecta; order Lepidoptera; family Noctuidae; genus Apamea; species Apamea crenata. The sequence goes on from OX451357.1 coordinate 16,434,521, forward strand.
AACAATATTAGCTTACAATTATAATAAATAATAATAATAATAGTAATATCCCTGGACATTTCACACAGCACCATTTGTCCCAAGCTAAGCAACGTAATGCTTGTGTTATGGTAACAAGATGGCTGATAAACTTATATACAATTAATTAATAATTAATTAATAGTATTAGTATTATTTATTACTAGTTAATCATGTTAGTATTGTTAGTACTTATCTATAAGTAGCCTATTATACAAAACCATTCACTACCCTCACCCAGTGCTTTTGAATGGGGCAGTCAAATCGAGCAGCAATGACCTTCAGAATGCTATTTTTAGCACCCCGCAGACGCTGCAGCAAAGAAGCCGATTAATGGTAGATTTATTCATTTTACAACCCGCTTAAATAATGTGGTGTCTTCAAAATGATTGACAGTCAATAACTTAAGTAGCTTTCTAGTGTATTAACACTACAAAATTTTTTTCCTCTTAAAAGTAGGCAAAGACAATATACCAGAATTAGTAATAAAGAAGAATTCACCAATATTACTGCTGGGATGTTCTTCGTAGATCTTTAACAGTCGGTACGGGTGATCAGAAGCCAGAAAATCCAACAACCAGTCATGCCACGAGGTACTTGCGTGCTACCCAGCAACTGGGTTGTGGCGATCAGATAGGTAGTCGCTCAATGTACTGGTATTCAGCTGCATCTTGTTAAACTGGAAACCGACCCCAATGTAATTAAAAAAAATAAAAATAATGATGATGATAATTTGAAATAAGCAGTACCTTTGTATTCATATTATAACTATGTCATACCACTATGTATTTATTTATTTATTTATTTATTTATATATACTTTAATGTACACCACAAAAATACATAGCATAAAAAACACATGAGATACTACAAAATATACAATGGGCGGCCTTATCGCATTACTGCGATCTCTTCCAGGCAACCTCAGTATGGACAGCGATTTCCCGAGCGATTTGATTTGGATGTATTTTAGTGTGTGTACATAAATAATAAAATAAATAAATAAATAATTGAGAAAAGGCTGCGCAACTTGACTTATCACAAATTGTTCTTACTATAAAGCTTATGTTATGGTTAATGTTGAATGTTACTGTGAACGAATGCACCCGGGCCGTGCAGTGTCTGTGATGCATTGGAATCACTTAAGTTAATACAGTATATTGCAAAGTGTTCAGGTGCGTTAATATTTAAAAACATTTTGGAACAATATATGAGAGTGTAACCAACCCAATATGTGTGTAATTATTGAACGTCTTCAAATCCATACTACATAAAATGTGATTTTGATAAAGAGGTACGCTGGAGAAGGGCACAGACTACTTGTCATCCTAAATATTTGTATTAAACATAGTGTATAATTTAAAAAAGCGTTACTTATGCTGACTCAGTGTGCTTGACCGTATTACCGACAAACAGTACTGCATGCTCCCGCCGCCCGCCGCTGCCGTCGCTCCCGTCTCCACTGCCATCGTTCTACAACAGGTTGTTTTTTAAATAACTCGACAGTAATTGACACTAAGCTACTGACTTAGCTCTTACATTGACTTGCACTTAGTTACTGACAAAAGATGTTTAGCCAAATACACTATAACGACCCTGATCATCGTTATGGGCTACTGTTACTTGAGGGGTTGCGTCAAATAACTGGAATTAACTTAATTGAAATAAACAGCAACCTCGTCCATCAAAATGATTGACATATAATCACTTGATTTAAATATCTTCTTACTAGTATGTATGTATATTAAAATTACGAAGTGCGTTACTTCCGATAATTACTATAGCGTTATATATACATATGTATCTGTAGGGGGTCATGAATTCATGATTGATTGGTTGTTAATTATAATTCTATGATAATTATAATTCTGATAATCATAGGATCTTTGTGGCTTTTAGGTATTTGGATCATTGTAGCTTGAATAAAGAAATTCTATTCTATTCTATAGGATAGATGATTAATAATTCATTCGTTGTTATGTACATACTTATATGCTTGCACGTCTCTGGTAATTACTTAAAGATTACAATTTATGAACTACTTACTAATACATTAAAATAACTAAACGTTTCGACCCAGACACGGCATGCGGCATAAAAAAAAAATGTCCCCAATAAAGTAATTGAACTGTATACTGTTTATAGAGAACATCCTAGGAATATACAGGAAATATTGTATTCAGTCAAAGATTAAAAAATGTTTTATTATCTTCCAAACATTCATGCAAATTATATTACACTCTATTGTTGTCAGTGGTCAAATGAAACGGTTGCTAGGAGGAGATGACTATAGTCAAATAAATTTGATGGTTGCTCGTTATGTTGCTTCCACATAATATATGTTAGCTGTTTGCTATTCCTCGTGACCAGCATTTGCCAGCCACGACTTCATGTCTTATTATAGAAGTATCAGTCGTGTTTCTGAATAGTTTAAAGACGACACTAAATTCCTTAGCTCTCATAAAAAAATATACTGGTTCAGTTTATTCTTGTTTTTTCTGGCTATCGCTTTTTATTTATGTAGATCTACAGCGGTAATAATACAATCCTCCCAACCAGATCTGTTTTAAAATATTATATTAGTTCGGATGAGCAATGAGATGTCACAAGGGAGCAGATTCAAGGATGGTCGAACTGTATCGAGATATAACAAATTGCTGTGGAAATGTTACACTTTGTTTGCTTGAACCGTATTACCGACCGTAGTATATTATTAAAGACCGTAGACTGTGTTTAAACAACCCGACAGTACATTGACTTAAACTTAGTTACTGACAGAAGATGTCCAGTAAAATATATAAACGACGCTGATCAACGTAATGGGCTAACAACTGTCACTTGAGGGTTTAAGTCAAGTAACCGAAATTAATTTAATTGAAACAAAATATGCACGTGACTGGTTGTTACTTAAAAATTACGATTAAGAACTACTTACTACCAAATTAAAATAACAAAATGTTTCCACCCAGTACAAGTTTTATCGTCGTCACCGAGACACACAACATTAAAACCAAAATGTCCCCAATAAAGTGTTTGGACTATATAGTATTTATAGAGAACCTACTAGGCATATACAGGAACTATTGTAACCAGTCAAATATTAAAAAATGTTTAATTATCTTCCAAACATTCACGCAAATTATATTGCACGCTGTTGTCGTCATTGGTCAAATGAAACTCTTACTAGGAAGAGATGACTATGGTCAAATCAATTTGATTATTGCTTTTTCTGCTGCTTCTGCATATCTAAACTCTTTGTTATCCATCGTGACCAGCATCTGTTACAGCCGCGGCTTCATGTCTTATTATAGAAGTATCAGTCGTGTCTCTGAATGCTTTAAAGATGACACTAAATTCCTTAACTCTCATAAAAAAATATACTGGTTCAGCTTATCTTTGATTTTTCTGTCCATCGCTTTTATTGTGTATAAATCTCCAGCGGCTATAATCCAATTTTCTCAATCAGATCTGTTTTATTTGGTTATAGTTTTGATATCACAAGCAATTGTAAGACTCAACATAGTATTTCAGCACCTCACATTATTTGTTGTTATTATGATGGTGGTAAATTCACTCAAATCTATGATTTCGTTGATATCAGTCGTGCAAGACGCAGTAGGGAAATATGATATTAGTTCGGATGAGCAATTTGATATCACAAGGGAGAAAATTCAAGAATGGGTTGAACTGTATAGAGATATAGAAAATTGCTGTGAAAAAGTAACACTTTGTTTTGGACGCCAGGTATTTGGTTCTGGAATTTCATTGAGAAGATCATGCTCCTAGTGGTCGAACTTCTATTTGTTTGCAAACATTCTTTTGTTACAGGTTTTCTTTACGCTATCAATCTCAATATCTCAGTTTATTTTATTATCGTATCAAATGTGTTACCAAATTGCTTTGGAAGTAAGTTTTAGATATTTCAAACTGTAAATCTGTTCGTATTCTAAACTTTCGATTCTTGTAACATTATTAAATTTTATACATTTCAGAATGAGGATATGAATAAATTCAAGAAAATAATTTTTTTTTTATGTTTTTATATTTCATTGATGATTTTGCCAACCATTGCTGGACAGATGACTCGTAACCAAGGGATGAAGTTCCACAGAGTCTTGACTCGGCTTTATAATGCAGTTATTAAAAGTAAGACTAACATTTTTTTTAATGCCTACAATGTTTAGGTACTAACATTATTTGTTATATGTATCATAATTTGTAATTTCATTTTAGATTCACGAGAAGCTGAAGCGAAATCGATAAAGGACTTCATACGTTTGACAAAGAAGAATGCAATACAGATCAAGTTATTGTCCAACATCCCTCTTGGGATGTGCATGCTGCCAGTTATACTTACGTTGGCTATCAACTATGTCATTGTTATGTTACAGTTTAATCATATTATTTAATCCTACTCATACTGCAAACGTTAAAATTTGAAAATACACCTGGATCTTTGTAACTTACGCCAACATTTACATAAAAAGACCGAAGCCGATGTCCTAAACTATAGCAACTTTTTTGAATTAAAGCCTGAAGCAGTTTTGCTAGTAGAAATCCCTTTAGTTAATGTTAAACGTTGCCGAAACACAAAAAAATATAAACGAAATGTCTTGAAAGTGGTTTAACTAATTATTGTTCCCTCCCTCTTACAGACAGGAGGCATGTGTTCCAGTAGTGGGAACATTATAGGCTGATTATGTGATATTATGTGGATTGCTGTGCTGTGAAATGTGTTGTATAATAATGACGACACGGTTGGCGCAGTGACTGAGCGATCGACAGCTGCGCTGCGTGTGGCGGGTTCAATTCCCGCACGGAACAAATATTTGTATTGCCTACAGGTAGTTGTTCCGAGTCTGGCTGTTTATGGATGTGTGTTTAAATTTTGGTAAACGCACCCACGATACAGGAGTAACTCCTAGTGTGGGGTAACGTTAAAAAAAATGGCATATACCTACTATACACCGTCAAATTTTGATCGTTAAAATCCTTAAAAGGGGTTATTGTACTCATCATTATGACCAACTTTTACTACGGGACCAACCCTGAAATCGTGAAAAAAATATCAGTTGATCCATAGATTTATGTTCTCATAACTCGACATAATGTATGGATCAACGGATTTTTTTTCACGATTCCTTGGATTTTTATTTTGACTTCACTATTTGGCTTCAGCACCCCTAACCACGAAAACTTTCTAGACAGAGTTGATAGCGTAAGATGAAAAAGTCGCATATGCGGGGTATAAGAACGACCATTATTCCGTTATTCATACCAGCTAACATTATGGATTGTACTGTAAGTTGTTCCATATAAAGTAGGGGAATTAATAATTGATTGTTTGTTAAAAATACTATGATAATTATAATTCCGACAAACATTGGATAGATTATTAATACTCCATTCGTTGTTATGTACATACATACGTAAATGCTTGCACGTGTCTGGTAATTACTTAAAGATTACGATTAAAATATACTTCTTACCAAATTAAAATAATAAAACGTTTCTACCCAGTAACACTTTTATCGTTGTCGCCGAGACACACAACAGTAAAAACAAAATGTCCCCAATAAAGTTGTTGAACTATATATTGTTTATAGAGAACCTTCAAGGTGTATACAGGAACTATTGTAACCAGTCAAAGATTAAAAAATGTTTAATTATCTTCCAAACATTCACGCAAATCATAATACACTCTATTGGCGTCAATTGTCAAATGAAACTTTTGCTAGGAGGAGGTGACTACGGTCAAATCAATTTGATTCTTGCTTTTTCTGCTGCTTCTGCATATCTAAACTCTTTGTTATCCATCGTGACCAGCATCTGTTTCAGCCGCGGCTTCATGTCTTATTATACGAGTATCATTTGCGTCTCCGAATTCTTTAAAGATGACATTAAATTCCTTAGCTCTCATAAAAAAATGTACTGGTTCAGTTTATCTTTGATTTTTCTGTCCTTCGCTTTTGTTGTATATAGATCTGCAGCGGCTATAATACAATTTTCCCAATCAAATCTGTTTTATTTGGTTATCAATTTGGTATCATACATAATTATACGCCTTAACATAGTATTCCAGCACCTCACAATGTTTGTTGTTATTATGATGGTGGTAAATTCGTTAAAATCTTTGAATTCGCTGATATCAGTCGTGCAAGAAACAGTAGGGAAATATTATATTAGTTCAAATGAGCAATGTGATATCACAAGGGAGCAGATTCAAGGATGGGTTGAACTGTATCGAGATATAGCAAATTGCTGTGAAAAAGTAACACTATGTTTCGGACGCCAGGTATTTGATCCTAGAATTTCATTGAGATGATCATGCTCCAAGTAATCAAGTAAACAAATTGTTTGTAAAATTCTTTTGTTACAGGTTTTTTTTACGCTAACAAGCTCCTTATTTCACTTTGTTTTATTAGCGTATCTAATGTGTAGCAATGTTGTTTTGGAAGTAAGTTTTTGATATTATTTTAAACTGAGTCCTATTGTAAAAGTTGTACCTACGTATTCTAAGCTAACGATTCATGCACATGACACATTGCTTAATTTTATACATTTTAGAGTTACGATATAAAGTTCAAGATAACGACATTTGTTATATGTTTTTATATGTCATTGATGATGTTGCCAATCGTTGCTGGACAAATGACTTGTAACCAAGGGTTGAAGTTCTACAGGGCCTTGGCCCGGCTTTATAATACATTTATTAAAGGTAAAAATAACGTTTTTAATGTCAACAATGTTTAAATACCAAAATTATTTGTAGTATCATAATTTGTTATTTCATTTCAGATTCACAACAAGCTGAAGCGAAATTGATAAAGGACTTCATACGTTTGATACGGAAGAATCAAATAGAGATCAAGTTGTTGTCCAACATTCCTGTTGGGATGTACATGGTGCCAGTTATAGTCACGTTGACTGTCAACTATCTCATTGTTTTGTTGCAGTTTAATCATATTATTTAATCCTACCCATATGCCAAACGTAAAAGTTTGCAAACATATCTGGATGCTTGTAACTTAATCACGCCAACATTTAGATCAAAAGCCCGAGGTGGATGCCCAAAACTGTAACCTGAGATTTTATAATTTTAAAGCCTGCGAAATGTCTCCAATAACGTGCTTGAACAAGCTATTTTATCTGAAAAATCATTGCACGCGTACAGGCCGATAGCACAATATTTAATATTATTTGTGTAATTTATTAACATGATTGTAATGGGTCAGTGAAATATGTCGAAAATCTTAATACTGCTATCCTTGCTTCAGGCTTCAGTATTTCTGTTCGCTACGTTATATTTATTTATTTATATCCGGCGACGCAGGCCTGTAGATAAATACCTTAACCTAAACATACATATTTTTAGTATAAAACTTCACTTCACTAGCTTGATCTTGAGCTGTGGTAGGTACTTGTCCGCGGAAGCGACAGGACACCACGTCCTGCGGCTAGAAGTTTTCTTCCATGACGACGGGCAAATAGCAATTCGGTACGCGCACCACGAACGCCTTGAAGTTGACGTTGTGGTGCGACTCCCGTAACTGCACTCTTGGCTTGTACCTCGTCTTCTGGCGCACGTACTCCACGATATCCTCCGCCTTAGTAGTGTAGTGTAGACGGGAGATGTACACCGGTGTGTTCGGCTTTGCGGCACGCAAGCTGACTTCGGGCTCCGTAGGAGCTTTGCCGCAGCGGTTCTTGTACGTTCGCGATCGGCGCTTCCTCCATTGCACCGTCACGGAACCATCATCATCAGCCCTATTCGGTGCCTTTTCTGGCACAGGCTTGTTACTTAGAGCACCTAGGGCACTCGCGATATTGATTTACCTAATATGTTACATAAATATTTCTATGTATTTGGGTGAGAATTATACTTACGAGTACGTTGACTGTCAACTCTCTTAATGTTATATTGTAGTTTATAAAAATAATTAAATTTTATTGTATTGGTATCATGACAGTCATTTTTTGAAAAACATCGTGTGATAGTCATGTTGTGTATGTTTACAAAAATATCATTGGAAGTGCAGGGCTAGATTGCGGCATATCGAAAGCAAAGGAGTGGTTGTTTACATCATTGCTTATTGTACTTTTCACATTTTTTTCTGATCCTTCCTTCTTCTTGTTTGTTCTTGTTCTTTATTCTTCCTATGCTACAAATAAATAAAGGCGGGAGGGAGCCCAAAAATATTACAGATCTCAGATCACATTTCAGACGATATTTAAAAATAATATTTAAAACTGTCACCATCTCTCTATGTCGGGGGGCAATTTTTTTTTTACCCCAGAATTAATTTTGTAGGCGTTCTTATTAAAAACTCATTTATCGACCTAAATAATATTATTCTTTAATTCGTTAATTACAAAACATAATAAACGTACGTGTTGTTTAACGAAACGGTTGGTGGAATCTATGCCATAAAAGAGTATTATTGTTCGTGTTCGTATTTTGATTAAATAAATACTTATATTACTTTATTTGCGTTTATATATGAATAAAGAGCTCGTTGGGAAACGAGCGAGTTGCTAAGGAAAGGTGACATTGTTCTCAAACCATCTAAACTCTTTGAATTCCTCTTCTTTGAACCCTACTGAGGTAAGCGAGGTGCAATTACGTTTTACTAGACTCGAGGCATTGTGTGCCCAATATGATGGGGTGCAATTATTGCTGCAGTGTAGTACTGATGACTTGGATGGTCAGGGGGGTGACCACCACCTCTTACAGCAGTATTATTTTAATCTTACTTCGTGTGGGAAAAAGATGGAGCTATATGGAATGTATAGCTCCATCTCTTTCACGCACGGAAGTAAGATTAAAATAATACTGCTGTAAGAGGTGGTGGTCACCCCCCTGATGTCGGAAAGTGCAGTTTGAGTCTCTTTATTACAAAACCCTATCTAAAGCTCAACAAATGTTGGGTGATAATAGGATAGGCGATTCTAATGATGCCTGTGACGTAATGTCGCGTTCTAGCAATCATAAGTTTGTTAAATTACCAACTATTCAGTTGGCAAAATGCAGTGGTTCGTATAAAAACTGGTTAGAGTTTCACGGCACATTTGTTAGTCTCATCCATTGAAACGATGATGTGAACGAAATAAATAAATTTCACTATTTTAGGTCATCTGTTGTGGTGATCAACTCCATTCAGTTTTCTTCTGCAAATTATTCGGTAGCGTGGAATCTTCTCTGCGAGCGGTTCGATAACATACATCTGCTTATCCAACATCATGTTTCTGCATTATTTCAAAACGCCAGCCTTCAAAAGGAGTCGTCAGTTAATTTAAAAGATTTACTTGATGTTGTTAATAAAAACATACGTGCCCTAGAATCCTTCGATGAACCTGTTAATCATTGGGATACTTTACTCATTCATATTGTCACACACAAATTAGATAACAAAACTTATCGTGAATGGAACCCTTATACGAGTACTCACCGTATACTCGTATAAGGGCCGCCTGGACCAGAATTCTAAAGTTACGGTTGAATCATTTATTACTTTTATTAAAAACCGTGCTGAGATATTAGAAACGTTAGAATTGGAAGCTTCTACGAATACTAAACACTCACACACACAGGTAAAATTTTAAACAAAGTTAGGTCAATGTTGGTACAGGATTCTAATAAACATAATTCAGGTGATGGTTCAAGGGAACAGGATGTGGTGTTTCAAATAAGCCTATGAATTGTTTTACGTGTAACGGTGATCTTAAGTTAAGTAGCTGTCCTCAGTTTTTATCATTGAGCCATGAAGCTCGTTCACAGTTATTACCTAAATACAAAGTTTGTTTCAACGGTTTAATCTGGGACAATATGCGAACGACTGCAAAAAGCTAATAGGTTGTAAAATATGCCGTCGTAAACATAACACTATTGTTAACGTTGATAAATCCTTAAAGTCAGACGCAAGCGGTGCTTCTGCTAGCAGTGTTGTTGTTGACATGAATGGCAGCGCGACTGTCTCCACTCAACCCACTAATATAGGTAAAGGTACCAGTGTGTCGCTGTCCACGGGTAAATGATAAATGATAAATGATTTTATTTTGTAAGTAGGTTTGTACAAACACTTTTACACGTCAATCATATTTTAAAACTAGATGAGGTCGGCGTTTCCTATCTGACTACTCTGAGAAGAAAGGCCGAAACAAACTCAGAGGTCACAGTCTCTTTTAAAGTCCAGACATAATCTTGGTCAGATCATATGAAGACCATGCAGGTCGATGTCTGAGATGGTCTTTTGAGGAAAGAACCACACAGATTGAGAGGACCTGTCCAGTCAGTGCACGCATTTGTCAGAAATCAGTGCAGCTCAACTCAAAACTTAAGGAGCTCGACGATTCGACGAACAATACCAAAGAAAGGACATTTGGGTAGGCCGCATTAATTACTCAAACTGCCAGACCATGACAAAACTAAGAGAACAGAGAGAAAAATAAAATATAATAAAAATAAAGTGACCCACATAGTATTCACATTCACAATAATTAAAATAATAGAATACTTTACAAAGTAAGCAAATGTCACAGTACTTATATATAGAATTCATTGATGTCAAAGTGTATATAAAAAAGAAAAACAACAACAAAACAGAAAAATAAGAACACTACATAGGTAAAAAATTGGAAGCATCTCAATCCCAAGCCTTTTTGTCCTCGATATAATCCTTAACGGTATAAAAGGCTTTCTGGCACAACTTACGTTTAATGAATGATTTGAATTTATTAAGGCTTAGATCTTGAACGGGGCTTGGAACTTTATTGTAAAAGCGTATACATTGGCATCTGAAAGAGCCACCTATTTTCTTGAGCCTTGTTATAGGTACAACAAATTTGTGTTTGTTCCTAGTATTTATATCATGGATATCACTGTATTTTTTAAACAATTTTATGTTTCTATGGGCATATAAAAGATTTTCATAAATATATTGAGAAGGCACAGTCATAACATTAATCTCTTTAAATTTGTCTCTGAGCGAGTGTCTCGGACTTAATTTATAAATTGATCGAACAGCTCGCTTCTGCAAAACAAAGATAGTCTGAATATCGGCGGCATTTCCCCACAATAGAATACCGTACGACATTACACTATGAAAATAGCTAAAGTACACTAAGCGGGCTGTCTCTATATCAGTTAAATTACGAATTTTTCTAACAGCGTATGCTGCGGAACTTAGCTTTTTTGACAATTTATCTATATGTGGACCCCACTGAAGCTTAGCATCCAAAGTTATGCCCAAGAATACTGTGCTGTCTTCAGGATTCAATTCTTCGCCCTTTATCAACACATTCGTTTTCACCTGCCTAACGTGAGGTAGCGTAAACTTAATGCATTTAGTTTTTTTCTCGTTTAAAAGTAAATTATTAACATTGAACCAGTGGACTACTTTAGAGATCGCGCTATTTACATCGTCAGTAACCAGCTGCTGACGTTTAAGTTTAAATAAAAGTGAAGTGTCATCGGCAAACAACACTATATCATGATTATCCTTTATGAGGTACGGCAAGTCATTTATATAAATAAGAAACAAGAAAGGACCAAGAATTGAGCCCTGTGGGACTCCCATTGTTACTATAGATCCGGGAGATCTTTTTCCATTAACGACAACGCTCTGAATCCTGTTACTCAAGTATGAAGTAAGAAGATTCAGAGCATTGTTCCGAATTCCGTAGTGGCGGAGTTTCCTGATTAACGTTTCGTGAAGAACGCAATCGAATGCCTTGGACAAATCACAAAAGATGCCCAAGGCATCGCATTTATTTTCCCATGCATTATAAATATGTCCTAAAAGTTCAACACCGGCATCAGTAGTTGAACGACCCCTTGTAAAACCGAACTGTTTGCCATGTAATAATTTGTGTTTATTAAAAAATCTTTGCATTTGTTCTAAAATTAATTTCTCAAAAATTTTACTAAAGGTAGGTAGTACAGAAATAGGTCTATAATTTGTGGGGTCTGATGTACTACCCGATTTAAACAAAGGTATTATTTTACTATTTTTCATGAGATCAGGAAACTCCCCACTGTCTATACAACTATTAAAGATAACAGCTAGAGCAGGTGCCACAATGTCAATAATAGACTTAGCAACTTCTACAGAATTACCCCACAAATCTGCAGTCTTTTTAACATTTAAAGTGTGAAAGGTTTTAATTATATCTCTACAGGTAATATGTTCAAAATGAAATTCCGAATCGCAACCATTAACATTTTCCTTAAGCAAAGACTCAGCAACAGAAGGTGATGAGTTTAGGGATTTAGTAGTTGAAACGGGAATATCCGAAAAGAAATTTTCAAATGCCTTGGCGACTTGTGAGTCAGATTTTATTATATTGTCATTAATAGACAGGCTGTAGTCAGTATCTCGATTGCTAGATCTCCCCGCTTCACTATTAATAATAGTCCAGGTCGTTTTAATTACATTACTGCTGTTTTTAATCTTTGAACCCAAATAACGTGACTTGGCCATATAACAAACTTTTTTAAATAATTTTGAATAATTTCTAACATACAAATTAAATTCATCAGTGTTAACATAAGACCTTTCATTGTACAGTTCATAAAGCCGTGTTCTACTTTTATGAATACCAATGGTAGCCCAATCACTGAAAGATGCGTTACTATTAACCGAGATAGTCTTGGGTATGAAGGTGGAATCAAATTGTTTACAGTATATATTAAAAAAAATATCATAAAGATTATTAGGATCAGCATGAGTTGACAAAACTGGTAATTTATCAATGAGTTTAACTTTAAAAGCCTCCAAGCGACTCGCAGTTTTGGGGTTAACAGTGATATCCTTTTTAGCCACTTTTTTGTTTTGGTTTTGAATAGTAATCCTTTGCCCGCAATGATCAGAATCTAGTAAATTTATAATTTCTTTGTGGCTTGGTATAATATCTGTATAAATATTATCTAGGCATGTGGCACTAGTAGGTGTTATTCTTGTGGGCTCCAAAAATAGGTTTACAAGATTGTAGGACTGAAACAGGCTTAAAATTTTACTACAAGAACCTGAGTTTTCTAACAAATTGACATTAAAATCACCACAAATGATAACGGACTTGCTTGAATTACAAATCCTGTGTAACACTTCATCCATTACCTTTTCAAAGCAGTCATACAATCCTGAAGGGGGTCTGTACACACTTAATACAACCAAGTGCTCCAATTCTATACAGGCAATTTCAACTGTACGCTCAACAGATAGGCTCACAATATCGTTACGATCTTTAAATTTGAGCTGGTTACTTACTAAAATTAAAGAGCCACCATGTATAGCATTTATTCTGCTGAACGAACTACCAACCTGGTGATTACTAAAATTGAACAAGAACTGGTGACTTTTCAGCCAATGTTCTGTTAAACAAAGAATATCAATACTATTAAAATTCATAAATAATTCTACTTCTAAATCTTTGTTCATAAATCCTTGAATATTTTGATGCACCAGGTTGATACTATTTACTGATTCTAAACTTTTTATTGAGTTGTTTTTGCAATTCTGAACATTATAGCTAGAGATTGCCTCTATTGTCTTAATTTCTAATTTAAATTATTGGCAATGTCAGTAATTGTGACCAAATTATTTATACTGTCATTGCATTGCTCAAAAGAAGCAAGTTGTTTAGCCAAATTTTTGGCTGTGATAGAAAAAAAATATGATAGCGACATAGCTATCTGTCTCTTATAATATTTAGGAAGATAGTACATAACAATGTTATGTCTATCTTTTGTCAAATATAAATTATTACTAACATAATTGTTAGTATCAATCAAATGGAACATGTTATCATTAAATGTCAAATTATGCATTGTCATATTCAATTCAAACCTTAACCTATTTTCTTCCTGTGGCAAACTGTTACTGTAAGGGAATGTAAACAACACAACTTTTCTTAAACTAAGTTTGCATAATGTTCTATGATACTCAAGCAGTTCTCCTTTGTTTACATTTCCTCTATTACCCATAAAAATTAATAATCTTGTATCCTGGGTAAAGTTACATTTAGTAATTTCTTTCATAATATGAAACAAAGAACAACCAGGCATACAGTAATTTAATATTGAGTGTCCCGGATACTCATGTGTCAATAAGTGACCTAAGTCTTTACCTATCTCATCACAAAATAACACAATATCATCCTTTAGACTTTGTTTACAAGGTTTATTGGAGCTATTAGTAGTAGGAATTATCAAATCAACACAGGGCTGCAGTAAGGAGGTGTTGCATGTTGTCAATGAATGATCCGGCGTAAGATCAATGGATGGTGTCAGACAATGCTCACAGTTAGTTTTTTGTGAGTTTACCAGTTCATTCATTGCCAACACATATTCCCTCATTAGGTCTTCAGAGGTATTATACTTATTAGTCATTGAACTAAGTTTCTCCTGTAGATGGTCAAGTTCTGATTGCATGGCATCTGTGTCAATGTTGTACCTCCTAGTACTCTGCTCCAAGTTATAGGAATACATGTCTAATTGTTTGAGCAAATTCAACCTTTCTCTATTCAATTTAACATTTTTGATAAAGAACCTTTGTCTTTTTATCATTTTTTGAGTTTTAACAATGGTGTTGAACCCGATGACGTGTCATTGTCCACTGCACTCGTTAAGGTCATGCGTATTAATGGTCAGCAGTATGTTGCTCGTGCTGTGCTTGACAGTGGCAGCACGTCATGGTCACGCACGTCTAGGTTTCACTGCCAAGACTGTAAACAATTCTATTCTATTCTATTCTGCAATCAATCAATTCTTTAAATAATAATTTTAGTGTGGATATTAATTGGTTTATTCTCCCATCCATCACAGATAAGATTCCAAGTAAAAATGTTAACTTGTTAAAAATTAAAGTTCCGTCTGATGTTTGTCTCGCAGATCCCAACTTTCACTCACCGGCGCGCCTGGATTTATTGGAATCTGAACGAATTAAGTTAGGTTATAGGCAACCAATTCTTTGTGAGACCTTACCTAGCAACCCGGTGCCTTCGGCAGTTAGGGTTAGAGTGTGTTGATAAGGAGATTGGTGACGTCAACCTCCACGACTTTTACGTGGATGACTTGCGAGGAGATGACATCAATGAGGTCAAAGAGTTGCGTCATAAAGTTACTTCAACTCTCTCTTCAGCGCTGATGAATCTAAGAAAGTGGAAGTCGAACGACATACAACTGGTAATTGGTTCTTACTTTCCCCAGTCTTCACTGGATTTGAATGTTGGTGGATTTGAGTCAACCAAAACCTTAGGCCTATGTTGGCAGCCACTGTCAGATTACCTTTGTTTTCCAATTAGTCAGTCTGCAGTTAAATGTAATAACACAAAACGTGACATCCTTTCTATTATTTCACTAGTTTTTGATCCGCTGGGATTATTGGCTCCGTGTGTAATCATTATGAAAATGTTACTTCAGAAGTTATGGTTAGAAAAACTATCTTGGGATGAACAGCTATCACCGGACATTAGTAAACTTAGGAATTAAATGATTATTAATTAAATTTAATTAAATTAAATTCATATTCCACGTTGAGTTTTAATTGATTGTTATGAGTTTTTAGAATTTCACATTTTACTGATGCGTCTGAACGCGCCTACGGCGCTTATCTGTATGTACTAAGCGTTGATAAGCAGGGACAGGTTTTAGTGCGTTTATTGTTAGCCAAAGGCACCATACCCAGACTTGAGCTATGCGGTGCTCTTGTAGGTGGTTCGCATCTTTGAAAAGGTTTTGGCAGCATTACGAGTCAGCGCGGGGCGCACTTTCTTTTGGACTGACTCCACTGTTGTTTTAGGTTGGCTTAAAATGTTGCCAAATAAATTACAGCCGTTCGTTCGTAACAGGGTTGCCGAAATTTTAAACACACACACTGAAAAGGAGATGGTCCTAATCCCATACAAAATAAACCCAGGTCCGGCGCAAAATTGTATCTCCAAATCCAAAATTATATACAACCCGGAATTAATGCAAAACACCAAATACCCCAATTAGAATATTATGTTATTTTTTTTCCTTTAACCTATAATGTTCCACTGCTGGGCAGAAGCCTCCCTCATACTCTTCCACCTTTCCATGTGCTGTGCCTTCTCCGTCCAATCGGTTAGGAACCAGTCCAAATATGTTATATTCAATTTTATTTATTGGTATAGATAATAATCATACTACAAACATATAGGTACTTAATTTTTACTATTACGTATAAACCATTGATTATTTATTAAACTAGTTATACTGATTGAGGAAGAAAATCTACGCACACTATTTAGGTAGTTTTAATCATTAAAAAAAAACATTATAAACATGCAATAAGAAATTACCTAAACTAAAAATGACACAAACAGATTCCGTAAACGATTCTGAACTATCTGCCTTCATAATGTTACTTGAGGGGTTGAGTCAAGTAACTGGAATTATTTTAATTGAAACAACCAACAACTGTTGTATATTAACATTGAGGGTAACCTCACAATAATGTTTTGTTCATGAACCGTACCGATAAATAAAGCAGTCATTATCTAGCATGATCGTGTTTTACTTCATGGTGACAGCGATAAGTACGAATTACGCTTTCGGAAGTAATAATTAGCCGAAATCAAAGTGGTGTTAGTGTGTTTTGGTGATAGACAGTACGGGTTATTATGGAACACGCTAGACCTCCGGCCGAATTAGTTTCCAAAGCAACCTCCTCCATCAAAATGATTGACATAAATATAAACTCTCGATTTAAATATCATCTTACTAATACCAAATTAAAATTACGAAGTATACAGTTAAACATAATGGGGTATATTAAAAAACGATGACTAAAGTTAAGTAACATTTAAACTTCAAAAATGTATGGTTAAACAGTAGCTAATCACTGCTTAACTTTAAGCAACGTTTATGAATAAAGGGGTTAATCAGTTATCATTTTGACCTGTACTGTATGTGGTTTCATACAAGATAGGAATTGAATGATTCATGATTGGTTGGTAGTTTTAATACTATGTTAAATATATTTCTGACAAACATAGTATAGATGATTATAATTCATTCGATATTTTATGTACATACCTAAATGCTTGCACGTGTCTGGTAATTATCTAAAAATTACGATTAAGAACTACTTACTACCAAATTAAAATAACAAAACGTTTCCACCCAGTAAAACTTTTATAGTCGGCACCGCAACACACAACATTAAAAACAAAATGTCCCCAATAAAGTGGTTGAATTATATATTGTTTATAGAGAACCTCGTAGGAATATACAGGACCTATTTTAACCAGTCAAAGCTTAAAAAATGTTTAATTACCTTTCAAACATTCACGCTAATTATAATACACTGTATTGTCGTCAATAGTCAAATGAAACTGTTGTTAGGAAGAGATGACTATGGTCATATCAATTTGATTCTAGCTATTTCTGCTTCTTCTGCATATGTAGCCACTTTCTCATCCGTCACGACCAGCATCTATTACAGCCGTGTCTTCGTGTCTTATTATAGGAGTATCATTCGTCTCTCTGAATTCTTTAAAGATGACACTAAATTCCTTAGCTCTCATAAAAAAATATACTGGTTCAGTTTATCTTTGATTTTTCTGTCCATCGCTTATGTTGTATATAGATCTGCAGCGGCTATAACACAACCTTTCCAATCAGATCTGTTTTATTTGGTTATCATTTTGGTATCAAAAACAATTGTACGACTTAACATAGTATTCCAGCACCTCACAATGTTTGTTGTTATTATGATGGTGGTAAATTCGTTAAAATCTTTGAATTCGCTGATATCAGTCGTGCAAGAAGCAGTAGGGAAATACGAGTATGATATTAGTTCAGATGAGCAATGTGATATCACAAGGGAGCAGATTCAAGGATGGGTTGAACTGTATCGAGATATAGCAAATTGCTGTGAAAAAGTAACACTATGTTTCGGACGCCAGGTATTTGATCCTGGAATTTCATTGAGATGATCATGCTCCAAGTAATCAAGTAACCAAATTGTTTGTAAAATTCTTTTGTTACAGGTTTTTTTTACGCTAACAATCTCCGTATCTCGCTTTATTTTACTAACGTATCTAATTTGTAGCAATAGTGTTTTGGAAGTAAGTTTTTGATGTTTCAAACTGAGACCTATTGTAAAAATTGTACGTAGGTATACTAAGCTAACGATTCATGCACATCAAACATTAATTAATTTTATACATTTTAGAGTTACGATATATATAAGTTCAAGGGAACGACATTTGTTATATGTTTTTATATGTCATTGATGATGTTGCCAATCGTTGCTGGACAAATGACTTGTAACCAGGGGGTGAAGTTCCACAGGGTCTTGGCCCGGCTTTATAATACATTTATTAAAGGTAAAAATAACGTTTTTTTAATGTCAACAATGTTTAAATACCAAAATTATTTGTAGTATCATAATTTGTTATTTCATTTCAGATTCACAACAAGCTGAAGCGAAATTGATAAAGGACTTCATACGTTTGATACGGAAGAATCAAATAGAGATCAAGTTGTTGTTCAACATTCCTGTTGGGATGTACATGATGCCGGTTATAGTCACGTGGACTGTCAACTATCTCATTGTTTTGTTGCAATTTAATCATATTATTTAATCCTACCCATATGCCAAACGTAAAAGTTTGCAAACATATCTGGATGCTTGTAACTTAATCACGCCAACATTTAGATCAAAAGACCGAGGTCGATGCCCAAAACTGTAACCTGAGACTTTATAATTTTAAAGCCTGCCAAATGTCTCCAATAAAGTGCTTAAACAAGCTATTGTATCTGGCAAATCTTTGCACGCGTATACAGGCCGATAGCACAATATTTAATATTATTTGTGTAATTTATTAACATGATTGTAATTGGTCAGTGAAATATGACGAAAATCTTAATACTGTTATCCTTGCTTCAGAACGATGATGTGAACGAAATAAATAAATTGCGGAAATGTGACTGTTATTTTGGTAGTTTTAATCATTAAAAAAAATAACATGATAAACATGCAATAAGAAATTACCTAAACTGAAAATGACACAAACAGATTCCGTAAACGATTCTGAACTAACTGCCTTCATAATGTTACTTAAGGGGTTGAGTCAAGTAACTGGAATTAGTTTAATTGGAACAACCAACAACAGAGCAACCTCCTCCATCAAAATGATTGACATAATTATAATCTCTTGATTTAAATATTATCTTACTAAAACTAAATTCAAAATACGAAGTATACAGTTAAACATATCAGTTATCATTTTGACCTGCACCCCAATTGCGTAACACACAATCAATCGGAATCTGAATCATTTTGAAGCAAATTACTAATCCATTGCTTCATAAGTTCGAAAAATTTGTCTGCTCAACACGTAAATAACGCAATGAATGTTGTTGAACTGTCAAAATGAAACCAATTCCGATTAATCGTGTGTTACGCAATTAGGGTGCTGTATGTGGTTCCATACAAGATAGAAATGGAATGATTCATGATTGGTTGGTTGTTTTAATACTATGTTAAATATAATTCTGACAATCATAGGATAGATGATTATAATTCATTCGATATTAAAAAAAAAAAAAAAAATGATGTACATACCTAAATGCTTGCACGTGTCTGGTAATTATCATAAAATTACGATTAAGAACTACTTACTACCAAATTAAAATAACAAAACGTTTCCACTCAGTAAAACTTTGATAGTCGGCACCGCAACACACAACATTAAAATCAAAATGTCCCCATTAAAGTGGTTTGACTATATATTGTTTATAGAGAACCTCGTTGGAATATACAGGAAATATTTTAACCAGTCAAAGATTAAAAAATGGTTAATTATTTTCCAAACATTCACGCTAATTATAATACACTGTATGGTCGTCAATAGTCATATGAAACTGTTGTTAGGAAGAGATGACTATGGTCATATCAATTTGATTCTTGCTTTTTCTACTGCTTCTGCATATGTAAACTCTTTCTTATCCGTCGCGACCAGCATCTATTACAGCCGTGCCTTCATGTCTTATTATAGGAGTATCATTCGTCTCTATGAATTCTTTAAAGATGACACTAAATTCCTTAACTCTCATAAAAGAATATACTGGTTCAGTTTATCTTTGGTTTTTCTGTCCATCGCTTATGCTGTATATAGATTTGCAACGGCTATAATACTACTTTCCCAATCAAATCTGTTTTATTTGGTTATCAATTTGGTATCAAACACAATTATACGCCTTAACATAGTATTCCAGCACCTTACAATGTTTGTTGTTATTATGATGGTGGTAAATTCATTAAAATCTTTGAACTCGCTGATATCAGTCGTGCAAGAAACAGTAGGGAAATATGATATTAGTTCGGATGGGCAATGTGGTATCACAGGGGAGCAGATACAAGGATGGGTTGAACTGTATCGAGATATAGCAAATTGCTGTGAAAAAGTAACACTATGTTTCGGACGCCAGGTATTTGATCCTGGAATTTCATTGAGATGATCATGTATCTCCTAGTAATCTAACTTCAAATTGTTTATATAATTCTTTTGTTACAGGTTTTTTTTACGCTAACAAGCTCCTTATTTCACTTTGTTTTATTAGCGTATCTAATGTGTAGCAATATTGTTTTGGAAGTAAGTTTTTGATATTTCAAACTGAGTCCTATTGTAAAAGTTGTACCTACTTATTCTAAGCTAACGATTCATGCACATGACACATTACTTAATTTTATACATTTTAGAGTGACGATATATATAAGTTAAAGATAATGGCACTTATTATATGTATTTATATGTCATTGATGATGTTGCCAATCTTTGCTGGACAAATTACTTGGAACCAAGGGGTGAAGTTCCGCAGGGTCTTGGCCCGGCTTTATAATACGGTTATTAAAGGTAATAATTTTTTTTAAATCTATGTATATGTACTTCAATTATTTGTATCATAATTTGTTATTACATTTTAGATTCACAACACGCTGAAGCGAAATTGATAAAGGACTTCATACGTTTGATAAAGAAGAATCCAACAGAGATCAACTTGCTTTCCAACATTCCTGTTGGGATGTGCATGATGCCAGTTGTAGTCACATTGGCTGTCGACTATCTGCTTGTTTTGTTGCAGTTTAATCATATTATTTGATCCTACTCATATTCCAAATGTAAAAGTTTGCAAACATGTTTGGATGTTTGTAACTTAATCACGCCAACATTTACATAAAAAGACCGAGGCCGATGCCCAAAACTGTAGCGACTTTTTAATATGATATTATTATTATATAAAAATATATTATTACTTATTTATATTTTTTTTTATATGTATTTTCTTTCTTTTTTTTCTTTTTTTAATATTAAAGCTTGAAGCAATATTGCTAGGTGAAATCTATTTAGTTAACGTTAATCGTTGCCAAGACACACAACATTATTTACAAAATGTCTCCAATAGTGCTTGAACAAGTTATTGTTTCTGGAAAATCGTTAAAGTGTATACAGGATTTACTGAAGCCGAAAGAAGATTTAACATTATTTTTGTAATTTATTTACATGATTGCAATGGGTCAGTGAAATATAACGGAAATTCTTATGGTCATTTGATAATTAAGGTAGAAGTGATTGCTTAGCAACATTGAACAAAAACATAATTTGAAGAACTTTTATAATATTTATCATACTGGCATTTTAGAATATACTTAATTGATCTCTTTAAATATGCACGCATCGCTTAAAGATAAGTAACGATTAACGTCAGCTTTACCTCAATTTATTTGATATTTAACGGAATTCTTGTTTTATATTGTAGTGTATATCGGCCTCGTGTCCTCAATTTGATGTTGCAAGCACGTGTTTTAATCCATTACACTTGTATGAACATTAAGCAAAATTTACGAATGTTTGGTTTTCTTCTAGACAATATCAAAACAATTGTCATAATTTTAAAAAAGATGTTTAATAAAATAAAATTAATGTTTGGTAGATTTGTTAATTTTACATACCGAAACCTCTCATTCATGTATTTGGATTAAACAATAAATACATGTATAATAAACAAAAGCTTTACTTACGTTGAGTCAGCATGCTTGACCGTATTATCAGGCATTATGCAGCAGGCTGTATTAAAACAACTCGACAGTTCATTGACTTGCACTTAGTTACTGTAACTAAGACAAGATAAACAGACAAGACATTAATAGGAAGACATTTGTCTTTAGTTCGACCCCGATCAACATTACGGGCAAACAACTGTTACTTGAGGGGTTGAATCAAGTAACCGAAATTAATTTAATTGAAATAGACAAACAACCTCGTCGTTACTTAATGATATCTACTTTCTACCAAATTATAATAACAAAATGTTTCCGTCCAGTAACAGTTTTATCGTCGTCACCGAGACACACAACATTAAAACAAAATGTCCCCATTAAAGTGGTTGAACTATTTATTGTTTATAGAGAATCTCTTAGGAATATACAGGAACTATTGTAACCAGTCAAAGATTAAAAAATGTTTTATAATCTTCCAAATATTCACGCAAATTATATTGCACTTTATTGTCATCCTTGGTGAAATTAATTTGTGGCTAGGACAAGATGACTATAATCAAATTAACTTCATTTTTGTTTCTATTGCTGCGTCTTCTTACGTAAAATCTATGTTTTCCGTCGTGATCGGCATCTGTTACAGCCGCAGCTTCATGTCTTATTATAGAAGTATCAGTCATGTCTCTGAATGCTTTAAAGACAACACTAAATTCCTTAATTCTCATAAAAAATTGTACTGGTTCATTTTATCTTTGTTTTTGTTTTCGATCGCTTTTGTTGTATACAGGTCTGCAGTGGTTATAATGCAATTCTCCCAACCAGATTTATTATATTTAGTTATCATTTTGGTATCACAAACAATTACAAGACTTAACATAGTATTTCAGCACCTCATATTGTTTGTTGTTATTATGATGGTGGTAAATTCACTCAAATCTTTGACTTCCTTGATATCAGTCGTGCAAGAATTAGTAGGCAATTGTGATATTAGTTCAGATGAGGCATGTTATATTACGAGGGAGCAGATTCAAGTATGGGTTGAACTGTATCGGGATTTAGTAAACTGCTGCAAAAGAGTGACGCTATGCTTTGGACGACTGGTACTTGTTCTGGAATTTCATTGAGATAATCATGTTCTAAGAAATCTAATTTGTAATTTGTAAACATTCCTTTGTTACAGTTTTTCTTTACGCTAACAATCTCAATATCAAAATATATTTTATTAACGTATCAAATGTTTTACAAGATTGTTTTGAAAGTAAGTTTTTGATATTCTAGACCATGCCATATCGTAAAAGATTTTTGTATTCTATGCTACCAATTCTTATAACATTATATAATTTCATACATTTCAGAACGGGGATATCGATGAGTTCAAGAAAATTGTATTTGTTATATGTTTTTATTTATTATTGCTGATGTTGCCAATTGTGGCTGGACAAATGACTCGTAACCAGGGGGTGAAGTTCCACAGAGACTTGGCCCGGCTTTATAATACAGTTATGAAAGGTAAGAATAACGTTTTTTTTTTAATGTTAACAATATTTAGGTATTTAAATGATTAGTGATATAATATTTCATTTTAGATTCACAACGAGTTGAAGCAAAATTGCTAAAGGACTTCATACGTTTGATAAAGAAGAATCCAATAGAGATCAAGTTATTGTCCAACATTCCTGCTGGGATGTACATGCTACCACTTATACTCACGATGGCTGTAAACTATCTCATTGTTATGTTACAGTTTAATCATATTATTTAATCCCACGCATAATGCCAAACGTTAAAGTTTGCACATACATCTAGATGTTTGTAACTTAGTCACGCTAAAATTTACATAAAAGGACCGAGTCCCATGCCCAAAACTGTGGCGGCCTATCAGTTTTATTGCAGTGTTACTAGTAGAAATCTATTTAGTTAATGTTATCGAAGCTCGTGTTCACGCCAATACTGGACAAACGAGGTTGAAGGTGATTACTCGCTCGTAAAATAATATTCGAACGATTAAAACCAGTATTACCATAAATAGGCCGTCTGTTTCCTTGCTGTTAATTCAATAATATAGGTAGGCGCTATTCTAGTATTGATGACGAAAATAATTGAAACGGACATCTTTGATAACACCGTGTCGTTGAAATTAAGTCAACAAAATTTGTATTTACCTAAAGAAAATTAAAATAACGTAATTTTTTGCCTCCGTCCATTATAACCATTACTTTATCGTCGTCAACGAGGACAGAACTACAAATAAAAATGTCTGTTTCAAAGTGGTTGAATAATTTACTGTTTCTGGAGACTCTTTTAGGCGTACACAGGAAATATTGTAACCAGGAGAAGATAACAAAATATTTAATTCTTTCCAAAATATTCTTCCAGACCATCTTGTACTCTATTGTGATTGCTATTAAAGTGTATTATTTGTTACAAGGAGGTGTTGTGATTGATCAAGTGAATGTCATTTATTGTGTTTTTGCTGCTTCAGCCTATATAAGCTCTGTGTCATCCGTCGTGACCGGCATCTGTTACAGTCGTGCCTTCATGTCATATTATAGAAGTATCACTCGTCTCTCTGACTGGTTTAAATATGACATAAAATTAAGAAAATCCCTGAAGAGAATATACTGGTCCACTATAATCTTCACTTTATTATTTATTGCTTTCGTTGTAATCAGATCATTGGACGTTTTGAGAAGATTCAAAGAAATGAATGAATTTCTTATTGCTCTCATTTTTGCAGCTCAAATGATTATAAGATTTACTGTTGTTTATCAGCAAATAATGTCGTTTGTTGTCATTATGATAGTTGTTAACTTGTCCAAAAGCTTGAGTACATTGATATCAGCATTTCGGGAAAAAGTAAAGAGATGCGATATTAGTTCGGATGAGCAAGTTGATATCACAAGAGAACAGATTCAAGAATGGGTGGAACTGTATCGCGATTTAGCAAATTGTTGCAACAAAGTGACGCTATGCTTTGGACGCCAGGTAGGTATTGGTATTTGCAATTAATTTAATCAATTGTATAATCCATTGGTGCTATAGATATCGTATGTTTCGTTATTGTATTAGCTCAATTTGAATTCTTGTTTCAGTATTTCATTTCGCTAGTTTTGTCGATGCCCAACTACATTTTGATGATTTACCAGATTTGTTCAAATGTAAGTATTGTGTAATTGCCTAGATTTAGAAGTAAAAGCAAAGATGGAGTCTTAGGTCCTTACATATGAAATTGGAATTTGTCGAACTGACCGAAACAAAATGAACTGTTTCATAGAAAAATGCAATACCTAGATACACGGTCAAAATGTATTGAACAGTATTAATAACCGACGAAAATTTTCAATGCAGAGGGGTTCAGAATTATGTACTGAATCCATGTTAACATGTTGCGCGTCGATGTTCCTGTCACCGTGTATGTATTTACTTAACATGCTATTTTATCCCTCTCTAAACTATGTAATTTTTAACGGCGCAGCCTACCTGCAAAGCCCTAAACGTTACACAATAGACAAGCTACCTAGTAGGTAACTGGGCGTGGAGATCAGATAGCAGTCGCTCGAAATAAAATCCTTGTATTCAGCTGCAGCAGATTGGATTGGAAGCCTACTCCAATGTAGTTAGGAAAGGACAAGCCAGATGATATGATAAGGAGCAAATGCTAGCGTATGGCATAGTAAAAATTATTTATTTTTGTTAATTTTAGAAGGGAGTATACATATTTGAGTTGAAGAAAGTGATAATTGCTTTATTTAATTATGTATCAGTAACGCTCCTGCCCGTTTTTGCTGGACAATTGGCTCGTAACCAAGGGAGAAAGTTCCACAGAATGTTGGCTCGACTTTATAATACAATGTTAATAATTGGTAAGATTTTTGAAAATATATACAATATGTAACTGAATTAATTCACATTTTGAAAGTAGTTGGTTCATTTTGTAATTTTTAATACAGGTAATTTTTTATCCCAAAAATAATTAAAGCTACGTAAATTACAGTAAAACTTAAGCTGTGCAGTCAGAACAAATCAAAATGGACGAAGTACCCTACGCTACCTGTGTGACTGTGTGTGCGTACGTTTGTAATGTGACCACAATTTTATCCTACAATCAATATAACTAATTTAATAAATAAAAAACGTTTTATACCTACATAATAGCAATAATTCCAATTCCAAGAACTGTTAGTTTGTCTTGTGGTTGCATGCGCTATTACTGAGCATGAGGGTTCGATTCTCAGGTCGGGTTGTATGGGACTTCCAATTAGCGAAAAATGGGTGTACTATTAGATACACCACTGCCTAACCGTTCGGGCATTATCGCACGTTACAAAATTTTGTTCCAGTGCGGTTAGTGGAAGTGCTCAGGTGCAATTCGGGCAAGTGCTGTCGAAATCAGTGCTCTCAGTGGAATACCTCGTAATTAATGTGTTGCAAGAAATAATTCATGTACCTATTCAAAATTATGTCAATTATTTCAGATTCCGGCGAAGCTGAAGTGAAATTGACAAAGGACTTTATCCGTCTGATGAAAAAGAATCCGCTAGAGATCATGTTGTTGCCCAGCATTCCTGCTGGGATGTGCATGCTGCCAGTTCTACTCACGTTGGCTGTCAACTATGTCATAGTACTGTTGCAATTTAATCATGTAATTTAATTAATATTCCTTGTTATACACATATTTATTTAATTTTGTGTAATCTATATAAATAAAAATGAATCACCGAAATGTATGTACGCGCATAATCTGATCCGATCCGATCGACTGCACCTAATTTGATAATTCTTTTTTTTTGTGTTTGTTATTGTCCGGACAAGGTTATAGAAGAAAAATCCTAATCACCACACTGTATATAGTTTTTAAATTTGAGACGCAAATACCATTTGCTGACGCAGACATTAGGTCCCCACTTGTGCAGGTGACAAGCGGTGCAAGATGGGAGGTGGACCATTGTCTGTGGAGAGAGGCCGCATACACACCGAAGGTCTGAGCTATCCATAAACCTTCTCGTTGGCTATTAGTAAATATCGTTTTAAGATAAAAGTACAATCCTGTATCTTGTTTAAAATGATTAATTTTGTACTTTTGGCAGTGTTGAAGTTCCATGTGCGAATAATAAGGAGGAAAAAAAATAAGTTGGTTGTTTTAACATTAAATATTGTAACCCTAATTTGTACTTTTACTCCACTTACCACAACTCTACTGATCTTTAATTTTAAAGCTATAGAATAGAATAGATTTTTTCTATATAAAAGTAACAAAGACTCAACAAGATTGTTTGTAAAACTTACGACTATGTTAGTAAGCACAGACACTAAAGAGAAATAAGGATAACAATAAAAAAATAACGGTTGGTCACCGTTGCGACATCCCATGACAGACGGCACAACAGTGACCCACGTGTACTCAGTCCAGGCGACTCGCAACCATGCTTAAGATACTGTTGCAGCCGCTCCACACCCTGCGCACGAAGGAAGCATTTTACGCATTGTTGCGTAAAAGCAATCTACATCTGCGAACATCCCTGACGCACTACAGGGCAGCTCTACCAGTATTTTTTTTTTAAACCTTGCCCCACACTAGGAATTACTCCTGTATCGTGGATGGTTTACAAACATTTAAACTCACATACACAAACAGCCAGACCCAGAACTACCTGTAGGCAATACAAATATTTGTTCCAAGCGGGAATCGAACCCGCAACACGCAGCGCAGCAGTCGATCGGAGCCACTGCGCCAACCGTGTCGTCTAAACGCATTGTTATATTGTCGTATCCTAAACGCATTGTTATATTGAACGCGGAGAGCTCTGTACGATCTTTGCGTATATCTAGCCTACAGGCTGCAGCTACAGGTTTTATTTTCAACTTTTGGCACTGAGCCGAGGTTGGAAATTCCAACAGTGCGGGTTTATTTAGGCATTCATAGGTCGGCGATACAGCCATTTCTTTCTATACAATCAAAAGGAGGTTCAAAAAACCCAATTGTCCTAAAAACTTTTAAGAAAACAGTGCCTCTAACGTTTTCTCTTCGCTCTATAAAACACCAATTTATAAGACGAAAAATAAATAAATTACACACTTTAGGATGTATCAAACGTCTAGATTGAGGACAAGGAAATAAGGTCCGAAACTAATTTCCTTTGGAGTTCTTCGAAATAGGGATTTAGGAAAAAAATATGGCATTTAAGACTTTTAGGATAATGCCAAGTCCAACTCCTAGAGACGGCAGTACTATAGTAGTATGTATATTTCTCTCACGAAGCGCTCTTTACTTGTGGTTACCAAGCGTACAAACACGCCGTGAAGGTTAGTGTAAGCATAGGAGCCTAGGTCTTAGAAAATAGCGAAGCTGGAAGTGTGTGTCATGTGCTGATGCTACTCGTCTTTACACAAATTCACAGAGGGTTTGTACACTTCGTTACCTACCACAAGCGCGCGTCGCTTCGTGAGAGAAAAATAGTGTAATAAAATTTGAGGCGCCAAGAGCGCACAAAACTCAAACTCAAATCATTTATTTCAATTAAACCATTTACAGGCACTTTTGAATTGTCAAAATTAAATAGTCGGTCAGTTAGTCAGAAAGTTGAAGCTAGTCGCACAACTTCTGTCATCTCTGCCATTCAAATCTGTCAGTTTCTATCCGTCGTTTCGAAGCGTGTCACAGTTTACTAGCTCTCTTCGTCGTTGATCCGCCTTTTGTAGCAACCGCTGAGGCTCCTCCGCGCTACATGTTTCTAATAAAGGGTAGGTCTTTAGGCTAAGTTGAGCAATATTTGCAGACAGGCTGTTAATAGCTGGATAGCTGCTAGACAGATTATGCAAATGTAATACAAATACATCTTCTTAAACAGAGAAGGATCGAGTATTCGCCAGCACGCAGAAAGGCAGTGCCTGTTTCAGATCATCAGATGTCCACATTATGTTTCACTTCAGCAGAAGTTACAGAAGTAACATTGTTACTTGCCGAGTTCTGCCCCAATAGGTACCCAACCCAACTCAGTACCAGAACGACATTTCTTGATAGGGCGAATCTCTTTAATGCGGCTTGCGGCAGGAAACTGGTAGAAATCGTCATGAAACGATAAAGCGGTATTATATACTCCCTCCATCCGACTGCTTACGTACTTTTTGAGGGTGCTTAAGGGACTACTCACAATTATTCAGCTTATGCCCATAGAAAACAACGATTTTGTTTGGAGACGCGTACGCATCCGTTCAGCTTTCGCGGCAAACAAGTATAAAATGAGGACAAATTATCATGCGAGTGCTAGATATATTCAGCGATAGAGTTCAGCGCTGTTCTGCCGCGTAGCGTCGAACGCGGCGGAACAGCGCTGTACATGGATGGTTTCCGACTCCTTATCGACAAGTTGCGACCTGCATAGTTCCTGCATAGATTTGATTTATTATAACGTAATCACTAATCATTATGCACGCAAGGATTGAGAGAGTTCGGACGTCGGAATTTAAAAGTAAAGTAATTAGAAATATCCAAGATGGCGGCTGCAAAAAAAATAATTTTTGGTCATGGCTGTCGTTTTAAAACATGACTAAAATGAGCACTGAGAATGTCGGACAAAAATGAGCACTTCAAAGCATATTTCGCAAATGGATCCCTGAATCGAAAAATGATTTTTTACATCGCAATATTTGTGATCGGCCTTTCCAATGGCACCTATGGAAAAGATGAGAAAAAAATATCATCCACACTTTAGATGTAGGGGAGAAGCCCTTAGAAAATAAGTACTAAGAGTCTCTGAACTAAGCCACAGTGGACAGACAGACATGCATGACAACAAAAATGTATGCTAATGTAAAAATGTGTTGATAAAATACTTTGTAACAGGCTGCCATGGAGTTTGTTGTCCATCTTCTTTATGAAGACCTATTTTTGGAACGGACAACTAATTTTCTCATTAACATTACCTATTTAACTGAAAAGACTAATTGAAATAAAAGCCTAGTCTTGTCTTTCTGTGTTTAAACACCGTATTCATAGGTACAGTCGCCAAATGAGAAGAAGAGAAGACATCCATCGGTTTCTTACAAAACTTTAACTATAGCCCTGGTTACTTATCTCCTTGGGTGACCGTACTTTCATACACAAAAAAAAAACAGTAACCATTCTGATACTCTAAGCTTGCTAATTAAGTGGATTTCAATACCAAACTCCAACAACCAACCAACCAACCCAACTGACCAACCAACCAACCCAATCGTCCAACCAATAACCCAACCAACCAACCAAACAACTATCCGACTAGTCGTCTATTTCATTTCTAATATGGGTAAAGTAAATATATCTACATATCTCTAATTACTAAACCGTTACCAATCAATAATGAGCCTTATTCCATCCATACTACGTAAAACATCATATTATTATTAATCTTTATTTACCCAACCTTGAAGTGTCATCTAGGTACATTCATATTTTCCTATTTTATTAGCATTTACAGAGTCCTAGTCATGACGTGTTTATTTTTCATAAAGGCAAGTGCCTAAAATGATTAAGAAAATGTACCTACATTAACTTTAACGAGGTCACACTTTCCATCATTCGTAACAACGTATCTTTCTAGAACGTGTGACACTCCAGTCGCCATCATGAATTTATTCTACAATTTAATATATGGCGAAAATGTTATGTGTGTATACAGAAACTACTTGAGCTTAAGTAAAAGTCAAAAGATTATAGCAGTAACACGTATAATCATTGAACTATCCCTTTCTATAGCCATTACCGTGAACAATGTCATCTTGACAAATTTCATTAATTTTGACTACAGCGATAAGGATAAATTGGTGACAGATCTGTTCCAGTTACTGATTCTATTAAAGAGCTTCGTAATAATAATTGGTGGAATTGTAAATTCGGAATCGTTCAGCAAATTCTACGAGAATATGCGAAAGCTCCATGACTACTTCAAGGATAGAGTCCATTATAAAAATTCTGAGAAAAAACTAAAGGTCAAATGTTTGGTTGGATTCGTGGTGTTCACTGTGATGGCCGTCATACTTCTGCTGGTAAGGCTTATTGACTGGTATTTAATGAAGACATATCTATTGAGAGACATTCTAGTACTGGTCGTCTATGAATTATGGGTAGACATTCGCTACACGCTAGAACATCTAGTAGTGTTTTGCGCAATAACTAGCACTTACAATTACCTCAAATGTTTGAATAATTCTGTAAATAATATACTCAAGAAGTACAATGAGCAAGAAACCAACGAAATCAGTCTCATCGTGAATGAGGAATGCATTAATTTGCCTGGGAAAGTGAATAGCTGGACAGAAAAGTACCAACACATCATGGCTTGCTGTAAAAATATATCAGTGTGTTATCAAGAATTGGTGAGTATTTTTGTAATTTAACGCACGTTACAAAATACAGGTAGGTACAGTCAACAGCAAAAGTAGATGATCAAAATCAGAAATTCAATACTAATTAACGGAGTTCGCGTCAGAACTGTGTGGCGTCGAAGTGATTCAAAAGTATGACACTGAGTCTGACATACTTTTGAATCACGACGCCACATAAATTTCTGATTTTGATCATCTACTTTTGCTGTTGACTGTACAGTCTGAATCAGTAATTGTTAGTTAATCGTTCTAGCCCGAGGTTTTCACACTTTAGCTTTAGCCACTTTTGCAAAGTACTAGCTCAAAATTGCTCTGATGTGAGATTGTGAGCTTTCGTTGATCTAAGTAAGGCCTTCGATAGGGTGAGCACGATAAGTAATTTTATCTGCATAACATTGCAGTATAGAGGAAGTCTATTAAAACTGAACTTTGTTTAATGTTCTTATGATCTAAAAATGGCACCATGGTCCTCAATGGTCTAATATTATCAGCCGTAAATATTAAAAAAACGGACAGGAGTTTTTCATGGGTACATCCTTGGCTCTTTCTTTATTTGGAGGAATGTGAGTAACACTCACATAACCAGAAAAATATTGTTTGATACTATCGAAAGTCAGAAAAACAATGCTTCTTCTTCATAATAGGTACATAATAGGCTACATCTTATTGGTAAACTAAAGTAACTTTATTTTCAGCTGCTGTTTTCCCTCGGTGTAGCCATGGTGCAGTGTATTTCTTCAATGTATGGAATTTTTAACGCAATTATTAAAAAGGTAACGTATTTAAACGTTAATTTTACTGTAGTAAGTACTTAATTAAAAAAACATTATTTGTAGCATTGGCAAGTTTATTATCAGATAGTAAAAAAATAAAATAAAAATAGTATAGTGGGAATGACTACTGAAAAATTGCTAATGGAAAACCCCAGTAGCACTTTGGCCTACCTGGCAATCGAAACCTATTGCTCAGCTTCTGTCCCTTCCTCGCTTGCGATCGCTTAAAATAACACAAAATAAAATAAAAATATTATTTGCAGGACTTAGAAAGAAGTTTCGCAACAACAAACGTCGTGTATGCTTTAATATACCACATGTCGGCTACGTTCACTCTTCTAGTTGCCGGTCAGAAGTTGCAAAATGAATTTGATACTTTTAGCAAGGCTTTGGCAATACTCGCGTGTGAAGTGTCCTCTCGTAAGTTTATTTACTCATGTATTTCTGGAATTATTTGCTAAAATATCTGAATATATATAATTCTTCTGTACGTGTGTTTGTCACCTAACTCCTGATAAACGGCTGGACTGATTTGGATGAAATTTTGTGTGTATATTTCAATGGGCTCCTGGATGGTTTGAAAATACAATTGGACCCGGAAGGTGGCGCTGCTTTTCCGGGCAGGACGACGACTGCGCGGTCCGCTAGTAAAGTTATATAAATTTTCGTGACGGCGGCGGCGGCGTGGTAAATCCAGGAAAATATGTCTTGACGTCCTTAGGCAGGAATGATCCAGTTCAAGACCGAGTGAAGTTTAAAAAGGAAAGTGAAGCCTCTGCCCTGCAGTGGGACTACTAACATATTCCTTAGCAGTAATAAGTTATTAAAGGAATTGTGATAAAAATATTTACAATTACTTTAATTTTATTGTTCATTTTCAGATCATGCAAAATCCGAAACGAGACAGCTAAAGGACCTAAATCGTTTAGTTACGACGAATCCTATTGTCATAAAATTTGGCACTTTTTCTCTAGGAATGTACTTGTTTCCTATGATGTTGTCGCTGTCTGCTACATACATTGTTGTCATGTTGCAGTTTAACCATGTTATATAACCGAATTTTAATTTAATATTTGTGTATTGTTCGTGTTCGCAGTGTTGTTAATTTTCATAGATTTTGCTGTTTGTATCGCCTCGAAATATTTACCATAATATAAGTATAATATAGGGTGGAAGGGACGTCATCGATGCACATGATTCTAGACCCTCTGGCGTAGGTATACATTTAAGGCTCGAGCAGACCGGGTGCGTATGCGTAGACGTAAGCGTAGACGCGCACGTGCCACTAAGTTGTAATGTATGGAACTGTACGAGACAGGACACACCGCTTGCGTAACGACTCGCATGTCTATGTTACGCAAGCGGGGTGTCCAGTCTCATACAGTTCAATACATTACAACTCAGTGGTACGTGCGCGTCTACGCTTACGTCTACGCACACGCATCCGGTCTGCTCGAGCCTTTAAGGTTAACGAAAAAATAAATGTTCTGTTTTATAGAAAGGTAGTCAAAATGTATGGAACAGCTATTTTGTTTTTTAATAACCGATGAAAAATTTCAACGCAAAGGATTCAGAATCATATACTGACTCCATGGTGACAGGTTGCCCATAAATGTCCCTGCCACCCTGTATACTAGAGTCAGCCAAGCTCTTAATTATTAATTTATACAATATACAAACAATAAAAAAATGGCTGTCACGAGAAGATACGAATCGATGATAGTATCAAAGCCATGGAACTTTTGAACTTTATTATAATTTGAATAATTGTGTAATATCATCAATTTAACTGCCAGCTATTTTCAGAGTTGACACGTGTCTAGTTCTTTTCCTATCACAATGGTAAACATTTTAACTGGTTAGAGTTGAAAGGCATGTTTTATTTTTGTTTGTAGTTAGTGTAAACAATTGTTTGTAGACCTAATAACCTAAAAACTACTACTAATAATCTAAAACCTTGTGTGGTATATTATTTTTGTCAGCAACTTATATATAATATGTTTTAAATAATAAATAAAATAAAAAAATGAAATAAAATAACAGATGAAAACATAACGAGTGTTTAGAGAAAACTCTAATCATAATTCGTGTGCTTTTTGACGTGTTTGTTTATGTATTTGTGTTTTTAATTAATATTGTCTCGTATAAATTATTTACTTTAACTTGTAAAAGGATGTCTCAGACTCAGTAAAGGAGATATTTTTTAATTTTTTTAACTTCATAAGCGGTTTCAATATTATGATATACCGTGTTCAGAGTTCGCGTTCTTTCAAAATCTCTTTAACTGACTCCAGGGCCATGCACCATTGCTTCTAAGGAGAATCTACAACATTGTTGTGGCAGTATAGTTATTTTTCCAACGAAAACACTTCATAAAATGTATGTAGAGAGCACACAGGCTCACAGGCTTGACAGTCAATTACTTATTGTTTGTAGTATCAGAAATATACGTTGAAATCCGCCATATTTTAGAAAATATTGTATTATATACTTACTTACATTACTATGCTCCATTATTATTTTTAAACTCTTAATGATTGTATTTCGTATATTGTAAAGAATGATGAAGAAATAGAGAAGAAATTGTGTATGGATAGAATACAGACGGTTGATCATATTATATCAGGTGAAGAATTGGACGAGCGTGCTACAAAATATCGGTATTTAATCAGTTGCAGCAAGAAATTATCAGCATGCTTCATCAGTTAGGTAAACATAAATATTTTGATCGCTTAGCGTGTGATGTTTTCAAAAGAAAAGCAAAAATATATTGTATTTACGGAGGTAACCACAGTATCTTTTGGCTTTTTTTTGACGACGTTATAAATCAGACTGATTTATTAGTCATATTATATCAAGTCATATATATTACTCATATGTATTTTCAGTCATATATATATATCAAGTAATTATTCGTTAAGCTTCAATGACAGAGTGCGGGAAGCTAATAAAGTTTATTACTTATGAGCTATAATTTCAAGAACCGTGTCTCAAGTCTCGAACCGAAAGTCTCGGGACCCGAGACAACTAAAATAAATATATAAACAAATAGAAAAAGTCCCGTGACTTCGAAATACGAGTTGTCCCGGCACCCAAACTCTAATATGGAGGGTATACAATAGAGCTTGGGAGATCTTAAACTTAAAAAACATTATAAAAATACCACCCTATTATTGACCCACTGAAGGGCAAAGGACCTTTCCTCTTACAGAGAACTCTAAGTGGAAAACTCCAGGTTAATTTAAATAATACTTTTAATATTTCAGATCCATCAGCGCACGAAACCAAACGTTTAAGAAATCTGAATCTTCTAATGCAAGTACAGTACATAAATAAGCGAATTTCTGTTGATACGCCATAGATATTTTGTCTCTCGTCTGTTCTCCCCAACGAAATGGGGTAAAGACATCCGTGGCTCTTCTTTTCTCTTCTCTTCGTATTTTCTTTATTTAATTACACAATTATTGTAATTTGCTATTTAATTTTATGTTTATATTATTTTTTTATATTTACTTTGGTTTATAATAAAGTGATCATTATTGGATAGTCAAATATTTATTTTCATTAAATAAAATCAACCCTAATCCCTTCCGTGCCTCTAAACTTTTAGCCGTTGCTTTGTTCAGTATACACATCATGTGCGTATTTTACGTAATTACCAACAAAAGTAAGGATTTTTTTTGTTACGAAATGTAAAAAGTAGTCACACAAAGCACTCCTACTCGTTGTTAGTATAGCTGAGCATAACTCATGGTGATCATCCAATATACTTATCAGAAATGATTGAGATGTGGTTTCAATTTTGAAATCTAAATATAAAGTAAGTACTCGTATTCAAAAAAAGTTAAAAATAAAAATGATAACAACATAGTAACAACACTTGGTAAGGTATATTTTTGTTACTAAAAGTAAAAAGTAGTCTGTTAGAGTTGTAGAGCTGTACCTCGGAGAGTGTGCGCAGGAGCTGCACCACCACCACCACCTCACTTTTGTTTAAAAGTGAGTCATAACAAATATAATAAGTAATTAAATAAATATTAAGCAGTAAACGGAATTAGTCGCTAAGAAATCTAACTAGGAAGTAGCGCGCGCTTGGTCACAATTCTAACCTAATCTAAAACATTTGGTCGGGGTGCTCTGGCTTGGTTACTGCGACCAATTTGGCTTAAGCATGGTTGATCACAATTCTAACCGAACCTTTGAACTCCCGGACTACTCGTATTTACCTAACTGCCCATTCCAACATTTTTACTGGCCATTTATTACACTACTTGAGCATTTTTTGTACTGACAATGTGGGATTAAATAGCGAACCAATTTTCTTTTCATTACTGTTAATGTTTTACCGTCCCACTAATTTACCAAGCGCCGAAAAATAAAATGAGTGCCCGTTAATTGTCTTAATAACCTCCCTAATGTTTAAATAACAGTTGTATAATATCAACTAGCTTCATCTTTTTGACTGACCGACCCTTGACAATTCAAAAGTGCCTGTAATTGGTTTAGTTGAAATAAATAGTTTGAGTTTAAGTTTGCATATCATAATAATAATCAGCCTATATTGTTCCCACTGCTGGGACACAGGCCCTCTTCACTTCGAGAGGGAGTGGGCTATAATCTACCACGCGGGCCCAGTGCGGGTTGGTGGATGTCACACGTCTTCGAATTTTTGGTTCTAGGACATGCCGGTTTCCTCACGACGTTTTCCTTCACCGTTTTGAAAGCAGTGGTGATGAAATAATTTACACAAAGTAAGGCGCCTGTCCGGGTTCGAACTTATGACCTACAACTCGTAAGTCGCGGCTGTTACCACTGGGCCACTACTGCTCTCTTGTATAATATATTACCCTTTATTTCTTAGCAGTTATCATGGACACTTGGGCCGAAAAAAGCCGTTGGCTAGAGAAAAAGTTTTTGTAGGTTAAATACTAACCTACAAAAACTTTTTTTCTAGCCAACGGCTTTTTTAATGATCCCGTTTGAGATCCGTAATAATTTTTCATTAATGTTTATAGTTGTAAACGTCTTTAAAATCACTTGTTTTTTGCTGAACGCACTAGTTTTGATCTTTATTTTCGGAAACACGTGCACTACTCTACGCCATTTTTGTTGTTTTGTTTAGCACCGCCTCAGGTGGTAGAATAGAACTAGTTGCGTCAATTCGCCAAGGTATTATGTATACGGCAATCGAATCATCAATTGCGATTCAAGGACTTTTACATAATGCCTCTGCGTTATACATTTTGCCTTAGGCATTATACATAGAAAGAAGAAAGAAAATACGTTTATTTGCGGTAAACATGACGCACAAAAGAACATAAGAACAAATAAAGAAAATAAAACAATAAGAAATGGTTGACATGCGTCACATCCACGCAAAACGGCTATCGCTCAGCATTATGCTGCGACCCTATGCAAGACAGAGCCCCAGCGCTGGTTTTCGTCCGGTGCAGCAAACAATTATTCATCAACTAGTATTAAAACAATTATACATATATTTTTAAAGCAAACAGTTATTACAAGCGGCAATAACATTATGCAAACGGACGGTGCCGTATTTCTATAATGATGAATTCTAATGAAATAACTAGTTTTTCAGATGTCTACATCCAGATCATTAAGATCTACACGGAGAAAATGACATTGGGACTTGTACCTAGTTCCGACAGTTTTATCTTTCCCCGTCATTTACGTGATTGTTGCCTTGCAATTTAATCATATCATTTAAGTGTTTTGTGTTTAGACAATAAAATAGCTAGGTAGTAAGAATTTTGTGTGTTGGTAATTCTGGAACCCATAATCCGCCTATAATGTTTCTACAACTGGGACACAGCATGGATTCGAATCCACGACCCACAACTCGTAAAATTCCAGATAATAGCAAATAAAATTTTATTTATGAATTACTCATCATTTTTAGGGTTCCGTACGTCGAAAGGAAAAAACGGAACCCTTATAGGATCACTTTGTTGTCCGACCGTCCGTCTGTCAGTCAATACCCTTTTCCTCAGGAACGCGTGGAGGTATCAAGCTGGAATTAATATCAAATAGTCAAGTCTACTGACCCTCAGAGCAGTGAAAAAATCAAACTTCTAAGCCAACGCAATCAAAAGATACAGCCATTTATGCCGCAAATTTCCGCAAATTTTCGACTCTCGCTAGGGAATCAAAACCTACAGGGTACTTCCCGTGCACTCAGAATCTTGAAATTTCGTACGAAGCAACGTCTTATAATTGAACCTACTATACCGTGATACGCTGTCAGTAATGTTTCAATATTTATTTTTTCGATAATTGGAACAGTGCGTAAGCGGATTTAAGGATTTAAGGATATTTTTAAGTAACGGAAATCGGTGGGTTTGCACGACGTTGATAGAAATGCATAATTTTAGTTTTACTTACATTTATTCTTAAATTATTCTTATCAAGCCACTTTATAATTTCACCTAGACAGCCATTGATTTCATTTTGGTAGGCATTAGGATTAGTACTCTATAATTGCTGTGCTGCCATCAGCAAAGAGAACCATGTTGTGTATTATCGCTTTAGGGAGATCGTTAATGTACATTAAAAACAACAACGATCCCACTACGCTGCCTTGAGGCACACCATATTTTACATGTCTAAATTCAGATGTGTATACAGATTCTATCTTACTTATTGGGCATATTCTAGAAATTTCTGTACACTGCAATCTGTCACTGAAATATGATTCTAAGAGTTTGAGTATATTTCCTCTAATACCATAGCTATGCAATTTTCGAAGTAGAATGTTATGATCAATAAAATCAAATGCTTGTGTCATGTCAGTGTAAATAGCACATATTGGACTCCTTTTATCTATGGAAGTCATGATATTAGATAATAAGTTAAAAAATGCCATATTGACTGACGTGTTCTTTCGAAACCCTTTTTGTTCAGTGCAGAATATATTTTTTAGTTTATTTTTTTTATAGTTTATTTTTTTCAAAGTAATTATACACAACATTATATACTTTCTCTATTATTTTTGAAAATATCGGAATTTTGGCAATTGGTCTGTAATTTTTTACATCTGTTTTATCATTCCGCTTGAAAGGGGGTTTTATAACAACTTTTTTTAGGTAATTTGGAAATTTTCCCTCGGTTATGCAGTAATTAATAATGTGCGCTAGTGGCGGTGTAATTATTTTTTAATATTTTTTAGTAACTTTTGTAGATACGCCGTCGTAGCCTACAGTGTTAGTGTTTTTTAAGTCATTAATTATTTTTATTATGTCAATGTATGTAACTGGTTGCTTATATAAATGAATGAGATGTCAGATTTTCAAAATTATTAGTATTGGTAGTATCGGTATGAATATAATTTTAATTGTGTCAATAAAGTAATTATTCAATTCATTTGCTATGCCAATCGGATGCGTAAAAGTAAAATTATCTCTTTATAATAATAATACTGAGTCTTGGGGAAAATTGAATTGAATTTTGTTAATTATTTGCCAAGCAGCTTTCGATTTACTTTGGGAAATCTTTACATGATTATTTTGTGCTTTCTGCGGTAGTCTTATTATTTTCCTATATAGTGCTGAATATATTTTAAAAAGCCAGTTTATTTTTTGTTAGGATTATGTCTGTACTCCCAAAGTAGACATCTTTGTTTCTTGTTGCATGCTTTTATTCCATTAGAGATCCATTTAGTCGATTTGTTTGATTTGATTTTTAATAGTAATAATTTTATTTGGAAAGCAGAATCCATACAGGCCTTTTTGTCTTATCCTAAGTACCTTTTCTGATCTATTTGATTACCTTTTTATTTTCATGAAAACACCTCGTGGCCACTGTTTACCATTTCAGGGCAACAAAACGACAATTGATGTAAATACTAGCAATACTGGTGCGTAAGAGTAATTTGAAACCATCGAATACTAAGGTATTCGATTTCACGACTATAGGTTTTGCCAATTAACCGACTAGTCACAATGATTAACTGGATTTATGTATTTGAAGAAATTTTTGTTTGGAGACTGGGCAAGTCATTAGATATATATTATATAATATATGTCGCAGCCAACTGGTTAAATTAGCCGTTTAGTAAACCGCTGGCCTTTGGAAGTAGTGCTCGCCTCGCTTCGCTTTCTAGGCTCGCACGCGGTTGATCACAATTACAACCAAACCCATTTGGTCGGGGTGCCCTGGCTTAGTTACTGCAACCAAGGCTGTGACATATATACGAAGTATAATTTACTGTCGTCGTATTGACATCCCTTTGTATATAAGTATAAAAACAATATTCATAATTATGTTTAGTAGAGTGATAAATCATATGACACATTTTTTGTTTTATTTAATATCATCCGATTATTCATGGTAAAATCAATCAAATGGCTGACAGTCAAGATACTTATTCGAATTTCTAGCAAGATTAAGCCACCAATAGTGTTTTTTCTGGTAATTCAATTACTTATGAATGAATAGAATTATAATGTTGATTGAAAAATCAACCTTCTCACGGCAACGTAAGCTCAGTCTTCGAACACAACCTCTGTCTGTCTGTGAATATTTCCGACGTGAAAATGAAACACGCAACGTTAGACTTGTTAATAAAAGCAGAAAACATAATGGGCGTCTACAGAAATTACAGTTTGCAAATGAATTTTCGTAAACCTAGAATTATACGCGTCATTTTAGAGATACTGATTGCTTCACTAATCTTGTTGAATAGCACTTATGAATTCGTTTTAGTAATGCGTTCCGATCACAAGTTAAAGTATCGTATTTTCACATATCATCTCAGGATTTTTGTGTATACTTGCATTATAATGATTCGTGCTATTCAAACTTCACGTTCTTACATAAAATTCACAAAAAATACACTGGCTCTGCTCCAATGCTTCAATACAGAACTGACAAACAAATGTTCAAGAAAATTGAAAAACTTTTTCATCACCTCAACAGCATTAATTTGCTTTTGTGCAACATGTTTTGTACCATTCAGGCATTTTTATAAAAGTCTGATTCAAAGCAAGCCTCCTACCCCAGGCCCAGTTGTGTCATTAGTATTAGAAACATTTGCTGAACTTCGTTTTCATATAGAACATGTTGTATTTTACACTTACATAAGTCTGGTTCACTGTTTATTGAAACGTTTCAACGAGTCTGTATCGGATCTGCAAGACTATTATGATGCCCAAGAAAAGGAGTTTTGTGTTGGTAGGAGTGAAGCAAATGATCAACTGACAGAAGAACGAACGGAAGAATGGGCAACAAACTATATGTTATTAGTTGGGTGCAGCAAGGAACTATCGACATGCTTCAGTTTTCAGGTATTCTTTTTAATAACATTCACTCGGTGCTTTCTGGATTAATAATAAAAATAATAAAAAATAATTTTTAACCAAATAATGTTCTTACATTTCCTTATAACTAAAGTACAAATAAACTACTTCTAAAATTATTGTTACAAGGGAATCATTTTATTAATATTTTAACTTGTGAAAACTCAAACTAAAACTATTTATTTCAACTAAACCAATTGCAGGCAATTTTTAACTGTCAAGGGTCGGTCAGTCAAAAAGATGAAGCTTGTAGTTGTAGTAGTAGTAGAAGTTGCCCATTCCAAAGCGTAGTAGGTACCTGTGGAGAATAACGGGCAAGAAACTCCATGGACACTCTTTTAAATCACAATAATATGGTTACATCATTCATGTTAAAAATTATACACGTGAGAACGACGCAGAATGTTAAAAGCGTCCGTAATGAAAAGATTAAAAAAAAACAATCCAAACATTTAATTAAATCAGAATAAGCCATGGCAGCAAAGAGTTGACCAGTCCCTACTGACGGCGCCCGTTCACGAACATGACGCATAGATTAGCACCATTCAGCTCAGCCATTTTAAAGGGAGCTAAATGATCCAACACATGCGCCACCATCAGCGAGACACTAGAGTTAGCATGACATACCCTCAGCCGCCATGGCACATTCAAGTCAATGAAAGACGTACGTACCCAGTAAATGGTAGCTGTACATAGTACTCACATATGTGCTATGCAATTATACAATATTATGAGATTGAATTTATATAATGCAAAAATTGTATTTTAAAATCTTCAGCAGCTCCAACAGTATGTAGGTAGGGTAGGCGTGTGTGAAGTATTTTCAAATGCTAATCAATTTATTTATGCGTCCTGTGGAGCAGGACCAGCGTTTAGCCAAGCATTTTTGTCAGCGATGTAATCCCCCAACTTATAATATGCTTGGCTGCATAGTGTGCGTTTTATAATAATAATAATAATAATCTTTTATTTCGACCAACAGTGGATCATATAAGTACAAAAAATACAAAAAGAAAGAAGATGTAAGAAGAGATGATGATGATGTGATTTATGTAAGATTTGAATTTCGTTTAATTGAGTTGGAGTATGTGGGGAGGTATTTTATTGTACATTTTAAACAGTGAAGGAAGAGGAATCCCCATGAAGGAAGAGTCTACTTTAGCCAGCCTAAAACCTGGTTGAACTAATTGGTCCCTATTTCTAGTTCTATAGCTGTGTCTGTCACCTCTTTTACTGAAAAGTTTTAAATTTTTCCTTACGTACATGACGTACCTACATGACTAGGTCGAGCCTGTCTCGTGGAGTCCTTAAAAGTTTAAATATAAATAAAATTAAGCGGTTCTTAATGTTGATCCTCTTAAAAACGTTCAGAAAATCGAAACTAATGATTTATTAATAAAAGTCTATTTAGAATTATTATTCGAAATGTTTGAAGAAAATACATTTTATTTTAAAACTGACGTTTTGATTCATTTGTTTCAGATGTTATTTTCACTGGGCCTATCGGCAATGCAGTATATTTCTTTATTATTCACAATTTTTGGAGTATTCCTTGCAAAGGTAAATATCGAGAGAATCAGAAAAAGAAATTTTATGTGTTTATACATAGAGACGGAAAAATTATTGAAGCTGTGGAAAGGAGAGTGAATGTGTGAATTAAATGCGATTGTGAACAAACCAGCTGATGTTGTTATAGATTGGACTGACTGTTCACAATAGTGTGGTGGCACGTTTATGTATCGCAGTGAATTTAATTGCTTCTTTCGAGTGCCTTAAAAGAGGCATGAAGGAAAGATTACTGTGGAAATGTGTTCCTTGCGAAATATGTGTGGTGTAACTAATGAAACTATGAATGATAGATTTTGGAATGATGTGCTAAGACAACGTTGTGGTTTAAAAGAAGATGTAGTGACGCAAATTGAAATAGTATGCTTTGATTGTTTCATCACGTTGAAAGGATGAATGAAAGGCGACTAACAAATGGTATTTACAAGGCAGATGGGAGTGGAAATGCCAGTAGGAAACGTTCTAGTCCTAAAAGGACATGTAATCATTATTGGTGATGTTCTTGTTCGGTGGAGCAGACGAGTCCTGGAGTGGAGACCACGTATCGGTAAGCGTAGTGGGCGTCCGTCCATCTAGCTGGGGGGCGTACCCCCCAGCTAGATGGACGGACGCCCTAAAGAAGGTGGCTGGGGCAGACTGGATGCGGAAGGCGGAGGACAGGGTGTTGTGGCGAAGCTTGGGAGAGGCTTATGGACTGCAATAAGCTGAGTTGATTGATGTTCTTCAGAAAGTTCATGAGCTTAGTACCTATGCGCAACCGGCGTGCGTGTATGACCAAATATATGTACGTAAATGGAGCAAAAGGTGTGCGTAAGGATCGTACCAGGTTGCGTTCTGTAGTTTCTAATTATCCATATGTGCAAAAGGCGTGAGCTTATGTATGTA
Source organism: Apamea crenata (assembly GCA_949629185.1). Classification (NCBI taxonomy): domain Eukaryota; kingdom Metazoa; phylum Arthropoda; class Insecta; order Lepidoptera; family Noctuidae; genus Apamea; species Apamea crenata. Next base: position 16,478,464 of record OX451357.1, read on the forward strand.
TGTATGTGTACTTTTGTAAATAACAACTTTTACTAAACGATACAAATATACATGTTTTGTTTTTGAAACTGATATCTCTGTTTTTCTCAGGAACCATACAAGTATTTTGGTGCATTCCAAAGTTTATTATTCCTGATATATTATTTTAGTGGTACACGTTTAGTACTACTTGCGGGACAAAGACTTATTAACGAAGACGCCAAAACAAGAAGGGGTTTGTTGAAATTAAACAACACGTTATCGACCTGTGAGTAACTATTTATCAATTCATTCTACATTTATGTGTTTCAAATTATTACTGGAGCAAAGCTTAAAGAAGACATACTAATATAGTTACTTCTTAAATTCTTCTTAAATTGATGTTATTTCAAGTTAAACAAATATCAAGTTTATTTTAATGGTAATTAAGTTGATTTCAGAGTGACTAGCACTATTGAAAAAGTTATAGAAATGATTGAAGTTGTAGCGTAATTGTGTAGGAATTAAAATTATTTTTCCATAAACTCAAATCTGTTTACCTTTTTGACAAATATATCGCGAATGCAGAATACTGCATGTACTGCGTGTGCTGCTGTGCTGTGTGTGTGTGTGTGTGTGTGCTGTGTGTGCTGTGTGCTGCTGTGTGTTCTGCTGTGTGTGTGTGTGTGTGCTGCTGTGTGTGTTGTTTTTTTTTTTTTTTTAATTTGTAGCTTGATTTGCTGGCGTCTGCACCACGTAACCCATATTAGAAAACATGTTTAAATTAATTTGACAAATTATTAAATACAAAAATCACACATCAATAAATACAAACGAATAAATACAATATGAATACAACATCACAAACACACATAAATAAGTAAGTACTAACCTTAAATTTCTATATTTTCAGATCCTCCATCGAAATCAAAGGCTATCAAGAATTTGTATCTCCTAGTAAAAGCGAATCCAATCAAAATAGAATACACTGGTCGAGTGCTCCAGGGAATGTATTTAATTCCAATAATACTTTCTCTGTCTGTAAGCTATGTCATAGTTGCATTGCAATTCAATCACCTCATTTAAATATTGTTATATTGCAAAGCATACACTATAATAATATGCGTTTGGTTTTGAATAATAAATACACTTGCAATATGTTATTTAAAAATAGTGTCCACATAATGTTTTGAATGTTAATCTTTCAAATGTGTGTATTTTGGTTTAATTAAATAAATTGAAATGGTAATAGGTATGGTTTATTTAATGCCCGATCAATTTAAAGCTCTAAGGTAACTGATCCATCGCCGCCAACGAGGAAGCAACTAGCTATCAAAGATGTTCTCGCTCAAGGAATGTAAAAAAGATTGATCAAAGAGACACACAACACAATCAGCCTATAATGTTCCCACTGCTGGACATAGGCCTCCCCCAAGCACGTCCACTTCGACCGGTTCCGTGCTTCTCGCATCCAACGGGTTCCTGCGCCTTTAACATGGTCGTCGGTCTACCTTGTGGGAAGCCTTTCAACGCTATATCTTCCGGTACGCGGTCGCCTCTTCAGAACCTTTCGGCCCCATCGGCTGGGTTTCATTTTGACAGTTCAACAACATTCATAGCGTTATTTACTTTGTTGAGCAGACATACTTTTCGAACATACAAAGCAATGGATTGGTAATATCCTTCAAAAAGATTCAGATTGAGATTTATAGGGTGTTACGCAATTAGGGTGCAGGTTAAATTCTTACTAAATCACTCATCAAATCGACTTAGTAACACATTCTGTATTTAGGTTTCAACTCTATATTTCACTACTTTTACCAAAAAATATTGTTTGCATCGTAATTGTAAGTCAAAGAAAATCGACGTTACAAAATTAACTCCAACTGTCAAATATTTTTCAAGTGTTCAAAAAAAATAATTTCGGATTTAAGTATTCAAATAGTCAAATCAATTTGTAAGTGGAACTACAAAATGACAACCACAGGTGCCTTTTCTGATCTATTTGATTAAATTTTCATCAGATATTTTTAGAATTATATGAAAACACCTCGTGGCCATCGTTTACCATTTCGGGACGACAAAACGACAATTAATGTAAATACTAGCCATACTGGTGCGTAAGAGTAATTTGAAACCATCGAATACCTTAAACCAAAAAAACAAATTAGATAAACAACATAAATATCTAAATAAGTAGTGATGACCCGACTATAGGTTTTGCCAAGTAACCGACTAGCTACACTAACTTATCTATGGATTTATGTATTTGTAGAAATTTTTGTTTGGAGACTGGGCAAGTCATTAGATATATATGTCGCAGCAGCCTTTGGTAGTAGTGCTCGCCTCGCTTCGCTCTCTCGGCTCGCACGCGGTTGATCACAGTTCTAACCTAACCCATTTGGTTGGGGTGCCCTGGCTTAGTTACTGCGACCAAGGCTGTGACATATACAGGGTGACAGGGAAACTCGACGTATTCCCTGAAAGGCGTTTTACTAGAGGTCATTAGCAACAAATTGAATCCAGTAAACTAGGGTTCAAAACTGGATGGTTACCGAGCTGTGTCGGTTCTTCGATTTATAAGAAATTTTCTGACATGTTACCAAAAACAATTCATTATGAGAAAAAAACTACTCCACTCCAAACATTTCATTCCACATGTCACCCTGTATACGAAGTATAATTTATTGTCGTATTGACGTCCCCTTGTATATAAGTGTAACAACAATATTCATAGGTAATTATGTATAGTAGAGTGATAAATCACAAGACACATTTTTTGTTTTATTCAATATCATCCGATTATTCATGGTAAAATCAATCAAATGGCTGACAGTCATGATAATTATTCAAATTTATAGCAAGATTAAGCAACAAAAATAGGGTTTTTTCTGGTAATTCAATTACTTAAGAATGAATAGAATTATAATGTTGATTAAAAAATCAACCTTCTCACTTCAAAGTAAGCTCAGTCTTCGAACACAACCTCTGTCTGTCTGTGAATATTTCCGACGTGAAAATGAAACACGCAACGTTAGACTTGTTAATAAAAGCAGAAAACATAATGGGTGTCTACAGAAATTACAGTTTGCAAATGAATTTTCGTAAAACTAGAATTATACGCGTCGTTTTAGAGATACTAATTGCTTCACTAATCTTGTTGAATAGCACTTATGAATTCGTTTTAGTAATGCGTTCCGATCACAAGTTAAAGTATCGTATTTTCACATATGATCTCAGGATTTTTTTGTGCACTTGCATTATAATGATTCGTGCTATTCAAACTTCACGTTCTTACATAACATTCACAAAAAATACACTGGCTCTGCACCAATGCTTCAATACAGAACTGACAAACAAATGTTCAAGAAAATTGAAAAACTTTTTCATCACCTCAACAGCGGTAATTTGCCTTATTGCAGCATGTTTTGTATCATTAAGGATTTGGTATAAAAGTCTGATTCAAAGCAAGCCACCCACCCCAGACTCAGTTGTGTCATTAGTATTAGAAACATTTGCTGAACTTCGTTTTCATATAGAACATGTTGTATTTTACACTTACATAAGTCTGGTTCACTGTTTATTGAAACGTTTCAACGAGTCTGTATCGGATCTGCAAGACTATTATGATGCCCAAGAAAAGGAGTTTTGTGTTGGTAGGAGTGAAGCAAATGATCAACTGACAGAAGAACGAACGGAAGAATGGGCAACAAACTATATGTTATTAGTTGGGTGCAGCAAGGAACTATCGACATGCTTCAGTATTCAGGTATTCTTTTTAATAACATTCACTCGGTGCTTTCTGGATTAATAATAAAAGTAATAAAAAATGATTTTTAACCAAATAATGTTCTTACATTTCCTTCTAAAAGTAGTTACAAGGGAATCATTTTTTTAATATTATTTTAACTTGTGAAAACTCAACTCGTCAAACTAAAATCGTTTATTTCCACTAAACCAATTACAGGCACTTTTGAATTGTCAAGGGTGGGTCAGTCAAAAAGATGAAGCTAGTTGCCCATTCCAAAGCGTAGTAGGTATACCTATGGAGAAGAACGGGCAAGAAACTCCATGGACACTCTTTTAAACCACAATCATATGGTTACAAAGTATTGGTTACATCATTCATGTTAAAAATTATGCCTGTGAGAACGATGCAGAATGTTAAAAGCGTCCGTAATGAAAAGATAAAAAAAAAACAATTCAAATATTAAATTAAATCAGAATAATCCATGGCAGCAAAGACGACGTCCCTACTGACGGCGCCCGTTCACGAACATGACGCATAGATTAGCACCATTCAGCTCAACCATTTTGAAGGGAGCTAATTGATCCAACACATGCGCCACCCTCAGCGAGACATTAGAGTTAGCATGACATACTCTCCGCCACCATGGCACATTCAAGTCAATGAAAGACGTACCCAGTAAATGATAGCTTTAAATAGTACTCACATATGTGTTATGCAATTTTACAATACTAGGAGATTGAATTTATATAATGCAAAAATTGTATTTTAAAATCTTTAGCAGCTCCAACAGTATATAGGTAGGGTAGGCGTGTGTGAAGTATTTTAAAATGCTAATCAATTTATTTATGCGTCCTGTGGAGTAGGACCAGCGTTTAGCCAAGCATTTTTATCAGCGATGTAATACCCCAACCTATAATATGCTTGGCTGCATAGTGTGCGTTTTAAGTAAGATTTGAATTTCCTTTAATTGAGTTGGAGTATGTGGGGAGGTATTTTCTTGTGATATTTTAAACAGTACCCCATGAAGGAAGAGTCTACTTTAGCCAACCTGAAACCTGGTTGAACTAATTCCCTATTTCTTGTTAGATTCTTTTACTGAAAAGTTTTAAATTTTTCCTTACGTACATGACGTACCTACATGACTAGGTCGAGCCTGTCTCGTTCTCGAGTCCTTGAGAGTTTAAATAGAAATAAAATTAAGCTGTTCTTAATGTTGATCCTCTAAAAAACGTTCAAAAAATCGAAACTAATGATTTATTAATAAAAGTCTATTTAGAATTATTATTCGAAATGTTTGAAGAAAATACATTTTATTTTAAAACTGACATTTTGATTCATTTGTTTCAGATGTTATTTTCACTGGGCTTATCGGCACTGCAGTATATTTCTTTATTATTCACAATTTTTGGAGTATTCCTTGCAAATGTAAATATTTTTTTTTCGATTTTATGTGTTTATACATAGACACGGAAAAATTATTGAAGCTGTGGAAAGGAGAGTGAATGTGTGAATTAAATGCGATTGTGAACAAACGAGTTGATGTTGCTAAAGATTGGACTGGCTGTTCACAATAGTGTGGTGGCACGTTTATGTATGGCAGTGAATTGAATTGCTTCTTTTGAGTGCCTTAAAAGAGGCTTGAAAGAAAGATTACTGATTCTTTGCGAAGTATGTGTGGTGTAACTAATGAAACTATGAATGATAGATTTTGGAATGATGTGCTAAGACAACGTTGCGGTTTAAAAGAAGATGTAGTGACGTAAATTGAAATAGTATGCTTTGATTGTTTCATCACGTTGAAGGGATGAATGAAAGGCGACAAACAAACGAACAAACGGTATTTACAAGGCAGATGGGAGTGGAAATGCCGGTAGGAAACGTTCTAGTCCTAAAAAGACCTGTAATCATTATTGGTGATGTTCTTGTTCGGCGGAGCAGTCCGAGTCCTGGAGTGGAGACCGCGTATCGGTAAGCGTAGTGTGGTACGCCCCTCAGCTAGATGGACGGACGCCCTAAAGAAGGTGGCTCGCACAGACTGGATGCGGAAGGCGGAGGACAGGGTGTCGTGGCGCAGCCTGGGAGAGGCTTATGGACTGCAATAAGCTGAGTTGATTGATGTTCTTCGGAAAGTTCATGAGCTTAGTACCTATGCGCAACCGGCGTGCGTGTATGACCAAATATATGTACGTAAACGGAGCAAGAGGTGTGCGTAAGGATAGTACCAGGTTGCGTTCTGTAGTTTCTACTTATCCATATCTGCAAAAGGCGTGAGCTTATGTGTGTTTGTATGTGTACTTTCGTAAATAACAACTTTTACTAAACGATACAAATATACCTTTTTTGTTTTTGAAACTAATATCTCTGTTTTTCTCAGGAACCATACAAGTATTTTGGTGCTTTCCAAAGTTTATTAGTCCTGATATATTATTTTAGTGGTACACGTTTAGTACTACTTGCGGGACAAAGACTTATTAACGAAGACGCCAAAACAAGAAGGGGTTTGTTGAAATTAAACAACACGTTATCGACCTGTGAGTAACTATTTATCAATTCATTCTACATTTATGTGTTTCGAATTATTACATGAGCAAAGCTTAAAGAAGACATACCAATATATGTAGTTACTTCTAGCTAAAATCTATTGAAACTTATGTTTCAAATTGATGTTATTTCATGTTAAACAAATATCAAGTTTATTTTAATGTAATTAAGTTGATTTCAGAGTGACTAGCACTATTGAAAAAGTTATAGAAATGATTGAAGTTGTAGCGTAAACTGAACTTTATTGTGTAGGAATTAAAATTATTTTTCGAACTTTATTGTGTAGGAATTAAAATTATTTTTCCATAAACTCAACTCTGTTTACTTTTTTGACAAATATATCGCGAATGCAGTATTACATCCATATAAGCAATGGCTTTCATTTTGACAGTTCAACAACATTCATTGCGTTATTCTCCCTTTTTAGCAAAAAATCATTCGAACATAATATGAACCAATATATTAGCAGAAGGTGTGGCCTTTAAAATGATTCTGATTATGATTGAAAATATGTTACACAATTAGGCTGCGGGCTCGATTCCTGGGTGAAGCAAGAAACTGAAACTGCCTTTTAGTTATCTCCAAAATCCAGCTTGTGTTGCGTTTGATGACCACTGCTCTATATGTCCATAGTGTGAGGTACACCTCAAATACCAGGGTACCATCCCAGAAATATAGTCAGGAAATGAATGAATGAATAAGCAAATTTTTCAATTTGGCGTGTTGAAAACATGTTATATAACTTTTAAAGAATTACGTTTGTGAATTAACATACTATTGCCTGCTTACTTGCCTAACTTTACTTTAAAAAAAAAGTTGAGTTATTTCAGGTACATATGCCAGCACATCAAGCTAACCGAAGCTGTCAAATTTTCCCAATCAACCTTGAACCTAATGCTTTAGCGATAAAGTTGAAAATCTATTAAAGAAATTTGACAGATTGCTGGTGTTCGTTCCACATAACCCATATTAGAAAACATGTTTAACATAATTTGACAAATTAATACACACAAAAATCATATATCAATAAATACAAACAAATAATAAATACAATATAAATACAACATCACAAACACACATACATAAGTAAGTACTAACCTTAAATTTCTATATTTTCAGATCCTCCATCGAAATCAAAGGCTATCAAGAATTTGTATCTCCTAGTAAAAGCGAATCCAATCAAAATAGAATACACTGGTCGAGTGCGCCAGGGAATGTATTTAATTCCAATAATACTTTCTCTGTCTGTCAGCTATGTCATAGTTGCATTGCAATTCAATCACCTCATTTAAATATTGTTATATTGCAAAACATACACTATAATAATATGCGTTTGGTTTTGAATAATAAATACACTTGCAATATGTTATTTAAAAAATAGTGTCCACATCCTTTCAAATGTGTGTATTTTGGTTTAATTAAATAAATTGAAATGGTAATGGGTATGGTTTATTTAATGCCCGATCAATTTAAAGCTCTAAGGTAACTGATCCATCGCCGCCAACGAGGAAGCAACTAGCTATCAAAGATGTTCTCGCTCAAGAAATGTTAAAAAGATTGCAGGTTAAAGAGAGGTACACACAACACAATCAATCCATCAATCAAATTTGTTCCCACTGCTGGGACACAGGCGTCCTCTCAGTGAGAAGGAGTGAAAGAAAGAAAGAAAGAAAATACATTTATTTGGCACAAACTAAAAGACACAATACATCAGATACATACATCAGATAAAACAAACAATAAAAAAGAAGATTAAATTTATAATTAAAAGTGTGAAGTCCGATGTAAGAAATTAGCAGGAAAGTGTGCCTCACGGCTGCGCCAAAAAGGCCCAATTCAGCAAAAATGCCAGACAACTAGTGCTTGACGCTGGTTTTCAACTGGACTTGAATGTGTGAGGTGACGGATGTAAATCAGTTTTACACTGCAACGTGACGTATGTGTGCATACTTAAATATATAAATAAAATTATAATTATTGTGTTAGATAAAAAAGTACCGATATGTGAGTAACATTGCAAAAAAATAAACAAGAAAATACTGATAATAATATTTAAAGGTTACTTAAATAAATAAATAACTAAATAAGTGAGACCGCCGCATGATAGACCTTCCCATGCAGATTCCTAGAACCGAGTCAGACAGTAATCCACCACGCGGGCCCAGTGCGGGTTGGTGATGTCACATATCTTCGAATTTTTGGTTCTAGAACATGCCCGTTTCCTCACGATGTTTTCCTTCACCGTTTTGAGAGCAGTGGTGATGAAATAATTTACACTAAGTAAAGCACCTATCTGGATTCGAACCTACGACCTACAAATCGTTAGTCGCGGCCGTTACCACTGGGCTACCACTGCGCAAAGAGAAAGGTACATATAGGTACATGTATTGATAGTTGATCAGTGACTGTTCACAACGCCAGCGAGTAGTTGTTTGTCGCGGTGACAAAAGCTATCAATGAGAATACCTACTCGTTGAGCGACGCTCGCTTGGCGGGTAGAACTCGCTGAGAGACTCAAACTTGGTACATACGAATCATCATCATTATTTCAGCCGAAAGATGTCCACTGCTGGACATAGGCCTCCCCCAAGCACCTCCACTTCGACCAGTTCTGTGCTTCGCGCATACAACGGGTTCCTGAGCCTTTAACATGGTCGTCGGTCCACCTTGTGGGAAGCCTTTCAACGCTACGTCTTCCGATAGAAAGAAGAAAGAAAATACGTTTATTTGCGGTAAACATGACGCACAAAAGAACATAAGAACAAATAAAGAAAATAAAACAATAGAAATGGTTGACATACGTCACATCCACGCAAAACGGCTATCGCTCAGCATTATGCTGCGACCCTATGCAAGACAGAGCCCCAGCGCTGGTTTTCAGCGACAGCCGGCGCCGACGTAATGACGTCGTCCGGTGCAGCAAACAATTATTCATCAAAAATTTTTAAAGCAAACAGGTATTCTGTTAAAAAAAAATACAGCAAAAAAAGGAAATGTACATGCTAAGAGAATATCATCCTCAATAAACGTTTTACGCTTTATGTAGTGGCAACATTTCGAAGCGTCCTATTCGATTGACGTACGCGCACCCAACATGCACCAAAGAAGTTATGATGTACCTAAGGAATTACAAAATGGCCAATGATGTAATGTGTTAAGCAAAAGTTATGTGTCAGTGCTTTAGGCGTTTGTGAGTGAATTTGAAAGATGAGATGGATTCGATAAAAAGACAAAATCTTGGATACTGGAGGGTGACCCGTCATGCACACACTGTACAAAGAGCTTTAGAGAAAAACAGGAAGGCATGAAAAATATAGAAGCCTAAAGTCACGGAAGATACAAAATAGAACAACACAACTTAAATAAATAATACGATTATTGGAATTTAATTTGATTATACGGTACGCGGTCGCCTCTCCAGAACCTGTCGGCCCCATCGGCCATCTGTTCTGCGAGCAATGTGCCCTGCCCACTGCCACATACTCGTAACTTTGGAAATTCTTCGGGCTATATCGGTTACCTTGGTTCTCCAGAGCATACCACCGCGCATACATACGCGCATATATACGTATACCAGCAATTAATTGCTCATCGCCGTCGCGCATTCGCTCGTCATCTCGTTTTTGGTTGCTAGCTATATGCGCTTCTCGTTAATCGCCGACAATGGTATAGGTACTTAAAAAAGAGATGTAAAATAATTGACAACTCAGTACACTCACAATTTTTAAAGTAGCTACAATACATATACCCTGTACATTAGCTCAACCGGTTTTTGACAGCTGTCTTAGAACGTACATATTCCAGATTACGCAAAAATTTACTTTGAAATGCGTAATAAAATTGAACTATCTTATTTATGGCTTCTTACAGACATTATAATACCGTAGGTGTATCAATCAATGTATTGTGTGTACTGCAATCACTACTTCTATCTGTCAAAAAACGGTTTTTCCTAATGGACAGGTTATACAAGTTGGCTGCCTGTATACCAATCTCTTTGTCCGACGTAACATTTCAAGGTTTTCTACGTCTTTAATTAACTTGCGTTGTCATGGGAATTAGGTCTAAGTATGGCATGGAAACTAAATTTTCATTGCTGGAAAAAGTAGAACATTAATTTTATTGATTTGTTCTTCTTCTGTCAACTATCTTTTCCAGAATTAATAACTTAATAGCTAAAACGTCTGCCATTAAATGATAGGTACTTGTTATAATTTGTCCCGTTCTACTTTAGAATAAGTGTCTTTGTACGGCTTGGTGTGTTCCAACGTCCGTTCAAGTTAGTCCATCAGTAACTATTATAATTCGCGGCCAGTAATGTGAAGAAAAAAAAACGCCCAAAATGGCAGAAAGTGAAATAATAAACATGGTAATAACCACTGAAAATATAATGGGTGTTTACAGAAATTTCTCGTTCCTTCCAAAAAGACGTCAAGTTTCTATTCTAATACGTACTGCTGTGGAAGTTATTCTCACCTTTTCTTTGTTCTGTAACCGAGTGTACATATTGTCTGCGGATCTAGTGAATAGCGATAGCTTTGCGTCACACGCCAAAATAATTTTTCACATAATAGTTCTCTTCAGCAGTATCATAATTATACTATGTAGCATCCAAAGCTCGAGTAATTACAAAATCTTTATAACTAAATACATGAGCGTGGAGAATTTCTTCCAAAATGAACCGACCTACACCAAATGCTTGAAAAAGCTGAAGAAATTCTTTATATTAGCTTCCTCGATATTTCTGATTACTTGCACAATCAATTTAATATTCAAAATGATAACTCGATACTATTTGCAAGGTGTAGAGTTCTATCTACCTTACTTCGTGTTGGTGGTGGTAGAAACGATGCATGAAGTACGGTTTATGTTAGAACACGTAGTGTTATACATTTACATAACTATGCTACAATCCTATTTGAAATGTATAAACCAGTTTATATCGTACACTCAAACGAAATATAATTCTAAGGAGAAGAGATTATACAAAGATATAATACAGAGTAAAGAGATATTATCCGTTGAAGAAGTGGAACATTGGGCTAAGATGTATGAATGTTTGGCGATTTGCAGCAAGCACCTTTCGATGTGCTTTAAAATGCAGGTAAATATCTTGAGATAGTCGAAAAGGTAGAGAGTAGATAGATAAAGATAGAAAGATATTGGTAGATAGTTGGAAAGGTTGTCTCATTTTGGCATGCAATCAAACTTCCGTCTAATAACTTAGTGAGTTGATATTGAAGAAGCAGGTATTACCAATCAACAAGAGTTATATTTATAAAAAATGTACAGTACATTTTTATTTTTCGTCAATGATGTCACGGATATAATAATATCATCTTTATGTATGTTTCAGATGAGATTCGCATTGGTCTTTTCATCTGTACATTATGTTGCTACGGCTTACGGGATGTTCTGCATATTTTTAACAAATGTAAGTACCTATATGCCATGAATAAAAATGATTTTTAACAAAGTATGACAACCCGTGTTACCTGGGTTGTTGAGCTCTGATAGATAGTCGCTCCGGGTAAACTACTTGTTTTCAGCTGTATTCGGTTAAACTGGAACCCGACCCCAATAGCCCAACATACTTGGAAAAAGGCTAGACAGATTTACTAGATTTGAATAGTTTTTAATTTTAATTAAATTTTTTGTTGTTATTACAGACTATATTATACCAGTATTTCGGCGGTATCAACATATTGTATGTTTTGTTATTTTATATATTTTGTACATATGTCGCGGTTAGCGCTGGTCAAAATATTGTCAATGAATGGTCAAACACACAAAGGAAACTATCAAAATTATACAGCACATTGTCAGTAGGTAAGTATAATTCCTGTATAATATTATATGTTTTTTGTTTAGCATAGCGCGTACGAGGCTGCCTCGCTCCTTAAGTTCTGAGTTCTACACGATTACTGACAAATGCTTACACGGACTGGACTGGTCCTCTCAAATCTGTGTGGTACTTTCCTCAAAAGTCTATTTCAGATATCAATCTACATGGTTTTCACATGATCTGACCAAGATTATGACTGGACTTTAAAAGAGACTGTGACCTCTGAGTTTGTTTAGCTTATACTTTTTTATAATATGCCGTGTAAAAGTGATTCCGTTATCCTATTCGCAGAATAAACAATTTCATTTCATTGAAGCCTTCAAATACGAGTAATTTTACTCGCTTCATATTCAGTACCTACCCCTAGTAACTAAATAGTATCCTGTGTCCAAGGCCTATCGTCCACGACGCTACTCAAAAGTAACGTGTTACATACTCAAATCAGCAATGAGTAGCCAGAATATCACAACACTAGTATTTCAATGGTGATTCGTGCACGACGCGACTTACTAATGCGTCATTAACTAGCTTGTGATTGGTCGCATGGTAAAGATCGCTTTAGCTGACAAGACATTCTATTGTGTTACCCTATGTACATTTTTTTTATTAATATCTGTAATTTATATCCCGAATTCCCCTTTAACTTCAGGGGAACATATTTATAAAACCATGATTGGTCTAATCATGGTTTTATAAATATATCTTCCCCTTGCTGCTGTCTTGTATGGATAAGAATGTTGGGCCACAAAAGGGATGAATGAAAAGCAATTGCATGCAGCTCAGATGTGAATGATAAGAGGGATGTGTGGTGTTAAACGAATAGAAAGAATAAGAAATGAGTACATAAGAGGAAGGCTAAACGTGGCACGGGTAGCTGAAAAGTTGTGTTGAAACATGGTAGGGGCATATGTTACGGAGAAATGAAGAAAATGACGTGAGGAGAGTTTTGTGTATGAATGTCGATGGCTAAGAGTAGCGGTAGACCTAAGAAACGATATGGATGGACTGTGTGAATGTTGATATAGTTAGAAAGGGGGTATCTACCGAGATGACAACTAATAGAGAAGTGTGGAAGAAAAAGACATGTTTCGCCGACACCAAATAAATTGGGATAAGGGCAGGAGAATGGTGATCTGTAATTTATATGATGTACATAATAATAAAAAAACTAGCCAAGTGCGAGTCGGACCCGCGCACCGAGGGTTCCGTACAATTAAAAATGACTAAAAATATTGTTATTACCTATGATGTAACTAAAATTTACGGTATTCGCAATTTTTCCTTTATCTGTGCTATAAGACGTTGCTTCGTACCAAATTTCAAGATTCTGAGTTCACGGGAAGTACCCTGTAGGTTTTGATTCCTTTGCAAGTGTCGGAAATATGCGGCATAAACGGCTGTATCTTTTGATCGCGTTGGCTTAGAAGTTTGATTTTTTCACAGCTCCAAGGGTCAGTAGATTTGAGTATTTGATATAAATTCCTGCTTGATACCTTCACGCATTCCTGAGAAAAAGGGTCTTGACAGACAGACAGACGGACGGACGGACGGCTACAAAGTGATCCTATAAGGGTTTCGTTTTTTCCTTTCGAGGTACGGAACCCTAAAAAGTATTTCCATCTATTCTACTGCTGTAACATGTTATGTTATATTAGCGGGTTTGGTTTCAGTACTTACTTAGTCCTTCAGGTGGATCATTGTGCGTGGGCCATGGCGGCGGGCGGTGGTTATTCCGACCAGCCCACCTGCCCCCTGAAGTTGATTACATCTCCTGGGGGCCTACTCCGAAGTGCAAAGTGCGAATGTTCGGATCGGACCGACAAATGGCCGAACCGAATATTATTGAAAAATGCGAAAAAAGTTCGGATCGGCTGAGTTGGGTCGAGGCCATAGTAAAAATTCGAAAGAGTGTAGGAGTGTACAATCGGAACCGACCGAACCAAATAGTAACTTTGTAGCAGGAAACGGCCGAACATTCGGCCGATACTACTTCGGAGTAGACCCCCTGGTCTGTTAAGAACATCTATGAGATCTATGAGAAAATTTATAAGATCTGGTTGCCCCGAGGGTTTCTGTCCTAATCTGGGTGACGCCTGTGTATTCAAAAACCACATGCGCAACGGTTTCCTTAGCCTCTATGAAAGCCCTGCATCTGACTGTCCCTTATGTCTATTACGTTATGTTAAACTGCCGTGACATTCTAGCTACTCATTGGTGATTTGCAGTGTTGTTTTGTTGTGTGCTTTTGTGTAATTCTTACTTCTTTCTTAAAAAAAAAAACTTTGTCCCACACTAGGAATAAGTCCTATATCGTGGGTGCGTTTACAAATATTTAAACTTACATTCACAAACAGCTAGACCCGGTACAACTGGTACTGGTGGTACTGTTGTTGTAATTGTATCACTAACATAGTTATAAGTTTATTTTATTGTTACTAACACTGTATGAATCTCATGGTTACTCTCAATAAAGAATTTATTTATTTGAGTTTGTAACGCGATACTTTATACAATGGACAATGTGCCTTATCAGCTATATCTATTTAAGTGGACACTAGCAATCATCATTGGTAGCCGAAATTAACCTGACGTGTAGACACGTGTATGAGACATACCTACGTGCATGGAAACCTTAATTATAATATGGACTATGTTACTAACAGACAACAAAATATACATTTTATGTAGGTACCTAAATTAACTTGATACTCTTCTAATTCCTCGCTTTGCTGCCTCGTTGGTGTAGTGGCAAGCGCTACTAAGGTCTTGAGTTCGACTCCCATATATATTATATAGGCTCGCCCCATACTACATGGGACTTAAACGTAACTGGCGAAATGTGGTCGTACAGACATTACTGTGGAGAACTGATGAGCCCTTCAAAGAAATCAAACAACGTTACGATTTCCTCACGTTTATATTGATTGAAAGTCTTTACAAATAGCCAACTAAACTAACTCTTTTCCTAATAAAATATTTGACACCCCGTTCTAAACTTGCTTGAATGTTCGAATGGAACCCGCGCTAAATTATAGCCAGTCTGTACTACATAAGGTTGACTTTAGTGGACAACCTTTACAGTACGCATCTGTCTAACCGTTCGGGAAATACAGGAGTTATGTTATGTCGTGTTTTGTAATTATTGTTTATGATTTCAGAGTCAGCCGCGCCGGAAACGAACAGTGTAAAGAATTTAAATCTACTAGTGCGAGTAAATCCTATCAAAATTGAATACACCGATAAAGTGCATCTTGGGAAGTACCTGATACCTACAGTTCTATATCTTTCTTTAACTTATGTGATAACAGCTTTGCAATTCAATCATCTTATTTGAATTATAGTTAGTTCTAATAGCACTTATTTAGGGTTCCGTAGTCAAATGCGAAAAACGAAAACCTTATAATTTCTTTGTGTCTGACTGCCTGGATGTGACAGCCTTGGAGACTATTGGCACTATATCGATGAAAATTGAATTGGTGTATTCTGCGTACAGATAAACAATGATGTAGTGGAATTACGAAAAGGAAATTAGGTCACTCCCCATACATGTAACCTAGGGATCAAAAAAAAAAAAAATTCAATACACATAGGCCGTTTTCACATTAGGACGCTAGCAGCGCGACAGTCGCGCGGCAGAAGCCGTTTAGCCAATCCAATTAAGCGGATTGCTTCTGCCGCGCGGTATATTTTCGGTTACAGCCGCAGAAATACCTTTGTTATTCATATTTTTTCTGAGAAATACTATGAAATACAAATCTATTTTTGCGGTTGAGAAAAGCAGTAGTCTAGTATCCCAACTACCACCCCAGTCATCCCAACTAAGGCACTTTTTATTATGCGTGATCCGACACACACTCAGCCAGTTTTTCGTGTTTGCGTCCTACAAATTCATTTCCAGCTTTCGTATTGACTGTAGGTATATAGGAACGTCGTATGTCGTATGTCGTATTACCTGTGTAATATACAGGCTTGCAGTTACCATGAAGTTAATGATTCTAGACCGCCGCCAGAGTACTTACGACTGTTGATGTGTTACACTAGAATAATGAGTTAAAATGTCCACAAATTAATTCGAGTTGCATTTTTGATCTTTAATTACCTATTAGTGTGAAATAAAGTTTTGTTTGTTATTTACTGTCGTGATTAATAATTTTAATACTAAATTATAATATCCACTGCGGCGGTACCTACAAATTATTAATATTAATATATGTATATATTAATTATTAATATTATTACAAACTTATAAATAAATAATTAAATAATGTATGTATTTATGTGTGTAATACAACATACATTGATTGACATTGACAGTTCTACATACAGTATTGTCAATGTCAATTAATGTGTGTTGTCTTTGGTCCCTGGCCCTGACATCATGCAATGGACAAAATTGACAATATTTTATATGCTTGAGTACGAGGCTTTTGACTACGTTGCATGTGTATATTTTATGTCTTTTTTTATTTGTAATTTGCGTTTTGTTGGTGCGGAAAAACTATTTTTCTTTCTTTCTTTTTTTTATAAATGTATTTTCATTATGCAACCGGATGTATTATTCCTCTTTTGAGAACACGTAGAAATAACGATTATGATAGTATCGTTATTTGCGGGCGGGGCAAATCATTTTAAAATGGTAAAATATAGTGTAAAGCCAGTCGTTGTTTATTATGAAATAGTACCTATAGTGGAATAAAAGTGTTAGCAAGAAAAGAGTTTTTTGAAGTGAAAACTTCTTTAGCGGCGTTGTGCGTTTTTTTGTGATGGGTAAAAAATGTTAAACTCGCGTCGGGACACGTGACCTGATCGACAATTCGTAAGACGGAGCTCGCGTCAGGACACGTGACCTGATCGAAAATTCGTAAGACGGAGGGAGAGTAGACCGCAATCCAAAATATCGAAAATGCACAACGTTAATATTCAAGTTTTCACTTCTGCCGGCACTCTCGGAGTGCAACCCGTTTTTTTTCCTCTATATGAAACACTTCTAAATAATTAGGTATTTATTTTATTGCAATAGAAATAAAAACTTAATGGATTATAGACGTTTGATGAACAGGGTCTAAAGTTCACTCATCCTCCATAGAAAAGGGAGGAATCTCCGACTAGATGGGTGTTATTTCTGTCGCTGAAAACCAGCGCTGGGGCTCTGTCTTGCATAGGGTCGCAGCATAATGCTGAGCGATCGCCGTTTTGCGTGGATGTGACTCATGTCAAACATTTATTATTGTTTTTTTGTTCTTTTGTGCGTCATGTTTACCGCAAATAAACGTATTTTCTTTCTTCTTTTTTTATCTGGCGGGCAACTAACTGTCCGATGATTCACGTCGGGCCGTTGTATATAAGCATATATACAACGGCCCGACGTTGCGCGGTGAACTCTGTTTGCGAGATGCAGGATTTTGTGTGACGTCAGTATCATGCGTAGTTCGCGTCTGGCTTTTGTAGATACCGCTAGAGATTAAACCTGAAAAACTTTATTACTTATTTTAAACCCGTCGTGTGAAAAAAGATGTACTTCCATACAAATTTTCATCTACCATATAATCCCTTTAGGGGACGAATTTTCATAAATCCTGCCTTCGTGCTCATTTTTGTTGTATAAAGAACTTTTGTGCAAAATTTCATGCTTCAAGACTCAGTGGTGTGAGCTGTGTGTTGTCTGACGGTAAATTTAAGATTTTTATGAAGTATAGATTGTTAAAGACAGGAGCAGTGGTGGTCCAGTGGAAACGGCCGCGACTTACGAGTTGTAGGTCGCTGGTTCAAACCCGGGCAGGCACTTTACTTTTTGTAAATTATTTCATCACCACTGATCTCAAAACTGTGAAGGAAAACATTGTGAGGAAATCGGCATGTCCTAGAACCGAAAATTCGAAGACATTTGACACCCACCCGCACTGGTTCTGGTTCCTAGGCTGGGGAACAAAAGGGTTTCAAAATTCTAACGTTTGTATTTCAAGCTAAGTTAAAAATGGTATTTTTATAAGAAATACCTTTTTGTTTTGCCTCAGATTAGTCTTAAGACGTGGCATACCGTGCCTTTTATCAGAACTATTTAATATATTAAAATTTTTAAATTATTATTTCTAGTATTTTTAGACCTTCACATACTCTATTATAAATAAAGAAAGAGAAGCAAAAAATAATTACGTTTATTTGGACACAATACGTGAAATACAAAATAAAAATAATATTGCACCAACTATCGTGTGCCTCACTGCTACGCCAAAAAGGTTCATTTCAGCATTAATGCCAGACAGATGCTGTTTGTATACAAAATTGATACGACAGATGGGCTTTCCTTTAAACTGCATATACTAGGTACCATTTTCAAGCTCTGTACCAAAAATCAATTAAATGGGAGCAGTAGTTTAGTCGCAAATTATTTTTTAAGTTTTTGCACCGTTTGAACACGATGTATCTTTCCTAACAGCTGATTATGTCTAAGCATAGGTCATGCTCATGTACCTTACAACGATAAAGACGTTGCCACTTTGTTACCTAGGTATCTAAGGTAAGTCAAATTTATTTACAAAGGGTGGTTGCGTTTTATTCTGATTTGTAAGCTATTTAGTTTGATTGAAAAAAATATTTTCTCATTTTTGGCGCTTTTTATTTTTATACGGTATCGAATTAATACACACGTATAGTATACGTAGTGTAATTTAATGCCCCTCTGTCATATCAGCCCTGTATAAGTGCATCAACTCTGTAGGTCAACGAGAGCTTTGAAGGTATTCATTAGGATGTTGTATAAATAACTGTAATTCACTGAACAACACAAAAACATACTATGGTGCAGTCTCCATCAGTGGTGAGCGTAGTTGAGAGTTGAACAGTAAAAGAACTAGGTTTTGTCTAAAGTTCGAAACTATAAACACTGTTTTTTTTTAATTAATTGCGTGATGGCGGCTGTCTTCTGATGGCAGGGAAGATGACGGGGAGCGGTTGTCGTACCATGTGTACAACGAACTGCTATATTCCGGCACGGTCCTGATGATATTGAAGCCGCGGAACCGTTTATACGATGACCACTTCCGGTAAAGGCTATCCTGCGTCGTGAAATATAGTGAATTTATCATGAACAAGTTAGTATACTAATGCATCGGATTAAAATATTTGACCAAATCCCCTAAAACATTTGAGTGGATTTGATCTGCTGTTTTCACTTTACTACACCTTGCACTCATGTGCCACATAAATGCTGTCCTGTGACTAGACATCAAAAGGTAAGAGCACACTAAGCCCATAACACGGACACTTTTAATCATTCTGGGGGCTTACTATCAGCTCTTATAGTAGGGCAGAAGTTGAACTGCATTGTTTTTTTATACTTAGTCATAGAACAAAAAAGCAGTGCAGTTCAACTTCTGCCGTGGTATAAGAGCTGGTGGTAAGCCCAATACAATAATACGTCAATTTTTGAATTTTATACAGTCTATCAAAAAGAAATAAGAGGTAGGTAGGTAGGCAGGAGCAGGGATGTAGGACACAAAAAAAATATACCTTATAAGCACTTTGTCAAATTTTTACGAATAGCAGGCATAAATAAAATTAACTAAGGTTAATTTAGATGACCTCAATAAATTTTGTCTTATAAGTAAGACAAAATTTATTGAGGTCATCTACAAAAGTACTTTATTGTTTGGATAACTTGGTAAATAGGGTGGATTTTTGTGATAAGGGTAAAGTTTTTTTTGCAATTTAGGCTAATACTCTTATATATTAAACGGCTAAGTTTTTCTTCATATGACGTTATTAGTTATTACGCGTCCTTTTAAAAATTACCTACAATATCTCAGTGTAACCTCAGCTTTTTTTCCACTTTTCTCCTAATGGAAGATGCACGTCGTATAACGCTGACTGCGCTACCGAAAAAAGGGTTTTTATTATACCCAGATATTACACCTGAATGTGTGACGCGGGGAAATGGTGACTGAGAGAGCCATCAGGACAAAAGGAAAATAATATTAGAGTAAGGTTTTTAGGAAATAACATTACACCGTGACAGCTGACTGTCAGTTCGCAACGCAAAATCTCGTAATAAAAAAACAAGCATTAATCGCCATGCTTGGTCACTTTCTACCTATTAGCAGATACAGGCCATTCAAAAGTCTAGGTTTCCTCACAATATTTTTTCTGTCAAATCAGAAAGCACATCTATATATATAAAATTCAAAGTCCTGACTGACTGACTGAGACATCAACGCACAGCCTAAGCCGCTGGTCCTAGAGACATGAAATTTGGAGGGTGTATTCTTCGTGAAGAGTAGGTCCACTAAGAAAGGGTTTTTCGAAATTCCACCCCTAAGAGGGTGAAATGGGGGGATTTTGTTTGTATTAAAAATCTTATTCCTTGAGTTAATAAACTTGAAACTTGGCACGAATACTTATCTAAGTAATATATGAAGTTGGGCATTTTTTGTTTTTATAAACTACCCCCCAAAAGGGGATTGGGGGGTTTCAAAGTTTGTATGGAAGAATTTTAGCGCGCGGTCCGATTTAATCGAAACTCAGTATTCATACCTAAAATTGAAAGGAAAGAATAATGTGTATCAGGGTTTTTCGAAAATCTACCCCTGACGGCCTGAAAAGGGGTAGTCAATTTTACAGGGGAGGATTTTACAGCGTGGCTTGACTAACTCGAAATTTGGTATAAATAATCTTTGAGTCAAGTTATGAACGCATCCCAAATGATTTTTCAAAATTCCACCCCTGTGGGGGTACAGTTTATATGAAAAATCTTATTCGTTAGGTTAATAATCTTGAAAATTGGCATGAATACTCGCCTAAGTAAGCAATAAAGTTTATTATTATTAGTTTTTCAAAACTTCCCCTCAAAGGGGATAAGGGGTGTTAAAGTTTGTGTGGAAGAATTTGAACTTTTAATTTTTTTTGAGTTTCTTGCCCGTTCTTCTCCATAGAGATCTACGTTTTTGGAATGGGCTCTGACTAACTGACCGACTATTTAATTTTGACAATTCAAAAGTGCCTGTAAATGGTTTAATTGAAATAAATGATGAGTTTGAGTTTGAACGCGCGGTCCGATTAACTCGAAACTCAGTGTACTGTGTGTGTACTTAAGACTAAAAATACATAATAACACGTATCTATGAGGGTTTTTCGAAAATCTACCCCTAACGTGGTGAAAAGGGGTACTTAGTTAATTTTACTGGGGAGGATTATAATAAGTGGCTTGATTCGTTATAAAATTGGTATAAATAATCTTTGAGCCAAGTTAAGAATTTTTTTTAAATCCACCCCTGTGGGGGTGAAAAGCGGGGATACAGTTTATATGAAAAATCTTATTAATTTAGTTAATAAACTTGAAACTTGGCAACAATACTTGCCTAAGTAAGTAATAAAGTTTATCATTATAACTTTTTCAAACTACCCCTCAAAGGGGGATATAGGGGTGTTGAAGTTTGTGTGGAAGAAATTGAATGCGCGGTCCGATTAACTCGAAACTCGGTATTGATACTTTCGACAGAAAATAATTAATAATAAAGTATAATAATATAAAGTTGTCGAAACTTGACCCCTGACGGGGTAAAAAGGGGTAATTCGGTTTTTAGGGGAGGATTTGAACTTGAAACTGTATGTTACATTTTCACGCCTAAACCACTGAACTTTTGATTTGGCAAAGAGATAGATGGCATCCTGGGAAAGCACATACTTTTTATCCTGGTAGCACGTTCCCGTGGGATAACTTCCGACATCCACGCGGGCGAAGCCGCGGGCAGAAGCTAGTTATGAATAATTTCGTAAAACTTTATTTAGTAGATACGCAAATTTCGCGTCTTCTCACTCCTTCTAGACGCTGCTAGGTACAAGACGCAGATTTGTCATTCTCATCTGCGGCTTGTTGCTGCGACTAGACGCGGAGCTGTCGTTTTGTCTGAGTTTAGTCGTTACGACAAAAAATCCGACGTGCTTTAACGTCCGATTTGAAAACATCGACATCGAATGTTGAGATTCTCAATACAAACACACATGCACCTTCATTAGCGGTCACAGCACAACAGACGCTGATCTGTCACATGCAACTGTCTCATTCAGTTGGCGCTAGTCCTTTTCATACATTATACATCTCTTAACCCTCCAGCATTAATTGGAAACAATGTTGAAAAACGATTGCGGAACATTGTTACTAGCTACCATGAAAACGAAACATAAGCATGTTGTCAGCAACTCCGCAACATTCCATGTTGCCAGTAATATCAATTTATTTTAAAACCGCAACATGTTGCTGAAACAATGTTGCATAACTTTAGTTCCCAATCAAAACGCGACTTTAACCTAATTACTGTAATGAAATTATAGTATAATCTGTTTTTCTATGCTGTAATAAATAAATAATATAATACGATTATGCGGGAAAGCCTCATGATATGATGCTTTGACCAATAAATTGAGTTACTTAAGTACATATGACTTCGCAAGGCACTTATGTTAATCTAGTGATTGATATTGACTTATTGAATAGCTGAATAATGTATATTATTGTGGAAAACGTTGGAAGAAAGGCGAAACATAAAATAAGCTCTGGTATGCACGGGCGTTTTTTTAACGCGACTATGATTTATGGGGCACCGGATTTTCAACTCTCAGTGTTGAGCCGAGCATTGAAAATCCAACTGTTAAATTAATATAGGGCGGGATTTCAACACAAAAGGACACATATATTAGTTTTCACAAAACTTGCACATTTCTAAGTTCACAGAACATAATAAAAACTAGCGTAACTATAAATTAAACGTAGGTGTAATAGACTAAACTAACTTTGGCGGGAACGCCTGAGCGATTTGACACATGCACTGGTGTTTTAAGTGCACTGTTGAATGATGGGGCGCGGCGCGCGGCGTTTTGCTGCGTCGCCGTCGGCCAGGGAGCGCGCGAACACACAAGGTGGCCCCGCGCATTAACTGATGGGCTTCGCTAGGGCCGATGCCTGCCAGGGTTGCGGGTTGTTTGCAAGATTTATCATGGCCCCTGGAACAGGCAACTGAAGGAACACGTTTGAGTTTTAGTCAGTAAAAGTCTGACATGACTTCCCCCGCTCCACCCAGAGCGGGAGAAGTTATTTGATGTTAAAGAACCCAAAAAAAGGTGGCCCGCGCATGCTTACAAGGCAAGCATCAACTATGCCCCAGTAGTGGCGGCACGCGAGGTTGCTATTTCGCTTCGCTCGTTATTCAAAACTTAAAAACTAACATAATATAATGTACTAAATTACGCGAATAAGTTGCTTACACCAACAGAGTGCATCCCAGCGCGTCAAAAAACACTGTTGGATTTTCAACTTTCGGCGCTAAGCAGTGCGTTGAAAATGCAGTGCGCGAGAAAATCGCCGAGTTAAAAAATCGCCCGTTGGTTCGGAACCCCAATCGCTCAAAAGCGTCCAGTAATATTGTAAATATGTATGAGGAAATTATCAATAAATCATCAACAGACTGTTACGTGAATAACGGAATAAAGAAGTTATTTTACTGAATCATTTATTGTGATCTTACTTTACAGAGTACATTTAATTACATTTAATTTCATAAACAAAATTATCACATATAATATTTTAATACACCAATATATAACAAAAGAACTACGATTTTAACCTTGCCAATTAGAGCCCAATTCAAACTTTATGGCGGCTCGGAACATGAGGCGAGTCGATGCGCAGTAACAAATTCATGAGTCCGCGGGGGTGAGGGGTGAGGTACTGCGCAGCGAGTAGCGCACTTCAGAGCCGCCAAAAAGTTTAACGCGAACTATACCCGAAGTGATAATTTAAACACAACTATCAACTAGGTAAGTGTACTGCACTCACATCTAGATCTTGATACAAAAACTACAAATTAATTTAGGAGTAAGCCATAGACAATACAAACCTTTAGAAACTCCGTATTTGGAATAGATATATTAGGAATTGATTTAAGGTCGTAAGTTCAAACCCAGGCTTGTCCCAGCTGTGAGAGCATCGTAATGCTGATTATGCTATAAAAACTTTTCTTTATAACCTCTTTTTTACTGTAGGTATAAATATTGTCACACAAAACACCTAAATGATATGATTAAATTGCAAGGCAACAATCACATAAGTGACGGAGAAAGATAAAACTGTTGGAACTAGGTACAGTCCCAATGTTATTTTCTTGGTGTACTGTATTTTAATTGGATGTATTTTTATGAAAATTATTAAATTTTTAAGATGAGTTGTTTCTGGAGCTTCTGGGCCTGAAACATATAGAGTAAACAGTTTTAAATGTCAATATAAGTTTTTCAGAAATAGCGATATATAAGAATCTCGTTTTTACTCTTTCGAAGACAAAAACCTGTTTAGGTCGTGCTACCAATGATCAATCATCTCTAACACATTTATTTCTTTAGTTGATAACTCTGGGGTCAACAGAGTTAATGGACGGGGTTTAAAAACACTAAGTTCCTGTCGTTCACCAGTTCGTGCTTCAAGTCACCGTTATATTATTACAGGATGATAATATAATATTTATATATTTATTACTATATACAAACATAGTAATGACTAAAACATTATTTACTATAATAAACTTCACTGACCTACTGACCACGAGCTGTATAATTTTGCCAAACTTCGTCTGAATTTCACTCCCTCATTTAAAAGTCTCTGACCAGCATTGTAGATAAAATATGTACAACACCAAGAATATAATAAACCTTGTAATGTGATCAAGGTACTCACGTAAAACACTGTTTCCTGTGTAAAGAGAATAAAAAGAGCATGCATTATTTATTACATGCGATGTGTTTTTTGGTTATGTGTTTTTTTAATTATTTATAATGAACTAGCGGAACTGGCAGATGTCGTTCTGCCCGAAAAAGCAGCGCCACCTACCGGGTCTAATTGTGTTTTCAAACTATCCAGGAACCCACCCATTGAAATATACACACAAAATTTAATCCAAATTGGTCCAGCCGTTTAGGAGGAGTTAGATGACAAACACACGTACAGAAGAATTATATATATTAATTATAAGATGTTAAAAGTAAGAAAAAACACAGGGACTGGCTTTATGAAAGTTGATCTTAAGGCCAAGAAGATGGCTACTGAAAGAGATGTACAGAAGAAGAGACGAACTGAACTACTGACATATTTTTTTCATGGGCAGAAAGAAACGACAAATACAAACAAAAACAACATTCAACATCATTTAATACTTAGTACTAACGTGCATTAAAATTATTCTGAATATAACATACGAATATATGACGCAGCCAACTGGTTCAATTAGCCGTTTAGTTAACCGCGTAGCCTTTTGACTAAACGGCAGCTGTTCAATTAACGGCCTGAATGATATTCAATAAATTATAGTTTTGGTTGGAAGTATAACCAATCACGCGCGAGCCGAATTGGTCACAGTAACTAGGCCAGGGCACCCCGACCAAATGGGTTAGGTTAGAACTGTGATCAACCGCGTGCGAGCCGAGAGAGCGAAGCGAGACAAGCACTACAGAATTCCAAAGGCCAGGTGGTTCACTAAACGGGTAATTTAATCAGTTGGTGGCGACATATACACACATGTGATGCAGTGGAAGAAGAAACAAGTATTTTGAATGTTTAAAGCAATAAATAATAGGTATTATTGGCCTTATAAAAGTTGAAATATGGCAACTGAGAAGAGACAAACTGAACAACATAGTAATGTAAATTTGGTCATGAGTAGACGAACTAACTAATCAAATACTTACGCCCTTTATAATTGTTCTGAACGTCACATACGTTGAAGTTATGTAATGCACCGATGAAAATGCGGTTAAAAATAGCATCTGAAAAACAATTGAGGAAGTTTTGCATAATTATATTCTGTTGATGTAGGCTTTATTTTATTATAACTGGCCACGAGCCATTTGAATAGGGTTGTATAGGAATGGCTAGTAGAAAACAGGTAAGATAAGGGATAAGTTCAGTAACCGTAATATTCACCTGAATTTTGAAGCAGTCAGATAGTGCATTGCTGCAACTCTCTAATCTTTGGAACTTTGTCGCCCACTCATCAACTTGAGCCACCGTCAGCAGATCATTCTCTTGGGTCATATCTGAGTTTTGTTTCTTTTCTATTAAAGTATACTGCGATTTAATGTCACAAATACGCGTGTTCATAGAATTCAAATAATATGTTAATATAGAAATATAAGTGCAGAATATAACACTTTCTAAAATGTAACGTATTTCAATGTATATTTCTATCAGTAATAACACTACGTAAGTTTTATCAACATGTGTGTGGCAGACTCTGAGAGTTATCAAAATGACGTTAATAAAACTAAATGTTGATGAGGCTAACATGAAGACGAGTTTGAACTGTTTAATATATTTTTTGTACATTTCGACATTCCAGAAGCAATACTGGGCTTCCATGAAGTTACTTATAAATAATTTGTAAGAATGCGAGCTTTGAACGGCACACGTTATGATGCTGAAACCATTTAGAAGAAAAGCCAAGTGATATACGATCAACAGAAGTGTAGCATTTTCACTGAGTCCTAAACTTGGAGAAAAAACGATGAAATTTTGACAAAAAACAGCCACAAAAACCACAATTTCAACAATAATACGAATTAAAATAAGAATTTTGTGATATTTTCCAACAGAGCTATAAAGTCTGTGAACGCCCATTATATTCTCAGCGGTTATCATAATTTTGTTTTCTAACATTTCGACGTGGAGCAAGCGTTCGTCCTTGCTCGGGATTGAAGTGAGCACTTATGTCTGCAGTATGCTGACAAACACTACCAAATCGTATATGAAAACTGTCCCTGATCATTCAAATGTTTTTTAATGTGCTAAGTATAATTTATTAGTGATAAGTATCTTGATTGACGACCTTTATGCGATTAAAGTAACAGGAAAGACGCAGTGTGTTAATGAAAAATAGCTTTTCCACCAGCGTAGGTACTCATTTGTTGAAAGACGATCTTATTACTTCTATAACTATAGGCAGTACACTTCGAACATTGGGATATATTGGTGGAATTATAAAAGTTTCGATAAACAACAATAACTTTATCAGTTACTGATAACATTTAGATTGATGGTACGTTCATGTTGACGTGTATTGGGTTCAAGTTTATGTCTATAAACTATCAGGTTTTTACAACTAAACGACTTTTTAGGTGTCTAAATATTCGTTTAGTCGTAAAAAATACCTAATTTATACAAGTAATTGGAAAAGTTTAATTTATTTGTGGAACCATCCGAATAAATGAAATTAATTAAATTAATCACTTAGTAACAAAAATTAGGTACATACCGTATGTAAACATTTTGCTAAAATACACCAGAAATTAAACAAAAGCATTTTGAGTTTTTTTTTTACATTTTAGCAAATGTATTGTGTTCAATTTATGGTGTCAAATCTCAGGTGTAAAATCTCAAAATAGTCTCTCTTCATTTTATGTTTATGTTGTGTATTACCTGGGGCTCGTGGCCAAATAGTAAAAGCGGCACAGGTCGATCCATCAGGTTAAACTACGCTTGCCGCGGTTGCTCTGTGGACCCGACGAATTATTGTCTACCCCGGTCGCGACGGGAACTGGAACCGGCGAGAGATGTCGTGCGGTGTCCCATAGGGATCGGTTCTGGGGCCGCTCCTGTGGGACATCGGTTACGACTGGGTGCTGCGGGCAGACCTCCCTGATGGCGTCAGCGTAGTTTGCTACGCTGACGACACGCTGGTCCTGGCGCAGGGGAGGTCGCATCAGGCGGCGGCTGACGCGATGACACGCGGGGTTGCGATAGTCGTGGAAAGGATCCGGCGGTTGGGTCTCGAGGTGGCATTGCACAAGTCCGAGGCCATGTCCTTTAATGGGCCCCGGTGCGGGCCACCTTCGGGATCCCAACTGATGGTAGGAGGGGTTCACATCGGCGTCAAGGCAACGATGAAGTACCTGGGTCTCGTCCTCGACAGCCGGTGGAACTTCGTCGAGCATTTCCGACGTTTGGCCCCCAAACTGGAACGGGGTTTTCTTTACATACCGAGACCCCTCCGTGTCTCGAAAAGCACGTTAAACCCGTTATTCCCGGCTTGTGTTTGTGGATCTTTGACAGTCGTTACGGGTTGTCACAAGCCCGAAAGTTTGATGACCAGTCTCACCAAGGGGTACCTACCCATTACCCAGTAACTGGGTTGTGGAGCTCACATAGGGATTCGCTCTATGTAAAATATTGGTATTCAGCTGCATCCGGTTAGACTGGAAGCTGACCCCAATTTATTTGGGAAAAGGCAGGCTAGGCAGATGATGATGATGCTTAACTACGATGGATAATGGGATGAAATAAAGAAAACAATAAAATGTGTCTTATCATTTATCACTCTTGTCAAAATAATTATGAATATTGTTGTTAAATTTATATACAAGGTGCAGGGTACATTTATATACGTCAATATATGATGACCACGAGATACGATGTTTACATTAATCTTAATTAATTAAATCTGCTTAATTTAATCTGCTCTAAAATATCTGATGAAATTATTATGAAATGGATCAGAAAACGTACTTGTGGAAGTCAGTTATGGGTTCTACTTACAAATTGTATTGATTATTTGAATACTTGATTGAGTGATTGATTTTCAATCAATCTTCAATACTCAATACATTTATTTGCATTCCACAATGTGAACTTAGGTAGTAGGTAAATTATAAAATATACATAATTTTAGATAATTGTGGACCCTGTTGGTCACAGCAAGATATGATAGAGGAATCTTATTCTAATTTGTAATTTAAAATTAGAATAAGATTGATTGATTGATTCAAGTATGCAAAAAGTTTTCCATTTGACGATTGAGGTTATGCTTATAACCTCACTTTTCGCTGATGATAGAAAGAAAGAAAGAAAAAGTATTTATTGCGACTCGTACAGAAAGATCATAAAACTAAAATAAAGACAATCAAAAATAAAACAAATTATATAAAAAAGTAACAAAACCAAATTATATAAAAAAAAGAAAAATGAAACAAAAACTCCTGTACGAGGCCAAAAGGCTCCTATCTCAGCATAATGCTACGACATTTAAAAAATAAATGTCGCAGCGCTGGTATTACAATTACGATCAATTATTATTAATGACTAATGAATTATTTATGATCTTACAATTACGATTTAATAATGTTATTTTTTGGAAGAAATTGTTAGGTATAAAGTTGAAACCTTCTAAATACAGATGAATGTGTTACTAAGACGCTTTAGTAAGTGATTTCGTAAGAATTTAGCCGAACCAGGGTTTGTTGACACGGACATCAGATATTTTTAGAACAGATCGTATTCCTTGTGCTTCGTCTACTATTTATCCAAATAAATACATACAAATACACCGATACATATTTTTGTGGTGATACATTTTATCCAATCAAATAGTGATTAACTTTGTACTTATAAAAACTAACCACAAATAGTTTTTTTTGCAATACTCGTATAAGAATATTTAAATGAGGTGATTGAATTGCAACGCAACTATGACATAGCTGACAGACAGTGAAAGTATTATCGGAATTAAATACATTCCCTGGAGCACTCGACCAGTGTATTCTATTTTAATTGGATTAGCTTTTACTAGGAGATATAAATTCTTGATGGCCTTTGATTTCGATGGAGGATCTGAAAATAGCATAAAAAAAAACCAAACATTAAATACATTATTTAAATAATTAATTAACATTTTACCTTTTATACTTTTTGTTCTATACTGTTTGCTTCTGTAATATTTCTAAACACATTCAAAGAATTGATAAATAGTTACTCACAAATCGACAACGTGTTGTTTAATTTCAACAAAGCGGTTTTTGTTGTAGCGGCTTCGTTAATGAGTTTTTGTCCCGCAATGAGTACTAAATGTGTACTCCATAAAGAGTATATCAGGGCAAAAATAGTTTGGCAAGCTCCAAAATAGTTAATTTTCTGAAAAAAAAAAATGCTGTTAGTAACAAAAACCAAAAAAAAAGGTTGGTTTACTTTGTATTTGTTGATACTTACATTTACAACGAATACTTCAAAAATTGTGTATGTGGATGAAATGTAATGCATTGATGACAGGCCCAATGAGAATATCATCTGAAACAAATCAACAAAAAAGTTACCTACGTATTGGTAAAAAGACGGGAAAAAAAAGATTTAACTTCAGTTTCTTGTATTTCATAAAATTGTTTAATTTTTTTTTTAAAGAAGCCAGGATCGACGGCGCATTGTGTTCCACGCGTGCCTCAAAGAGATGTCAGCACTAACTGATGGGGTCCGCTAGGGCCGCTGCCTGCCAGGGTCGCGGGTTGTTCGAAAGAGTTACCGTGGCCCCTGGCACAGGCAACTGAAGGAACACAGGTGGGTCTTAGTCAGTAAAAGTCTGACATGTCACCCTCCCGCTCCGCCCAGAGCTGGAGAAGTTCTTTGATGATTTCCCACCCAAAAGAGAAAAAAAGGGATACCGACGTGCAACCTGTTACCATGGATTCAGTACACGATTCTGATCCCCTTTTTTTTTGGGTGGGAAATCATCATAATTATGACTTGGGAGGGCGTGTCAGACTTTTACTGACTAAAACCCACCCGTGTTCCTTCAGTTGCCTATGAAAGGGGCCACGGTTTCTCTTTCGAACAACCCGCGGCTCTGGCAGGCATCGGCCCTAGCGGACCCCGTCAGTTCGTTCGTTTTCTCTTTGAGACGCGCGTGGAACACACAACGCGCCGTCGACCCTGGCCTGGTTCTTGCCGGGCGGCGCGCTGCCCATTGCTCACCGCTCGCAAGCCCGAGCCTGCGGTGGCCGGGAGTCGGCTGGTGACTTCTGACGTCCAGGGCGTCACCTGCGGCGACTAGGGGCGTGAGGGCGCAGATATTGCCTCTCCCTCACGCTCTCCGCCACCTCCTTTGCGAGCATTACTGCTTCGCAGAAGGAGGTGACGGCTTCCCATGCACTCTCGTTCCGTACCGTAAAAAAATCATAATCAGGTTATAATGTTCCCACTGCTGGGACACAGGCTTCCTCTCTGTGAGAGGGAGCTGTAATCCACCTCGCGGTTGCGAGCAAAGTAATGAGCTGAAAACATTTTGACCGCGTACATATTGCACTTTTCTATGAAACAGCTGTTTTTTTTTATAACCGACCATTAATTCCTACACTACAATCACGTTCTGTCCCTGCCACCCTGAATATAATTAGTTTCGATTCTCTGCACCTTTTTTTAAAGGATCGACATTGAGAACAACCCTATTGATTTTTTTATTCTATTACCAAGAAATCACCGAGTAAATAATTATTATAAAGATATGCCTAAAGATTTACCTGGAAACTGAAACATGCCGATAGTGCCCTGCTGCACCCAACTAATAACATATAGTTTGTTGCCCACTCTTCCAATCGGTCTTCTGTCAGATCAACATTTGCTTCCCTCCTCTCACCAGAAAACTTTTCTTCTTGGCCATCATAATAGTCTTGAAGATCCGATATATAATCGTTCAAACGTTTCAATAAATCGTGTACCATACTTATGTAAATGTAAAATATAACATGCTCTATAGAAAAACGAAGTTCAGCTAATACTTCTAATGTTAATGACGTAACTAAGTACGGAGTTTGAGCCTTGTTGTAAAGAAAACTTTTAGAAAAGATCCTTAAAGGCAAAATACATGCTCCACCAAAGCACAACACTGCTGTTGAGGTGATGAAAAAGTTCTTCAATTTTCTTGAACATTTCTTTGTCGGTTCCGTATTGAAAGACTGGTGCACGGCTACTAAGTTTTCAATGAAGATTTTGTAAGAGCGTGAACTTCGGACGGCACATATCATTATAATGCAAGTGCTAAAAAAATTCACGTACTGAAATTTGAATGTGAAAAAAAGGTAATGTAACTTGTTATCGAAATGTACTGTTGACACCATTTCGTAAGTGCAACTTATCAATATTACTGCAGAAATCATTAACTCTAAAACTATTCGCGTAATTCGTCTTTTACGATAATTCATTTGAGAACTGTAATTTCTGTAAAAACCCATTATATTTTCGGCTTTTATTAACAAGTATAATGTTGTGTGTTTCATTTTGAAGTCGAAATTATTCACGTTCGAAGTCTGAGCTGACTTTGCAGTGAGTGTGTTGATTTTTCAATCAACATAATGATTTAGTGTATTCATAAGAAATTTAATTACCAGAAAAAAAACCGGCAAGTGCATGTCGAACCACGCACAATGAAGGGTTCCGTAGTTGGACAGATTTTTTTTTAAATTACCTTATTTTTTTATTGCGTTGACTTAGAAGCATACTTTTTTTAGAGCTCTAAGGGACTGTAGATCTACGTATTTGATAATAATTTCAACTGGATACCTTCACGCGTTCCTGAGAAAATGGGTTTTGACAGACAGACAGACGAACGGACAACTAAGTAGCTAAGATGATCCTATAAGGGTTCCATTTTTTCTTTTTTGAGCTACGGAATCCTAAAAAACACTATTGTAGTTCAATCTTGCTAGATAATTTATGTATTATCTTAAATGTCAATCATTTGATTGATTATGTACGAGTATGTTGAAGAATAAAAACACCAACGCGTGTAAGAATCTTTTCTGTAATTTATAATTCTTTATTATGTTTCGTTAATTTAATGGCTTCTTATTACTCCTGCGCACTAGTTATTTTTTTTTTATAATATTATAAAAAATAGTTTATTTTCTCCACAATGATACTCTTAATTTTATTGTTACACTTATTTCTACGGTGACCTAAAGGAGGAGCATTATATTGTGGGAGACTGGTGCCTAAACTAGGCTCAAGGCCTGTATTTCGGGTCACCAGGACTCCTTCATTTAAATTTTAACAAATTATGTTATGTACTCGTACAAAATATCAGGGTGGTAGTGAGGTTGAGTGTGTAATGCGTGTATGTGTAGTTACGGAAGCGTGTGCTGTGGTTGTGTGTGTATGTGGGGTGTTGTGTGTGTGTGGCAGTGAGCGTTTTTGTTTTGATCGAAGCATATTTGCACAGTGACGTTTATGTTAAAACTGTTAATAAATTTTCAGTGTCATCATAATTGAGTTCTTGAAGCCAATTAAATAGTTTAATTTTGCACTTTATCTCAGTGAGTTCATAGATAGGTACGCCCCTATTTACTTTAGTGTAGAGATACCGACCGAGGTGATAAAAGAAACGTTTTGAAAAAGATGTTGAAGGTGAAGTATGGTGATTGACTACAGGATTAAATCTTCTCTTAGCTCGAGGCAGTGAAGGATTGTAGGTTAGTAGTCAATGTTGTTTGGTCAGTCAGGATGGTTTGTTGTATAAACAGTTGACGCACCGTCAAGACTTTCGCTTTTTGGTATAGTAGTGCTGTAGCGTAGCGATAAGGTAATGACAAAGAAACCTTCAGAATGGCTCTCTGTGCTCTTTCCAGTTCCAGGAGGGTACTTTTTGGAGCACCACCCCAAGAGGTGATGCAGTATGTTATTAAAAACTGAGCAAGAGCATAGTATACTATTTTTTTATTTTATCGTCAGTCACGTTTCTTAGGGTCTTAAAAACGTATACCAGTTTTCTCAGTCGGCTACTTAAGGTGTTGATATGTTCCTGGAATTTGAGTGTGTTGTCTATAGTTAAACCCAGGTATTTAATACAATCGGCTTTGTTAATTTGAATACACGAGCATGTAGTGAAGTGAGGAAATGCACACGTGTGGGCTAGGATAGTGTTCGGCGTCATGGATGGAGACGGTGTATTCTGTTTTATAGAGAAGGTGACGTACTTAGTTTTTACCGCATTTAGGGTGAGAACATTGTCGCGCAGCCAGTTCGAAACAATATTGAATCCTGACTGGGCGCACACAAATACCTCACTCCAGGTGTCTGCAGTGAATAAGAGGGCTGTATCATCCGCGAATGTTATGACTTTACCTTTCGGGAGAGTGAGCGCGCCAAGTTCGTTTATATATATATGAGCAAGAGTGTCGGACTGAGCACGCTGCCTTGCGGCACACCGTAATTAACTTGGCACTCGTCACTGACACTCCCTCCTATTTTGACGTTCTGGGTGCGCTCACTCAGATAATTCTCAAAAAGCTCGAGTTGGGATCCTCTTATTCTGAGTCGTTCCATCTTATTAGGATGGGAACAGAGACCGTGTCAAAAGCTTTCGCAAGATCTCAAAAGATTCCCAAGACTTTTTGGCCACCATCCAAGGTAGTGACGATATGATTGGTGAGGTCATGAACCGCATCTGAAGTTGAGTTTGGTTATTAGTTCTCAATTGATTTAATAACTTATGTGTTATTATTGACCGCAAAAATAAGTTTGTATTCCATAGTAGGTATTTCTCGGAAAAAACGATGAGGACCAAATTTATTTCTACGGCTGTATCCGAAAATCCAATTAATATCTCAAAAAATATTGATTAGTGGCAATGCGCGTGCATTGAATTATTTTTTTCATCTCGGTTGTATGGGGAGTGCAACCCCTAACTTCCTTTTCGTAATTTCACTACACCATTGTTTAGCGGTGCACAGTATACGCCTTCATTTTCATCGATATAGTGCTAAAAGTCTGTGAGTAAAATGGCGGCAAAATTTTGTAACGTGCGGTTCGGAGGAATAGTCTACCCACAAAAACATTTCATGTTAAATGTTGCCAAGACGAGACCATGTAGCTCGCACTGTCAAAAAGTAATCAGATCTCATGTAGAGCCAAGCTTCTACCTCTACACGCCCTAACTCTACAAGGCCTAACTTCGCAAACTCTACACCTTAGTCAAAATATATAGCTTGGCCATTTCGCTACATTCACATGAGCGTAAGGTGAAAAACTCTTATACTGTTTTACAATGGTTCTTGTAGTACCGAAACGGCCAAGCCTTATATATTATTATAGGATGATCATCAGTGAGTCAGTGAATCAGTGACGAAATCGGGGTATTTTAGATATCAATAAAATCTAAAGTGTATTGAAACTTTATAGGTTCAATAAGTCAACCACTAACATCATATCCCGAAAATTTTGTTTATCTGGTATAATCCAAACCCAAGTTAAGAAGGTTTAAAAATACGACGAAGTGCTTCGAGAAAAGGTAGGTAGTGCCCTTGCGCTTCGCTTGGCTCATCTTGGCGGGGGCACTCCCGTGCCCCCAGATTAATATGATATTAATATGATTCTCAGTTCCCGAACGGCACCTGCATACAGTTTGTAGTGAAAGGAAGTATGTCCCATATCTATGCCTATCTGACCTTCACAACCCACTTACTGGGTGAGACGGATTGTAGGACTGTTTTGAAAATCATTGAAATATACTGATGGCTGATAGGTACTACTAAGATTTGTTAAAATTATGCAGAACATCCCGTAAGCCGAAGTAACATAATGTACAGATTAAAAGACCAATGCAAATCTCATCTGAAACATACATAACTATATTATTAACTTACGACCAAACGACAAACGACAAAGGAAAATGGCAAACGACATCTCGGCAGGCCCAGACGAAGATGGCGGGATGAGCTGGACTCCTTTGATAAAGATTGGTCCTTGGGAGCTCTGGACAGAGAGGAAAAAGAAAGTAGCGAGGCTTTTGCCCAGCAGTGGGAAATTAACTGCTAAAATTGAATTAATTATATCCGTGAAATTATCATAGTCATTGAAATGAATAAAAAGAAAAATGTACTGTTCATTTTTGTAAACACGAGTTTTGTTATAGGTATTATAACTACTACTACTATACCTACTCATTCATTATCAACTCAGAATCAGAATCAGAATTTTGTTTGTCAAACATAGGACATAGTGACCTATATAAATATGTAATGCAAGAAGCATTCAATGCAATGCAAATAATGCATGCAATGCTTCCATTACAGCATACAAATATTTTAACGTAACGATTGTTCAAAATAACAATAAATTACACAATAAATTTAAAGAGTCACATCAAATTGTCAAGTCATTTAGAAATTTGTCAACAGTATAATAACATCTTTCTATAAGTAAATTGGTCAGGACTCACAACGCTATATGTGTTTGGTTGTATGCAAAATTTCTAAAAAAAACGCTTCGGTACACTATCCAAAAAATGCCAAAATACGTAAAGAGAGATCTCTTTTCTTCAGCCTTTCGCCACACAATATTAGATAGTTAGGTTATTGTAGGCATCCTGCAATGCAGGACACTTTTCTTTGTCTCTAGCCTTCCTAAGCCAGAGCCGTCCAGCGTAATGTTGACCAGGTCTTCGGTCCACCTCATCGAAAGAGCGACCTAATCGTAATCATCATAATCATAATCTTTTATTAATTCAAACTACAATGGTCTATAGTGTTAGTAACAAAAATAGCTTAGCCTATGTTAATACTTAATAACTAAAACAGAACGGGTCCGGTTTGTAATCGCCCACACTAGCGGGCTGTTTGCCCGGGCGGCTATTGATTGCAGAATAGTCTTGGGACTGCCACGCAGCCTGCGGAGTAGCGAGGCAGATTTCTTACGCCACAGTGCATCAAATCCGTCAGTGTGTGCATCTGCAAACATTGCCGAGGCACTACAGAAGCGCGGCAATCGCAACAATACCCTGAATGCGTTATTGTATTGGATACGCAGATCATTGTAAGCCTTTTGGGTATATGTGAACCACAGAGCTCCCGAGTACAGTGCTGTACAGTATGCCTTAAAAAGGGCTAAGCCCTCCTAATACTCTTAGCTCTGCCGGCCAACCCTATTGACTTAGCTGTGACCGGATATTTAAAAAAAAAATCGGTCTGGCTAGTCCTCTTAGAAAGATAACAAAATAACAAAACAAAATAATAAACTGAAATCGCGAAAAAAAAACAGCTGTTCCCTACATTTATGTTCGCATAACTCGTCACAATGTAGGGAGCAGCTGATTTTTTTTTCGCGATTT
This sequence comes from Apamea crenata, assembly GCA_949629185.1. Taxonomy (NCBI): domain Eukaryota; kingdom Metazoa; phylum Arthropoda; class Insecta; order Lepidoptera; family Noctuidae; genus Apamea; species Apamea crenata. The sequence goes on from OX451357.1 coordinate 16,515,455, forward strand.
CAGGTTTGGTCCCATAGTAAAAGTTGTTCATAATAATGAGTACAATGACTTAAGAGGTTGCTGGTGTTTTACAAATAACCCTGTATACCTATAAATATATAATAAATTCGGCTATCTAAAGATTTACCTGCATTTTAAAGCATATCGAAATGTGCTTGCTGCAACTCGCCAAAACATTCATACATCTTAGCCCATTGTTCCACTTCTTCAACGGGTAAGATCTCATTATTCTGTATTCTATCTTTGTCTAATCTCTTCTCAATGTAATCATATATATACCTTTGTAAGTTATTTCTAAGACTTTATGTAAATATTTTACCAATTTAATGCTGAATAAAATATTTATTATTATAATTTTCAACATAAAAGTGATTGTGCAAATAACCAGAAATATCGATGAAGCTAATATAAAGAATATCTTCAGCATTTTCAAGCAATTGTTGTAGGTCTGTTCATTTTGGAAGAAATTCTCCACGCTCATGTATTTACCTAGTTATAAAGATTTTGTAATTACTCGAGCTTTTCATGCCACATAGTATGATTAATGGTACCGCTGAAGAGAACTACAAAGTGGAAAATGAAGATGGCGTGCCGCATATACAGTTGTCAATTGTCAGCTCCGCAGACAAATAGGATACTCGGTTACAGAACTAATAAACGTTGAGAATAACTTCCACAACAGTACGTATTAGAATAAAAACTTGACGTCTTTTTGGGAGGAACGAGAAAATTCTGTAAACGCCCATTATATTTTCAGAGATTATTAACATGTTTATCATTTCATTTTCTGCCATTTTATTCACGTTACTGGCCGAGAAATGGAATGGCTATATTGGTGGAAAATTTTAAACGGACGTTGGAACACACCAAATCGTACCTAGACACTTTTTCAAAAGCGGAACGGTACAAAGTATAGTAAGTACCTATCATTAATATTAAAGGTATATTATAGGTTTTATTTTGTAGTTTTTATTATATATTTTATTTTTTTTATTTTAAGTTATGGATCTATGGTCTGATAATAAAGATTTATTATTATTATTATTAATGGTTTAATGGTAGCCGTTATAGGTATTAAGTTATTAACTATGGAAAAAAACAAATGACAGAAGAGGAACTAATCAGTAACATCAATGTTCGACTTCCGTCCTGCTAATTAAAACCTAGTTCCCATGGCATATAAGGCCTAATTACCCTGACAATCCAAGTTAACTAGACACCCTTGATATGTACAGCTAGACAAAGAGATTGCTATACAGGCAACTAACTTGCAACTACTTTATAAATGTTGTGAGTGTGCTGAGTAGTCGAGTATTTTACATCACTCTTTCGAGTACCTGTCCTACCGGGTGACAGGATACTTTAGCGTAAGATATATCAACTTCTTGCTGTGTTGTGCCACTTCTTGATGCTGTGCTACGTACAAGGGACCCACAATCTTTTGTACGTTACTTGAGCTAGAAAATCATTGATGGCGAGTTGCTTCCTCTCGTCGCGCGTCGGCGGCGGGACAGGTACCTTAGTATATCTTAAGCATAAAAATACTCTAATTAATTGGTCATTAAATAAACTATACCTCCTTTCCAATATATTTAATTATAGTAAAATACACACATTTAAAAATATAATATCATTAATACATTTAAAAAAATATATTATATTATGTGGAAAATATTTTTAAATAATATTGACAGTGTATTTGCGCGTGAAGCAATTACTAATTAATTTCATAACTGAACATTGTTGCCAATTTTGTTGTGCACGAGCTAAACTTAATTAAGGCTATTTCCATATTTTTCTCTTTTGTAAAACCACAAAGGGACGGACTTATACAAGGTCAAATTAATATAGCTAGCGAAACTCCGTCGACGTGATCGATGATAAGCTCCATACGAACTAACTCTTGGAAGGGGCAACTAGAATCAATTCTATGTTCTTGTAGTTTTATACATTTGTCCTTGGAAAGCGGTTCCGTCATATTATAACGGCCGTCATGTAAATCTGTAATTTACACCAGTATTTAGCATTAAGTCAAACCCCGCTGTCCAAAGATTTAGATATATTTGCTCTCATCGTACGGTGAGAGCAAATATAGCGATCTAAATCTTTAGTCACGCGAAAAAGTGTACATAATGAGGAGAGTGAGCTCACACAAGACTAAATAGTGTTTCCATGACAATCAAGTCAAGTAACTGCGTCATTGTGTGTCAGAGGTGTCAAAACGAAACAGAAACGCGACTATGTTTTGACGCGGTAGCGACGCAAATCTTTGTTGCTGTCATCATTTTCATTACAGCCCTCACTGCGGCCGTTAGCTTTCCTAAAACAGCGGCTGCCACCGCTGTTTTAGGAAAGCGTAACTTAAGAGGCATTTTCCAATTTTAGTTTACTTTGTGAACAAGGGAATAATCGGCGCCATTATTTCATAATACAATATTTTATATAAAATGGTTAAACTGCAATGCTATTATAATGTAACTTATACAAAGAGATATAATCGCAGGCATTAAGTACATTCCCAGATGGACTTTAGGAGTATATTCTATTTGAATAGGATGATTTTGTACGAAGACAATCAACTTCTTGAGAGTCTTCGTTTCTGCCGCTTGAGGGTCTAAAACAAAATAATGGATTTATTTAAAATAAATAATCAAATTGGCACAAGTCTTGAGGTAAACAATTTGATTATTGTATACTAGCACTTATAGCTACAGTAAGCTTGATGAGGTAAACAACAGAATAGATTGACCTGGATTAGGCTGGCAGAGGAACGTGGGGCGTGGCATAAGGATAGAGAGGGTCTATGCCTAGCCGTGGTCGAATTCGAGATGTGGATGATGGTGATGATGAAACGATGGGGTCGTCCAGCACACCAATTAACGAATGCATTACATTCACGTATCAAAATCCTTTGGATTGTGTGTGTTTGTGTGAATGAAATTCCTAAACCATTGTTTCATATTATGTTTGAGAAAGTCATCTGTCTGACAACTTACATATAATAACGCAATGAATGTTGTTGAATTTCCAAAATGAATACATACATGCATTGCCATTCTAAGTTTGTTACGCAATATCCCGCAGGTCGCTCCAATTATTATTATCATCACCATTCTCTTACCCTCAGTCTAATTAATTTTACTGCATGAGGTCAAAATTGTAGCAAATTGAGTTTTATAAAAAAACGACTGACAGTTCGTCAGTGATCGTCTCTTTGTAAATCTCGATATTGCTCAGGTGGTGTAAATACTCAATTAAGAAATATCTACTTACTTATCGACAACGTGCTATATAATTTCGATAGTCCTCTATGTGTTCTCGAACTTTCATTCAGGAGATTTTGGCCCGCAACCATAATAAAATATGTGCAAAATATTGAACATAACACAAAATATAATGCAATGCCGATCTGATTACGACCCAGTGATATACCCTGATAAAAACAGAAATCAGAGTTTTATTTAATTCGTAATATGAAGGAAATAAAAACGAATTTAGTGATTATATTTACATCTGTAGCTAACGAATGAAATATCACGTACGACGAAGCAAGATAATGCATTAAAGCCACAGCCAATGATATCACCATCTGAAAATAATAAAAACGCAGAATATTAGTCATAGTTAAGCCATATATATATCTATGTGTCTACGAAATGCTATAGAAGAATCAAGGAAAAGCGAGGTAGGAAGCATCAAGGATTCAGAGCCGATTCCCGGCCACCGTAGATGTCAGCACTAACTGATAGGGTCTGCTAGGACCGATGACTGCCAGAGTCGCGGTTTGTTCGAAAGAGTTACCGTGGCCCCTGGCACAGGCAACTGAAGGAACACGGGTGGGTTTTAGTCATTAAAAGTCTGACATGCCCTGCCCCGCCCAGAGCAGGAGAAGTTATTTGATGATTTCCCACCCAAAAAAGAAAAAGCAAGGTAGGAAGGGAAGGTTCTGAATAACAATATTAAAATACTTAAAAAAAAAATATAGCAAAAGTATTCGAGAAAAACACGTTATCAAGCAGGGATTTAATGAATTTACCTGGACACTAAAGCAACCTGATAGATTTCTGCTGCAACTCATTAAGAATTTAAACTGTATAGCCCACTGTTCCACTTGTTCAACCGTAAGAAGATCATTGCACTCTTTACTATCTAAGCATAACCCTTTTTCGATATCATTGTACTTTACTTGAAAATCAAATATACTATCATTCAAACATTGCAATACGTTTTGAATCATGGTTATATAAACGTGCATTGTTGCATTCATCAAAATAAATCGTTCTTCAGTGAACACATCAGAAACTGTTATCATGAAAGTCCCTACATTAAAATTTTTAGTTTCGATTGCAATATACATATATACTACAAAAATTAATGTACTTGATAAACAAGACACTGCCGTGATGATCACAAAAGTTATCTTTAACTTTTTTGAACATTTGATGTAAGTCGGTTCGTTCTGGAAGTAATGGTGAACGGACATGAAGTTGTGTATGAACAGTTTGTAAGAACGTGAGCTTAGAATACTACTGATCATGACAAATATACTACTAAGGAGGCTCATAATCTGAAACGATTGGACCATATGCACCATCCGATTATTTATTATTTGAGAAATAATGAAGATATGTTTAAGGACAAAAGCTGCAAAAACTGTTTCAATAACAATACGTATGTAATATAAAATTTTACGGGTTATCGATAGAGAAACGTAATTTCTGCGAATCCCTATTGCATTTTCGGCTTTACTTAACATATTTAGAATTTCTCTTGCCGTCATTTTGTACCTGCGACCACACCTACTAAACTAACGGATTGGGCACTTTTTGTTTCATACATACGTTGTTAAAGAAATATATCGGGTACCAAGTTATTTTTCTATTCAATTCTAATATACCAAGTTATTTTTGTATTATAATATTATGGAGATGATTAATTCTAATGGCGCTTGTAAACGGGCCATATCTTGGCTGCAATTTATTTATGGCTGAAATATGTTGCCAGCTATGACAGCAACATTCAGCAATACTTCTGTTGTTGTCTTGGACGTTGTAACCGTTGTTGAAAACGTGAATACTATGTTGTTTTGTGAATTTATAGCTATTTTACCTCAGTTAGTCTAGAGCCTTTTAATCCTTATACAAAACTGCATCGATGGGCATCATAAGAATAAAACATGAGGATTGGCTTTTCTCTAGCTGACTGTTCCATTATTCCAGGTTGATGGCAATATTTATAGGCTCACCCTTATTACATAGGACTTACACATACCTGGCAAAATGTGAGTGTGCATCTCAACTTAACTGTTCGGGGATTACAGGCGTGATCTTATGTACCATTATTCCAGAACAGGACAACTTTTTTTGAAAAGCTTGTGGCTAAGTCATAACAGCCGCACGGGTTGAGCGATCAGTTTAAGCTATGCTTGCCGCGGTTGGACCGTGGATGTGTGACCATCTTTACATACCAAGACCCCTCCGTGCCTCGGAAAGCACGTTAAGTCGTTGGCCCAGCTGTCATTTGTGGATCTTTGACAGTCGTTACGGGTCGTCAGAAGCCCGAAAATCTGACAACCGGTCTTACCAAGGGGTACTGTATTACCCAGTAACTGGGTTGTGGAGGTCAGATCAGGTGAGAGGCAGTCTCCCCCCCGGTGGGTTCCCGCATTGTCTAGGCGCTCAGTAGCCGTGGTTTGTTGAAGGCCCACGGTGAAGCGAAGAGGAACCCCATGAGGGGCCGCTCGTCTAGGCTGTGCGGTTAAGCCGACGACGTAGCGGCCGGCGGGTAGGTTGCGGTGCCGCCCTGGCGACATCGCAACCTACCCGAGGCGGGCCGCGATGTCCCCCGTGTGGGAGACATTGCGGCTGAGGATTGGATGCCGCGGCGGGAGAGGAGTGTCGGTGTTACGTTGCCGCTCTCCCTACCTTCCGCGGCCTTGACGGGGCCGCCACCGTTCGATGGCGGACGTGGTGGGGCCGCAGGGGAAGAGGAGTGTCGGTGTGTCGTTGCCGCTCTCCCTATCCCCTGCGGCCGTAGCCCCCCCATCCTGGGGGGCATGCGGGGCCCGCCATCCAGGCGGGCGTGGGGGCCAGCAGGCAACGGGTGCGGGGGCACCGTTGCCTGTATTGCACAGGCCTCCACCAGTGTTGGACGGGAACGGCTAGGTGCTCCCGGCCATTCTCGTAGCCCCCCAATGTGGGGGACATGCGGAGCCCGCCATACGATCTAGGCGGGCATGCGCCGGGAGGGCTATGGAAGTAAAGGCTATGCCTATTCCCGTGGCCCTCCCATCACGGCGATGAGGGAACACCGCTGAGTTTTAGTGGGTATACTGTCATTCCGACAGGGAGTCCCACATACCCCGTCTCGTCCCCCGCAAGACGGGGATGCATAATGCATTTCTCAGCGAAAAAAAAAAGGTCAGAGACAGTCACTTCATGTAAAATACTGGTATTCACTTGCATCCGGTTAGACTGGAATCCGACCCCAACACAGTTGGGAAAAGGCTAGGCAGATGGTGATACAGGGCAACTTTTTGTTGCACCAAAAAGTGGTCGTGTTGTCAATACTTGACCATATTGTAGCAACATATTGCACAAACAATATGGCCGGTTTGTCATGAGTTTTTAATCAAATTAAGAAGCTGACAGATACCGACAGGTCAGTGACAAACATCGACGTTGATTAATTGTTATCTTTTTTCCATTTGTGATTGTTTTTTGTAATATACAGTATGGCCATGTTTCTTTATATGAAACTTAAACATACCCAGCAAAGGTATCAAACGTTATAATACCTACATCATTACATAATCAGCCTATAACGTCCCCACTGCTGGGACACAAGCCTCCTCTCTGTGAGAGGGAGCGGGCCGTAACCCACCACGCGGGCCCGGTGCGGGTTGGTAGATGTCACATGTCTTCGAATGTTTGGTTCTAGCATATGTCAGTTTCCTCACGATGTTTTCCTTCACCGTTTTGAGAGCAGTGGTGATGAAATAATTTACCCAAAGTAAAGCACCTGTCCGGGTTCGAACTTACGACCCACAACTCGTAAATCGCGTTACCACTGGGCCACCTCTGCTCTACATCATTACTAAAATTTATTTTTACTTTTACAAGTTTGCATTTAACTTGCAATGTTTATATTTTCTTAAAGGTTGCGGCGTGAATTTCCTTCTTACATTTAAAGTTAGGATTTTAAGAAACTATGTTAACGTAAGTTTTATTGAGTACTTTAATGGCCAAGTCATTAAAATCTTGTTTTAATAAAGGTTTGAACTTAATTTTTTGGTAACTAATATCACTGAAAAAGTCCTTAGTATTCTTACGGGTAGCTTGTGAAATTCGTTGAAATGAAATGAAATGAAATAATTTATTTGCTATGAATGTAGGTACAAAACTATGGTGTTAAGTAAGAGAAGGATCCAGTACATTCTACCGTGAGGCATGCAAAATTTTTTTATAGTAGAATTAATGATGAAATAATCTTAAAAAATCAAATATTTAACGAGTATCAAATTATAAAATAGTCAATAAAAATATAAATCATTCAATTTGTAAGTTCATTCAGTGGTAAACAATGTCAATAATAAGTTAATAATTAGTCAATATTACAATGTCACTAATAAGTTAATAATTAGTCAATAATACAACGTCAATAATGAGTTAATAATTAGTCAATAATACAACGTCAATAATGAGTTAATAACGTTTAAAGAAGTTAAGTTTATTTTTTTTAGGCCATGCTTAATAAACATCTTAAATTCTTTCATTCACTGACAGACAACGCACAGCCTAAAGCACTGGGTCTAGAAGCATAACATTTTGCACATGAGTTTCTTATATAACACAAGTGAGCACTAAGGGGGGATTTTTGAAAATTCTTTCCCTAATTAGTTAAATAGGAGTCAAAGTTTCTATGAAAGTTCGTTATTTCTGCCAGATATATCCGATCAGGCCCACGGCTTGTAAAACTACAATCTCCAATTGGTTATAGGTATATACATATAGGGTATATTTTTTTATTTTTTTTATTTTTATTTGTTAGGGACAACAAACAGTTACATGCCAGGCTTAACTAAAAATTCTTAAATTAGCACAGTACTAGGAATACAGTTATATATTCTACATATATTTGTGTTACTACACATGTAACCCACACCATTGTCCACGAATTCACAAAAAAGAAGTTAATAGAAAACAGACACACAGTATGCATCATAAAGTACTGTTAAGAAGAGAAATAAAAAAATAAAAAAAATAGGAAGATTACACTTAGGAAATTAGTAACTCTATTGCTCTCGCCTTGAAACAATGTTTGGAAAGAGCAAACATGTCAAGCTCCATAAAGTGAGCGTTATAAGCATCAACGAGGCGACGAAGAGGCACGCGCTCGCCAGCGTTAGTCCTGCACGAGTTTGTGTGGAATAGTCGAGGCGCACGCACCCCACGAAGCATGACAGATCTAGGTACTGTATAATGTAGACTATTGGATAAAGGAATGCAGTCGAAACTATTATTACAGATACCATGCAGCATCATTACACCCAGAAGTAATCGTCTCGATTCCAAGCTAAGGACATTATAACGTATCAGCAATTGTTCATAGGAGACTTTAGGGCGATAACATTTATAATTCATAGTACGCAGATACTTTTTCTGAACAATTTCTAGCCTATCTTTGTACTTATCATATAGAGGATCCCAAATTTGGACGGCGTATTCTAATTGCGGCCGAATCAGGCTTTTATATAATATTAAGAATGTAGAGGGTCGCACAAAGTCAGTTGAAGATCTCATCACTAGTCCATACATCTGAAATGCCTTTTTAACTATATTGTCTATATGAGCATCAAAATGCAGACGAGAGTCAAGGATAACACCTAAATCTCGGACAGACTGAACATCACTAAGACTCATATTATTTATTGAATAATTAAAGGAGATGGCTAAACTGAAGTATGGACGAATCTCCAGCAATGTCTAGACATGGTACCTAGCAATATGTAATGCTGAATAGCTGAATATTAGTATTTCACACAGAAAAAGTTTCAGGCGCTTTTTATATCTTTCTAATCCTGAAAATGAAATCGTGTAACTCCTACGTCAATAGGCATAAAAAACTGCAAATAAATTACATTGCTATGAACTTTTACCTAGGTGTTACCCAAACAACACTAGATTTTTGTCCAAAACCAAATCCCTATAGTAAATGTACTCGAGAGATGGGTTCTGGACGCTGAATGGGGCAACGCGCGCAAGAAAACACTCAGGCGGCAGGATTTTTCTGACTTGATTTACATTGGTCAATACAACCTACACGAATGTATAGCTAAACCTTTCGGAAGTGACAACCCCATCAAAATATGTTTGTTGAAACATCCGTACAGACAGACAGACAAACGCGCCAGGAGGACTTAGTTTAATTAGTATGTGGTGATTGTTAAATCCTGCCTAAACTAGATAACGAATACAGTGAGTAACCAAGGACTTTAAAAGATCATCATCATTCTCCTGCCCTAATCCCAATTTATTTGTGGTCGGCGCAACATGTCTTTTTCTTCCATACTCCTCTATTAGCCGCCATCTCGGTAGTCACCCCCTTTCTAACCATATCATCATTCACACAGTCCATCCATCGTTTCGTTGGTCGTCCCCTACTCTTATAGCCATCGACATTCATACTCAAAACTACTTTAAAAGATATTGAAATAAAACAACAAACAAAAATGCGATTAATTTATTTATTCTGTGAATCTTATAAGAACATTATATAAAAAAGTTAGTTTAGGTTATCTGTCTGTCTGATCAAATCATTCTGATTGGATGTTGCCCAATAACACAACCAGAGAGAGAGGTCAGGGACAGTAGTCCTGACGATTTGTAGGCCGAGAAACTGAATATCTGAAGAGGAAGATGATAAATGCTACCGGACGGGTATGTAAAGATAAAAAAATACACTGTGTTTAAAAACATTTTATTTAGATAATAGAAAGCTGGATGTGACGTTGGTAAATTCTGCAAACGGCCTCAAGTTATGCGCACTATTATATGACCAAATAAACGTACATCACTAGTTGCTTCTGAATTCAGCAGCTCATAACAAGGATGACAAATGTTGGCATCCCTTGGAACCTAGAACAAACTTAATTACCTTATTACCCACATGAATTATTTATAATACATAATACATTATTTATATAACATTTGATTATTATGACATCTAAAGCAACCAGTCTGTTGTAGTCGTGACGTGTTGAGACGAGATGAGTCTTTCTGATTCATTGCCATTGAGTTCATTATGTATTTTGAAAACACGGTAAACTACTTGAAGTCACATTTGTTCGATGTTTCTTATATTTATCGGTTCTAGAATGATTCTAGCTGTAGATGACTTACCTCAATTGTTAACCATCGTGCTAAGATAGTGAGTAGAAAAGCAGGCAATGAAGAGGCGATATGCTGCCGCAGCCTTTGCGTGGTTACACCGCAGTTTATGCATCGCAGGATGAATTGATTGCAAGTCAAGTCCGTGTCGAGTAGCAAGAGGTCAGTAGGTAGGCAAGCACACACAATAAGCAAGCGAGGGTCAATGAAAATCCAAAATGAAAAACCACAACGAACAAGCAAACGGCAGTGTTCCAACGATGTCTAACATCTGACGTTTGTTTTTTTTCATAGAGATGGGATTGAACGTCAAGTGTAATCGAATCAATAAAATAATCGATTGGGTTGAAAAATAAAAATATACTTAAATAGTTTTTGCCTGTATTCAGTTAATATTTTTCGACACAAAATAGGTAGTACTTACATTAAAAGTAGAAGCACATTCTGAAGCTTTCAATTATTTTTATTTGATTTTGATACGAAAAGAGTGGAATTGAATAGAGTCGATTGTCACTTAGAAACAACCCCGTTTCCCTGTGAAAACATAATAAGAAGCAACTAAACAGGACACCGAATTGAATTCCATCGATTCCCGCCAATAACTCTGATTGCCACTTCTTAGTTTCAGAAAATAAATCGTTTTGATACCTGTTATCAAAAATCGATATAAGTATAGTTTGATTTGACATTTTAGAAAAGCGACATGACCTGTCCCTAGTTGCAGTACTGTATTATTATTCCCCTTGAACTTGTCATGTCAATCAAAAAAAGCAACTAAGATACTTTTTTTATGTTTAACAGTTCACGAAAGCGCTAGGAAATTATTAAACGCTTAATAATTCATGAATGAATATTTAAATATTACGAGTTAATGTGAAGTTACTAGACATGCTTGGGGCAGTCATTTAGCCATGTCCTTTGATCTGATTTATATTTTTGGTAAATGAAATTGACATTTAGGAAGACTAAGAAAGAGTTTATTTTTGAGGCAGTATTCATAAAGTCTGTCAAGGTCCTGTTGTAAATAATAGCAGTCACGAATATTTTTACAGGTGTTATAAATTTTCATATCGTCCGCATACATCAAGAATTGTGAGTTCACAAAACAATATTTAATGTCATTAATGAACAATACAAAAAGAAAAGGTCCTAATACCGATCCCTGAGGAACCCCGGATTTAACAACTATAGAGTCAGATTCATGCCCATTAATGACAATCTTCTGAGTCCTATTAAATATGTATGAAGCAAACCATCTGAGTAAATTACCGCGTATACCATTAAAGGCAATTTTTTCCATAAGCAGGGTGTGATCCACCTTGTCAAAGGCCTTCTGAAAATCAGTGTAAACGGTATCAACCTGTAGCCGGCGGTCCATATTTTCAAAGAGATAGTTCACAAAAGTCATGAGGTTAGTGGTGGTAGAGCGACGTTTGACGAAACCATGTTGTTCGGGTATGATAAAATGACGGATATGAGGATATAGCGTACCGTGAACAAGTCGTTCAAAAACCTTCGACAAAGTGGAGAGAATAGAAATGGGCCGGTAATTCTCGACATTATTTTTATCGCCACTCTTGTACACAGGGGTGATAGAGGCTCGCTTCCAAACAGTAGGAAAGACCCCTTCCTTCAAACATTTATTAAAAATTATATGTAATGCGGAAGACAATTGATCAGATGTTCTTATGAAGAAGGAAGGTGGTATGCCATCGGGTCCAGCTCCTTTAGAAGAATCCAGCGACTTCAATGCTGTACGTACTGATTCCTGTGGCAAATAAATGTCCGAGATACATGGCGAATTATCTTCATAGCAGTCAGACGGTTGCCATTGACCTGGGTCGAAGGTAGAGGGTTCATATACCGAGCAAAAGTAGGTTGAAAACAAATTGCATATTTCCTTGGGGTCATCAGAAGAAGCATTTTTGTAAAACATGTTAGCAGGGTACTTAGCCTTGCCTTTCTTGGAAGAGACATATGACCAAAAATACTTAACAGATTTAGGAATACTGTCTTCGACTGATGTCATATATCTCTTATAACAATTAGCGGTCTCACTACGGAATAATTTGCGATAATTTGAGAAATGCAAATAATCAAAGTGATTACCATAATTCTTCCACTTAATCCAAGCATGTTCTTTATTTTTAAATATTTTTATTAGAGAGGGTGTAAACCAGATCGGAAATTTTGAGGTTTTAGTGTAAGTTAATGGAATATGTGACCTGATAACTTTATATATGGTTTCATAAAAAAAATCAGCAGCCATCTCAGAAGAACAATGAGAGAGTGACTCTTCCCAATCTACATTGCCCAAGTCGTGTTTAATACAATCGTAGTTTGCTTTGTAAAAGTTATACCTGCGAACCGGATGGCATTTCATCGGTTTGAAATGCACATCTAGGTGAGTTAATATAGAAAAAGGAGGATGGAGATGGTATAGGTATATATATAGGTATAGGTATATACACCGTATAATATTTAACACTATTTTTTTTAACACGTTTCTTGATTGGGGCACGTTTCTTATATAAAAAATTAAAGGGGGTTCTTTATATTTTACATTATTTGTTATTTTGGTGGCAATAGAAATACACACTGTGGAAATTTCAATTGTCCACCTATTGAGGTTCATGAGATACAGCCCGCTGACAGACAGACGGACGGGCAGCGAAGCCTTAACCTTAGGGTTCCGCTGGCACCCTCTGGGCACGGAACCCTATATAAGTCGGCCACTAAAGCAACTTTTCTTTATTCCTAAGACCTGCTTGCTGAATGATATATTCAAAAACTAGGTTACCGTATATCATATTTTGTCCGGACGCCCTCTGAATACGAACCACAGTGCTCTTTTATATTCCGAGCCGATATTGCTCTATTGATCCATTATATACTACCATACATCTTCGTCTTTGTCCTTACATTCAATAATAACGACTTTATGCAGGTATATTACACAAAGGAGATAAGGAAATGTATTTCACTTTTCGATAGACTTGAATACGGTTTTACATACTTACATATACATAATTACCTGTGAACCTGCTTACTGTATTATCTGGACAATAAATATTTTCTATTTCTATACTTACATAATCTGCCTCGCCTTTTCCCAACTATGTTGGGGTCGGCTTCCGGTCTAATCAGATGCAGCTGAATACCAGTTGCTAGGTAACATGATACCCCTGGTGGGGATTTTCGTACTTCTGACTACCTGTAACCACAGTCAAGGAATGACAACAAATGACAGTCGGGACCAACGGCTTGGCTTGCTCTCCGAGGCACGGTGGGGTATCGGTATGTAAAGAATGGTCACCCATCCATAGATCGACCGCGGCAAGTGTAGCTTAACCTGACCGATCGACCGTGCAGCTGTTATTACTTAGCCATGAGCTCCAGATACATAAAATGAATAATATATCTATATATATAAAATTCAAAGTCCTGACTGACTGACTGACTGACTGACTGACTGACTGACTGACTGACTGACTGAGACATCAACGCACAGCCTAAACCGCTGGTCCTAGAGACATGAAATTTGGAGAGTGTATTCTTCGTGAAGAGTAGGTATCCACTAAGAAAGGGTTTTTCGAAATTCCACACCTTTTTTTTTTTTTTTTTTGTGGATGGGAAATCATCAAATGACCCCTCCCGCTCTGGGTGGAGCGGAAGGGAGTGTCAGACTTTTACTGACTAAAACCCACCCGTGTTCCGTCCTTAGCCCTTTCTGTTCCAGGGCAGCGGTTAACCTTTCGGAAAATCCCACCGCCCTGGCAGGCTTCGGCCCTGTGGGGCCCCGTCCTCTGCTGACAAAAATTCCACCCCTAAGAGGGTAAAATGGGGGGATTTTGTTTGTATGAAAAATCTTATTCCTTGAGTTAATAAGCTTGAAACTTGGCACGAATACTTATCTAAGTAAATTATGAAGTTGGGCTTTTTTTGTTTTTATAAACTACCCCCTAAAAGGGGATTGGGGGGTTTCAAAGTTTGTATGGAAGAATTTTAGCGCGCGGTCCGATTTAATCGAAACTCAGTATTTATACCTAAAATTGAAAGGAAAGAATAATGTGTATCAAGGTTTTTCGAAAATCTACCCCTGACGGCCTGAAAAGGGGTAGTCAATTTTACAGGGGAGGATTTTACAGCGGGGCTTGATTAGCTCGAAAATTGGTATAAATAATCTTTGAGCCAAGTTATGAACACGTCCCAAATGATTTTTCAAAATTCCACCCCTGTGGGGATGAAAAGCGGGGATACATTTTATATGAAAAATTTTATTCGTTAGGTTAATTATCTTGAATATTGGCATGAATACTCGCCTAAGTAAGCAATAAAGTTTATCATTATTAGTTTTTCAAAACTACCTCTCAAAGGGGATATAGGGGTGTTAAAGTTTGTGTGGAAGAATTTGAACGCGCGGTCCGATTAACTCGAAACTCAGTGTACTCATGTGTGTGTACTTAAGACTAAAAATAAATAATAACATGTATGAGGATTTTTCAAAAATCTACCCCTAACGGGGTGAAAAGGGGTAGTTAATTTTACAGAGGAGGATTATAATAAGTGGCTTGATTAATTATAAAATTGGTATAAATAATCTTTGAGTCAAGTTATATGAATTTTTTAAAATTCCACCCCTGTGGGGATGAAAAGCGGGGATACATTTTATATGAAAAATTTTATTCGTTAGGTTAATTATCTTGAATATTGGCATGAATACTCGCCTAAGTAAGCAATAAAGTTTATCATTATTAGTTTTTCAAAACTACCCCTCAAAGGGGATATAGGGGTGTTAAAGTTTGTGTGGAAGAATTTGAACGCGCGGTCCGATTAACTCGAAACTCAGTGTACTGTGTGTGTACTTAAGACTAAAAATAAATAATAACACGTATGAGGATTTTTCAAAAATCTACCCCTAACGGGGTGAAAAGGGGTAGTTAATTTTACAGAGGAGGATTATAATAAGTGGCTTGATTAATTATAAAATTGGTATAAATAATCTTTGAGTCAAGTTATATGAATTTTTTAAAATTCCACCCCTGTGGGGGAAAAAAGCGGGGATACAGTTTATATGAATTTTTTTATTAATTTGATTTGATTTGAAGAAATTGAATGCGCGGTCCGATTAACTCGAAACTCAGTATTGATACTTTCGACAGAAAATAATTAATAATAAGTATGTAAAGTTGTCGAAAATTGACCCCTGACGGGGCAAAAAGGAGTAATTCGGTTTTTAGGGGAGGATTTGAACTTGAAACTGTATGTTACATTTTCAGGCCTAAAACACTGAACTTCTGATTTGGCAAAGAGATAGATGGCATCCTGGGGAAGCACATACTTTTTATCCTGGTAGCACGTTCCCGTGGGATAACTTCCGACATCCACGCGGGCGAAGCCGCGGGCAGAAGCTAGTAATATATAAAATTCAAAGTCCTGATTGACTGATATACGAGTATCAACGCACAGCCTAAACCGCTGGTCCTAGAGACATGAAATTTGGAGGGTGTCTTCTTAGTGACGAGTAGGTATCCACTAAGAAGGTTTTTCGAAATTCCACCCCAAGGAGGGTGAAATAGGGTAATTTTGTTTGTATGGAAAATCTTATTCCTTAAGTTAATAAACTTGAAACATAGCACCAATAATAATCTAAGTAAATTATGAAGTTTGCCATTTTATGTTTTTCTAAACACCCCCTAAAAAGGGGTTGGGGGATTTCAAAGTTTGTATGGAAGATTTTAGCGCGCGGTCCGATTAACTCCCAACTCAGTATTTATACCTAGGATCGAAAGTAAAGAATAGTGTGTATCAGGGTTTTTCGAAAATTACCCCTGACGGGCTGAAAAGGGGTAGTCAATTTTACAGGGGAGGATTTTACTTTATGGCTTGATTAACTAGAACATTAGTGTAACTAATCTTTCATTCAAGTTATGAATATGTACATCCCAAACGATTTGAAGTTAAAGTGGTCGAAAATTGACCCCTCGTGGGGCAAAAAGGGGTAATTCGATTTTTAAGGGAGGATTAAAACTTAAAACTGTATGTTACATTTTCACACCTGACAGATGGGATCCTGGGGATGGAATACTTTTTATCCTGATAGCACGTTCCCGTGGAATAATTCCCGACATCCACGCCGGCGAAGCCGCGGACAAAAGCTAGTATCTAATAAAATCGTGTTTCGGTCCCACAATAGACCCCTTGAAATGTTAATGGTACTCGTTAGGACCGTTAGTGGATAGCTGTATTTTAAAATGAGATAGCGGATGAAATACGAAGGATTTGCGGACATTTTAATTTAGTGAATTCGTTTGGGTGGTATTATTGTGTTAACGAATACTTTCTTGTATGGTCTTTTGGTTTTGAACCAAAGTTTTGACGTGTCAGTGACCGTACAGCATTATATTAGAAAGGAGTGGTCATATTTAAGGGTGTACTACAGGTCGAGAGCAATGATGGCCGAGTAGTAACGGCCGGGATTTACGAGTTGTAGGTCGCAGGTTCGAACCCAGACAGGCGCTTTACTTTGTGTAAATTATTTCACCATCACTGCTCTCAAAAACGATGAAGGAAAACATCGTAAGGAAACCGGCATGTCCTAGAACCAAAAAATCGAAGACATGTTGTGACATCTACCAACCCGCACTGGGCCCGCGTGGTACATAGATTATAGCGCACTGCCTCTCACAGAGAGGAGGCCTGTGTCCCAGCAGTGGGAACATTATAGGCTGCTTATGACTCAACTACACTCGAGAGCAATGAATCCGGGTCACTTGAAGAATCCTAAAAATCTCGGAAACTAAAAATGCTAGGTTAATGCAATAAATTGTATTTAATAGACAATGTAATACTCCTTAAATGAAGTTATTAAAACTTCTTAGTTATTGTAAAGTTATATCATAAAAAAATCAAATTTGAAAAAGGGCCACTTTCGAAGATGGAACTACGAAATTACAGCATTTGGTTTTGCTTTTGTTTGTAATCTGTCATTTATGTGGGTACATAAACCATGTTGATAGTGCTCTATATTCATTATTCAAGCTGAAATTATGTCGCTTACGCCTGAAGAATGCACCAGAATACTTACAATGCTGGAAACCGGCCGGAGTCAGCGCGATACAGCCAGGACTGTCGGTGTGTCGCTGTCAACAGTACAAAGAGTTCTCCGACGTTACGAAGAAACTGGTTCTAACCTACGCAGACCAGGAACGGGCAGAACCAGGTGTACCACAGCACGAGAAGACCGATACTTGGTGAACACCATGCTTCGAAATCGCTTTCTCACAGGAACTGAACTCACAAATCAGTTTCGACGCCTCGGAGGAAGTAACCCAAGTGCATGGACAGTAAGACGTCGGCTTGCTGAATCTAACTTAAAACCCCTTAGACCTGCAAACGGCCCTAAACTGGAGCGTGGGCATCGTATTTCAAGACTAAGATATGCCCAGAGCCACGTAAATTGGAGTATTGAAGATTGGTCAAAAGTTATGTTCTCCGACGAATCAAAATTTATGCTCTACAAGCACGATGGAAGACACAGAGTGTATCGAAGACCAGGGGAAAGATTCAAGCAAGCATGCATCGAAGAAAAAGTAGCCTACGGTGGTGGGTCTGTACTTGTGTGGGCCGGAATTTCTTCTGAAAGTCGCACAGAGCTGGTGATCATAGAAAACGGCTCTTTAACTAGCGTAAGATATGTGGAAGAAATCCTCAATGATCACGTTGGTCCATTTATGGTCAATTTAGGTGAGGATGCTATATTTATGCATGACAATGCCCGACCTCATACAGGCAGGATTGTGAATGACTACCTTCAAGAGATGAACATTACTCGTATGGAGTGGCCAGCGCGCAGCCCGGATATCAACCCGATCGAGCATGCTTGGGACGAGCTAGGCAGATGCGTAAAACAACGAAACCCTCCCCCAATCACGCTTCGTGAGCTCAAAATTGCTCTCACAGAGGAATGGGAGAATATTCCCCAAAATCGTATAAAGAACTTGGTGTACAGCATGCCAAACCGCGTAAACGCAGTAATGGAAGCACGAGGAGGCAATACGAAGTATTAAAATTCAAGAAAATCGTAATAAAGTTCAAAAATTTCATGTTTCCTATTTTTGTTTTAAGGAGAGATCAGCAGTTTTTTTCTTTATGTAATTTTGTGTTAATAAAATGTATGGTGACTCATATTTTTTTTACTTTCATTTAAGGAGTATTACATTGTCTATTAAATACAATTTATTGCATTAACCTATCATTTTTAGTTTCCGAGATTTTTAACATTCTTTAAGTGACCCGGATTCATTGCTCTCGAGTGTATTTCAAATTCTCCTCTATTAATTGTGCGATAAACCGCTTTATTCATAAACGTTGCTTAAAGTTAAGCAGTGATTAGCGACTGTTTAACCATACATTTTTGACGTTTAAGCGTTACTTAACTTTAGTCATCGTTTATGAATGTGAAATGTCTTTAGCTAAGTTGCTTGTTTTTTTTTGTTTAGAAAAATTATTTATTTACATAAAACATTTAATAATTTAAGCTGGCATTAACTGATGAAATTTTTGGATAAATTTCATTTATAAAAAAATTAGGGGGTAGCAGCAAATACTTAACTACGCGCTCAGCGTGAGTGCTACCGGTGCAAGCGGCAGCTCAGGTGATCGCGCGTGGCCGCTAGCGGCGCACGAGCTACCGCGCGTCCCGCGCGTTCACCTGTATACGGTGAGCGCGCGAAAGCGCTGGCGCATCGTACGGGCCCAGCTTCGACGCGTTATCAGTATTTAGCTAAGTGAAACCGCGGATAAAGGCAATTGGCGCCGATTCCCTTGTTCATAAACTAAACCAAGGTTAAAGTCTGATTATGCTTACAGGTCGTCAAACTGAACAACTTCTTCATGGGAGCAACATCGTAATGGCGAAAAAAATAGCAGCCGTCCCATACATTTGAGTCGAGTAGGTATTTATTTATTTATATTCTTTATTGTACACCACAAAAATACATAGGTACCATAATACATTATATAAATACATTAAACACTACCAAATATACAATGGGCTGCCTTATCGCATTACTGCGATCTCTTCCAGGCGACCTTAGAATGGACAGTGATTTTCCTGGGCATAAAATGTGACTGCCGTTGGTATTGAAGTTTATATGTTGTTAACTTTTCGCAATTACGATGTTGGTCTTATGGAAAAACTTGTTCAGTTTGACGATCTGTGCATGTTTCTGATACATCGTTAACACCGCAGTCTCATCTCGGCGACAAACAAATGACAAAAACTTGTTGAAATGTATGGAAATTAGAGGTATTTTTGACAAATTTAGGCTGAGATCAGACTGTGAACGTTATTAAAATTACGAGAATTACCCCTCTGATCTTTTCTCTTTATAATTCTATTAATACAAAACGCGAAAGTTTGTAAGGATGGATGGATGGATGTTTGTTACTCTTTCACACAAACACTACTACTATATAGTATCTTTTTATCCCGATATTCCCACGGGATCGAAACTTATGCCGGTGAAACCGCGGGGCACTGCTAATATTTAATTACTAGCTTCTGCCCGCGGCTTCGCCCGCGTGGATGTCGGAAGTTATCCCACGCTAACGTGCTACCAGGATATAAAGTATGTGCTTCCCCAGGATGCCATCTATCTCTTTGCCAAATCAGAAGTTCAGTGATTTAGGCGTGAAAATGTAACATACAGTTTCAAGTTCAAATCCTCCCCTAAAAACCGAATTACCCCTTTTTGCCTTTTACATACTTATTATTCATAATTTTCTGCCAAAAGTATCAATACTGAGTTTCGAATTAATCGGACCGCGCATTCAATTTCTTCTACACAAACTTCAACACCCCTATATCCCCCTTTGAGGGGTAGTTTTGAAAAACTTATAATGATAAACTTTATTACTTACTTAGGCAAGTATTGTTGCTAAGTTTCAAGTTTATTAACTAAATTAATAAAATGTTTCATATAAACTGTATCCCCGCTTTTCACCCCCAAAGAGGTGGAATTTAAATAAATCGTTTGGGATATATTCATAACTTGACTCAAAGATTATTTATACCAACTTTCTAATTAATCAAGCCACTTATTATAATCCTCCCCTGTAAAATTAACTACCCCTTTTCAACCCGTTAGGGGTAGATTTTCGAAAAATTCTGAAACATGTTACTCTTTATTTTTGGTCTTAAGTATAAACACTGAGTTTCGAGTTAATCGGACCGCGCATTCAAATTCTTCCACACAAACTTCAACACCCCTATATTCCCTTTGAGGGGTAGTTTTGAAAAACTAATAATGATAAACTTTATTGCTTACTTAGCCGAGTATTCATGCCAATTTTCAAGATAATTGACCTAACGAATAAGATTTTTCATATAAACTGTATCCCCGCTTTTCACCCCCACAGGGGTGGAATTCTGAAAAATCATTTGGGATATGTGCATAACTTGACTCAAAGATTATTTATACCAATTTTCGAATTAATCAAGCCACGCTGTAAAATCCTCCCCTGTGAAATTGACTACCCCTTTTCAGGCCGTCAGGGGTAGATTTTCGAAAAACCCTGATACACATTATTCTTTCCTTTCAATTTTAGGTATAAATACTGAGTTTCGAGTAAATAGGACCGCGCGCTAAAATTCTTCTATACAAACTTTGAAACCCCCCAATCCCCTTTTAGGGGGTAGTTTATAAAAACAAAAAATGCTCAACTTCATAATTTACTTAGATAAGTATTCGTGCCAAGTTTCAAGTTTATTAACTCAAGGACTAAGATTTTTCATACAAACAAAATCCCGCCATTTCACCCTCTTAGGGGTGGAATTTCGAAAAACCCTTTCTTAGTGGATACCTACTCTTCACGAAGAATACACCCTCCAAATTTCAGGTCTCTAGGACCATCGGTTTAGGCTGTGCGTTGATGTCTCAGTCAGTCAGTCAGTCAGTCAGTCAGGACTTTGAATTTTATATATATAGATAGATAAAGAAAAAAGATCTGATTTTTTATATGTTTGTTTGTTACCCTTTTACGCTAAAACGGCTGAACGGATTTAGATGAAAGGAGAATGTTCAAAACCAGTCTAGAAAAGTTGCACGTATGAAAACCAAATTAATATACAAATTATTTGCTTATTTTTTACAAGCTTTTCACTTCAGGAATTTTGTTTTCGTATCCGGAATTATGATTTTAAGATAAACAGTAAATTAACGATTGCTAGGTACATTTCCGTATAGTCATGATGGACGTTTCGTTCTCTTCATTTGTACGAGTTACGTAAGTATACTTTTACATAAAAACATCACAAAAAAGATATTAAACTCATAAATAGCTAAATAATTAGTAATATCATAATCATAACGTAGGTACTGTATAATTATGTATTTCATAGTTCCATTGTGAAAATATTTATTTTTTCGTTTCGTCTCACGCAGATGCAACTGTCAAGGCAGATGAAAGACGTACCGGTAGGGATGACGATTATTCCTAAACAAGATCGATTTTTAAATCTGTCCGAATCGGAGGAAAGAATCGATTCAGCAATTAATTGAGTTCTGATAGATCTGTTCCCGCCATTATTCTACATCGACAGCTTTACTATAGATAATCACTTATTCGTTTTGGTGTTGCCAGCATAATTAGTCAAATGTAATGAATAATCGAATACAAAATAAATTATATAATATTCTTGGTTACAAAAAACAGAACAAATAAACTGCGTATCAAAACTTAAAAGTTGCAATCCGCAGGAAAAACATCGGAACTCGTTTTCAAGTTTCTAAAATCGATTAAAAAAAAAATATATATATTTACTTGACCTATAAAATCGATTCTAGATCGCCATCCCTAAGCCGGCGCCTGCGGAAGCCGCCATTACTGTTTATGTGTCAACTGAGAATAGTCACCGCGATTAATCTCTCCACTTATATAGTAATGCTTACGGAAATTCATTGGTGTATTTGTTTTAAAAAACTTAGCGTGTTTCATGTAACTAACGACAAGACGTTTTCATTTTAATTGTGTTTTATTACGCCAGAACGTTTTTGTGTTGTGTTCTACACTCTTTTGAGATTCTAATCATGTCCATGCATGATTCTGATGAACCGATGCCGCTGCCGGTGGTAATGAGAAGCCGATGTGTCAATTATTCACTTTTGATACCCAGAAATCACCCGCAACATTTCTTGCAACAAGCGTCTACGACGATGATTACTCTAATACGATCTTTGATAACTCCTACTGAGGTAAGTTTCACTATATTACCTACTTCTAGATTATCAGACATGCTAGCATCCTGTACTTTGAATAGCTGACTAATATCCAATAACCTTAGTGTGGTGCAACATCTAAGTCTAAGTTGTACCATGATAACAGACTTATCAAAGATTTTCTATTGATCCTATAATTAAATCTTGGAATAGTGAACTTTGATGTGAAGAATACAGCAATGTAATATACTGATGTAGGTACTGTATAATAAACCAGAATACTTTTTTGATTTGTTTCTAATCTCTGGTATTATTGTGTTGATTTGAAAATAGTATTTTATTATATGATTATCAGATTCATGAAGAATACTTCAGTAGTTTAGTTTAGAGTATAGTTTACAAGTCCTATAGTTAACAAGAATACGTAGGGAACACAGCTCGGCATGGGTGATAAAAATCTTTTGAAATTCTCGGTTTTTCTCTATTATGATATGCATGTTTTCTACACCTAAACCTTCCCCATGAATCGCCCTGTCTATTGGTGGAAACTGCATGAATATCTGTTCAGTACTTTTTGAGTTTATCATATTCATACAGACCGACAGTTACAGTAATAAACAGTTTTTAAATCATAGAATGTGTATTCAATAAAGATTTACAATATGCAATGATTTTGCAATGTTTATGTGTGTGTCTTTGTTATATAATAATTATGTGAGGATTCAATGATTATTGGTGAATAACAGAAAAACAGCAACATTGAGAAATAATTTCTTTTATTTCAGCTTTCATCAGAAAGTGTACTATGTACGGAGTGTATGGTAATACTTCAAGATCGAGTAAGCACATTCATTGATGGAAATGCTATACCATTGCCTGCATTTGGTCACAGAAGTCTATGCTTTTCTTGTGGAAAGTCTATTGTACGTACAACAAGAACACATGCTGTGAGATCTGACCGCCAAGAAAGGAACATTATATTAAGAAAGGTTCCACTGCACTTGGTAAATATTTTTTGACTTACACATATTTCTATAATGTTAATTTTCATTCTTGGGGAACTTCACTACCACCCAGAAAACTGCAGCAAAACAACTATGTTGTTTCTGTGAGTGTATAAGGTCACCGGTGAGTCAAAGCCAGTGGTGATTTCTAATAAAAGTATTTGACTTTGAGCGGTAATAATCTATACACTGGACTAACGCAGTCCACTTAAGACTTCAAAACCCATAGCCCTATTAACGTTGTTTTCATATGTTGCAATAGTTTTCCACCAACGGGGGGTTGTCCTTGGGTGCAATAGCATAGCGCATACAGGGATAGTCGTTGGTTGGTACCACATTCCATTAAGAGTGTCTAACAGGCCTCTGCAAGTTGGTTCGGGTCCTCATACGCCTTCCAAAGGTACAGGATCCCAGAGTTCTGAGATATACTGACCCATGTAATAATATTGTATTAGTGCTAATATTAGCAGTACAGCGTTGGAAGGCCTCCCACAAGGTAGATGGATGACTTGAAAATGAATTTCAATTAACAACACAACAAGCAAATCGGTATTGTTTTGTAACCATGTGTCGCTGGTTGTAGAAGTTGTTAATGGGAGAATTAAGAGGGATTTCAGACTCTTTCGGCATGTATTTAATAATCGTGCTGCTTTGCATTTAAAGGATGATTTTAGAATTTGTTGTGCACTAACTAATAAGTTCTACACATCCATACAGGATCCACCGGAGGCTGCAGAGTATGTAAGAATTGCAAAAGATAGGCTTGCACTTGAAAACTATTTAGCAGTATATGTTGAACGAGAACACCTTAATATAAGGAGAGCGAATTTTCAAATGATTGACCAAGATAATCCACATTTAACCAGGTTTCCGCTACTTTCAATAAATGATTTGAAGCGATTTGCCCTTGGCACCTACCAGCTTAAACGAGTCGAACTGGTACATATTATGTGGAAGTGAATAATGAGGTTGAGGATGACATACCTCTGATGCAATTGCCTGGTTGGAAAGAGAACTGTGGGCCGTTGCGCTCATATAATGACTATAGTTTGGTTCTTGAGCTGGGGACATTATAACGGTATAACTGCTCCAGCTTCGAATTTAGATAATTACTTTGGTGAATATGAGGAATAATAAAGGTAATTGGTACCTAACACAATGATATTTCTACTGATTTTACATGTCAAATACGTAGAACATCTCTATGTATGTTAAGTATACTTGTTGTAACATTAAATACACCTAATGACTACCTACATGAAAAGTCTGTTCATATTATGAGTTTTATACCTTTGTATACATTAGGTAGGTAACTTATTCATTTGTGAATAGATCTGGGATAAATTGAAGTTAATAAAATAAAATCTCTATCTGACTGAAGTTGTTTTATTTCGATAATGTCACATCAACGCTGCGAGGCCATAAAAAGCACGATTATTCGTTATTCACGATTACTCACGTTTTTTTTTTCAATTAGCATCTGTTCTCTTATTTTGTTTTTAACTATCTTTGTGGTTTTGTACCTACATGAGTGATCTGTGGTCATTTTATAAGTTGCGAGTAGTTTAGACATGATTTTTAGGTTATCTCCGAATTTGTTTAATTACTTTAAAACCCGGATACTTGTGTGAAAATTAACACTTTTATTTAATAGTATATAAAGCGTAGTCTATAATAAATAAAGATTTATTGTGTTTCAACTTAAGACGGATTTCCATACAAAATCGGTCATGATCCTTTGGCACACTGGGAGACTATTATCTGGATTAGGACATATAATACTTTTTATCCCGATATTCTTCCTACATCGAGACCTATGTGGGTAAAACCACGGGGCACAGTTAGTTTTCAATATAATTCAAAAAGCGATTATTATACATCACGTTACGAGGGACATTAGGAGCGACGACCCCTTAACGAGGTCTCTACGTGAACCGACTAACTTATAATTAATTCGACTCCCGACCAAAAAGTTAATTGTTAAATTATTCATATTTCCACAGAAAAATAACAAATTGAATTAGTTCAGTATATCCATTGTTGAAAGTTTTTCTGTTACTTACCTACTGGAATTATTTTTACTGGTAGCTGTTTTTAACGTACTTTTTCTTTGATCAATTTCAAAGTATTTCTTTCTTGTTTACGTAAGGTGTAGGTAACATAAAAGTTTACCAAGAATTATGAAACCCTTTATGTAAATTATTTCATCACCACTGCTCTCAAAACGGTGTTGGAAAATTTCATGAGGAAACTGGCATGTCCTAGAACCAAAAATTCCAAGACATGTGACATCTACCACTCCGCACTGGGCCTGGGTGGTGAATTATGGCCCACTCCCTCTCACACAGAAAGAAGCCTGTGTCACAGCAGTGGGAAAAAAAATCACCGAAGACTTACGACATCTACCAACCCGCACAGGTCCCGCGTGGTCGATTACGGCCCATTACCATTCATTCGAGAGGAGGTCTGGACATAACTAAATTAAATTCGTTCTTCAAAAACGGCACAATGTCACACTATTAGATGACACGTGGAAGTAGAAAGGCATGTTGTAATTATCGGGAGCGGAAAAGAGACGAAATGTACATAGCTTGGCTAGCTAGTCAAGTTTTGACATGCCACTTGCAAAGCACGTATAACCACCGTTTTATCTAAGGGCGTTTGTCCACCGCAGTCGTCACCGGGACGTCACCGAGAAACGAGATTATTCGAACTGAACGTGACGTCTCGGTGACGGCGATCGTTGGTCCACCGCGAGTGAACTCGGCGATTCAGTATGTTATTATAGACAAATCAAAAGCAGGGTGTACGGCACCGGTGCGACGGTGGTGTGTTGACAAGATCAAACGTCTTTTGTATCGCGGGAAAATCTTCTAGCGGTCGCGTCGAACTAAAATTTCATCGGCCGGGTTGGCGGCGCTCGAGTGACGGACGTGTGGTGGACACGCGGTCATAGTGAATGCAAACGCATTTACTATGGCCGCGTGTACTTTGCGCGGTACTTCGGTGCCGTCATCTCGTTCTTGGTGACTTTCCCAGTGACGGCTGCGGTGGCCAAACGCACTTAGTTCACACTGTGAAAGCACTAGATATATTCCCCTTTATTCATAAACGTTGCTTAAAGTTAAGCAGTGATTAGCGACTGTTTAACCATACATTTTTGACGTTTAAACGTTACTTAACTTTAGTCATCGTTTATGAATAAACCCCATTGTGTTTCCTATTTACTTCTTTTTACTTATTAGTAATAGTATCATAGTTGATGTTAGTTAACTCTAGCCACACTTAATGATCTCTTGGCACTTATCCAACAAACGATCTGTTTGCGGACGAATGGACGAAGATTTTGTCGGTATGTCAGAAGTACTGTGAGAGGGATTTATGAAAGTGCTAACTTTTTACTTGATAATTTTATTTTTTATGTGTATGCGCAAACTGTGTCTTTAATTGGTTTTAAACCGTTTTAATTAAAGAAATAAATTAAATAATTAGATATATTAAAATAAATAGATAGATTAAAAAAGTGGGTAAATATTATTCCATAGTTTCCATAGTTAACATGACCTGCAAGTTAAGACAATAGTCAGCAGTGGGTATATAACGTCACAAGAAGATTATCGTGAACAAAACAGCGCACCGCGATATCGCGCTAATCCTCGCTTAGTTTGACAGCGACACTGGTAATTTACTATACCTACGTACGTTTATAGTGTGGGAGGGTTTGTTACTCGATTTTAATACGTATATCAGGATTCGTTAGGAAGATTATGTATTGCGTCATCTCTAGTTTATTTTTAGACCAAATTGTTCCACTTAAAGTACAGCAGTGCGATTCTGTAACCATCTCACCGTGAAAAGTTAGGTGAAGTGAGCTGTCATTCCAACTAATGTTAGGGATTGACACTATTGACAGCTGAGACGTGAGATTTTTACAGAATCGATCGGCAGGTAGCCGAGTTGTAGGTTCTGCGGGGTAATTCCGAAACACAGTATCAGTAGCAATAGGTTCCATTTTGACAGTTCAACAACATTCATTACGTGATTTACGTGGTGGAGCAGACACATTTTTCGAACATATGAAGCAATGGATTAGCAATATCCTTTAAATGATTCAGTTTGAGATTGAAAGTGTGTTACGCAATAAAGGGTGCTGGATTCTGACTTATAACTTAAGCAGAGAGCTTAGACAAAGAGACATTCTATCAGCAGTAACCATGATGGAAAAGTAAAGTGATTGACATAATTTAAGCTACTGTAATATAATTATGCTTATCCATATCAATCCTTTTGAAAGACGGTCGAGGCAAACGAAATGCTTAAAAAGCGATTATCAATTGTTTAAAGTGTTTGGACCTGCGTTACACCACTGGTAACATTTTTAACTGTCATGTTAGTATCCAACGAATCGGCAAAGAACTTCCATTCCGTCTTCCACACACTTCTGTTCGCTGTAATTACCTATTGTCACTTTATGAGGCAAATTTGGCCCGTCATTTCCACCGTGGTCTGCTGCGATGTCACTTTACATTCAATGGTTTTCCTTATAAATGTCTACAATATCGAAACGGGTCTCAAAAGAATGTGTTAATTAGTAGGTTTTCTGAGTCAGTCTGCCTAGACTTCTAAAGACTATGTTGGGGTCGGCGTCCAGCCAACCCGGATGCAGCTACCAGTAATTAACATGGAGCGACTGCCTATCTGAGCTCCAAAACCCAGTTACTGGGTAACACGATATCCCTTGCTAAGACTGGTTGTTAGATTAATGGGCTTCTGATGACTATCCGTAACGACTGTCAAAAATCTACGAAAGACAGCCAGGACCCGGTCCAACTTCACGTGCTTTCCGAGGCACAGAGGGGTCTCGATATGAAATGGATGATTACCCATCCGTGAACCGACCGCGGCAAGCGTAGCTTAATCTTCCATAGACCCATGCGGCTGTTATCATTTAGTTTAGTATTTTAAGTAATGGAAAAAAAACGCCATTTCGAAAATACAACTTTAACCCGTATAAGGCTCAAGTTTATACACCATATTGCGCAAACTGAGTTCATGATTACAACAAACAATGATCCATTGGTTCGTATCCGCTATCCCGGTTTAACCTCACGTCCTGTAAACACTTGGTCGGCTGCAAACCTCTTTTTGTAATAGCTATGAATATGAAATTATTATTTTTTGTATGTACAGCCACGAGTACTAATATGTCAACACTTGGAAAGTTTCAGTAGCGATTTTTTCGTGAAAAAACGAAAACAACAATGAAATACGACCCATTGCAAAAACCTTTGGGTTCGAAAATACTATGTTCGTAGCCACATAAAATTTCATTAAAAAATAAAGGAATAAATCGCTTTTGAATAAAGGCAAGTGTATACATACTCGTGACTGTACAGGAATTTGAAAGCAATATTGTAGCTGGCCACATAAAAAGAAAAATATGAGGAAAATGGTCGCCACATAATATGTTTTCTCTGTTAAATAAGTACCCTTATTATGCCATATCGCTTACAGCGCTCACATCAATAATTTGCGTTCCGATTTAGTATCACGATTGTGACAGCTGAGAGCAGTCAACAATTCGGAACGCTCGTGAACGCGCTCACAGAGAGATCCCTTAACGTCAAAACTATGTTCACTTGAATACTCATGGTTGGATTACAGTATCTATTTGTGAATACACCACAAATTGTTTCTTCTTCTTTGGAGTGGCGAATGTAGCCAGAAACACAATTTAGAAAATGCCACGACACGATGATAATGCGAACTATATGATGGGACTTAAAACAAAACAGCACAATTATCACTTTTGACAGCGCTCACGGTATTATTAATTCAGGGCATGACGTCATGACATGCGCCATCTTGCGATAACGCCAACCCGTCATCTATGACGATTCACGGGATATCGTTATCGCGCTCACACTACTTCGGGACGGATATAAGCACGCTTAAATCGATTACAGCGCAATTCGAAATATACCTTAAGAAGTTTTTCGCATAAATTAACTACGGTAAACAATTATTATCTGCCACTTACGAGTTGTAGGTCGTAGGTTCGAACCCAGACAGGCGCATTACTTTGTGTAATCTGTTTAATTACCTCTGCTCTCAAAACGGTAAAGGAAAACAGGGTGAGGAAACCCGCATGTCCTAGAAGTAAAAATTCGAAGATATGTGACATCTAACAATCCGCACTGGGCTAGAGTGGTGGATTACGGCCCACTGCCTCTCACTGAGAGGAGACCTGTGTCCCAGCAGTAAGAGCAATATAAGCTAAAAACATAACTATATATTATGTAGGTATTATATAATTAATGTCTAAAATAAAACACAAATCGGTGTTCGTTTGCGAGATATCGCATTTTAGTATTTTGTACTGGGGTTGTGTGCATGCTAAGCATCGTAAAATACTAAATCATTACATAAACTTAAAAAAAAAAAAATATATATATAAGGTCCTCACTGTGTTAAAAGTATCTGGCTGAGATGTAGAGCGGTTTTAGGGTTCCGTACCCAAAGGGTAAAAATGGGACCCTATTACTAAGACTTCCGTTTGTCCGTCTGTCTGTCCGTCCGTCCGTCCGTCTGTCCGTCTGTCACCAGGCTGTATCTCAAGAACCGCGATAGCTAGACAGTTGAAATTTTCACAAATTATGTATTTCTGTTGCCGTTATAACAACAAATACTAAAAACAAAATAAAATAAATGTTTAAGGGGGGCTCCCATACAACAGATGTAATTTTTATAGCGCGAGTTTATGTATTTCTGTTGCCGTTATAACAACAAATACTAAAAACAAAATAAAATAAATGTTTAAGGGGGGCTCCCATACAACAGATGTAATTTTTATAGCGCGAGTTTATGTATTTCTGTTGCCGTTATAACAACAAATACTAAAAACCCAAATAAAATAAATATCTAAGGGGGGCTCCCATACAACAGACGTGATTTTTATAGCGCGAGTCCGACTCGCACTTGGCCGGTTTTTTTTAATTACAGCTCTTTGGAGAATATTAATCGAGAATGAATGAATCGATATTCACTCATTCAATCACAGATTACCTACAGTCTGTGACGTCACTACTCAAATACAACATTATTGCCTAGAGGTTTTTAAATAACCTAAAGCTGTCATTCCAGAGACAGCTCGCTTTTGAAGGACAAATATATTTTGTATATCAGCTGTGGGGCAAAGCCGCTGATATACAAAATATATTTGTCCTTCAAAAGCGAGCTGTTCGAGCAATTTACCAGCTAGGTGCCAGAGTTTCTCTAAGAGATTTCTTTAAAGATATTGGTATTCTCACGGTTGCATCACAATTCATCCTTGCCAACATTTTATATATTAGGCAAAATTTACACTTGTACACTAAAAATAGTGATATTCACAGTGTTAACACTAGAAATAAGGACAAACTACGTGCCCCCTTTCACCGGCTTCATAAGGTTCATAACTCATTTGTTGGGCTTGGTATAACCTTTTATAACAAGATACCCTCTTCTTTTCTAGACTTGCCTTTTAATGCGTTTAAAGCTCAACTAAAATCCAACCTTTGTTCAAAGGCATACTATTCCATCAACGACTACTTAGACGATAAGAATAGTTGGTCACCCTAGTTTAACGCAAGACAATGTTTATGTTCCTTCTCCAGAATTAGCTTACTGCCAGGTCTTAGAACCCAGCAATGCATAAATGTGTAAGCTGTCACGCCCTTTATGCCTGGAGGCTTTTATTTGGGTAGTAAGTTTTTTTTTATTTACATTTTAATTAATTATTTTTTAGCTTGAGTACGTATAGTTTTTATTATATTTGTTGGTATATTGGCGTGGCTAGCTGACATATTATGGCAAATAATTTAATTTTATGTTCTGTTTTGTAATGTTAATTACCGAACATCTAGGTAACCTAGTATTGTATCCAATCACGTATTTTCTTTTTAATTGAACAGACAGCTGTGCTGCTGGGGAGTTTGTTGCGCCACTTCTTCTTCCCAGCGATAGCACTAGGAAGTGGTGAAGGGCGGGCGTTTTTGGGGGACTGTCTTTTGTAATTTTGACGTTCAAAAAGTGCTGATTCTCAGCCTAATTTGAATAAATGACTTTTGATTTTGATTTTGATTTGAGTAATTTCCTGGTAGATAAATTGTGTGGCAACCCAAATTTTTTTGACATAGGTAATATTATTATTTTTTCATAAAGGCCATGTTTTTATTTTCTATTTGTTGTTATTTTAATGTCACAGCAGGCAAACAAAGAGAAACAAAGAGGACATAAAGCAAAAGGAGTATGCAAGGACCTTAGCAGGAGGCGTTCTGTAGTTTCTGCCTACCACCGTGGGAAGAAGGCGTGAGTTTATACAGAGTGGCGATTAGGTTATCACATTAAATAATACAGCGGTCATTACAAGTTGTTAAAAGTCTGTTAAAATAATAAAATTTAAATTTTTACTAAAAATAGAAAAAAAAACAAATAAAATAATTAGCGTAAAAATTGTCATGAAATAAACCATCCTTGATAATAAGTCACTAGACACGCGTGAGGCATTGGTATCAAGAATTCAACACAAACTTTATGTTATTGTTACTAAGTAAACACAAATTAAGTTTAATATTGTTAGGTAAATACTGAAACGAAAAAAAGGTCCCACGACTAAAATTTTAATTGTTATTAATTATTTTAATTGTGTATGATCAGGTCACGTGACCTGATCGAAAATTCGTAAGACGGAGCTCGCCTCAGGACTCGTGACCTGATCGAAAATTCGTAAGGCGGAGGGAGAGTAGACCGCATTCCAAAATATCAAAAATATTCAAGTTTTCACTTCTGCCGGCACTCCCGGAGTGCAACCCGTTTTTTTAAAAATATTTCGTCATAGGTGTCGTTTACATAGTTTTCGATGGTGCTGTAGCCGACAATGAGTCAAAATGAAAATCCAAGATGGCTGCTACAAACTTTACACCTTTTTTTTCTTTGTGCTCGGCTCCCAAGGCCCATGGCGTGATGTTAAATAGTCTTCCTCAAGAATTAGGCTATCAAATGCAAAAAGATTTTTTCAAATCCGACTGGCACTTCCAGAGATTAGCACCATCAAACCAACGAATAAACTCTTCAGTTTTATTATTAGTAATAGAAATTGTAGTTAGGCGTTTAAATGAATATTCATAAAATACCCGGGGATCTGAGAGATAAAACTCGTTTAAAACGAGAACGTGCGATCATGGTAATCCGTCAAAGAGGCCTACTCAGAGGTACCTTTGAAAGTTTTAACTTTATTAGAAACAATAAGATGCTTTTGACCACTATTATAGAATAATTATAACTAAGTCGGGAGGTACAATAAATTATACCTATTTGTTGTAGAAAGTATAGAGGGCTTGTGGCTAAGTAATAACAGCCGCACGGTTCAATCGATCAGGTTAAGCTGCGCTGGCTGCGGTAGGTCCGTGGATGGGTGACCATCTTTACATACCAAGACCCCTCCGTGGCTTGGAAAGCACGTAAAGCCGTTGGTCCCGGCTGTCATTCGTATATCTTTGACAGTCGTTACGGGTCGTCAGAAGCCTGAAAGTCTGGCAACCAGTCTTTCCAAGGGATATCGTATTACCCAGTAACTAGGTTGCGGAGGTCAGATAGGCTCCATGAAAATACTAGTATTCAGCTGCATCCGGTTAGACTGGAAGCCGACCCCTGGAAGGCTAGGCAGATGATGATGATGTTGTAGAAAGTATTAAAAAAAATCAGAAGGTTATCTAATCTAATCTAATTAGCCTGTATTGTCCCATTGTAGTGCAAAGGCCTGCCTCTCCCTTTTCCACACAATAGGCTAGTTTCCTAAAAAAATCTATTTAGTCCGTCAGTTAGATTATCAAAAAATATTGAAAATATTTTTTTCTTTTGTCAATTATATAAAAAAAATATGAAGATATCGCCCGTTGCCGTCACTTACCTGCGAAACTTTTGCAAGCAAGTGACTCCCAAATTTTGACGCGCTTTATCTTTGTCATTTTTTGTTTGATTGACAAAAGAAAAAACACGAGTCCATTATTTTTCGATAATCTAACTGACGGACTAAATATAATAATTATTTTTTTACCCAGAAAACTACCCTATTCTGTCTTTTGCGAATGCCGCCAGCCAGTCCTTACGGTAGGAGTCAAGCTCGTCCCGCCATCTTCGTCTCAGCCTGCCGCGATGGCGTCGTGCGTTTAGTGGGACGCAATCGGTGGTTCTCCTAGCCTAATTGTCATCTGACATGCGGCAAACATGTCCGGCCCAGTCCCACTTAAGTTTTGCGGCTTTCTGGGAAACGTTCGTTATCTTGGTTTTGTAAGCAGTATTGTGTTCCTAAGACGGATATGTGTAAAAATAAATACCGGTGTGAAATTGTGGAAAAATTAAGGAGAACCTTCGAAGTCCTTGATGAGCTCAAGCTTTTATTTTGAGTTTATATAACCGTTTCTTATTTTTTTGTCAAATCGATAAAAATAACAATTTTGAACGACAAAACTATTACTCTACGTTTTAGATATTATTCAGATAACCTAAAGCTGAAAGCTGTAATATAAACATTTAAAATAAATTATTCGCTGATGGAGTAGGTACGCACGGCTACACATCAAGCTAAATATAACCAGTCTGCCTGTCTGGCTGACTTCTGATTGTACGAAAAACATTTATAAAATGCGAGGTCAGCTAAAACTGGAATATAGCTCGATGTGTTGCCGTGTGTACCTACCACTTATAAAAAACCGTTAAAACAATCAAGAAAAATAATGATTACAGTTACACAATTATTAACTAGTAAATAACTGTTTTACTTTATTATCTGCCATAGTATATATTTTCTTAAAAATTGTAGTTAACTTAATTCATTACATCTCAGAAAAAGAAGAAAATATTGTCAAAAAACAATAAATTACTAGCCGATCTATTCTGTAAAAATCTCACTATGAAAACTTAGGTGAAGCGCGAGCTTAAAGTAAGCTGTCAAAAGTGTAAAAAACCCGACCATCTGCAATATAGGTACTACAATTCTTGCATTCTTCTACATTTCATTTCATTCCCTAGCATCAAATGTGACAGCTCACTTCAAGCAGATTTCAAGTTTCACGGGATTTTTTTTACAGAATAGACATTTTACAAAGTAGGCTTACGAAGCCATTGAATTGCTTCAGTATTATCTGGGAGATGAACAGCCAATAAAACGAGTTCCTATTTTATATATCATATGCTATCATTTTGATTTATAACTAAGGAAATGGCCCTCACATGATTAAATGTCTCACAGGTAGAAGTTCAGAAGGTGGAGCCATCGTTTAGATATCATAGTTTTTTTTTTTTAATTTTTTGGTCATATTTTACAGTAATGGATAATATAAGCTAACAGACTTAAAATAATATTGATAATCATTATGTAAATGACGTATATATATAAAAAAAGGAAAATAATCAATTAATGCGGACAAATATTTTGATGCTCTATGCATCAAAAGATTTACTATTTATTCAACTACTTATATCATTATATGACAGAAGATATCCCGCATCCTCGAAATCAAACAGGAAAACGGCAAAATATTTTGCCATAAAATTACACGTCACACGGATGACTGGCTGATCGGGTCAGGGAACATCAGACGAACTTCATTCACAAGATATGAATGCATTACAAAACGAACCCTAAAATACGTGCGGCTTAAAGAAAAAAACTTTCCCTAATCTGAACTGCCCTAAGTCAAGTGCCCGGAAACTTGCCACCAAAATAAGGGCTGCAACTTACTTGTAACACAAGTTCTCAACTTGCCAATGGTTCATTGTATAGGACCTTTTGTGTTTCTGATATATGGCCACTAAATTTTCTTGGGAACAATAACTATTGGCAGCTTGGTATAATCTGTGCCTCGCAATACCAAGTGACCTGCTAATTTTCTTGAGTATTAATTTTGCTTAACTTTGGAAACCTTTGAGAATGACTCAGCTGTTTTTGGGACGGTATCTGGAAGATAAATGATGGAAGTTGCTGTTGTTGAAGTCGAGAATTTGTGGTGATATTTTGACAATTTTGACTTCAAAAGTCTAGAGCCAGCTGGAAACAATCCTACTAATATTATAAACGCGAAAGTTTGTGAGGATAGATGGATGGATGGATGTTTGTTACTCTTTCACGCAGAAACTACTGAACGGATCTTGATGAAAATTTACAATAATATAGCTTATACATCAGAATAACACATAGGATACTTTTTATCCCAATACTCTCACGGGATCGACACTTATGCGGGTGAAATCGCGGGGCGCAGCTAGTTATCCATATTCTTAGGGTGACATTTTAACAGTAATTGCTAGCGGTTATTATTGGCCATTGTCTTATAATTAGACCTTGTCAGTTTTTTGAGTTCTCGGGTATTTCATTAACAGGTTTTTGTCTTAATTCCAATTTATTTGGCGTTGCCGTTGGCACAAAATGTCTTCTTCATGTTAACGCTCTTTCTATACCCTGGCTCATGAGCCCTGTCCATTAGGTTAAGTTTTTTGACAAATGGAACTTGTGATTGCAGCAACACACAATTGATTGATACACGTACGGTATTATAATGTCTGTAAGAAGCCATAAATAAGATAATTCAATAAGATAAGGCAGTTTATATAATTATTTATTTTATTACGCATTTTAAAGTTAACTTTTACGTAATCTGGAATATGTACGTTCGACAGCTGTCAAAAAATGCTCAAAGGTGACTGACTGACTGACATAGTGATCTATCAACACACAGCCCAAACCACTGGACGGATCGAGCTGAAATTTGGCATGCAGGTAGATGTTATGACGTAGGCATCCGCTAAGAAAGGATTTTGATCAATTCTACCCCCAAGGGGATAAAATAGGGGATGAAAGTTTGTATGAAACTTTGTCAATTTTAAACCGATCGGGCTGAGACTTTGCATGCATAAAGCTACTATTAACGCGAGCGAAGCCGCGGGCAACAGCTAGTTCATACGTAAAACTTTTCTTAACACCATGAAAGACTTGAAAATAGTGAGCTACCAGTTCCAAAGAATGCTTAAGGAGAACGTCCACTGGTCCGCACCAGCCGCAACGCACGCACGTCCGTCACGCACGCACGTCTAATGTATCCGCATATTATCTTGTCTTTGCAAATTTTGATATTGTCGATGTATCAAATTATATCATTCTAACAATACAATTAAAAGTGTGTCATCCATTTTACAAAGTTTCAGCTTTCAAGCCTCAATTATAAGCAAAACCACTTGCGGCTGTGAGCGATTGTCTCGGTGCACTAATACATATTATGACGATGACGTCACCGGCACGCAACTATTTTGTTCTTTTAGAAGGATAAAATAGTTGCGTGCTCGGTGCGCCGAAAGGTTCTGGAGTGTCGACCGCGTGCCAGAAAACGAAGCGTTGGAAGGCCGGGCAAGGCGGACCGACGACTTGTGAAGACCGCAGGAACCCGTTGGGCCGGCCAAAGTGGAGGTGCTTGGGAGCTTATGTCCAGAGGTCTTTCGGCTGAAATGATGATGACGCTCAGTGCAGGCGATACCGATAGTGTACGCGGTGCTACATGAATTCATACAAAGCAAACCAAAATCCGTTGCGTGACTGTGCGGCCCAGTGGACGTTCACCTTTAAATCTCGAAAAGTGTTATTTATAAGAAATAATAAAAAAAAATCTACTCCTATACTACGTAGGTACGTAATAAAACCACTCAAGCACTGTACATAGTTTCAGCTTATCTAAAACCACAAGAAAAAACACCAGCGTAGACTGAAAACATAAAACAAACTACGATCGCCAATCCAATGGCGACCTTCAGAAATCAATTTCCCAAAACGTTTGACCTTAGTGGGTTGGCTATATTTTGTCTCGAATCTGTTAAGGACTTGTCAAATTCTATATATTTAGACACTGAAATGTAGAGGATTCATGTATGAGACAAGTAATTTAGGTAATTGCTACAAAGCTTTCAGAGATTGTTATGTGGTCTAGAAAATCGTTATGTTCTTGTGCTAAGTGTTGGAGACGGTTTTAATTTCGATTAAACAAGGTTAAATATCATACATTTTTAAACGTAATTACATAATAAAATAATTAAGAATATGAATGTATATGTCGCAGATGGTTTGTTAAATGCGCTGTTTTACTAAACTGCTAGTGGTTTTACAAAACGGTCCGTTATGTATATTTTTAAGCTAACATTAAAAAAAAATTGCACTTTTATTTTTGGGTACGAAATGAATGATGTCCTTTCGAAAGCACATTAATTAAACCTGTTCAGTCAGTTCTCACTTTACTGAAATATATTTTTAAAAGTCCAATTTTTTTATCTAAACAGAGCGAGATAATATTTCAGTCTCCTCTTCCGACAATAACTCTTTATGATGTCAAGGTTATGGAGTATTTCCAAGGGTAGCTTTTAGATAAGGGTTGCGTGGGTCGGCTGACAAATGAGCCCCATAAGTGAATGACACGAGAGCGACGTTCGAAACAACCTCGATGGACGAGGGCGATGAATTGACTAGTAAGGTCATGGCTACGGGGAACGGACGTTTGAAATGAATGGAAAAATTCGGGAATAAACGTAAATATATTCGTTCATTCTCAAATATCTATACATATACAGTTGAAAACCAGTGTCAGGCACTAGTTGTCTGGCATTTTTGCTGAACTGGGCCTTTTTGGCGCAGCCGTGAGGCACACTTTCCTGCTAATTTCTTACATCGGATTTTACACTTTATATCTGTTTTTAGCTAATGTATGTCTCCGGTGTGTTGTGTGTCTTTTAGTGTGTGCTAAATGTTTTCTGTGCTTTTGTTCTTTCTTTCTTATACTAGTATTATGTGTACGGTTTGTGAATTGTATATGTCGGAGTTATTCGCTTATTCGGAACGCCAGTGCCATCTCGTGGCGCTTGACAGAGTCTAGCCTGAGTTCGTGGGGGTAGCTAGGGAGAGCTACAGCTGCAAGAGCGATGTGAGCAGAGCTCTCGGGATCATCGAAACATTGGACATTATCGTCCTGACAACATGTGCTTAAAAACTGTCTCGCGTTCCGTATCGATAAGATGTGTACCCACAGTGAGTGATTCGCTAGTGTGACTAACTTGCTCGTAAATTATAATCTGAATTATGAACTGCAAACCGTTTTTCTATTGTGCTATAACCAACACTACCCATAGTACGCCCACAGTAATTAAAATATGCCTGATGTTAACGAGATCTTTTCCCGATATATATATTATTTTCTATAATTAGGCAACCATCAGAGATACAAGGTCAGATCAGGTCCGGGCCACCGGGACACCGTCGACCCGGGCCTGGTCCTTACCGGGCGGCGAGCTGCCCATTGCTCGCCGCCCGCAAGCCCGCGCCTGCGGTGGCCAGGAGTCGCCTGTTGACTCCCGTCCAGGGCGTCTCCTGCGGTGACTAGGGGGTGAGGGCGCAGAGATTGCCTCTCCCTCACGCACTCCGCCTCCTCCTTTGCGAGCATTACTAGAACCAGGGCCGGACGCGAGAGATCGCCACCGATCGCCGCCACGAGGATGCGGCGGTGCTCCGCCCAAGCTGGGCAGACCTCCACCGTATGCTCCACTGTGTCCTCAGGGCGATCCACACAGTGGTGACACCCTGGCGTTTCCTGTCGCCTTATCCTGAAGAGAAACCTCCCGGAACAACCGTGTCCGGTGAGGACCTGCGTCAGGTGGAAGGTGAGGGCGCCGTGGCGCCTCTC
The DNA here is from genome assembly GCA_949629185.1 of Apamea crenata. Taxonomy (NCBI): domain Eukaryota; kingdom Metazoa; phylum Arthropoda; class Insecta; order Lepidoptera; family Noctuidae; genus Apamea; species Apamea crenata. The sequence goes on from OX451357.1 coordinate 16,554,823, forward strand.
TAGCCACTCCTCAAAGATAGACTTATCGCCGCAATTGTGGCGTGCCCAGTACTGGGTTGCGACAATCTCGCTCTCCATGCCGCGATAAGATCCCGCCGGAGCTCTGTCCGCTGTCCGTGATTTCTCGCGGCAGCGAAGTTACGCCCGTTTTGCTTCCTCTCGCCACTCCCATATGTGGGCGAGGACTTTGGCCACCAGATCCCATGACGGCAATCCTGGACGCCCTTGCGTTGAAATTTTTCGTCGGTAATTAAAAACAAAATTGCTCTTCCATACATTTTGACCGCGTTTTTTTTGATAACCGACGAAAAATTTTTACGCTAGGTGGTTTTGAATCATGTGCTAAATTCATGGTTATAGTTTGTGCGTCGATGTCCCTGCCACCCTGTATGCTATATAATAGTTGGATTTGAAAAAATCTGAAAACATTTGATAGCCTAATTGTTGAGAAAGGTTATAGATGTATATAATATGTATTTACCAATAATAAAGCTGAAGAGAGATACGTCACACTACTTTCGCCGTTGTTTACCTCCACGGTTATATACATGATTTCTTAACACTTTCATTGTCCGCAAAGTAGACACAATAATTAAACAATCAACCTGAATCATATATGATTCATGGGACAGGGAATGGTTAAAATAGTTCTGCATTGTAGTTATTAAACTTATGTCACTAACGAAGCTAAAATAAAAGAAAAAATAAGTCCAATCCAAATTATATTAAATATTCGTAGAATAAAATGGACACTTAAAACACTATCTCTATTAATAAAGGCGACGAAAACTCAATCCAATCAAAACTTTAAAGTATGTAGTCAACTCATAATTTATTACTTTAAATGCATTTTTAAAGTCCAATAATCAAAACTGCGTCTAGACGATGCTATAAAAAGAACAGGCGCCGAAATAAAACAAAGTTTATATTTAGTATGCGATATAAGTTTATATACACATCTAAAAGCAGTTACAAGTAAACGCTATTGCAAACGTGGTTTTATGTTGAATAACATTTAATAATTCAATAAATCTGTTTAGCGTTCCGTAGCTCAAAAGGAAAAAACCGGAACTCTTATAGGATCACTTCAGAACATTTTTCTTCAACATTGATTGTTTGCAAACATTGATGATGGGGTTAGGCTTACAGCAATACACACGATGTAGGTACGATTGAAACTGAAATGCACTACTCCTATCGACGGTACAGTAGACAGTACTCGTATCTATTCAATCTTCTGTAAGGCAGATCTCATACACGCGCCACGCTCCGGTGCGCAAGGCGACAACGCACGGCGACGGGGGCGCGGATCTTCACCATCATGTGGTTTTATCTGCGTCTCCGGGCGGCAGATTTCGACATCCCCAAAATTAACCTGACGACATCAAGTTCCATCGTGGACACATCCTTTATTTGCAAAAATCTGCTTACTGTAGATCCTAGTGTGCCAACGGGACACCACACGCCCCCGCGGGTGATTGCGTGATCTGCGCGCGGTCTACACTCACGCGCGTCGATGCATTGTCAATTATTGTCTGTATGAAAAACATCTTGACAGTATGTGTGTATGCAATGTGCGTATGTCTATCGAGTAGTTGTATAGTTTATGTTACAGTAATTACATTAGTCTTTACACTGTGCGTATTTTATATACAAACTGAAGTACTAAGGCGGATCACAAACAACAACGCGCCAAGCGACGGGGCGTGGGAAACGGAGTCAAACATTCTCGAAGCGCGTTTTTATTGCATTTGTAAGGAAAATATCACGTGCGAGGGGTGGAGGGAGTGACCGCGTTCTCTGCGCCCCGTCGCGTGGCGCGTTGTAGTGTGTGATCGGCCTTACCAGCTCCGCGTACTGGAGCGTGGCACTTGCTAGTGTGAGAGCTGCCTTACCCTCAGTATTGTATAGCTGGACACCCGAACCCGTTACTGAATGGATTTCGGCGAACAAGGATCGTGCAGTGTTTATTCGACCCCTAACTCAATTCAGTACAGCCATTAACTGAACCACGAATATACCGTACACGTATTTATCTTTCACTTGACTTTTCGAGCAGGTGTATGGTTGAACTTAATTAATAATATTACTACGTTTGTATTTATTAAGTGGTAGGCAGAGATGGTATATAACGTCTTCGTTACGCCAGTAAGGGTTATCATTTCAGCCGAAAGACGTCCACTGCTGACCATAGGCCTCCACCAGGCACCTCCACTTCAATAGGTTCTGTGCTTCCCGAAGCCAGAGGATTCCAGCGGCGTTCACAAGGTCATCGGTATACCTTGTGGGAGGCCTTCCAACGCTACGTCCAGAACCTTTCGGCTCGAAGCAGAAATGAAGAGATCCGCAGGAGAACGAAGATAACCGACATAACCCGAAGAGTTGCCAAACTTAAGTGGCAGTGGGCAGGGCACATTGCTCGCAGAACAGCAGTGCGATTCTGTAACCATCTTACCTGTGCTCATCTTAGCTGTGTCCGTTCTTTGACTTTTTAGAAATTTTCTGAATTGTTACCAAAAACAATTACTTATGAGAAAAAACTACTCCACTCCAAACAATTAATTTATACTTTTCTGAAAGTTGAAAAATGAGTTATCATTAAAAAAAATACTTGCAAAACTTATATCATCTCAGAAATAAAAGGTCTTTAATGACATTTTTTTTTATATTTTAACCATTCAGTTTTACCCCTAGTTCACTGGACTTAATTAGTTGCTAATGACCTCTAGTATAACCCCTTTCAAGGAATACGTCGAGTTTCTCTGTCACCCTGTATATGTTATTCTTGACCTCTCATTGTTCCGGAGTCCCAAATGGATAAAGTTAACAACATCATTCCAACTAATGCTAGGGATTGACACTATTGACAGCTCACTCTAAGCTCACTTCACCTAACTTTTCACGGTGAGGTTTTTACAGAATCGATCGGAAGTAAAGATCTATAATGGAAAACAATAACAAGCCAACCTTTTAAAAAACTGAGAAAATTAAATCATTTTATTACATTTTTAACATGCAATTTTTGTTAACTTTATCCATTTAAGACTCCGGTACAATGAGAGGTCAAGAATGACATAATACAGGGTGACAGAGAAACTCGACGTATTCCTTGAAAGGGGTTATACTAGAAGTCATTAGCAACAAATTAAGTCCAGTGAACTAGGGGTAAAACTGAATGGTTAAAATATTAAAAAAAATGTCATTAAAGACCTTTTATTTCTGAGATGATGTAAGTTTTGCAAGTATTTTTTTTAAAAGATTACTCATTTTTCAACTTTCAGAAAAGTATCAATTAATTGTTTGGAGTGGAGTAGTTTTTTCTCATAATTAATTGTTTTTGGTAACAATTCAGAAAATTTCTAAAAAGTCAAAGAACGGACACAGCTCGGTAATGATGCAGTTTTGAACCCTAGTTAGCTGGACTAAATTTGTTGCTAATGACCTCTAGTATAACGCCTTACAAGGAATACGTCCAGATTCCCTGTAACGCTGTATAATAAAGAAATAGAACAGCATTAGAGTCTTAACTCAATCATCATTTCAGCTCAGAATCACTGACTGCTGGGTATCTGCCTCCCCTTTCTTCTGCCACTTTCTACATCCTAGTTCTGTGCGTCTCTCATCCAGGTGTTTCCCGCGACTTTGACGATATCGTCAACCCAGCGCGCTTTTGGACGGCCCTGGTTTCTTTGGCCACCATTCGATCACAGCTTTACTCCATCGGCCATCTCTTCGTCTAGATAGAAGATGTCCTGCCCAACACCACTTGAGGAGCATCGCTCTGTCCCCGATGTCGACTAAATTCAATAAATAAACTTTAAACGTTAAAATACATCGAACAGATCTTTAGAGAAATTAGACTGGATCAGAGCAAATTAAACTTATTAAGTTGATCAAGAATTTACGCCTTGTATTTCTAAGTCCTTCTGTACCAAAGTGAAGTTTTGTTTTAATAGTTGGGGCTCTTACCAATTAAGAGAAGCCGAGTTTAAATACTAATGTATCCTACAAATAGCCTATTTCTGACATACTCAGACATAAAGGTCGATCAACACTATCCACAGTTTCAGAAGAGATTTTCGAATGAAAACTTGCTATTTATTACTTGTTAAATTAAAATAATAATGTTATTATATTTAATATTTTTTGTTTTATTATTATTTTTAATAATTGTATTAACATAGTTAAAGTATTATTTACTAACAATGTATGGAATGTACAGTTATTCCGAAATAAACTGATTAATAATTATTGTTATTAAAGAAACTTTGAAGGATATAGTACCTATTATTTTGGTCGAAATTCGACTTAGTTTTGATATGATAGTTTCATGACTGATTAAATGAGAGAGATTTTTATGCTACGATCCGAAAATAATAAATAAAGTAAGCTATGATTGATAATGATTTTGCAAATGACAGACTATACTTTATCAACAACTGTGAAACAACTATTAAACAATCTAAGGAAACAGTTCGCAGTTCACATTTACTGTAGGTGCTTGTGATTTCATACCGTCGCAGTTCGCACACACTTCGTAATTTCATAGCAAAAACACTGAAACCCATGTAAATTCAATTGCGCACAAGTAACCCTAAAACACGGAAGGGGTCCCCGAAAACTCTTCAACCTCTGAATCAACAAGGTACCCGAAATGAGCACCATCGAACATTTCCATTACGATACGAGAGGCACTTAACCCATCTCTGCTGAGAAAACAACATCCCGGTAATTTAATTTCTCGTGGACTTGTTAACTTTTTCCTTCTTTTTGCCCCATTAGGTGGTCGGGTCCGTGGGGTTAATAGGTGCTGTGTTTTCTTGGAAGCAAATAGGATAGGTACGGTTAGCGGCTTTTATAGCTACTGATAAAATTCCAAATTTGACATGTTTTTTTATACCGCCCTTTGCATGGGCCGCAAGAGCTGATATAGGCAAGGGCTTTGTCTTTTTTCACTAAGCACTGATTTTTCAATCATCCGATAACTTTATTCGAGGAATAGTTTTGAAATTTTGACATTTATTTCAAAAAAATAAATGTCAAAATAACAAATGTCAATTTTATTCCACGAATAAAAGTTATCTGGCGATGGAAAACTTAGCCCTTAATTAATTAATCCATGTCGTAGCTATTTTTTTTTTTTTCTTTTCATTTCATTTATTTTCACTTCAAGACACAAACATCAGGGTAGCCCTGGCTCTTGTACTAGGGGGTCCTGTATCACAAGAGCCAGACCATATATAACATGAAGGCTCATTATAAAATTAACGATACGGTATGGAGAGTATCACAGAGTATATGTTGTCTTTGATTTATTAATCAATACATGGAGGCAGAGACATTGACGCGCATCCTGTTACCTCGAATTCAGTACATGCTTATAGTATTTAGTCGGTTATTAAAAAAAAAATATTGCTCTGTCATACATTTTGACCGCGTAGGTACTGCACTTTTCTGTGTTTTTTTTTCAGTTTTTTTTATAGACTACGAAAAGTTTTAATGCTAACGTAGAAACTTTTCGTAGGTTTGGTTGGTAGGCTCGACGCACAAAAAAAAACTAGAACCATGTACTGAATTCATGGTCACAGACCATACATTCAGTACATGATTCTAGTTTTTTTTTGTTTTTTTTTTCTAAAATCCTACTAATATTATAAACGTGAAAGTATGTATGGATTGATGGATGGATGATTGTTACTCTTTCACGCAAAAACTACTAAACGGGTTTGGATGAAATTTGGCACACAGATGGTTTATAACCAGGATTAACATATAGGATACTTTTTATTCCGATATTCCCACGGAATCGAAACTTATGCAGGTGAAACCGCGAGGCGCAGCTAGTTCTAAATAATTTGTAATTTTGTCATCATCCCCCGCTCTTATCTCAATTCATTTATACAGTATGTAACAAAAACCCTGTTGTTCCTTGTAGGAGCGTATATATATACCTATAGGCTTACCATTATTGAAGTTATAATTTAAAAAAAAACAATGGTGGCCGAACATTGTCCATAATCAGATAGTTTTTAAATTCGATACATTGTTACAAAATGTTTTTAACATCTGAACTTACAAGTACTTATGGATCTAGCCTACGGTCGATAGAGATTGCCGCCGCCGGCGGCGGCCCCTTTGATTCGCGATAGCTAGACAGGTTGGCGCCAAAACACAAAGCAGGCGGCACGCACAAACTCCCTTTGTACGACCGCCACTAGCAGATTGTCACTGTCTCACTCTCTCACTGCTCCTCAGTCGCCCGCGCAACTTACTTCCGGACGGATGTATCATACGTTGACAGCATTAGAAAAAGAACCAAATTATTGTGATTTTGTGAGTGAATTTTGTGTGTGCGTTTTTTCCAAAATGTCTTATTCAAATGAGGAATATTGTAGTGTACCAAGAACGTTTCGCAACAGCAAGGAACATAACTTTGCGTCGACGATGGCTTCCCAACGTCTCCACATACGGACGTTCAACATTGGGTCTGTGCACGGTCGAGACCAACATCGTATTGACGAAGGATAACCGAAGACTCGAGACCATGACATTGAGGAAGAAATCCTCGTGATGTTTGAAGAAGACCCTACGGAAGTACGTGCTCTGTGGGCAAATAAATAAATTTTAAAGTGTTAGTTATGTCACAAATGACTAAATAGTTACTACGTAACAGATACTTCACTTAGTAGAAAATTATCTACTGCTATAATAGCCTACTCCGTCTCGTCAGCAACCGCTGCATGCTAAAATGTGCCTAAATACTCAAACGTACAGTTGTGATTGCTTCACACCGCGCGATTCCCGTATTATTATTATACTCTTTGGCGCGATCCCACAGCACTGAATTTGGGCCGCAAACGGCCCGGACCGCTCGGCCGGGCGGTAGGTAATTATAACGTGCAAGTACATGGAGTGACGGAGGCCTGGTTATGTGTTTATTGTAATTATCAATCGTCAAACTTGATAAGGCAACTTTTTGAAAAATTCAAACTAACGTTCCCAAAGTGTTATCTATCAGTCAAACAGCTGAGTGATGTGAACGACACGTGACGAGTTCATGACCTTAGTGTAGTATGGTAGTGTGCGGCGCGGCGGGCGGCGACAAAGCGACCGGTTGCTACCTATTTCTCTTTGCAGGGGTGAGCAATCAGTGTTACATTTCAAATATTTATTATAAAATATTAATTTTGATTTTTTTTTTTTCAATATTTTTTTTATTGACTTACGTAATTACCATCGGATATCGATTCTGAAAACGTCCCTACTTGGAACAACAGGGTTTTTGTTACATACTGTATAATTATACGATCCAATGCATTGCCGCACAAATTTTTTTCTTGTTGACATTATCATTTTGCCCCATAATATTTTGTATGAAACGAGGGGATAAGAAAATTTCCCTAAATACCGGGCTTCCTTGAACGCGGTGAGAATTCAAAGCAATGAGGTTACCTGGGACAGTAATAAGGGTGCGATTTGCAAAAAGGTTCTTTTCTCCACAACGTTAAGAGTTTTTAACTTGATTACTTAAAAAAAAAACAATAATATGTAGAAAGAAAGAAAGAAAACTTATTTATTGCGACTCTTACAGGAAAATCACAAACTAAACTAAATAAAAAATAAAAAACTAAATTATATAAAAAAGTAACAAAAAGAAAAATGAAACAGAAAGTCCTATACGAGGCCAAAAGGCTCTTATCACAGCATGATGCTACGACATTAAAAAAATAAATGTCACAGGACTGGTATTCTGATAGGGCCCGTTGTGATGTCACGGGCACTTACAGAAATAAAATAAGTGATAAAATAGATAATTATATTTATGTAATATATTAGCAAATAAAATAAAATATTAATTTTTAATCGCGCCAGACGTAACTCCTTACTTGTCTATGCCTTGAGTGTCAGAGACACTCTGTGGCATTGATGTATATTATGTCTATTTTGGGTTCATAGTTAGGGTATCTACACAAAGCATCATGCTGAGATAGGAGCCTTTTGGCCTCGTATAGGACTTTCTGTTTCATTTTTCCTTTTGTTACTTTTTTTTAAATTTAATTTGTTTTATTTTTATTTTAGTTTTTGATCCTGTACGAGTCGCAATAATACTTTTTCTTTCTTCCTTTCTTTACAAGTATGAGGGTCAGAGACTTTGGAGCATCGAGGCGCCTGGGCTTATTGTCTTGTCAAAAACGGGGAAAAGGCCGGACCGTCGGTGTTCCAAATTAAGATTTAATATGCTCACTAATGGTAATGGATGAGCTTTTCAATGTAGAAACGATAAGAACAGTGGTGACGTAGTGGAAACGGCTGCAACATATTAGTTGTAGGTTTGAACCCAAACAGCTGAGGTGAGGAAATTATTCTACGGGAACGTACTATCCGGGATAAAAGTATCCTATGTGTTAATCCAGGTCATAAACTATCTGAGTGCGAAATGTCATCTTAATCCGTTCATTAGTTTTTGCGTGATTGAGTAACAAACTTCCAAACATACAAACTTTCACATTTATAATGTTACTAGCTGTGCCCCGCGGTTTCACCTGCATAAGTTTCAATTCCGTGGGAATATCGAGATAAAAAGTATCCTATATGTTAATCCTGGTTATAAACCATCTGTGTGCCGAATTCCGTCCAAATCCGTACTGTAGATCTTGCGTGAAAGAGTAACAAGCATCCATCCATCCATATAAACTTTCACGTTTATAATATTAGTAAGATATAGTAGCTTTTTCCCGTGAATTCGACCACATAAAAATGCGGCCCCCAAGGCCCTGACCGATGGATCGGGGCCTTGGGGGCCGCATCGCATCCCATCGTCCACCCGCGCTCTTACTTCATTTTCACTTAACAATCTTTCTGATTTTTTTTTCTTTTTGCTCGGCTTCTAAGGGTCGTATCGTGATCGTAAATAGCCAAGAACCTTTCTCAAGAATTGGGCTATCAAATACAAAATGATTTTTTTTAATCCGACTGGCAGTTCCAGGGATTATTGCGTTCAAACAAACAAACAAACTCTTCAGCTAACACAAACCTTTTTTTATTTTTTTATTCTGGAAAAATGCTCATGCATTTTGCACTACCACGGGGAGATAGCGCAGTTATGTAGGACTCTAACCCACTAAAACTCCACGGTGTCCTCCTCTGCCGCTTATGACGGGAACACGGACACGCGTAAGCACTCATTCGTGAACCCGCCGCGGCTATCCGCCACCGGACCCTCCTCTATGGAGTACTCCCCATCACCGGCGCACCAGAACACATTGCTATGTGTTTGTGTGTGTGTTAGACGACCCCGTGTCTGGGCACCCTTGGTCCCTGCGACGCGTCAGGTCATTGGCCCCGCAGCCTGCCAATTTTCGGCCGCAGAGGATAGGGAGAGTGGTCAACGTCATACCAACACTCCTCCTCCCCTGCGGCCCCACCGCGTCCGCCTTCAGACGGTGGCGACCCCGTCAAGGCCACGGAAGGTAGGGAGAGCGGCGCACTACAATACCGGCACTCCTTTCCCGCCGCGGCCTCCAACCCTCAGCCGTGATGCCTCCCATACGACATCGCGGCCCGCCTCAGTTGCGCTGTCGCCCAAGCTGCACCGCAACCTACTTGTTGGCCGCTACGTCGTTGGCTTACTGGCAAAGCCCTGACAGTTCCTCTTGGCTTCACCGTGGGTGACCAAGCCACGGCTACTGAGCCCCTCCGCCTCGAAAATGCGGGAATTCACTGGGGGGAGCTAACACAAATCTAAACTAAGCAAAAAGGTTTCAGACAAAATAAAACAATCAATATGGCGGTCTATGATTTTCTACACACTGTAATGTTACAGATGGATGAAAAGACTCCCACTTGCGCTGTGCTATGCGATATGACACAAGCATTCGATTACGTTGACCACACTTTTAATTAATAAACTTGACACATATTATGGAGTTAGAAGCAATATTCTTAAATTAACTGAATCCTATATGTCTAACAGAAGGCAAATCACAGCAATCTTAAAAATAGATCTTACCAAAACAGTGACTACGTATTTGTCTCAATAACGTATAGTAAAATTCGGTGTACCCCAGGGAAGTGTTCTGGGACCTGACCTGTGTTATTATTTATCATTTATATAAATGACTTTCCGAAATCTATTGAGCATCCAATGACTCTTTTTGCAGGCGATAGCGTAGTCACAATAGCATGTAAGAAAACTGACACCTATGACCTTGATATTAATAATGCTTTAGTTTCAATAATTTACTGGTTAGACAATAATAATCTAAAAAATAATTTAAATAAAACACAAATATTGCATCTTAGTCAAAGAATGACATTAACCAGTAAGAAATGACATTAACTTAAGCGATAAAAATCACACCATAGGCAGAGTTGGTAATGCCAAATTCCTTGGACTAACCATTAACAAAAAACTTGACTGAAAAGATTACACTGAAGAAATTATTAAGAAAACTAGTAGTTCTTAATTCATTGCATAAACTCGTCCCAATCGTAAATACGGATACATTGCTTACTGCCTATCACGGACTTGTTGCATCGATCCTTAGATATGGCATTATTTTCTGGGGAAACTACGCATAAAGATGCTATATTTAGAATGCAAAAAAGATGCATAAGGGCTATGTTTGGTCTTAAAATTACAGACAGTTGCAAACCATATTTTATTGAACATCAAATTCTCGCACTTCCTTCCTTGTATATATTAGAAACGGTATTATTTGTTAAAAATAATCCCCAACTGTTTCCGAAGTCTTCAGATGGTTCCGAACGAAGTCAACGTGATAGCCGGAGACTTCGTATACATAATGCTAAAACAGCTCTCATGCGTAAGAGTGTATTCTACAAGGGCCCAAAATTATACAACAGGGTACCAAAGGCATACAAGGATTTTAATATTATTAGTTTTAATAAAAGCATGAAGAGACTTTTAATAAATTAATGCTACTATAATGTGGCCGACTATTTGAATGATGTACATTTTGAACATGACAGTTTTATTATTATTTTTATTAATTTAACGTAACTTTATGATTGACTCTATTATTGTTATTTATATTTGTACGCCTTTCTAGGTAAAACATGCTGAAACTATTTTTTGTAATCGTTCCAACTGTTTGTAAACCTACACATGCTTTTGACAAATAAATGTATGTTATCTTATCATACAATACCATCAATTCCCAGAAGACAATACGCGTAACATAATAATACACAAACAGTTACGTAATCGATTAATTTACTACTCTCACCTAAGTCCATTGTTCTTCCTAACTTTGTTTTTGTCTCCAAACAAATAATTAATCACTCACTAACTTGATACTGAAGTCTTTTCGTTTGGGATTTGGGAACACCATTATTTCGTGAACACATTGGTAATAAATAAACAAGTTTTTTCATATCATTTTGGCTTACATTGCATGTCAAGGAGTCTCCATAGGTACAGTGATTAAAAGAGATAAGTAACAAGTGTCGTCGGATATAGTTGAAGTTTAGTAAGAAACCGATGGATAATTTCGAATGAAATTTAATTTGATACATGAACTGTTTGTTTTCTTTAATTTAAATTAAATGTTATTCGAAAACATCGGTTCGGTCGGGTTTTTCTTTAACACAATAAAGGATATAAAAAAATACAACCCTCCGATAGCATATTGGTTAAAATTTGTGTGACGAGCACAAAATTTAATGTAATTTTTATAATTTTTTGCAGAATCGCATAATTTTAAACTTACTGCAAATAAATAGATAAAAATACTGCACGTTTACTGTGCGTGTTCGTGGCAGGCCCACATATCAGTACAATTATATATTTTACGTTCCTTTATTTCATTTAAATTTAAATATTTTTATAGACAAAAAGATAAAAAAAAAACATTTAAAAATTGTACGAGTAGCTCACCGGTATCGGGCACAGGGTTCAAGCTACAAGGTCAGGGCTCCAGAGAGAGGAACCTTCTGACAATGCGAGCCGAGAGAGAGAAACCTCCTGACAATGTGAGCAGAGAGAGAGGAACCTCTTGACAATGCGAGCCGAGAGAGAGGAACCTCTTGACAATGCGAGCCGTGTAATTTTACATTATTATTTATTTTTAGCTTAGGTTGTGCCACTGCAGGGCAAAGGCGTCTCTTTTTCCTTTCCACTTGCCTCTGTCTTGAGCTAGTGTGAAATAATCCTCTCTGTAGGCGTCAAGCTCGTCCCACCATCTTCTCCAGGGTATATTTTACATTGTTTGTCAATAATAATATCACTCTAACATGTGGGCGTACCACTACCTTTGCCTGACTACCCCTTCAGGGAATTCTGTTATGTTTACGGATATAGTTTAGCGCGTAGGTGTTGGAAAATATATTGTGTGTGGACCATTGCAATACAGGTTGAAGTATTTATAAAACTCCCACCTGAATTGGTTTACCTAGCATTGTAGTTTTTGCCACCGAAGAGTAAAGTACAGAAGGTCGGCTTCATACAACGAGGCGCGTGTAAAAACAGTCGCACGTACACATTGACGAGTTCGGACGGTGATCTGAATCAGAAATATTCTAGTATCTACTTAAAAACTCGGCCATGTGCGAGACGGACTCGCGCAAAAAAACAAAAAAAAAATCATGTTACTTGAAAGGAAACAAAAAACTCTTTAAAAAAAAAATGTCTACTTATTCCGAGGTCACGGCGCTTGTAACAAAGTAGAAATATCGGTAGTTACCTCAATTCAACAATATCATTGAGAATATCTCGTAAGTGGCAAATTAAGTGAAAGATAAAATCGGCCAAGTGCGAGTCGGACACACACAAAGGGTTCCGTACCACAAGGCAAAAATGCCAAAAAAATGCGTTTCTTGTATGGTCCTTTTAATTTTTAACTTTTTTTTATTATTCGTTGTTATATAGAGGCAATAGAAGTACAGTCTGTGAAAATTTCAATTGCCCACCTGTTACGGTTCATGAGATACAGCCTGCTGACAGACATACGGACAGACGGACGGACGGACAGCGGAGGATTAGTAATATGGTCACGTTGGCACCCTTTGGGTATGGAAAACTAAAAATGTTCAAAATCAACATTATAGGTAAATTAAAGGAATTTTTGACCAATAGAAACTGATATTAGAATGGGAATGTCCTTAATAATACGGGAATGACCCCTCAGTTTGTGTCAACCGAATCCCAGTGGAGAGCACTGATAGCCCAGGGGTAACGGCCGCGTAGCTCGCCGTCCGATCAGGACCAGGCCCGTGCCGGACGGCGCGTTGTGTTCCACGCGCGCCTCAAAGAGAAGTCAGTAGAGGACGGGGCCCGATAGGGCCGAAGCCTGCTAGGGCGGTGGGATCGTCCGAAAGGGTTACCGCTGCCCTGGAACATAAAGGGCTAAGGAAGGAACACGGGTGGGTTTTAGTCAGTAAGAGTCTGACACTCCCTTCCGCTCCACCCAGAGCGGGAGGGGTCATTCGATGATTTCCCATCCAGAAAAAAAAAAAGGGTTAACGGCCGCGACATGCGAGTTGTAGATCGTGGGTACAAACCCAAGCAGGTACTTTACTTTGTGTAAATTATTTCATCAACACTTCTCTCAAAACTGTGAAGGAAAACCCTCGAGTAACCGTAAAATGTCCTAGAACCAAAAAAATCGAAGACATGTGACATCCGCCATACAGATTATGGCCCACTCCCTCCCGCAGAGGCCCATGTCCCAGGAATGGGAATGCTATATGCTGATTATGATGATGATGATGAATGCCAGGTGCGAGTGCGCTTGCACGCGGTATACGTGAAGCGTGTGTGTGCGTGCGTTTACGCTTGTTGCATGGAGCCAACCTTCTGTAAGATTCTGTAACTTCCCTGCACTGCGACAATAACAAACGGGTATTGTAATCGTGTTCTAATTAAACGCAACACTTTGATGACTATAGCAATATTGCTAATTAATTTGGCGAAGCGAGATGTTATGCTTTTGCTAGAAAGTTTGTAGTGTACAGTTTTAATTACCTAGAATTACATTTCCCACGAAAGATTACTATTATTAAAAATGAAATGAATTAAATATGGATGTACTATAGGTACGACCGTGTCCGACCGGGGAAACAAGGCGAGGTGATGTTATGTTATTAAAATAATGCGCGATATTTTTTCCTGTGAAATAGAAATTGAATAGGTATCTTACAATAATTAATAAAATATTGATGACAAATAAAATATTATTACAAAAATTTGCCATAAACTAAAAAGGTAGGTTTACTTCGAGATTTGATAATGGCCTGAAGGCCAATTCTCGTAATTCAAAACGTTCAAAATCTAGTCGCAGTCTCATCGGCGACAAACAAATATCAAAAACTTGTCAAAATATAGGGAAATTAGAGGTATTTTTGACAGATTGAGCTGACATCAGCAGGTCAATTCTCGTGATTTAAAACGATCAAAATCTAGTCGCAGTCTCATCTCGGCGACAAACAAATGTCAAAATGTAGGGAAATTAGAGGTATTTTTGACAGATTGAGATTGAGATCAGATTGTGAACTTTCTTAAAATTACGAGAATTACCCCTCTATTTCAAACATCTAAAAGAGAGGATTAAATCATACTTTTTTCCACATTTTATAGTTTTTTTTTTGCGTCATGAGACTCACCGTCCTTTTTTGTTAACTCAAATTTTTGTTTTTTTCAGTGTGCCTTTTATAACTTGATATCGAGATAAGCACGTAGCTATTTTTTTTTAAATCCCTGGTTCAAAATCCTTAAAATAAAAAAACAGCATTTTAGAAATCCATAACTGCATATTTTTACAATAACGACTAACATAAATATAACAGCGAGCAGCGACTATGAAAATCATTTCAGGAACTACAATCATTCCAGAAACTCCATGCCGAAGTTACCAAAAATATGTTTTTTCACGCTACACTACTTACTAACAAAGTAAACGAATATTAATAAAGTACGTACTGTCATAATATCCTCATATTCCACCATTATTACGCAAGTTTAATTATTTTTCCCCGAACGAAAATTCTGCTTAATGTACAAAGTTTCATAGTAATAAACCAAATAAGATGAAACTTGTTCTTTCATAAAGTATAAAATATTAGATGTAATATTATTATTCCAGTTATTATAGTTTTGCTAAAAGTATCAGTCATTGGGTTGGCGTAGCGGCGTAGCAAATATCATGCGTAGCACTCAGTCGACTTCTGGTGGCGTAGCGCGCTACACGTAACTTCGTAGCGCCGTAGTCGCGTAGCCGGGTAGTTAGAAAGTTGTGCGCGGGAAAGATTCAGTGTTGTTTTGTGTTGTGTGAACGAATTATTGTTGTTATATTTAGGGGTAAGTGGATAGTTGTTATTTTTATTTAACAAGTTTAGAGTAATATTGTGTATTTTAATAAGTTGATTTTGTATTGCAATGGTTGGTTGTAAATAATTTCCAAAACATATATTTCAGAGAACTTTAAGGTTACATTTTCCAAATATTATTTACGACAAAAATCGTTCATTCTTCCATAAAAAACAAGACTTTACGATTTAATACAAACAATATTTTGGGCGTCTCACCTATCTTTAAAAATAAATTAATTACTTAAATAAACAATTCCATTGACTCCGCAGACATTCGTATGACAATTAGAAGGTAATTAGTGAATTCACAGTTGAACAAACACACCTAGAAAACACACGCGATTGTCCCATATACATTATGAGTCTTAATTAAGTAATTAAAAACAATTACTTAACACATATACGTGGATATAAATTGGTCGTTAATTATAAAACTATAGCTATGTTTTTAATTATTTTGTTACATTAATATAATGTTAAATTAATTAGGCAAATTGTTACTGATAGTACTGGTGATATTTCTTCTAGGGGTAATTAATAGATTTACCGCCTTAATTATTATTATTTTTTTATGTTTGTTTAAAATATGCCATAAATCGTAAGACCTGGAAGTCATAGGGAAAGGCCTTTTCCCAGCAGTGGGATGAGTAACAATGGAATTTTATATGACGATATTGTCTTACCTCAGGACAAACGTCTTCTCAAAAAGAACAATTATCATTATCCTCCTGAACTGCATCAATTTACTTGAGGTCAACGCAGCACGACTTTTTGTGGAAATAATGGGTGACTAGATGAAATCTTTATATTCATTAAACCTTAGGGCCAAATCAAGTGACAATCGCTTTCAGAACGTTTCAATTTCACAGTATTGACAAAGGTTTATCAGCAGCTTATAATCCTATGACCGCTGAGTTTGTTTCCGCATTTCTTCTCAGCGATCAGTCAGCAAGGAAATGCCGCGCCATCTAGTTTTTAAAATATTGACCAACAAAATATTGACGTGTAAAAGTGTCTCAAAATATCTACTTACATAAATACATATTTCATTTCATTTCAGTCCAATACATTTTTGACTTTTCCATCATAATTATTATCGCTGGTAAAATGTCACTTTGTCTTGGCACTCGATCATGTCGTTTCGTCCCTTTTTTGTATAGTAATTAGCATGGATTGTGGTTTTACTTATTCTCTTAAACTTACTGAGAGTGTGACGGAGATACCTTTTTTGTTATATTTATAACTACTTTTTGCCGGCGACTTCCGTCCACACGGAAGTCAACTATAACATAAAAACATATCCTATGTCACTCAGCAATAGTGCAGCTTTCTATCAGTGAAAGATTGTTTGTGATCGGATCAGGACTTCCAGAGAGTACCCCTTACAAACAAGCAAACAATTTTACCTCTTTGAATATAAAAGCCGCTCGGTTTCACCCGCATAAGTCCGAAATAAATAATCAGTATAAAGTATTCTATATCTTTATCCAGGTCATGGGCTATTTATGTGACTCGAAATCGGTTTTGCCGTTTTAGCATGAAAGAGTAACAAACAAGCAAATCTTATCGCTTCTTTTCTCTGTAAAATATTATATACCCTGTCTATTAGGTAAACCGTTTTCTGAACAGATGCAACTAGTGATTGCAGCAACACACAATACATTGATTGATACACGTACGGTATTATAATGTCTGTAACAAGCCATAAATAAGATAATTCAATAAGATAAGGCAGCTTACATATTTATTTTATTACGCACTTTAAAGTTAACTTTTCCGTAATCTGGAAAATGTTCGTTCTAAGACAACTATCAAAAAACGGTTAACCCAATGAACAGGGTATAATTTAGTTATTCTAATAATATTAGTTTAGAAAAGTTTACTTAGTTAATGAGTCGTATAATGCACCAAGCATTATACGACTCATTAACTAAGTAAACTTTAGGCACTTAATATTTGATTGTATCAAATGGATCAACATTTGCGACTTTCTACTTATTTTATTGATTGCCTCTAGTCTAATAGTTGTTACCTTATTAACATTAAGTGCCCAATTCATATCCCTACTAGAACATACACTAAACGCGAGCACTCAGCTTCAAGATGGTGGCTAGGAAAGTAATCAACATGTTGATAAAAGCTGAAAAAATTTTAGGAGTTGATAGAAATTACATCGATCTATCTTTAAGTCGTAAAATTCTAAGTCAAATGCGTATCGTTATTGAATTAGTGGTATTTTTAGCTATTTCGATAAGCAACGTGTGTTATGTTCCCGCTGACATAAAACGAAATGGATTTGTCTATATGTATGAATTATTTCATTTCGTAGACCACCTTAGTGGTCCTGTTATTATGATCAGTGCTATTCTAAGCTCATGTTCTTACAAACTGTTCATAGACAACTTCATGTCCGTGCACCGCTACTTCCAGAACGAACCGACTTATATTAGATGTTCAAGAAAATTAAAAAACGTTTTTGTAATCACCAATGCAGTGACTTGTATCTCAAGTGTTGTTCTTTTTTCTGTAGGAGCGGTTCTCGAATTTTATTTTAGAAAGACAGAGTTGTTTAAAATAAATGGATTTCTTTTACAACTGACAGATTTATTTGTCGAAAATCGCGTTATTTTGGAACATACAATAATGTTCATTCACATAACTATGGTTCGAGATTTGTTGCAATCTTTGAACAATAGTATATTTGATATTCAAGTAAAGTACAATGATATTGAAAAGAGGTCATGCACAGGAAGCAGCGATTGGAATGATCTTCTTGTGGTTGATCAAGTGGAACAGTGGGCTACACAGTTTAAATGCTTATTGAGTTGCAGCAGAAATCTATCAGCTTGCTTTAATGCTCTAGTAAGTTCCTTAAGATATTTGTATGACGAAATGTCTGGGTTCCTGTTATCATCTCTGGCAGTGTTAATAATCCCAGATCACTTACACTCTATCGCCATTTAATCAGTTATCTCCTTTAGGGCTGATTTTTCAATCGACAGGTATTTTTTATTCGTGGAATAAAATTGACGTCTGACGGTTTTTGTATGGAAAAACTGACAAAAATTAAAAATTATTCCTCCGAAAAAAATACCAGGAAAAATCAGCCCTTGAATGTTGTCTAAGTTCATTTTTGACTGACCATTAATAACAAAAATATCCTAATAAGTTTTTGTTGCAATGGGATTTGAACTTTGTTAAGTATGCGATTCAGTTTGTTGTTCCATAACTTGAAAATTATCTCAAATTCTTAATTCAGATATTATAGAGACAAAGATGACATTGACTGATCTATATTTTATTTTCAGATGTTTTATTCATTGGTGTTGGCCCTAACGCATTATATCACTTCGGCATCTGGGTTATTCAACATAATAATCAATTCTGGTGTAAATATTGATTCCAGATTATCTTAACTTAATTTTCTTGAGGTCATTAATTTGCTACAGTACTGTTCTTTCTTCACAGGTTGAATTTGAATGTTTAAGCACTTTAATGAAAATAAATTTATTGTCATATACCGTATTTTGTCCATATTGCATTATGGGCGCTGGTCAAAATCTTCTCAATGAAAGTGCAAGAACAAAAAGAAAATTATCGAAATTATATAATACGATGTCGATGAGTAAGTGCATATTATTTTATATCTAAAACCAGTCACTCGGCCGTCTTATAATCAGTCAAGCAGTCCACTGCTTGTCTACTGTGTAAATCCGCCAACAAAGATACGGGCCCGAACGAAAGTAGTTAATTCGTCAAAACAAGGGCCAAATCTTCTAGAATCCACCTAGAATATCCCACTGCTGTGCTGGAATATTCTAGGCAATGCAAATTAAAACTCATTATTTGTTTTAGATCCACAAGCACCGGCCATGAAAAGTTTAAGAAAATTAAGTCTCCTGGTTAAAGTAAACCCTATTCAAATAGAATATACTTCTAAAATAAAACTGGGAATGTACTTAATACCGATGATTCTAGCTTTCTTAATGACTTACGTGATAACTACTTTGCAGTTTAATCATTTCATATAAGACAAACTTACGCTAAGGATCATCCGCGTGGATTTTAGAAAACAGCACAAATACAACCTAATACCAACGTAGTAGAAATTTAGTCGTGCCCGCAACACATTGTAAAATATAACATTGCACTGAGTGTTACTTCCAACGATAGACTTGCGCACAATACGCATATTATTACATCTAAATCTTCTTATAACAATACGACGGCGACGCTTTAAGTGATAACACCGCCCATTGTGTCACCCGTTGTAAAAAGTTTACATTTATATCTGTACTGTTTATGGTGTATATATAAAGAATATTCAATTCTATTCGGCTCACATTGTGAGGAGTTTCCTGTATCTAAAGCGCTGACCACCGGTAGCTTGGACCTTGCTCCCAACACCGGTGGACCACATATTTTTTATATTATTAGCTATTTTATTTTTTTCTACTTTGATAAATATTTAAAAATGTATAAGGTAACGGACTAAAGAAATAAACGAAATATATCTAATAGTAATAAAACTTAGTCAAAGCACTACTGTATTTGTTTATTTAAGCATTAAATTACATATAAAACAACAAGGTATTAACAAGTTTATTCAACTTGGTAATGATATCAGTTAAAGACTAAAATGTTTAAAAGACAATTCATCAATTCTGAATCAGCCTGTAAAAGCGTTGATACATATAGCTCGTAAGTTAGTATAGGTAGGTATACCCACTTACTATAAATGTTAATACATAATAAAAGGTGGGTCCTTTTAATAATTATAATCATACTATGTGCCTAATTCATTTCCACCAGTGAACGCTTGCTAAGCGCACACATTAAGCTTCACGATGGTGGCAAATGAAATTGTAAACACGTTAATAAAAGCTGAAAATTTCAGAGGCGTTTACAGGAATTACGTAATTTTGTCGAGAAATGGCAAAATTCTAAGTAGAATCCGTATTGTGTTTGAAATAGTTCTATACGCAGTTGTTTTGACTAACAATTTAAACGTCATTCCTGTACACACAAATAACCAAATTACTATAATGATACAAATGTTTGACGTTGTGAAATTTTTCGGTTGTCCAGTTGTTATTTTAAGTGGTATTCTAAGCTCACGTTCTTACAAACTGTTCAAAGACAACTTCATGTCCGCGCACCATTACTTCCAGAACGAACCGACTTACATCAAGTGTTCAAAAAAGTTGAAAATTATTTTTATGGTCACGACAGTAGTGTCTTGTATTACACTCGTTTTACTTGTCATAACAAAATTTCTTTTAAAGGTTTTTACAAGAAATGAGAGGATCAAAATAAACGCCATATTGTTTATATTGTCACATACATTACTAGAGGAACGCCTTATTTTTGAACATGTAATAATGTACATTTACATAACAATGATTCGAAACTCGCTGAAATGTTTGAACAATAGTATACTCGATATTCAAGTGAAGTACAATGATGCCGAAATGATGGTATGCTCAGATAACAGGCAATGGAATGATCACCTTACGGTTGAACAACTGGAACAGTGGGCTACACAGTTTAAATGCTTATTGAGTTGCAGCAGAAATCTATCAGTTTGCTTTAAGGCTCAGGTAAATTGCATTATCATGATTTGACGAAAACCTTTCTATAGAAAAAACCAATCAAAGATGAATAATTCAATCAATTGAAATAAGAAACTTGGTGCGGTATTTTCTGATCTATTGAAGTCGAATACTTTGTGCATTTTCTTGCAGATGTTATATTCGCTGGCCCTGTCTTCAGTTATTTATATTGCGTCTTCGTACGGGATATTCATGGCGTTTGTAAATTGTGTAAATATTTAATGTTTTTTTTTTTTGTTACTTATTTTACTTTATTTCCTGCAACTCCAGTTTGGTTTCTGTTTGCAGGATCCTCGGCATTTAGTTAGCATTATGCTCATTTTACACTTTATGGCATATTCAATAATTTATACATATTTCCTAATGGTTGCTGGCCAAAATCTCCTCAATGAAGGTTCAACAATAAATAGAAGACTATCAAAATTATACAGCACTTTGTCGATAAGTATGTGAATATCATTTTAGTCTACGTTTTTCAATACACTATTAGGGTAAACATTCTAAGACCTCATTTTATTTAAAGCAATACAAAACTGCGCTATGAAAAAAATCTTTCTAATGTTTTATTAAGAATTCTTTGTAACTTATGCCAAGTTAATACATGGAATCTCTCTCCAAAAACCAATAAAATAACATCAATTTGTACACAATCCTTTATCTAGCACAGCTGTCTAGGCAAACTTGCTGTTCTAGCAAGACAGAACCAAATATGGTCACTGTGCTATTTTTATACTTTCGATCATCATCATCACCCGGGCCAGTTTTTCATCTGCCATCTCAACCATTGTTGGCATCGCTGTCATTTATTTTATTATTATTTATTTTCTTTTAGATCCTCAATCAACGGAAACGAAGAGTATAAAAAATTTACTTCTCCTAGTAAAAAAGAATCCTATTCAGATAGTGTATACTTCTAAAATTAAGCTAGGAATGTACTTAGCACCTGTAATTCTATCTCTTTCCATCACTTACGTAATAATAGCAATGCAATTTAATAATTTTATCTAAGATAATGGTGGTATATAAAATAAAATTGTGTGTTACTTACATAAAATAAAATGATGTTGTGGTTCTAAACAATGAATATCAGATCTATCATTTCACAGCAGGATAAACCTTCGAATGTTGAATACTTTCCCCTTTTATATAGGTACATGTAGTTTATATTATTATTATTATTATTTTAAGGCTGTTAACTTTTATATTTTGTAAATATTGTCTTGTTAGAAAAGAAAATCTAAAATCTACTCAAAAAAAGTTACAAATAATAATAATAATAATGCTCTTGATTAAGTACTCGTGCATTGAGTAAGGGCTTTGGATGACCACCATTGCACCATCACAAAATTATTTTGTTGATGTATTCTTTACAAAATGTTACCTATACCAAGGTATTTTAATTCAAGGGTGAAGTGTGCCAC
Organism: Apamea crenata; assembly: GCA_949629185.1. Lineage (NCBI taxonomy): Eukaryota > Metazoa > Arthropoda > Insecta > Lepidoptera > Noctuidae > Apamea > Apamea crenata. Next base: position 16,577,183 of record OX451357.1, read on the forward strand.
CTGTCTTGGCAATTTGATGTTTTTTAATAAAATAATGAATATAAAACGGTATATTTTTTGTCTATTCTCCTCTTATTGTGGATTCGGTCCCCGGATAGATGTCAGTCATTTTTTAAGAAAAAAAATATTCACCATTTATCTACGCCGATATAGCATCACTGCCGTTTATAATATTTTCTTTAAAACAATTTTAGTCCGAGTTCCTAACGATATAGTCAGCCGCTAACTGTGAGCACCAATTTAAAAATATATGAAAAAAAAAGTCAGCCGCTGACTGTCCGTTGTTTTAGCATATGTCCATTTTGAACTTGAGGCTAAGAATTGAAGAATACCGTACCGGCCCGTTTTTCCCTAAAGGTTTAATTTTGTTAACAGTTTCAGTGTGGTTTATTAATTATATTATTATTAGGCACGAGCCTTAGACCTAGAGCCCATTCAGAGCTCTTGATTAAGTGCTTTATGCAATAAGCTGGAGTTTGTGATTCAAATCATAGCACACTTACGATATTATGAAGTTGGTGGGTTTACACAAAATTTTGTTTGTACTTGTTGTTTTTTGCATCATTACAAGTTTTGATGTTTTTCAATAAATAGTTTTAAAATAAGCGGTCTATTCTTCGTATTCCTAAAACTATTGCTGATTCAATGGGTCTAGCCGGATAAATCTCCTTTAGTAACAAATAACATATTGAGGTTTTGTGTCAATGTAGCGAGGCATTCAGTGAGAGTCACCCATGCGAAAATAGAAAAATTAATCAAATCATCAAAATCATGTGATGACTTTCACTCACTCCTGACAGATTTATGTTGACGTCACCTAACGTAATGATGTCCTCGTTTGTGAATACTGATATATAATCCACATAAATATATACTGGATAATCGTCTTATACTAAGGGCTGATTTTTCAATCCACAGATATAATTTTTATTCATGAATGAAAATTGACGTTTGACAGATTTTGTGTGGAAGACTGTCAAAAATTCAAAATTATTCCTGAGATAAAATTATCCGTCGTTGGATAAATCAGCCCTAAATTAACTATTAAAATATGTTATCCTAACCTACCTAAAACTATTAAAAAACTAAAATATCACGTCGAAAAATTCCTCTGCATCACTGTTGACGAGTAATGTCTACCCAAAAGACCAGCGGGATTACCACGGTTAATGGCAATGCTTAGCCTCTGGCCAAGGTAAAAGCCAGCCCTTTTATCAATATCCTTAATCAAGTGTCAACCAGCCATTTGGAGACTTCGTTGAACAAACCATGAGTACTCGGACCCAAGGTCCGACGAGGGTTTCAAGTTTCAACCCCAAGTTCGATAGTAATTACTGAAAAGGTTATTATACTTTCACCGCTTGAGGTCTATTGGGATCTTTCTGAATAACTTGTCGATAGACTAGTTTCCTGAAAAAATCTAATTAGTCCGTCAGTTAGATTATCAAAAAATATTGAACCCGTATTTTTTCTTTTGTCAATCATATAAAAAATGATGATGATATCGCCCGTTAAAGTTCCGCGTGACGTCACTTGTTTCGATACTTTTGCAAGCAAGTGACGTCACGACCCCCCACTCCCAAATTTTGACGCGCTTTATCTTTGTCATTTTTTGTTTGATTGACGAAAGAAAAACTACGTGTCCATTATTTTTCGATAATCTAACTGACGGACTAAATATAATTATTATTTTTTTAACCACGAAACTACCCTATTTCAATAAATATTAACTTATTCTTTTTAGATAGTCTATAGACAGAAAGGATATTTTTCGTTGAGTGGTTAACGTTTATTACGAGCCTGTGTTGTCCCACTGCAGGCAAAGGCCTCCCTTCCCACTCTTTCCACTTTTCCCGATCTACTGCGATTGTAGGCCAATCCTTAAAGGAGTCCAGCTCATCCCGCCATCGCTTTCCGGGCCTGCCGTGCGGTCGTTTCCTGCCATTTAGGATTCACTGAGTGGTGGCTTTTGCATATTGCTGTCCCGACATGAGACAGATGTGGCCAGCCCGATTTCGCTTTAGTCCAGCATCCCATAGTTGTGTTTTGGAATGAAGTATAGAGTTCTTAATGCGGTCTGTGAGTTTGACACCTAGTATATTTCGTTCCATAGCCCGTTGGCAGACTCCAAGTGCAACAGTGAGTTTACCATGAACGCCTTCCTTAGAACTTATCAGGGTTTTATTTGCATTATAATATACTCCTCAGCATAAATTACCACATCTTTCATATAAAAAACCTACAGTTTACTTTTTATCAACTTTCTTCCACAATAGGAACCTTCTATATAAAGGTTTTATTCCCAATATCCAACGCCACGCTAGGAGCTATATCCTTTTTTTCGAACCCTGAGCAACAAAACTTCAACTAAAAATAGTGCCTGAAAACCTACGGTGACGCAATCGAATTCAATTTGCAGTAGTCCCTAGTCCCCAATGGGAGAGTTCGTTTATTTTTAGGAAGAACTGTAAAATTTATATCTTTATTCCTTCTTCGTCTTTTTTTTCAGTAAAATAATGGTCAGGGTTTCACTTTGATTGTTGAAGGGTACCTCATCATCATCTGTGTGGTTAGACTGGAAGCAGCTGAATACCAGTATTTTACACGACTGCCTGTCTGATCTCCACAACCCAGTGACTGAGTAATACGGTATCCCTTGATAAGACTGGTTGTAAGACTTCCGGGCTTCTTACGACCTGTAACGACTGTCAATTATCTACAAATGACAGTTGGGACCAACAGCTTAACGTGCTTTCCGAGGTTTGAATTTAGAGGCACGATTTTTTTCTGACATGCTCTAAAAAGGTGGACATTCTGGACCTCAGTCCTATTACGCAGACAGCAAAGAAGGAAAATATAAAATAAACAAAGAAAGTTACTACATAAAATTATCATATAGGTATGTACAGTTATTTAAACATTAGGGCGGTTATTATAATCGGTTGGAAAAACTATCGGGCGGTAATTTATTTTTTCGGCGGGTGGTAAATTAGTGTGACAGTAAAATATGATCAGTAATAACTAGAGAATAGGTCGGTTATTTCAGCCTACAGTGTCAGTAAAAAAATGCTCGTGGTAATAGTGTAATAAATGAATGGCCAGTAAATATGTTGGAATGGGCAGTTAGATAAATAGATCGGCAGTTTAAATAGGTACGGTTAGAACTATGTTCCACCGCGTGCGCTAAGCGACTACTTCCAAGGTACATTTCTTACCGACTCATTCCGTTTTTTTAACTATACACACGTAATTGCCGGTACAGTCATTTTACTACTTAATTATTTATTTAAATTATCCATTTAAATATTTGTTTTGTTATGACTCATTTTTATTTAGTTTATTGCTCAGTTTTTACTGCCGACCTTGTTAATAAACATGCATTTTGTCATTTTTAATTTACCAAAACTACAATAAATAACTGCCGCGTAAAATCAGTACCTTTCAAAATGGCGGTATTGTAATCATTATCCTGCCTAGCCTTTTCCCAACTATGTTGGGGTCGGCTTCCAGTCTAACCGGATGCAGCTGAATACCAGTATTTTACATGGAGTGATTGCTTAACTGACATAACTCAGTAACTGGGTAATACGATACCCATTAGTAAGACTCGTTGTTAGTTTCTGCCTGCTGACCATCCGTAACGACTGTCAAAGATCAACGAATGACAACCGGGACCAACGGTTTAACGTGATTTCTGAGGCCTATTTATTCAATGTACTCTGTGTTCTAAGGCACGGAGGGGTCTTGATACGTAAGGATGGTCACCCATCCACGGACCAACCGCGGCAAGCGTAGCTTAACCTGATCGATCGAACCGTGCGGCTGTTATTACTAGGCCACAAGCCCCTAAAATGGCAGTTGTTATCAGGTGAATTTCATTATCTTTTCTTGGCTTGGGGCGGTTATAACGATCCAATTTACCAGATCGTATGTATATTAGGGTAGGTACCCAATTTGACAGCCGGTATTGTTTTTAAATGAACTTTCAAGCTTTTTATTGAAAAAAAAAATGCCGGAATAAAACCTTTATTGGTTTTTTTTCCTCAGTTATTACGGGTACGAGATCACGGATACGACTCTTTGTATTGTTTTGTGTTCCCATTTTTTTCCTTAGAAGTCGTCAAGAAAACGTTTAATAATTATTGAAAACATTTTATTATGCTCTTAGGTTTTCACATTTGCTTTGAACTCCTGGCCCGCCCGCCCATTGACAGGAAAACTTTTATTCCGTTACAATAACCGTCCCAATAAACAATAACTGTCCTCCGCCTTCCGCATCCGAAGTACCGCATGAGGTTTTCGAAGAACCGACGGCCGGTGCAACAGACGAGGTTTCGATCCTACACTCCTACACTCTTTCGAATATTGACTATGGTCCCGACCCAACTGAGCCGATCCGAACTTTTTTCGCATTTTTCAATAATATTCGGTTCGGCCATGTGTCGGTCCGATCCGAACATTCGCACTTTGCACTTCGGAGTAGACTCCCTGGAGAGGAGACCGCGTATCGACAAGCGTAGTGTGGGACTACGTCGTCTTTCGTCGTCGTCTGGGGGGCGTCGTTAAGAAAGTGGCTGGGTCAGACTGGATGTTAGGAATATAGAAAAGAATAATTCTATTCAGTAGATATATACGCTTTATAGGGTTCAGTAGAGGTAACCTCGGTTGTCTCGGTCTATGGACTCCACGAGGCAGGCTCGACCTGAGTTCGAGTTCATAAGCAAAATGCTTCCTTTGCATCTTATTTTGTTTTTTTTTTTTGTAAACCTAGCTATTAATGTAGACTATATTAGGTACTTAAACATTTTTTTTTATCATCATCACTTCTTAGCTTTAGTTTCTTTAAATGCAGTTGGAGCTCTAGTGACGTCATCAGGATTTTCCGCTGCGTCCTTCAGACGCTTAGCACGAATACCGACAAGGAACGAGAACGACAATGGACCGAGCTCCTCTCAGGTATTGGTATGCCTTGAGGTCTTTTTCTTGTTCTTTATTAGCACGAGCAATAGATTTGGGTGCTGGCTGCTGTACCGGTGGCCATCTTGCGTTATTTTTCATTTGCTTCTCCCTTCAGTATAATACAATACTAACATAGGGAAACGTAAACACTGTTTTGGCAAATAAAGTATCCTATCTCTGTTATTGACTTCAAAAAATGTGGTAGTCTGATTGAATGTCGTACATAAGGGGATAAGCATTGCCATACAACGTAGCAATGCGTAAATTACCAGTTGCGTAAATTACCAGTTGACAGCGACGCGGAATTATTTACGATCGACGCCATATTTTAGTTTGTTAATATTTTTAGTTACTTATTAATTAATAAGGTGTGTCCCAGCAGTGGGAACATTATAGGCTGATAATGATGAATGAATAAAGTAGAGTATTTTTATCTCAAGAAGCTACGCGCTTTACTTGTGGTTCCAACCAGGTGTACAAACACCCTGTGAACATGAGTGTAAACGCAAGAGCTCTCGGTACCATCCAACGCAATGGTGAAGTCAGAAGTGTGTCTGTATGTGGGTATTAGGGTGTGCGTAAGTGCGTTTTGTGTAATGCCAATAAACGCATTTTTCTTTCTTTCTTTCTTTAAGTGTGTGAGTTATGTGCTGATGCTACGTCTTCACCCACACATTCACAGCGTGTTTGTTCACTTGGTTACTGCAAGTAAAGCGCGCGTCGGTTCGTGTGATAAAAATAAAGAAAGACAGAAAAAGTATTTATTGCGACTCGTACAGGAAGATCACAAACTAAACTAAATAAAAAAAACTAAATTATACAAGGTGTCGTTTTGCATCCTCGTCAAATTCAAGGAGGTAACTATACTACTGATTCTCGACACGAATCAATAATAAAATAAGTAGGTACCTATGTATTATTTTTTTCTTATTTTCAGAAATGTGTGGGACACGCATTTTAAAAAGCGGTCTGTGTGAGACCACACTGTAACTGCCCTTTTACACACACATAAAAACGTGGCCGCTTATACGATACCATAACACGATCTTGTTCTTTGAAAGTAGTGTATTCTGAAATACTGTCAAACTTAACACGTTGAACGCCGAGCAAAAAATGGCAGTTAGTCATTTGGGCCACGGGGTACACCGGTGGGCCACCCTGTATTGAACTGTTCGGGCCACGGAGGACACCCGTGACCGGAGCGAGGTGTTCACATCAAACGTTGATTACAAGCCACGGGGCATTAATATTGAATGAAAACGGTAAAGATGTGACCCGCGTGGCCCTGTGCAACGACCAAAACAGCTTGGTTTTTTAATATTTAGAAAAGATTAAAAATTACAGCGAATTTCTTAGATGTTAGGGGTGCCCTAAAACAGAATAAAAAATGTATAATTTTTCTTGTGTTTATTGATGTATAAAAATGGCTAAGAATTAAATGACCTAGAAAATATTAAAATAGAAAAAAATTGACATATTATTAGTGAAGTTTATTGAAACAGGGCAAGCAAAGTGATGGTTTGGAGGGACATTGTTCGCAATAAGTGATCACTTTTTGTGACTTATTTTTAGCAATCTTGCATCCCATGGTTCAAGCTATCTCTTTATAGCACTGACGACCAGTTCTTCTAGCTGCTCTTACCATACCATCTCTTTTTGATAAAACATGTTTTATTCTTCACGGTCTTACTAGGACTTCAGGTTCTTGTAGTTTCTGACATAGATGCTCCAATAACTGTTTTCTGAAATCTACGATTTGAATGCTTTTTTTTTTGTTACATTTTTGTACAACGTCAAAGCATTAACGATAGCAGTATTTAAAAGAAGATCTATCGCCAGTTTCTTGTACCATTTAACCGACTTACGCAAAGGTGTAGAATAGGCAGCCATTTGGTCCTACAAATCAACAGCCCCTTTTGCTCTATTGTAATCACATATCATTTTTGGTTTTGAAACAATTTTTCCACGTTTAGTTACTGTATGGAATCCCGTAGAGTGCTTCGTCGACAAAACAAGAACTTCCCTCTTGTCTCGCCATTTCATGACAGTTATACCATCTGTGCTTTCCTTTGCTATATATGCCCCCTTTTTGAGCTTAGTGGAAATAACTCTCTTTGGTAGATGTTTCCTGTTTTTTCTTAGCGTGCCTACTAAGTGGGTTTCCTTCTCTAAGAGTTTTCGAGCCAAATCTAAACTGGTGTACCAATTATCTGTATAGAGTGTATGACCTTTATTGAAGAGATCACTGCACAACTCCATGACCACATTAGATGGGGTATTGTTTGTGGTTTCATTGTTTTTGCCGGCATATACGTTGACCTTGTACGTATGGAATAACTTACACCGCGCGGGAAAGATGCGCGGACGCGCGGGGTGGGCCGCGCGGTGACCCCGCGGCCCCCACAGACGTAATAACGAGATTTTATATCACCAGGCCACGGGGGTCACCGGTGACCGATTACAAGTTTCCTTAAGAAAATATCACGAAAAATGGTTTAAATCAAATTAAATATGCAAATTTAGTCATTTTTTATTGATTTGTGTCGATATTAACTTTAGCGAAAAATGATGGAATTGATGATTTCCACTAATCCTGAACGGGTTTGCTTGAATCGCCCACCGGTGGGCCGCGTGGCGTTCAACGTGTTAAATAACTAAAAAAACAAGTATGTATTCATTATTTACCAGGGATCATAATTTTTATTTTATTATTTATGTCTTTCATAACAGTCTCCTGAAATTTGACGAGGATGCAAAACAACAGCTTGTATAAAACATTAACAAAAAGAAAAATGAAACAGAAAGTCCTATACGAGGCCAAAATGCTCCTATGTCAGCATGATGCTTCGATATTTAAAAAATAAATATCACAGCGCTAGTATTTTGATAGGGCCGGGCCCGCTGTGATGTCACGGGCAGTTACAGAAATAAATAAATAATAACTGTGTAAGTTGTTATTTATGTTCATTTCATTTTAATTCTGAATAGCACACTAAACGACAGAATAAATTGAACACAATACAATAAATTAATAGCATGGCTTCTTGAAACCTGACATAACAAAACAGAAAATAATATAATAGGCTCAGAGATAAACTCGCGATTCAAAACTTAAGTCTATTATTTGTTATCTTGTTCTGCGGATTACTAAGTACCTTGATACAATGGGGAAGTTTTATCGTTAGTCCTAATGTTCGCAGGAGTTATTTAACTGTTAATAACAACTTGTGGGTATTTTATTTATTTTGTTGGAACGTAGTTCTGAATTATTGTTTAAATTACTTTTTGGTTCAATTCCAGTTGTTTTTTTTTACCGTAGCTTCTCTTATACAAGAGGAATGACTAGTTACCACGGGTCAGCAGCCTACAGCAGTCCACTGCTAAAATAGGCTTCTCGTCATCTCTTATTTCTTTTTTTTTTAAATAAAACGTTGCCCCACACTAGGAATTTCTCCTGTGTCGTGGGTGCGTTTACAGACATATAAATTCACATACACAAACAGCCAGACCCGGAACAACTAATTGTAGGTCATACAAATATTTGTTCCGTGCGTGAATCGAACCAGCGACACGCAGCGCAGCAGTCAATCGCTTAACCACTGCGCCAACCATGCCGTCAAATCCAGCTGCTACCAGCCATCCCGTGATGATCATCGCTCCACCTAGCCCGAGGGCGTCCTACCTTACATTTGCCGATTCGCAGTCTCCACGCGAGAACACGTCTACCAGTGGTCATCGGTTCTACGGCTAATATGGCCAGCCAATTGCCATTTCAGCATTCTTATTTTGTGAGCTTTGTCGGTATCGCGTCATAATAGTTAATCCTCGTTATGTGATGGTGATTTCAAATACTTAACCCACTCTTGCTCATCACGTGATGGTAATTTAAGACACTGTTACGTTGTTTTTTTGTACCTACCACGGGTTGGTATTGCACAGCTGCGTTGCTAATGACTTTGGCCTGCATTTCAATTGAAGGACTCATTCCTTCAATTGTATTTCGTCACTGGAATGTTTGGATAACGCTTTCTCACAATAAATCACTTTTCTAAATGAAATGTTTCTTTTCTATTAATTAAATAAAATTTTATCCGACAATATCAATCAGTTTCTTATATATCCGATGATTTTCCGACTTTGGTTACTTATCTCCTTTGGTGTGACCGTACATGCTCCCACTTAAAGAGGAAGAACTGTATGTCTGTATACATTCTATTTGTAATCTATCTGTTGTCTGTCTGTTAGTAAGTGTTAACAAGAAAATAAGACTCTTTAGTCTCTATTTTCTTGTTAACACTTTTATTCCGCATAACTGTACTATTTCACTACTTAACGACGATTCGCTCTGCACTACATTTTACCAATTAAAATGACTTTTGCCCCACCCAAAAGTAACGATAATATCATAACCGTTATTTTTAAGTGTTGCCAAAGTAGAATAACAAATTCAGTTGCCATTATGAAAATATATTTAAAAGTTTGTCACAATAAATAAGTTACACTTCCACAGTGTTGTGGGGGTTATAATTCGATATTAAAATAGTATTAAAAAAATCACAACAGTCTGTAAAATTTATGAACTGTATTTCTCTCAAAAATACAGTCGGTTATAATTATATCTATGCTTCTTCCGAATTCAAAAGGAAAAATAATATGTACCTATTATAAGTTTAGGGAAAACAGATCAAAAATAAAAATAATGTACTCTAGCAGCGATAAAACTTTACAAGGAGGAGGTTGCCAACTGCCACGGTACAGACATAATTTATAGTCGTTGTCGTGTCGTAGTTTTTTATGCTAGATGTGGCCTGCATCGTCACAGGTTGATATTGAAAAAATGTCTGGAACATTTTTACAAGTTCTTCGTAGAAAAATGGATGAAAAGTTTTATTGTTATTATTAGGATCTGATCTACCTATCCACCTCTTGACGAGGAGGAACCAAAAAAGACTATAATGTATTAAAAATACTAGTGACTCTCCTGCTCTGCATTGTTTTTACGATTTGATAAAATATCGAGATTTCTTTATTATGTGTTAGGATCATAATATTAACCAGTTAAATGCCGTAATTACATAAAAAATTAAAAAGCCATTGTGTCTCGTGTTGATCCGTTCATACAAAGTTCGTTTCAAACGAATAGTTAATGAAAAATGTAATGAAAAATGCTCCATAATCTGTTGCATAGTTTAGAAGAACATCGCGATCACACAGGCAGTCTTGAAAACCAATTTTAATATATACCAAACTATTCCACCGAACCGCACGTTACAAAATATTGTTTCAGTGCGGTTAGTGGAAGTGTTCAGGTGCGGTTCGGGCAAGTGCTGTCGAAATCAGTGCTCTGAGTGGAATACCTTAACACTACCTACTTATCATATATATTATTATATAAATTTTTCTATCCCCATTTACTTTCCTTTTTCCTTTACGTTTTTGTATTATTTATAACTCATCGTATACTGCACCAGTTGACGTCATCACGTCAACGTCGGCTGTCACTGAAAGCAACGCTGGGCTCTGTCTCGCATCGGGTTGTTGTAGTATTCTGAGCGGTGGCTGCTTTGTGTTGATGTGACGCATATTTTCCCACAGCTTGTTATTTTTTGTGTTCTTTATCTGCGTCATGTTTACCGCAAATAAAGGTTATTTTCTTTATTTCTTTGCCTTTAGTTAAGACGTCTCTTTAATAGTATATTAGTTTCGTTCTAATGACTACCCACCCACGCACACCCACAACCCCACCAAACCCATAAACCCACCCCCACCCACCCAAAAACCCGCCAAATCCCACCCCAACTACCCACCAACCACCACCACCCCATTAATTAAAAATGTGATCTAAGTAATACACAGATGCTTTTAACTGAAACTGATACAATGTTTTACTGTTGTTTTGTATTTCCAACTGAAGCATTGTTTGAGGGACTATAAACTTGTAACAAAAACCCGCATCCCTTTCAACATGCATGTTCTATTTGTCAATCACGGAGCTGTGACAGGTGATGACGTGTAGATATTATTTACTATCTACACATATAATAAAACAGTAGCGAAGTGAAAACTGTACATTGTTTTTTTTTTAATGAAAATGCTTATTTTATGAAAAATTTTAACAAAGCTTTTTTGGGTAGTTTTTGAATGATGCTGGAACATACTTTCAGACTAACAGATATTTATACAGATATAGATTAGTGTCAACTTATAATAATCCAAAAACTGTGTCAGAAGGAATTAAACTTTTGAAAATGAAACAATGGGAATGTTTTCCATGCAGTTCGGAAAACAAAAACACCATGTTTTCATACACAAATGTGTATGGCGACGCCTCTTTGTTTTGACGTTTTTGTGTAATGTTTCTAAAAAACACGCGCAGGAGACACGGTTTTCTATATTAAATAATATCTACAATTATGTGGGAATGATGATAATGTCAAAAATATGTTTTTTTAGATTTTCATCTGTTTATATCCGTCTGAAAAAAAAAGAAAAAAAATGCATTTTTTTGCATTACACCAAAATAAATACACCTTAAAACTATAAAAACAGAAAGCAAAGATTTTAATGCCAAAAGGGCCTCAGCTCAGCATAAAACGTAAAAACTAAAAATCTATGAATGAATCGTCTGAATGTATGTTCCAGCATCACGTGTATGTGACCATTAGATAAACTAAAAATTGATCAAAAAACACATTTTTGCAAAAATTTAACCATTATTTACTATTTTTGACAATTGGTTGAGTTTAACTACAGATCAAAAAATCAGCCCTTAGGGAACAATAAAAGCTTAAACGAATAAATGGAAATTAAGTTATCGTAAAACTAAAACCTGTTTGCGATTACTTTATTCATGTAAACCACTCTGGTTATCTTCGAAGATTTTGTTGTTGTATATTTTAGGCAAAATTTTAGTAACTAGGTACTGAAGATACACCTGAAGTATACCCAGGGCACTTTTAAACTAGGGCACATCCGGGGACGGACGGACAGCTTGTCTATTCTTAGGTCTAGAATTTTACCGGCGGTTTTTAGGCACAACATTATATCCGAGGGGCAATTCTCGTAATTTTAAGAACGTTCACAGTCTGATCTCAGTCTCAATCTGTCAAAAATACCTATAAAATCACTATATTTTTAACACGTTATGACATTGATTGTCGCTGAGATGTGATTGCGGCTGGATTTTGAACGTTTTTAATTTGGATTGGCTTTCAGATTGTTGGCAACATATTTCTTATTATGTTTCGTAAAAAAAACAATGTTAGGTACATGTATCATTTTAATAAGCGTGCTATGAAGGATGTCTATCCTTCATAGCACGCTTATTAAAATGATACCTATCCTACCTATGATACCTATACTGATCCTATCCTACCTATGATAATGATTTATATCGTATTTTTCAAATCCTTTGAAAATTTCGTTTTTTCTTTCTATCTGCCTAGTCTTTTCCCAAGGATATTAGGGGCGACTCCAGTCTTACCAGGTGCAGCTGAATACCTATATATTATATGGAGCGACCGCCTATCTAACGTCTACAACCCAGTTACTGGGTAACACGATACCCCTTAGTAAGACTGAAAATTATAAAAATGGTATCATATTTTCGGAATTAAGGTTTTTATAATTTTTACAATTTTACAAGAGTATTAATTAATACTTATCTATAAATAAATTTATTTAAGAAGGTAGTTAGGCAGTGTTCCTTTGAGTAGTTATAATATTACCTACTTATAAAGTTCGTGTAATAATATTATTATAAAAGTTTTGGACTAAATTGCTTCGCAGATGCGATACTTCAGTATAATACATATTAATAGTATTTCACATAATAAAATTGCTATTGCGTTCTTTGAAAACAATGATTAAGCTTTTCGGTGTTACAGCTTCTTAAAGTTTAACAACGTAGGTACGTAAGTTAATAAATTAGAAATACCTACCCAAGTATTATTATCTAGACACCACATCAATACAATTCTTTCTTGGTTTAGTTACGAGAACCCGTATCGAAATCGGTCAAACCATTTTGGCGATAAACATTGGGACATTTGTTTTTGTTTGTTCACACACAAACAAACATGGGGGGGGGGGGTTAGGGTGACAGCACCCTAAACGCCACCACAGCACCTCCGCTCCAACGTGATTAAAAACACCGTCAGATTTAAAATCCAGGAAAAAAAGAAAAGTCGTTCCTCTTAGCAAAATCATTCTGTTACCATAAATAGATGTTCAACATTTGTCGCCTGTTACATACATCGTTTATTAGCCACCGTGTAACGTGCTGCCGGCGACACAAGTCACGTACTCACGTCACACTATCAAAACTGTCACGCTGTTGTAAGTATAAAATGTTCATAATCATTGTGTAAGAAGTTTCCTTTACACTTTTATTCCAATATGGTAACACAGTCTTTGTGAGAGAGCTCGTCCGGGGTAGTACGGACGCGGACGCCAGCAGGTCAAGCTACCCGAAACTGTCAAATTTTCCCAATCAACCTTGAACCTTAATGCTTTAGCAATAAAGTGATATCAACTCAACATAATTTTGTCATTATATAAATATTTTTAATTCGTTGATTATCTGTAATACGCACCTCAAAACTATAAGAATTTATGTAAATAAGTAGATTATCTGTGATATACGCACCTTAAAACTGTAAGAATTTATGTCTCAAAATTATTTTGCATTAATTGAGTGCCCAATTCACGAGGAAGGTGGTGGATCACGCTATGACCCTTAGAAACCGTGCAAAGAGAAAAAAACATCAGGAAAAACGCTAAGCAAAAACAAAGTAATAGTGGGGACGGGCGATGCGATGCGACGGGGTGGGTCGGGGAGCAAAAACTTTCACGCGGACGAAGTTGCGAGAGCTAGTACATTATATTATTTCTAAGATTTATACTATATTTCTCTGTTTTTATTTTTGAATAAATACAGTGCAACCTCGATATAACAAATCGGAAGGGAACAAGTAAATATTTGTTATATCAAGTACCTAATTCGTTAAACTGAGGTTTGATAAATTGAGGCTAGGTTGGTCTAAAATTTGATATAAAGAGGTAAAAACGTGTCGAAACCTGTCGCGACTGAATCACGTAGTATTGGGAACGTTATATAAAGGTTTTGGGTTGATAAAATTCGTTAATTAGAGGTTTACACTTTTTTTTTTGATAGTTGAAAATTAGTTTTAGAGAGGTTGTTCGCAAAAAATCTTCGCAATGTAAAGGTATATTTTACATTGAATCTTATGGACAATTCAAGGGGATTACGAAGAATTTGCTAAATCGAGGAAGTCGTTATATTAAGGTTGCACTGTATTATTATTATTTACTATCATAGGCAGCGGTGACCTCTTGCTGTTGGCTAGTTTGCCATCTAATAACTCAAAAAAAACTAGGATAAAGCCAAATCTAGCATTGAAATTAATTCAAAATTTTCATGAACTTACTCCTCGTAAACAAAACATTCAACTGAAGTCGTAAATTGTACATCAACTAACACAAAGACGTACAAATATGTATTTACGGAACACTGCAGCGTGAAACCGCATGTCATTTATTAGTCACGGCGTGGAGCGTTGCGGACGCGCACGTCACGTCGCACAAATAACGTTGTCACGCTGTTGCACTCGGTGATACCATGTTACTGTTTATTTACCGGAGACATTCGCTGTAATTTTATTGTTTTCGTTTACTTGATGTTGTAAATTACTTTATTTACTACAGTTTTTTTATTTATAATAAGCTACGATCTCGTGTCACGCTGTTGTACCTGATGAAGTACTTTTACCGTGTTAGTTGATGATATTTTTACTTCGTTGTTGATTAATATGTTATTCTTTTAATAATTATACGAACCATAACTACACGACTGACAAATTAACATCGCACAACTGCAATGAACAGGCTAAAGGGGTACTTTTTATAATGAAGAAGATTAAATCATTACAAGATTGATATCACGCTCTTGCACTCTTTCACGCCAATTCACCGTGTTTGCGTGTTAACATGAATAAAACGAGACGAAACCATGTTTCTCTTAGCCGTTTAATAATTTAAATAATATATTCACGTCAAAGTTATTCTATTCGTAAATGAGAATTTCCTCTTCCTTATTATTAATTACAATATTAGTTAATATAAATGGAGGGCCCTCAAGAATAATATTTGAGTTAATTGTCTTTATAATTGAATCGTTAATTTTAATTGTACTGTGCGTGGTCCCGTTTCCCATTATTGACGGGCAATTTTTATTCGGGACAAGCAGGAAATGCGTTTGGTTTGGATAACAACCTGATTTAAAAGAAATAAATGATATTGAATTAACGATTCTTCTATGTCAACAAAGACTGAGATCTTTAAACGTTACTTAGCGTGTAATTTGGCTAACCGTTAGACATGGCGCACACTATGCAAAAAGCGACTCGGTGACTAGGACAGCTCGGTGACTAGACACAACGACAGGGTGCGGCTGAACATTTTCATATTTTTGTGTGTCGCAAACTTGCCGTCGTGTCGCACAGTTGCAACGACAGGCTAGCGTAGTCACACGCTCTCGCTTTTTGTCGCAGCGACTAGATACACGTTGCACACGCACACACGACGACAAAGGCATGCGATAGGTCAGTGTCAGTCTTGCTGTGAGCGCTGAGGAAAGTGCATGTATTTGCTTGTGTTGCGAATCTCAACATGGGTACGTTCGATGTCGATATTTTCAAATCGGACGTCGATTACTTACTCAAAGAAAATAATCGCTTCCTGCATGACGTTGGTCGTAACGACTAGTTGCAGACACACACGAGAGCTTTACGTTTAGTCGCAGTGACAAGACGCAGAGGCAAACGACAACTCTGCGACTTGTCGCAGCAACTAGACGAAGCGACAAGAAGCACAGTTTGCGCTGACACTGTAAAACTACAAGTGCAAGATAAAGATGGGAACATGTCTAAGGTAAAACACGAGCTAAGGTTTATAGATCCCGCATTGGTCCGTTGCTCTGCCCCGTTGGTCTCGTGGTTGCAAGCGCGACTGCTGGGCGGTCCTGGGTTCGATCCCAAGATCAGGTAAAGTCTTAATGAGTTTTTCCATAGGGAATTTCTTAGTAACTGACCGGAGTTTGCAAGTTGGCGGTGTGATACCCCGTGTCTCGAAAAGCACGTTGGACCGTTGGTTCTACGCCTTATCTCTCTCCGGTCGCGATGATGATGATGTCAGATTACGTGACGTCCCATCGGACTATGAGAGTGAGGGAAGAGAGAGCTAGGCTCCATTGGGATTGGCCATGGCCGACATACGGTCTGGCGGACTGTTATAGATCTCGGCCTAAAACTTTGTAACTGAAAAAGGATAGTGTTATTCAGGCTTCGTTTTGACATTATAAGAAATGTTAGAATTTACTTATCCCGATAAAATCTTGATAAACAGCATTTAGGAGCTTGTATTGAAGATTATTTAATTATCACAAAACTGTACAAACATATTTCTAAAACCTTTTCAGAAGTGGCTTTTAATGAAATCGTTTAAGTCTCCTAGAAATTTTCTCACAAAGGAATCAAAGTATTCCTCTTCATCAAAATACAAAATTGACCTATTTATCAATAGGGAAATGTTGTATTTTAATTGAGAGGAATACTTTACCTTTGAAAACACTTTGAAAGGCATCATTAAGACCGTAGGGACTGATATAATTTGAATTTAATTGCCAACTAATGTTTGACTTTACTGAGTAACAATCCTATCTGTGAATCTCTCTATAAAGTTGGAAGTCAATTTAAATGTGTTTACTGTGTATCGCTAACCGTCAATGGATGTTTTCCGTTGATACGGTATAGTATTTTTATCTCACGAAGCAACGCGCGCTTTACTTGTGCTCACCAAGTGTACAAACACACTGTGAATGTGTGTGTAAGCGGAGGAGCTCTCGGGATCATCCGAGACCATTGTGAAGTCGAACGTGTGTGTGTGCATGTGTGTGTTATGTGCTAACGCTACTTCGATTGACGATATTCACGCACACATTCACAGCGTGTAGTGCAGAACCAGTCGTCGTTTGATAGTGAAATAGTTGTGCGGAATAAAAGTGTTATAAGAAAACACACAGACATTGTGTTTTCTTTATAATTAAGGGCTGATTGTTTAATCATCTGATAACTTTATACAAGTAATAATTTTGAAATTTTGACAGTTATTTCATACAAAAACTGTCAAACATCAATTTTATTCCTCGAATAAAAGTTATCTGGCGATGGAAAAATCAACCCTTAGTTATCACAAGCAAATCGTGAAGTAAATATACTGTAGCGTAATATTGAATTTGTTAATTTTTTTTTTTATTAATTTATTAGTATTTATTTTATCATAGCTTTTACACTTCGCCCGGGACCTGTACCGAACCGGGATAAACCATGTCCTAACCCAGTTGATGGTCTATCCATGTGCCAAAGTTCATTTACGTCCATTCAGCCATACAGTTGTAAACATGTAACAGACAAACAGATCAACAGTCTGCTCGACTCAGGCAGTAAGTCGGTTATAGGATATGAAACTTGCTGTTGCCCGCGACTCCGTCTGTGATCCAGGATGAGAAGTAGCCTATATCCTTACCCACTTCATGGTCTATCTGTGTGCCATATTTAATCCAAATCCATTTAGCCGTTTTAGCTTGAAAGCGTAACAAACGTACTTTCGCATTTAAAATATTAGGATATAATATTGTGGTATGGAAGCATGGATTCACAGTGGTGCCAATAATGCCATACGATGTTTTGATTTTTTTGAAAGTTATTTAAGTTAATTTTAATTATTGTAACATTGGTTCAATCAATTTATTATTATTAATATCGATAACAGAAGTATCAATTAATGTAAGGGACAAACCACGGTTTTTCAGGAAAGCCAAAAAACTATTTTTTATTTTTTTATTTGTCTATAACTTTTTATTATTTGGTCCAATTTTAATTTTGTCTAGAGCAAAGTTTATTAGAATTTCATCTTCTTTCATGGTATAAACGAAAGATTTACGAATACCCAGTGGTTTAAAATATAGCATGTCCCTTACATTAAAAAAATATGTTTAGTTGTTCCTTACGTTACTAATATTTTATGTGTAAACCGTCGACCATAGTGTAAGCAGCAACAGAAATAGAAAATTATACGTAATTCTATTGTAAAGGACTTTTGCAGTGTTTCAATTTGATGTAACTCTAGATTATCTACTAAAATGTATGGTATTTTAACACCATGGAAATGAGTTATTTGCATGATTAATGTTGGTGTTAACCAACATTAATAATTCAAAGCAAATCTATATGTTAGTTTCAGGTTTTACAGCTTAGCTGTCACAGATTTAAATGAAATTTAGGGATGCAAAAATAAAACAATTGTTAATACTTATATTTTTTTTTATTTTGGACTTTTATGTCTGCATAATTTATAAACATAAAACATTAAACAGTCTCTATAACTTCGTATTAAATTTAAAAGTTATAAAAAGTAACAGTGAACAGTAACTAATTAACAGTTTTACAAACTGTACTTTAATGATTATGTTAAATTGACTCTATGGTCTCTTTTAATTAACAGTCTTACAATCACAGTACTTATAATAATTATGTTTAATAACCTTTATAGTTATAATCACCAATTGAATAAAATAAAAAAAATTCTCAGACTTAATCAACAGTCTTATTTATTAAGTAATTGAATGTAGAAACAAAAGACCGATGAAAAATAGAATATCAATGTGTGAAAGATGATTAGTATGATGGCAGAGAAAGTTGAAAGGACGAATAGAAGGAACGAATGGATGTAAGGGAAGAAAATTGAATAAAAGTTGCATGAATTGTGTGAAAGATGAATGAATAAATATAAATGAAATTGTTTAATTTAATAGTTATCATCATAATCTGACTGCCTATTTCCAATTAATTCAGTCAGATTATGATGATAACTATTAGTAAATTAAACAATTTCAATAGTGAAATTGATATACATAGTTGGAACAACTGTTTTCTATTTGGTATTTCTAGTCATCATCATCAGCTGTCATCACATCTTCATCGTCGTCAGTTTCATTGAGGGTATCTTTAACTGGCGATTTATTCGGAAGGTTCAAATATTCACAATGAAATCTTTTTGGTATTACACCGGTTTCGCACAGTTTTTTGAGGTCATTTTATATTTTGGAATGGAAATTGGCAGCTTCTCTTTATACAGAGATGGCAAATTGTCTGTGTTCCTTTGACTACTACTTTCAGCTGCAGATTGATTTGCTTTGTCTTTGTGAGTGTGTCTTTTTACCTTTAACAGCACATCTTTTCCTTAAGGTAAAAAGACAAAAAATGTAGACAACGAAAATCAATCTGCAGCTGAAAGTAGTAGTCAAAGGAACACAGACAATTTGCCATCTCTATATAAAGAAAAGCTGCCAATTTCCAAGTTAAATCATTTTTTCTGTCAGAAATCGTTTTACGCAGTTCAAAAATTTGTACTGTAAGGGACATTTTTTTGAAGATAGAGATAATTTAATAATACCAATCGATAGAGAGGGAAATTTTGAATCCAATGATGTATATAACTCATTTTCGACAAAATGTCCCTTACGTTAATTGATACTTCTGGTATCGATATATATTAATTGATTAAGAAAAAATTGCATATTCAAGACAATAAAGTGACTGTTCATCTTAGTGCTTGGTGTTCCTAATATTTGTTTTAATATTATTTAATTTCATGCGGGGGCCGTGGCAGTCAATGTTGTAAAAAACGTTTCCTTTGTAATGAGTAAATTAACGACGAACGACACGACATAAGTTTACACACTTTACGCTGTAAACAAGAAGATACTACATTTACTTTTGTCTAGACAAGTGTTTACATTATGGAATATGTTTACTTTAAATTATAACTAGCTACTTTTCGGTAAAGTCACTCTACGTAATATCTCTTTTACGTGATACCAAATCGCAATTGGTTAAGCTACGCTTGCCGCGGTTGGTCTGTGGATGGGTGACCATCTTTACATAACGAGACCGTGGACTGAGATTCGAGGATCTTTGGCATTCATTACGGGTCGTCAGAAGCTCGAAAGTCTCAAAACCAGCCTTACCTAGGGGTATCGTATTACCCAGTAACTGGGTTGTGGAGGTCAGATAGGCAGTCGCTCCATGTAAAATACTGGTGCTCAGCTGCATCCGGTTAGACTGGAAGCCGACCCCAACATAGTTGGGAAAAGGCTAGGCAGATGATTATGATGCGATACCAAATTAGTAAGGAGGTATGTCTTATTAGGCTTGATAAATTTAATGACCTGTCAAGTACCTTTCAAACGATAGATTCATTCATCGTTTACCCATTAATGACTCGAAGGCAAGTTTGATATATATTGAACTTGACGACACGGTTGGCGTAGTGGCTGAGCGATCGACTGCTGCGCTATGTGTCGCGCGAACAAATATTTGTATGGCCTACAGGTAGTTTTTCCGGGTCTGGCTGTTTGTGTATGTGAGTTTAAATGTTTTTAAACGCACCCACGATACAGGAGTAATTCCTAGTGTAGGGCAACGTTTTTGTAACGAACGACCAGACTGACCAGATAACGAATTATCGACATCTGGTCTGTCGGGGCCGGTATGTACTCGAACATTCTAGATGTTTCTACAACAGAAGGTTCTCGAACTGACTGCGGCACTATATAAGGCCAGGATGAACCACGAGCGGGTCAGAGTCGGATCAGCGATACATGCGAATACATCGAATGCGATCTTCAAGTGCAACTTAAGTGCAATTGTGTTTTATAATTAGTGTGTTTGAGTTGTTATTAGCGTTGTATAATTAAAGTGTAATTTTTGGTAATTTATATCGGCAGTTTTTATTGTCACGAACCCCGAAGCTCTTAACAGTACTATAGGTAGTTATACACCTCTCTGATGAACATATAACACCCTAAAGGGCGGGCAAAGTGTTATTGGGTTGTTCTATCAGAAAGTTCTCACAAGAAACTCGGAGTCTGGATTTGCACCCGACTGATTTGAATAGACTCATTGTATTTTTCATTGATTGTGTTTTTAACGTACGAACTACGAACGCATAAAAATTCGAATGAGTTGGGATTGATTTCGGACGTCGGAACTATACACGACGACTAGCTCGCACCCAGTTTGCGAGGTAACACAGTACTCGGAGACTCGGGATAGATCGTACGTATTCGTATGTGTTCGTACGAAAACGAACCCAAAGTGCGGTCGGCCTTCCTAAAAGCGGTATGACAGATTTTCGCATACACACACTCATACTCTTCCGGGGTTAATTGGGCACCGATTACGGTAATGTAAACTTACTGTTCGGAGTGAGAGTGTCCGTAGGGGAAACTACAAACTGTTTAGTTATCTATGTTAACAGTTGACGTAATTTTAGTTACAAGTTGTTTAAGAGCTTGACGGCACAAGCTGGCTCCATTATAGCAATTAGTGCGCGTGTGTAAAGGGATTTGTGATGGCTGTGGTTGTGTTTAGGAAGGTTTTTATGTAGGCTGTGGTTAGCAACAGACCTCTTTATTTCAAGAACAAAAATACAAAATACGAGTAGTTTACGCTATACCTAATGTTTATAATCACAGCGGGTGGGTGTGACATCACAGCGGACCCTATCAGAATACCAGCGCTGCGACATTTATTTTTTAAATGATGTCGTAGCATCATGCTGAGATAGGAGCCTTTTGGCCTCGTACAGGACTTTCTGTTTCATTTTGTTACTTCTTTTTATATGATTTGGGTTTTATTTTTTATTTTTGATCGTGTTTAGTTTAGTTTTATGATATTTCTGTACGAGTCGCAATAGATACTATTTCTTCCTTTCTTTATAATGCACAAAAAATGGTACATAACTAATTGGCCTTCAAATTGGCAGTACCATCTGCAAAGGTACGGCAATGGTGGCCCAGCGAGAGCTGTAGTGGTCCTGTGGTAAAGGCCAGGGCTTATGAATAGGTCAGCGACAGGCGCTTAGTGTAAATTATTCCAACACCACTCTCAAAACTGTGAAGGAAAACATCGTGAGGAAACCGGCATGTCCTAGAAACAGAAAAATCGAACACATGTGACATCTACCAACCCGCACTGGGCCCGCGTGGTGGATTACAGCCCATTCCCTCTCACAAAGAGAAGGCCGGTGTCCCAGCAGTGGGAAGATTCTAGGCTGATTATTCTTACCGATAAAAGAGTTACAGTGCAATAACTTACTCACGGTTTTATGTCGTAATATTTTTATCGTGTATATGCTGCCATAACAGGATTTTTCCTCTGCACGATAAGGAAATATTGCCATCCACAATGCTAAGTTTCCAAAGATTAGAGTTTGTTGCTCCTGCTCCTTATTCCATAAGCATAATCAGCCAATAATGTTCCCACTTCTGGGTCACAGGCCTCCTCTCTACGAGAGAGAGTGGGCTGTAATCTGTAGACATTAAGTCCGCCTTTGTACCTTTTTGTGCGAAAAGTTTAAATAAATAAATAATCTACCACGCGGGCCCAGTGCGGGTTGGTAGAAGTCACATGTGTTTGAATTTTTTATTCTAATATATCCCGGTTTCCTCACCATGTTTTCCTTCACCGTTTTGAGAGCAGTGGTGATTTAATTTAAACAAAGTAAAGCGCCTGTCTCGGGAAAGAGAGAACTTTATTGAATCATCTTTTATAACCGCCAATGAAGAAGTGGCTATAATATTTCTTTTCCAAATTATGACTTTACTACAGCTACGGCCTAGAATATAATCAGGTACGAGTACTTTCAACCAAGTACACTCCCACACATAATTACGGTATAGCATGTCTAATGGGGCCATTTAAATCCATGAAATACAGACCCACACGTCATTGGAGTACTTAGTTATAAAATTTGAATAATAACTGTGTTATTCTATCGTTAATACATTTGTTATTGTATAAGTTTACATACATTACATTATTATCCAATAGTCTTGTTGCTTCTAAATAACGAATTTCCTTGCTGAATGAACGTGTCATCTTTGGTAAAAACACGGAGATAGAGTTGAAAAAAAAAACCCGGTCAAGTTCGAGTCGGACTCACGCACCGGGGGTTCCGTATAAATGTACTCGGTTTTCGGATTTTTTCTTGTGCTACATGACATTGCTTCTTGCCAAATTTCATGATTCTAGGTAAACGGGAAGTACCCTATGGGTTTTGATTCCCTTGCGAGTGCCAAAATATGCGGCATAAACGGAACATAAACACCCGTATCTTTTGATTGCATTGATTTTGAAGTTTGATTTTCAAGAGATTGCAGCCCTGAATATTTGATATTCATTTCAATTTGATAACTCCACACGTTCCTGATAAAAAGGGACACAGACAGATGGACAACGAAATGATCTTATAAGGGTTCCGTTTTTCTTTTTGAGGTACGGAACCCTAAAAATGGCTCTGACTTTTATGATGATAGATTGTACATTTAATTTTTTTTTTAGATTGGAGAATAAATAGAACTTACTGATTACTTATTTCCGGCTGGATATACCTAGATTAGACTCGTTACATCTAAAATTTTAAACTAATATTATAAAGAGTAAATCTATTTTTTTTTTGTGTTTGTTTGTTACGCTTTCCCGCTAAAACGGCTAAATGGATTTGGATGAAATTTGGTACATGGGTAGACTATTACTTGGATTGGGACATAAGATCCTTTTTATCCCGATATTTCCACGGGATCGAGATTCATGCGGAACCGCATGAAACCGCAGGGCGCTGCTAACATTTTATATTCTTGTAGAAACAGTACATAAATATTCAATGAAAACAGAAAATAGCACGACATTATAAATCAACAAAAGTATAAATTAAATCCTTGTATAATAACTAACAGTTTTAATAACAAGCACTAAGCGATGTCCACTTTTTGTTCTTGAAGAAACTTGTGCTAATAATGGCGAAAGTTCGAAACTAGCACAAGTGTTCCTCTGAAACTGTAACAGATATCTTTTGAGTAAATAAAATAGCTTCTTGCTGCAATTGTTACCATCAAAGGATGAATTATTTTGTGAGTTAGTTCGTTAGAACCGTTCCGAAATTATGAAGAATCAAGAAAGTTATTCGGGACGCTAAGAACTTGGCATAACTAACTATAGAATTAAATTTTCAGGCTTTTGGAAATTCACTTGTTATAATATCAGTTAAAATTTATTATATTTTAAGTAGTCATTTTAAAAGCTAAATGTCGATAAAAACTCCTGAGTTCCAGACGAGGACTTCTTTTAGAGGATGATGTTGATGATGAAGTCACCTTTTACGGCACCAACGTGCAAATACTAGGTTGCTTTCCTATCATTGCCCATCACACGCCAACCACAATCATACAGAGTACCAAGACACGCGGTACATCAAATTCTAGTTATTTAAAGTCACTTCAATAGAGTAAAAACATCCCTAGTTACCAGTAGAGGCACTAATTACTAGTGTACTCTACCAATTTGGGGTGATTAGTGGATCGAGTTGAAACTACACGCCACGTCGACAGTTGTTTATAGTTGTTGTTACTAAAATTAGTACGGTGGAACGATATTGAATTGTGACGTGCGTGGATTGTTGATAAGGGCTATTATGCCGTCCGTAGTAATAATAATACATCCCATCGTTTGACTCGTGGTCGAAAGCCTGACTGCAGCTCAGTCCTGTGTGCGATTCCCAGGTTGGGCAAAGAGTGTTTTGGACTTTTCCATTAGGAATTTCTCAATAACTGCCCAAAGTTTGGAAGTGATACTCCCGTACCTCAGAAAGCACGTTAAGCCGTTGGTCCTGCGCTTGATCTCTTTCTGGTTGTGTCATTGCCGTTCCATCCGACAATGAGAGTGACTTGTGCACTATAATCATAATAACATACATAATAAACTCCGCTGAGGTTGACTGCCACGAGGCTCTGTGCTATTAAGCCATTGGCTGTCACGACTATCGGCACAATTATCGCTGAGTTCGCAATTCACACCGACAACCTCGTGAGCCAAGTCAAGATACTTGATTTGTTTATCTTTCTCGGCTTTTACGAGGTTCGTATCAGGCGGGACGGTTATTTCAAGAATCATTGCGCGCCGATCTGATCGATCCACCACCACTATATCAGGCTTATTGGCAACAATAGTCCTGTCAGTGACTCAGTGTTGATGGACCGATCGCAGTACAATGTGGGGTTACATATATTATATTATTTATTATACATCCCATTCCGATTGCGGCTACGGTGACTGTTTTTCTTTCTGTCGACTAAAGGTTATGAGTGTGTGCTCTGGGCTGTGGCAAATGTAACTTATGTATCTTGTCTGTGAAGGTGTGCGTGCACAGTGCGGACATTTTAGAATACCATTGTCGTCCGCGCCAGTAGAACCAGCGGACATGTTCTGTAAACATCTCACCGTGAAAACTTAGGTATTTTTATTTTTATAGAATATTTTTTGCAAGAATCAAGGTTCTGAATTCATTGATTGCAAAAAAAAAATGAAAGCGGCTGTTTTTAATCAGAAAGTAGACCTACTTATATTTACATAAAACCATAAACATGTATGTTCGTATTTTATATTTTAAACCTTCGTATAATTAGTTAAACAGCAGTTTTCCCGTGAGACAACAAAAATTGTTTTCCCGAAAACTATGTGGAGCAATTATAAATAACTTCAGGTTCAGATCCTGAAATTCCAACGAATCGCAACAAAGTTCTATTATCAAGGCGGCGAACAAAACCAAGCTAACATATTAGTCAATCATAAGTTTGTAAAGCCACATACTCCTCAAACGTTTATAACCGCAAAACCTACGCTTGTAAAGGTGCAGTTGGACAAAAGTGTCTACCGGAATTTATAAAGGTTCGTTTATATAGACCGGCTCGGAGAGGAGAGTACATTTTTATCGCGTTTAAAAAAGGGTTTTGGGTCATTGAAATAAGGTTGATATTTTCATGTCACTGCGCGTTAGGTCGGCTCTTAAGCATTCTTTAATATTTGTGTAGGGATGTGTGTGCAAAATCTGACTTGACCATTTTGATGAAAACAAACTTTTAGAATTTACGGGATTTACGAGACCCCTTCACCGTTTAAGCTACAGGAAAACGGTTTGTAGACTGTCTTCAGCCTAAGCCGGTCGGTCTAGCACGTGGGGGCCTGGATTTGATTCCTGGGTCAGGCAAAGTGTTATTGAGTTTTTCCATTAGGAATTTCTTGGTAACAGTTTGGAAGTCGGCGGTGTGATACCCCGTGCCTCGGAAAGCACGTTAAATTTGCGCTATGGTTTCGTTACCACGCAAGGTATAAGAGACTTTGTAAATATTAAATCAATGTCTTCGTTCCGAGTTCATAGTGTGGTTTTATTGTTTTAAAAATACGTCGATATAAAAGGGCAAAAAAGATCTTCGATGATCACCAGTAAATTTAAGATTTGTCTAATCTAAGTAATTTTATACTTATAGATTAGTATGGATAATGAAGCGCAGTTAGATATTTTAAGTATTTTCCTCGTCACCTTTTATTCGATATTTAATACCTTTTACAAATCGTTTGAGAGCGTACACAGCCCATTTGGGTTAGCGTATAAAGTTCTGCGGTAACCTCCAAATACTTGGCGTTTTAGTACCAAGTACATTGTTCTAAACATTGTTACGAATATAATGCGGTATAACAGGCGTTTGCGGTAAATATGTGAAGGTATTAAAGGTGTTACATGATGTAAATATTGTATGAGTGGGTGTTTGTTATGAATATATTATATTGGAGGACGTGTGTGTGTTTTTAATGGGTACAAAAAGACTCTTCTTTTTGTACCCATTAAAAAAGTGGAATACCTCTCTCTTTTTTTTTTTTTCTGGATGGGAAATCATCAAATGACCCCTCCCGCTCTGGGTGGAGCGGAAGGGAGTGTCGGACTCTTACTGACTAAAACCCACCCGTGTTCCTTCCTTAGCCCTTTCTGTTCCAGGGCAGCGGTAACCTTTTCGGACGATCCCGCCGCCCCGGCAGGCTTCGGCCCCATCGGGCCCCGTCCTCTGCTGACTTCTCTTTGAGGCGCGCGTGGAACACAACACGCCGTCCGGCAGAATACCTCTCTCTGTATTCCACTTACAGCAACGATTTCAGCCACATTTGAGCGAACGGCACCTAATCTATTCCACTTATGGCACCTTTACAAAATTTTGTGCTGTTCGGTGGAATCCAAACGGCCAGTATTCGGTCCTCGATGTTTCTTTATTTTTTTTTGACGTAAACCTCATACTCTTTTGTTTAGAAACATTGTATTTACTACCTATTCCATTACATAATGCAATAAAGTCTCCCGTAATATACTCGGAAATCATGAATAATAATAACAACGGAATATATTGAACACTAACCGAGTTAAAGTGCTTTTGTTGCCCTTTTAGTTCAATATTGACTGTTTGTGGACCCTGTGGAATTAGATTCTAGTCATTTGTTTTATTTTTGATGAAACCTTTTTTTTGTTTATCCAGTTGCTGGTCGAAAATAAGTATCCACCCTGCCCAGTAGTTTACTAGATTAAATAGGTGTATACTTATATTCGTTCAACCACAGTCCTTATTATGACTTTATGACAGTTATCGATCGCAGAAAGTCGCTACATAGTCATAGTTAGAATGTTCCCAAGGCTGGAACACAGGCTGGTCTCTTCGAGAGGGAGTGGGCTGTAATTAACCACGCGGGCCCAGTGCAGGTTGGTAGATCTCCCATTCTTCGTATTTTTGGTTCTAAGACATGTGGGTTCCCTTAAGATGCTTTCCTTCACCGTTTTGAGAATTATAATATACATTATTAGTAAAGATTTCCTCTTAAATTTCGACCAACAATAATTAAATTCTCATTATTTTTCAAAAGAAAAATCCAAAAGAATCAGGTTAGACTGACATATTTTCATTACCTAACATTTTAAGTAGGCTGAAAAATATGATTAAAATGTTGACACACTATGTTGGGACGGGCTTCCATTTATATGGAGTGACTGCCTATCTGACCTCCACAACCCAGTTAATGTGTAATATGAGACCTTGGTAAGACTGGTTGTCAGACTTTCGGGCTTCTGACTACCTGTAATGACTGTCAAAGATCCACGAATGACAGCTGGGACCAACGGCTTAACGTTGTTTTCCGAGGCACGGAGGGGTCTCGATATGTAAAGACGGTCACCCATCCACAGACGAACCGCGACAAGCGTAGCTTAACCTGATTGATCAAGCTGTGCGGCTGTTATTATTTTGCCACGGGCCTCTCTAGCGTAGCACGGGTTGCTACCCGTGCTATGCTAGAGAGGCCCGGAAAAGGATTATTTAAAAATCTCTTTCAAAGTCTATACAAAGATATCGTTGCCAGGCGCTAATGACCCTTCGACAGAATTCCAACTCAAACAAAAAAAGATAGATGCTTTCCTAAATAAATGAAACACAAAAGTAATTTTCGTTTATAGAAAGCCTCTCCGAACAAAAACATTTAGAAGGTGCAGTGACCTTGTCCGAACTTGTTAATAGGGGTGGAATTAATGAATTTTGATGAACCGAGGCCCGGTAATATGATTCGATGTATTTTTTCAGGTGAAAACTTCCTTGTACCGTTATTAACATTTCGTAGAACTTATTGTCTGATATTTTATAATAATTAACATTATCAAGTCTGTTCTTTGTGTGGGTAGGCAAAAATTAGAAATTATATGCGCTTTTACACGCTTGCAAAATATAATTTCTTATTATAAAAATGATTCTTAATTTAGAAGTACAGACATCACATTAAGCTACACTACAATCTGTCAAATACATTTTCAACTTTATCGCTGAAGCACTAGGTTCAAAGTTGATTGGGACAATTTGACAGTTTCGGGTAGCTTGCCGTGCTGGCATCTGTACACACTTATTTAATCATCATCATTCTCCTGCACTTATCCCTATTTTTTTGGGGTGGGCAAAACTTATCTTTTTCTTCCATACTTCTCTATTAGTCGTCATCTCGGTAGTCACCCCCTTTCTAACCAATATACATATTTATTTAATACCAAAATGAATTTTCTAACTCTGCCAGAGAGTCTAAAGTTACGAGGGCATGGCGACTGTCTGACCCGCACCCTAATTGCGTAACACACGATCAATCGGAATCGGTTTAATTTTGACAGTTCAACAACATTCATTGCGTTATTTACGTTGTTGTACATGACAAATTTTTTGAACATATGAAGCAATGGATTAGCAATATCCTTCAAAATAATTTAGATTGAGATTGATTGTATGCTACGCAATTAGGGTGCTGCTGCATTAGATGTTTGACATCAAAAAGCATATGGCCGCGTTCACACCAAGCGTATATTCGGCCGCCAACTGTCCAGTATAAAATGTATGAAAAAACAACCTCAGCCGTCACATATCATCCTTTGTTTTTTCATATATTTTCATAATCGGCGGCCGACTAAACACTTGGTGTGATCGCGGCCTTAGGGTCGAACTTAGAACCTCTTCCTTCGAGATTTTTGATAGTCAGAATAAATTGCTACGTAGAATTTCTACTAGATACACTGAAGCTTCAATGGGTACAACGTCTAACGAACTAGGTACCTATATACTAGAGAAAAGGTTTTCCGGTCCAATTTTCTGCAACGGAACAGCTTTTTACCTTTTCTGGCCCTTCAGTTAGTTGCACCCTTTTCGCTCGACCAAGCGCATTAATCCTTTTTCTGTTCTTTTTTATACTAGCCATCTGTGACCAGTCTTACCAGCATTTTGTGCGACGAAAAAACGAATTTATAATAACGCAATGAATAGACGTTTCATGGGAAAGAGAAAGTTCTTTTTTTTCATTTTTGTTTTTTTCTTCCGGCCTTCCGAGTGCGTCTAAAAATAGAAAATAAATTCTTTAATGGTTTAATTAATCGTCAATTTTGTACATTTCTACATCATGCGCTGTCTATACTGAGTCGTCTGTTATTATGGGGCTATGTTTTTATTCCCGTTTTCGTCAGTTTGAATTAAAAAATATATATATATTTTTTTTTTTAATTAAAATTAGTGGTGTGGCATTGTTGGATACTGAGAGCCATCAAGTATCTAACTTGATGACTCTCAGTATCCAATAATGCCCCGTTAATTTTTAAACACAAAAAGTAACAGGACTCGTAAAAGAAGCGATTATTTAATAGTAATCAGCTGACTAGCGTTCTTGTGTCGACTACTATTGAATACAACTGAATATTATTATTTTACGTAGAGTGGCTTTCCTTTTGAGCCACAAGCACGACCCAATTCCTTGTCCAACGATGTGACCGGTGTACAAAGGGCTTCTGTCGCAGCCTTTATATAGCTCTGTTGGGTTTTGACAGTTAAAATACTGACATCTGAATGCCATGGAATATTTTTTTTTAATTTATTTGGGAAAACATACAGTGACCCCCATTACATTTTGTAGGAAAAAATACAAAAAGATACGGCCAAATGTGTAACCAACAACATTTTCCACGGAATACACTTAAAAATAATAATCTTTACAAACCATGCTATTTAAACTAAAACCTACAAACTATAACAATTCATGTTAAGAAAACATTTCTTGTGTTAAATAGTAAAACAAAAACAAAAGCAAACAAAGCAAAAACTCAGAAGGCATGCAAATCTTAATCAATATTAAAATGACTATTGACCAAGTGTTTTAGGTACAATATTTTTGAAACTACCAGCAGAAAGAGCAAACATATCGATATGATGGAATTGTTTGTTATAAGTAAGTCGCCGCAGGGGTGCCCGCATACCTGCGTTACTCCGACAAGAGCTAATATTATACACTAGAAGTTTGAATTTGTGCACCAGCATGAAACTATAGTTTTTAGTCTTCGATATTTTTCAAACGTGATCTCAACCCGCGAAAAAAAGATTCAAGAAGTACTTATAGCACAGAAAAAGTGTATCCGAGCGATTTGTAAAATAAAACAAACAGAATCATGCACGTCACATTTTCATGAGCTAAAAATATTAACGTTACCGTCACTTTATATTTATGAGGCATGTATTTTTATAAAGCACAATATGAATTTATATAGATTTGTAGAAAGTAAACGGCGCTCAAAAAAGTTGCAGGTGTTAGCTACAAAAACACAATGGCTCAAAAACTATATAATAAGTGGCCAGGACAAGTTATATCAAGTATTAACATTAACGAATTTAAAAGAAATCTGTTGACATTGGTAAATAACAAGGTATATTATTCTGTTGACGAATATTTAAATGACAAATTTTATTTTATTTATAATAATTCAATCTGTTTTCAAGTTATGACATACTAAATAATTTTGTTAATTTTGATTATTGTAGTATTAAGGAACCTTAGATATTTTGTATGCCTTTTGGTGGGGCACAGCTCGGATCTTATGTATTATAACAACTTCTGTATGTACTCTGTGTTCACGAAATAAATAAATTAGAATTTGAATTTGAAAAAGGCCTTGACTTCTTCTTAGCGAATCGATGGTAAAAATAACACGAAAAAATGTATATATTTTTTAATTCGTTTGGCCCAAAATTCAGCAACGCGGATACCGTTCGCTGACGAATCCATTTGATCTTGACACTCTGACAGACCGACAGACAGACAACAAAAAATCTTTATTTTCCATTTTCCGAGGATAGAAAAATGGGGAACAGCCGTAAAAAAATATGATAAAACCAAAGTTTTCACGGCAACCTACGAACCGTTTATACATAATATAATGGAGGTATCGTCCGCTGGGGTTCGACTGTTCAAGTTAAAAAGGTCTGAATGGCGGTATCTAACTTATCGACAAGTTAGACAGGCGTGAACTAGTTGGAGGACTGGTTATGTTGCTCTGTGGTTATCTCTGTTGTTTCCAAATGTTGCTTGTTGTGGCAAGAGACCTATGTTTGTGTGCGGCATGTGCCAAAATGTGTGTGTGTGTGTATTTGGATTTTTGTGTGTGCGTTCTTACACGTGTCTGAATTTCAAGGTCTCATTTATAAACAGTAAGCAGGTAATTTAATTGATATTTTACCTTGTAGGTCTGATTATAGTTGAATTGGATATCCCACGCTAGAGAGTTAATTTATAAGTGCCAGACTAAATGCCTGAAATAAATATAGATTTTATTAGAGACAGGTTGCTTAGTTACAAACTAGACACATCGAAGGGCGTTTAATGATCTCCGGTCACCATAACGAGGGGCTTGCAGGCGGTAAAATTGGGGCTGCGTCGTCCCTCGAACAGTCAGGCCCAAAGAAGTGGCACGCAGTTTATGCGAGGAAATGTGGTCGTGGAATCGGCCGCACTTGATGATGGGGCCCGCCTTGCATAGCGGGTTGACCAGTCGTGGTTACGGCGAATGTACAAGTATCTCCCGGGCCCTCGACGCATGGTAGTAGACAGTTCAGTGCGGTTTCCGTGGGTAGGAGTCCGATATAACCCTCCGGTCTCCCCAGACGGAGGGTATCCATGAGGTCTTTGCCCCAAAAAAAAGGAGAAAAAAAAGGAAACTCAAGTTTTTAAATAAGGTTGTTCGAGCGTAGGTATGTGTTTACATGGCTGAATTGCTCGGAGTGCAGGTGGTTTTTATTCGTGTACTTTAAGGGTGAATGCTGTAAATGTTTGTTTTTACGAGAAAAGTAATATTGTACACGTAGCGAAAAAGTAATAGAACTTTTTGCATTGTTTCAAGTACCTATTAAAGGGTCTTGGTGAAAAATTGTTAGGCACCTGGATATTTTTTTCAAAATAACGTGGTTAAATTATGTAGGTAAATATTAAAAACTTTAGTTAATAAGTAAATAAGTAGGAAAGATACTGGCGCCGATGTGTGAAATTAAGATACTCCATAGACAAGTTTAGATGTAAATAAAAAATTGGCGACTAAAATACGTACATTTAAGTCAGGCGCTGACTAATTGGACAGGACTAAACTAATATTTATCTTCTGTCCTTTTCTTAATGAAATAGAAAGAAAAAGATGCGCTGAACTTAAATTTAGTTTAGTTTTTGAACAAGGGAATTGGCGCGAGTATCAACACAAAACATAAAATAAAACGTAGCAATACCTACTTTTGTGCACGTTTCTACTTCCCTTGATTCTTCTATAACAATAAATGGTACCTACTTTTTATTCTACATTGTACGTAAATCGAAAAGGACGAATATTTAAGACGTGTTCCGATTGTGTTATTTCTTCAGGCGTTTTTTAGGCTTCAGGAGATCTTTACGACTTTTGTATTTACGGGAAGGTTTATGGCGAAACATAATCCTATTATATCAGCCTTGGCGGGTACCACGTGTGACCTATATTTCTTTTTTGGTTTTGCGTTTGAATTTTTCGGAATATCTTCGATTATGTTGTGTCGGGTACAAAATAAACAAATGCCACTAGGATAACAAGTTACTTTCCCTAAGGGTTCATTAGAAAACCAGCGTCAGACAGCATCTGTCTGGCATTAATGCTGAAATGAACCTTTTTGGCGCAGCCGTGAGGCACACACTATTGTTGTCTGAAACATTATTTGTTATTTTAATAATTTTGTATTTGTGTTTCACGAACTGTGTCCAAATAAACGTATTTCTTTCTTTCTTTACTTTGTTAATTTTAAACGGGACTGTTTTTTAGACTTACTATGTAGCCCAAAAGTCTGGGACACGGTGGAGCATACGGTGGAGGTCTGCCCGGCTTGGGCGGAGCACCGCCGTGTCCTCGTGGCGGCGATCGGCGGCGGCGATCTCTCGCGTCCGGCCCTGGTCCAGGCCATGGTACGGAGCGAGATTGCATTGGAGGCCGTCACCTCCTTCTGCGAAGTAGTACTATTCGCGAAGGAGGAGGCGGAGCGCGTGAGGGAGAGGTAATCACTGCGCCCTCACGCCCCTAGTCGCCGCAGGAGACGCCCTGGACGGGAGTCAACAGCCAACACCGTTGGCGCGAGCTTGCGGGCGGCGAGCAATGGGCAGCTCGCCGCCCGGTAAGGACCAGGCCCGGGTCGACGGCGCGTTGTGTTCCACGCGCGCCTCAAAGAGATGTCAGCACGAACTGACGGGGTCCGCTAGGGCCGATGCCTGCCAGGGCCGCGGGTTGTTCGAAAGAGATACCGTGGCCCCTGGCACAGGCAACTGAAGGAACACAGGTGGGTTTTAGTCAGTAAAAGTCTGACACGCCCTTCCGCTCAGCCCAGAGCGGGAGAGATCATTTGATGATTTCCCATCCAAAAAAAAACAAGTGGGTTTCGTATAACTCAGTAACTGGGTTATGGAAGTCAGATAGGTAGTCACTCCATGTAAAATTCTGGTTTTGCTGCATCTGGTTAGATTGGAAGCCGACCCCAGACGATGAAGACTTGAATAATTAGTGACTTTGTTAATTTTAGACGGGACTGCTTGTTAAACTTACTTTGTTTCTTTAACTTATGTTCTAAACCCAACTCGAGAAATCTTAAAATCCCGAATCGAATTCTTTGGAAATACCTACACATACATAATCAGCCTATAATTTTCCCACTGCTGGGACACAGGCCTCCTTTCGGTGAGAGGGAGTGAGCGGTAATCCACCACGCGGGCCCAGTGCGGGTTGGTAGATGTCACATGTCTTCGATTTTTTAGTTTTAAGACTTGCCGGTTTCCTCACGATATTTTCCTTCACCGTTTTGAGAGCAGTGGTGATGGAATTATTTACACAAAGTACAGTGCCTGTTTGGGTTCGAACCCCCAGACCTACAACTCGTAAGTCGCATCCGTTACCATTGGGCTACCAGTGCTCAATACCTAGAAATGAAATTACAAAGAACAATATGCAAATCCGATCAATGCCTTTCAAAATCGTCTTACGATCGAAATCACTCGTAAGAGAGTGACTAGCCTCCCATACAACATTTAAGGTTCTCGTCACTGGTATATAAAAAGCGGGTGAAACGACCACTGAATAATATATGAGCTAGCGTTTAAAGCCATCTGTTCCGGTCGCTGTTTGATAAGTATGTCGGAATGGGAAGTTAACCAGCTCTGTAAGTTGTTAAAACACATGGTTTTTGGTCGGTAGAATTTATTTGAGGTTAGGTCATGACGCTGACGATTTAGCAATTTGGAAGATATAACAGTCCAGGTAGGTTTCTGCCCAGCCTTTTCCCAACTATGTTGGGGTCGGCTTCCAGTCTAACCGGATACAGCTGAATACCAGTATTTTATATGGAGCGACTACCTATCTTTTTAAAAGATTTTAGAGACATATTCTTCATAAGCAAAAATATTTTGATAACATACTCTTAGAGGTTCGTCTAGCTGAAGGCTGTCATATCCAACATGACATGTTGTCATGTAGCAACATCGACAAATTGAAAATCAATCATCTACCGACCCAATCAGTATCAAAATCAGTACAAGGGCTGACACACTATTAACCTTTATCACGAGAAATTATGTGAACTCGATTAAATTATTTCTAGGTTGAACCTAGACTAAATAGCCTATAATGTTCCCACTGCTGGGACACAGGCCTCCTCTCTTTTGGAGAGGGAGTGGGCCGTAATCCATGTGGGCCCATTGCGGGTTGGTAGATGTCACATGTGCTTTTCCTTCTTATACATGCCGGTTTCCTCACGATGTTTTTCTTCACCGTGTTGAGAGCAGTGAGAGATAATTTACATAAAGTAAAGCGCCTGTCTGGGTTCGAACCTACGACCGCGACTCATAAGCCGCGGCCATACCACTGGACCATGAGGTCTGACTAAGAAAAGAAGAAAAGAAATCTGAAAATAAGAAAAGTTTATAAAAAAATAAATCGAGATATAAGACTTACCCTCTCCTTTTTGAAGATGATGAAAACGACAGGTAAACGTTTCATTTATTCAGTCCTAGAATGGATAACCGATCTTAGTATACGAGGTACCTACGAATATCCTATATTCCGTACCTCGGAAAGCAAGTTAAGTCGTCGACCTCAATTTTCATACAAATAAATATTCAACAGTCACGGACAGTCAGAAGCCCGAGAGGATGCTGGATTTAACCTAAAGATATCGGCATCTCCAAATAATTCCGTAGTGCCTAGAGTTAAGATGGCTGCCGCGTTCTATAGTTGTCGAATATTTAACGACTATTTTAAATGTGTTGTTCCCCCGACTGCCTGGGGGTCTACTCCAAAGTGCAAAGTGCGAATGTTCGGATCGGACGGACACATGGCCGAACCGAATAATAATGAAAAATGCGGTTAAATAATGAAAAATGCGGAAAAAAGTTCGGTTCGGCTCAGTTGGGTCGGGACCATAGTCAATATTCGAAAGAGTGTAGGAGTGTAGGATCGGGACCGACCGAACCAAATAGTAACTTCGTAGCAGGAACCGGCCGAACATTCGGCCGATACTACTTCGGAGTAGACCCCCTGTGCTATTACCTCGTCTTCTATCTATTTTTTTTCTTTTTGCTCGGCTCCTAACAGTCCTAGCGTAATGGTAAATCAAATGCAAAAATAATCTTTCAAATTCAACTAGTACTTCCAGAGATTAGCGCGTTCAAACAAACAAACTCTTTAGCTTTATGATTAGTATACATATAGATACTCGTATAAGCTGACCCAATGTAGTTCGAAAAAAGGATGATGTCCAACATACTTCCACATAATCCAATGCCAAACACATGAACAGGTAACCACGCCAAACCACGTCATAACCGCCATAAGCCGCTTTTCGCATTCAGTCACAAAATACCCGCCCAGCAACAGAATAAAACCCGACACACTAGCGAGCCCGTTGTTAATTTAATCTCATACCGTTAAGTCGTAACAAATCACGGGTCTTTACCACCATTTTATTGCGTTTTAGCCACGGCGCTACTTTGCACGTATGTAACTAGGTTAACACTTGGCCCGACTTGGCTTCATGTTTATGCAAAACTGACTTCCTCAGGACACTGCGAGGGGAAGATAAGCTTTGTATGAATAATAACGGTGTCCGTTTGAATACATTTTCTAATATATTAAGAGGCGTTAAAGTAGTTATGGTTTGTGAGGTGTTTGCGTTTTGTCAACCCTAGCAACGGGGTTATTATGGTGTGGTAGTGTTCGACAAGATACGAGTACAAAGTATAACCATTTACCAAGGGTAATATTAATTTAAACAGTGTTAGTATATCGCAAACCATATGTATTAACTAAATGTCCTAGCCTATATACATATTTTGAGTAGCGCTGGTGGCACTGATGACACCATTCAAAATATCATTCAACCAATCACTAGCGAGCTCATGCGCCAGTGGAGTCTTAGAACCTCGGTGACGCGGCAAGTATAAATACCGCGCTCTGGCGCGGGCGCCTCAACGACCCTCTGGTTGTCGCGCCCGCTAGTTACACCTCCTCCAAAATCAGCAAACTTCGCCGTCCAAGGCACGTTCTCGCCGACCCCGAAGACCCCACAACCCTCCTCCAGGAGAGCAATAGGGCAACCAGTACAGTTAACAAAAACAAAAGACCGACATTCCGACCTCGCCGCCGAGGTCCCTCGCGACGTCCCCAAGTAAATTCTCCCCCCCGACCCTTCCTGGATGAAGTGCCAGCCCACGCCGTAGCTGAGCCTGTAACTTTAAATCCCCGACTGTGACCTCTGAGTTTGTTTAGGCCTTTCTTCTCAGAGATTGTCCTAGGAAACGCCGTGCTCACCAAAGCATTAATAATAATAACAATTTGATACAGCCTGTCCAGTGTCTCCCAGCGACGCACTAAGCCGAGGTTCGTACCCCACAGGGGTTGCCCTTAGCGTGTGTCGCTTAGTTTTAAGTAGTTCTACGCCCCTGGCTGGAGGCTTTGAGTTCTCTTAAGGCAACCACAGGATAGTCCGGTTAAGTAGTCACGAGCTCTCTAGGTCAACTACGAGATGCCAAATATAAAAAAAAAACGGGCGCAGTGTCCAATGCGCGCGCTTCGCGTGCGGTGTTGTCGTCGA
This sequence comes from Apamea crenata, assembly GCA_949629185.1. Classification (NCBI taxonomy): domain Eukaryota; kingdom Metazoa; phylum Arthropoda; class Insecta; order Lepidoptera; family Noctuidae; genus Apamea; species Apamea crenata. Next base: position 16,615,086 of record OX451357.1, read on the forward strand.
TCCTTGCAGGTTAGCTGGTACAACCATAATCAAAACATGGCCTTTCATGCTGTGACAGCTATACATTAAACCTTAAGCCGAATTTACATTACGAAACTAGTAAATAGATAATTATTCACACCTGAAACTATCGATAAATAACTAGGTTTGCGCTACTTGTTTCGTAATGTAAATCCGGCTTCAGAATACTGTTAGAAGTCCTTAACACTTTCACGGATAATGAGATGGAGTTGGCATTCTGAAAATGATACTAACAATTTTCATCTACCTATACTACTATTATAAAATAAATAAATAAATTTCATTTAAAAAATAAATAAAAAAACAAATAATAAATTAATAATATTTTTATTACTTTTCATTTTTTTTTTCATATAATGAAGTGGTAGAATATTGTTTGTTTGTTTGTATGTATGTAGGGGGTAATCTCTGGAACTAGCAGTCGGATTTAAGAAAATGTTTCTGCATTTGATAGACCGATTCTTGAGGAAGGCTATAGGCCAATTAACATCACGCTATAACCCTTAGGAGCCGAGCAAAAGGTCAGACAGAACGCTAAGCAAAAACGCAGTGATAGCGCGGGCAGGTGATGTGATGCAACGGGGTGGGTTGTGGGAGCAAGAAATGACACGCGGACAAAGTCGCGGGCGAAAGCTAGTACTAAATATTACTATGCCTTTACGACGGCCGTAAAAAAACAATTCAAGGTATAGGCACCAGCACATCAAGCTACTATATATTCTGTCAAATTTCTTTAATAAAAGAAGAAAAGGAAATACATTTATTTGCGGCCAACATGACGCATAAAAAAGGACAAACACACAAAAAAAAAAATAACAAGTAGGGGGTAAACATGCGTCACATTCACGCAAACAACCATCGCTCAGCATAATTCTAAGACCATATGCGAGACAGAGCCCCAGCGCAGGTTTTAATAGATTTTCAACTTTATGACTAAAATATTAAGGTTCAAGGTTGATTGGGAAAATTTGACAGTTTCGGGTAGCTTGACCTGCTGGCGTCTGTGCATGTAATATGCTACATGACTGGCGGTATTGAGAACTAACGTCCAGAGGCGCGTCGTCGTACACACAATGTGTGAAGGGGATCTCGAAATATATTTATAATAGCTGCGCCCCGCGGTGTCACCCGCATAAGTTTCGATCCCGTGGGAATATCGGGATAAAAAGTATTCTATATGTTAATCCTGGTTATAAACCATTTGTGGGCCAAATTTCATCCTAATCCGTTTAGTAGTTTTTGCGTGAAAGAGTAACAAACATCCATCCCATCCATTCATACATACTTTCACGTTTATAATATTAGTAGGATTTGTTTTCGCATTGACTCTAGAAAGATTTAAGTGAGTGCAATACGACACTGGATCACATAGCTTCTTAGTTATGTACGCAAATTTATACTGTATTTATAGGCGGTTTGTCTGTTTTGACTTGGTAAAATTAACCACCTGTGGGCGCAACGTCATATGAAACAATTCATGAAAAAAATATGCCTCTGGCCGTGACGTCAGTGAAAGTGACTGTGTGTGTCTGCGTGAGTGTGGTTTAGTTGAATGGTAGCGAATGCCTAAGGCATAAAGTCCGCCTTTGAATCTTTTTTTTTGTGTGCGAATACATTTTATAAATAAATAAAGTGTTAAGCAAATACACATCAATACAGACCAATTTTATTTTAAGATTTTGCTTCGCAACATTGTCTGCCCAGCTACAAAGCGTCTGATCTGTAACAAAAAAATATGTTTAGCAAACCGTGAATCCGTGACCGGCTTTAAATGGACTTAAAGTCACCAACATCATTATTTTTTTTCCCTTCCCTTTCTTTTCATTCGTTTTTATGAATAATGCTGAACTTTCCGTGACCTTAGGTTCACTGATATTTAGATTTTTAAAGATAAAGCAATAAAGAGCTTACTTTATCTTTAAACATCTAAATACTGTAGGTTTAAAAAAAACCAACCGACTTCCAAAAAAGACACTACAAAGTGAAAAATAACTTTGATTTCGGAAGTCGGTGTCGCTGGGTTCGCATTTTCGTTGTTTGCCATCGACTTCCAAAATTAAAGTTATTTTTCACTTTGTAGTGTCTTTTTTAGAAGTCGGTTGTTTTTTTTTTGCAAAAAGTTTTTATATTTTACTTTTAGGTTGTAATGTTTACCAGTAATTTTGGGTTTAAAAACCAAACTACTGAGCCGTGTTTGATGAAAATTCTATGAGACCAATCTGAAAGTACCTATATCCTTACAAATAAAAAAAGAATTTTGCAAATCGGATTATAAATAACGGAGTTCTGTAGTAACACATATAAAAAAAAATACAACCGAATTGAGAACCTCCTCCTTTTTTGAAGTCTGTTAAAAAAATAGACTTCAATAACTTGTTGGCATTTTTGTCGTAGATAGATTTTAGATTTTCACGTAATTTTTATTTGTATTATTATTTTTAGATAGGAACCATTAAACGACACCTCGTTTATCGAAATACGACTTTAGGAGTTATGAGGGAACAGATGAACATATGTATATACATAGCCTGTTAAAATCTTACCCTCATTTGGCCTTGCCATACTCGGGTAATAAGGTACCCAAATGTCACTTTAAGTACATAGACACCTTAAATAATATGAACGGTCTGACTCCCATATTCATATTCCTCTACCATTTGCCTAAACACCCGAATCGATATCGCTCCCTATAAAATATAGTTGGGTACGACACGTTATAAGATAACAATGAGCAATATGAGCATGTGAAAACGTTGTTAGGGGTACGCTTGTTGAATACGAATCGTTGGTGATACCTACGCATGTTCGTTCGTAATTATTACGAACGTACATCTAGGGAAAGGGACGGGGCTAATCGAATTCTGTTTTGGTGTTCGATTAATCGAATGAGAGACTAATTACTTAGGCCCGTATATAATAAATAAATCAGAATAATTTATGAGAGAGCTCTGAAATTAGAGTGGTTTGGTGTAGTTATTTATGATACTGGGTTGAAACCAACAACGTTCTAGGTCTATTTATGTTATTCAGGGTTATTTGTGCAAAATTAGACAGGAGTTTTTAACACACAGGAAAAACTGTTGAGCCACATGGGAAATAAAACTAGTGGTGATAACGGTTTCTACATTGCAAAATCATAAGCTACTGGAACATAAAGCATCATCACCATCTGCCTAGCCTTTTCCCAACTATGTTGGGGACGGCTTCCAGTCTAACCGGATGCAGCTGAATACCAGTATTTTAAATGGATCGACTGCCTATCTGACCTCCACAACCCAGTTATTGGGTAATACGATTACTCTTGGTAAGACTGGTTGTCATACTTTCGGGCTTCTGACGACCCGGAATAACTGTCAAAGATCCACGAATGACAGCCGGGATCAACGGCTTAACGTGCTTTCCGAGGCACAGAGGGGTCTGGGTATGTAAAAATGGGCAGTTGGGCACCCAACTACTGGCAGTAATTCAGAAAAAAAAAATCCACGAAATCCACGGCCCAACCGCAGCAAGCCACTAACCCTTGATCTTGGTCCATAAAGCATGATCTTCTTTAAAGAAAAAAATATGCTTTGTATTTGACAAAAAACTGCCTCCAACATACCCAAGAAGAAGACATTTATATTGTGACAGATATCATCCGGAACAACCAAATTTATGTGCTGCGAAATTGTTATTTCCATATAACATGGAAGGGATCGAGTCGTTTAGCATAATTTTGTTTCACCCCTTCCCCCCACAAGACACGTAATCGGAACGACTGACAATATTTTTTTGCTAACCCTTATAATATAGTCATGGAAATGCTAATCTTGTTTCCGGGTGTCTGATTTCGGGGTCAACATGTATTAATTAATGTTTGATTAGTTTGGAGTTTGGTTGATTCTGTTTCTGGCAGAGAATGGTGTGCAAATTAAGGTTTTGTATAATGTAACTAAGGTCCAAGAGTATATATAGGCAAAGAGCGGTATCTTCATAGCTGAAGGAAAATAAAAGGCCAAAAGAAAACTTGAATGACAGTTGATGGTCATACAGAGGAATGAGGAACAGTTCGTTCATTCTCCATAGAAAAGGGAGGGTACTCCGACCAGACAGGTATTGCGTCTGGCGGTTGTCCGACGATTGATGTCGGTACATTGTATATATGCTAGTCGCGCGGTAAACTCTGCTTGCGCGATGCAGGATTTTTGACGTCAATGTGATTCGTAGTTCGCATGTGGCGATGTAGATGCCGCCGGAGTCACAGTACCAATTTGGAAATTTCTCTTTCCACTATTTCTTGGAAGACCCTTACTAAGCAGATCTGGTTATGGGCTGGCCAAATTATATAAAATAATTATTGTTTTTGATGATCATTGTAGGTGTGTTCCCTGAAGTCATTAGCATCAGCCACTTAATCTACGAGTTTTACTTTGGCATACTTAAATCTCAAACTCATGTTAGCTACAAAATTGATAAAAAAGAATCGCTTCTTGAGTGAAAATCGATTTAAAACTAAAAGCCACAATTTCCTTCATCGGTAACATCACTACCAATAATGATTACGTCACATACGCCCTCACCGATGTCAAATCGAACGTTACTGAATTTACGTGCTGTGAAATTATTATTATTTTCAATGTTAGGGTGCGACCAGAGGCCTATTTAGCTTCGATTATAATAATTAGCAGAAGGTCGACTTGCCCACGAAATACATATCTATTATTATGCACTTCGTGGGTACTCTAAGGCTTAAGTAATCATCTGCCTAGCAATTTCTCAACTATAAAGGGGTTGGCTTCCTGTCTAATGGATGGGAACAGATGCAACTGAATATCTATAGTATTTTAGTTTTAAAACAAACAAACTCTTATCTTTAATAGTATAGATTTACATATTTTTTTGTAGATTGTTATGCATTAATTTATTTCGAGCCATTTTAATTTCCATAACTTATTATTTGTAGTCTGAACGTAGCCTTACCGTAAGATCGACTTGTTTAGCATAATTTAGCCTCCCTTCGCGATCAGAATGAGATCGCACTCGCACCTACGTGTTTGATGCTCCAATACGGGCTGTAATAACCCGAATGAAGATTTTTACTTATTATTAACTCACCAACCCTTTTCGTTAGGAGGTATACCTTTGAGTTACATGCGTTAAAATACTTGAAAACGGAAGAATACGCTGTTGTGTCACTACAAATCATATCCGAGGATACGGTTTACGAAAATCTATTATTCATTTTGATTTTGTCAATACTGTTCCACCGAACAGCACTCAACAATTTGTTTTTGGTGCCGTAAGTGGAATAGCTTAGGTACTCACATACTACACGCAGTTTAGTCTCTCCCTTTCCTTAATCCATCCAAAGGCTGTCTTAAAAGCGATCTTTTAAAGACAACCTTTACACAATGACACAATGGTGGTGACACAATGGGCCGTGTTATCGCTAAAGCGATAAGACGGCCCATTGTGTCACCCCTTGTAAAATTTATACATAATAATGTCTGTAATTTTTATGATGCACATAATAAAGATAATTCCATCTATTTACCCTCGCTCGAGTGCGTTTGAAACCGGTGCTCTAAGTGAAATACCTCAAATCTATTGTCTAGAAACTAGATTTTCTGTTGTTATTCCTATCAGGTATTCCAATCTCAAATAATTTCCACCTGGATGCTTTCAAACAATGAATGAATTTTAAAACTAATGAAATAGTTTCAGACATGGAACCTAGGTAAAACAGAGAACTAATGAAAGGTCTAGCGAGTTACTTGTATTTTTGCAAGAAGTACCGTAGGTATTATTTTTAAATTTTCTAAAAAAATTCATAAACCTTTCTGCTTTTGAATTGCACGCGGTTTGTTTGTATTTAATTTAATAAAGACATTATAACACTTTGAACAATGATAGCTCAGTGGTAATGGCCTAGTAGAAACGGTCTCGGTTTACGAGTTGTAGTTCGTGGGCTCAAACACAAGCGACGCTTTACTTTGTGTAAATCATTTCATCATCACTGCTCTCAAAACGGTGAAGGAAAAATGTGAGGAAACCGGAAGTCCTAGAACCAAAAATTTTGAGACATGTTACATCTACCAAACTGCGACAGCTAAAAAGGAAAATTGCTGTTTGGTGATTTTCCTTTTTAGCTGTCTGTCTGTGTTTTGAATTCTTATCCAAAAAGCCTTTTTTATCCAAATTAACCGGATTCTGTTTTAAGCGTGAAAATGAGCATTAATACCTTTCTTTTAAGAAAATATTCAAAGGTAAAGATACTGTCTTTACAATCTCAAAGAGATCTCGCCGCCGTTTGAGGATATTAACCAGCATAAGATTTTGTTTTTTTTTTTAACCTAAATAGAAGATGGCGGTTTTGTTAAAAAAATCATAGTGACCGCCGATCTTGTAGGTTGATGACAGGTTTTTCATATAGGGATTAAAATATTACTTGGTACAACATACTGGGTAACATGGACGGTACCCAGAAAGCCGCTAAGCTTAAGTGGGACTGTGTCGGACATGTCTGCCGCATGTCAGATGACAAATGGGCTAAGGGAACCACCGATTGGGTCCCGCGAAACGAACGGTGATGTCGCGGCAGGCCGAGACGAAGATGGACGAGCTTGACTCCTGCTGAAACGACTGGCCAAAGACAGAATAGAGTAGTTTCTTGGGAAAAAAAAAAAATAATATTTAATCCTTGAGTTAGATTAGGTATCGAAAAATAATGGACACGTATTTTTTCTTTTGTCAATCAAACAAAACATGACAAAGATGAAGCGCGTCCAAATTTGGGAGCAAGTGACGTCACGCGGAACTTTAACGGGCGATATCTTCATATTTTTTTATATTATTGACAAAAGAAAAAATACGGGTTCAATATTTTTTGATAATCTAACTGACGGACTAATTAGATTTTTTTTGGAAACTAGCCTATTGTGTGGAAAAGGCAGAGAGAGGCCTTTGCCGTGCAAAACAGGCTAACTAGCCTATTTTGTCCCACTGCAGGGCAAAGGCCTACCTCTATCTATCAACTAGATAAATTAGATAAACAACAGTTTAATACCTATTAGATACACAGAGCATAAAGTATTTTCTTTTTTTACCTATTGTTACGAGCTTCGGGGTTCGTGACAATAAAAACTGCCGATATAAATTACCAAAACTTACACTTTAATTAAACAATGCTAATAACAACTCAAACACAGTAATTATAAAACACAATTGCCCAATTAAATCGCACTTGAAGATCGCATTCGATGTATTCGCTCGTATAGCTTATCCGAGTCTGCCCGGTTGTGGCTCATCCCGGCCTTATATAGTGCCGCAGATAGTTCTAGAATCTTCTATTGTAGAAACATCTAGAATAGCCCCGACTGACCAGATGTCGATAGTTCTAGAAAGTTCTAGCATCGAAATTTCTAGAAGGATCTTAGTGGTAGCTTGACTCTATTAGTTCTGCTACTTGATACTAGATGGAGCTAGTGACTCTATTAGTTCTGCTACTCAATACTTGATGGCGCTAGTGGTAACAAATGTCACCATGTACCAGGCATTAATTGTGGCGCGCAACACTATGTAGATATTTACCCCTTTCCTAGCTATTTAGCGCCAAAGTTAGTCCTGTATTTAACAACTACATGCAACGTATTTGTGCAAATTTATTAAGTATGTTAATATACCTAGACATAATCGTGAGGAAACCGGCATGACCTAGAACCAAAAATTCGAAAACATGTGATATCCATCATCCCGCACTGCCGGCCCAATGCGAGTTGACGGTGCGTGGTGGATTTTATCTAGCTCCCTCTCACCGTGCGAACAATAGGCTGATTACGCATACATATGTAGTAAAAGTGTGCCAAATTTGCGAAGAAATAAACCTTATTCAAAAGGTTCCTAAAATATTTGAACAGTTTACAGCAGTTAGGTCATGCTCAAGTACTTTCATGTTTAGTTTAGAGGGAAAGTGCACTTCAGCCACACAAAAACAAAACAAAAACAACAAGAGCACTTTAAAAGCCATACAAAATTGGCAGGTGACGTTTATTCGAAGTCCGAGAGAAAAGAACGGTAATCGGATGATTTATTAAACAAAAACATTCAAGTAAGTGGGCCGACGGAACCCGAAAAACTGAAGCATAAAATTGTACTGAACAATTTCCCTTTATCGTAGGAGCTCCATACATCCGAACGTTTCGGGACACATCCTGTTATATAACAGAGTCCATTCGAGGCTAACGGTAAGAGGAATTTTGGTAGTTATCAAAGAGATTTCGAAGCTTTGTATTTTTTTAACTTTTTTATCTATGCTGATGTTATTGGCTTTGTTGAAGAGCAGCGTGGATCAGACAATATTGAACATAAGGAACGGCGATTGAAAAATCGAGACAACAATAAATCTACGACAAACGAGGAACGCTTTGAGATTTTTTGTTCGATTTGACCTGACTGGTAAAGTTTAGAGCCAAATTGGCCATTATGTGAAAGGAAAGTAGCTTGAATATGCTTTAGAAACAACTAGAATGGTGATGACTGATGGGCACATTAAGCATCCTAATTGTATAACACACTTTCTGTCAGAATCCAAAGGATTTTGGAGGAAAAACCCATTACTCTTAAGTTTAAAAAAATCGTCTTTTTGACCACTTTATGACGCCAACGGCTCGGCTCGACTGTCATGCGCCTGATTCCTCTCCGGTCTCTCCGGTCACTCTACCTGTGTCTGCGATTGGATAGATCTGAGATTGGTCGGCATGGCCATGGGCAATGTACATTTTAGAGACCATTATGTTGGCCAATCGAATCCACACCTATTCCCCTTAGTGCCAGACAAAGTAGTTCGAAATAGACGCGACAATAGTAAGCTATGTATCTCGAGGTCCAGGACAACTCTAATGCGTAATAGTATATTCTGTATGGCGTCAATTCATTATAATATATTGCCAAAACTTTCGAGGGAATTATCTGCCGAAAGATTAAGAAATATATTAAAAGGCCTTCTGTTAGAGAAAATCTATTATACTCGTAGCACTGACGAATTTCTAACTTACAAATTAATTTGACTTGTATAATGACATCCTAATTTTATTAATAATGGCTTTAACATTCCATTTTTTTGAGTTGTATTATTTACTATGATAGCTTACGACACTATTTGATTGTATTTTATTGTACCTTTTAGTTTTAAGTTATGGTCTAAATTGGACTGTTAATTCCTCATGATGTGTGTAATGGACTAATTTAAAATCACTTGATGCTGATGTTCAGGCAAAACATGACTGTCAGATAGTTTGATGTAACATCTTGCATGCCATGTTTTGGACACATACAAATTATCTTATCTTATCTGATATGTAACATAATCAGCCTTTAATGTTCCCACTGCTGGGACACAGGCCTCTTCGAGAGGGAGTGGGCTGTAATCCACCACGCGGGCGCATTGCGGGTTGGCAGATGTGACAAATGTCTTAAAATTTTTGGTTCTAAGACATGTTGGTTTCCTCACGATGTTTTCCTTCACCGTTTTGAGAGCAGGGGTGATTAAATTATTTACAAAAGTAAAGCGCCTGTCTGGGTAAGAACCCACGATCTACAAGTCGTAGGTCGCGACCGTTATCACTGGGCTATCACTGCTCTAAGGTTATGTAAGCTCAATGTTACTCATTAGTAAAAAAAAAAAAAATAGATCGGTCAAATAAATACTTTAGCTAGGTAGCGTAATATAAATTACATTACGGTTGATTCCTACGACTTTATTGGCGGGCTTCTAGCGAGATACATTATGTAATGGATTTAAAAATTTATGTTCACTGCGGAACCACGCAGTTTAGTCGATTGACTTTTACAATGCCTATATTGCGGAATTTAATCGATTCAATGTTTAGAGTGAACCGTTAAAATAGGTGTACGGTTAACTTTTATGGTTTAAAACGGAATTACCTCTATAATACATAGTGGGTAGGCAGTAGACTGTTAAGCACGTTACTTCAGTATATTTATTACAAAAGTCTGACTACCAGTTTTACCACGAGGTAGCAGGTGGTGTCCTGTAGTTCCTGCCTACGCTCATAGGAAGAATGCGTGAGTATGTATGTAAGACAAACAGATACACAGGTGTATGCACAGATAGTATAATACTATACGTACAGATACCCAAACCCATACAAAGAAATGACAAATCTCAATTTTTTTTTTTGGCTTTTGGTTTGGCTATTGAGCTGAGTATTATACAGGGTTAATTTTCAAAGACCAGCCAAATTGAAGGGTGTGGCACAGATCATCAGACTGAACAATTTTCTCCATGGGACCAACATCGTAATCGCGAATAAAAATTCAGCCGTCCCATACGTTTAGGTCGAGTAGGTATTGAAGGTTTCTATGGGACAGTTGATACATTTTTCGCGATTACGATATTGGTCCCATAGAGAAAGTTGTTCAGTTGGATGGTCTGTACCACACCCTTCAATTTGGCTGGTCTTTGAAAATTAAACCTGTATTAGATGTGGTAAAACGTAATACGGGCTGGTGTCCGTACTCCACGTCAATGCGCGTATTTTTCGTACGGATGTAAGAGGTATCGTGTTACCCAATTACTGGGTTGTGGAGTTTAGGTAGGCAGACCCTCTATTTAAATACTGCCCGGTGATTATTTTGTCTATCATAACATAATAACCTGCCGAGCTCGGTTGCGGTGGACACACGATGCCGTCGCTGGGACGTCACATTCTGTTCAAATAATCCCGTTTCTCGGTGACATCCCAGTGACGGGTGCGGTGGACAAACGCCCTTAGGCAACACGATATTCTTATGCAATGATTACATAATAAACTATTCAGATACCTAGAAATGTAATAAATGTATTGAGCTTACGAGTATAATGTAAGCCTTTTGATATATGTATCTATTATTATTTACCGACATTCACAAAGAAGATATTGAAGTACATTCATGAATACCTATTTCTCTAGTTTATTAAGTCTTTGAGTAACGTTATGAAAGCTTTGATGTTTCTCCATTGCGAAGATCCGAATAGATTATTATACATTTAGTTCCCTTCTACATATATCTGTATCTTACAGAGTATGATATTCATGATTATAATAATTATAACGTTACTGTCGGATACAGTTGCCGAGATACAACAATTATGGTAATGATTTGTATAGACTAAAGTCTCATACTTTATACTCATAAATACACCTACTCATAACTATAATTACACAATTTACGGGCTGAAATTGAAAACTAGCGACAAATCGAAATAGGAGGTGCACTAACCGTTACATAATCATTATAAATTAAAATTTCCCAAATCTAAATTCTCGAAAAAAAATCGTTTCATTACCGTCTTATATAGTGTAAACTAAGTTATTGCCTTCACGTAGACACTAAATAACGTCGTTTCAATTTTTTTTTCAAAATTATCATAACGAATAAGAAAATTAAATACTTATCAATTTTAGCGCGCGCCCAGTAAGCAAACCATTCATCGCCGAGTTCAAACCATGAAGCAAGTTGGTACCGTGTTGGACTAGCAGTTTTTACCTAATTTTGACCGTTCCTATGAAAAAAAAAGAGCGCATGAAGACGTTGCAAATCGCTCCCCTACGCGAACGTATGAGCATCCCTTTCCTTAATAACATGCTCTAAATTTACTTTATAGCACACTGAATTTGATATTTTAATTTGTCACCTATTCATTTTAATCCTTTATACGTTATAGAAAACAAATCATTTGATCCAACCACTTCAGATCGCGTCAGAACTGTGTGGCGTCGAAGTGATTCAAAAGTATGACACTGAGTCTGACATACTTTTGAATCACTTCGACGCCACACAGTTCTGACGCAAACTCCGTTCATTAGTATTAAATTTCTGATTTTGATCATCTACTTTTGCTGTTGACTGTACAAGGTAGTCAGAAGCCTAAAACTCTGACAACCAGCCTTACTAAGGGTGTTACTCGTACCCATTAATTGGGTTGTGGAGTTCAGCTTGCAGTCACTCTATGTAAAATAGGTACTTGAATTCAGCTGAGTCCATTTAGACGGGAAGCCGACCCCAACATAGTTAGGAAAGGCGAGGTAGATTGATTGTATAAGTTTAGTTTACTAAGTAAGGGTTTTGCGAAACTTTACCGACAAGCTCCTCGAAAAAGTATGTTTTTAAGTGGCAAATAAAGTGCTTTATTCAAAGCAAAACTATTAAAATCATTTATTTATTTATTTATCCTCACACTGGAACGCCATTCAGCAATTACACCAATGGAGCAAAAAATCACTTCATGTGATTTTGCTTTCCCTCCATCCTGTGCGAGGTGGACGTTGAACAATGGATCACGCACGCTCACGCAGCGTGCAAGTGCAGCATATATCCATAGCCCCCCATCACTCCTTCGATTTTGCGCACATTTATTGCGAATTTTGAAATTTAATGATCTTTCAAAGTAAATACATTAAAATTGAAAAAACGGAAAATTTTGAGGTGTCATCCTGCCTGACAGATGACAGAAAAATATCATAAAACACCCTGCGGGGTAGTTGCGTAACAGAGTATCAGTAACAATGGGTTTCATTATGGCATATCAACAACATTCATTGCGTTATTTACGTTCTTGAGCAGACACATTTTTCGAACATATAATAATAATAATAATAATGTCCCTGGACATTTCACACAGCACCATTTGTCCCAAGCTAAGCAACCTAATGCTTGTGTTATGGGAACAAGATGGCTGATAAACTACTTATATACATTTTTTTTTTGTAAATACATACATATTATACATAGAAAAACACCCAGACTCGGAACAAATACATGTAGGTCATAGAAATATTTGTTCCGTGCGGGTATCGAACCCGCGACACGCAGCGCAGCAGTCAATCGCTTAACCACTGCGCCAACCGTGCCGTCAATATGAAGCAATGGATTAGCAATATCCTTCAAAATGATTGATGATTGAGATTGATAGTGTGTTACGCAATAAGGGTGCTAATTTTATAATAATTTCTTCAACGACTGCCTCGTTGGTCTAGTAGTCGCATTCGCTACTGCTGAGCATGAAGTCCTGGGTTCGATCCCCGGGTCGGGAAAGTATAATTTGCTTTTTCCATCTGGAATTTCTCAGTAGCAGCTCGGAGTCTGGATTTAGAATAGAATAGAATACTCTTAATTATGAAGGAACACCATATAAATTACAGATGTAATTGTAGAAAAACAAAGGGTGACACAATGGGCGGGCTATCGCTAAAGTTGTCAAAAAATAAAAGGCCCGTTTTGACATTTGAGAATTCAGATTCAGAAACGTTCTTAACACCGGTCAGTTTCATACAAACACAAAAACGTGTTTTGCGAATTTGATCTTTATTAGCTACTAGAACTGTCAATGTCAAAACGGGCCTTTTATTTTTTTGACAACTTTAAGAGCGATCTTTTAAAAACAACGACGGTTTTGTGCCCGGCTCGTCTCCTATTACATGGGACTTGAACATAACTGGTGAAATGTGGGGGTACTTTAGGTACACCGCTACCTGACCCATCGCGGTTATTTACCAAATATTTATTTTCACTTCAAGATACATCAGTGTAGCCCCCTTTTTTTTTAAGTAAGAAATCATCATATGACTTCTCCCGCTCTGGGCGGAGCGGGAGGGCATGTCAGACTTTTACTGACTAAAACCCACCCATGTTCCTTCAGTTACCTGTGCCAGGGGCCACGGTATCTCTTTCGAACAGCCCGCGGCCCTGGCAGGCATCGGCCCTAGCGGACCCCGTCAGTTAGTGCTGACATCTCTTTGAGGCGCGCGTGGAACACAACGCGTCGTCGACCCGGGCCTGGTCCTTATCAGGCGGCGAGCTGCCCATCAGTATAGCCCTGACGCTTGTACTAGAAGTTCCCGTATCAAAAGAGCCAGAATAAAGGTGCAATGTTCTTAACTTCTGCACGGAGATGGGCTGGTTGGAATAACCACCGATGACCACCATGGCCAATGCACAATAGTCTACTTGAAGGACTCAGCGCAGAAACCAAACCTCATAACATAGAACATAGAATAAGGTGTGATGTTACGTTTATGTTCTACAACGATCAATATTAAACCCGCAATCGTACATAAAATACACTTTTAACAGTCATTATAGTTGGGAACTAAACAATAAAAAGCATAAATGGCAGAAATAATTAAGGAATTCACTTGGCGTCGCGCCAAGCGTTGTAACCCAAATGAAGTAAAATGCTCCGTTGTACTTATCAAATTCTTTCGTATGGAACAAAAGTTAATTGCATACTAGCCTCACTATTTTATTAAAAATAAAAAAATAAAATTTGACTGGTCTTGCAATATGCACCTTTTTCCCGATGTTATTTTTCTTCTAAATTATTCGTAAGCAGAATAAAAATTACTTGACTTTTCCTGCTACTCCTAAGACTCACAAAACTTTTATTAAATACATTCAAAATAAAAAATAAAAATATATCCTAAATTAACTAAAACTATTTACAAACTAAAATATAGCGTCGAAAAATTCATCCGCATCGCTGTCGACTGGTAATGTACCCAAGACACTGGCGGCATTACCACGTTGTATGGCAATGCTTAGCCTCTGGCCAAGGTAAAAGCCAGCCCTTGGGTCATTGGTATATTTTAGTTTGTAAATAGTTTTAGTTAATTTAAAAATAAAAGTTTATTCAAATCATCAACATCTGCCTAGCCTTTTCCCAACTATGTTGGGATCGGCTTCCAGTCTAACCAGATGCAGCTGAATACTAGTACTTTACATGGAGCGACTGCCCATCTGACCTCTATAACCTAGTTAATTGATAATACGATATCCCTTGGTAAGACTGGTTGTCAGATTTTCGGGCTTCTGATGACCCGTAACGACAGTCAAAGTTCCACTAATGACAGCCGGGACTGAAGGCTTTACGTGCTTTCCGAGATACGGAGGGGTTTGGTCACCCATCCATGGACTAATCGCGGCTAGCATAGCTTAACCTGACCGATCAACCCGTGCGGCTATTATTACTTAGCCACAAGCACCTACAAAGACATTTATTCAAATAAGGGTGAGCACAGCACTTTTTGAACGTCAAAAGTTAGAAAAGACAGCTTCAAAACGCGCAGCCCATAATCACTTTCTAGTAAGTATGTATTTTAGCTTCGAAGAAAAAGTGGCGCAATAAACTCCCCGTCAGCGACAACAGTCCGTCTAGCATGATCTGTACGAAAATAGCTCTACATTATAATCATCATGATTAGCAGCCTTGTTCCACCTTCTGTTGCTGAGACCTTTTGTGCCATGAACCCCTGGTCTGTGCGAGTCTCATCCATGTTTTCCCCGCAACCTTCTGTGGGCCGTTCATCCACCGAAAATAGTTCTTAACCTAGTGAAAACATGACCCACAGTCAGCAAGGTTGACTGCAGAACTAACTAAGATGCGCTGAACGTAAACTTTCATCATCATAATCAGCCTTTAAATAATGTTGCTATTGCTGGTATGCAGGCCTCCACGTTTTCGAGAGGGAATGGGCAGTAATCTACCACGCGGGCCTAGTGCGGGTTGGTATTACATTATGTTACATGTCTTCGAATTCTACACACATGCCACATGCCGGTTTCCTCACGATGTTTTTTTGTTTAGACGTAAAACTGCTTACCTGCTTTTTCAAACTCATAAGAGAACCTGATTGGCCTCTGTGTTCGCAAAACTTCTTTAACCAGCAAACTAGTACAACAAACTTATGGCTTACATAAGCACTTACATAAATACATTTCCCCGTACTTTTTCTAGCTTCAGCAATAACTTTCAGCTTAACACCAGCTAATCTTGCATAAAATGCTTATTTAATTTTATCATATCGTAAAAGGCGACTTACTGCAAAGCAGCTACTGAACAGGAGAATGACATAAGTTTCGAGACATTTTTATTATAATGAACTTTAGTGCTTGGAGTTAAGATTGAATGTCGGGTGGGTTGTGATGCAATTAGTGATGAAGACTACACAGGATGGTATAAATTAGGGATTGTATGGGGAGTAAGCAGATGGTATGGGTGCATCGAGAGCTTGCAGTACGGAGACGCGGATTTATGTGTGTTCGGGAAATTACATCGGGAACGTTGAGATAGAATATTACTATTACATACACTAATCACATCCTCAATCAGTACTCAAACAAAGTAGATATATTATGTGCGATGAAATTACAGTGCACGGATTAATAAATCATTATCGCCATCAAATTCGAAAGTTTGGCGAGTAAAATTGTAAAAACCACAAAATAATGTATTTTTGAGAATAATAAAAAAAATTATGACAATGTGTTGGAACGTGGAAGTCAGGCATCGTTTACAGTTTTTTGTTCTGACTCGTTTCGAAGAATTTCTTTATTTACGAATGTCTATCATGCGGCCATTCATTTATTTATCAGTATTTTTTGTTTATTTTTGCAATGTTACTCAATATCACACTATTTATACATACTTATTACTGTTTATAGCTAACACAAATTTATTTTATTTTTATTATAACACGTCCACTGCTGGACATAGGCACGTCCACTACAACCGGTTCTGTGCTTCTCGCATCCAACGGGTTCCTGCGTTCCAATGTTTCTAACGACTATACTAACGAATATACTATACCTATATACACAAAACTAAATATATACCTACATTATACACCCAATTAAGCACATCTAATAATATTTAATTGTTTGAATAGCCACTTAGCTCTCTTCCTCTCTCTTAAATTATGCTGTGCCTGACAGGCTCCATATTGATCTTTTACTTTGTATACAGGGTGGCAGAGACATCGACGCGCAAACTGTAAGCATGAATTAAGCACATGATTCTAGACACCCCAGCGTAGAAATTTTTCGTCGGTTATCAAAAAAAAAAAAACAGCCGTTTTATAGAAAAGTGCAATACCAACGCGGTCAAAATGTATGGAAGAGCCATTTTTTTTTAAATTACCGACGTAAAATTTCAACGCAATGGCGTCCAGAATCCTGTACTAAATCCATGGTTGGCTGCGCGTCGATGACCCTGCCACCCTGTATACTATCTATCTAACACATATAGAATGCATGCAATTTGCATGCCGTAAGGTAGAATGTAGCGGTAACCTTCAGCTATTTGTATCATCTTAAACTTGTACCTACATTGATGGCAAATAAATAAATCTGAATCTGAATCTGAATGCAATAAAGATTTGAGTATAATACTATTACCTTGGTTATTCCCTACAGAAAAGGCGCGGTTCATCTTTTACCTGCAGGACATCACTGCTTGCATGACACAGGCAATGCAGTATTTTCGATGTTTATTCTACTCGTATATTTGAATTACAGCTCTGCGCTCGCTACGTCCCTAGCCGTATTTCGAGCGCATCCGGTGGACGTGGCATAGGCGTTTGTTAGCTCCTTCCTGTTTAAATATCCTGTGCAAATATGTCTGTGATACACTCGAGACTTTGTTTGATTTTTCGTGTAACAGAGAATTTATTTTGACGTTTTCGCTCTGTTGACTTTGTTTCGTGGAACAGAGTGATGAGATTATCGTGAATTAGTCATAGTTGTTTGTAATACTATATATACATATTGAGAGCATTGGTGGCCTAGTGATAACGGTCGCGAACGAGGCCTGAAGCCCATATTCTGTATTAGTTGACATTGTAGGCTATACAAACGGAACGGTTGTACTATGAAAACGGAACGGCTCGCGACGGTACGGCTGGTCCATAAATTCAAGGTCGCTAAGCGAGCTATGGAATGGGCCATGCTTGGAGTCTCTCTGAGGAATCGAATCCGCAACGAGGTGATCCGGCAGAGACCCAAAGTTGTCGACATAGTTTACATAATAAGCAAGCTGAAGTGGCAATTGGCCGGCCATATTAGGCGTAGAACCGATAACCGTTGGGGTAGACGTGTTTTTGAGTGGAGACCACGATCGGTTAACGTAAGGTTGGGACATCTTGTAGCGGTTGGATGAGAGTTGCCGAAAATCGAATTGAATGGCGTGCAATAGGAGAGGCCTATGTCCAGCAGTGGACTGCTATAGGCTGATGATGATGACTTATGAACACTAAGAAAGAAAAAAAAAGTATTTATTGCGACTCGTACAGGATCATAAACCAAACTAAACATAGTTAAAAATAAAAATAAAACAAATTATATAAAAAAGTAACAAAAGGAAAAATGAAACAGAAAGTCCTATACGAGACCAAAAAGCTCAGCATGAACAAGCAAGCAATGATGATGATGATGGTATGATGCATGTACTCGTATGTGTGCATACACACGAGCGATACGTGTTGACGACAGAGGCAACTGCAACAGTTGACAATGTCCCGCTCGTATATTTGAGCATCGTGCTCAAATACACGAGGGACGCGAATACGCAAACTGTGAAAGATAAAACAGTATAATTTTCTTTTGAAACTTTAAAAGAGAATAAACAACGTTCCTTATCATTATAGATTTAGGAACTTTGTAAAACTTTGTAATCTCAAATTGAGATCACAATAACCTCCCACACAACAACATTTAAATCAACAATAGAATCGAAGAAAACCGTACTTAAAGACGATCCGTATTTATCGGTTTCCTAACACAATTTCCAACTTGAATTATCTGGCAAAACATCTTGAAGGCGAATGGAAGCGACAATTTACATCTAACAATGAATCTCCATTAACGTCGCAGTTTGAAGTTCAATTCAAAATTACTAATAGATACCTATTCTATTTACTGCTTCGGCAATTCCATTCAATGAGCTCCTTGCGAGGTGCTGAGGAGAATCGGAAATTCAGGCTTACATTCGAGATGGTTGGGAATGAAATTATACTTAGACTAACTTCTGTCTGCGACTTTGTCCGCGTGAAATTTCTTGCTCCTCCTAGTAGGCACTTTTTTTTCGCTTATTCTCCTCAAGAATTGGGCTATTAAAAGCAAAGGTATTTTTTAAATCTGACTGGTCGTTTCAGAGATTAGCGCGTTCAAACAAACTGCGACGCCGAACCAGCAACACTGAATCAATGTAAATCAGCCATTATTCCAATTTACGAGTCTTAAATCCTGGCCTGAGAGGCCTTACCAGTCTTATAAAGAGGTATCATGTTACATAGTAACAGGTTTGTAAAAAGGTCAGATAGGTAGTCGCTCCATGTAAAATACTGGTATTCAACTGCATCCGGTTAGAGTTGAAGCCGACCCCAACATAGTTGGGAAAAGGTTAGGCAGATTTAGTGAAATGCTGGCCTAAAGAAGTAGTCAGTTTTTCTAACGGAGAAACAATGAAAACAATCGACACGAACCAATAAGCATGAAGTAGAAAATAAAACCTTACTGAGTGAACTCAGTCAATTTCCCCGAAGCAAATATGGCACGGAAACACTAAAAAAATACAAAATTGCAAAGGAAATACATGCGGCCATCTGTTATGTTACCTAACACAGTTAGCTATGAGTTATAGCCCTTAGCCCGAGGCCCGGCTCGAAATATAGACGAGAATTTAGACTTCGAAAATTGTACGAAATTTTCCAGCTGCTTCAGCGCTTTCCTAAGCCGAAAGGCTGCTAAGCGGTCGTGGATTAAACTTCCATGTCAGGTAAAATCGTAATATGATTTCTTTGGAAAATAGGTAGGATTACAAAGTTAATATAGCAAAAGAAGCTTAGACGAACCATTATTTATCTCAAGAGCGAACTATCACTTACATTTACGGGGACGTACTTAAATCGCAAAACCAGCACTTAAGTTTTAACACAGAATAATAAAGTAATATTATACCTTGGTTTAAATGCGTAGATGTCTGGTAGAGATGGGATCTTTTTTTGCGATAAGTTCACCATTTACAGTTACAACTTCATAAACATGACTTTTATCTTATATTATGTTTAAGTAATGTACTGCATTTAGGTCAAGTATGGGATAGTTGATTGTTTTTTCGTGATTACGATGTTGATCCTATGGAGAAAGTTGTTCAGTTTGATACTCTGTACCACACCCTAAAATTCTAGCACGCATTTCTGATACACCTTCTTTGTATGTTTCAGCCTTCAGAGTAATCGGATAGCAAACGCCGACCTCGGGGCCTAAAAAGGCCACTTTGGCAGAACCATAATAGGATAACAATATGAATAATATTAAAAATCGTAAAATGGTTACAAACCGACAATTCATAATAGATCTGTGTGCAATTCATATCACGCAATTTACCTGTTTGACAGTTTTGTATGTAAATTCGTAAAATGGTCCACCAATGTTTACACCCAATAATGATTGATATGAAATGAATTGTAGGTGATTAAACTATTATGTGTACCTAACCATTTAACGAAAATTAGAGGAATTGCTAATGATCTGCTGGGAATTCAGGAAATGAATATCTTTTAGAGGTATTGCCAAAAGTGGCCTTTTTAGGCAGATCTAGTTTAAAAAAATATGATTGACGTGTAAAACTGTTTGTACAAAGCTACTTACAGAAATAAATCATTTATCATTAATAGGTTCTTTATCATTTTTATTATAAACTTCTGTCCGCGACTTTGTACGCGTGTAATGACTTGTTCCCCCGCCTTACTGCATCGCATCGCATCGTCAGCCCGCGCTATTACTTCGTTTTCGCTTAGCGTTTTCTCTGAATTTTTTCTTTTTGCTCGGCTCTTGGTCTTAGCGTAATGTTAAATCGCCTATAGCCTTCCTCAAGAATTGGGCTATCAAATTCAAAAAGATTTTTAACCGACGAAAAAAAACGGAACGGAAAAACGGAAACGGAACGGAGGAGGTTCTCAAGTCGACGCGTAGATATAATATATTTTTTATGTATAACCACGCATAACTTTTTAGAGAGTAGTTTGTTTTTTCTATTTTTATTGGAAAGGGTATGCCCCAAAGTTGGTCCCATATAAATTACAAAAAAAAATCCAACCCTAAGGGTGGGAAAATAGGGGTGATTTATTGTTCACTCACATATTTGAGTGCTGAGTTGTGTATAGGTACTCTTATCTACTAAGTGCCACATATGCCTGCCCTTTGGCAAACAATTTGTAGATTATAGCCACAAAAAAATATAAAATAAAAACTTTTTAACAAAAAAAATTAAACCACCGAAAAAACTGAAAAGCAAAAAATAATAAACCTTTTTTATTAAACCTTAATAACTAAGTTATTAAACCAATGTAAGTATACCTTAATAATTTTGAGTCGGCGCCGTTTAAATTTAAGGCAATTTAGTGATCTTTGTTTATTGATTGTTTGGCGCCGACTCAAAATTTTTTCAGCGGTTTAATTTGTTTGCTATAAAGTTTTTATTCAAATCAGACCGGTACCAACAGGTAGTATACAGGGTGACTTGTAATTTGACGTATTCCTTTCAGGACGTGATAGTATAACTCATTTGCAACAATTGAGCACCCCATAAAGAATAGGCGAAAATTCATGGGATTCGAGAAAAATCAAGTTTCATGTATTTTTTTAAATTCTCCAGAATTCGTCACTAAATATGACTTTTCTTTGAACTCTGAAACTGAATGGGCATCATTGCTATTACATAATTATTCCATTGTATAGATGTGGGACCTAAATCTAAAATAAACAAACTACTAGAAACTACTCACACATACTGACACAGGTACTTAAGTACGTGTGGATACACGAGCATCCAATCCAACTAATCTAATTACATCAACAGTCTCTTAAGATAATTAATTGTTTATCAAGAGGATGCAAACTAAGTTGTTTGATCAGGCAATAAAATACTAATTTAAAACAAACTTGATCACGACTTGTTTGTTTAAGTTAGACGTTAAGTTTGGGAGTTCAAACCAACGTCGAGTAAGTGAAGACAAACGCTTGGGAATTTTTGATTCGTATTTGGGTTAAGCACCGCCTTAATTATTTTTTTTTTTAAATTAATGTAAAAAGAAGTTGTACAGTTCTGTTCACATCAAGCCTCACTTGAGTGACAGTCACAAATTCATTAGCTTTTCATGTTAAACGTTTTTTACAAAAAAAAAAAAAAACAACCAACTTATAAAAAACACTACAAAGTGAAACATTGCTTTAATCTCGGAAGTCGGTGGTTATAAACGTAAATAGAAAAAGAAACAAAAACACTGACACTTTCGAAATTAAAGTTATTTTTCACTTTTTAGTTACCCCCACTTCTGGGACACAAGCCTCCTCTCAGTGAGAGTGAGGGGGCCGTAATCCTTGCCGGAGGATTTCACATGTCTTCAATTTTTTTTGGTTCTGATATTATGCCGGTTTCCTCACGATGTTTTCTGGTGGTCACCGATCTACTTTCGAAACTATAATATCAAGTAAGTATGTTGCCACGGTGACTTTTTTTTTCCAGAATAACACTGCAGAACTATTCTCCATTTACAACAATACCCTACGAACTTAACTACCCAAGTAGACATTTGCCATATCAGGGATGACGGACTAAAGACTGGAACTACTAATGAGAGCAGTCTGAACTTATGTCCCGTTTAACGACGAGATTAGGCGAAGCTACGGTTACAAACGACATATAGGGGCAAGCTACGTTATGACAGACTAGGATTAGCTAGCTTTTATTAGGTATAGTTACGTCTTATTCATTTGTTATCTGTATAACATTACACAACGTAACTTCACGCCTGCATTTTTAGAAGGGTTAGGCAGAGGTGTAACCTATAGCACATCAGGTACAGGTAACTGGGCACAAATCCAAATTCCAGAACCAAATAATACTTTGCCCTACCCAAAGGACATCGGGCAAACAATCGGGTTATAATGATAAATGATTTTATTTTGTAAGTAGGTTTGTACAAACACTTTTACACGTCAATAATATTTTAAAACTAGAGGGCATAGTGCGAGTTTTTCTACGTACTCGATGGGGTTAACGTAAACTCATATTTGTATGGAATGACAGCAGTGCTATCGGGTTTCCACTAGATGGCGCTGCTCTAATACCGTACAAATCTGCGTTTACGTTCACGCGATCGAGTAGGTAAAAAACTCGCAGTACGCCCTTGGATGATGTCGGCGTTTTCTATCTGACTAGTCTGAGAAGAAAGGCCGAAACAAACTCAGAAGTTAAAGTCTCTTTTAAGTCCAGACATAATCTTGGTCAGATCATATGAAGACCATGTAGATCGATGTCTGAGATGTTTTTTTGAGGAAAGAACCACACAGATTGAGAGGACCTGTCCAGCCAGTGCACGCATTTGTCAGAAATCGTGCAGCTCAACTCAAAACTTAAGGAGCTCGACGATTCGACGAACAATATCAAAGAAAGGACATTTGGGTAGACCACATTAATCACTCAAACTGCCAGACCATGACCATGACAAAAACTAACAGAACAGAGAGAAAAATAAAAAATTATATAAATAAAATTAAGTCTTCACATTCACAATAATTTAAATAATAGAATACATTTGTATCTACTTACATACTATACATATTAAAAATGTAAGTCGTTTTTCGTGTCTGTTATGCGTTGTTCTTCTAAACTCCGCACCTTCATATTTTAGAGAATTCATTTCGAAACGTTATGCCTATACAATGTGTAACTGAATTGATGCACATTATGAAAGTAGTTTGATCAGAATCGTGTACTGAATCGGTTTCTGGCATTTTTAATATCGGTCGGTCGGTCGGTATCGGTAATTTTTTTTTTTTTGGAGTCTCCTAATACACGCATCTTTTGCTTAAAGGAGGCTTCAATGTCAAATTTTGTTGTACAATGATGGTTATCAAATAAACTATTTTTATTTAATATAAGTTTTTTTCCCCCATTAATAATTAAGACTACTTCAATTACAATCACACTTCCGCTGTACAGTCAAAACAAACCAAAAAGGGACGAAGTAGTTATTTTAAGTAGGTACAATGTAGTTATTTTTATGGTTTACCTATAAGATAAGAATTTTTAAGGAAATTTATTAAGAGGAAACGGTCATGTTATTGGCATTCATTCCATACAGTCATATGTTTTCCCCAAGGATAATGACACCAAAACAAATATTTTTACGACAATTCTGAGCTTCACAATTACTGACAAATGCGTGCACTGACTGGACCAGTCCCCTCAATGCTGTGTGGTTATTTCATCAAAAGACTATTTCAAACAGTTATCTACATGGTTCTCACATGATCCAGGATTATGTCTGGAGTTTAAAAGAGACTGTACCCTTTCCGTCTTATTACGAAACGAAACCTAATTTTAGTTCCAGCCTAAATTATTGAGCCAGTACTTGTATTTCGAACTTTATTTCGATTTAGGCAAAGTTCAATGACAGCTTAGCACCGAACTAAGCTGTCATTTTTGTAAAAAGAACTGCATTTCTCTATCAGCTGTTGGGTTCTTAATTCAATAACTGGGCCAGTGGTTTAAACACGATCGAAAGAAAAACTTTTTTTGTAATAAAGGGGCATGAGTTGGTTTCGGTGTCGCTTCTCAGAGTAGTCGTATAGGGAACATCGATCTCATCCAGTTTTTCTGACATTATTGACTTGTAAAAGTGTTCATAATTATAAACGTACTAGGTACAAAAATAAAATCATTTATCATTTTCGAGCCACAAGATACAAGCGACGCTTAGTTTGAGGCTCACCAAATTTGGCTAAATTGTAAAGATACTTTTTGGATTTGGTAAAATCTATTTCTACCACTGCCATATTATGATCTGATAATTTCCATATTCCTATCCCTGCCTCGTCTCCAAAACCTGACAAAGACAACAAAAAGTATCAATATTTTTTTATAACATGCAATACCATTGCAATATTTGCATAAATCTAAGATATTAAAGCATAAGGTTGAGTAAAAAAATGTAATAAGTATAAGCCTTCGTCGCAAGCTTTACCGTCTAAGCCACTTCTTTAAACCTCATTATGCGCAGAAGCAAATGGGATTATGTGAGGTATAATGCGTCTTCCAGTTGAACCGTCTGAGGTGGCCTAAGGTTTATGGAACAGAATTATGTTTTGAATAATTTATTTATGGTAATCGTATTTTTTGTCGCTTGCTTCAGTCCGTTGCGTTGTTTTGACGTAATTCCTGCATATACTTTGTTTTTACGGTCGCTTTAACTTTGATGAATTTTAAACTTCTTTGAGTTGGTATTGAATATGATGAAAATATTTACATAAAGGACGGTAGGTACTCAAAATATTCGTGCATCGCTATTAAGGCGCACCGTCTCCAGTTTTCGCCTGTAATGTAACAATCCAACTTTCCATCCTTTGCAAATGGACTCGCAGGCCGTGAACTGCTAGATGGTGTAGAGAGATAAATAAAACCAGCAGGATATGATCAATAATTAGAAAGATACAAGTAATAGTTACAGGCGAATGCTCCCATCGAGGGAGCGCCTTTAGCATTTGTTTTTCGTCTTTGGAATCACATGAATGTCGGGTAGTGTGGATGTCTGAAATAAAGTATATTCACTCCTTGAAAATTTCTTAGCGTAGGATTCCCATCGTCTGATTCCTCTCATCCTTCCTCGTTCCGTCGTTCCTTCGTCTTATGATTGAAGTCTTGTTACTCCTGCGTGGCCACGGAAAGCAAGAAAATAGATATTGTAACGTTTAGTTTTCAATATAGACGGCACGGTTGGCGCTTGACTGCTGCGCTGCGTGTCGCGGGTTCGGTTCCCGCACGGAACAAATATTTGTATGATCGACAAGTTGTTGTTCCGGGTCTGGCTGTTTGTGTATGTGAGTTTAAGTGTTTGTAAACGCACCGCATACAGGAGAAATTCCTAGTGTGGGGAAACGTTTAAAAAAAAAAATGTACGAAACATAGTATTTGGGAAGCTAAACTATTAATATGATATAGGTTTTATATCAATTTTACAATATTTATTCCATGAGAAAATCGCGTCAGACGGATCGATCCAGGTCACTTTCATTTACTCACGAGTCCCTCAAGGATTGTACTGCAATATCTGAATAAAATACGACCTATATCTACGTACACTTTCTATCCAGACTGTAAATAATCCTGCTCAGATCACTATCTAGAAGCTTTTTATCCTGGAATTGAATCCGGTCCCTAAGGTACGTGCACAATCGATCACGGCCACAGCGTATAGACCAACAATTTTTTTTTATTAAGTCTGATATCTAAATACTTTTTCTAGCTTTCTTCTTAGATCTGATAAATAAATAAAAATGACAAGTACACAGGCCAGTGGCGGTGAGGAGATAACTTAAATCGAATGTCAGCCGTTGGTAACAAATGTACCAAAAGAAATATTATTTTGAGCGTGTAGGTAAAAGTCTCAAGGCTCAGTACTGTTATTTTCTTTGACTGGTAACTACATTTTTATCCTGTGCTATTCACTTTTTTCTGGTGTCTGTGATACAATGCTTTTCATTTATTAGTGCAGCCAACGACATATTTCTGTAGTGTTCATTTTTTAAGGACGGAATTTCCAACGCCAGATTACTTTAACGTTCTTCCATACAAAACTGTCATACGTCAATTTTATAACACGAATAAAAATTATCGATCGATGGAAAAATCAGTCCTAAGTTGTAAAATATTGTTTTTGTGAAACATAAAAGTGTCATCCTAAAATAAAAAAAAAAACACTAGAAAAACACGCTTTTATAAATGCACGATGCCAGTGCCTATCTTCTGGCTTCATCATCAGACCTTGAAACCTAATCGTGGTCAAAGTTCATTACAAGACTTTTCTAAGAAATCCAAAACAGCTATGATACAATTTTCCATCATGAAGTTCCAGTTCATATCTTCCGGCTCCATCATCAGATCAGTTCGACAGTACCATATTATTGTATTGTCATCAGAACTATATACAGCTGCCAATTTTCATTACGCTACGAGTCTTGGAAGATGGTTAAATTAGTTACCTTAGATTCCATTACATAGTTATAGTTACATACAGGTCGACCTAATAAAAGCGTGTTAATAAAAAAAACTCGAATTCGAGTCAAGATAGGAATCCGCAACAATTTATTTTAAAAACAAATGAGTTCGATTTGGAATTGTGTGCTGTCACTTGAGTGCGGTTGAAATTCGAATAGCATTGGGCCAGTAGATTCCTTTTATGCGCTATGTAAAATCAATTAGAAGTTTAAGAAGTTATAAACTCATGTTTTTAATACGTCATGTTTAATATTCGATGCGTGAGAATTCTGCTAGCTAATTTAATTTGACCTTGTATGTCAAATTAAATTAGCTAGCAGAACTCCGCATACGTAATGGGTACCGATATCTAAAAAAGATAAAACAAAGAATAAATTAATTTGATGATTTTTTTAGTGAAGTCATCGACCGCAGTTAGTGTATTCACTTGAAAACTGATATTTGAAACACAGTTTAGTATCGATACCTAAACACGATAAAACATATTTTCTCAACTCGTACTTCAAGTAACAACTCTACCAGCGATCGTTGACCCCTAAAAAAAAAACAAACCAATTTTATTTTCATTTTATCGTGTCTAAATATCGACACTCATCACGTGTACAGAGTTTCGCTAGCTAAATTTATTTAACCCAGTATCCAAAAAGCTTTCAAATTCATGCCACTTTCAGAATTCTAAGTAATTACAGGAGGCTTTACAATCATGTTATACGAACAAAGCCCTAATTTAATTTTGAGACTACCTGATACGTATTTAATTACTTCTCAGACTAGCGGCCCATTGTAACCAAATCATGTACCAACACAATTTAATTAGACATTTTATGTCTTCTCACGAAACAGGCTCATACTGTATTCAGATTCTCGACTGTCAGTGTAGAAGTTTCGAGAACTTTCGGAAGGACCAACTTGTAAGGCCAATTTGGACAAGCGTGGTCCAGTGTCGGCCAAGCTTGGCTAAAGTACTGCTGGCATTCAATTAACACTTTGTGCCATTTAGTGAGACGGAACTTTGTTGGTCCAGGCTATTATTTTCTTAAGCGAGTTAATTATTTGTTGCGGTTCGAGTGATGTTTTAATTAAACTTATGAATAATTTTATTCGTGGAAGTAGTGGCTACTACTTATGATAGTACTAACAGCGGCCCGCGGTTTCACCCGCATTAGTGTCGACACCGTGGGAATATCGGAATAAAAAGTATCCTACTTAAGTGTTATGCAAGTATAAGTTATGTAGTACTGTAAAGTTTCATCACAATTCGTTTAGTAGTTTTTGCGTGAAAGAGTAACAAACATCCATCCATCCATCAATCCATCCTCACAAACTTTCGCGTTTATAATATTAGTAGGAAGTAAGATTAGTGAAAGTTAAACTCGGGGCTCGTGGGTAAATAATAACAGACGTACGAGTCCATCAAAAGTTAAGCTACGCTTGCCGCGGTCGGTTCGTGGATGGGTGACCATTCGTTACGTATCGAGACCCCTCTTTGCCTCGGAAAGCACGTTACGTCGTTGGTCCCGACTGTCATTTGTAGTTCTTTGACAATCGTTATGGGTAGTCAGAAGCCTAAAATTCGGACAACCAGTCTTACCAAGGGGTATTGTGTTAGCCTGTCACTGGGTTGTGGAGGTCAGATGAGCAGTCGCTCCATTTAAAATACTGGTATTCAGCTACATCCAGTTAGACTGGACGGCGACCCTTACTTAATTGGGAAAAAGACACCACACACAGTTAGTCGTATAATACATTCATACATACATAGATAAATATTATAATATGTTAGATATATGTTTAATTGACCTTATCATATAATTATTATGTACCACTTATAACAGAGTGATCTTAATAAAATAAAATGTTATATTTACGTATAAACATTTAATGTTAATAACATTTTTTTTTATACCGTTGCCCCACACTAGGAATTTCTTCTGTGTCGTGGGTGCGTTTACAGACATATAAACTCACATACACAAACAGCCAGACCCGGAACAACTAATTGTAGGTCATACAAATATTACATTTATACATCATACACAACATATATCACATAACATACACACACATGCATACGTATACGACACACACACACACATACGTACATACACGTACGTTACATAACATATTTTTAAGATTGGTTATTGTTAATTTGTGTCCTAAATTTATTTTATTTTAATAATTAATTTTATACTTTTTGCTGTGCCCTACAGGGTCCATAATTGTACCTTAGCTTTAAGCCATTGTAACACCTCGACAACATTATGGAATGCAAATAAATATAATATGAATATGAAAAGCTAGGCCTATTGATTGTGTAAGCTAAACTCACAAAATGAGTATGAGTGACCCTTTGCACTTAGAAAAATGCAAAGCAAAAATTGAACCAAGAGTAAATATTGTACCCACATGTAACACCTGAATCGAAAGGAATTAGACAGTCCGACTCGAAGTTAGAAACAGTTTTCGAACGAGTCTAGTTTGTCGGTCATCTGAAAATCGCTCGAAATAGTATATTTTACTATTTTATAGCTCGTGTGACCTATGTGAGTGAGGGGCTTGTGGCTAAGTAATAATAGCCGCATGAGTCGATCGATCAGGTTAAGTTATACTTGCCTGGGTCCGTCCGTGGATGTGTGACCATCTTTACATACCAAAACTCCTCCGTGCCCCGGAGAGCACGTTAAGCCGTTGGTCCCGGCTGTCATTCATGGATCTTTGACAGTCTTTACGGGTCGTCAAAAATCTGACAACCAGTCTTACCAAGCGGTATCGTATTACCCAGTAACTCAGGTTAACGAATTTATTTACTCATAAAGAACAATACAAATCACATAATAATGAGCTTAAGTAAAAATAAAGTAATGTAGGCAATATTCAGCGATCGAGCAATTCTAATAGATGGTCATAAATGTACTTTTTTTAATTTTGATTTAAACACTGCAAGCGATTTGACTAGGTTGTGGAGGTCAGATAGGCAATAGCTCCATGTAAAATACTAGTATTCAGCTGCATCCGGTTAGACTGGAAGCTGACCCCAACATAAATGTAGTTGGGAAAAGGCTAGGCAGGTGAGAGCTCGTGTCACCTAAGTCAAGCTTTTCTGTGTAAAAATTTACTACTTAAGTCACATAAAAGCGTGACTTGAGTGCGGGTTTAGGTCACAGAGTGCTATAAAAGTATTCTGCGTTTGCTACAAAGAGTAGCATAAATATCATCTGTTTTAACATAAATATTACTAGGTATGTACTTTATTTTAATACTGTTTTTCGACCCAGCCGAACAAAGAACATGTAAATAATAAAATTATAATTAAATTAATGTTTTGTTTTTCGCAACAAAAAGACCGTTGTACGGTATTTATTATACTTTTGACTTAAACAGGCATGAGAAGATTTCTCCCCAAAACCCGAGAACAATACGATAGGAAAATTTGCGAAGGGTAAAAGTTTTTATAATAAGGGAAACCGTTTCAAAGATATTATTATGCGCAAAATTATAGACTCTCATAATTATTATGGTTATGTTTTGAAAGGGAAATATAAAGGATCATTTAGACAAGGGTTACGCTTACAGGTACCCCTAAGGGTTCTAACCTCTAAAGGTCTGAGGACAAGTAGGAAGATGCTAGAGCAAGGCTTTATCATCTTAGCTGAAAGACGTCCACTGCTAGACAGCATCATCACTTTGTCTTCACCTATAGTATGTTTTTTTTTTTGTTTTTTTCTTTTTTAAACTTTGCCCCACACTAGGAATTACTCCTGTATCGTGGGTGCGTTTACAAACATTTTCACATACACGAACAGACCAGACCAGGAAAAACTACCTGAAAGAAGTAGTACAAATAATTGTTCCGTGCGGGAATCGAACCCGCGACACGCAGCGCAGTAGTCGATCGAGCGGTTTTCACGGTGAGATTTTTACAGAATACGCTACGTCTTCCGGTACGCGGTGGCCACTCCAGTACCTTTCACCCCATCGGCCATCTGTTCTGCGAGCAACGTGCCCTGTCCAATGCAATTCTTCGGCAAGTTTGGCAATTCTTCGGGCTGCATGTCTTAGAGCGTTGACAACGTACGGCATTTCATACAAACTTTCAAGTCCTTTTTTTTCGAATTGCATGAACCGATTTTAATGAAACTTCCTACGCATAAGCAGGATATATAGGTCTAAATAGTTAGTTAAAAACATTTTCGAAATGTCTTATTTAAAAAAATATAATTGGAAATCTCTGTTTCTATGGAAAATTTAAAATCGGTCTAATTTAGCTGTAACCCTATTTTTCAAAAATGTTCTCAATTAACTTTTTAGATCTATATATCCTGCTTATGCGTAGGAAGTTTCATTTAAATCGGTTCATGCATTTCGAAAAACAAGGACTTGAAAGTTTGTATGAAAGGCCGTACGTTTTCAACGCTCTTAATGCATTAAAATACAAACAAGGCGACTATAGTTATTTAATCTTTGATGTCTCAAGGGATCGACCGTCATTAAAAAAGGGTGGTACAACCTGACTTAGCGTCTTTTCGCCTAGCTAACCAATAAAAGAAAAAAAAAAACTTCCGCCAATCTTTCCCGCCTGATTAGTATTAGTATTTCGGATGAAAAGCCCGGACAAAAAGACAGACATTAGCAAAAAGGTTCTACGTTTTACTTTTAAATCTTACTTCTTTCTGTTTTGAAATTGGTATTTTTCTCATTTTCACAAAAAAAACCCCTGAACACGAAAAATCCTGACAAATGACCAGACCGGATAAAGTCCGAAGGGAGGGCAAAAAACATGGACATGTCCGGAGTTCCGGACAGCGCCTGATAGCACTGAGATATGCTTACTTACCTGAAAGTGACAAAAATAAACCTAAACTTCGTATTTTTATAATACCTCGGAGGTTGTTCAATTCCGTCGCTCTGTGGACCCGAACAAAATGTACATCCAGTAAATCCTTAGGGATCTCTCCAAATCCCGCTTGTTTTTGTAAAACTTAAAATGTATTGAATCTCGTACCCGCAGCTAATAAATTATTCAGAGAGTGATTTTTTTGGAATACGTAAACGTAAAAGTCGTACTTGTGAATAATAATTAGAAGCTATGAAAGAAAAGTTGAAGAAAATGTAGCTTTAATGTTGAACAAGTATGCAGCGACGGAAGCTTCGCAATTTTTAGCTTAAATTGTAGGTATTTTCTATTAAAGTATGCTTATTTATTTTCTCAATTCCCATATTATGTCGGAATCTCTAAGATAATATGAGATTATTGTGAGCAGAATAGGTCAAAAAAGCTATCGAACGTTGGATACCGTTTTTATTAAAAATATATCTCTTTACGGAAGATTTCGTCCGGAGAAGTCCTGCCTACCAACAAGGGTATGACGGCGTACCGATGTAAAGGCACGTCAAACATTTGAGCTTTGTCTCCGGGCTGACAACGCATGATGAAAGGCCTTTTGTTTTGTAGATGTGCATCGCCACCATACCACATACCACCTGTTGGTTTACCATCTAACAATCTACTGATGCAAATGTTGCATAATCAGCTCATAAAGTTCCCACTACTGGAACACAGGCCTCCTCTTTGCGAGATGGAGTGGGCCGTAATCCACTACGCGGGCCCAGTGCGGGTTGGTAGATGTCACATGTCTTCGAGTTTTTGATTCTAGGACATGAAAATTGGTAGGAAAACAATTTTTTGTCATTTTTATCAAGAATTGATCATGTAGTTTATGTATGAACCTCCCCAGGTTACCTGTACCTATTCCTCACGATGTTTTCCTTCACCGTTTTGAGAGCAGTGTAAAGCGTCTGTCTAGGGTTTAAGAGCGTTTACAACGTACGGCATTTCATACAAATTTTCAAGTCCTTGTTTTTCGAAATGCATGAACCGATTTTAATGAAACTTCATACGCATAAACAGAATACATAGGTCTAAAAAGTTAGTTAAGAACATTTTCGAAATATCTTATTTAAAAAAAGATAATTGGAAATCTCTGTTTCTACGGAAAATTTAAAATCGGTCTAATTTAGCTGTAACACTATTTTTCAAAAATGTTTACAATTAACTTTTTAGATCTCTAAATCCTGCTTATGCGTAGGAAGTTTCATTAAAATCGGTTCATGCATTTCGAAAAACAAGGACTTGAAAGTTTGTATGAAATGCCGTACGTTGTCAACGCTCTTAACCAACGACCTACAACTCGAGCAAATGTTCATAATGTTTTATTTGTTGCAGAGTCAATGATGATGTAGCAGCGATGTGCGCGCCGGCCACAGCGGCGCTGCTGCTCGCCGCTCTTGCTGCTCTACCCTGCCGAGGTGAGATCACATTTAGATACCATTTTTGTTAGAAAGCATCCGTGAATCGCCCATCATAGTCACACTCGGCCTTGAGGAAGCGACTGAAGAAAATAAGGTACATTACATAAACATAATCTAATAAGCCTCCCAGATACAGTCACGAGCAAAAGTATAGTATACACTCGGCTTTATTCAAAAGCGATTTACTCCTTTATATTTGAATGAAATTTTATATTGTTACGAACATAGCATTTTCGAACCCATAGGTTCATGTAATGTGTCGTATTTCAACGTTGCATTCGTTATTTCACGAAAAAATCTCAATTGAAAGTTGCCAAGTGTTGACATATTGGCGCTCTTGACTGTACCTACAAACGATGTGAATAGGGA
This sequence comes from Apamea crenata, assembly GCA_949629185.1. Taxonomy (NCBI): domain Eukaryota; kingdom Metazoa; phylum Arthropoda; class Insecta; order Lepidoptera; family Noctuidae; genus Apamea; species Apamea crenata. The sequence goes on from OX451357.1 coordinate 16,648,657, forward strand.
TGCAGGAGTGAATAGGGTCGAATATTTAAAATGGATTTGAATGTTGAAATAATATAATTTGTTGCCAACAAGGGCACTCAATTGTTAATTATAATACAGTTAACACATTAAAGCCCATTATGGCAACAAACGATATTATTTGAATGATAAAATCCATTTTCACATCCCTATTCACCCCGTTTGTAGGTAGTGGTCCTATGTCAAGAGTCATCAATCTTTTGTTTGATACCGGTAGCACTAATTCACTATTTCTTCGAAACCACGTCAATTCCTTAGCCAATCACGACTGCTAATAACGTATTCTCTATGGCACAATCAACGATGAATTCTCTTGTTCTCTGGCTGCGTCAGCGAATACTATCCACGTCGCCGCAATTTGGGCAAAAAAAAAAACTATATTTTAGCCTTCAAAAAGCTAAGAAGAATGAACGAAACCGCGCGAAATGAACGCAAAGATGGCGTGATTTGGTTGTGAAATACCACGCTTGACAACCATACGTGGTTTGCACGTGGTAAGATTACGCGGGGAATAATAATTACCATACAAAATTGGGGCCCTGTTAATCACTCTAATTACCCACTATTTTTTTATTCTACTATTTAATCACCAAGTCTAATGATTTTGACTTGTTATTTTTTTTTTGTGTGGTTGTTCTTTTTTATGCGTCATGTTTGCCGCAAATAAATGTATTTTCTTTCTTATTTTGATAATAATAGTAATGAATAATTAATTTGCAATCCTAAAAGACAGACGTAATTATTCATATAAATAATACGAGATGGATGAATATTCCTAGAATAATTGATTTCAGATAGATTCTACAGGGTAGCAACGACTTCATATCTACTTGTTACCGTGTCAATAAGATCTAAAATATCCTTTTTGTTTCTTTCGTCTTGAACTTGAACATAATTTGATCTGTCAAGACCTGCTCCAGATTCTCAATGTCGCTGAATTTTATTGTGTCCTACCATTTTCTGATTTACATATAATATTTCCCCAAATTGAATCATTTCGTTGCCTCTCTCGTTTTCTCGTATTTCATCTTCCTCAATGGTACTTCGCAGACATAAAGCCAAGATTCCAAATGACCCTCAAGAGCATTACAAATTCATTGCCGTCCAGAATTGTTTATTTTGAAGGAAGTATGTTCAAAAGGTCCCGTTTCGCAAGCCGTTTAAAAATTATTTTCTTTACGCGTCGTCTAACAAATTAAATTGCAAATTCTCGGGAGCTTTCAGCTTGTATTCCTAAGTGTCCTTATTATATTTTAATTCTAGAGAGATTTTAAATAAACTGTGCGGAAGTATCTTTGAGGGAAATTGCTTGAGTTGAAAGAGATTATTAAATTTAGAGGCTCAAATTAGTGCTTACAAACATTGCAAGTACATGAACCTAAGAACGTAAACTGAGACCTGACATAGCTCTTTTGCTATCCGTGAAATCGAAACGGAGTCACAAAGAGAAGTATGACATATTAATTCCAGTGAATTACCCACGTTATTATGCAGTTCTAAGTAACATTTACTCCGCTAATCTCACAAACTAAATGCGAGATTGAAACATGCTCGTAGAAACATCTTTCGTTACATTGTTTTTAGAGGCAGCAAACAGGCAAAAGTGGTTACAACCCAATAGGAAACTTCTAGTTTACTTACGGTTAAAAGGTTAAAGTGTACCCACCACAGACTGAAATAGTTGATTGTTTATCGAGTCTAAAATTTACATTTCCATTTTCAGGTACCGACGCTGACGTCGCCTCAAGGATATCGAACGAAACCAACAATTTTCAGGAGACTGGCTCCCTCCCAACCATAAACAAACTCTATCAAATGTTACACACTAACTCTGACCTACATAATCAAAGCAAACTTGGCGAGAACTTTAATTACTCTAGTGTTAATCTTACACATGGTTTTAACTTATACAACAATCTCAAGTATCCGACGAGTATAGATAAGAATCACGTAGAGTGCTGCCTGAATGTTGATCAGGTTGGTAAAAGAAATGTTAGTTTATCTAATGAGGGTGCTAAAGTAATCGTAGACAAAGTGAAGGAAGACTCACCAGCTGATAATAAAAAGAATAGAAAGAGAAGGGTTGTGAACGTCGTAAGAACATTCATAGAGCTGACGACAAGTGATACGAGGCGGTATATTGAAGCGACGGCAATGTCTTTCCTTTCGAGTCACCCGCCGTCAATCATGGAGAGGAGAAGAAAACCAGGAGAAACTGGATCAAGTGCCCCACTACTGAATTATATATTCGATACTTACTCCAATACACATCAGCATAGGAATGAGAAGTAAGAACCTACCATATGATAATATTCAGTTATTAATGTCAATAATTTTTTCGGGAATGACAACGTAATCGAAAGGTTGTCATCGTCTCATCCTTTTTAGTAAGTTATGTTCAGGAAAATGATGTCTAGTTCATTCTAGATTAGAACATTGATGTTTATGAAACTTAGTCATAGTAAATTGTTTGAGCTTACCTCACAGACCTGAACAAATACATCTAAATAATTCACCTCTGTAACATTTGTTAACAGTAAACAATTTAATATGGTAATACCGAAATTGTATTCACAAAGTTGGAATCTCTAAAGTCTAAACAAAACATTGTATAAGTACTTTATCAACAATACAATATGTTTACAATAGAATTGATGAACCAACATTAATGTTTGGCCATCTATAACAAAACCTTATTTGCCCACGGTTAATGGTTTGGCAGAACGGCATTGCCAAAATTAATTCGGCTCTGTTGACTTAACGAAGAGCAAAATTTTAATGATGAATAAAATTCTAAACATCCAAAACCAACTTTACGACTATAAAATTTGGTAAGCACGGAATTCTCAAAAATATTTTCGTTGAAAGAAAACTTCTTAGAACATAATTTCCGTCTATTTGTCTTTCATGTTATAGAGGGGAAATTTTTGCAGCATTTCAAATTATTTAATCATTTCGCCAACGGATTTAAAGGTAAACATTTCTAAGTTAAGGAGTTTGGAAACACCTTTAATATTTGAGTGTAACTTTTGGGATTCTTCGCGGAGTCATTAATTACAAACAATTTCTGTGTAATCAGGGTCGGGAATGGAAACAGCATTTATGCGGCGGCTGCGCCTGAGATCGAAGCTCTAGTGGGCTCCACTGCTCACTTAGATTGCAAAGTAGACGCTCTTCATGATAAACTGGTAATAAGTATGTTTCTTGTTACCATTGGCTTCCATTATTATTTTTATTTCTTTCCGTTCTTTTCTTTTTTTTATCATCTATCATTTTATAATTTGCTGGTTTTCTTTAATGAAGTTATATCTTTTTCTGCACACAATGATTAATGTTGTCCAGGTGTCGTGGGTGCGGCGGAAAAACGATGAAGAGCCGATGGAGCTGCTAACGACGGGTACACAACAGTACACTGCAGATGACAGGTAGAACTTGCCCAAATTAATAAAACAAAAACACTTACTTATTGCACTCAATTATCTCGACGGCTTCCTGAAACTTTTTAATATATTGCTCTTGAATAAACTCCGTACAAAGTTGGGGAAACGAAAATATAAATAAGAGTGTCTTCCAGCAGGATAAGCAGAGTTTCGTATACTTTTCAAACTGTGTGAAATTATGTATGATGAAGAATTTTAGAGCGCTCCTTGAGAATTCTTTTGGAACTTTGTTTATTTGCTGTAAGGAAAACTTTGTGAATGATCGAAGCTACGTGGTGAAATGTTTAAACAGTGTGGGGTGGTATTCATTTTCTGTGGCGAAACTTGAGAATTGTTTTATGCTTTACGATGGGTGTGACTGTGGCTGCTATTGATGAACTAGTCGTAATTGATAGATTTATCATCTATAAATATGTCAGTAATCCTTTTTTCATCTTTATTTTTATAAGTAACATCATTAATAACGCCAAAGATATATATATTAGGTACGATTATAATATGTATCTCTTGCCTATTAATGTATGTAAATGTTGATAATGTATACATTAACATGCCTTTTGCTATAACAAGATTGTCAGAAATTAAAACGGTATTTTGTTCTTCCCAGGTACTCAGCCCGCTTCATCCCCCCAGACATCTGGAGACTAGAGGTACGAGAGGTGCGTCCAACTGATGCGGCACACTACGACTGTCAACTGTCTGCCCATCCTCCTCGCACGGCGAGGGTCACGCTCCGGGTGCCAGGTTAGTAGATGGAATGATTTGAATTAATTTACAAAACAAGGATGTTCTGCCTAGATTGTGACTTGAATGTCACCATTCATTTACACACCGGCCGGTCTATTCTGTGAAAAAACACAAGTGAAGTGAACTTGAAGTGAGTGTATATTCCTAGCATCAGGTGGAGGTCAGCTCGCTAGAAGCTCACTCCACTTTAAAGTTCACGATGAGATTTTTACATCATAGATCGGCTGAAGCTAGGCATGGACGCTATTGACAACTCATTTCACTTAAGTTTTAACGATGAGAACTTTACAGAATAGATCGATGTCTATGCCTTGACAGGACTTTCCTAAAAAATAAAAGAAACACGTGCTACTAACGATATTTTCTAAATAAATCTGTTGCAAAATTTATGGAACAGTTTAGTACTTACCTTAATATTCCAAGGTAAACCCATTTAAACCAACAAACTTGAAACCATTTTTATGAAAAGCCACTGAAGCTATTTATAGAAACTTCAGTTGGATTAACAAGGAACTTGAAGAAATAAATTGTTGTTTTATTTTTCTAAAGTTTTTTTTTTCAGTAATTTGCAAATGTCTTTTGTTTTCCCAAAAAGGTTACGAGGGTCTGCTGACTTCAGTAATTCGACTTTATCACTTTTTTTTCGTATTTACTGAACCATTCCTGAGCTTTTTTAAGACTAACCTTTGACCGGAAATGAACGCATTATCGGGTTGATAGATTACCCAAGATATGGTCTACTGTGCGCCAAGTTTTATCCAAATCTGTATTATGGTTTCTTCGTGATTGTGTCTATTCACATTTATTATTTATAACAATAGTAATCCAGATCGAATATCGGCCATGGTGACCAATCTCAGCGGAGATTAGCCTTTGTCGCAGATGTTAAGTATAGTGCACAATTGTGTGCACAGACACAGGTGCACTCTCTCTTCCCTCACTTCCGTAGTTGGCTGGGACGGTAATCCAACACGACAGCAAAGATCAGGTGCATCTAGTTACTTAATCTTACCTTGAATTCGGTACATGCTTGGAAATATTTAGACGGTTATTAAAAAAAAATATTGCTCTGTCATACACTTTGACCGCGTAGGTACCGCACTTTTCTATTTTTTTTTTATAGACTACGAAAAATTTCAATGCTAACGTAGAAACTTTTCGTAGGTTTCGTAGGTAGGTTCGACGCACAAAAAAAAACTAGAACGATGGACTGAATATTCTAGGTTACAGACCATACATGATAATCAGTACATGATTCTAGTTTTTTTTTTGCGTCGAAGTCCTTGCCGATAAGGTATTTGTTATTTTTCTAAAATCCTACTAATATTATAAACCCGAAAGTTTGTTTGAGAATGGATGGATGGATGTTTGTTACTCTTTCACACAAAAACTACTGAATGGATTTGGATGAAATTTGGCACACAGATAGTTTATAACCAGGATTAACACGTAGGACTTTTTATCCTGATATTCCCACTAGATCGGAACTTATGCGGATGAAACCGCGAGACGCTGCTGGTTTATAATATTAGAAGGCTATCAGTGGGTTAGTAAGTCATCGCTACCAAGAACTGAACGGTAGTCTTGTGTTGAAAAATCTTTAAACATTTGCTTTTGTTACAGAAGTGTCAGTCCGTATCGTTGACGGTGCCGGCGCAGCGGTGTCGGAACAAGTGTGCGAGCTTGGCAGTACCGTAGCTCTGCGGTGTGAGGTCAACGGCCTGAAGATGGAGGGAGGTCCGTCCCTGCTATGGTATCGGAAGGATGATCTCCTGAATGATGACACCACTAGAGGAGGGATTAGGTTAGTGGAAATAGCCCCTTGAATACATACAAATATTTCGTTATTGAAGCACAATCATCAAAATTGGTTGTTCTTGGTAACCCACAAGACAGCGGGAAACCCTGACCGCTTATGATTCGGCTTGTATAGCCAAAATATCGTTTATTTTGAAAATAGACATCAGCATCGTTTGAAAAGACACTTTTTCAAAATATGATATATAGATTTTACCTACGAGTCGCATTTAGGGGTTTATTCATAAAAGATGACTAAAGTTAAGTTACGTTTAAACGTCAAAAATGTATGGTTAAACAGTCGCTAATCACTGCTTAACTTTAAGCAACGTTTATGAAAAAAGGGGATTATGTTTAATTGGTGATTGCCCGAGTCATAGTCATAGTCATTTATTCATAAACAAGTAACTTGTATCTGAATTTACACACAAAATTACACAACCACAGTATACCTACACATTAATATAAATTACATTTGAATTTCTTAAATTACATCAACAATTTAAAAATAATAAATTTACATTTCCTCAACATCACTTCGACATGTCAATCAAACAATAATACGGCTAACACCTTAAAATTTATAATAATAACAATAAAATAATTATTTAAGTAAAGATAAATTAGCATAGATTGATTGAATTAATTCAAAATAATAATATTAAGTTGAGTTGAGTTAGGTCGATAGGTACTGCAGCAAATTAATTATTCATAAGTTGATCTGTATCGATATGATAAATTACGACTCAAACTTTAACGCCATCTATTAGTAGTTATAGGTATTTGAAGCATATTAAACTACACTCAATACCCATGTATTTACCATTGTCACAGTGTACGAACCGAGTTTGGCTCAAACGGCGCGAACTCTATACTGCGAGTGGCGCGCGTGCGCGGTGACGACGCGGGTCGCTACACCTGCGCAATCGCACGCGCCCCGCCCCCATCGCCGCCGCCTGCGCATGTCATACTGCACGTTATCAAAGGTAAACAATTAGGCTATGATGTAGAAAAGGTAGCTGTGGTTTGGGTTTCGGCCATCATGGCAATGCTGAGAACAAGAACATCTCTCATATGTACGAGAGAACCTTTATCATCATTTATGCGCATCACGATGCTTGTGTCAGTGTGCCAGTATTATCAGTGGTGTCAATGATTTTGCTCTGTATATTTTTTAAGTAACCGGACTTTTCATCATCATCGTCATCATTCAGCGGAAAGTAGTCCACTGCCGGACATAAGCCTCCCCCAAGCACCTCCACTTCGACCGGCACCCTAATTGCGTAGCACACGATCAATCGGAATCGGTTTAATTTTGACAGTTCAACAACATTCATTGCGTTATTTACGTGTGGAGCAGACAAATTTTTCGAACTTATGAAGCAATGGATTAGCAATTTGCTTCAAAATGATTATTCCGATTGATTGTGTGTTACGCAATTGGGGTGCGGTTCTGTGCTTCTCGTATCCAACGGGTTCCTGGGGCTGGACCTTTACATAATTATTTTAATTGAACCACGAGCCACAAACGGGTTTAATGTTATCCCCAACATACTCCTAATGTTAATTAAGGCAGCTCCAAAGTCTCAACAAAACTTAGGCTTTGAAAAGTTGCAGTGCATACACTTGCAGGGCAAAAAGTAGGCCCACCCTGTGCATCCGTGCGCGTCATATTTGAGAAACGATGTTTAAAAAGTGTAAGAATATTTTAATTATTTCGTATAGTGTGAAGAAAGGTGAAATTATTTACACTTACCACTTTGATAAAAGCAATATTCTTGGCAAGATCGAGTTGATTCTTCAGAAGCCCTCATCACTCATTTTTTCTCGGAAAAACTGCGTGACTTTTTTCGTCAGTGTTGTTGACAAAAACCTCATTTTGTTTGTATCCGTTCGTTCATTGATCATTTAAATTGGAGATATAATCGACTTCATAAAAAGGATGTTCTTTATACGATCAAATTTTTTGTTAGTTCGCGATTTTCTCTAAAACACAATTATAGTGTTGATAATTCTTTTAGCAACGTAATTGAGGTTTTAGTATACAATATAATAGGTTAACTATACATAAAAATAAATAAAATTTAAATTTCTGTTTCTAATGTCAACTGTTACATAATTATTACTTTTATTTATTTTAGAATAAGAAAAAGAATTAGGAATCTGCGCAAACAAATTAAAACCATGAAACATACATAGGCACGCGAACGAAGTCGCGGGCACAAGTTGTTAATAAAACTTTTTACTATAATATTAATGGACTAGAAATGTCTGTGGTCACAGTTGCGTTTTGCTGCCTGACTATAATATCGAAACTAATTTCGTCAGTTTTCTTTACCCTTAATCATCTTTTCTTACTTCTTCAATTTCTTCTTTAGGTGAGAGCCTAGCTGAGCTGCATCAGGGCGGCACACCAACATACACCACCTCGCCGTGGGTGCTAACAATGGCGCTGTGCGTCCTTTTACAAACTTACTATTAACATTTGTTTATTAATAAATTGTTCGTATTTATTTCGGCGTTTCATTTCTTTCAAAGAGTTGGGATTTGTGGAACACATAATCATTGTACAGTCAGTGCTCTGCATAATCCGACCTCTCTTTCCCTCTTCTTCTCTGTAAGAGGGGTTACGTTATTCAGAGCGCAGGCCATAGGTACCTTATAGTGGGGTATACTGGAGTCTGTGTTTCAGATAGCAAGAACTTGGAAGCCTTCAAACCTCCATTAAATTGAGTACTTCTTGGGAAGTTAATACCATCGTTGTCTATGTGTGAGATGCTGATCAAACGGAGGCCATTATAAATCCGAAGTAGTATTATAAAGAGAACCATTCGTTTTTTTATATGTATGTATGTTACGTGTTCACGCTAAAACGGCTAAACGGAGTTGGATGAAAATTGGCACATGGGTCGACCATGACCTTTATTAGGACATAGAATACTTTTTATCCGATATTCCCACGGGATCGAAACTTATGTGGGTGAAACCGCGAGGTGCAGATAGTTATTAATAATTAAATTCTTCAGTTTTATTAGAATCTGTTCACTTTCAATCAATTATTATCGTAGCACTTGAAGTTTTCATTTCTTATAGTTTCCATAATAGTTCCTTATAATTATGACGTATTATCAGTTAATAATATAATAGTAATGCCAGTCTATTATGGCTATTATTGTCCTACTGCAGGGCAAAGGTATCAGTTATGAAAGTAGAAGGTGTCCAGAACCGCCAGAAGTAGTTTAATATTTAAATGCAGTCTATTTCCTAGCCATTTAAACATATTCCTCTCCACATAAAAATAGCTACTTCTGGCACAAAACTCATCGAATTTATGCGTATCACCAAAATTGGACAAACAACCCACTCGTGGTACAGTGAGAGTGGCATGCATAATCTGATACGTTAGACACAACGACATTTTATCTAGCTATATATTTCCAGTTTAACCTGACCTCGCAATGTATAGGCTTTCCGTACAACAAGAGGTCAGCTTATATTGGAACGTGTAGCCAGTTAAGTCCTCCTGGGTACCAACCTGACAAATAAAACGGTCATTGGACCAGACGGTAACGTTTTTCTCGCATTTCCCGTTCCCATTATCCGCGAATGGATTATATAAATAACCGTGATGATGGCCCGAGTGAGAGATTTGGTGTTTTATTACTCGTATCTATGCTAATAACTATGCAATAAATTGGGGTGGGGCATTAATGTCGGCATGTAACGGGTTACCTACCTACATCCCGACATTATGCAGGAGATTCAGAATCGGTTGATTTTTGTAAAAAAATATTTAAAGGTAGTGCTTGAGATTTTGGGTAAGGGATGCATATTTGTATTGGGAGGTGAACCCACCAGAATATTTCAACGGGCTTGCTAACATTGTCGGGCCAAGGTGATAAGATAAGATAAGATCAATCTGTGAATCTATAATGTTCCCACTGCTGGGACACAGGCCTCCTTTCTGTGAGAGGGAGTGGGCCGTAATCCACCACGCGGGCCCAGTGCGGGTTGGTTGATGTCACATGTCTTCGAATTTTTGGTTCTAGGACAGGCCGGTTTCCTCACGATGTTTTCCTTCACCGTTTTGAGAGCAGTGGTGATGAAATAAAATACACAAAGTAAAGCGTCTGTTTAGGCTTGAACCAATGACCTACAACTCGAGCAAATGTTGATAGGTAATAATGAATGAGTACCATACTATATTGCTAGATTACAGCTAGATTGAATTCATGACTTTATAACTATTTTGTGGTTTTGAGTATTTTGTATTATATATGGCCAACGCAAATGTACTTGAGATCTGGAAGCGTCATGTGACGGGTCGTTGAGGTCCCTAAAATAGGGTTGACGATGACTGATGCATGCATGACATCTGTTGGGACAGGGTCAACTCAAAGCTGCAATGGCTCTGTCTTCAAAAGGCCCTTCCAAACGTGGCCCTGCATTATAGACTCGCATAAAATCCTAATAATATAATGTTTGGACTTTAAAAGAGACCATGACCTCTGCTGAGCTCGTTTCGGCATTGCTTCTCAGGGATCAGTCAGGTAGGTAATGCCGGCGCCATTTACTTTTAAAATATTGACTTGTAACAGTGTCTGAAAAGATCTACTTACAGAAATAACCATTTCATTTCAACTTGTCAATCTGTATACCCCGCGAAACGTAGTTCGAAATTCTATTAGGAACTTTATTAGGTAAGAGACTGACATAACCAGTCCTCTCCCTAAATATAACCTAAAACAAAGAAAGAAAGACACATGTCTAGGTACATTGTAGCTGAATCCGCTGAGATTGAAAACCTCACTGCATAACTCGAATCGAAAACGACGACTCCAATCGACTCGAATTTTTACATCATCATTCATCTGCCTAGCCATGTTTCCCAACTATGTTGGGGTCGGCTTCCAGTCTAGCCGGTTGCAGCTGCATACCAGTATTTTACATGGAGCGACTGCCTATCTGACCTCCAAAACCCAGTTACTGGGTAATACGATACCCCTTGGCAGACTGGTTGTCAGACTTTCGGAGTACTGACGACCCGTAACGACTGTCAAAGATCCACGAATGACAGCCGGGACCAAAGGCTTAATGTGCTTTCCGAATCACGGAGGGGTCTTGGTATGTGAAGATGGTCACCCATCCACGGACCAACCGCGGCAAGCGTAGCTTAACCTGATCGATCGACCCGTGCGGTTGTTATTACTTAACCACAAGACTCGAATTTTCACATCATGAAAACAAATATCTATACATACAAGCTGTCGTTTTGCATCCTCCTCAAATTCAAGGAGGTAACTATGCTACTGATTCTCGACACGAATCAATAATAAAAAATGTAGGTTTTTTTTTCTTATTTTCAGAAATCGGCACACGCATTTTAAAACGGGGCCTGTGTGAGACCGCGCTGTAACTGCACTTTTACACACACATAAAAACGCGGCCGCTTATATTATGATACCATAACGCGATTCTGTTTTTTGAAAGTGGTGTAGGTATTCTGAAATACTGTCAAACTTAAATAACTAAAAAAACAAGTATGTATTCATTATTTATCAGGAATCGTAATTTTATTTGATTATTTACGAGTATGTCTTTCATAACAGCCTCCTGAAATAAAACAGTAACGATGAAATTTCATCCGTTTGTCTGTTTGTCTGGATGTATGGTCCAGATTGGCGGAAACGCCAGAACAGATTTAGATTAAATTTGGTAAACAGATAGTATAAAACCTGGATTAACACAGGTTACTTTTAATGCTGGTAGTAAGTTCCCGTGGGATATTTTCCAACATCCAAGCGAGTGAAGCCCCGGGCGAAGCCGAGGCCAAAACCTAATTCAAAATATAATCATGTCGAACCCAAGTTCTTTGATGTTCAGAAGCTACAAACGTTAATAAAGGCAACATTTTCGTGTTTACCGGGAACCCATTAGTATGCGTTGTAATTGAAGTGTTACCAATTACTAAAACATACCAAAAGTTTACACTTGAACAATCACTATAAATATGGAGATGGGTATCCATATTTATGAGGGAACTTGCTAAGCTCGTCTGATATCGGATAAACTGGTTGTATGTTAACTAGAGTGTCTAGTTGAGTAGTTGTAACTGGTACGAAATGGGGCTGTATACTATATACGGGGTGGGACCTAGTTTTTGGGGTAGGAAAGTTCTGCTTAAAAAGAAAAGTATATAGAAAACGTGCCAACACAAGAGGTTCCATGATGGGACTATTTATGATGGTAGAGACATCGACGCAAAACCTGCAACCATGGATTCTGTACATGATTCTGAACCCCTAGCAAAAATATTTTCGTTATGGGCCTACCACACGCACAAGCTTCACCACAGTTCTGCCTGCGCAAGCTTCTCGCATGAATGGCGCGTGATACAGTTTTACCAACGGCACGCACGGCGTTCCGTGTACAAACCGGCTTGCGCAGGCAGAACTGTGGTGAAGCTTGTGCGTGTGGTAGGCCCCCATAAGTTATCAAAAAAAAAAAAACAGCTGCTTCTTAGAAAAGTGTAATACTTACGCGGTCATTTATGGAACAGTTAATATCGCCAAGACGAGCCAAACGAAGCGCAAGAGCACTACCTACCTTTTCTTGATTTTTTTTTACGGCAGAGGAAAATTTTAACGCAGTCAAGAATCATGTGCTGAATCCATGTACCATGTCCATGCAATGGTTTGCGCGTCAATGTCCCTACTAACGTGTACTGTATTTTGATCCCGAAATTATTAACAAATGTGAACACATATGAAATGACTCTGTTGTGTGTGGCCGTTTCTCTGTCTTTATGTTTGTTACCATTATCTGTCTAGCCTTTTCCCAACTTTGTTGGGTCAGCTTCCAGTCTAACCGGATGCAGCTGAAATACCAGTATTTTAGCGGGAGCGACTGTCTATCTGACCTCCACCACCCAGTATCTGGGTAATATATACCCCTTGGTAACACTGGTTGTCAGAATTTCGGGCTTCTGTCTAACAAACGACACGACGCGACGTAACGACTGCCAAAGATCCACGAATGGCAGTCGGGGACAACCGCTTAGCGTGCTTTCCGAGGCATGGAATGTTTGTTACCATTTGACATAAGTACACATTCAAATAATTATCTTATTAGTTTTATCTTCTATACGAGTATTTTATGTACAAAAAAACAATTGCCGTGCGTTAGTCTCGCAAAAACTGGAAAATGGCTTGACCGATTGGAATACTTGTTTGGCTCAATACTGGCGGTATGGCGAACAAAAAAAAAAAGTTTGGATTGAGAAAATTAGAAAAACACAGCAGGAAAATCGAAATTTTGTATGGGAATGAGGCCAATATTATCGATCTCACGTAGTAAAAAATTCACTGGGTCATCTAGTTGTTTTGCTTGTGGCTAAGTAATAACAGCCGCACGGGTCAATCGATCAGGTTTAAGCTACGCTTGCCATGGTTGATCCGTGGATGGGTGACCATCTTCATATACCGAGACCCCTGCGTGTCTCGGAAAGCACGTTAAGCCTTTGGTCCTGGCTGTCCTTCGTGGATCTTTGACAGTCGTTACGGGTCGTCAGAAGCCCGAAAGTCTGAAAATCAGTCTTACCAAGGGGTATCGTATTACCCAGTACTTAACTCCAACTTAAGATAATCTAGAAGATGATCTAGTTATACAAAGTAATGATTTCTAGTAACTATTCAATTTTATACCAAGTTGACGAACTAATACGTTCAAGTTGCTTTGTTTGTTTGCATAATTTTTTTCGTAGATCCATACATTTTATTGAAATCATCTAAAATTTTCTGAATCAACACCCCAGTTCATTCATAACAACGGAAGAAAAATAAAAGACTTCATGAATTCAACGTTGTTTGTTAAAAGATAGTTAACTTTCCTCGTTGAGTAACAAACTTTACTCATCCCTCGTGAATTCTGTGACTCATTTTGTTATCCATAATTTGTTTTGTGTAAGTAGTTCTTTTGTTAAGAGCTACTTCTGATGTCTTTGAATCTTCAATTTGATTATATTCAATACAATATACAAGCCAACGCTAAAATATACTTATATGTAGGTATATTTAAAAAAAGGGAAGAGCAGCTCATTGGGTATCAAAAAATTTGTCGCTGTCACTGTAACAATGCTCAGAAGGCTGGCAGAATTACCTCGTTGGATGGCAATGTTGATTCGCTTTTGCAGCATAATCAGCCTAAATGTGGGACACAGGCCTCCTTTTTCTGTGCGATGGAGCGGGCTATAATCCACCACGGGGGCCCAGTGCTGATTGGTGGATGTCACATTTCTTCGTAATTTTGGTTCTAGGACATGCCGTTTTGAGAGCAGTGGTGATGAAATAATTTACACAAAGTAGAGGGCCTGGTTGGGTTACATTACGACCTTTAACACATAAGTCGCGGCCATTACTTCTGGGCCACCACTGCTCGCTTTTGGCCGCTTTTATTTCGTAGCAAAAGTGTGGGTTACAGTCGAAATGTTAGACGTCTTTTCGGTCTAATTCTCATTCGCCAAGTGTACAGAGAATATCGCGCGGTAAGGAACTTCGTTCCTACAATATATTTGTATCTTCTCCAACCGCTTAAGGGGCTTGTGGCTAAGTAATAACAGCCACACGGGTCAATCGATCAGGTTAAGCTGTGCTTGCTGCGGTTGGTCCGTGGATGGGTGACATACCAAGACCCCTCCGTGACTCGGAAAGCATCGGAACGGCAGCGGCCGGCACCGACACGGCAAGCATGTTCAGTGTGAAATCATTTTAAACTTTATCTTCATAATTAAAAGACCACGTCTACCCGCGGTTGCTCGCGGCGCCACGGAAAGCACGTTAAGCTGTTGGCCCCAGTTGTCATTCGTGGATTTTTGACAGTCGTTACGGGTAGTCAGAAGCCCAAACGTCTGACAACCAGTCTTACCAAGGGGTCTCGTATTACCCAGTACCTGGGTTGTGGAGGTCAGATAGGCAGACGCTTCATGTAAAATACTCGTACTCAGCTGCATCTGGTTAGACTGGAAGCCGACCACGCCAACCCTGCTAGAGAGATGATGACTTTAACCGCTTGTTATCCGTCATCAGTGTAAAAATGTAAGAAATTCATATCTATATTCTGTCTGTCATCTGTCAGGCAGGATGACACCTCAAAATTTTCCGGTTTTTAAATTTTAATGTATTTACTTTGAAAGATCATTAAATTTCAAAATACGCAATGAATGTGCGCAATATGGAAGGAGTGATGCGGGGCTATGGAGAAATGCTGCTCTTGCACGCTGCGTTAGCGTGCGTGATTCATCGCCACTCGCTCGATATCCACCGCGCACAGGATGGATGGAAAGCAGCACATGAAGTGATTTTTGCTCCATTGGTGTAATTGCTGTATGGCGTTCCGGTGTGAGGATAAATAAATAAACAAACAAACAAATATCTAATAGTAAAATACCTACACTTATCAAAGTTGTTTCTTTAAAAAAAACACAAAAGTTTCCCGCAAATACTTCTGCAACTAGCAACTCAAACAAATGGGCAGACAGTATAGCTTAAAAACTTTGCCCAAGTTTTCCTAGTATTGCCCAGTTTGCCCAGATGGATTTAGCTGCTCGTATATTACTTCCGGCGTATCTTTTTTCTCGTGTTAACGGACGGATTTAAAAGAAGGCATTTCAGTGTTTTTTAGTAAAAATGTGAGATAAATTTTTGTTGCGAATGCCTACATTTTCCAGTATCGCATGTTTACCCCAACCTTGTTATTTTTTTTTGTGTGTTTGTTTTTTTATGCGTCATGTTTGCCGCAAATAAATGCATTTTCTTTCTTTCTTTTCAGTAAGAATATAATATTGTGTCTGGTTTTCTTTGGTATTTGGTACAGCTAGGAAAAAAGAGGGTAGAATTAACAAGGATTCTACCAAACCAAGGTCAAACCTGCGTTAAAATTTGTATCTGGACGGAATACTAAACGGGTCTTTGGGTAAAGCTCTGGAAGTCAATTAAATGATACCCAAACTAATAAAACGTACCCAAACATCTAACTCACATTCCTTACACGCCAATGAAATTAAATAAAAATACACACATTTTACCAATTAAATTAAATAAAAATAAAAAGTACATTAGTTGAAGTGCAGTCACTTCAAAACTTTAAGTTTCGATATTAATTAGTTACCCCACCATTTTACTACTGGACTACCAGAATTACTGCAGGGTACCAACCCCACTTGATTGATAGGTATACCGCACAGCTGTTGTACTCAGCGTTTCTCCTCCACATTTATTATGTGCACAGCCAAAGTGTGGAACTCTCTGCCGGCGACTGTGTTCCTTCAAAGCCAGAGTGAACAGGCATTTTCTAGGCACGCTCGTTCGCCTCATCCATCGCTTCATCATCGGGTTCGATCGAGGTGAAGAGCGGACTCATTCAGCAATAAAAAATAAAAAAAATCGACAGACTCCTTCTAAAGTCGTTCTATATTTCCCGCAAATGGACGATGACCACGACACGACGCAATGTAAGTATGGGTAACAACACTTTATCAAATACACTCTACTTCCACTTCAATATCACAAAAAAATACACTCAATTTTCATACCTTTATCGTAAAAAGAGCACATAATTTAGAAACAAACAAAAAAATAAAACAATTACTGCAGGTCAGGCACCTCATTCCGATCCGGGGGGAACCCGCAATTTTTCTTCCCGAAGCAATTGCAAAGAAAACCCATTATTTCCCAGTTAGGTATCCCCCAGAGATACGGAAACTTTGTCATTAAAAAATGTGCATGCAATATATCCCTGCTAGGTAACCCACTGGAAGTGGGACAGTGTGCAAACTAATCTAACTTTTGTTTGCAAAGTGGCTTCGAGCTTAAACCGCGCTGTTTTATTAACCGATTCAATTAAATTGTTTAAAGACATCGAGTAATTAACGTATTGTGTGAACGAGTGCGGTTTTAACGAGGATGAAATTGGAGCTTGATATTTTCGAGTGTATTTGTGATATGTCTCCTTAAACATCATCATTATATTTTCTGTGCTCCTGTTTCATGTTAAAATAGTGTAATATACTTTATGTATGTTTTTGTTGTATTATGTAAATCGTACACCACAGACTACCTACGGTATTTGTCTCTCCTTCCCCTTTTGAATCCTTCCAAAGGTTGTCTTTAAAAGATCGCTCTTAACAATAAGACCGCCCATTGTATCACCCTTTGTAAAATTTATATATTTATGTCTGTAATTTATATGGTTTAGGTATATAATACAGAGTATTCTATTTTATGTACAGAATTGGATATATGAAAAATCTGTAAATTAATATATAACGGCTTGCAAATAAAACAATAGTTCTTGTAGAGTATGGAAATATTTATTTCAAGGTACCTTATACAATTACATACTTACCATACACAGTACATGGATAAATAACATTGTTTTAGAGTCAACAAAACATTTCAATTTTCTTGAAATAGTCTTATGAATAACTAATTATAGAAATATATTTATTAAAAAAAAGTCTTTTATTTCTTGCTGTTTGATTGAATTACAAAAAAATACTTAGTATAAATACTGCATGCAATAATAATTTAACATTTCAATTCATAATATAACATTTTTTTAAGCAACTCATTATACTTTACTAAACCTTACCTAACCTACCTACATATTAAGATTATGTAGGTATTTACACTGTTAAATTTTATTTTAATAATTGTTTTAACGGAGGAGGTCTTCAGCTTAAAGAGAGGGGTTGTGGCTAAAAAACATTTTTTTTTAAACCACTGTTTGATAGACATACGACTCACGGTCGAAAAACGCAATTTCGTACCGTAGATCATTCACCTTAGGGCTGATTTTTCAATCATCTGATTACTTTAATAGAGGAATAGGTACCTAATTTTTAAGTTTTGACAGTAAGTTGTTCCATACAAAAACTGTCAAACGTCAATTTTATTCCTCGATAAAATCATGGAGAAATCAGCCATTAATTGACTAAACTTCAAATCCATTCTACATTTATTGCAAAACAAAACTTTGTGCAGCAGAAACGCATCAAACTATCGTTACCTCAACCTTTATATCTAAAATTGAATCTTTCAAATTCTATTTGAACGGTTTAAAGGCCATCACAAAATAAAATACATTTTATTCGTACATATTTATTTACGAGGTTCTGCCCACGACTCGCTATTACTTCGTTTTCGTTTACTGGCTTTCTTTTCTTTTTGTTTTGCTCCTTAGGGTCTTAGCGTGATGTTAATAATCCATAACCTGCCTGAACAATTAGGCTATCAAATGCAAAATGACTTTTCAAATCCGACCCGTACCTAGTTCCAGAGATTAGCGCGTTCAAACAAACAAATTCTTTAGCTTTATTCTTGGTATATGTAGATTACTCAAGCCTGTTTTTCGACTAGAGATGTGCGAGGTACCTAAGCGGCGATACCAAGCTACAAAATTACGTGTCTTTTTCTACCAGAGCAAAGCGGAGAGCGGAGCGAGTAAGATGTTCTAGGCAAGGCAAGGCAGTATTGTTCTTACCGTCCGAATAAACTCTATCCACCGGACAAATTGGTTAAATGGTATATAACTTAAAATAATAATAAAATATATTACACGCAAAGGAAAACCAAACAATAAAAAAACTGTAAAACTTTTAAGTTTATCTAATATATTATATTCTAATAAAGATCAAAACTATCAAAATAGTAAAAAAAAGGGAAGACTTGTGCTATTAAGGCACTTAGTCCTAAAATTAAAATAACATCATGTCATTAAAAATAATTACCGTACAATAAAAATTAACCACAAAGGCAAGTAATAAAGTTAGTTAATGATACCTTTCTTAATGCCATTCATTCATCGGTTAAACAATTTAACTTCGGAGATTGGCAGTTTATCCGAAATGGCGATTGAATCCAAGATAACACTCTCAAAAAATAAAGTCGCACTTGTGATCAACGAGGTAGCAAAGTTTTAAAATTATCAAAATTTTCCACTAGACCCACGCGCCATCTATACCTAAAGGTTACTTGAAAACTAAATTTGCTTCCTCCGAGCTCACATAGACAGTGTTAATTTAACTTTTCTAGCTCAATCGACTGTGTGGACATAACGCAAATTGTGAACTGGAAGTGTTGTTGTTGTTTAATAGGTGAATCCCACTGCTGGGATCGCCGTGGATATATATTCTAGACACAATTTGTTTAGTTGTTCTGTGTTTAGTGTGTGGATTTATTGTACCGCAGTTTTCGAAGTGCAGATTGTCAAAAATGTCAGAAGGATGAGTAATTATTATTCAGGATTGCTTTGTGTGTAATTTTATTTTAGTCCAAATTATCTCATGATGTTTTCCTTATAATTCAGATCTAGTTTTGTAACCTTGGGATGCCAAAATCGATCTTGGTTGTAGGTAATGTAACTCGAATATTACTTAAAACCCTATAACGGCTTAAACTTGTACCGCAAGGGTTGGATCGAGGTAGCTCTAGAAAAGGATACCTGGAAGGATTTGGGGGAGGCCTTTGAACAGTTGTGGGACATAGTAGGGTAACATAAAAAAAAATTGGTGCATATACTTATTACGGCCTTCTCTCTTCGAGGGGGAGTGGGCTATAATCTACCACGCGGGACCAGTGCGGGTTGGTAGATGTCACATGTCTTCGAATTTTGAGGTTCTAGGACATACCGGTTGCCCGGGTCCTGGCAGTGGTGACACACTGCCAGGATCGCCCAGAGGACACGGTGGAGCATACGGTGGAGGTCTGCCCTGCTTGGGCGGAGCCCCGCCGTGTCCTCGTAGAGGCGATCGGCAACGGCGGCGACCTCTCGCGTCCGGCCCTGGTTCAAGCCATGGTCCGGGGCGAGAGGGAGTGGGAGGCAGTCACGTCCTTCTGCGAAGCAGTCATGCTAGCGAAGGAGGTGGCGGAGAGGCTGAGGGAGAACACCTCACGCCTCAGCCGCCGCGGGAGACGCTCCGGGCGTCGGGAGCCGCGTGACGACTCCCGGCCACCGTAGGCGCGGGCCTGCGGGCGGTGAGTAATGGGTAGCTCACCTTCCGATCAGGACCAGGCCCGTGCCGGTCGGCGCGTTGTGTTCCACGCGCGCCTCAAAGAGAAGTCAGCAGAGGACGGGGCCCGATAGGGCCGAAGCCTGCCAGGGCGGCGGGATCGTCCGAAAGGGTTACCGCTGGCCTGGAACAGAAAGGGCTAAGGAAGGAACACGGGTGGGTTTTAGTCAGTAAGAGTCTGACACTCCCTTCCGCTCCACCCAGAGCGGGATTGATGATTTCCCATCCAGAAAAAAAAAAAAAAAGGACATACCGTTTTCCTCACGATGTTTTCCTTTTGAGAGCAGCTCACCATAATACCAGTGTCCCATATTTAAATCAACCCTGATCACTTCTATTCATCTCAATCATTCCGAAAGCTCTTGTAATTGCGTGAGGTACCTACTTATATCTATTTTTCACTCCTCCACTCAACATCACCTTCATCTCGTCTGAGAGGTGTCACAGACAGACCTACTTAGTTAGCCCGCACAATGATGATGGCTGTTCACTGGTTTGATATGAAGGCAGCTGCTGAAGTGTGGTGTAATTTGCGCTGAACTATTTGGGAATATGAGGGGTACTGAAAGTTTGATTGGAGTTGGTTGTCTTATTGTCTTCAAAGTCGACATGAACTTTAGTAATTACCAAAGAATTCTAAGTTAGGTTCATCATGAATATAATCAGTTGGCATATTACTAGCACAGTAATTTTTCGTTAGTTATAAAAAAAACCGGCTAAATGAGAGTCGGAATCGCGCACCGAGGGTTCCGTACCATTTAAAATTTTAAAAATATTTTTATTATTTATGATGTAACTAAAAATTTACGGTTGTCGCAATTTTTCCTTTATCTGTGCTTTATGACGTTGCTTCGCACTAAATTTCAAGATTCTGAGTTCACGGGAAGTACCCTGTAGGTTTTGATTCCCTTGCGAGTGTCGAAAATTTGCGGCATAAACGGCTGTATATTTTGATTGCGTTGGCTTAGAAGTTTGATTTTTTCACAGATCTAAGGGTTAGTAGACCTGAGTATTTGGTATAAATTCCAGCTTGATAACTTTACGCGTTCCTGAGAAAAAGGGTCTTGACAGACAGACGGACGGACGGACGGACCACAAAGTGATCCTATAAGGGTTCCGTTTTTTCCTTTCGAGGTACGGAACCCTAAAAACAGCAATTTCATATAAAAGTACATACCTACGCGTTCAAATTGTATGGAAAAGTCTAGTCTAAATAAAAAATACTACTTTTTAATTCAATTTTTTTTTTTTGTAGTTACAATAAAGTTTTTCGTGCATGCAGAGTTTACCTGTAAGTGATTGTTGCACTTTATTCTGATTTGTTTTTCTTTTTCATTTGCTTATACCAGTGAATACAATTGTTGGTGAACCAAATAAATAATAACATCTATTTTTTTAAATGCACCGGCGGAAAATTTTCACGCAGGGGGCTTCAGAATCTTCTACTGAATCCATTTTGACACAGGTAGAGCGTCGATGTTCCTGCCACCCTGTATGTACTCATAATCATGTATTAGGGTTTATCGTGTCCCTGATTTATGTGTATAATGATGAATCGTTTGCGCCTACAAAGAATGGAAAAACTGAACATTAAAATAATGATTCATTGAAGACAAAAAATATTAAAAAAACAATGTTACTACACACGTCCTTAAATACCCACTCTTATGACTACTCGTAAAACATTGCCATCCTTTTCACAAACAAAACACAACATGCCCACAAACCCTTGCAACTTCTAACAAAAAACGGCTCGAAGGGCAAAAAAACGGTTCGAAAAGGCCAGAACAGGTTCAACGCGGAAACAAAATAAATCATAGTCACATGTTCTAAACTACAGTTTTGGCTGTGAACCGATAATCGGGCTTTCGGTAACCGCTGCGAGATACTTCAACATAAGGAAACCACAAAATGGTACCAGCAGTGTT
Source organism: Apamea crenata (assembly GCA_949629185.1). NCBI lineage: Eukaryota > Metazoa > Arthropoda > Insecta > Lepidoptera > Noctuidae > Apamea > Apamea crenata. The sequence continues at coordinate 16,670,652 of OX451357.1, forward strand.
CATAATGGTATAACTTCATGATAAATATACTTACTACTAACCGATTGCCTCAGGACATACCTGTTTTATTACTACCGGCTTCATAAATTTAATGGCTCATTCAAAGGGATTAAGATCGGGAAATTCAAACTGATATTTTATCTGTAAAGGATTGAGAACGTGTGTGATAATATTTGGTTGGTGAATATCAAAGGATGTCGCAAGTAAAACGATATTTGCTTTGTGAGGCATTAATCATTTCCTTGTTGATGAAACAGTTCAAAAACAGTCATGTACACGATTAATCACATCAGAAGGCCAATTCTCGTAATTTAAAACGCTCAAAATCTAGTCGCAGTGTTATCTCGGCGACAAACAAATTTCAAAAACTTGTCTGAACGTAGGGAAATTAGACGTATTTTTGACAGATTGAGACTGAGATCAGACTGTGAACATTCTTAAAATTACGAGAATTGCCCCTCTGATATTGAGAACTAGTGACAGAGAGAGAACTAGAGACCCAGATGCCGTGCCTATTCTCTATGACAAAATGGACGAAACCGCGCGAAATGATTGCGAGGTTGGCGTGGTTAGTTAGGGAATTGACGTGATTTCGAAGTAAGGAATCTTTGGGTGGTCATAGTGAATTAGGGCCCTGCACCCTAATTGCGCAACACACTATCAATCTCAATCTGAATCATTTTGAAGGATATTGCTAATCCATTGCATTCATATGTTCGAAAAATGTGTCTGCTCTACAACGTAAATAACGCAATGAATGTTGTTGAACTGTCAAAATGAAACCCATTGCTACCCCGCTGGTTCCTATGGTTTTTACGGCTTGACAAAACATACGATATTTCTTTATTATAATTATGTAAGTATAACATTAATAAATTACATACGTGAATTTAATTTAATTAATGTTCCTGTAGACAGCGATGCGGATTTTTTGATGCCCTATCATGAGTCTTTTGCTTATTTTTTCACATGTACAGACGGCAGCACATCAAGCTACTACAATCTGTCAAATTTCTTTAATAGATTTTCAACTTTATCGCTAAAGCATTAAAGTTCAAGGTTGATTGGGAAAATTTGACAGTTTCGGGTAGCTTGACCTGCTGGCGTCTGTACATATTATTGTTTTAAATGTTAGCTTATATAATGTAAATCTTATGTTATATAAATAAATAACATTCATACGTGATCCTTCCGAAATACATTTCGCTAATGATGGTGAAAACCGCATCACAATCCGTTGCGTTGTTTGAAAGAACAATGCGTTCACAGAGACAGACATGAAAAGCTACTTTGTATTTTAATATCCTACCGACCCACCCCTGCTTCGCAAGGTTTTTACGACTTAACAAAACATCGAGATTTCTATAATAAAGCAACTTTAATATAAATGTATTTTTTATACACATAAACCTTCCGGAATAAATTCTCTAAATGGTTGTGAAAACCGCATCAAAATTCGTTGCATAGTTTATTTTATAATATATTTATGGACATAGGTACCTAGTATTCTATACAATCAAGTTTTTTTCTAACTGAACAGACAGCTGTGCTGCTGGGGAGTTTGTTGCGACACTTCTTCTTCCCAGCGATAGCACTAGGAAGTGGTGAAGGGCGGGCGTTTTTGGGGGACCGTCTTTTGTAATTTTGACGTTCAAAAAGTGCTGATTCTCAGCCTAATTTGAATAAATGGCTTTTGATCGATTGATATGTGTGGGCCCACGGCTAAATAATAACAGTCACACAGGTCGATCGATCAGATTAAGCTACGCTTGCCGCGGTTGGTTGGTTGGTTGTCTGATGGGTGACCATCTTTACATACCAAGACCCCTCCGTGCCTCGGAAAGCACGTTAAGCCGTTGCTCTCGGCTGTTATTCGTGGATCTTTGACAGTCGTTACGGGTAGTCACTAGCCCGAGACTCTGACAATCAGTCTTACCAAGGGGTATTGTATTACCTAGTAACTGGGTTGTGGAGGTCAGATAGGCAGTCGCCCCATGTAAAATACCGGTTAGGAAAACGCTAGGTAGATGATGATGGATATATGTACAGTCAACAGCAAAAGTAGATGATCAAAATCAGAAATTTAATACTAATGAATCACATACTACATTTGAATCACTTCGACGCCACACAATTCTGACGCGAACTCCGTTAATTAGTATTGAATTTCTGATTTTGATCATCTACTTTTGCTGTTGACTGTACAGTCACCAAAGGAGATAAGTAACCAGGGTCGTCGAATATAGTTGAAGTTTAGTAAGAAACTGATGAATATTTTCGAATAATAATTAATTTAATTAATAGAAAAGAAACAGTTAATTTATCAAATTAAATTTTATTTATAAACATCCATCGGTTTCTTACTAAACTTCAACTATATCCGACGACCCTGGTTACAAATCTCCTTTGGTGACTGTACATAGATGCCAGCTTCATTTTGAACTGATTGGAGCCAAACAGTTGGTTTCTGATTCCTGTTTAACTAAATGGAATTCCCCGAAGTATGTAACACACAGCCAGGATGAACAGGTATTCGCTTACAAGCTTCTAATTAATCTTAACTGCCGCAATTACCTCGGCAATATATCAGTCAATTTGCGTAACATTGCCAGCCACTGACTTGGGCTATCATTTTCTATTATACGTACTACAATCGCTAGATAATGTTTAATGATTATGACGGGATTTATTGGTCACTAGCTGCGCCTCACAGTTTCACCCGCATAAGTTTCGATCCCGCAGAAATATCGGGATAAACCTATATGTTAATCCTGGTTATAAACTATCTGTGTGCCAAATTTCATCCAAATCCGTTTAGTAGTTTTTGCGTGAAAGAGTAACAAACATCCATCATGCATGCAAACTTTCACGTTTATAATATTAGTAGGATTACTTTTTCGTAAAGCAGCTCATTGTTAATTACTAAAGATACAAGTCTTAATTTTAACCAATAACGGTCCGTAAATTATAGAAATCGGCTATTAGGGATAACGACAGCAAAATGGTGGCATTTTATCCCATCTTTTTAACGTTTTAGGAGGTGGCCTCCTAAAACTTTAAAAAGATAGGATAAAATAAAATCGTTGACGTATCTCAAATGACTGCTCAACTTAAATGAGACTGACTAGGAATCATTTGCCTTAAAAAGGAGGCTGGGACATTCTGGATGCGGAAGACGCAGGACAGGATGTTGTGGCGGAGCCTGGGAGAGGCCTATGTCGAGCTGGCCTGGGTCTGCAATAGGCTGAGCTCAGGATTTGTCTGACGCATACCTAACGAGTTGTGGGCCCATAAAATACAAGATTGGGCCCATAAAACACAGGATTGGTGCCCTAAAACAGCGACACAGTCACGACACATTCAAGCCACATTATACTGGGATCGATTTATCATCACTGGCAGGAGTATTGTAGCCAATAAGCCTGATTATTGTGGTGATAGATCGATGTGAGCGCCGTGCAATGATTGTTGGTATCGCTGTCCCTCGTGACGAGAATCTCGTGAATGACCTCTGGTTCGACGGCTTGATTCAGGACACGACACGCCCACATGTAGAAATGTAAATAATATGAATATCAATATGAAATAAAAAAAACTCCATATAAAAACAGTTATTTAGCAGCATTAGGCGTATAACCTCTGGAAAAGCTTTAAGAGAAAACTAATGCCTAATTTGATCTAAGCATGTTAGCCACCACATTAACTTGAGTCCACAGGCATATTATTAGATATACCTACATTGAAAAAGGCTTCATTCAATCCTTCATTCAAAAGGGTATGTTCATTCAAAAGTTAAATTCAAAAGCTCCTTATGAAATCGAGCGCCTGTGTTCGGTTCCACCTTTAACCTGTCTGCCTTCAAAGCCAGAATGAATAAGCATCTTCTGGGCATGCTCGTTCCATCATATACCTCATCCATTGCTTTCGATCAGGCGCGATCGAGGTCAAGAGTGGCAATTCCACAATGAAAAAAAAAAAATAAAAAAACTTGTTTCTTCTTTGAAACTTTTGAACTTGATTCAGTGGATATTACTTATTAATATAGCTAGCTATTTTGTACATGAATAGAATAGAATTTATTTATTTGTAAGAATGTAGTTTTACATCGTATGGTGTTATTTTTTTTTTTTTAAGTTCTATACATTCTACCATAGCATGTAATCACTATACAGACTAGAAAATTTAAGGGGGCCCTGCGCGGAATGTACCCTAAATATACGAGTAGATGCTACCAATTTTAACTCAAAGGAAACATTAGAAACTAGGAGTTATGCTACTCAACATAATTATAATTATTTTTCTATTGTCAACTTTTGATTATTTATTATTTTTTTAAAGACTATTTTAGCTCTTCACGCCTGAAACACAGGATTACCTAGTTCAGGCACGTAAGTCTTAGGAATATAATTTACATTTAAGCAAAACTGTACTAATTTTCATGCCTTACAATTTTTTGAATAAATATATTATTATTATTATTCGTTTTTTTTCAAAAGTACGTATAATTTAGTATAAACTTAAATATTAATTATTCTGACACAAACCTATGTGCATTATTATTTCGATTGTGGACCAAAAATAACTGGTCGTATTATTTATTTTTTGTAAATACAGAGCAACAAACATGAGTAAATCTGTGTGGAAAAGGTACCCACTTGAATTTATCCATCCAGTTTATACACGTGCAAGATGTATCAGTGTCAGGTGTATCTTTAAACGTACCCACAAAATATACAAGACTAATTTCAAGATTAAAGAAACGGTAGTCTAAATGAAGAAAGTATCAGCTACCCACCATAATAAAAACTCCCCTGAACGTGAGTCTTAGCTTTGTCCCGTGGATTAATCAGTGACTACTTAGCCTTTTAATACACGAGAATGGTCCTTAAGCGTCCTAGTTTAGTACAAATGAGGCCGCTATTCCCTGTCATGGCCGCCGGGGGCTATTACGGCCATTTTATCGGCCACAAGGGACCTATTACATAAAACGGTCGATCAGGCACGCGGTGGTCCCCAATCTGTGATATTTTAATGGTTTTATGAATAGTATTTGGAAGACTACCTATGTAATATATTATCCTGTAGGTGCTTAGTAATTTTTGAGGTTTTTACTGGTTTTTATAAAATTTGACTGATTTGACAAAGAATAAATCCAAATAAAAAGTAATTTAGTCAAATTAGGGTAAGAATGAACACTTTAAAAAATAAATAAAAATGAACAATAATAAAACAATAAGGTAGCGCGACCCACAAGTAACTTTTGTCTCCGCAATTATTTTTATCCGCGGGTTTGGATACAACAGTCGCCCGTTTATTGGTTGCCATGTAAGTGCGTGCCCGGCGACACAAAAGTTGCCGGCTAGCCAGTGGCCTCTCAACCGAAAATTTTACAAAAAAAGTAGCGTTGCTGTCGCTCCCGTGTGCGCATCGTCCAAATCTCGGCGAGGAGACAGCGAAGAGACAAAAAAGTGGCTGGGCAACTAAATTGCTGCCCTCCCTAATTGAAAGCAGTGGTAGCCCAGTGTAATCAGCCCCGACAGACGAGTTGTGGGTCGGGGTTTCGACTCCAAGCTGGTGCTTTACTTTGTGTAATTTATTTTATCACCACTGTCTCAAAAAAGGGAAGGAAAACGGCAAAAAAAATTTAAAACCAAAATTACATGACACAGTCCCCCAAAACGACCTTCACCGCTTCTTAGTGTTCTGGCTCAGAAAAATTTTCCAGCAACACATCTGTCTGTTGTTGTTAGTGTGCATACACACGAGCAACACGTGTCAACGCAGAGGCAACCATGCTGCTGCCGTCAACAGCATACCTCTCATGTATTTGAGCACCGTACTCAAATACACGAGCGAAACGTTGTCGACGGCGGGCGTCATAAGGTATCGACGGCTGCCGTCGACGCATATCGACCGATGCAGCTACCTCTATCGTCGACGCGTGTCGGTTGTGTGTATGCACACTTAACAGTAGAACTGAGAAAATAGATGTTGAGTCAACTTGACTATCTACTTAAATCAACTAGCGAAGATCTTGAAGTGGCCCTTATTTTGTTATGACGAGTACAAACTATAACGTAAAAACAAAATACCAACCATTCTTCAACTAACAAGCTTGTAAGAATACGCGTCGCCCACTCAGCCACTCTCGTAAAATATTTAATTGAAGAGATCTTAAAGAAGATCAAACCTGATGTCAAAAAAAAAAAACTATGAATATAATCAAATAAATTTATCATCACGTCCGCTTTTCCCGAAGGGATAGGTAGCGACGTAATTGTACTTACACCCACACTTTCCAGGTTTCATTACAGAATAGAATTACAGACTGCATTAGCATTGTATTAGCAAATGCTACATTATAATTTTATCACGTACGACCTTCTAATATAACAAATCCAACCATATTTTTAACCAGAAAGGTTTTTTTCTTCATATTGGTTTTGAATTTTGAATCTAAAAGTGTCTTTTCTCTTACCGAGACTTTTCATTGGAAGGATTTTTTGGACACAGGACGGAAGTTAAATATATTATTTTTCTGCTTTCACAACGAGATTGTGTCGATAAATATTTAACGGTAAACTATAACGGTTTTAACGACCGAGTTCTGTGCGGTCATCCACTAGATCTAAGGGCAGTGTTCCCGAAAATAAACGAATTGTATTACTGAAATATACATCACTAAAAAGTTATCTCGAGGCGAGTCACATTACTTGAAGACTCGATTTGTCCGAAGACTAGGAAGATCTAAAATTCGCCATCCCACCCTAGTACCAAACGCCTACAAGCTTCCTGTTGGGAATCGAACCCAACATAACACCTTGCGCGCGGCCTGCACGTTTAAGAAGCGATTCCAGCCAGCGAGGAGCCTTCCGATTGTCAGCGTGGAGCCTAGGACCGGATTTCCATACATTTTTTAGTTTAGTTTGTAGTATAGCCTGTAGCGGTATCTACAACGCCACAGGCGAACAACGCGTCATACTGACGTCACGCAAATCCTGCATCTCGCAAGCAGAGTTTACCGTGCAATTAGCATAGATACAATTTCCCAATATCAATCGTTGGGCAATTGCCCGCCAGACACCACACCCGTCTGGTTGGAGGATCCTCCCTTTTAAATGGAGGATGAGTGAACTTTACACCCTGTTCCTGATGCCTCCATACCACCAGCCGCCGCCGCCGCCGCTATTCGGGAACAGGGTCCAAGCTACCGCCGGTCTTAGTGGCAGAAATGGTGTCAAGAAGAAACATAGGGAATATTTTTTCTCGAGCGAGCTTCTTCACAACGAACTTTCTCAATGAACGGTCGTGATGTTATGTTTATTAAATCTAGGAATAATCCTAGAAGGGTTAGGTTTAGGCACAGCCGATCGATTCTGTAAAAATCTCACCGTGAAAAGTTAGATGAAGTGAGCTGTCAATCCCTTAGCATTATTTGGAATGACAGCTCACTCCACGCTCACTTTACCTAAGTTTTCACGGTGAGATGGTTACAGAATCGCACTGCAGGTGTACCTATCGAATACCCACATTCCGTCTCAAGGCTATTGCCATCAACCGGCTACAAATCCAGACTCCGGGCTACTACTGAGCAATTCCAGATGGAAAAACCCAATAACATTTTGCCCGACCCGGGGATCGAACCCAGAACCTCTTGCTCAGCAGTAGCGCTTGCAACCACTACACCAACGAAGCAGTCATTAATGTTTTATTTGCCAGAGTATTATGTGTAATCAAATTTTATTTGTTTTAAATTGACGACATTTCAAGTTAAACAAATATCAACTTTACTGACTGACTAGCACTACTGAAAAAGTTATAAAAATGTTTGAAGTAGTGTAGCGTAAACTGAACTTTATTGTGTAGGAATTGAAGTTATTTTTCCATGTACTTATATTTGTTCACTCGTTACATTTTTGGCGAATAGGTCGCGATATTAAATTAGGTAATGCTACTTTTACTCTTAAAACACAGAACAAGAAGTTTTTAGTTATTTTTACAAGCTTTTTTATTTAGTTTCACCTGTCCCGATGTTTGTCTGTAATCAAATCTTGCAAGTTAAATTTGACCCACTTCCCGGTTACCGATTGAGCTGAAATTTTGCATGCATGTGTAAATGGAATGATAGTGCAAAATTATTCTGACATGGAGCTGATCTGATGATGGAGCTGGAAGATGGCCATAGGAACTCGGTAATTAAACAACACAAAATAAAAGCGTGTTACATTGTGATTGCAACAGAAAAATAATAAAGGTGTAATATGCTAAATATTCTTTAATGTTCCATCAAAATGTAACACGCTTTTATTTATAAAAAAATGGGTTTTTGGAGGTATGACGAACAGGGTGTAAAGTTCACTCATCCTTGATATTGGGAAATTGTATCTATGCTAATTGCACGGTAAACTCTGCTTGCGAGATGCAGGATTTGCGAAACGTCAATATGACGTGTTGTTCCCATGTGGCGTTGTAGTTACCGCTACAGGTTTTTCTTATCAGTTTTAGATTATTTTTTAATTTTTAGTTCTTTTTATTAACCAGCAATAAAAGCTTGTTTTTAAAAAGTTGTTTTTTTCTTTTATTTTTTTCTAATTTAACTTTACCTTCAGAATTCGCTGTAAGCAGAATGGAGACGAAAATTCGTAAAGGTGAAGCGATGACAAAATTTTGAAACAAGTCACGCACGCTAAGAAATTACGGAATGCTCCCCAGGGGTGTAAGTAAACGAGCTGAAAACTTCAGGATCCCGGAAAATTTCATACACGAAAGGATAAATAAATTATTAAGTAGAGAAAACAGGGAATTTTGCTGATGGCGTTATCAGAGAGAGTCGCTGACTGGAAGCATTTTGTTAATGCGATGAAAATGTTATTTATGTTTCAGGGGTCGGTAAGCCGAAGGATAAATTAATGAATGTGGTTTCTACCTATGACTATCTGCGTCACCCTGTTGTAGTCACTATCGTCACCTTCTTGCCAAGATATTTGGAGTCGGCGCAGCATTTGCTGGGGAGTTTGTTGCGCCACTTCTTTTTCCCAGCGAAAGCACTAGGACGTACGACGAAAGCACGGGGACTGTCTTTTGTAATTTTTACGTTCAAAAAGTGCTGATTCTCAGCCTAATTTGAATAAATGACTTTTGATTTTGATTTCTTGCAGTCAATAGTGTAATGTTCACTTGGAAATTGATCTCTTTTAAAGAGAACTCCTTCATTTATCAAGAAAAATCATCATGACGTTAACAAGGGGGTAAACTTTTGAAATGTATTAAAAAAGCAAGATGGCGCCTTTAGTTCCAATTTTGGCCACGCGCCAAAAGGACCTTGTAGCGCTATATACATCTTGTCACTGTACAAATTTCGAATTTCATAGCACAAAAGGTATAATAATACATGCGTTGCCAATTTTAGAGGAAAATTTAAAAAGTTTTTTTTTTATTTCAATGTGTGTATGTGCACTAACCCTTTGCCCGTTCGTTATACCCATTGATAGGAAGCGCCATTTACAACGATAAAATTTCCTGTGTATAGGTTACAAACTTCGTTACAAATGGAGCTTTGAGATAGAAACCGTCTGCCATATTGCACCAAAATGTTGCTAATACTATTAACAGTTGTAGAAATCCACAAAAACTTTTATAAGTACAAAAAAAAAAATAACTGGCTTTCAAAAAAATCCTAGAAAGTGAAACAACAAATATTTTCGAAAGTCGGTGTCGGTTTCACATTTTCGTTTTTTGCTAGAATTTTTCACCTTTCAATTGTACCTCCACACAAATTCGTATAATACTTCTATGTATCAGTGGCAGGAAGTTATTATAACATCATCAATTAAAAATAAGTGGAAAAAATACGTATTATTGAAGTTTACTCCAAACGACCCCAGCAAAGTTAATAAAATTTATACCCTTGGGCATACCCTATTCATTAAAAAAACAATTTTCGAAGCTCCATCCACAATAGCCGGGGATATCGCGTACCACACAATTTAAATACTACGTCAAATTGGGAATCAGCGGGGCAATTGCGTAACACACTATCAGCAGCGGTTTCATTTTGACAGTTCAACAACATTCATTGCGTTATTTACGTTGTTGAGCAGAAAGATTTTTCGAATAGGTATATGAAGCAATGGATTAGCAATATCCCTCAAAATGATTTAGGTTGAGATTGATAGTGTGTTACAATTTTATTAGGGTGCAGACTCCGGCTGAACAAATTGCGGACTTGACATAGAATAGAAATTGAATTATTGAACTAAACAATTTGGGAATCCTCTTTATTCAAGTCGGTTAAAAAGGTGATTAAATTTAATTGTCGGCTGTCGCCCAAAGCTCTTTGTCCGTAACAAACAGATAAGGTCAATCTCCGACCTTTGACCCGTAAAACAAACATGAAGGATGATTACATTTGGAACTCCTCAACGTGCAAACTAAGTTTACGTGTTAACCAAGGTTTAGTCAGACGGTAATTGGATAACGTACAAACCTAACGTTAAACTGAAGTCTGTTTTCTATTCCCTGGAGTTGCTTTTGCCTGTTGGTATTGCCTTGTTGCTAGTTGATTGTGTTCGTTGAGATGGAGAATAAAGCCGGCAACCAATTGGGTTTGCGGTTTTGGAACAAAACCTCTTTGAATCGAAGTTTTGGTGCGATTGCTTTGCGGGAACCAAATTGTGCTATGGAATTGGTGAAGAATGAAGAACCTACATGCATGCTTTATGGTGGGAAGATGTTTATTTATTTTACCATTTATGTACACACATAATTATATAAACAGACAATGAAAAACAGAAGAGAAAAAAAAAATGAAAAATGAAATGATGAATGATGATGAATGTTGTTGTATGGCGTTATTTTTTTTTTATGATGATGGCGGGATGAGCTGGATTCCTTTCATAAAGATTGGTCCTTGGCAGCTCTGGACAGAGAGAGGTGGAAGGAGAGTAGAGAGGGCTTTCCCCAGCAGTGGGTCATTAACGGGTAATAAAAATAAAAAAATGGGTGCGTGCACTTATATTCGCGCGTCAGAAGTCTTCAAAAAAAAAAATTGCATGCAAATAATTAATTACAAAAAAGGTTACAATAAATTTCGTTGTTTAGGCTGAATAATGTTGGTAATGTTGCGCGCCACAATTAATGCCTGATACACGGTGACATTAGCTACCACTGGCGCCATCTATTATCAAATAGCAGAACTAAATTACCACTAGTGCCATCTAGTATCGAATAGTAGAACAAGTAGATCCTTCTAGAAATTTCGATACTAGAACTGTCGACAGAGGTCAGTCGGGGCCGGTATATACCCGAACATTCTAGATGTTTCTACTGTAGAAGGTACTAGAACAATCTGCTGGACTATACAACGTGTCACGGAAAGGGTATACACATCCCAAGGGCACGGCTTCTTTGGATGATATCAAACGATATTGGAAGGGTTTCAACTCAAAATAAAATACTCTAAAAATTGATACCAAATTTTCGGTTTCTTAGGTTTCTTAAATTCAAATCATAACAAACGTGTCACCGCACTACGTAGGTCAATGACTTCAATTTCAGTTGCCAATATTACGATAAATCTCTTCCGTAATTCTGCGCGCCTAGTATCGTAGTAGCCTACTGCAGGCGCTGTTCTTTGTCGGCGCGAACTGACGAAATAAAACATGTCGCCGCACGTGCCGTCAAAGGGACGCAATCCCTTTGGCGGCTTTTTCGGCGGCGGCGCGCGCGCAATATTAAACCATACGGACCATACCTACTTTACCGTGATGTAAAAAATAATGCGTAATTATTGATTTACAGTTTACTACTCGTTAATATCAAGCCAGAAATTGCACGTAAAAACTGACATTCAAAACTTACGTAAAAAATCGAAACAAAGTTTAGGTAGGTTAACTAGTTTCATCCCTTATTTTATTACCGAGTAAACAGTAAAATCTTAATTAAAGCTTTGAATAATTTAAATTGACTTACATTTTTAAAGATGTGGTGACCTTGGTATTGTATGCACAAGGCCGCTCGCTTGTTGATGGACACCTGAACATTACGTAGCATGTCTGGTGTTATTGTCCGGAAAGCGGCCTCAATCCGCACTTTCATTTTGTCCATTTTATCACACTGCACTGCGTACACTACATTTTTAATGTACCCCCACAAAAAGAAGTCTAACGGGGTTAGGTCTGGGGATCGCGGAGGCCAAGCCATCCGACTAAAACATGGCAGCTGCCGACGCTCAGCATCTGGTCTACCCTCAGTAAAACGGCGACGGTACACTTCTCAGGCAGCTCGCAAATTACCATCTTCTGCTCCAACACACATCATCATTTCGTAATATTCGCTATTACTTAACATTTTGCAAACACAACAAAAAAAAGTCAATTAGGTGTAGTCGTACTGAACTGATGCGCGTATCACAGAGATAAAAACGAGTGCACTAGACACGGAACAGACGACGACTGACGAGCAAAACAAACAACAATAATGCAAAATAAAACTCCTATTGGGATACTATCCTGGTACAGGGTAGCGTTACCAATTAGTGTCCTGTCCACTACTATTAAAAAATGTTGTTCAAGAATTCAAGATTATTTTACATCCTATTAATAATTTCAACTAAACTCCGTAAATCTAATACACTAGAGCAAACTAATTACGTAATTCAAATTCATAATTGAAAAATCATTTTTTTTTTTTGGGATGGGAAAATCATCAATGACTCAGCTCCCGCCCTGGGTGGGGAGGAAGGAAGTGTTAGACTTACTGACTAAAAACCACCCTGTTCCTTCAGTTGCCCTTGCATTCCGGGGCCGCGTTATCTCGTTAGAACATTCCCGCAACCCCGGAAATTCCCGCAACTCCGGAAAATCATTCATTTCAATCCATTAAAGATCATATTACGCGGCCGCGTTATCTCGATAGAAGTTGTATTTATTTACCAGGGTCCAGGACTTGTTAATTGAAACTACACGGACGGCAATTGGTTCACTCTCCCTATGACCCTGAGTCCCTAACCCAGTAGGTTTACACACATTATGATACTTCATTGTGTGTGTAAACGTAATCAGGGTTCTGTGAGCAAACGATTTTCAATTCGGCAATAACAATTCCTGTTACTCATGCCCTCCTAGTACTTTATTAATTTCTTTCCACAGTTAGATGCAGTTTTGCGACATTTTTTATTGACTTTATTTGAATTATTAGACTAAACGTGCTCAAAGCTCAAACCAATAAAACCCATGTACATACCACTCAAACAGCACCGACAGACCGTGAACTTCCGATAATTCTTCGGTTAGTCCTACAGAAAAAAATTATGCGTGCGTGCTATTATTTTGTAATTAAAAAAAACTATTAACTTGTTAATAATAGTTTTCGTCATAATTATTTAAAAAAAATAACCTTATTTTAAAAATAAAATTATGAACGGAACCCGATGTGTGAACTGTGATTTTATTTGTACTAGGAGAAGAATAAGTTCCGAAGAGGTGAATTGAAATGATGTTTTGGGTTCACTTGGACATAAATTGTTAAACTAAATCCTTTTTCTATTCTAAGTTATACTGGCAAAATATTAATTCGTGAATGCACGTAACGATTCGATTTTTATGATCAATTCAATGGTACGAGCTGACGATTTTACGAAACAACTCCTTTATGTTATGGGCTCACAATCTCTGAAGTTCATATTTGCCCAAAGTATTGTGCTGACAAGTGACAATCATAAATAGCGAATCGGTAGGTTTATTTATTTCAAATAAGATCAATTACATACCGTTCATATTTTATTATGCCGACACTTTTTAACTTGTCCGCATTGTTTATTTTAGCACTAAGCGAAGATTGCAACATTTGACGGTTTGATAGAAGTTCTCATTTCGAATGACATAACCCAGGATATTTACAGGAATATTGTTTTTGAATTAGGTATTTACTATGTTGTAGGTACGATGGTAAGGTGGGTGAAAGATTACTAGGTAGATAATAATAATCTGCAAAGTAATCTTCTACAAAAGGGCAACTAAGTAAAAAACTAACAAGTGTGTAAATGATACGTGACAATGCAAGCAGGTATCTAAATATTATTTCGTTAAATGATACCAAGACCAATTAATTGTATTGTAGCTAGTTCACAAACATAATCAAAGTTTAGGAAAAGTCAGTAATAAAATTTTGTAAACAAAAAATAAACATGCGGAACCTTTTATTCAGAATTACCAGGAGTAAGAGGTTTATTTTTACTTACAAACAGTTCGCTGACACCGATCAGCTGACTTAGTGCTAGTGATGTGCTTATTTCAATTTTAATAGTTCGGTTTCTGGTATCAATGATTTAAAAAATCTCATAACTTCCGAACATGTAGACATAGGATTAAAAACCCCTTCCAATATCGTTTGATATCATCCAAGGATGCCGTGCTTTTGCTATGTATATACCCTTTCCGTGACACGCTGTATAAGGCCGGGAATAACCGCGATGCGACACAGTGTGTTGGAAGCGATACATGCGAATACATCTAAAGCGATCTTCAAGTGCGACTTAAGTGTAATAATTGTGGTTATTTAGTAGTGTGTTTGTGTTGATTAATTAAAGTGTCATTTTTGGTAATTTATATCGGCAGTTTTATTGTCACGAACCCGAAGCTCGTAACAATTGGTGTCAGAAGCAAGGATTAATCATGCCGATTTTACCTAAAGACGACGACACGGAGGGTATCCGTACCCGGAGTCAACGCCAACAGGAGACGGACCAGAGACGTTTTGGTGGAACTATGCCGCAGAGGTTGGAGGGCCAGCTACCAACCACGGAGGCCGACCCGTCCGCAGCCGCTTCAGCATCAGCAGCACCAGACCTTGCTGCCCTGATGATGATGCTGCAGGAGCAGTCCCGCCGTCAGGAGGAACAGGCTCGCCGACAGGAGGAACAGGCTCGTCGGTTGGAAGAACAGCTCCAGCGGGACAAGGAGGAACAGGCTCGCCGACAGGAGGAACAGGCTCACCGACAGGAGGAACAGGCTCGCCGACAGGAGGAACAGGCTCGTCGGTTGGAAGAACAGCTCCAGCGGGACAAAGAGGACCAGGCCCGTCGGTTGGAAGAGCAGCTGCTGCGTGACAGAGAGGAACAGGCCCGCCGACAGGAGGAACAGGCTCGCCGACAGGAGGAACAGGCTCGCCGACAGGAGGAACAGGCTCGTCGGTTGGAAGAACAGCTCCAACGTGATAAAGAGGAGCAAGCGCGCCGCCAGGAAGAGCAGATGCTCCTTATGAAGGACCTTCACGCTACCTTCGGGAAAGACATGAAGGAGGTGAAGGATAGGGTTGCTCAACACGACAACCGCCTGTCGGAAGCTGAAATCCGGATCGACCAAGTGAATAATCGGGTTGACAACGTGATGGCTGACGTGAAGACAACCGTGATGGCTGACGTAAAGAAAACGCTGGATGACCTTAAACTTGGGGATGGAATCGCAGCTCCCGTAGCTGCGACACCTTCGCTACGTGGATTCAAAGTGCCACTGTTCGACGGAACTTCTTCCTGGTCGGCCTACAAAATCCAGTTTGAGGCTGTCATGAAGGCGAACGGTTGGAACAAAAGTCAGGCCATGACTGCCCTCACCCTAGGCTTACGTGACCAGGCCTTAACTGTTCTGGAAGCTCTCGGTAAGGAAGTGACTTACGAGCAGCTCCTTGAGGCATTGGAGGCTCGGTATGGCGACGCTCACCTGGAACACGTGTTTCGTGCGCAGCTCAAGGATCGCGTGCAACGCAGTAACGAAAACCTGCAGCAGTGGGCCCTTGAAGTGGAGAAGCTGGTGCGTAAAGCTTACCAGTCCGTACCTGCGCTTATTGATGGGAACCTGGTGCAGGCATTCATCGATGGCATCCGTGACCTCGAAGTCAGAGCTGCTGTGAGGCTCGGACACCACGGGACGCTTAAGGATGCCTTGGCCCATGCACTGGAGGTGGAAGCCGTGCGGCAGGATCATCGCTCCCATCGCGTCAGGGAGGTTGCAGCGGCTACAGTTCGCGACCGCAATAAAGGATACAGCCCTAGGTGCTACGGCTGTGGCGAAAGGGGCCACCTTCGATCCAGTTGCCCCAAGCGAACTGCAGAAAGAGAAGATGGCCGATCTCCAGAGGGCAGTGCAGCTAACAGCACCGCCCAGTACCAGCAGCAGGCGTTGCTTATTGCACGCCAGGAACAGCAAGCCCTTCTAGAACGTTTAGAAGAATTGAAGCGCGCGTTTGACATGCAACAGAACAAGTTGGAGCGAATGCGACGCGAAGCGCATGCGCGGTCCGAACAGGACCGTATTTATGTCAACCAGCTGAAGGATGAGATTGCCGCCTTGAAGACTAGGCAAAGTAAAGAAGTCGTACCTGTGAGGATGCTCAAGACAGACCTCAGTGACAAGTGGAAGGAAAGCCTACAACGTGCACAGCAGGAAGATTCAGACACCAAGCCGATTCTGGAGTGGATAAAGGCCAGAGCTCCTAAGCCCAGGTGGAGCGACGTCTCAGCGATGAGTTCGATCACAAAAAGCTATTGGGCCCAATGGGACAGCTTGGTGATTCGGGATGGAGTACTGTGCCGTAAATGGGAAAATGCTCGGGGAGACAGCTGTCATTTGCAAATGGTTGTCCCTAAAGCTCAAGTACCGGATGTTCTACAGCTGTACCATAATGGTTGTTCAGGAGGTCATCTGGGAGTAAAACGGACTCTACTGAAGATACGAGAACGGTTTTACTAGGTCCACTGTCGGGACGATGTCGAGGACTGGTGTCGCAAATGTACAAGTTGTGCAGCTGTAAAGGGACCTCAGACTCGTAGTAGAGGTGCATTGAAGATGTACAATGTTGGTGCACCATGGGAGAGGATAGCCCTTGACGTTGCGGGGCCGTTTCCGGAAAGTGAAAGTGGTAACAAGTATTTCATGGTTGTGATGGATTACTTCACTAAGTGGCCGGAAGTCTTCGCCATTCCAAATCAAGAAGCTTCGACAGTTGCAGATAAATTAGTTTATGAAGTCTTCTGTCGTTTTGGAGTACCTTTAGAGATTCACAGTGATCAAGGAAGGAATTTTGAGTCCCAAATATTCCAGGAAACTTGTCGAGTTATGGGTACTCATAAAACAAGAACAACTTCTTACCACCCACAATCGGATGGAATGGTGGAACGATTTAATCAGACATTGGAGAGGTACCTAGCAAAAGTTGTGGAAAATCGGCAAAGAGATTGGGACAAGCACATACAACCGTTTTTGTTGTCATATCGAAGCGCTGTTCACGAAAGTACATCGGTGACACCAGCTTTCGCAAACTTTGGGAGAGAATTACGGCTGCCTGCAGACCTGATCACCGGAATACCACCTGATGTCCCACGCAGTATAACCGATTATGCGAATGACTTGCGGAATAAAATGAATGACATCTATGAGCACGTCAGACAATCGGGCCAGCAAATGTCTGAAAAGATGAAAACCCGTTATGACCGCAAAATGAACAACAAAGGGTTCGACGAAGGTTCACTAGTGTGGTTGCACAATCCAGTCCGCAGCAAAGGGAAATCTCCTAAGCTTCAAGCTAGATGGGATGGACCGTACCGAATTGTGACAAAGATCAATGACGTAACCTACCGGATACAGAAAGGTGCAAGAGGCACTCCTAAGATCGTCCATGTGGATGGACTGGCGCGTTATTATGGAGCTGATAATGCTCGGGACGAGCATGTCTTAGGAGGACATTAGCTACCACTGGCGCCATCTATTATCAAATAGCAGAACTAAATTACCACTAGTGCCATCTAGTATCGAATAGTAGAACAAGTAGATCCTTCTAGAAATTTCGATACTAGAACTGTCGACAGAGGTCAGTCGGGGCCGGTATATACCCGAACATTCTAGATGTTTCTACAGTAGAAGGTACTAGAACAATCTGCTGGACTATATAAGGCCGGGAATAACCGCGATGCGACACAGTGTGTTGGAAGCGATACATGCGAATACATCTAAAGCGATCTTCAAGTGCGACTTAAGTGTAATAATTGTGGTTATTTAGTAGTGTGTTTGTGTTGATTAATTAAAGTGTCATTTTTGGTAATTTATATCGGCAGTTTTATTGTCACGAACCCGAAGCTCGTAACAGTAACAAGTCATGGGCCTTTTAAAGAACAAAAGGGGGGGCTTTTGGGGTTTTGTGGAATGCAATAAAGTATTGAGTATTGAAAGAAATTAAAAGCATGATAAAAAACCAGAATCTTATGCCATGCAATTTTTTATAGTGAAATGTGCCTTTTTTTATCGATAAGAACAAACAGGTTGCTATAAAAAATGCTCAAAATAGGTACAGGCCGGCTTATGCTGAAAAAAGAGACGTACCTATAGCTTTAAAAATAATGAGCGGTTTTGCGGACAGCTTCAACCTGTGAATTTTGTATGACGGTGATCGCGCGCATCTTAAAATTTCACTCTCATCATTTTTTCATGACGCGCCTAAAGAAGTATAACTTCAAAAAATAAGCTTAATCAGTCTATGATGTTCCTACTGCTAGGACTCTGGACTCCTCTCACCTTTTAACATCACGCTACGACCCTAAGGGGGCAAGCAAAAAGAAAAATTGTCAGAAAGAACGCTATGTAAAAACAAAGTAGGTACCTAAGGCGGGCAGGCGGGCGATGCGATGCGTCGCGGGCAGAAGCTTGGGGTCTACTCCGAAGTAGACCCCAAGCTACGAAGTTACTATTTGGTTCGGTCGGTCCCGATCCTACACTCCTACACTCTTTTGAATAATGACTATGGTCCCGACCCAACTGAGTCGATCTGAACTTTTCTCGCATTTTTCAATAATATTCGGTTCGGCCATGTGTCGGTCCGATCCGAACATTCGCACTTTGCACTTCGGAGTAGACCCCTCCAAATAAAACTTAGAAATTCGGACGTCATTGAAGTGTGAATTCGCGATGAAGAATAATTTGAAAACTAGTGAGTTCGTTTTGCAAGTGTGTGCCGGTCACTGGTGACGAATAAGCAAAAAATCGATATGAATGGGGAAGGTCGGTCAAAACTAATTGTAGATGGCGTGACCATAGATAGGTCCCTGCGGCCCACAGTAGATTTGAAATTTCGTTCTTTCATTCCATTTTTGTTCATTCATGAGTTTGGTTTTATTCCATTATTTCATTACTTTCAGTGATTTGAATAGTTCAAATCAATATTTTTTAAACGTGGACGGTGTCAGAATTAAAAACCTTGTTTCCAACTTCAATTTTTTACTTTAATCAAAAATGTTTCCGACATAACCTCAAACTATGTTTAATTAAAACATTTTCTACGAATAGCTTATAATTTTCTAAGTGTCAGCGTCTGTCGGAAAATGATAGACTCCAATCTCTCGCATTTAGGAACACAACAACGAGTTATTTTCGAAAAAAAAAGCACCTGGGTTTTTAAAATGCACCTTGCAGGTCGCATCTTAAAAACCTTCTCAAGTCCCCTCCCCACCCCACCGACTTCCACTCCTACTCCTTCACAGTGTACGCGGTGCTGTTGTGGAACTCACTACCGCCTGACATTAGGGACTGCCAAACTGTTGCAGTTTTGTAAAGAAGAGTAAAAGAACACTATCTGTCCACTTCATCATACATAGTTGTGTATGTATTTATTATTTTGAGTATGATATAGTTATTATCATTCTAGTGATATTTATTTTAGAAGTATGTATGTTTATGTGTATGTATGTTAGTATATTCTCGTAATTTTTGTTTAGTTTTTTAAGTGAATTGTTTTTCATTTATTTTTTTTGTCTCCTTTACTATTTCACACGCTGTCTACATCTCTGTATCTATTATTGTCCTGTCTCGGGTGTGCTGTAAGAGATTTCTTATGTCATATCACTTGTCTTCTGTGCCTATTTTTTCTGTTCTGTTCTTTTCTTGTCTGTTATTATATGTATGTACATAAATGGTAAATAAATAAAGCCACCTCAAACCTTATATTATTAGCTTGTGTTGGGAACTATCTACAACAGCTCCATTTTGACGGTTGCCTTCCTTATTCTGCTTCCCTAGAGCAGCGGTGACCCAGTGATAAGAGACGACTTACATGTAGGTTCAAACCCAGACAGGCACTTTACTTTGTGTAAATTATTTCATCACCACTGCTCTCAAAACGGCGAAGAAACATCGTGAGGAAACCGGGATGTCCTAGAACCAAAAATTCAAAGATATGTGACATCTACCAACCCGCACGGGGCCCGCGTGGTGGTCACGGCCCACTCCCTCCCACCTAGAGGAGGCCTGTGTCCCAGCAGTGGGAACGTTATAGGCTGATTATGCTTCCCCATTCACTTCACATCATTATTTTCCTCCACAACCTTATTTAAAACCTACACAAAGTTTGGTCGAACTTCAGTTTTTATTTTGTTTAAAACAATATTAGGGTCGCCGGATAAGATCATCTTAGCAAATATTCTTGAATTATTAATAAAATCTTTGCGACTTTATGTTGACTGCGGTGTTATTAAAGATCGCTTCTTTGTTATACTAAGTATTATACTGTGTAAAGTTTTCGTCTGTTTTGTTAGCGGCTTGAAGAATTTTCAAACAAGTTATGAATTCCACTCTCTCTAGGGTTTTGTAAAAGGCGATTATTGAGCCGGGAGTGACCGCAAAAGTGAATATTTTATTTCTATTAGGTATACAGGATGCAATTGAAAACTTGTAACTGTTACATAATCATAATAAATTGAAATAAAGAAAAACTGGCTGTTTGTGTAGGTATGTGAGTTTAGATGTTTGTGAACGCACCCACGATACAGGAGAAATTCCTAGTGTGGGGCAACGTTTTAAAAAAAATAAAAATAATAATAATAAATTCTGAAATCTAAATTCTTTAAAAAATGTGTAATTATCGTCTAACATAGTAAGTTATTGCCTTCAAATAGACACAAATTATCGTAGTTTCAAAAAAAAAAAAAAAACAATTTCATGATCGTTTCAGACAGCTACGTCATGCAAGATATGTAGATGGCAAACCGTACCTAATCATATTTTTTACGTTTATACTTAACTATGACTCGTGGCTAAATGATAACAGTGCTAAAAGGGTTAAGCTATGCTTGCCGCGGTTGTATCGTGGATGGGTGACCATCCATTACATATCGTGACCCCTCCATGCCTCGGAACACGTAAAGCCGTTGGTCCCAGCTGTCATTCGTAGATCTTTTACAGTCGTTCCGAGTAGCCAAAAGCCCGAAAGTTTGACAACCAATCTTACCAAGGGGCATCATGTTACCCAGTAGGCGGTTAGATAGGCAGTGACTTCATGTAAAATACTGGTATTCAGCTGAATCTGGTTAGACTGGAAGCCGACTCCAACATAGTTAGGAACAAACTATGTAATCTAATATCGCGACATATTCGCCAAAAATGTAAACAAATATGAATTTATCGAAAAATAACTTTAATACCGACATAATAAAGTTGAGTTTACGCTACAACTTCTAAGATTTTTATAACTGTTTCTATAGTGCTAGTCACTCTGAAATCAACTAAATTGTCATTAATATAAAGTTGATATTTGTTTAACTTGAAATAATGTCAATTTGAAACATAAATAAAATTTGATTGATTTACTTTATAGTATTTTTTCTAGGCCTAATATCTTTCGGCAAAGGACAGTTTCGAATACGATTGAATTGAAAATACCAAAATCTCGTCCTAACAATTTTAACTTACTTACTTCTAGAACCCGAACGAATAATCAACTGCCTCCAGAGATAACTTCTTGCATATATTTCCAACGTACACCCCAACATACCTACACATAGTACCTACCACTAAATACTACCCTCGTAAAGTTATCGGCTAATATATACGGTAAGGATCAACCCTTCGAGAGTTTCAGCTAAAATAAAATCAGTCGTGCGAGACCGAAATCTCTTGGAGTGATCCTTCAAGCTTTAACTGTACGCGCTGAAAGATGGGAGTTAATTAAAGCCTATATATATTTATGATTAAAAATGTTACGTAGAGTTGGAAAGTCGACAAAGATGGACCGATGAGTTGGTGAAGGCTGCAGGAATTCGCTGAATGCGAGAAGTATACAGGATGAAATTAAATTCATTGGCATCCCTTTAAGGGGTCATTGTACTCATCATTATGAACAACTTTTACTATGGGACCAAACCTGAAATTGCGAAAAAAAAATCAGCTGTTCCCTACATTTATGTTCGCATAACTCGTCAAAATGTAGGGAACAGCTGATTTTTTTTCGCAATTTCAGGTTTGGTCCCATCTGTATATATAAAATTCAAAGTCCTGACTGACTGACTGACTGACTGACTGAGACATCAACGCACAGCCTAAACCGCTGGTCCTAGAGACATGAAATTTGGAGGGTGTGTTCTTCGTGAAGAGTAGGTATCCACTAAGAAAGGGTTTTTCGAAATTCCACCCCTAAGAGGGTGAAATGGGGGGATTTTGTTTGTATGAAAAATCTTATTCCTTGAGTTAATAAACTTGAAACTTGGCACGAATACTTATCTAAGTAAATTATGAAGTTGGGAATTTTTTGTTTCTATAAACTACCCCCTAAAAGGGGATTGGGGGGTTTCAAAGTTTGTATAGAAGAATTTTAGCACGCGGTCCGATTTAATCGAAACTCAGTATTTATACCTAAAATTAAAAGGAAAGAATAATGTGTATCAGGGTTTTTCGAAAATCTACCCCTGACGGCCTGAAAAGGGGGAGTCAATTTTACAGGGGAGGATTTTACAGCGTGGCTTGATTAACTCGAAAATTGGTATAAATAATCTTTGAGTCAAGTTATGAACACATCCCCAATGATTTTTCAAAATTCCACCCCTGTGGGGGTGAAAAGCGGGGATACAGTTTATATGAAAATCTTATTCGTTAGGTTAATAATCTTGAAAATTGGCATGAATACTCGCCTAAGTAAGCAATAAAGTTTATCATTATTAGTTTTTGAAAACTACCCCTCAAAGGGGATATAGGGGTGTTAAAGTTTGTGTGGAAGAATTTGAACGCGCGGTCCGATTAACTCGAAACTCAGTGTACTGTGTGTGTACTTAAGACTAAAAATAAATACTAACACATATGAGGATTTTTCGAAAATCTACCCCTAACGGTATGAAAAGGGATAGTTAATTTTACAGGGGAGGATTATAATAAGTGGCTTGATTAATTATAAAATTGGTATAAATAAACTTTGAGTCAAGTTATGAATTTTTATAATTTTTTTAAAATTCCACCCCAGTGGGGGTGAAAAGCGGGGATACAGTTTATATGAAAAATCTTATTAATTTAGTTAATAAACTTGAAACTTGGCAACAATACTTGCCTAAGTAAGTAATAAAGTTTATCATTATGAGTTTTTCAAACTACCCCTCAAAGGGGGATATAGGGGTGTTGATGTTTGTGTGGAAGAAATTGAATGCGCGGTCCGATTAACCCGAAACTCAGTATTGATACTTTCGACAGAAAATAATTAATAATAAGTATGTAAAGTTGTCGAAAATTGACCCCTGACGGTGCAAAAAGGGGTAATTCGGTTTTTAGGGGAGGATTTGAACTTGAAACTGTATGTTACAATTTCACGCCTAAACCACTGAACTTCTTATTTGGCAAAGAGATAGATGGCATCCTGGGGAAGCACATACTTTTTATCCTGGTAGCACGTTCCCGTGGGATAACTTCCGACATCCACGCGGGCGAAGCCGCGGGCAGAAGCTAGTAGTATATATAGGATGTCTTTTGCGTATGTATATCTTAAGTCTTTTTTCTTAATTTTTTTTAATATTATTATTTTTTTGTTGTAATTGTGCGTTTTGTTTGTGCAGAATAAAATATTTTTCTTTATATATACCTATATAAATATCTTTCTTTCTAAATATAAACCGGTCGAAGTGGCGATGCATGGGGGAGCCAAAGCATCGCCATTTCAAACGGTTCAGCGTTTGAAATGGCGATGGCCTCTTTCGGCTGATATGATGATGATGATGGTGTTAGCAAACTAAAATACACTTATTTGTAAAAAGAACGCTGTACAAACGTTAGTTTCGGTTTAAAGACATTTATTTTCTCAAAGAACATACAGTTCACTTTTATAGAAACTTAACTAAGTTAACAATATGTAGGTTACATTACGACGTCGAGTCATCCAATAAACTTTGCACCATATTAATTATATTTATAAAAATAAAAAGCGAGTATGGTGTTAAGTATACCTAACTAACATACAAAGCAGTTCACGCTAAACTTAAAAAAATAAAAACAAAAACCAATCTTAAGTGTCTAACAAATGATTCCATAGGCATTTTTTAAATGGCAAGTTAGTTAGTTAGTTAGTTGGCAAGTTTGAAAAGGAATATGCAAACATTTTATTTGAGACCAGCAGTGCGATTATGCAACCATCTCACCGTGAAAACTTAGGTGAAGTGAGCGTGGAGTGAGCTGTCATTCTAAACTAAATGCTAGGGATTCACATTATTGGCAGCTCACTGTAAGCTTACTTCACCTAACTTTTCACGGTGAGATGTTTACAGAATCGATCGGCAGTATCTCGATATTCATTATATTACACTTTATATCACAATCCGAAGGATTTTAAAGGAAATTCGTAAACCATGGCTTCATTATGTTTGAGAAATTCGTCTGTTCGACAACGTAAATAACGCAATGAATATTGTTGAACTGTGAGAGCAGTGGAGGCCCAGTGTTAACGGCCCCTGACTTACGAGTTGTAGGTCGTGGGTTCGAACCCAGACAGGCACTTTTTTTGTGTAATTTATTTCATCACCATCGCTTTCAAATATGGTTAAGGAAAAAATCGTGAGGAAACATGAAGTCCTAGGACCAAACATTCGAAGACATGTGACATCTACCAACCGGAACTGGGCCCGCATGGTGGATTACGGCCCATTACCTCTTACAGAAGGGAGGCCTGTGTCACAGAAGTAGAAACGTTATATGCTGATTATGTTCTGCTGTTAATCCAGGCGTATTCCTAATGTTTAAGTATTTTACCAATGGCAGATAGTGCACTTGCACGCAGAACAGATGACCGATTGAGCCGAATTGTTCTAGAGTGGCGACCGCGTGCCGGAGGACGTAGCGTGGGGTACTTTCCACAAAGTGGTCCGATGACCTTGTGAAGGCCGAAAGAAACCGCTGGATGCGAGAAGCACAGAACTGCACCCCAATTGCGTAACACACAATCAACCGGAATCTGAATCATTTTGAAGCAAATTGCTAATCCATTGCTTCATAAGTTCGAAAAATTTGTCTGTTCAACACGTAAATAGCGCAATAAATGTTGTTGAACTGTCAAAATGAAACCCATTGCTGTTGATAGTGTTACGCAATTACCCCGCTGATTCTCAATTTGACGTATTTAAATTGTATGGTACGCGATATCTCCGGCTATTGTGGATCAGCTTGATCGTGTGTTACGCAATTAGGGTGCTGGTCGAAGTGGCGATGCTTCGGGGAAGCCCCGGTTCAGCAGTAGACTTGTTCCGGGTGAAATGATGACGATGCTAAGATAGTGGAAGCACGCACTATTTTCACGTTAACATTATAAAAGAGTTTTTTATTACCTAATATGAAATGTTACTCGCATTAAGACAAGCCCTGAATTCTTATTTGTTACATTAGATTATATTTCCAAGAACACAGACTATCTAAGTTTCTTTTGAAGCTTTTGTCGAAATGAATAAAGTAATAAGAACACTGAGTATCTACGTTTGAAAGGCTCCATATATCGGCAGATTGGGTCTAACCAGATAGCTTTATTGTAGGCTCTTCGTCTAGGGACTTTGGTATTTGCTATCCTTAATCTCGGCCTAGTTTAAGGATCTAAGCCCTTATAATAAATAGGATCACATAGAAAAAAAAACGTCGTTGGTCGTAAAAGTTTCTGCGTGATGGATTACAGCCCATTCTCTCTCACAGAGAGGAGGCCTGTGTCCCAGCAGTGGGAACATTGTAGGCTGATTAAGCTACATAGACACAAAACGTGTATCTATGTAATCTGCATTCGCGGTTTAATTTTCCAAAAATATAAACAAATATGAGTTTATATAAAAATAACTTTAAATCCTACAAAATAAAGTTCAGTTTACACTGCAACTTCAATTTTAGATTTTAATAACTTTTTCAATAGTGCTAGTCACTCTGAAATCAACTTAATTACCATTTTAATAAAGTTGATATTTGTTTAACTTCAAATAACATCAATTAGGAACAAGTCTGGATAGACTTCAGCAGTGCGATTCTGTAACCATCTCACCGTGAAAACTTAGGTGAAGTGAGCGTGGAGTGAGCTGTCGTTCCAAATAATGCTAGGTATTGACACTACTGACAACTCACATCAAGCTCACTTCACTTGAGTTTCCACGGTGAGATTTTTACAGAATCGACCGGCAGATGTCTGTTCTTGTCGTGTCGGTACACGACAGAAAGATATAGTGAGATGAAACAATAACTCCCTGCCAAACAAGGTAGAACAGTGTCTAGGGGACATTACACCAGTAAATAGAGTCATCATCATCATCACTTCAGCCGAAAGATGTCAACTGCTAGACATAGTAAGCCTCTCCAAACACCGCCACTTCAACCAGCACCCTAATTGCGTAACTCACGATCAATCGGAATCGGTTTCATTTTGACAGTTCAACAACATTCATTGCGTTATTTACGTTGTTGAGCAGACACATGACACATTTTTTGAACATAATTATGAAGCAATGGATTAGCACTATCCTTCAAAATGATTCAGATTGAGATTGATTGTGTGTTGCGCAATTAGGGTGTCATTCTGTGCTTCTCGCATCCAGCAGCTTCCACAAGGAAATATAATAGAATAACTCTTTATTAAGTACACCATATAAATTACCAGACAAATTTTACAAAGGGTGACACAATGGGCGGTCTAAATGCTAAGAAAAAAAAAATAAATGTGTGGGTGAGGTGTACAGTCACGAGCACCAATATGTCAATACTTGGCAACTTTCAATTGCGATTTTTTCGTGAAATAACGAATGCAACGTTAAGAAGAAGAAGAATAAAACTTTTATTTCAGACAGGAGTCCATAGGGTTAGTAACAATTTTACTTAACTTCTAGTGTGTGTGTGTTAAAATACGACACATTACATAAACGTATGGGTTCGAAAATGCTATGTTCGTAACAACATAAAATTTCATTCAAAAATAAAGGAGTAAATCGTTTTTTAATAAAGCAGAGTATATACATACTTTTGCTCGTGACTGTACAATAAAAAAAAAATATTATATCTATGGTGAGGTGTATTTAAATAGATAATAATAGATATTAGTATTAGTAACTAGGTATTATTAATACAATCTTTCATCACATTATGCTGTGTTGCAAAGTCAGCAGAATTCATTGTTAAACAAATTACCTGCTTACTTAAATTGTCCGTATATTCAAATCACAACTGGCATTATTTGACTGTTGTATAAAATGGCTATAACATGACAAATTGACGTAGGTAGGGTTTCCATTTGCTAAACAAAAAGGGGTTTATTCATAAATGTTCCTTAAACTGAAGTTATGACTAGCGACTGTTTAACCATACATTCTTGAAGTTAACTTTAAGCAACTTTTATAAATAAACCCCTTAATTTTCCAGACTGTACAAGATTGTCTCATCCTCATTTATTTAATTCACGTAACCATTTTGCTGTACGCATAAAACAGCTAGCAGCAGACGCAAATCCTAAAATACCCAACAAAAATATAACACAATTAAAGCACAACATTATCAACGTGCAATTACCGCGAAACATTCTAACGTAATCAGCACAAAATGGCCGCCTTACGTCACAGTCATCCGAAAAAACCGTTGTCAAAGAAATATAGAATACACGCATCGTTCCTTACATTTCGAGGTTCTTCACAATAAAAGGTTTTATGGAAAATATATTTTCGTTTCCTGTCTACCCTCTGGGGAATTGGTGTAAAAACCTGCATGCTACGTCGAAAAAAAGCCCTTGGGAGGTGTGCATGTAAGTACGGGCGAAAAAAATATAGTGTTCTATTTTTGAAGAACTTTTCCAATAGCTATCGTTTCTCCTTCTGTAGTTATGCATATTGGTACGGAGCCAGGGGCGTAGACATTCATCGAACGTATACGCTGCGTAAAGCTTCGGTTTTCTAGGAAAACGGTCCCGTCATATTATAACAACCATTATGAAAATCTGTATATTTACACGAGTATTTTTCCATTAAGTCCAACCCCACTGCCCAAAGATTTAAATCGCTAGATTGGCTCTCACGGTACTTAGTCACGCGAAAACCTATCCGTACTGAGAAGAGTGAGCTCACACATTATTAAATAGGGTTTCCGTGACAATGAAGTCATGTCACTGCGTTATTGTTTGTCAGTAGTGTCAAAACGAAACAGGAACGCGACTATATTTTGACGTGGTAGGGTGAATCTAACGATTTAAATCTTTGCCGCTGTCATTATTTTCATGAAAGCCTCTTCTGGGAAACCGCAGCTTAAACGCGACGATGACGCAGCGGCAACGCGTCGTATACGCGACGTCAATAAACGCTAGGTATGAAAGTGCCCTAAAGGATTACAGTAAGCAAGAAATTCTCATTTCCAGCAAATAATTGTAATTTTTAAATATGTGAACATAGAACTCATCACTCTTTGTTAGCTTTAGAAGGTAATAGGAACCAAAATAGAATAAAGATGATGTAACTGGCACGAAAGCTTTTGTATGTAAATATTTTACAAAGAAAATGCGGGGATGCCTGACGCTAATTAAAACGAATTGTGTTACCAGTTAGATGGAAAATGAATAAATTCATACTAATATTGTGCTCGAATGTGATTTTCGGAAAGAATACACTCATTTTTATCTGTCAAGTCATCGAGATCTTGTCGGACTATTGGTTGCAAGCGCTACTGCTGAGCATGAGGTCTTGGGTTTGATTCCCAGGTCGGGCAAAGCGTTATGGGGTTTTTTTTTTTTTGGTTGCCTGTAAATGGCTCACACCCTGTTACATGGGACTTAGACATACCTCAGATTACACGCCCATAACCCATAGTTGTCGGAAACAATAACAGTTACCGTAGCCGAAATCGGCGTGGGATGATTGTATACTTGGGACTTGAATATAAATAAGCGGATGTTACTATATACAAGGTGGAGACGACAATACGACACACAAAGGAAAACACTGGCAATAGTAATGTATAGTATTTTGGAACTATCAAATAAATCCAAAAAAGTCATTTTTTCTAACAAACTAAATAGTAGTATCAATCTTTGACTAGCTATAAAGTTGTCAAAAAATTAAAGGCCCGTTTGACATTTGAGAATGCGTTCTTGACACCTGTCAGTTTCATACAAACGAATACGTGTTTTGCGAATTTAATCTTTATTAACTACGTTTTTTGGCCTGGCCTTTTAATTTTTAAAAACTTTAGTCACTAAACTATTGGATATATTTGATTGAATTTTCGTGTGCAGACTGGGAACGTCATAGGATATAAGCAGTTTAATTTGCTCTCGTATTGTGCCCTCCAACTTGTATAGGCACACCTCTGCCAAACACGGCACGGCGGACGGCACGGTTGGCGCAGTGGTTAAGCGATTGACTGCTGCGCTGCGTGTCGCGGGTTCGATTCCCGCACGGAACAAATATTTGTATGACCTACATGTATTTGTTCCGAGTCTGGGTGTTTTTCTATCTATAATATGTATGTATTTACAAAAAAAAATTGTATATAAGTAGTTTATCAGCCATCTCGTTACCATAACACAAGCATTAGGTTGCTTAGCTTGGGACAAATGGTGCTGTGTGAAATGCCCAGGGATTAAAAAAAAAAAAAAAAACACTTCGGAGATTACAAGCGTGATGTTATTATTAGTATGTTAGTCATTGAAATCAGAGTCAATCAGATTTGAAATCAGAAAGTTTCTGTAATTTAACTCATTTAAAATTTCAAGTTAGCAGCAATGCTGTATGCAAAAGTGCGGTGTAGTTGTGCATGGCACACGAGTGACATGTGTCGATAACAGAGGCAACTGTAGCCGTCGACGAGTTTCGACTATACAACGTTATACAAAAAAAAAAAAAAAATTGTATATAAGTATTTTATCAGCCATCTTGTTACCATAACACAAGCATTAGGTTGCTTAGCTTGGGACAAATGGTGCTGTGTGAAATGTCCAGGGATTTATTTATTTATTATTTATTTACCGTTATCTTCGCATCATCCATAAACTTTGGCAAACGCTTCTATAGCTTTTACAAATCAAATCTAATAAAGGAAGTAGTTCTTAAAAAGGCTTCGTTACAAAGATATTTGTAATTTCATTTAATGCAATTGAATTGACAAAAACCAAAGAAACTTGGTTCTGACAAGTTTCAGCCCGCCAAATCGTATGAATGAGAATACGACGTTGCCAATTCGGATAAAGAGGCATGCATATCGGGTGATTTACATCGAGGTATTTAGTTTGTATGGAAATTAACAAATAATGAGAATTTATTAATGTTTCCATAATAAAAATAAATGCTTATTTCCATGGTCTGAACATCTGGTCGAATTTTATGTATATCGTCCGGAACACGATGTATATAAACCGCGCCGAAGAAAAAACTTTTCAGTTAACAAGCTTCCATAGTGGTCCATACAACACTGACGACCGTGCCTTCACACGGCGAATATACCGTAGTTTTTCACGGCAAGAAAAACGTGTGTGTAAAAAAGCCTTACACTGAAAAACTGTAGACAAGGGCAATATAAGCCGTGGTCCCACATACTTTTACACAAAAATATCTAAACAATTGCCTGCCTTTCATCTGGCGACAAAATTACATCGTGGTTTCGCTGAAAAATAAAAAAATAACATATGCGAAGCTCGGAGATTGCTTACCATACATAATAAATGTTGGGTATATTTACACTTACATATGAAAGAATAGAGGTAATTTTTAGATTACATTTACTCGTAGATTATGCATAATAATGCTTTCTCCGAGCGTTGTTTGTATGACCCAATTTTTTGCGGAACCCTATTCGCGAGAAATTAAATTGGTTTTCTGCAGGAATCTTCTTCTTTTTGGTGTAACAGTGTCTCCCTCTAATGGATCGCTTTTCTGCTCTCTGTCTCTCTCTCTCTCTACTCTAATGGACTGGAGTGTTGCATTATGATTTGAGTATGAAAATAAACATAGAGAGGTTGGAGGAACAGGGTGAAAATTTCACTCAACCTATTCATATTCGTTTATTATACCTCCATAGGAAAGGGAAGATCCTCGGACCAGACGGGTGTTGTGTCTGGCGGGCAACTGCCTAGTGATTCATGTCGGGGCATTTTTATATATAATGCTAGTTGCACGGTAAACTCATTGCAGCAGCATTGCTTTTTGAGAATTGGTGATGAAATTCATCACCACTGCTCTCAAAACGGTAAAGGAAAACATCGGGAGGAAACCGGCATGACCTAGAACCAAAAATTCGAAGACATGTATTAACTCGCACTGGGCTCGTGTGGTAGATTACAGCCCACTCCTCGTAGAGAACAAAACCTGTGTCCCAGCAGTGGGAACATTATAGACTGATTATGCTTACTCGTTAAATGCTTAGAAGTAAACACCAAAAAATATTAGGAGTAATGAAGAATTGTAAGTGTAATTGAATAAGTTAAATAGCTAGATTCAATTTCTACAACCAGACAACCAGTCTTACCAAGGGGTATCGAATTACCCAGTAACTGGGTTGTGCAGGTCAGATAGGCAGTCGCTCCATGCAAATTTTCAGCTGCATCCAGTTAGACTGTAAGCTGGCCCCTAAATAGTTGGGGAAAGGCTATAGATTGAGTTAGATTCAATTTCTGTCTTACATATACAAATATCTACAAATGACTGAGTTTATCTATCCGCTACACAAAAACTCCCTTAAGGCTATTTTGTCTTATTCAGGGCACATTATTCATGGCAGTTAAGTCCCAGAGGCGCGAATTAGTTATTTTATTCCTATGTTCAAGAGCTAAACTTTATGAATAAAATTGAGATTTTTATTAAGGAACACTTTAACGTTTACAACACGTCTTTTGAGACTCTTTAAAAGTCCATTGGGTACTAAGCATTGGAACGTACCAAGGAGATTTTACAGCTTTTTTTCAGTAAACATTTTTCTACAAAGATAATACATTCACAGTCTTATTACTAGACTAACTGCGCCCCACGGTTTCACCCGCATACGTTTCGATCCCGTGGGAATATCGGGATAAAAAGTATCTTATGTATTAATCCTGGTCATAAACTATCTGTGTGCCAAATTTCATCCAAATCCCTTTAGTCGTTTGAGCGTGAAGAAGTAACAAACATACAAACACACACACACACCCTCACACTCACTCAAAAACTTTCGCCTTTATAACATTAGTGTGATTCTAGGTTTAACGTGCTTTCCGCGGCACGGGAACGGCACGCCAACTTCCAACTCCGGAGTGTTCATTGAGAAATTCGCAACGGAAAAACCCAATTAATGAAACCCGACCTGGGAATCGAACCCCACGATTTCCACAACCAGATTCGGTCGGGCGCCCGATCTTCTCCTCCGTAGTGTCGGATGACGTGCTATCCCATCGGACTAGGAGAGTGAGGGAAGAGAGAGTGCACCTGTGTCTGCACACACACTTGTGCACTATAATATCTCCCGCGCCGAAGGCTAGTTTCCGTTGAGATGGGCTGCCATGGACCAAATACGGTCTGGAGGACCGTTATGCTACTGTACGGTACAGAAGAGAACCTAAGTTGTCGTCATAGTTCACAGAATAAGCAAGTTGAAGTGGTAATGGCCCGGCCATTTTAGCAGTAGAACTTGGTGACCGTTGGGGCCATCTCCTTGATTGCAGATCGCGAGTCGACAAACGTAAGACAAGACGCCCTCGGGCTATATGGAACGACGATCTTTGCAGGGTAGCTAGTAGCAGCTGGATGAGAGAGAACCGAGTTGAATGGCGTGGAGTTGAGGAGGCCTATGTCCAGTGGTGAACTGATGTAGGCTGATTATGAAGACAGTCAGCGACAAATGTCGGTTAACATCTCAGTTTTTTTAATCTTAACTATGAGCAGCTTGTAACATAATGTACATACTCACAGTTGCTTTCATTCATTCCTCCAGGTCAGAATAAGCATTCCTTTACCGTTAGGTGCTGATCTGAGTATTTCTCACGACACCAGGACACGTTTTATCCACATTTAGTACACAGATAAACTTTAACATATGACTTCAACGATTCAGTGTCAACCATGGGTTGATAATTTCGTCCACATTGATTCATATCATTTTTCCTTTAAACACTATACTTTTATTACATAATAACTATAGATTTTATTGTATTTTAATAATATTTATTTTATTATGACAGTTCTGGCATTTGATATTTGAAACGTCATGGTAACGTTTGCTTTTAAATCCTTAGCTGGCAGCTAAGGATTTAAAAGCATATCAAATGCTTAACTGCCAGGTTTAAACATATACATACTTAGCACTGCTCGCATTCATATTTCAAATTCATATTTTCTACATGATGTTGTTCTACGAGTTTTCCTTATTGATCCACGCAATGTAGTGGTGAGTTCGAGTTTCGCCTCTAAAGCGAACACTAAAGTTAAGGCCTGATACTCCAGAGCCGCCTGTCTGCTCCAGAGCCACCTTTCTACACCTCCGTGCTCCGTCTTCAAGGCTACGGACCTGAACCTGTCGGGCCGCAACTTCTGAGGGCCGCCTTACCTGGTGGGCTGTCAGCGCCCGCCGTGCCTCTTCCTCCAGCTGCTGTGTTGCGACCGGCCTAGCTGCGTGTGCCTCCTACGAGTGCCCTCCGTGTCGCACACTCATCAACTACTGAGGGCCACCTTACCTGGTGGTCTGTCAGCGCCCGCCGAGCCTCTTCCTCCTGTGCTGCCGTGCGGCGACCTGTTTTGCTGCGTGGGCCCTCTTGCGGGTGCCCTCCGTGCCGCGCACGCACCTGCCCTCACCTGTACCCACATCTGATTTGGACTTCTGTACCCGCATCTGTTGCCAGCAACTGCTCCACCTCAGCCTCCTCAGTCTCCTCAGTCACCCATCATCATCTTCATCACACCCCACCTCCACATTCTACACACCACTCGAGTTCATCTCCATCTTTTTATTGTTAATAAAATATTTTTAATTGTTTTCTACCTCCCTCTCTTTAATTTTATCACCCCGTACTTAGTTTTACTTGTCGCTACACGACAAGCTACATCATCATCATTCTCCTGCCCTTATCCCAATTTAAATAAATTAAATAAACCCCAAAACCCCTAAAAAATAATTAAAACCAATTAATAGACCCCAAATGGGGTCGGCGCAACATGTCTTTTTCTGCCATACTCCTCTATTAGCCGCCATCGCGGTAGTCACCCCCTTTTTAACCATATCATCATTCACACAGTCCATCCATCGTTTCTTTGGTCTTCCCCTATTCTTATAGCCATCGACATTCATACTCAAAACTATGAGCTACATATTTAATTGATTACAATACGAATAGAAGTATGGAAAAAGACATGTTGTGTGACAATGTGTCGAATAATTTTGTTTTAATTGTGATCATGTGTCAAAGTAGCAGTGTTATAAAAATTACACAAAACAAAAATACTGCAAAATCTAGGCCTTAAGTAAAAAAATACTTCTATTTGCATTAGACATCAATAAAAGTAACCCACCTTTACAGAAAGTAAAATAAAGGCACAAAAAAGGAATTCCAAGTTTAGTACATTAACATTTAGTTCCCAGTGGTTGTGGGAACAGGTAAACTTGCCCCACGGGTATAGCATTCGAATTCAACAAATTATGCAAAAAGTTACTCAACATGAGCCATGCCAAGGTATTAGACCTAGTTTCCTATGGCTAGAAAGAGACAAAGCTAAAATCTTAAATCGCTTCTTTTCACGCTGAAACATTTGCGAAACTGCAGATTCAGAAGGTTCGTGACTAAGTAGAACTTAGTCAGCCAATCGTTTATTTATAGGAAATGCTAAATGAACAAGCTAATTTACTTTTTTTGTTTGGAAAACTGTGCTTCGATGTGAACAATACAGTCGACGGTAAGTGGTCTTCTTTTTCTTCTTCTTTTTGCTAGCACGACTGAATTTTTTAATGTCCGTTTGGATTGAGGTGCCACATTTCGTATCTTAATGAAATTAAATACTTATTTAGTAGTAAGTTTAGAAATTTTGTAGGCTCGATCCTCGATTTTGTAGTATAATACTTCAATAGTTAAATGAACATGAAGGTGGCTCCTCAATCTAAATGTTTAGATTGAGTAGCCACGTCAGAACTAGGAACATCATGGATGTATATGTATCATAATTTGGTATGATTTAGTAGCATTTGAGAGTAGTTAGTACCTACACAAAATCTGAGCTTGGTAGTGTTAAAATTAAAAAAGTTATCATATATTATATGTGGCTCCTCAGACCATACACAAACTACTCGTCATTTTTCAAAGAAGCAGTAGTTCAATTAATGCGCAATTTCTTCATCATTTAGTAGTAAGTATATTAGATTTGTAGGATAAGAGTCAGTAATCAAAAATGAATGAATTGGGAGATATAGCACATTTAATGTGGCTCCTCAATTGAGATGCTTCGGTAAATATATTTGCCTCCAATCTACTTATACTTGTGACGAAATTTGGAACAAAATACACCTACATTTTGTATAAATTTCTACTAAATGTACGTATAATCCTGCCATAAAAAAGTACATATCTACGAAGTTATTCGCTAATCTTTAATTTCTTATGATATTATTTTGAAGGGTGACCATGAATACATTATTTCAAAAGAAAATCGTCGTTTCGTGGCTTATAGAAACACAAATCTATTTTATCTTATTACTAGCTTCTGTCCGCGGTTTCGCCCGCGTGGATGTTGGAAATTATCCCACGGGAACGTGCTACCAGGATAAAAAGTATGTCCTTCCCCAGGATGCTATCTATCTCTTTGCCAAATTTTATCGAAATCCGTTCAGTGGTTTAGGTGTGAAAATGCAATATTGAAAATGTAATATTTGCGCGAGAGACACATCCAAAATGGTAAAATGTCCCCCCTTCTAAAATAACAGAATGATAAAACTAAAAAAAATATATGATGTACCATGTAAACTCCACCGAAAATTGGTTTGAACGAGATCTAGTAAGTAGTTTTTTTTAAACATAATAAATCGTAAATTGTAATTGTACGGAACCCTCGGTGCGCGAGTCCGACTCGCACTTGGCCGGTTTTTATTTTTTGTTTTAAGTATTAGTACCGAGTTTCGAGTTAATCCGTCCGAGCGGTTTAATTTTTTTTTTCTCCGAGATTTTGGCGGCAACAAATTATCTACTATAATTGCTGCTTTATTTCGAAATGATTCCGGAGTCAGTGTCTCATTTTCGTCACTGGAATAACTCATTTTATTATAATTTACGTTATTAGATTGTCTAATGACTTAAAACAACCAAGATTGCAGATAGAAAAGAACCTAAATTGGCGGGATATATTTTTTTAAAATTTAATTTTATAGCTCTATGGAATATTGAAGAATCTCTGTACCTACATACTGTGTCGATTTGTTAAAAATTAATTTAAAATAACTAGTCGTCTGGTTTCATTTAACATCATCATCATCATTTCAGCCGAAAGACTCCCTGCTAAGCTGGACCTCCCCGAAAGTTCCCCCTCATTCTTAGCTCGATCTCGCCGAGAAACTCCGAGCATAGCCCTCTTCATTGGCCTTTGGGTGACCTTGAGCATTCTTAAGAGGCCCATTGTAAAACGCCATGTCTCAGTGCCGTAAGTCATAACTGGCAACACACACTGGTCAGAGTGTTTTGTTTCGACACACTGCATTTAAATTTAGTTTAGTTTGTGAACAAGGGAATCGGCGCCATTAGCTATTAAATTTATTTTTATGTCAATATGTGCGCAAACAATTGAGCTTCATCGCTAATGAATATCAGGTTACTAAATTAATATTATTGAGGATAGGTTAGTAACGACATTCATTTGCAGTTACCCTGAAATAATAAGATAAAATAAAATAGATTTGTGTTTCTATAAGCAATGAAACGAAGATTTTCTTTTTAAATAATGTAGTCATGGTTACCCTTCAAAATAATTTCATAGGAAATTAAAGAATAGCTGATAACTTCATAGATATGTACTTTATTATGGCAGGATTATACGTACATTTAGTAGAAATTTATACAAAATATAGGTGTTTTTTGTTCCAAATTTCGACACAAGTTTAGGTAGATTAGAGGCATATATATCTATTTACCGAAGCATCTCGATTGAGGAGCCACAATAAATGTGCTATATCTCCCAATTCATTCATTTTTGATTACTGACTCTTATCCTACAAATCTAATATACTTACTACTAAATGATGAAGAAATTGCGCATTAATTGAACTACTGCTTCTTTGAAAAATGACGAGTAGTTTGTGTATGGTCTGAGGAGCCACATATAATATATGATAACTTTTTTAATTTTAACACTACCAAGCTCAGATTTTGTGTACTAACTACTCTCAAATGCTACTAAATCATACCAAATTATGATACATATACATCCATGATGTTCCTAGTTCTGACGTGGCTACTCAATCTAAACATTTAGATTGAGGAGCCACCTTCATGTTCATTTAACTATTGAAGTATTATACTACAAAATCGAGGATCGAGCCTACAAAATTTCTAAACTTACTACTAAATAAGTATTTAATTTCATTAAGATACGAAATGTGGCACCTCAATCCAAACGGACATATTTTTTATCTTGTTGGCCCGCTACCACTTCCATAGCGTCGTCAGTGGCAGTGCAGAGGTCACTTTGACTGCATGTTTTGGGACACAGAGGGCAGGATAGGAGGTGGAGCAAGGGTGTTTCTATTTTTTTTTTGTTTTTTTTTTTATGTTTGTTCGCGCATAAGTCCGTCCCTTGCCAATCGATTTGAAAAAAAAAATGTTGGAAAGTGTATACTTCACAAATGGTCCCATGAAAATTTTATCGAAATCGGACAAGCGGTTTTTGAAAAATCAAAAAAAATATCGCAACAAAAAAGTGAAAAATAAAAACTTTTTACAAAAAAAAACAACCGACTTCCATAAAAACACTACAAAGTGAAAAATAACTTTAATTTCGGAAGTCGGTGGCGAAAAAGGAAATACAAAAACCAAATACACCGACTTCCGAAATTAAAGTTATTTTTCACTTTGTAGTGTTTTTATGGAAGTCGGTTGTTTTTTTTTTTTTTTTTTTTTTTTTTTTTTTTTTTTTTTTTTTTTGTTGTAAAAAAGTTTTAATTTCTAATAAAGTTGTTTAATAGTTTACTTTATAAATACGCAATTTTCTTGCACTTTAAGTACTTTAAGATCATTACAGTATTTATGATCCAGCAGTGCGATTCTGTAGCCATATCTCACCGTGAAAACTTATGTGAAGTGAGCATGGAGTGAGCTGTCATTTCAAATAATGCTAGGGATTGACACTACTGAAAACTCACCTCAAGCTCACTTCACTTTCGTCGAGCATTTCCGACGTTTGGCCCCCAAACTGGAACGGGCCGGGGCCGCCTTAAAGCGGCTCCTGCCCAACCTGAGGGGGCCAAACGCCTCCTGCCGGAGGCTTTACGCGGGGGTCGTGCGGTCCATGGCCCTATATGGGGCCCCGGTATGGGCGCGTTCACTGCGGCTTCGAGCCGCACACTATCTGAACGCGCCCCAGAAGGTGGTAGCCGTAAGGCTGATCCGGGGCTACCGCACGATCTCGCGCGAGGCGGCATGCCTCCTTGCCGGACTGCCGCCATGGGATCTGGAGGCGATAGTGCTTGCGCGCCTGCATGATTGGCGCGCGGAGGCACTACGCCGGGGGGAAACTCTGCACCCGCGGCAAATCGCTGCGGAGCGGACGGACCTCCGGCGCGATCTCATGGCGGAATGGAAGGCGCGACTATCGCAACCCAGCGCAGGGCACGCCGCGATAGCGGCGATAAGACCCCTCTTTGAGGAGTGGCTAGAGAGGCGTCACGGCGCTCTCACGTACCGCCTGACGCAGGTCCTCTCCGGACACGGATGTTTCGGGAGGTTCCTGCACATCATCAGGCGGGAGGAGACGCCCGGGTGTCACCACTGCCCGGATCGCCCAGAGGACACGGTGGAGCACACGGTGGAGGTCTGCCCTGCTTGGGCGGAGACCCGCCGTGTCCTCGTAGAGGCGATCGGCAACGGCGGCAACCTCTCGCGCCCGGCCCTGGTGCAAGCCATGGTCCGGGGCGAGAGAGAATGGGAGGCAGTCACCTCCTTCTGCGAAGCAGTCATGCTAGCGAAGGAGGTGGCGGGGAGGCTGAGGGAGAACACCTCACGCCTCAGCCGCCGCGGGAGACGCTCCGGGCGTCGGGAGCCGCGTGACGACTCCCGGCCACCGTAGGCGCGGGCCTGCGGGCGGTGAGTAATGGGTAGCTCACCGTCCGATCAGGACCACGCCCGTGCCGGACGGCGCGTTGTGTTCCACGCGCGCCTCAAAGAGATGTCAGCAGAGGACGGGGCCCCACAGGGCCGAAGCCTGCCGGGGCGGTGGGATTTTCCGAAAGGTTAACCGCTGCCCTGGAACAGAAAGGGCTAAGGACGGAACACGGGTGGGTTTTAGTCAGTAAAAGTCTGACACTCCCTTCCGCTCCACCCAGAGCGGGAGGGGTCATTAGATGATTTCCCATCCACAAAAAAAAAAAAAAAAAAAAAGCTCACTTCACTTGAGTTTTCACGGTGAAATCACAGAATCGACCGGCTGTTCTGCATTCTCTGCAGTTTATGTAGCTTTGTTTTACTATCCCAGAATTCTATGAAATATAATAAATGTGGTTTCACAAGTACCTAAATTATGAATGTTTAAACGCAGTTCTTGGGTATACATTGACTTATATTGCGGAGTGATCCAATAAGTGAGTACATTATTATAGATAGGTACGTAGAAACCCAAGCAATAGGCTTGATTCATATGACGTGTTTCAACTAAAAATCGATCAGTAAAAGACCGAATTTCTCGATAAACGCGCTTCACAAGCTTATTGCAAGACTCCTACTATTATTTACGTCTTATTTTATTGGAGGAACGACGGAGCTAATCTGGCACGTAATCGACTGCATTCTTTATATATGCTAATATCAGCAATTTCCCTCAAAAGGATCGATTCATTCATTAATGTTATGACAGGGTGAACTTCATGCGATTGAATCTTTTCAATGCCGAGATAAAATTCAGTTGAATTAATTGGATTGCTAGTTGAGACTACAATTTTCGCTTACTTACCTATTACCGTAGGCAGAAATGGATATACAAAATCTTTGAGTTGATTTTGTGAAACAACAATATTAGGGTAGTTTCGTGGGTTAAAAAAAATATTATATTTAATCCGTTAGTTAGATTATCGAAAAATAATGGACACGTATTTTTTCTTTTGTCAATCAAACAAAAAATTACAAAGATAAAGCGCGTCAAAATTTGGGAGTGGGGGTCGTGACGTCACTGGCTAACAAAAGTGTCGCAAGCAAGTGAGGTCACGTGGAACTTTAACGGGCGATATCTTCATAATTTTTTATATTATTGACAAAAGAAAAAATACAGGTTCAATATTTTTTGATAATCTAACTGACGGACTAACTAGATTTTTTTTAGGAATCTAGCCTATCATCTAATATAATATATAACTAGCCTGTATTGTGCCACTGCAAGGCAAAGGCCTCTCCTCTCCCTCTCCCTTTTCCACACAATTCTGTCTTTTGCGAGTGCCGGCCAGTCAGCCAGCCATCATCACTGATCCCTCCGTGCCTCGGAAAGCACGTTAAACGGTTGATCCCGGCTGTCATTCGTGGATCTTTGACAGTCGTTACGGGTTTTCAGTAGCTCGAAAGTCTGACAACCAGTCTTACCAAGGGGTATCGAAATATCCAGTAACTGGGTTGTGGAAGTCAGATAGGCGGTCGCTCCATGTAAAATACTGGTATTCAGCTGCATCCGGTTAGACTGGAAGCCGACCCCAACATAGTTGGGAAAGGCTAGGCAGATGTTGATGTAGTAAAATTATTAGATAGAATAACTCTAAGCTTTAAACATTATGAGAAAAACGTTTTCTGCGTATTTGCGTATTCTGAGAGTTGGTAAACATCAAAAGATTTATTTTTGAATTTTGCGGATCGGACGGTAAAGGAAAAAATTGTGAGGAAACTTAGAACAAGTTTCCTCACAATTTTTTCCTTTACCGTGTCGAGTAGATACCTACATGTCATGCTGTTTACCGCACATGTTGGTTATTAATGCGCAATTTGATTATACTATTAATCAGCATTATTTATTTATTTATTATACTTTATTATACCTACTTTATTGTACGTACTTTTGGTTTCGGAGCGTGAGAAACCTTTCTAATAGTAAAATTAACTACTCAGGATTTTTACTGAGGATAAAAAAATGAAAATACGTACTGCCGATTTGGAGGTGAGTTTTATTATGTTCGCAATGTAAATAATGTAATGTATGGCTCATACGGTAAGCACAGACCGCTGAACTTACAAATGATATCTAGTTGCTAGAATAGAGACATATAACTATACATATACTTAGCTTAATCTAAAGCAGACGGGTGAGGATAACAGAAAAAAAATGAACGAACCTTAAAAATATACAATGGGCCATAAAAAAAAAACCATGGAATCATTCAGAATTACAACGGAGTTTCCATGTTTGGTGGGTTCATATCAAATTCAGAATAATATTAAACGTACCTTTCTTGTTAAAAACGAAAATATAAATTCACAGTTTTTAAAGCGCGTTCCGGACTCGTGCATTAAGAGTTTCTTGCCACCAAAACTATTTTGGTTTTGAAATAGGCACGTAAAAGGCACTTCAGCAGCGCGATTCTGTAACCATCTCACCGTGAAACCTTGAATGAAGTGAGCGTGGAGTGAGCTGTCATTCAAACGAATGCTAGTGATTGACACTATTGACAGCTCACTCTAAGCTCACTTCACCTAACTTTTCACGGTGAGATTTTTACAGAATCGATCGGCTGAACGTCAATTTTACTAAAAAAAGGAATTGATTCTAGTTGCCCTTTATGTTTCTGTGCTTATGTTAAGCGATTCAATAATAAAATTAGACTTATTTTGCTATTAATATTTCTAGTACTAAACCTAAGTACATACGCCAGCTGCAGGTCAAGCTACTCGAAACTGTCAAATTTTCCCAATCAACTTTGAACCTAATGCTTTCGCGATAAAGTTGAAAAATCTATTTTAAAAAATTGACAGATTGATGTGCTGGCGTCTGTACTCAGAGGGAGACACAACACTACTGCTTGGAACGACAACGTATGGGAATTCGATATTCTCTGTGTTAGAAATGTAAACGAAACGCAATTGTCTTCTGTCGATTTTGTTTTTTCGTCTCTCTCTCCCTTGCGCTCTCAACTCTCTTGTCATGCATTTGTGTGTTCTGCTGATCTATGTCCATATCATCATCATTATCTGCCTGGCCTTATCCCAACTATGTTGGGGTCAGCTTCTAGTCTAACCGGATGCAGCTGAATACCATTATTTTACATAGACTGCCTATCTTACCACCACAACCCAGTTACTGGGTTACACGATACCCTGGCAAGACTGGTTGTCAGATTTTCGGACTTCTGGCGACCCGTAACGACTGTCAAAGATCCAACAATGACAGCCGGGACCAACGGCTTAACGTGCTTTCTGAGGCACGGAGGAGTCTTGGTATGTAAAGATGGACTAGCTATGCTTGCCACGGTTGGTCCGTGGATAGGTTCCACGGATCAACCGTGGCAAGCATAGCTTAATCTGGTCGATTTTCATAGTGTCATCATCACGTCTCTAAAAAAACATGTAAAAAAATTATACTTTGCCGAGTCTACAATTAAAATAACTAGAATAGAATTTTTATTTAAACTATTGTCATTTTTTTAGAGCATTATTAGCCGTTCATGTATGTCAAACAAAATAAAGTACGTAGTTTTTAGGTTAGGTTATTTAGATTTTTTTGACAATTTCCGATACCTGGGTTATGCTTACAAAAAGAACTTTTGTAGGAGTTATTATGATTAGTGTAGTCTATAAAAAACAAAGTTTGAGTTTGATGCAGCATGGTACGGGATGCCATACATCCATGGGCATTGTTGTTTATCACACTCTTGGTAAATTGTTGATCTGTTTCTTTTATTACTAGTTTCTGCCCGTGATTTCACCCGCGTTTATAATTTCTTATTTTAACATAAAATACAGCTTCGCATCACTCGTCCGCGCTATGCTTCATTTTCACTTGGCAATCTTTTTGACTATTTTTGTTATTGCTCGTAACAT
This sequence comes from Apamea crenata, assembly GCA_949629185.1. Lineage (NCBI taxonomy): Eukaryota > Metazoa > Arthropoda > Insecta > Lepidoptera > Noctuidae > Apamea > Apamea crenata. Next base: position 16,714,101 of record OX451357.1, read on the forward strand.
AAAAAAAAATAAAAGAGTAACTATGGAGTTTCATGCCCATTCTTCTCCATTCGAAACTACTTTTCGGAAGGTCGTATCAGTAATGTCCTGCAACCAAAAATTCGAAGACATTATGACATCTACCAATCCGCACTGGGTCCGCCTGGTGGATTACGGCCCATTTCATCTGACAGAGAGGAGGCCTGTGTCCCAGTAGTGGGAACGTTATGGGCTGATTATGCTTATCTAATCCGCCAAGCATTGGCACATCGCAGTCAATTTTGCATACTTGTCGCGTCATGTCCCTAGAGTAAAATAACGACATAAAAAAATCCAACAGGAACTGCCAACCCTCAACCATCGCTAGACAAAACGACTTACAGCCTATTCGCACTCTATGGCGTTTTTTGTAAGAATTTTCCGAATATGACAGCTGATGAAATGAATAAAACGAGCAATATATGCCGAAAAAGTTTTGAAGACATTATCGTTGTTTGCTTAAAAGCTTTTTTATGCCAGGAAGACAGTTTTAAGTGTGACATTACCCTTAAACGTCAAGATTCTCCATGTCGTTTAAAAGCTGGGAGTGGAATCTATACCTAAGCCCGCGTTCCCAAGGGCCATATTTTATCGCGCACTGAATTTTCAACGCTCTGCTAAGTGCTGAGAAATGAATATCCAACATTGTATTTTTATGACGCGCTGGGATGTACTCTGTTGGATTTTCAATGCTCGGCCGAACACCGAGAGTCGGAAATCCAGTGCGCAATAAAAAATCGTCGCGTAAAAAATTGCCCGTGCGTACCTGGGCTAATAGTAACAATGAGTCGCTTCCTTAGCTGGGTCAAGGACCGAACGGTAGAAATATGGCAAGATTTTATTGAGTTGACCCTTTAGTACCTTTTCCTATTGATGAGGACATATCATTCTCCGGCCCTATCCCATTTATTTCGGGTCATCACATTTTCTTGCAAACATTTCTATTAGTCGTGACCTATTGTCTAGAATACAGACATGGTTTGTTATTAGGGTAAACTCTTGAGTGATAGTCTAAGATTTACTTCTAACAATTTTTGCTGTGCCCTACAGGGTCCATAATGAACGAAATTCTATGTATACCACCTAAGTACACATTATGGTAAAGCAATAAAAATATTGAGTATTGAGTATTGAGTATTGAGTACTGTTATTGCAAATGCCTCTCTCCATGACTTCCAGCTCTTTCAATCCAGGGCCAAAGTGGTCTAGTCGTTTTTTTTTTTAATTTTTATTATTGACAATGGGCTTACTCTCGACCTCAATCCAGCCCAGAGGCAGGGATGAGATCTACGGTAGAACGAGCTTGCCCAGAAGAAGCCTATTCACTCTCGTCCTGAAGAGATTAGCGTTGTATGAACTCAGGAATGCAGACGTTTGTTTTCTCAGCTCGGTCTGCCGCGACGCTTTCTGGCTGTCAGGGCTTCACGTTGTGGTTACTTTGGCCCACAGCTTATTGGGTATATGGCAGATGTGGCCAGCCCAGTCCCACTTCAGCTTAGCGGCTTTTTGGGTAAAATCAGTAAATTTTTTTTTTGGAGCGCTGTGTGTTTTTGCGAATATGGTCTGTCAATTTGATACAGAATATGCGCTCCATTGCACGTTGGCAAATCTTGAGTTTGGACTTTTGAATATTTGTCAACGACCAAGTCTAAAAATGCAGAGGTAAAAATTTTTTTTTTTTTACATTAGGGCAAGCTTATGAATGACTGTTTCACTGGCAGAGAAGGCACAGTTTTCCACCTGTCATCGATCTGGAAAGATATTTAAAGAGTGTAAGTCTAGCTACATAGCAATACCTTTTGTAGATGCTACAACATAATCAGCCTACCATGTTCCCACTGATACACAGGCCTCCTCTCTTCCAGAAGGAGTTGGCTGTAATCTACCACACGGGCCCAGTGCGGGTTAGCAAAATAATAATAATAGTAAAACCATTTTGTCTAATGCCTGAACACAGTTTCTGTACCGATTCAGAAATAACTTACTTACGTACATCTAAGAGAGCGTCATGCCGTTTACCGTCATGGCATACGAGTCGGTTTTACTCCCAATCTAAGCTCATAAGGTGGACAGTCCTCTCAAAATCATGATTTAGTATTAAACTGCTCGTAACATTCCATTACCCCTTACAAAAAAGGGCAAGACATGACCCGACGAGAAAAAATAAATCTAGAACACGGGACCGATTCACCCACAGAGCACGGATACTCCATGCCACCGGCGACGTCTAGAGATTCCAGTATTGCGGCACTGGGTCTGGAAACTGGGACTTGTGGTGCCAAAAGTGCGTTGAGCACATAACTCCTGTCACGGACCACTGTTCAAAGCAGTCAGTTAATAAGGTTCCGTAGCCAAAGAGTGCTAACGGAACCCTATTACTAAGCCTCCGCAGTCCATCCGATCTCATGAACCGTAACAGATAGACATTACAAAAAATAATAAAAATAAAATAAAGGTAAAAATTAAGGGGGTCATACAATAGACGTGTTTTTTTCGTCGTTTTTGCCTTGTGGTACGGAACTTTTCATATGCGAGTCCTTTTATACGCCACTAGCTCCTGCCCGCGACTTCGTCCGCGTCAAATTTCTTGTTCCTGCAACCCTCCGCGTCACATCGCCCGCGTTATTACTTTGTTTTTACTTAGCGTACTTCCCGATATTTTTACTCCACCCCTAGGGGTTGCATGATGTTAAATAGCCTATAACCCTCCTCAAGAACTGATGGGCTAACATATGCAAAAAGATTTTTTCAAATCCGACTGCGAGTTCCGGAGATTACCCCCTACATACAAACTTACAAATAAACCATCTCTTTATAATATTAATTAATTATATTATATACGCCATTTTTGGGGGGTTCTGGGGTTTGTCCACAAAGTGGACCAACGACCTTCTGAAGGCCGCTGGAACCTGTTGGATGCAAGAAGCACAGAACCGGTCGAAGGGGGGGTGCTTGGGGGAGGCCTATGTCCAGCAGTGGACGTCTTTCAGCTGAAATGATGATACGACATTTGTCTCATAGAACAAGTGAATGATGACACGTTGGGTTTGTACGGGAAATATTGGTAATGCCGCCTCTACCAGCGGCCGCCGAGGTTTCTCCGTGCTCTGTGGATCTGCCATTTGTATTCAAAGCCACGTCTCCTCTAACAATTCATGAAAATCTGTAAAAAGCTGTTCAGTGTAATTCAGTAATAGTCCAGCGAACTGAAAATGTTATTTAAGTGGGGACTCGCAAATGATGGCCACTAAAATTCTGTAACAATATCCCCGTTCACGATGTTTGCCGTAAAAAAGATAATTCGCCCGTTTTGTTTAGAAGCGTTTTTTTCTTTTATTAAGACCGTTTTTAATTTTTGGTGTGTTAACTAGCGTTTGACGGGGTATTTTAAGAGTTAGTTCTTGAATTCTTAAAATGTTTGCTCAAGAACTGACTCGAATGTAGGATCAGCTTCATCTCCCCAACAGTATGAGAAATGTGCGCTTTTATAAGATCTAACGTGATGTTATTTTCGTGGGCATCTACGTCCATAAAATGTTTAATGGAAATACGTACGTGCAAGTAATAACATTATCGTGGACGGGAATTTAAAAGTGTCTTAAATGTTTCGATACATTTTACTTCCCTGTGTTATGTGTTGAAACATTCGTGGGCATCCACGTCCACGTCGTAAGGCGTGCACGTTACCAATGGGTCACCACTGCTCGCATTTTTTTTAATGAAGATACTAAATTAATTAATTACATTTACAACATAGTTGAGAGCAGCATTGCTATTCTGTAAAAAGCTCACGGTGAAAACTTAGGTGAAGTGAGCTGTCATTCCACGTGATGTAAGGGATTGCCAGTATTAATAACTCACTTTACCTAAGTTTTCACGGTGAGATATCTACAGAATAGAACGGCAGTGATGGCTCACCTAACGAGATGTAGGTCGTAAATTCAAACCCCGACAGGAGCTTTACAATGTGTAAATTATTTCATCACCACTCTGCTCTCAAAAAGGTGAAGGTAAACATCGTGAGGAAACCGCCATGACCTAGAACCAAAAATTCGAAGACATGTGTCATCTACCAACCCGCACTGGGCCTGCGTGGTGGATTACGGCCCACTCTCTCACACCGAGAGGAGGCCTGTGTCCCAGTAGTGGGAACATTATAGGCTGCATAAAACAACATAGTTATAGACTTAATTAGCATGAATCGCATAAGAGACAAATTAAAGTAGTAGTAGAGTGTTTTTTGACAAAAGGCAACAAAATTCCTTGTTTACCATTCGGAAAAGTGTTTAATCCTCTTTTGTAATCGACATTTCACAGGGATTGCACGGGATTTATTTTGTATCGTGAGTCCATTTATAGCATTTTGTAGGCACAAATTAATCATGCTGTCCAAAAATCAAAATCAAAAGTCATTTATTCGATTTACGCTTTTTTTATGAAAAAAATCTTTCGGGTTTTTGATATCGGTGAAGTCAAAAAGAATTTTACGAAAAAAAAAAAACAGCACCAAACTAAATCACTACACAGTGAAAAATTACTTTAATTTCGAAAGTCAGTGAAAATAGATAACGATTTCCGACATCGAAAGTTATTTATTTTTCATTTCAAAAGTTTTTGATTTTTATTTTTTTGTTGTAGTGGTATATAAGTATATGAATACCCCACATAATGATTTTCAACTCGAGACACTACATTAAGACTGAAAATCGATATCTCGCATGCAATGTCCTCAAGAGTAAAAGAAAAGAAAAGAAAGAAAGAAAAATATTTTATTCTGCACAAACAAAAACGCACAATTACAACTAAATAACAATAATATTAAAAAAAAAAATAAAAAAAAATAAGACAAAACACAGAGAGTACTACTCAGATTCATATTTTCAATGGTTTCATCGCTTCCTAAGTCAATATGGCCATAACGTCCGATGGCACAGTCAATATAATATTATCCTCCTTTATAATGGATACATGGAATATAAATGTAATATCTTTATTTATTCTTTGTATTTTGTAATATGAAAGTGAGTCATATAGTTTTCCGTGGTCACTTTTTAACCCACGTCAACAAAGAGGAAGTTATGTTTTTTTTTTCAAATACGGTACGGTCATCAAAGGAGATAAGTAGGTAACCAGGGCCATCAGATATAGTTGAAGTTTTGTAAGAGATCGATGGATGTTTTCCAATAAAATATAATTTAACGACGCCGACGACCCTGGTTATTTATTCGTGCCTTTGATCCTTTGGCGACTGTACACTGATTTCTCCTTGATTACAGGACGTGACGCCAATCGAAGATATTCGAGAAAGTGATCCATGATGGTATTTATAGTTATTTTGAAAGAAAAAAATTATTTGTAAAGAACAGATTGACTTTCGTAAAAATAAATCAATTAATGTAGCAGTATATAATTTTCTCGACGGCATATTAACCCACATTGATAGAGGTAAACAAACGTGTGCACTACTTATGGACCTCAAAAAGGCTTTCAATTATGTAGACCACAAAATACTCTTAAATAAATTATACGACTATGGTGTCAGAGGAAAAATGTATGACCTGATTAAATCTTACTTAAGTAATAGAACGCAAATAACACAAATATAAAAGAAGTGTCCTTAAGTGAAAAAAAAATGATAACTTATTCATCCTCATGTAGACAAGTTGCATCTGGCATTCCACAAGGAAGTGTATTAGGTTCGCTTCTTTTTATAATTTACATTGATGATCTTAAAATTATTATCTTAGAATTATTATGAAAGATTGAGACTAAGCTCAGAGGGGCAATTCTCGTAATTTTAAGACCTTTCACAGTCTGCTCTCAGTTTCAATCTGTCAAAAAACCTCTAATTTCCCTACATTTTGACAAGTTTTTGACATTTGTTTGTCGCCGAGATGAGACTGCGACTAGATTTTGAACGTTTTAAATTACGAGAATTGGCCTTCTGACTGTGAACGTTCTTAGAATTACGAGAATTGCCTCTCTTATACACGCTGCAGGTATACCAGTTAACTTATTCTTAGTTAACTTGCTTATGAATACCGATCTACCCTCTTTGCATACACGGTAGATTTAAGTAGTCCCAATTAAAAAATTAAACTAACTCTCTTAATTTATTCAGCGCAATTTCCTTTTTAGTATCTACAAATTAAACAGTTTTGAAAGTTTTAAACGAATTGTCTCTCACAGGATTAAGGTGAAACTTTACAGACATAGCGACTTCATTTAATTTTACCTCTCAATATATTTTAGAGAAACAAGTTAACGAATGGAATACGACGGAGAGGTGTTTCATAATTAAAAGTTTTATTCGGGAACGTGTTTCAAGGAGTTTCAATAAAATTTAAAGCTATGCGTGTTAGATAAATTTATTTGTTCACAAATTATGTTTATAAGTTAGGATGGAGTTTATTTCTAAAGTGGATTTTGGCTCGTATTTGTTAAATGATTTCTATTCTGTCGAAATCATTCAATTCTGTCTAAGTCATTCAACTCAGCCTATTGCTGGACATACGCCTCCCCCAGGCTGCGCCACAACACCCTGTCCTCCACCTTCCGCATCTAGTCTGTCCCAGCAACCTTCTTAAGGTCTTAATTGAAATCACTGTAACTCTAATAATTTTAATTTTAATCATTGTAATAATTGTAATTCTAATTTTCTTATATATTGTAATAATTCAAATAGTTCTAATAATTGTAATTTTAAAAATTGTTGTAAATTAACTATAATTATTATGCATGCTCGTAATGAGGGTGAAATATGTCCTGTGCTATAATTTAATTTAACATCTTGTGTACCCACTATATTTCAGGCAAATAAGGTCATCCGTCCATCTAGCTGGGGGGCATCTAGAGGGGCGTCCGACACTACCCTTGCCGATACGTGGTCTCCACTCCAGGACTCGTCTGCTCCACCGTCTAAGCCATTGTGGATTTAATTCTCTATAATGCTGATTCAGAAAAACCACAATATTCTAAGTAGCGTGCAGTGTGTGATAATATTGTATGTAGCTTAAAGGGGATGCGCTAAGATAGCCCGCGAAATTCTTTACTTACGTTTTTTGCAGTTTGCAAGAGAGCATCAGCTTCAATGATGATTACAATAATATGATTCGCGACCGTAATAAAATATGGCTTTACAGAGCTATAAACATTAGAATCAGCAATACAGCTCCTTGAGTTAGATTTGACCTCAACTGTCACGATTTCATGAAATAGTAATTCAATAGGGTAATATGAATTTAGAGAGATGTATTGATAACTTTTATGATTCTCTTCTACTTCAGCCTTTCGCCACCCAATGCTGAGTGTAGGCATCCTGCAATTCACGCCACTCTTCTCTGTCTCTAGCCTTCCTAAGCCAGAAACGTCAGCACAGGAATCTAGACCAGGTTGTCGGTCCACCTCATCGGGTGACTGCCCACACTTCTACAACCAGATCTCGGTCTCCAGTCTAAGACTGTTCTACCCCATCTGCCATCTTTTCATGCCCTATGTGGCCCACTCCTTTCCACTTTCTTCGCGTAATGACCGTTTATGATTATAATTCTATAAATAAATAAGTATTTGTTGCGGCCGCGAATCATATTTAGATCGACATACAACCTGATCCTTACCTGCGAATTGTAAAATACGTAACAACATTTGAATTGCGCGGGCTGCCCTAACGTTTCGCCTTAAGCACTTACTTACAAGAAACTTGAGTTATTTTATACGTCAAAAACCTCAAACTACTATAGCCAAACAATTCCATTATAATAATAATAATATCCCTGGACATTTCACACAGCACCATTTGTCCCAAGCTAAGCAACCTAATGCTTGTGTTATGGTAACAAGATGGCTGATACTACTTATATACATTTTTTTTTTTTTGTAAATACTTACATATTATAGATAGAAAAACACCCAGACTCGGAACAAATACATGTAGGTCATACAAATATTTGTTCCGTACGGGAATCGAACCCGCGACACGCAGCGCAGCAGTCAATCGCTTAACCACTGCGCCAACCGTGCCGTCAAAATGTGCCATTGTGTAGTTTTTGATGCATTTTCGTTTTGATTGCATTACCTATATGAAACCTATCAACCATATATATAATGTGGATATACGCAAAATATATTAATATAAACACGCGTGTGTGCAGTACACGTATGCACCTACAGCATTACACATCATCATCTGCCTCGCCTTTTCCCAACTATGATGGGGTCGGCTTCCAGTCTAACCAGATGCAGCTGAATACCAGTATTTTACATAGTGAGATGCCTATCTGACCTCCACAAACCAGTTACTGGGTAATATGATACCCCTCGATAAGACTGGTTGTCAGACTTTCGGGCTTCTGACTACCTGTAACGACTGTCAAAGATCCACGAATTACAGCCGGGATCAACGGCTTAACGTGCTTTCCGGGACACAGAGGGGTCTCGGTAAGTAAAGATTGATAGGTACTTACCTACTTCCACTTATTAATTAAGCATCCCCTTAACAAACCAATTTCTACAGAGAAACTGTAATAGGCTTAGATACTCTATGTAAAGATGGTCACCCATCCACAGACCAACAACGGCAAGCGTAGCTTAACCTGATCGACAGACAGACAGAGTAATCTTCATTTTAAAAATATTAGTATGGATATGGATGTTTGCGTGGTTAATCAATTTGCCGCGTGCCTGCGGGCGGAGAGTAATGGGTAGCTCACCGTCCAATCAGGACCAGGCCCGTGCCGGACGGCGCGTTGTGTTCCACGCGGTAGCGGGATCGTCCGAAAGGGTTACCGCTGCCCTGGAATAGAAAGGGCTAAGGAAGGAACATGGGTGGGTTTTAGTTAGTAAGAGTCTGACACTCCCTTCCGCTCCGCCCAGAGCGGGAGGGGTCATTTGATGATTTCCCATCCTCAAAAAAAAAAAAACCTGATCGTTCGACCTGTGCGGTTGTTATTAATTATTTGTGACTGATCAGATTGTTTTAAAATAGGTCAAAATTAGACCCAATGTCCGTAACTAATTATTGGAAAACCAATTATAGGTAAATTTTAGTGAACACGTTGATTATTCCCATGATATTTAATTAGTTTTGGTTACTGAATATTACAAAATCTATCAGTTATAGAGCAGTGGTGGCCCAGAGGTAATGGCCGCGATTTACGAGTTTTAGGTCGTAGGTTCGAACCGAGTTGCGCTTTAGTTTGTGTAAAATGATTTAATCACCATCACTCTTAACACTGCGAAGGAAAACATCGTGAGGAAACCGGCATGTCCTACAACCAAAACTTCAAGGATATGTGACTCGCGTGGTGGTTAACAGCCCACTCCCTCGCACAAAGAGGCCTGTGTCCCAGCAGTGGGAACATTATAGGCTGATTATGTGTATAAGGTACATATAAATTGTTGTTGTCGTTGAGAAAATAAGAATCTGGCCGGTTTCTCTACAGTTCTGCTTCAAAGCATCTGAAAATCGTATTTTACTTCTTTTACAAATATACGTTATATCGTAAAAATGTGACAACTAATATTCGAGGACAAAGCATTGAAAATATTACACAGAATCTATCTAAAAAACATAAAGAATCTAGCAAAAACATTAATAATTTCATTGTTAGAACTAAGTAAATACAGGTGATCGATTTTGTAAAAATCTCACCGTGAAAAATTTGGTGGTGAGCTTAGAGTGAGCTCAATTGTGTTAATCCCTAGCATTAGTTGGAATTACAGCTCACTTCACCTAAGTGTTCACGGTGAGATGGTTACAGAATCGCACTGCAGAAGTAATGATGAATAATCGTACTTGGTTACATCATAAAAGTACTCACTTCTATGATGTATTGAAAATGAATTAATGTAGTATCGGCCTCCGATTTAGCAGCAGAAATTAGGTACAGACGCCAGAACAATCAAGTTACAACAATCTATCAAATTTCTTTAATAGATTTTCAACTTTATCACTACAGCATTAGGTTCAAGTTTGATTGGGAAAAGTTTCGGGTAGCTTGATGTGCTGGCATCGGTACCTACCTACCCAGGCAATATAAAGTCAGAGAATTTAGATGATTGTACGCAAATAGACTATCGACGTATATTCAAATCACAACTGTCACTCTTTGGCACTTGTATGAAGTAACTATCGGCAAGTTGGCCGAGCGTCTTAATTTGATTAGCTCCATATAAAATTCTGGTATTCAACTACATCCGGTGAGACTGGAAGCTGACTCCAACATAGTTGGGAAAAGGCTAGGCAGATTTTGAGAACCAACAGATGGATTAATATTCTTCCTTAACCTAAATAAATAATGCAACATACGTACATAACATACATACCCTACATATAACATTCCTTCCTTAATTTGCAGTTTAAAATTATTAACGAAATAATTCTTTGTCAGGAAAAATTCTCACTTCTTCTCCACAGTAGCCGAAAACAATAGTTTGCAAAAAGGGGGGGGACCCTTTTTGCAAACTATTGTTTTCGGCTACTGTCGAATAAAAAAGAATTGGGCAAACGCAGATGGCCCAACTAACAAAAAGTTAATTTTCTAATTATACAAATATAAATTCAGAGAGATTAATTGCTAAGTAAATTGAGACCCTAGGTCACTTTGCCGGATAATTATAGTTAGTAGTTGTGATTAGAATCCTACTAATATTATAAATGCGAAAGTTTGTATGGATGGATGGATGTTTAAATGTTTGTTACTCTTTCACGCAAAAACTATTGAACGGATTTGGATGAAATTTGAGACACATATAGTTTATAACCAGGATTAACACATAGATACTTTTTATCCCGATATTCCAACGGACCCGAAACTTATGCGGATGAAACCACGGGGCGCAGCTAGTATTCGAATAATGTTGAGTTGATAGTCTATTTGCGTACTACTATCCAAGTTCTCTAACTTTATTTTGCCTGGGTAGGATAGGTACCTACCTATTGTAGGCGGAATATTATTATTATTATATACTCGTAATATATTACTTGGAGGCTACTATTACATTCATTCATTTTCAATACATCATAAAAGTGGGTAAAGTGGGTACTTTTATGATATAATAAGTACGAGTCATTTCTTATCCGCTTAGTTCTAACAATGAAATTATTAATATTTTTGCCATAGATAGATTCTGTATAATTTTTTCAATGCTTTGTCTTCGAATATTAGTTATCACATTCCTTCCTTACGATGTAACGTGTATTTGTAAAAGAAGTAAAAAACGATTTTCAGATTAGATATAATTTTCACAGCGACAACAACAATTTATAGGTACCGGATACATATAATCAACCTATAACGTTTCCACTGTTGCGGTACAGCAGTGCGATTCTGTAACCATCTCAAAGTGAAAACTTAGATGAAGTGAGCGTGCAGTGAGCTGTCATTCTAACTGATGATTGACACTATTGACAGCTCACTTCACCTAACTTTTCACGGTGAGATTTTTACATAATCGATCGGCAGGTACCTCTAGGACCTAGGTGAAAGGAAGTGCAAGCGCAAGTGTCAAAGAGTGACAGTTGTGATCCGAATATAATATTAATTATGTTGATAGTCTATTTTCGTACTATTACCTACCTAAGTTCTCTGGCTTTATTTTGCTTCAGTATTTACCTATTAAAGGAGTTACCTTGATGACAATACAGCTTTACAATAGTTCTTTGTATACGTGCATATAGGGATATGGTAGCAGCAAATAACAATACCTTTAAAAATGTTTTTCCTTATGAATGGTATTAATGTTTCTAACATCATGGATTTAATTATACGTTTCAACAGAACTTTATTCATTGAGATTTCTTATTGTTTTTGTCATTGGGTTTTATTTTATCGCGTTTACCCTATTTTTGATTTTTAAATATTCCTTCTTATTGATATTTTCATTATTTGACATGAATTCTTTATTTGCTGTAGAGTGTAGAAGGTGCTAGCACGGCGCGCGCCTCTTTCAAAGCGAGTCAATATAAGCCTGGGTGAGTAAAAGATCCCCGGAACGATTAATTGCAATTGTAATTTTTTACGTGATTTATAACTTAATCAAGATAATATTTACATAAGTTAAGCTAACATTGAAAATAATAATATGTAACACATGTCTACGAAAAAGTAAGCAAAAGAATCATAGGGCATCAAAAAATTCGTCCGCATCGCTGTCAACAGGAACAGTGCCCAAAAGGCTGGCAGCATTGCCACGTTGTATAGCGATGCTTATTCTTTGGGCAAGAAATAGGCCAGCCCTTTGGTCACGTGAAGAGTCGACTAACCGTCTGGTGATATCTCGAAAAACCAAGGAGGGCACTCGGACCCCATTGCCCTATTGTTATTTATAATTAATTTGATACGTACATTGAATCACAAATAAAGAAAGAAAGAAAGAAGAAAGAAAAACGTTTATTTGGACACAGTTCGTGAAACACAAAATACAAAATTAATAAAAGATCGTCTACCAAATGCAATGGACGCGATTGACAAGATTACTCCAATAGCTATTGATGCATATAGCCTATAATTTTCCCACTGCTGGGACACAGGCCTCCTCTCGGTGAGAGGGAGTGGGCCGTAATCCACCACGCGGGCCCAGTGCGGATTGGCAGATGTCACATATCTCTGAATTTTTGGTTCTAGGACATGCCAGTTTCCTCATGATGTTTTCCTTCACCGTTTTGAAAGCAGTGGTGATGAAATAATTTACACAAAGTAAAGTGCCTGCCTGGGTTCGAACCTACGACTCGTAAGTCACGGCCGTTACCAATTGGCCACCACTGCACTGATAAGCTATTTATTGCAATTGATCAATTGCAATTGATCGTTTCGGGGACCCTTAATCCCTTGACTACAACAGCATGTCACGAGTGACCGCGATGCGACTTGAGGAGCGACGGTCGGGCGGTATATTCTATAAAAATCTCATCTTGATAACTTAGGTGAAGTGAGCTTGAAGTGAGTTGTAAATAGTGTAGAATCTGGTGGAATGCCAGCTCACTTGAAGCTCCTAAACTAATCAACAGAATAGAACGGTCAGTTGGCGAGTAAATTAGAGCTCGAGTTACTGTGTACTAGCTAACATAACAGCGGCCACGACTCCAGAGCGGGCGCTACCGGGCGGTGAGCGCGGTCTGACAAGTCGCTGTCGCCACTACATGCCGTGGCATGGCATAGAAAAAAAAAAGAAAGAAAATACTTTCATTTGCGGCAAACATGACGCATAAAAAGAACACAAACACAAAAAAAATAACAAGTTGGGAGAGAACATGCGTCACATCCACGCAAAACGGCCATCGCTCAGCATGAAATCTGTTAATAGATTTTTAATATAACATCATCAAAATTCACAAAGTGGAAAAAGTACGTATTACTCGTATTGAAGCTTACTAAAAAAGTTCCCAAGCTAATTTAATAAAATTTATATGAGACCACTTCGCGAGCTTCCTCTACCAAATGAAAAAGAATCACGTAAATCAGATTAGTAATCACGGGGAAATCGATGAACATACATAAGAAAAATATATACAGACGAAAACAGAACCTCTTCCTTTATGAAGTCGGTTAAAATAATGGAAGGATAAGTATGTAGGTTTTTAATGATTACCATACATCTAGCAGGAAATATTTTAAATTACTCAGTAAGCTTATATGTACCAGTCACACAACAAATCACACTAGAGTTTGCCTGTTTACGCAAAGCAGTTGGAATCTTTATGGTTTCCTCAACAGTTCGTTTATAAAGCGTAAATAAAGCGTAGCAAAATATCATAGTATCATGTTTGTGTCTAAATACAAATAAGTGATTGACTAATAAAATTAATTTAATCAATATATTACGAGGAAAATATGACAGGTAAGTGATCTTACACCTGTAATTCATAAATCAGTGTTAACTTAATTTTTTATACAGCATTTCCATATTTGTAAGTTAGTATATTCTCATAATTTTTGTTTAGTTTTATTCAGTGTATTGGTTTTGATTTTATGTATTATTTTTTGTCTCCTTTACTCTTTCACACGCTGTCTACATCTCTGTATCTGTTGTCCTATCGCAGGTATGCTGGAAGAGATTTCTTATGAAATAAGCATCAACTCTGTACCTATTTTTATTGTTCTGTTTTTCCTTGTCTGTTTATATATGTATGTACATAAATGGTAAAATATAATAAATAAAGAAATGTCCCGGAATTAATTCACACCACCAAATACCCCAATTAGAATATTATCTTATAATCATAATCCATACACTGAATTTTTAGTATTATGTAAGTAATAATAATAATATTCCTGGACATTTCACACAGCACCATTTGTCCCAAGCTAAGCAACCTAATGCTTGCTTGCTTGCCTAATGCTTGTGTTGTGTTGTGCTTGTGTTGTGTTGTGTGTTGTGTTAATGTGTGTGTTTTTGCGTGTGTGTGTAGTGTGTGTTGTGTTGTGTTAGTGTAAAATATTGTTTACTTATTAAATTATTTGTACTGATTGTGGGAAAATGGTGGTTATACGTACAGCCACGAGCATAAGTATACACTTGGCTTTATGCAAAAGCGATTTACTCCTGTATTTTTAATGGAATTTTATGTTGCTCCGAACATATTTATTTAATTTTTGTTTTCGTTATTTCACGCAAAAATCGCTATTGAAAGTTTTCAAGTGATGACATATTAGTCCTCGTGACTGTACCTATAAGGGTCCAGCTTAGTAGCTACTTAATCCATTTTCGTTTGTTTTTACTGTACAACGGACTGTGACTGTAACTTACGTAGTTTTAGGGATAAAAATCACCTGTATTAATAATAAGAAAAATCGATTCAGTAAACGTTTCTGAATACACTACTTAAATAATGTGCATTTATTCAGTTAAGAATAAGAATATTTTTTATAATTTCAAAAATAATAATATTGTATGCTTCTGGATGATACTAACGAAAATCGAGTTAAATGGCGTGCAATAGGAGTGGCCTTTGTCCAGCAGTGGACTGCTATAGGCTAATGATTATGATGGTAACTAGAATATTGAACATAGTTATTTAAACAGCGTTATCTTACATTTTGAAGTGATGTTTTAAAATGAACAGCACCCTAATTGCGTAACACACAATCAATCTCAATCTGAATAATTTTGAAGGATATTGCTAATCCATTGCTTCATTATGTTAAAAAAATGTCTCATGTGTCTGCTCAACAACGTAAATAACGCAATGAATGTTGCTGAACAGTCAAAATGAAACCGATTCCGATTGATCGTGTGTTACGCAATTAGGGTGCAGAATACTTAATAAAATAAGGGTAGTAAACTATCAAGACACAATAAATTTAAATTAACCAATATAAAATAATTCTAAATGATGTTGTAATGAGTGTGAATGTCAGGGTGTGTATGCGAGTGTAAGCGTGCTGGTGACATTGAGGAAATAGTGAGGTAATCCCAAAAATTATAAGGAAATCATTCGAACACACATTCAGTTGACACCAAAACGTAAACCAGTTGTAGATTTTGGGGTTAACTCATTATTTCCTCAGTGTCGTTGTATGACAGAGAGAGAAGCAAACTTTTTGTCATTCTTTTAAATAAGTGGGTGTTATCACAGTGCTTGCTTATTTTATTGTAGATAAGATAAGTAGGGGCACCATCTGGTCAGAAGACTGTTTGCATTAGGAAGGGGGATGTGTAAGATACGATTTGTGAGCAGGCTTTGGTAGTCAGGTCTGATTGTGCGGCACTAAGAATATTATAGTTGACGTACTCGAAGAACCGGGAGTTCGTTGTATAGCAAATATGTCTATGCATGCTGTTGTTTTGCATCCTCGTCAATTTTCAGGAGGCTGTTATGAAAGATATAACTAATCAAATAAAATTACGATCCCTGGTAAATAATGAATACATATTGGTGTTTTAGTTATTTAAGTTTGACAGTATTTCAGAATACACCACTTTCAAAGAACACAATCGCATTATGGTATCGTATAAGCGGTCGCGTTTTTAAGCGTAAAACGGTAGTTGCAGTGCGGTCTCACACAGGCCGCGTTTTAAAATGCGTGTCCCACACATGCCGATTTCCGAAAATTAGAAAAAAGACAAAATACCTACTTATTTTATTATTGATTCGTGTCGAGAATCAGTAGCATAAGGGACCAACCCTGAAATCGTGAAAAAAAAAATCAGTTGACCCATAGATTTATTTCGCAAAACTCGACATAATGTATGGATCAACTGATTTTTTTTTCACGATTTCAGGTTTGGTCCCGCAGTAAAAGTTGTTCATAATGATGAGTACAATGACCTCTTTTAAGGATTAAAATGATCAAAATTTAACGGTTTATACTGCAGTGCGATTCTGCAGTGCGATTCTGTAACCATCTCACTGTGAAAACTTAGGTGAAGTGAGCGTGGAGTGAGATGTCAGTCTAACTAATGCTAGTGATTGACACTATTGACAGCTCACTCTATGCTCACTTCACCTAACATTTCACGGTGAGATTTTTACAGAATCGGTCGGCTGTAACCATCTCACAGTGAAAAGGTAGGTGAAGTGAGCGTGGAGTGAGCTGTCATTCCAACTAATGCTAGTGATTGACACTATTGACAGCTCACTCTAAGCTCACTTCACCTAACTTTTCACGGTGAGATTTTTACAGAATCGATCGGCTGAAATACGGTTTGGAGGACTATTATTGTTATTATTAAAAAGAGTAAACCACAAGACCAAAAGGCAGCCTACTCAATTTATATTGCCATCGACATACTAAGACGAAGGGCAGAACCTACACCATGATGTTAAATTGTTCTTATGTTCCATTACAGAAAGAAACATGTTAGCTGTTCTAGCCGTACTCCAAGCAGTACAATGCGCTACTGCTATGTTCTTCCATGAACCATCAAATGTTGTCATCCAGAGTAGTGAAAAAAATACCTCAGAATTCGGTTTTGCTATGACCTACAGGAATGAATCTGACATTCTGGGTAAGAAACTTTGTATTTTTTCATAAAGTTTTTTTTCATGATAGCAAAATCAGCCTATAATGTCCGCACTGCTGGGACACAGGCTTCGTCCCTTTGAGAGGGAGAGGGCTGTAATCAACCACGCGGGCCCAGTGCGGGTTGGTGGATGTCACATGTCTTTTGTTTTATTTTTTTCGATTTTTTTTTGTGCTTGTTTTATTGTTGTTATGAAAACACAAATGCGACATGAAAGCAAATAATATTAATACATAAACATGTGAATTATATAGGTTGTATATCTCTGAACGGACAGCGAACTGAGACTATCCCCTTAACGACTATTGTTCTACATACTTAGACCTTTAAAATTGTATATAAATTATTTTTATTGGTTGCCATTGGTTTTCGGGTACCAGCTTCCATACATTTTTGCCCATCCTCTTTTTAGGTTAAGTGAGTAATAGCATCAAGTGGAATGACAGCTCACTTCACGTAAGTTTTCACAGTAAGATTTAACAGAATAGAGCCGCTGTTCTCAATCTGTGCTTCTATATCGTTTGTATCAGTATAATTTTATTTTGACAGTTGTCGGCGCCCCGAAAGCGAACTTCATAGGAAAAGTATTCAATTGTGGATTGGAATTTGCTGATGTCAGTCAAAACATTTCTTGTGGAGAGCAAAACCTTGATATTAGCTCGAATGAATATAATATCGGTAAGAAAAAATAATGTATAGACAAGCTACCCGAAACTATCAAATTTTCTCAATCAACCTTGAACTTTATTGCTTTCGCGATAAAGTTGAAATTTTATTAAAGAAATTTGACAGATTGTAGTAGGTTGATGTGCTGGCGTCTGGACTGGACCTACCCGTTACTTTACACACGGATAAATAGTAGTAACAAATCACAATTATTTACATTTATTGTATATTAAGTTTTTGCCCGCGGCATCACTCGATGATTTTATAAACTATGTTTTTTTTTTCATCACAGCATAACATAAGGGACCAAAAAACAAAACGACGCAACAGATTTTGATGTTATTTTACAACATATTTTAGAACATTTATTCTAAAAGGGTTATGTGCATAATTCATTAATATTTAACATGGATATAATAAAGAAATCTTCATGTTTTTTCGAGTTGTAAACACCGTGCGAAGCAGGGTCACTAGTATAGAATATGTCGGAGCAACTAAATTGCCTATACCTTGTCCATTATGTCATCCGTTTTTTGACAGCTGTCTTAGAACGTAAATATCCCAGATCAAGTAAAAGTTAACTTTAGTAAAATGCGTAATAAAGTAAAGATATATAAACTGCCTCATCTTATTGAATTATCTTATTTATGGCTTCTTCCATACATTATAATACCGTACGTGTATCAATCAATGTATTGTGTGTTGCTGCAATCAGTAGTTCCATCTGTCAAAAAAAGGTTAACATAATGAACAGGGTATAGTGCCTTATCTTGATGATAGCAGTTTATAGGTCTGTCTCTACGACTATTATCGCAAAAAATGATGAATGTATTAGGATATCGGAATCACTTTTACTCTTATAATTATTATTAAAAAAATAAGCTAGTTGAGGTTGGCATTTCCTATCTGACTACTTTGAGAAGAAAGGCCAAAACAAACTCAGAGGTAAAAGTCTTTTAAAGTCCAGACCATTTTTAAAGTCAGAATCTTGGTCAGATCACGTGAAGACCGTGTAGATTGCTACATTGATGTCTGAAATGGTATTTAATGATGATGGTGCAAATTAATATAGGGGCTTGAGGATAAGTAATAACAGCCACACGGGTCGATCGATCAGGTTAAGCTACGCTTGCCGCGGTTGGTCCGTGGATGGGTGACCATCTTCACATACTAAGACCGCTCCGTGCCTCCGGAAGCACGTTAAACCGTTGGTACTGGCTGTCTTTCGTGGATTTTGATGGTCGTTACGGATAGTCAGAAGCCCGAAAATCTGACCACCAGTCTTACCAAGGGCTATCGTATTACCCAGCCAGTGGGTTGTGGAGGTCAGATAGGCAGTTGCTCCATGTAAAATATCATCATCATCCGGTTAGACTGGAAGCCGACCCCAACATAGTTTGGAAAAGGCTAGGCAGATGATGGTTGAAATTAATATATTTTTGGACAGATACCTATTCGTTGTTTCCCTATAACAACATGCTGAGTTAACAAATCCTTAATCAACCAAAAACTTACTAATTACCCGAAGGCTTTAAGATTTCATATTTGACGAAGAGATAAATATATTTTTTTTTTCAGAAAAATTTCCTAAACAACACTTTCATATGGGTGCTACGATAGTTGCTACAAGTAAATACTATTTTGTAAGTATATTGTTGCTTTGCTTTTTTATTCAATTTATATTTAAATTTAAAAGAAAACAAAAAAACAGAATAATTATTTGCCCATAATTGTTAGTTTCAAAGGTCTTAAAAATATGTTGGCCAATACTAAAATCAAAATCAAATTTAATCATCATCATTCATAAAATTATACTTAATCCAAATGATAAAATCACTAACTTATGTCAAAGAATCATGTCAAAAAAATCATTTATATGTATGAAGATTTTTCAAACTTTTGTGAAATCGGTAATTATTATTATTTTATTATAGAATTCGGTACTTGTAAAGATTTGTTTGTAAAGAATAAATAACTGTAAAATTTTACGCCCAATCAGAGTAGTGGCAAAAAAAAAGTGTAAGCATTCGAACTGGCCACTCTGTACTATTTTGTTGGTCCACTTTGGACACCATTAAAATAATTATGTAAAAAATTAGAATATTATTACATACACTTAATTATTATTATTATTAGGTATAAACCAGTGTTTATTAATTAAATTAGTTATACTGATTGTGAAAAAAAAATGTGGTCACATTACAAATCTGCGCACGCAAACAGTCGCATACATAATATTATATAGGGGTTTATTCATAAACGATGACTAAAGTTAAGTAACGTTTAAACGTCAAAAATGTATGGTTAAACAGTCGCTAATCACTGCTTAACTTTAAGCAACGTTTATGAATAAAGGGGTATGGGTTTAGCGTAATAGGTACGTCGCGTCGTCCATTTTGGTTTCTTTTGACTATACAGCGTAAGTGTGGCTGTAATTTACGTAGTTTTGATTATTGTTGGGATAAAAATTACCTATAGGTATTAAAAATGCCAGAAATCGATTCAGTAAACGATTATTTAGGTACCTATATTAATTAACTAGCTGCACGCCGCGGTTTCACCCGCATAAGTTTCGATCCCGTAGGAATAACGGGATAAAAAGTATCCAATGTGTTAATCCTGGCTATAAACTATCTTTGTGCCAAATTTCATCCAAATTCGTTAAGTAGCTTTGGCGTGAAAGAGTAACAAACATCCATAATCCATCCATCCATGCAAACTTTCGCGTTTATAATATTAGAAGGATAGGATTTATATATTAAATCTTAATTGATTTATATTTATTACTAGCTGCACCCCGCGGTTTCAGCTGCATAAGTTCATCATTTTTTAGTTC
Source organism: Apamea crenata (assembly GCA_949629185.1). Lineage (NCBI taxonomy): Eukaryota > Metazoa > Arthropoda > Insecta > Lepidoptera > Noctuidae > Apamea > Apamea crenata. The sequence goes on from OX451357.1 coordinate 16,734,583, forward strand.
AACATTTTTTTGACAAATCATACATAGCGCACCTATTTATGTAAACACCTATGTAAACATCTATGTTTCACAAATAAACTGATTGATCAATCCCGTGGGAATATCGGAATAAAAAGTATCCTTTAAGTTAATCCTGGTTATAAACCATCTGTGTGCCAAATTTTATCCAAATCCGTTATTATTATTTTTTTTTTTTAGTTATGATATTATTTTAAGTTAAACAAATATCAAGTTTATTTCAATGGCAATTAAGTTGATTTCAGAGTGACTAGCACTCTTGAAAAAGTTATAACTGTTTGAAGTTGTAGCGTAAACTGAACTTTATTGTGTAGGAATTAAAGTTATTTTTCCATACACTTATATTTCTTTATATTTGTGGCAAATAAGTCGCGAATGCAGATTATATAAAAAATTGCAGAAATTGATACAGTTAATGATTCTGAACAAATTAATTTCATAATTTACATTAATTTAATAACACCTCGTACAGGCACGTAACAAACTATTTATATAAATCCCGTATCACGGGCTCACGGAAAAACTAAATAAAACAAGTTTCATCGTCGTTGTTGATTTCTTTAAATTTATAATTTGCACAAAATTGAGACTGATTTAGCAAAGACAAATTAGAGCTAGCATACGTAGGAAGGATTGGCCCAACCCTATTCAACCGAAATTAAAAGTTGTCAAACACAGCCCGAGGTGTCTGTGTGTATTTTTATACAACAAGTTGCCTATATAATTCAAAACCATATACACTATACAGTGTTAACTTATACAAAAATAAATTGAGGACCTATTTTTTTGGGAAAGGCTATTACAGTATCAATGTATTCCTAGATAACATAACATTGAAACTTATGATTACTTTGACATTTATTATTTACGATATTGCTTTTATTGACTTTTCTAAATGTATTTAATGAATTTTATTTTAATTGCAATTGTATTTTCTTCATTTTTCAACACAGTGTACCTATATTGTGTTGAAATAAATTACTTAAGACTTTATAAGGAACTAGCTGCCCAGCGCTACTTCGTTCGCGTGGTGTCCTAACCCCTACTCTACCCCCTACCCTACTCCTACCCTACTCCTACACTACTCCTACCCTACTCCTACACTACTCCAACCCTACTCCTACCCTACTCCTACACTACTCCTACCCTACTCCTACACTACTCCAACCCTACTCCTACCCTACTCCTACACTACTCCTACCCTACTCCTACACTACTCCTACCTTACTCCTACACTACTCCTACCCTACTCCTACACTACTCCAACCCTACTCCTACCCTACTCCTACACTACTCCTACCCTACTCCAACACTACTCCTACCCTATTTTTTGAATTTTTCTCTGCGTAAGAACCATCCTCCTACTTCAAGGAATATTCTAAAAAAAGAATTAGCGAAATCGGTTCAGCTGTTCTCGAGATTTGCGCTTAGCAACACATTCAGCGATTCATTTTAATATTATAGAAGATTAAACATTGAAAGTCACTGAATGTTGAACTATCATTGATTCTTTTCACATCAAGAGGCATTTGCCCTTTGTAAGTCAGTGGTAACACATTGACCTTGAGCTGGCGGGGTGTATTACGGAGTTTCAATTGCATATCAGGCCAGCTTATATGGCTTAGCTTTGTATGGTGTACATAATAAAGAGATATTCTTATACTGGTACCACTGCGGCATATAGTACGTGGAAATCCTCATGGATATCCTTTGGTCTGACGTGGTCTGTCATACTTTGATCGACTAACGCCCGAAAACAATAATCCCAATCTTTGTGTGTAACCAATCAACGGTCGAGTTGGCGTCTCTCTCTGATCTGAGTGTTTGAGAGCGAATGCATGCGTATACAAGTAGCCATCAAAGACCGCGGATCGAGATTGGTATGGAGAATTGGAGATACAGTATTAATTTCGGCAAGTATTTGCCCACCAAATGTAAAAGTGGCCTAGCTCTTCAGATACCTTCAAATGAGGACTACAAAAGTTTATTTCTGACTCCTAAAACTTCATGCAGTTTAACAAACAGCTAATGTTAATAATGAATAATTAATAGCCCAAGAAAGAGATGGTGAAACGACCTGCATAGCTTTTCACAACCATCCGACAGCGTATTGTATCGAAAATGGCACATTTCGATAACATACAGATTTGCCTTAGCGGCCGTGAATTTGATTTAAACTGACAAAATTTTCGGGTTTTGGACTTGTGAACAGCGTTTAAAGGACTCCTACGATAACATTGATTGATGTTCGATACGGTACGGAAGCGCGGGAAAAGACCCCATCCATGAGCACGAGCTTACAAAAAGAAATGCCCAAATATTTTGTCACAACTTATAACTAACTTTTTAATTCACAGATGTGTGCCCCTTTATGGACCACGAATATAAACGAAACTGCTACTAATTATACAAAATTTGAAGTATGGGATTCTTTTGGGACATGTTTCGTGCATAATGATGATGAGGACACAATTCGCTATCAAGGCCTTTTAGAGTATTACCTGAAAAAAACCAGTGCAAGAAAATATTTTAAAACATTACATAAAAACTTCAAAAATGGTAAGTATTCCTGCACCTCAAGACACTTTCAAATCACAATCTAACGGATTTCAAAGGATAATAGTATTGCTAATCTATTACTTTAAATGCTTGAAAGATTTGTCTGCTCGATATCGTAAATCACGTAAAGAATGTTTTTCAAATGTCAAAGAGAGTGTCATTGTCATTGATTCTCTAATCATCACTACATTTTCATTGGTGATTGATTGATATTAGTGCTCATGGTGCGGTTATAAAATATATGACCAGAAATAGTATCAGTTAGGTTGGCAAAGAGGGTCACTAACATAATAATTTTGTAAATGCCTCTTCCAGCAGCTGATGTAAAAAATCCAGTGGATAAATTTTTGCCGGCTGTCATATTAAATACATATATGCAATATATGTAGCAGTGGAGCTTGCGACCCACAAGCGCTACTGCTTGGCATGAGGTCCTGGGTTTAATTCCCAGGTTGGGCCAGACCAACGAGGCGTTAAGATTTTAATCATTTACTAGCAAAATATAACATGAGCATGAGGTCTTGGGTTCTATTCCCAAGTCAGGCAAAAAGTTATATGGTTTTTCTATCTGGAATTTTTCAGTTAGTAGCCTTCGGGGAATAAAGTCGCAGGCGTGATCTTATAGGGATTTACTCGTATGTAAAATCTTTAATAACAATCTTATTTCTAGATAGATTTACTGGAGGAGCCGGCTGGTCTACGTTAGTTGACGAGGACAATGATTTGTTGCTGATAGCGAAAACGTCATTGTCCGGAGACTTCTTCTACTTACATGCATCAGATCCTTATACTGATGTCAAATCATTGGTAGACGACACAACGTTACTAAGTTACTTGCCGGGGTTTTTGAACATAGGTAAAGTTCATTCTTATTTGAATAATTTCCGCCAGCCCCTTCTGTTTCTTCGTTTTTTGCTTAGCGTTATTTCTGTTTATTTTATTTTTGCTCGGCTCCTAAAGGTTTTAGCGTGATATTAAATAGCCTTAGACCCCAAGAATTGGGCTATCAAATGCTCTCTCTCTTCAAGATTTGCTTAATTCCAACTTGCAGTACCAGAGATTAGCGCTTTCAAACAAACACACTCTTCAGCTTTATTATTAGTATAGATCAGTGCTAAGGCTGGGTTATCGCCAGATCTGACAGAGAGAGCATTACCCTATTAATATTATAAACGTGAAAGTTTGTATGGATGGATGGATGTTTGTTACTCTTTCACGCAAAAACTACTGAACAGATTTGAATGAAAGGCACACAGGTGGTTTATAACCAGGATTAACCTAAAAGATACTTTTTATCCCGATACTCCCACGGGATCGAAACTTATGCTGGTGAAACCGCGGGGCACAGCTAGTCTTCACATAAAACGGAGATAAATAAAGATTTATGATTATTTTATTTTATTGCAGGTTTTGGCCTCACTGCTGGAAAGTTCTTTACAAATAAAACAGTGTACGCGTTCAGTATGCTACAGAACAACATGAAAGGCATTGTAAGTAATCAAACGCGATCTAAAAGTAATCAAATATGCTCCGAGACTCCTTTCAGTGTTTTTCGTTATTTCTTATAGTTTCGGATTAGGCCATCCAAAAACACTTTCCTTTTTATCATACTTTATAATTATCATTCTTTTCTATTTTACGGGTCACGAACCATTTAATTCAACCTGTATACAGGTTGAATTTACAGAGAAGTGACCTAGTGACATGGAAAAAGATAAGCCTCTGTAAAACATTGTTTTAATATTAAAAAAATAACGAAGTAATAAGCTTTTTAAATATATATATAAGTCTTAATAATGTATGTATACAGGCTGTATCAAAAAGGTATGGTCAAATTAAGGGTCCCATACATTTGGGTCGAGTTAATGAAATTTTGTATGTGACAACAGATTATTTCTTTTGCGATTACGATATTATTCCCATGGAGGAAGTTGTTCGGTGTGATTGTCTATACCACATCTTTAATTCTGACCCCATCTCTCTGATACACACTGTACTCACTGTACACTGTATTTAATTGTGTGCCCTCCCGCTCAGCCCACGCCCAGAAATGTTTGATATCTAAATTAAAATATTATGTTTATTTGTTATTTATCACTCATTTACCGATTCAATAACTTTAAAATATCGTTTTTCAGATATCGTTCCTCGAATATCGAAGGAAGAGCCATTGGTTATTAATGTTGGCCCAAAATCGCACGGAGGCCTACCATTTAAGGTTCATTCAGTTGCACAGCAATGATGTTGGCACAATGTTCGGGTCGACAATGAGCGCTGCAGACCTCAATGTCGATGGACTAGACGAACTATTAGTGGGTGCGCCTGCGCAGTCTGACGACGAATGCTTCGAGTGCGGAGCCTTGCATATTTACATAGGTGGAGATATGGTAATACACAAAACAGTTTAGTTGGTTCAGTCAGGGAAATTAATTGTTAAGCTAATTTAAATTAACACTCTACATCATCATTATCTGCCTAGTCTTTTCTCAACTACATATATTGGGGTCGGCTTCCAGTCAAACCGGATGCAGCTGAATACCAGTACTTTACATGGAGCGACTGCCTATCTAACCCCCACAACGTAGTTACTGGGTAATTCGATACCCCTTGGTACGACTGGTTGGTGGACTTCTAACTACCCGTAACGACTCTCAAATATTCATGAATGACAGCCAGGAACAACGGCTTAACGTGCTTTCCGAGGCATGGAGCGGTCTTGGTATGTTAAGATGGTCACCCATCCACGGATCAACCTCGGGAAGCGTATCATAACTGATCGATCGATCCGTGCGGCTGTCATTAGATGACCACAAGCTCCTCCAATTTACACTCTACGTCAATTAAAAAAGTTGTAGTTGGTACAGTCAGAAAAAAGACATGTGACATCTACCTGCACTGGGCCCGCGTGGTAGATTACGGCCCATTCTCTCTCACTGAGAGGAGGCCTGTGTCCTAGCAGTGGGAACATTATAGGCTGATTATGTAATGTGTGTTATGTACGTATTGAAGTTTTGTTTTGTGTATGACATGGAAAAAGTTATTCAGTTTGATGGCCTGCAGTGCGATTCTGTAATCATATCACCGTGAAAACTTAGGTGAAGTGAGCGTGGAGTGAGCTGTCATTCCAACTAATGCTAAGGGATGACAGCTCTCTCTAAGCTCACTTCACGTAACTTTTCACTGTGAGATTTTTACAGAATCGATTGGCTGTTCCACACTCTTCGATATGGCCTTTCTGATGCATGCTAGCAAGCTATAACATTAACTTATCGTCCACTCTTGTCCTCAGAGTACTGTGAATGAACGGAAAAGGCTTCGTTCAATTTTTGCCACTGCACACTTTGGCCGCTTCGGCACAGCCATTGCTGCGAAAGACATAGACGGTGACGGGATACCAGGTTGGTATTTAATTAGTAAAGAGCTACATATAGGGAAGTGTGTTAGAGTCAAAGTGAAAACAGCTGATCTATTCTGTAAAAATCTCACAGTGAAATCTAAAGTGAAGTAATCTTGCAATGGTCTCAGGTATTCATCAGGTGGAATGATAGCTCACTTCATCTAAGTTTTCACGGTGAATATACAGGATGGTGCTTAAGAGCGTTTACAACGCACGGCATTTCATACAAACTTTCACGTCCTTGTTTTTCGAAATGCATGAACTAATTCTAATGAAACTTCATACGCATAAGCTAATTGAGAAGTAAAGTTAATTGAGAACATTTTCGAAAAATAGTGTTACAGCTAAATTCGACCGATTTTAAATTTTTCATAGAAACAGATTACCAATTATTTTTTTTTAAATAAGACATTTCGAAAATGTTCTTTACTAACTTTTTAGACTTATGTATTCTTCATGCATTTCGAAAAACAAGAACTTGAAATTTTGTATGAAATGTCATACGTTGTAAACGCTCTTAACGTCCCGCTGAGCACCATTTTTTTCGCGAAGTCTTTAACACTTAGCGCACACTATAACCATGAAATTCAGCACATAATTCTAGAATGATGAATGATTCATGATACTGATTGAAAGTTTTCATCGGTAATCAAAAAAAAACACCTGTTTCATAAAAAAGTGACCTACGCGGTCAAAATATGGAACAGCAATTTTTTTTTTTAATAACCGACGAAAGCATATCAACGCAGGTGAGTTCGGAATTATCTACTGAATCCATAGTAACAGGTTGTGCTTCAATGTCCCTGCCAACCTGTATGTATATGGCTCGTGAAAACCCCAGAAGGCCAATTCTCGTAATTTACAACGTTCAAAATTTTGTCACAGTGTCATCTCGGCGACAAACACATGTCAAAAACTTGTCAAAATGTAGGGGAATTTGAAGTATTATTGACAGACTGAGACTGAGACCAGACTGTGAACGGTCTTAAAATAACGAGAATGGCCCCTCTGGTATAAGAAATGAAGTAAGTAGTTTGCAAGCCCGAAGTTTTAATTAACTTTTAACTTTACAGAAATAGTAGTAAGCGCGCCATACGAGAAATCAATGAAAAAAGATGGAAGTGGAGCTGTTTACATACTGTCCGGTTACGAGGTTTACAATACCCTGTTGAAGACCCAAGACAAGAGACCTGATGAAGACAAGAGTATTCAGCTGTCAGACCTGAAACTGACGCAGCGGATCCAGAAGGAGTCTTATAGAACCCTCGGCTTTAGTCTCCAGTTTATTGATGATGTTGACCGGAATGGATGTGATGGTAGAATACAAACATTTTATTAGAAACCTATTTTTGGCACTAGTAGGGTTATTTTAAATTGATTAGCTGAGCTCCGCACATGCGATGGGTATCGATGTCTGAACGGGATATCATAAAAAAGTAAAAAGCAAAACTGCTCAGAGGAGAAAGGTTTGGTTTTTATTTTAACACACAGTTGGTTTGGTATACAGTGTGAGTCTTCATAATGTGCACATATCGTAATGATGAAATCTATGCTTAATTTTATCGACGGGAAAAATATAAAAAAAATCTAAGTATTTCTTTATTTTTTTCATTAAATTTTTAAAAATGTTGTTCGCTACTGTGATCCCAGTGTGAACAAAACTTTTAAACTAAACGATCTATCGCGATGAAACAAACTTCATAATGATCGGAAGTAATTAGGCGTTCTCATAAAATGAAAATTGTGGAAAAAAATCGACCCTCAATTGAAAATAAACATGTTTTTAAATCTGTTGTGTTTTCATAAATTTTTACAATAATAGTAAAATTTCATAAATACATCATCATGTCATCGTGTGTGTGTGTTTCATGTTTTATTTTCGTTTTGATCAAAATTTTTAATAATTTCATAAAAAAATAAAAAAAAGATTAGATCTTTTTTATATTTTTCCCGTCGATAAAATTAAGCATAGATTTCATCATTTCGATATGTGCACATTATGAAGACTCACACTGTATGTACATACTTGCTGCGCCCCGCGGTTTCCCCTGCATAAGTTTCGTTCCCATTGGAATATCGGGCTAAAAATTATCCTTTAATGTTAATCCTGGTTATAAACCATCTGTGTGCCAAATTTCATCCAAATCCGTTTAGTAGTTTTTCCGTGAAATTGTAACAAACATCCATCATAATAATAATATAATATATAGTAGGAAAGTAGGATATTGAGCCTTATTCGATAGTTTCACTGTATACACATATTATGTTCCAACAGATTTGGCGGCAAGTTCTACGGGCTCAAGTAAAGTGCTACTGTTCAAATGCGTCCAGAAGATCAACGTGACACTGTCCAGCCAACTAATTGGCGAACAGGTATGTAGCTCTGTCTTGTTAGTGACACGACACTTGGACGAGCCAGTGAAAGGACCATTCTGTTGGCCGCTATTTCGTCGTTATACATTCTACTCCCTACTAGGGGTTGCAGACAAAGAAAATCCTAGATTATATTGTTTTGATCGTCGTTCATTTTTCTATAACAAAGAAACTACGCTACCCTTGTCGTTTTATGTGGCATTTTTTAGAGTAAGAAATGATGTAAAAAAATTATTATATTAGAGATCACATCCCGTATTGTTGAATTTCACAAGCCAGCCTTCAAGCCTGTTAGTCTCTTAGGTCTTATAAGAAGCGTCGCAAGCTATGAAGCTCGTCAGAATTACAGTTTACCGGCGATCGACCGCTCTTCTAATGGAGTTCCGACACGGTCAAGCGGCTTGACGGCAAGCGAAAATCTACGTGCTTGCCATCAAGCCGCTTGACCGTGTCGGAAACCCGGGGTTAAGCAGCTGCCCGTCCTTGCGAGTACCTCACTACGCCCATGCATACGCATACTAGCGAGCCCTTGAAACAAATTGCAACTTATTATTTTTATTATATTACAACAAGCCCACTTGCTCATTAAATCGCATAGGTAATACGTTTGGCGCTAAACGAATTTAAAGCATCGTTCTGTTGCTTTCAATCTTTTGAAGAATGATGTTTAAAATATTATGTTTTGTGATTTTTCTGGTGCAAGTGGATCAAACTGAGTCTTGGCCTTGGATTAAGTACAGTCTTGGATTAGTTTTTAGTCACAAACTCGCAATGTCTTTTATTGTAATAGATATCCTGCTGAAGTTCATGATTTAAATATTGTGTGTTTACCTCTACAGTTCTTTCAGGATTATTTTACCTCTGATTTTGCATCACTGTCCAAATCACAGTGAACTTTATCCTCATTCTAATAAGGTTTCTGTTGGGTTGCTGCCATTAACATTTCTGTCAAAATCATTGTGATCTTTATTCTCGTCACAGCAAGGTTGATGTTAGATTGCTGCTGTGAGAGGTAAAATAGCTGTGAAAGGACTATACTTAATATCCTTGAATTTTACATGATATATTTTGTTGACAGTTAGTAAGAGAGCAAGATACATCTTTCACTGTTCAAGTGTGCGCTCGAGTGCAACTTCCTGAGCTACCAGAAGATATCGCTGGAAGTAAGTTATCAAACAGTTTGCTCCTCCGCCTTGCGACAGATGTGACCAGCCCAGTTCATCATTCTAGCAGCTGTTGCCTTTGTTTTAATGTTAATCTAACCCCGCATAAACACCAACATATAAGTTGTCAACATATAGTACATACAATAGTACAACATAACATGCTGTTGTAACATATAACAAGTCTTGTAAAATACTTGTCAATAACATGTCGTAGGTATATAAAAAATGCATCATACCTACACGTATTGACGTTGGTTCAGAGATGTCGTTAACTATTTTTTGTTCACTTTTATGAAATTTTTGACAATTTTTTTACATTTCAAATAAAACTAGTCTTTACAACATATTCTGGGTGTAAATTCAGAGACAATGCAGAGTTACAATATTATACACTTTTTAGCTTGTCACCTTAATACTTGATGATAATATACTGCTTCCAGATATTACCATCGAAAACAGTATTATCGGTGAAGCGGCCATCGTTAAGCAGCCCAATATCGTCATTGACATATCTTGCTTCAGCTGCCACAGAGACCGGAAAAACCTGTGCGAGAATGTCACCGTGGAATTGGTAAGTACTACGTAATGACTGCGTACTATATACGGAGCAGTGGTGGGCAAGTGGTAACGGCCACGACCTATGAGTTGTAGGTTCGAACCCGGACAATTGCCTTACTTTGAATAAATTATTTCATCACCACTGCTCTCAAACCGTGAAGGAAAACATCGTGAGGAAACAGGCATGTCCTAAAACCAAAAAATTCGGAAACATTTGACATCTACCAGCCCGCACTGGGCATTAATATATGTATTTTATGATGCGTCATACAATCATTTAGTAATATTTATTTAAATAAATAATCATTCAATTAAATTTCAATTCATTTAATTTCATTTAGTCATTTTTTTTAAAGTACCTACTAGCATCTTTAAGCAGTATAATTTTATACCTACCACCTAACCCACTTTTCTTTATTAATACTGGATTTTATATCGAATTGTAATATCGAAGGACTTATTCAATTGTTTTCCGATACATTTCTTTTATTGCGAGCCTCTTTGAAAGATATCAAATTGCCATAGAATTAATTTAGGAATTTAAGTGGCATCGATGTCAAAAAATATCTCGGCAAGTGGTCCTCGTCGAACTCGGTAATGTATCGGGTTGCTTGGTAGGTTGGATGTTTTGTTGGTTGGGTGGCTTCTAATTTGCGTGATAAGGGCAAAGGTCAATGATATCCATAATGTGTTAATTGCAGCCATGTTGTCCTTTTTCTTGAAAAGGATGATGGAACAGTGTCGAACGAACGAGTGTAAGTGTGTGAGGGCTCGTGATTAGGGGTCGCAATACCGAATCATTTAAGCAAAACCGGTATTTTCGGTATTGGCTCCAGACCAATACCGATAATCCGGTATTTTCGATATTTCCGGGATTAAGCTAAAGTTAGCAAATTCAGTATAATAAAGTAAGTTTGCGGAGGAATAGTAAGTAGGTACCTAACCTAAATGAATTTATCTTCTAAATAAATCAAAATATTCATTGACACACGGTTTATTATTTGGGTGTAGTACACACCAACTATCAGTGAACCCAACAAAAACCGAACTGATCCTCTTTACAAAAAAGAGGAAACTTGCTACACTACACCTACCACAATTCTTTGGAACTACCCTAAGCCTATCAACTGAAACCAAATACCTGGGCATCTTTTTGGACAAACACAGCTGAATTGGGCAAAACACATCAACCACATCACCACAAAGGCCAGCATTTCCCTGTGGCAATGCAAGAAAATGCTTGGGAAAAACTGGGGGATTAGCCCCAAGACTACCTACTGGTTTTACACCACAGTTATCCGACCCATTATCACATACGGCTCACTAGTCTGGTGGCCCAGAACACAGCCCAAAGAGATCTCGAAAAGCTGCAGCGTTTTGCTTGTGTGGCAATCACTGGCAGCATGAGAACTGCACCCACCGCTGCCCTAAATGCTATGCTCGGACTGCCTCCCCTACACCTCATCGTGCGGGAGGAGGCGGCCCTGTCTGCCTTCAGACTCCATATATCAGGAATCCTGAGCAAAGACTCGAGGATCAAGCATATACGCCTAAAGGACGAGGCGATCAAACGGCAGCCAATGATGGCATCACCCTGCGACAAAGCCCCCAAGCAATACTGCTTCCAAAAGCACTACAACATGGTGCTTAAAGAGGAGCAGTGCGACTACTCAGGTCCGGGAGAGCTGAGAGTTTACACGGATGGATCAAAGACCGACTGCGGAACTGGAGTCGGAGTTTTCTCACACGACCTCAATATAAACATATCCAGCCCGCTAGGAATGCTCAACACGGTCTACCAAGCAGAGTGTGTGGGTATAATACAAGCGGCCCATGCCATAGCAGCCAGTAGAGTTACGGACACTCATGTTCGTATACTCTCTGACAGCGCCTCAGTCCTCCAATCCCTAAAGAAGGGATGCATCACATCAAATCTTATACTAGAATGTCACAAGGCGCTTGAACAGGTAACTGTATCGAACCGCAACACAGTGACACTACAATGGATAAAAGGACACAGTGGGTCACTAGGTAACGACGCGGCTGACGAGCTGGCCAGAAGGGCATCCAGCACGCCAGTCTATGGGCCGGAACCAGTCGTACCCATCCCCTTCAATCAACTACGCAGGTGGCTACAGAAGCACACCCATGCACAAGCAGAGAACTGGTGGTCCTCGGCACCGGGCTGCAGGCAGTCCAAGGAAGCCATGCCATCATTAGATGGCAAGCTAACCAAAAAATTACTACGCCTGGACAGGAAAGGCCTGCGCCTGATGACGGGGACCATCACGGGACAATGCTCACTAAACCAACATTTTCACACGATAGGCATAACGGACAGCCCCTTGTGCAGAGCTTGCATGGAGGCTGATGAAACCGTCGCGCATCTGCTCTTTGAGTGCACAGGCGTCACCCAAATTAGGTCGCAAACCCTCGGGACACCCAGATCTTACTCAGATGTTCTCAACAGACCAGGAGACTTAATAAGCTTCTGGGGGGAGGTGGGCTGGTTGGAATAACCACCGACGGCCGCCATTGCCCACGCACAATGGTCCACTTGTAGGACTAAGTGCGGAAACCAAACCCGTAACATAGAACATACTTTAATTAAATGTAGTGTTTGACTAGGAAGTAGGATTCCTATTAGGAATCAGTTCTAAAAATAAAATGTTTATCAAACTTAAACATCTCCCAACATAAACAAAACGAACAACGAACCAACAAAATGCACTTCTAATTAATTCTCATAAAACATAAAATTAAGTCTTAGTATGGTTTACTAATCATCAAATAATATTCTAATTAACAAAATAACAAAAATGCTTAAATTAAAAACTCGCGCGCGCGTAATTTGAATTAAATGGCGCGTAACTTTTTCTATTTGTATTTGTTTTTTATTTATTTTACTAAAACCGCAAATACCGAATATCCCGGTATTTGTGAAATGAATACCGGTATTAATTAGACCTAAATTTGGCCCGGTATTCCGGTATTTTCGAAATTCGGTATCCCGGTTTGCGACCCCTACTCGTGATGAAATGATAACAGCCGCACGGGTCGATTGTTAGGTTAAGCTACGAATACCACGGTCGTTCCGTGGATGGGTTACCATCCTTTACAAATCGAGACTCCTCCGTGCGTCGAAAAGCACGTTATACCATTGATCCTGGTTGACATTCGTAGATCATTGACAGACTTTACGGTTAGTCAGAAGCTCAAAAGACTGACGACCAGTCTTACCGAGAGGTGTCGTGTTACCTAGTAATTGGATTGTGGGGGAGAGATAGGCAGTCGCTCCATGTAAAATACTAGTCTGCAGCTGCGTCCGGTCAGACTGGAAGCCGACCCCGAGAAAAGGATGGAATGATGATGATGATGGTACAGTGTCAGTCCTAGGTTTAAACCGAATTTACATTAAGACAGTAGTTAGCAATATTAGTTTCATTGATAGTTTCATGTGTACATAGATAGCTCATCACTCATTAGTGATGAGCAAAAAAAGGCAAAAAAAAGGTTATCTAAGGTTATCTTATTCCGAATAGAGTAATCGTGCAGTGCATGCATTCATGCACTGCACGATTACTCTATTCGGAATAAGATTAGACATTTAAACAAACCTTTTTTTACAGTCCGTTTAACCGATTTTGGCTTCTATTGCGTTGGTGGCATGACAAATGGCAGCTGCAGTAAATAGTTGGTATTGTAACCACTTTTTTAATTTTCATGCCATCCTTTTAAACTTACGGAATAGAAGTTAAAATCGGTTGAACGGACTGCAAAAAAGGTTTGTTTAAATGTCTTATCTTATTCAGAATGGAGTATAGTTTCGTTATGTAAATTCGAATTTAGAAATGAAATGAAATTGTTATTCTATAAATAGGATAATATGTCCAAATCACTTTTACACGTCATATTATTAAAAAAAACTAAGCTAGATGAGGTCGGCATTTCCTATCTGACTACTCTGAGCAGAAAGGCCGAAACAAACTCAGAGGTCACAGTCTCTTTTAAAGTGCAGACATAATCTTGGTCAAATCATGTTAAGACCATGTAGATTGATGTTTGAAGTGGCCTTTTGAAGAAAGTATTACACAGATTTGAGTGCACTTATCCAGTCAGTACATACAAGCATTTGTCGGTAATCATGTAGCTCAAATCAAAACTTGAGGTAGAACGACACGGTTTGACGACACGGTTGGCGCAGTGGCTGAGCGACTGACTGCTATGCTGCGTGTCACGGGTTCGATTCCCACACGGAACAAATATTTGGAATGCCTACAGGGAGTTGTTCCGGGTCTGGCTGTTTGTGTATGTGAGTTTAAATGTCTGTAAACGCATTCACGATACAGGAGTAATTCCTACTGTGGGGCAAAGTTTAAAAAAAAAATACAATATTAGTCATATTTACCTACCATAATCAGCCTATAATGTTCCCACTGCTGAGACACAGGCCTCCTCTCAGTGAGAGGGAGTGGGCTGTAATCTACCAAGTGGGCCCAGTGCGGGTTGGTAGATGTAACATGTCTTTGAAATTTTTGGTTTTACGACATGCCAGTTTTCTCACGATGCTTTCCTTCACCGATTTGAGAGCAGTACCTACATAACTTTTCGTAATATTAATAATTGGACTGCCTCAGACTTACGTTATTCACGCAATATTCGATCCTGGCTTTGTGCCCGGTTCTAGTGACAATAGGTAAGCCTATTATACAGCCCACCGCCCCTAGGTTGAAAATTTTTATCGGTTATTAAAAAAAATATTGACGTTTCATACATTTTGACCGCGTTGGTATTGTTGCGCGCCACAATGAATGCCTGATACATGGTGACATTAGTTACCACTAGCACCATCTAGTATCGAGTAGCAGAACGAATAGAGTCACTAGCGCCATCTATTATCGAGTAGAAATTTCGATGCAAGAACTTTCTAGAACTATCGACATGTGGTTAGCCGGGGCCGGTATGTACTCGAACATTCTAGATGTTTCTACAATTGCAGGTTCTAGAAATATCTGCGGCACTATACATATAAGGCCGGGTTAAACCACGAACGGGGCAGAGTTCGATTAGCGATACATACGAATACATCGAAAGCGATCTTTAAGTGCGATTTAAGTGCGATTGTGTTTTAGAATTAGTGTGTTTGAGTTGTTATTAGAGTTGTTTAATTAAAGTGTAATTTTTTACCCGAAAGGGTAAGGGTTTTGTCCGGAAGGGTTACCGCTGCCCTGGAACATAAAGGGCTAAGGAAGGAACACGGGTGGGTTTTAGTCAGTAAGAGTCTGAAATCATCAAATTACCCCTGTGGTAATTTGATGATTTCCGCAAAAAAAAGGGTAATTTTTGGTAATTTATATCGGCAGTTTATATTGTCACGAACCCCGAAGCTCGTATTCTATGAAAAAGCGGATTTTTTTTTTTAACTGACGAAAAATTTCTACGCTACTACAATTATGTTCTGAATCCATGGTTACAGTTTGTGCGTCGATGTCCCTTTCGATGACTACAGCTGCATTTACACAATCAACGGAAATTGGGCAATTTTTGGCTTTTCCTATATTTTGTTGCGTTTATTTGTTTGCAGCAAGACAAGGAACCAGGCGATTACATTTTGGAATCGAAAGCACAAATACAAAACAAGTTTCTGCACGACAAATATACGGAAGGTAATTAATTACTTAATCTATCCAGAATATAAAGGTATACTAGACCATTTACTTGTAACAGAACAACGAGCTCAAAGGCACGAGCTCAAGAACGTACAATCATCCACAATGAATGCAAGGTAGAGATAAATGTGTCGTGAGCGTTATGTCGAACGCAGCACCGAGCATTTGCAGGAACGTTACATTACACGTAAATACTTTTGCAAACTGAGCTTTTGCCTGTATTGTACCATTCGACAACGGCATATTTTATAATTTAATTGATTGCGTAGGAAATGGGAAGAAAGGATTTAATCATAATATGTTTTTCAACAGTATTCAACAATTCATGGGTCGAGGCAAGCCCGTATAGTAAACTGAACACAAGTTTAGGGGTTGCCCGACATTGTAAGGGTGACGATTGCACACCTAAGCTGGAATTGGATCTGAAATGGTCTGGCGGGTAAGAGGAACAAACATACTCAAATTTATTAACATGAAAAAACATTCTTTAATTTTTCCCAAAAAAAAAATGCAAATAATATAAAAAAGCCTCTCTACGCGCGGAAATTATCATAGAATTCATAGAGACCATAGCAAAAACAACAAGAGGGGCTTGTGGCTAAGTAATAACAGCCGCACGGGTCGATCGATCAGGTAATCTACGATTGCCGCGGTTGGTTCCGGGGATGGGTGCACATCTTTACATACCAAGACCGCTCCGTGTCTCGGAAAGCACGTTAAGCTGTTGGCCCCGGCTGTCATTCGTGGATCTTTGACAGTGTTACGGGTCGTCAGAAACCCGAAAGTCTGACAACCAGTCTTACCAAGGGGTTTCGTATTACCCAGTAATGGCGTTGTGGAGGTCAGATAGGCTCCATGTAAGATACTGGTACTCTGCTGCATCCGGTTAGATTCGAAGCCGACCCCAACATATGTTGTTGGGAAAAGGCTAGGCAGATGATGGTATAGTATTAAACTATAGCTTAGCTCCATTAACTCTATTTTAATTACAGCGACTCATACTTACTGGGCTCCACTGCGAACGAGACAGCAACGATAACAGTCAGTAACACTGGCAACGCGTCTTATTCAGCTTGCGTGTGGTTGCGCGTGTACGGTGCTCCGCTGTTCCGAGTCGACTGTGAATCTTACAATAAAGGGTACAGGTGCTATCTACCGAAACCACTGAGGAGGGGTACAAACGTAATTAATTACCATTTTTCTTAAAACATTACGGAGCTATGAAAACCTTGTAAGGGTGCAACATAACCAGGCGGTATATTCTGTAAAAATCTCACCGTAACAACGTAAGTGAAGTGAGCTGTCAATAATGTCAATCCCTATCATCAGGCGGAATGACAGCTCACTTCACCCAAGTTTTCACAGCGAGATTTTTACAGAATTACAGTGAAAACTTAGGTGAAGTGAGCTGTTATTCCACCTGATGCTAGTGATTAACACTATTGACAGCTTCCTTCAACTATGTTTTTGAGGTGAGATTTTTACAGAATACATCAGCTGGGTCAAATAAAGTCGACGTTCACCTCAAAATTATGTCACCTAACTTTGTCCAAATATAGCGTTTCCAATACAGCGTATTTAGCGTATATGGACGTCTTCCAGCTGAGATAATGATGATGTTAAATAACGCAGGACACTATGAACAAACTTAAAAAATTGCAGATCGTCCTTACGAAATAAAAGCGCTATGAAAGTTACCATGGACATGCATTGTATTGTACAAACGCAAGCAGGTCAAGCTACCCAAAACTGTCAAATTTTCCCAATCAACCTTGAACCTTAATGCTTTTGCGATAAAGTTGAAATATATTAAGGAAATTTGACAGATTGTACAGAGATGTACCATCACTCGTTGGGGCTTTATCAATATATAAAATATGTCAAAAACATGTTATTCTTTCAGTACACCATAAACCTCGTGCTGAACATGACAAAACTAACGAACGCTGCAGAAAATCTCATCGTCAAAGGGTTTCTGTATGAAAACTGTTACCAAGAAATGGTTAACAGTACCAAGACCCTAACAGTACCTTTTAATTTAACTACAGAAGGCGTCTTCAATGATGGGTGAGTTTTGTGCGTTTAAAAGCGGTGAAGTTAAGCGCCAGCTCGACGGGTGAGAGAAACAAGGCGATGGACACATGGTTCCATCAAATTCTCTTAAAAATGAGTTTCTATTTAATTTTATAGCAGCGTGATTCACTCGCCCTCGGAGATAGCGCAGGAAACCTGGACCCCAATTCTGTATTATTCCCTGCGAAATCTTAGGACGTGCAAACCACGTCAATATCGTGTCTTGTTTAGTGCAAGGAATCGAAATGTCAACCGTGCGAAAAACATGTATTTTGACAGGTCAAACCACGCCAATGATGACACATTGGCGTGGTTTAAAGAGAAGAAGAAGAAGAAGAGAGAAAATACGTTAATAGCAGATGTCGTGAATTACTAAGAAATTGACGCACTTTCGAAGTTAGTGAATGTGGGCCCTACTTGATAATGGTTAGCTCGGACAACAGCAATTGTTTCGTATGATAATAATCAATATAACCTTTAAAAAAAAACCATCTTTGCAGGGACTCTCACAAGCTAAACATTACAGACAGACAGATTTTGGAAAATACAACTATTTATGATCATCACGAATACCAGGTAAGAGGCCAAACATAAAATATCGTCTTTAGTCCCTTTAATATTTATTTACTTTTAGTTACTTTCAGTAAAGTTAGCAAAATCTGCGACCTAAAAGACTGCTCAACCACCACCTGTGAGAAAATAACCTAACCTAACTTCAGCTCTTTTAAAATTATCATACGATGCCACCGCTTTGATATAGCACCTATACACACATGCACACACACTCACACAGACAAACACACACACCATAGTACCTACAAGCCTTAGGGTTAAACCAACACTATTTTATTTTGTGATCAATATCGCACGAATGTTTTATTTTATTTTAACCCTTAACTTTTGTAACTACGAGTATCTAACATCCTCAAACTGTAATGTAATTATTAACATTGTAAAATTGCACCCCATAGCCAAACAAGCCAGCGATGCTTATTTTGTGGCTCACCAAATCCGTCACATTGTATTTTTACTTTTTGATGATAATAAAGTTTATTATACTTCTTAAACTATTATAGTTACCTATTTTTATCTAGATAAGGAACAATGGCAGCATTACATGGCAGCACGTGGAATTCACTGTTCGCATGCCAAAGAAACCGTACATCAGTTCTTTCAACGTAAGTAGTGTTTATATCCTTACAATATTATTTTTTTACATCGAACCTCAATTTATTCAGCTTTCTCAAAGTACTTGAAATCTGTTAGTCTGCACCATTAATACTTATCTCTTACTCGTAAATATTTTTTAAGAAGTTGTAGCGGTATCTACAACGCTACAGGCGAACAACGCGTCATACTGACGTCACGCAAATCCTGCATCTCGCAAGCAGAGTTTACCGTGCAATTAGCATAGATACAATTTCCTAACATCAGTCATGGACTCAACACCCGTCTGGTTGGAGGACCCTCCCTTTTCTTTGGAGGATAAGTGAACTTTACACCCTGTTCCTCATACCTCTAAAAAGTAATTAACACAGAATGTGCGCGCCTTTGTTTTTGTGAAGTTAGACGATGACCGCCGAAGCGCAAAACTTAAATGGTAGTACAGAATTATTCAAACAATATAGTATTTTATATATTATTTAGATTTTAGCGACGAAGTTGGAGGCTTGCAAAAGAGATGACCCAACACATTCAAGCTTCATTACATACCACTGCACCCTGGAGTTACTACCGAATACGACGGAAACTATCGTCGGGAATACGGAAATACCTGCAGGCATGTTAAGTAAGTAAACATTAATACCATCATAACGCGCCCCCTATTACATGGAACTTAAACATAACTGGCGAAATGAGAGAGTAATTAGAGCATCTCTTGACACACCTTTTTGAAACCGATGCAAGATGACCGATGATAGATGTTTAGTTTATGATCTTCCTGGACGAGTTGCAATAAATACATTTTCTTTCTTTCTTTCAAGATGCAACATCCTTTATTCGGCGTCCTTAGTCTTGTAATATAGTTTTGGTGTTCTTTAGTTGTCACATATTTGTGTTGCCACTTTTACGTGCCTCCTACTAATGATTACATAATTATATTTACCGTGATTTTGACGACAGCTACTAATGGATGAATCATGAAATCAAATATTATTGCCGAGTTGTTCATAGTAACATATCTATTTGTACTCGGGATTGAGCATGTAGAGGCCGAACTGAAAACAGTCGAAGTTGCGTTAGTTTAGCCATTAGTGATATTGTACAGTCACGAGCAAAAGTATGTATACACTCGGCTTTATTCAAAAGCGATTTACTCCTTTATTTTTAATTGAAATTTTATGTGATTACGAACATAGCATTTTCGAACCCATAGGTTTATGTAATGTGTCGTATTTCAACGTTCCATTCGTTATTTTACGAAAAAATTGCAGTTGAAAGTCGTCAAGTGTTGACATATTGGTGTTCGTGACTGTACAGTGTGGCAGGGCATCGACTTGCAACCTGTTACCGTGGATTCAGTACAAGATTCTGAAGGAAACCGGCATGTCCTAGAACCAAAAATTCAAAGAGATGTGACATCCACCAACCCGCACTGAGCCTAGGTTATTTTTTTTTCTTGATAACCGACAATAAATTTCTTCTCTAGGGGGCTCCAGAATCATGTACTAAATTCATGGTTACAGTTTGCACGTCGATGTCCGTGCCACCCTGTATACAAAAGCACTATACAGACCCATCAGTAAAATTAGAACGAAGAAACAGCAGTTGTTCAGTAATTCTATTCTTACTGATGAGACAGAACATGAGAAAAATATGAATTAACCATATTTTGTACGCGTCAGAATTCCTAATTGTGAAGTTTTTACAGAAGGTTATATCGTAGGGGGAGAATTAAACATCAGCTCTACGTCCACATTATATCTGTCCGAGAGAGTCCAAACGTTACATTCCATGTAAGTTATCTAAATACACTTATCACTTATTTCATTAACGGTAAAAATTGTGCAGTTTTTGTCAAACCCCATGTCAGTTTCTTAGGCCTGCACTATGAAAAGGCCAACCAGTATTTTGCAAGCGTGGTGATTAATGGCCACCTTGCTTCACAATCTGTTTACCCACTGCAGCTGGGAAGGTAGGCCTTTATCACACCACTCCATTGTCCACGCACCTCTTCCTTTCTTCCTTTTCCACACACCTCTCTCATTTCGACACACCACTCCATTTTCCACACATCTCTGTATTTTGCCTACACTTATCCATTTTTCACACACCTCTTCCATTTTACTCACAACTCTTCCTTTCCCACACACCTCTCTCATTTCCACACACGTCTCTGTTTTCTACACACCTCTCTATTTTTTAAACACCTCTGCGTTTTCCCACACTTATCCATTTTTCACACTCCTCTCCCATTTCCACACACCTCTCTCATTTCCATATACAGCTCCATTTCCTACACACTGTATTTTCCCCACACTTATCCATTTTCCACACATCTCTCCCATCTCTCCCATTTTGCACACACCTCTCTCTTATTTCCATTCTCCTTAAATTTTCCCCACACTTATTCATTTTACACACACCTCTTTCATTTTACACATACCTCTCCCTTTTCTACCCACCTCTGCCCACTCACTTCTATTAGCTGCTAGTGCAGGCCAGCACCATAATTGCGCAACACACTTTTAATCACAATCTGAATCATTTTGTAGGATCTTGCTAATCCATTCCTTCATAATACTTTATGTTCCAAAAATATATCTGCTCAGCAACGTAAATAACGTAATGAATGTTATTGAACTGTCAAAATGATAGCCATTGCTACTGTTGGGGTTACGAAATTACCCCGCAGATCTTTAGCTCAAGCTCATCCGGCTGTCTTTGCCTAGGTTTGTCACGATGTCTCCACCCACCCAGAGATTTCTTGAGCCCACAGCTCATCTAATATGCGGCAGACATAATGAAAACTACTGAATAATGGAGTTTAATTCGGTGGCACGCAGTATATTTTTGTAAAATATGTTTTTTTTAGGTCGTTGACTTCGATAACGATTCAAAAGGAAATCAGATTGAACAATAACAAATGGCTCATTATTTTGATAGCTATCATAGTCGCGTTAATCCTACTGGCTATTTTGACATATGTTCTTTACAAGGTAAGTTCATACACCATCATACCTTTTTCAACAACACACTTCTTTTTAAGCAGCATTACTGTGTTCCGATGAGTATAGATACCATTAACATCACATGCACATGAGATAGTGCAGCGATATCTCTGTGATGATCTAAGGGTTTATATGCCGAAGATGCCTCACAACCGCGATACCTTGCGATCGCGGATTAGTTCGCTTCCTCGATGTCACCTCCTTCACTGACCTCTAGTAAACAAGTACAATGGACTAAATATACTATATGAAATGGTAGTTGTTTTTTGTGCTGATTCAAAGCGCACCGTTCGAGCGTCTCAGGAAATAAAATTGACACACTGTTGCAAATTAATGTTCATCGTGTTGTTTTAGTACGTCTCATATGATTTAGGCCTAAATCGTGACTAAGATTTTTTTGTTTTTACTACGAGATATTAGAAACATTTTTATCATGAGAGTATGAGCATTTTGTAAGACTCACTACCAACAATATTAGTTCCATGGACGCTCACGTTGCTATCAGCGCCAAAATGGTGAAATACAAATGTCTTCGTTTTGATGATGATGTCCAGCGTACTTGTATAATATAGGTCAGTGACCTCCATGCATAACAAATGCATACTAATAGACACACACGGACAATACGACAGTGCATCTTATTGAATTTCAATTTGTGTGACTACAGTTTTTTTAAATAATTTTCCAGTGCGGATTCTTCAGAAGGGAACAAAAGCGAAACCTAATCTTGAAGCAAGAGAGTATAAGACAAAAGAGTGTTGTAAGTATTGACTACTAACGTTATACTTATACCTACCCTGTCCATTAGGTAAACCATTTTTTGACGGATGGAACTACTGATTGCAGCAACACACAATACATTGATTGATACACGTACGGTATTATAATGTCTGTAAGAAGCCATAAATAAGACAATTCAATAAGATAAGACAGTTTATATATTTATTTAATTACGCATGTTAAAAACTTTTACGTAATCTGGAATATGTACGTTCTAAGTTGTCAAAAAACGGTTAACCTACGATTCCTAGCAGAGCGTTTCCTTCACATTAATGACGGACGTCATGAAAATCTGTCATTTTTACTTGTATTTGACACTAGCTTTTGCCGGCGATTTCGTACGCGAGAAATTTCTTGTGACCCCGACCCACCCCGTCGCATAGCACCGCCTGCCCGTGCAATTACTTCACTTTCGCTGTCTTTCTAACTTTTTATCTTTTTGCTGGGCTCCCAAGGAACCTATCGTGATATTAAATAGCTTATAGCCTTCCTCAAGCATTGGGCTATTAAAAGCAGCATGTTTTTTTGTAATCCGACCGATACTTCCAGAGATTAGCGCGTTCAAACAAACAAACTCTAGTATTAGTATAGATGAAGGTGTCAAAAAACGCTCTGTATTTCTACATTACGGACCCAAGTGCTGGTCACATACTTCCAGGAACCGTAGCCTTACATCTATTATTCTTCGTTATGCAAAGCACCCTTTTCAAACGCGTTTGAATCGCACTATTTAGACACCTGTCTTTCCACCGACGAGGAAACGAATGGCTATCACCGACCTTTTCGATCAAGAAACGTGCAAAAGATTATAGGTGTTCGTAAAAGAGATACATTTATTAACAGTTCACACCGCCGGCGAGTACTCGTTTCTAGCAGGGACAAGAGCTATAAAAGAGAGTACCTATTCGCTCTGTGACACTCGCTTGGCGGGGCAAACACTCGCTAAGAGACACATGCTTGGTATATACGCATGCCAGAGAGTAATCGCTCGTCGCCGTCGCACACTCGCTACTACTCGTAATAAAAAAATTAAAAAATGTTTGTTTTATCTCTACAAATTACATTCTTATACTAGTTATTCAGTTGACTACCCCGTTTGTCTCGTGGTCGCAAGTGCGACTGCTGAACGTGGGATCCAGGTTCGATTCCCGGGTCGGGCAGTGTTATTAAGTTTTTCCATTAGGAACTTCTTACTAACACCCCGGAGTTTGGAAGTTGGCGGTGTGATACCGTACCTCGGAAAGCACGTTAGTCCTGCGCCTGATCTCTCTCCGGTCGTGTCGAATTTCCGGCCCATCGGACTATGAGAGTGAGGGAAGATCTCCCGCGCCGAAGCCTAGTCTCCATGGGGATTAGCCGCCGTGGCCAAAATACGGTCTGGAGGAGTTTTAGTTAATTAAGTTCTTTTCTTTTATTTAAAAATGTTGCCCCACACTAGGAATTACTCCGGTATCGTGGGTGCGTTTACAAACATTTAAACTCACATACACAAACAGCCAGAACCGGAACAACTACCTGTAGGCAATACAAATATTTGTTCCGTGCGGGAATCAAACCAGCGACTAGTTAGTAGTAGTTGACAGGTATTTTATCAAAATTTTGTAATTTTTGGGAGGTGTGGAGTCTAAACTAAGCGTAGGCCTGCGTTGCCTGCCTACTTACTCGTTTGTAGTTGCTCGCTCTATTCGTTCCTAGTTAGTCGCCGGCGGTGGGGCAGGTGCTTTATACGTTTTTTGGGCCTATAATAATTTTGAATCAGTCAGTTTTGTAACAGGTACACACGGCTACACATCAAGCTATCCATTTCCAGTTTTAGCTGACCTCGCATTGTATAGGTTTTTCGTACAATCAGAAGTCAGCTTATACTGGTTAAGTATAGCTTAATGTGTAACCGTGCATACAATTAGTTAGGCGTTAACTAATTGTATACTCGGCACGGTGTCTAATTTTTTTTTTTTTGTTAACAGAGGCGAAACACTCATGTTTCTGCGATGGACGAACCAGTGGAAGGCGTAAGCCCAATTTTCTTAAATCATTAATATTACTTTCTAAGTAAACCACATTGTCCTCGAAAATATAGCAAACTACTTTCTGTTACACGTTTAATTTTTGGATGTTTCAATATTTTGAATAGATTATGGGGTGGATAGAAGACCATTTTTTTTTTAACTAGCTTTCGCTCGCAACTTTGCCCGCGAAGCATGTCAATAAAGTAGTAGCCTAGCGTTTTTTTTTTTTTTTTTTTTTTGTGGATGGGAAATCATCAAATGACCCCTCCCGCTCTGGGTGGAGCGGAAGGGAGTGTCAGACTTTTACTGACTAAAACCCACCCGTGTTCCTTCCTTAGCCCTTTCTGTTCCAGGGCAGCGGTTAACCTTTCGGAAAATCCCACCGCCCCGGCAGGCTTCGGCCCTGTGGGGCCCCGTCCTCTGCTGACATCTCTTTGAGGCGCGCGTGGAACACAACGCGCCGTCCGGCACGGGCCTGGTCCTGATCGGACGGTGAGCTACCCATTACTCACCGCCCGCAGGCCCGCGCCTACGGTGGCCGGGAGTCGTCACGCGGCTCCCGACGCCCGGAGCGTCTCCCGCGGCGGCTGAGGCGTGAGGTGTTCTCCCTCAGCCTCCCCGCCACCTCCTTCGCTAGCATGACTGCTTCGCAGAAGGAGGTGACTGCCTCCCATTCTCTCTCGCCCCGGACCATGGCTTGCACCAGGGCCGGGCGCGAGAGGTCGCCGCCGTTGCCGATCGCCTCTACGAGGACACGGCGGGTCTCCGCCCAAGCAGGGCAGACCTCCACCGTGTGCTCCACCGTGTCCTCTGGGCGATCCGGGCAGTGGTGACACCCGGGCGTCTCCTCCCGCCTGATGATGTGCAGGAACCTCCCGAAACATCCGTGTCCGGAGAGGACCTGCGTCAGGCGGTACGTGAGAGCGCCGTGACGCCTCTCTAGCCACTCCTCAAAGAGGGGTCTTATCGCCGCTATCGCGGCGTGCCCTGCGCTGGGTTGCGATAGTCGCGCCTTCCATTCCGCCATGAGATCGCGCCGGAGGTCCGTCCGCTCCGCAGCGATTTGCCGCGGGTGCAGAGTTTCCCCCCGGCGTAGTGCCTCCGCGCGCCAATCATGCAGGCGCGCAAGCACTATCGCCTCCAGATCCCATGGCGGCAGTCCGGCAAGGAGGCATGCCGCCTCGCGCGAGATCGTGCGGTAGCCCCGGATCAGCCTTACGGCTACCACCTTCTGGGGCGCGTTCAGATAGTGTGCGGCTCGAAGCCGCAGTGAACGCGCCCATACCGGGGCCCCATATAGGGCCATGGACCGCACGACCCCCGCGTAAAGCCTCCGGCAGGAGGCGTTTGGCCCCCTCAGGTTGGGCAGGAGCCGCTTTAAGGCGGCCCCGGCCCGTTCCAGTTTGGGGGCCAAACGTCGGAAATGCTCGACGAAGTTCCACCGGCTGTCGAGGACGAGACCCAGGTATCTCATCGTTGTCTCGACGCCGATGTGAACCCCTCCTACCATCAGTTGAGATCCCGAAGGTGGCCCGTACCGGGGCCCATGAAAGGACATGGCCTCGGACTTGTGCAATGCCACCTCGAGACCCAACTGCCGGATCCTATCCACGACTATCGCAACCCCGCGTGTCATTGCGTCGTCCGCCGCCTGATGCGACCTCCCCTGCGCCAGGACCAGCATGTCGTCAGCGTAGCAAACTACACTGACGCCATCAGGGAGGTCTGCCCGCAGCACCCAGTCGTAACCGATGTCCCACAGGAGCGGCCCCAGAACCGATCCCTGTGGGACACCGCACGACATCTCTCGCCGGCTCCAGTTCCCGTCGCGACCGGGGTAGATGACGGCTCTATCCGTCAGATACGCCCCGACTATTCGACGGAGGTAGGTCGGCACCCGGTGATACCGAAGTGCCTCCCCAATGCAACTCCAGGGCAGGGTGTTAAACGCGTTGGCGATGTCGAGTGACACCGCCACGACGGCCCCGCCCCGGGACACCGCATCCCCCGTCGTGAGGGCTCTAACGCGCATGATGGCGTCCACCGTCGAGCGCCCCTTGCGGAAGCCAAACTGGCTATCCGCAAGATCCGGCCCTGTCCCCACCAGGTGCCCGACGAGGCGGCCCGCAATCACTCTCTCGAAGAGCTTGCCAACCTCGTCGAGCAGCACAATGGGCCGGTATGCGGACGGAGAGTCCGCAGGGCGCCCTGGCTTCTGAATGAGGACCAGCTTCCCTGTCTTCCAACGGAGTGGAAACTGGCCTCTCTCCATGCATGCGCTTAAGAGCGCCTCCAGTCGAGGCCCGAGAGCCGTCGAGGCCAGGACCCAGGCTTTACCTGGCACGCCATCGGGTCCTGGGGCGGTATTTTTGGCCTTCAGCCTGCCTACCGCCACTCCCAGCTCTACCCCGGTCACTTCAGGGGTGTCGTCGTCGTCGTCCATGTGGTCCGCTTCGGACACCGCTATTGGCGGAGCCATAGGCGGGGGAGTATGCTCCCCCCGTGAAGGGAACAGAGCGCTCACCACCTTCTCCACCAGCTGTGGGCGGAGACTCTGTGTCAGCGGGGGGGCCCAGGTGCGGAGTTTATTCCGCACCATCTTGTAAGGGCGCCCCCATGGATCTCTGTTCAGAGTCTCCAGCATCTCCTCGCGGGCCAAGTCCTTGGCCCGCTGGACAGCCTCTCGGAGGGCGGTCTTCGCCGCTCTGTACCCCCCGTACAGCTCCGCCTCCGTGGCTTCCGCATCCGGAGGGCGGATGCGGCGCCTGCGGTGCCTGGTGTACCGGTGTCGCGCGTCGACGCACGCCTTGCGTAACGCCGCGATCTCCTGCGACCACCAGTACACCTGACGTCGGGCGCGTCCTGGCCGGACTCGGGGCATTGCCACATCACAAATCTCGGACATGGCCTCCCGGAACCACTCCGCCTCATCGTCGATATCAGCAGGCCTGTCCGGTGAATACACCCAGGCCTGCACGATCGAGGCTTCCAGGAGAAGCTCCCGGTCCAGCTGCTTCAGCGCCCACCGCGGACCACTCGGGGCCTGTTGGACCAGCGCGCTGGAGGTCTGGGCGGAGACATCGAACCGGATATACCGGTGATCGGAGTAGGTCTCCACCTCCTCCATGACGCGCCAGTCAATGACCTGCTGCGTCAGAGCGGGGCTGGCGAACGAGATGTCCACTACCGACTCGCCCCGCATCCGCACACACGTAGGAACAGAACCCCGATTTAGGACGACCAGGCCTGTTTCCAGAGCCCAGTCCTCCACCATCCTGCCCCGCACGTCCGTGCACCGGGAACCCCAGGCCAAGTTCTTGGCGTTGAAGTCCCCGAGCACTAGCACGGAGAAGGGATGGTTCCTGGCGACGACGACACTCAACTCTGTTAAAGAGTTCTGGAGCTCGGCGAGAGTTCGGCTCGGAGAGAAGTAAACTCCCACTACTACAATCTCTCCGAACCGTGCTGCTACGCACCCCTGTCCCTTCGTGACACATTCGAGGGACGGGGTACCGGCGGCAGCCGACGAAATTATGGCCACTGAGCCGCTAAGGTCCTCCACCCAAGTAGCCTAGCCTTCCCTGAGGTTCAAAGTATCTCCATACCAAATTTCATCAAAATCTGTAAAGCCGTTTCGGAGTCAGCCGGAACAACAGACAGAGAGACAGAAAGTCTAAAATTAAAAAAAAAATGTTATCGAGTCCCGAAGCTGTTATTTTAACATTACAAACAGAGACTTCGATTTTATTTATTTGTATTTCTGTGTATGTATAGATAATGTTATTTCTACTCTGCAGGCTAACAAGTTAAACGAGGGATATTCTGATGAATGAGGGTTGGTATTTTGTTCTCGTTGCAAATAATGTAAAATGAGAACCTTATCTTTGACTTCCATTTTCAATACAATACAGGCCATCAATGTAGACCCTCGCACTTTTAACTGTTCTGCCTTATCAAAATCGAAAGTGTGACGATCAAAGATTATGTCCCTCTTTTAACCAGTCATACCACAGTTGACTAGGTGCTACTAATTAACTACCTTTCCATTTTGACCTATGGAAAAAAATGGAAAGGAAAGGAGTAAATGGAAAGTTCTTTGACAAAACATTCAAAAGTACAAACTCAAAGTCGTGCAATACATAATCATAATCAGCCTAAAATGTTCCCACTGCTGGGACACAGGCCTCCTCTCGGTGAGAGGGAGTGGGCCGTAATCCACCACGCGGGACCAGTGCGTGTTAGTAGATGTCGCATGTCTTCGAATTTTTGGTTCTAGGACATGCCGGTTTCCTCACGATGTTTTCCTTCACCGTTTTGAGAGCAGTGGTGATGAAATAGTTTATACAAAGTTAAGCGCCTGTTGGGGTTCGAACCTACGGTCTACAACTCATAGGTCGCGGCCGTTACCACTGGGCCACCACGTTGCAAGTCGTGCAATGGAGCGCAGTATTCTAGGAGTCAAATTGACAGCCCATATTTTCAACACCACACTGCGCTCCAAAACACAGATTACTGACGTTGCTCAAAAAGCAGCTAAGCTAAAGTAGGACTGGGCTGGCCACGTCTGCCGTATGCCCAGTGAGCTGTGGGCCAAAATAACCACTACGTGGAGGCCTGACAGCCCGAAGGCGTCGCGACAGACCCCGATAGAAGATGGCGGGACTAGCTGGAGAAAACATCGACCCACTTCAGCCCGCGAACGAAAGAGCTGCAAGTCACGGGGAGGGGCCTTTGGTCAGCAGTGGAATGATGCAGGCTAACAGTTGCAAAAACAATACCTTTTCTATCACCAATGGCAAACCATTGGTGTTAGAAAAGGTGGTGGTTCGTTGTCTTGTTGTCGGAAACCATGAAATGTTTAGGAAACCAATAATAAAACCTACAAGCTACTTAGGGTACAGTCTCGAGACATACCTTACACATATGCATGATTCAAAAGCAATTTTCTCATAAAGTATT
This sequence comes from Apamea crenata, assembly GCA_949629185.1. NCBI lineage: Eukaryota > Metazoa > Arthropoda > Insecta > Lepidoptera > Noctuidae > Apamea > Apamea crenata. The sequence continues at coordinate 16,764,316 of OX451357.1, forward strand.
GATAGATAATATATGCTATGGTGTTCTAGACATAGTATTTTCGAAATCACACTGTTACGAAATAGGTATTTTCTCAAAGTTACGATTCACGAGAAAAACGCTTTTAAAGTTTGCGTAACTGTAAGTATTTAGGCGCATGATTGTACAAACCAAACTTAGGCGAAAATTAATTAAAATTAATCTAACTTCTTGTTTATTCATGTTATTTTTTTTTTTCAGTTGCAAATGGACGTAGATGATGACTGCCCATTTGACGAGGCTCGGCCAGTCACGACCAAAGACAATGTAGGTTTAGTAGTTAAAGACGAACCTTAAGGCATTGTTTTTGAGAACAGTGACCAAAGACAAAAAAAAACGATGTGTTTTAAAATAAATAAGTACCTTGTAAAATATTTGAATGTGTTCAGATAATAATTAATAAAGTAAGTGATGAAATTAAAATTGGCCACAGTTTTTATAACCTTTTTAGGATTAATACACACTTCCTCTCTCCTTTATTATCATCATTATAATTATGTTCTTTGCTCCTATCTCATGATTATACCTTTATTATTTTTATTTAAATATTATAAATAAAAATTTTAAATATTTTTATAAACAAAAAATAGATATTTAAAAATATTAAAAATAGTAGCCCACCGTTACCGGGAACAGGGTCCAAGCTACCTGTGCACATGGGCACGCCACAATTGCGGCGATAAGTCCCCTCTTTGAGGAGTGGCTAGAGAGGCGCCACGGCGCCCTCACCTTGCGCCTGACGCAGGTCCTCACCGGACACGGTTGTTTCGGGAGGTTCCTCTTCAGGATCAGGCGGGCGGAAACGCCAGGGTGTCACCACTGTGTGGATTGCCCGGAGGACATGGTGGAGCATACGGTGGAGGTCTGTCCGGCTTGGGCGGAGCACCGCCGCGTCCTCGTGGCAGCGATCGGCGGCGGCGATCTCTCGCGTCCGGCCCTGGTCCAGGCTCGCAATGGTAATGCTCGCAAAGGAGGAGGCGGAGTGCGTGAAGGAGAGGCAATCTCTGCACCCTCACGGCCCTAGTCGCCGCAGGAGACGCCCTGGACGGGAGTCAACAGCTGACTCCCGGCCACCAGCTTGCCGCCCGGTAAGGACCAGGCCCAGGTCGACGGCGCGATGTGTTCCACGCACGCCTCAAAGAGATGTCAGCACGAACTAACGGGGCCCGCTAGGGCCGATGCCTGGCAGGGCCGCGGGTTGTTCGAAAGAGATACCATGGCCCCTGGCACAGGCAACTGAAGGAACACGGGTGGGTTTGGGACGCTGGGATGCACTCTGTTAGATTCTCAATGCTCGGCTCAACACCGACAGTTGAAAATCCAGTGCGCGATAAATATGGGATTTATTTGAGGACCACAAAAAGAGGCACATTCATAATAATATTAGAGTACCAATTCAACATTTTTTCATTTATTTTCTGCTATGTGCAGAGCAGAGTACTCCCCGTGCTTTCTCTACTATCGATGCATCGCATTGCTCGAGTTGGGCATCTTCCTTGCACAGCTACCTCGCGGCGGCGCATCTTCATAGCACATCTTACTCGCTCCGCTACACAGCTTAGCATTAGTGGAAATGGTGGCACAGTTTCGTAGCTTGGCTTTCACATCCTCGCAGCATAGCTGAATAGCACATCTCTGGTGGAAAAGCAGCCTAAGATCACCGTCGACGGAGAGCGTTTTAAGGAAGTTCGTTTTCACTCGATCTACAGCGTGTATCACAAAGGTGTAGTCGTATTGAAGGGTGTGGTATAGACCATTAAACTGAACAACATTCTCCATGGGACCAACGTCGTAATCGCGAAAATGATATCAACAGTTCTATTCAAAACTTCAATACCTACTCGAAGCCAATGTATGTGACGACTGATTATTTTTTTCTCGATGACGATGTTGGTTGAGAAAGTTATTCGGTGTGATGGTCTGTACCACACCTTTCTGATAGGTACAGACGCCAGCACATCAAGCTACTACAATCTGTCAAATTTATTTAATAGATTTTCAACTTTATCGCTTAAGCATTAAGGTTCAAGGTTGATTGGGACAATTTGACAGTTTCGGGTAGCTTGACCTGGCTGGCGTCTGTACATGCTTCATAACCCGACTTCTTAGTAGCGAACATCTTGACCATAATGATTTTTATCATCAAAGTTATAAAATACACTTTAATGATAAACGAAGCCGCACACACCACTTTTAGGTCTCGGAAGTCGGTTAAAAATAATAATGTTTTTTTTTTTCAAAGATTAATTCGCAACGAAAAAAATAGTAGACAATACAAGGAAGGTTTCTCTTGGACTGCTTACTACGATGTTGATGATGTGAGTACCTCAAGTATTATACCTGCGGGGTAATTAAGTAACATACTAACAGTAGCAATGACTTTCATTTTGAAAGTTCAACAACATTCATTGCATTATTCACTTTGTTGAGCAGACAAATTTTTCGAACATAAGAAGCAATGGATTTCCTTCCTTCAAAATGATTCAGACTGTTTGATAGTGTGATACGCAATTAGGGTGCTATATTTCTTAAATCTATTTTTTCATTAGAGTAAGTCTAAAGTTAGGGTTTCACTTCGGCGGCCGCTGCATAGCGGCCGCAATTTATCGTCGAATGACGTCACTGATTCGTTATTTATGAAAGTAAGTTGGTGTGTTTTGCCTCGTTTACGTTCGTAAGCAAGAGGATAAACATACGCCTGAGATGTATGATGTATGATCTAGAGATGTATGAACATACATCTGGTTACGATTACCACGTTCCTGACCATTCTAAAGAACATCACCAATAAGGTCTATATATGTCCTCCTAGAACATCCCTCACGTTCCCCAAATACGTTCCTCACGTTCCCTCGGCGTTTACCCACCTATCTACATATGTTAGCTAATTTCAGATTTACGGCTACCTTCAAAACATGAGTAAACAACACTCGGAGTGGGCGCAGGTTGTAGTCGGTGGACAAAGTTACGAGGGTCGACAGATCTTAGGGTTACGGATAAACACGCCGACTGATGAGGAGAAACCAGTCATGTTCATTGAATCAGGCAAGTATTGGTGTTGACAATCTGCATTGTTTCTAGTCAAACTAGTTTTGTATGTATGTTTCATTTCTCGACAAGACCAATAAAAGTTTTTGTATTTGTAAGAGCAGTTAGGAGGGCCTTGTTGCTAAATAATAACAGCCGCACTGGTCGATCGATCAGGTTAAGCTATGCAAGCCGCGGATGGTCCGTGGTTGGGTGACCATTTTTATACATCAAGACCCCTTCGTGCTTCAGAAAGGGTATTACCCCGTAACTGGGTTCTGGAGATCAGATAGGCAGTCATTCCATGTAAAATACTGGTATTCAGATGCATCCAGATAGACTGGAAGCTGACCCCAACATAGCTGTAATAAAAAGGGTTAGGCAGATGAAGATTTGTTTGTTTATTTGAACGCGCTAATCTCCGAAACTAACTGTCGGATTTGCAAAATTCCTTTTGCATTTGATAGCCTAACTTTTGAGGAAGGCTATAGGCTAGAGTCGAGCAAAAAGAAAAAAAAATCGGAAAGAACGCTAAGTGAAAACGAGGCTACAGCGCGGGCAGGCGATGCGATGCGACGTGGTGGGCTGGGGAGCAAGACATTTCACGCGGACAAACTCGCGGGCAGAAGCTAGTTCAAATATATTTTCTTTCCTAACATGACCGTTGGCCAGCATTATAATAATGACACTCAAAATATATTATGCAACCTCCTTTGAAACACTGCCAGCCATAATGCAAAAATCACGAAAACTGACACAGCTCATTTTTTTTAACTCGACGGGCATATAAATCAATGAGGGACCAGTTTGACTGGCATATCTTCCCTACTGTCAATCCGGATGGATATCACTACAGTTATACTAAAGTTAGTCGGTTATTAATACATTTGAAATGGTTCATCATTATTATCATTTCAGCCGAAAGACGTCCACTGCTGGACATAGGCCTCTCCCAGGCACCTCCACTTCGACCGGTTTTGTGCCTCTCGCATCCAACGGGTTCCTGCGGCCTTCACAAGGTCGTCGGTCTACCTTATCCAGCTTTCCAACGTTACGTCTTCCGGTACGCGGTCACCACTCCAGAACCTTGAAATGGTTAATGGGAACGAACAATATAATAGTACACACGGCTGCACATCAAGCAACATTTCCAGTTTTAGCTGACATGGCCTTGTATAGGTTTTTCGTACAATAAGAAGTCAGCTTATACTGGTTATGTATAGCTTGATGTGTAGCCGTGCGTACCTGTTTATGATTACGTGTGGGCTCGCGAATGATGGAAGGAGTGGAGGAAGGCTTCTGCCAAGGAGTTGGACGGATTAAACTAGAAAAAAAAATGGGATATGAATGAAACTCCCATGCCGTTTTGTTCCAGGAAATTAATATCCTGTTATGCCGTTGTGACTGTCTGTCACCTGCTCCTAATTTAATAACGAAATATCTTATGCTAAATTCTTATTTTAACATTGGCCCACGATATCAGCCCGCTTAGAGGCGCATTAAATCTCAATTTTATGGTCTGACAGTTCGACATGTTACCCTAATAAATAACAAAATATCCTTTTTCTTTAAAATAGTGAAACAATATTGAAACTCTTAGAAAACCATTCCATTTATATTTTATGGGAAACAGACCGGCAATTATAGCCAGTCATCAATAGAAAGCGATGTTCTACGTCACTTAAGATGCAATATTTTGTACGAATTCTAAGAATGCCGAGACGTTAACATGCAATGGACAATACGAGTCCCACATCTGTTTCCCATTAGTAGGGATCGTAGGCTATGGGAATGAACCCTCAAAACAATTGAGAAATCGGACAAAAAAGGGACAGACGGAGGCTGGACTAAGCGTGGTATTTTTGAGGAATTGTGAGAAGACTGAGGTAGTAAGTCAGGGCAGTCGGTGTCAAACCGCTATAGGGGACGGACTTCCTAGTCCAGGCTAGTTAAGTTAGGAGATTCAAAGAACATCAGGAGGCTATGTCCGAGTGGGCTGTCGCGTAATAGCGCGTATTAGTTATTTAGTTAAATATAGTTGGGTTGGAGCCCAGATTAAGCTAATCTAGTATTTAAAGTGGTGTGTGTGTGTTTGTTGGTGTGACTGGGTGAGTCCTTCATTATAATAATTATCCTAGGCTGATAGGGTTATTAAAGTTCTTATAACTGATCAGACAGAGAAGTGTTGCTGGGGAGTTTGTTGAGCCACTTCTTCTCTCCAGCCCAAAACACTAGGAAGTGGTGAAGGGTGGGCGCTTTGGGTCTGTCTATAGACCTTTGAGATAGTTGATCCACGACTCTATTAATTAATAATTCTTAATTTTTGACTGTGTTCTATTATCTACTAAACCCTAGTACCATAATTCTTGAACGCTATGTTCTTTGCCTCCGGCCAATAATAGTGCCTTATTAAGAGAGATTATTCAATGCTCTATTAAATTATGGTTCTCGAGTAATAATCTCAACTCTATTGTCTAGAAATTCCTAAATGTTGTATTCGTTATCTCAGACCATTAATTCGGTCAGACTGACACGAACACGTGTCTTGCAAGTATGCTTGTTGTGCGAAGGGTGAACTTCCAGGGGTTTGGGTGACCACATCTATCTAATATTCAGTCCAAGGACTGATAGGGACCATGTCTCCTTATGAGCATGATGCCGACGCAATGCCGCTGGAACTAGCCGCTCCATAGTCAGACAAGGACAGTCGCTTGGTTGCCGCAGGAAAAGCCGCTTCGTCACGTTTATCAGTTCGAAAGAACTGCTAGGGACCATGTCTCCAAAAGAGCATGATGCCGACGCAACGCCGCTGAAAAGCCGCTTGCGTCACTATATGGAAGTGTTGCTCTGAGTATTCCGAGTATAGATGTGAGGTATCGTGTGAGTAATGACTGATCAAATACCTACTACGCTAGCGTATGGGTTACTCACGATTTAATAATAATAATATACTTTGCATCCCTCTATTATTACTAGCTTTCTAAAACCACTTTCAATCTATGTTCATAACTATGAATTCCTAAGTTTTATTTAACATTTCTTTCAATCCTTTCCTTGGTCCATTGATGAGACAAGGCATCGGACTTCTTCATATTCGGAATTCATTTAATCTATATAGGTGGAAGGGTGTCCAGTCCGGAGCCGAGCCCTACAGAACAGCACGGCGGAGGGGTGCTGTTCTCCCCCGCAAGGGGGACCTACCCCATTTTACTGACAATTCCACACAATTAGGAAAAACGAAAATTTTATCAGCCTAGGGTAATTTAGGAACAGTCACATGTGGTGCCGTGACCAGGATTCTCGTCATTAAATGTACTGATTCACTTCAGTGCAACGAGAAAGAACGAAATATGGGTTACTACCAAAATAACACAACGTATGTACACGAAAATAACACAATGTAATATTATGATTCTATTAATTGTTAGCGATGGCTAGCGTTACAACGGTTACAATAACTGTTTGTAAGTTACGGTATGATAATGGTGGTTGAATTCTTCAACTACTGGTAGCGGGTTCAATCCCCGCATGATTTAATTGCTGATATGCTTAGATTCCATTTTCATGGAGCTTGGGTTCGAATCCCACCTGATGTTATTGGTTGATACAATAACATAATTATGTTTAATTAAGACACGGTTTGATAATGATGATGATTGAATTCTGCAAGTACTTGTTGTGGGCTCGATTGCCACCTGATGTTCTTTGTTTATAAGCGTTTGATTTCCATTACCATGGATATTGGGTTCGATTCCCGTAAGATGTATTGGTTTTATGATTTTTAAGAATTCTTGTGTCACGGCGCATCAATTTTGTAGGGCTTTGGTTCCGACGCTACTATAGGTAATGGTGCGATTGTTGCTTGGGTGCCTGTTTACTACTGTAACAATAGGTTCGACTCTCTGCGAACGAGAGTTTAGTATCGGACAGTATGTCAATATCTGTATTAATAGGTTCGACGCTCTGCAAACGTGAGTTTAGTATCTGACAGTATGTCATTAACTGTATTAATAGGTTCAACTCTCTGCAAACGTGAGTTTAGTAACTGACAGTATGTCAATATCTGTATTAATAGGTTCGACGCTCTGCAAACGTGAGTTTAGTATCTGACAGTATGTCATTAACTGTATTAATAGGTTCAACTCTCTGCAAACGTGAGTTTAGTAACTGACAGTATGTCAATATCTGTATTAATAGGTTCGACGCTCTGCAAACGTGAGTTTAGTATCTGACAGTATGTCATTAACTGTATTAATAGGTTCAACTCTCTGCAAACGTGAGTTTAGTAACTGACAGTATGTCAATATCTGTATTAATAGGTTCGACGCTCTGCAAATGTGAGTTTGGTGTCTGACAGAATGTGAATACCTGTAATAATAGGTTCAGATCTCTGCAAGAGTGAGTTTAGTGTCTGACAGTATGTGAATACCTGTAATAATAGGTTCGACTCTCTGCAAATGCGAGTCTAGTATCTGATAGTATGAAGATATGAAAATGTGTTTGTGCGTTTGCAATTTATAGTGTGTGTATGTGGAAAGAGTTTAGGTATAAGACACGCCCTTATTACGGATAAATCTAATATTATTAGCGAGTAAGACCTACGAAGCGTGAAGCTTATAAAATGACAATTAATTTACCAAGAAGGTACATTAACTATCGTTATAAAAAGTAAACATAAATCTTTCCATCTCTGCAGTCAGCGACGTATGTCGTATAATTGAATAGATACTCGTTTGGCCTTATTTCAAATTCCAGGATATTTAAGTCTTCACTTGGCTGCCACTACGCTATGTCTGCACCTTTGGTTTGTGAGTTGCGCTTGGTTTGAAGTTCCTTCAAAATCAGCTGACAGCGGCTGACTCCAATAGCAGTAGCTGTGGCTTGGCTCCTGTTGCGAAGCTAAGTTTTACTTTTATTACACACTTCAGTTACCCGTAGTTACGTGGTATGATTTCTGTTATCTCATGAGATATTATAGATTTATGTTTTAGGGCAATAATTATCAGTTCGAATATACCATAGAATGTTCTTGTCAACATCTTCATAATCTGAAGGAATAATTAACAACATTGTGTGCTAGTAAGCCAAAAATTGGTTGCACAGTCTAGGATTCCTATGTTTTCTAAGCAGTATAATTTCCCAAATCTTAATAGAACTCAAAACTGTTCTAACCTCTTAGAATCAGAGGGGGGCGTATAAGTGGAATCAAATCTAATATGTTTATGTGCGGACTATTTCAGCTACTCCTGGATACGACTACGGGCAGCTGATTAAGCTGGCTCAGCATTGAGGTGCATAAGGAGAGGCCTCTGTCCAGCGGCAACTGCGACAGGCTGAGTTTAGAACGAGGGAGCGCCGTAGGTAGCGTGGCTAAATAGCATAAATACTCTTAAGAGAGTCCCTGGTATGTAAAACTAAATTATAAGCATGCACAGGTTTATTGAACTTGACTGAGGCGCGGTTATGTTATTGAAAATATCTTGGAAAGAGTAGTTGCAAGAACATTAATAGTTCAAATATTAAAGAGCAATCATGAATATATCGATCGAAGATGCTTCTGCGAAGCAGTATTACAATATAGCAGACATTGCATCTTATTGGGATCTTGTTGGATTGATACTAGAATACCTCCGTATTCTAGTAGGTATTTGATGAAATAAATACATCAAATAAGTATAGGTCTATATTCTGTGACACTTTCAAGAAAAAGCAGAGTTCATCCTATTGTGAAAGCTCATACGCTGTACTGCGTCACGCGTCTGATTTTCAGAGGGGGGAATGTGACTGTCTGTCACCTGCTCCTAATTTAATAACAAAATATCTTATGCTAAATTCTTATTTTAACATTGGCCCACGATATCAGCCCGCTTAGAGGCGCATTAAATCTCAATTTTATGGTCTGACAGTTCGACATGTTACCCTAATAAATAACAAAATATCCTTTTTCTTTAAAATAGTGAAACAATATTGAAACTCTTAGAAAACCATTCCATTTATATTTTATGGGAAACAGACCGGCAATTATAGCCAGTCATCAATAGAAAGCGATGTTCTACGTCACTTAAGATGCAATATTTTGTACGAATTCTAAGAATGCCGAGACGTTAACATGCAATGGACAATACGAGTCCCACATCTGTTTCCCATTAGTAGGGATCGTAGGCTATGGGAATGAACCCTCAAAACAATTGAGAAATCGGACAAAAAAGGGACAGACGGAGGCTGGACTAAGCGTGGTATTTTTGAGGAATTGTGAGAAGACTGAGGTAGTAAGTCAGGGCAGTCGGTGTCAAACCGCTATAGGGGACGGACTTCCTAGTCCAGGCTAGTTAAGTTAGGAGATTCAAAGAACATCAGGAGGCTATGTCCGAGTGGGCTGTCGCGTAATAGCGCGTATTAGTTATTTAGTTAAATATAGTTGGGTTGGAGCCCAGATTAAGCTAATCTAGTATTTAAAGTGGTGTGTGTGTGTTTGTTGGTGTGACTGGGTGAGTCCTTCATTATAATAATTATCCTAGGCTGATAGGGTTATTAAAGTTCTTATAACTGATCAGACAGAGAAGTGTTGCTGGGGAGTTTGTTGAGCCACTTCTTCTCTCCAGCCCAAAACACTAGGAAGTGGTGAAGGGTGGGCGCTTTGGGTCTGTCTATAGACCTTTGAGATAGTTGATCCACGACTCTATTAATTAATAATTCTTAATTTTTGACTGTGTTCTATTATCTACTAAACCCTAGTACCATAATTCTTGAACGCTATGTTCTTTGCCTCCGGCCAATAATAGTGCCTTATTAAGAGAGATTATTCAATGCTCTATTAAATTATGGTTCTCGAGTATCGAATCTCAACTCTATTGTCTAGAAATTCCTAAATGTTGTATTCGTTATCTCAGACCATTAATTCGGTCAGACTGACACGAACACGTGTCTTGCAAGTATGCTTGTTGTGCGAAGGGTGAACTTCCAGGGGTTTGGGTGACCACATCTATCTAATATTCAGTCCAAGGACTGATAGGGACCATGTCTCCTTATGAGCATGATGCCGACGCAATGCCGCTGGAACTAGCCGCTCCATAGTCAGACAAGGACAGTCGCTTGGTTGCCGCAGGAAAAGCCGCTTCGTCACGTTTATCAGTTCGAAAGAACTGCTAGGGACCATGTCTCCAAAAGAGCATGATGCCGACGCAACGCCGCTGAAAAGCCGCTTGCGTCACTATATGGAAGTGTTGCTCTGAGTATTCCGAGTATAGATGTGAGGTATCGTGTGAGTAATGACTGATCAAATACCTACTACGCTAGCGTATGGGTTACTCACGATTTAATAATAATAATATACTTTGCATCCCTCTATTATTACTAGCTTTCTAAAACCACTTTCAATCTATGTTCATAACTATGAATTCCTAAGTTTTATTTAACATTTCTTTCAATCCTTTCCTTGGTCCATTGATGAGACAAGGCATCGGACTTCTTCATATTCGGAATTCATTTAATCTATATAGGTGGAAGGGTGTCCAGTCCGGAGCCGAGCCCTACAGAACAGCACGGCGGAGGGGTGCTGTTCTCCCCCGCAAGGGGGACCTACCCCATTTTACTGACAATTCCACACAATTAGGAAAAACGAAAATTTTATCAGCCTAGGGTAATTTAGGAACAGTCACGTGTGGTGCCGTGACCAGGATTCTCGTCATTAAATGTACTGATTCACTTCAGTGCAACGAGAAAGAACGAAATATGGGTTACTACCAAAATAACACAACGTATGTACACGAAAATAACACAATGTAATATTATGATTCTATTAATTGTTAGCGATGGCTAGCGTTACAACGGTTACAATAACTGTTTGTAAGTTACGGTATGATAATGGTGGTTGAATTCTTCAACTACTGGTAGCGGGTTCAATCCCCGCATGATTTAATTGCTGATATGCTTAGATTCCATTTTCATGGAGCTTGGGTTCGAATCCCACCTGATGTTATTGGTTGATACAATAACATAATTATGTTTAATTAAGACACGGTTTGATAATGATGATGATTGAATTCTGCAAGTACTTGTTGTGGGCTCGATTGCCACCTGATGTTCTTTGTTTATAAGCGTTTGATTTCCATTACCATGGATATTGGGTTCGATTCCCGTAAGATGTATTGGTTTTATGATTTTTAAGAATTCTTGTGTCACGGCGCATCAATTTTGTAGGGCTTTGGTTCCGACGCTACTATAGGTAATGGTGCGATTGTTGCTTGGGTGCCTGTTTACTACTGTAACAATAGGTTCGACTCTCTGCGAACGAGAGTTTAGTATCGGACAGTATGTCAATATCTGTATTAATAGGTTCGACGCTCTGCAAACGTGAGTTTAGTATCTGACAGTATGTCATTAACTGTATTAATAGGTTCAACTCTCTGCAAACGTGAGTTTAGTAACTGACAGTATGTCAATATCTGTATTAATAGGTTCGACGCTCTGCAAACGTGAGTTTAGTATCTGACAGTATGTCATTAACTGTATTAATAGGTTCAACTCTCTGCAAACGTGAGTTTAGTAACTGACAGTATGTCAATATCTGTATTAATAGGTTCGACGCTCTGCAAACGTGAGTTTAGTATCTGACAGTATGTCATTAACTGTATTAATAGGTTCAACTCTCTGCAAACGTGAGTTTAGTAACTGACAGTATGTCAATATCTGTATTAATAGGTTCGACGCTCTGCAAATGTGAGTTTGGTGTCTGACAGAATGTGAATACCTGTAATAATAGGTTCAGATCTCTGCAAGAGTGAGTTTAGTGTCTGACAGTATGTGAATACCTGTAATAATAGGTTCGACTCTCTGCAAATGCGAGTCTAGTATCTGATAGTATGAAGATATGAAAATGTGTTTGTGCGTTTGCAATTTATAGTGTGTGTATGTGGAAAGAGTTTAGGTATAAGACACGCCCTTATTACGGGTAAATCTAATATTATTAGCGAGTAAGACCTACGAAGCGTGAAGCTTATAAAATGACAATTAATTTACCAAGAAGGTACATTAACTATCGTTATAAAAAGTAAACATAAATCTTTCCATCTCTGCAGTCAGCGACGTATGTCGTATAATTGAATAGATACTCGTTTGGCCTTATTTCAAATTCCAGGATATTTAAGTCTTCACTTGGCTGCCACTACGCTATGTCTGCACCTTTGGTTTGTGAGTTGCGCTTGGTTTGAAGTTCCTTCAAAATCAGCTGACAGCGGCTGACTCCAATAGCAGTAGCTGTGGCTTGGCTCCTGTTGCGAAGCTAAGTTTTACTTTTATTACACACTTCAGTTACCCGTAGTTACGTGGTATGATTTCTGTTATCTCATGAGATATTATAGATTTATGTTTTAGGGCAATAATTATCAGTTCGAATATACTATAGAATGTTCTTGTCAACATCTTCATAATCTGAAGGAATAATTAACAACATTGTGTGCTAGTAAGCCAAAAATTGGTTGCACAGTCTAGGATTCCTATGTTTTCTAAGCAGTATAATTTCCCAAATCTTAATAGAACTCAAAACTGTTCTAACCTCTTAGAATCAGAGGGGGGCGTATAAGTGGAATCAAATCTAATATGTTTATGTGCGGACTATTTCAGCTACTCCTGGATACGACTGCGGGCAGCTGATTAAGCTGGCTCAGCATTGAGGTGCATAAGGAGAGGCCTCTGTCCAGCGGCAACTGCGACAGGCTGAGTTTAGAACGAGGGAGCGCCGTAGGTAGCGTGGCTAAATAGCATAAATACTCTTAAGAGAGTCCCTGGTATGTAAAACTAAATTATAAGCATGCACAGGTTTATTGAACTTGACTGAGGCGCGGTTATGTTATTGAAAATATCTTGGAAAGAGTAGTTGCAAGAACATTAATAGTTCAAATATTAAAGAGCAATCATGAATATATCGATCGAAGATGCTTCTGCGAAGCAGTATTACAATATAGCAGACATTGCATCTTATTGGGATCTTGTTGGATTGATACTAGAATACCTCCGTATTCTAGTAGGTATTTGATGAAATAAATACATCAAATAAGTATAGGTCTATATTCTGTGACACTTTCAAGAAAAAGCAGAGTTCATCCTATTGTGAAAGCTCATACGCTGTACTGCGTCACGCGTCTGATTTTCAGAGGGGGGAATGTGACTGTCTGTCACCTGCTCCTAATTTAATAACAAAATATCTTATGCTAAATTCTTATTTTAACATTGGCCCACGATATCAGCCCGCTTAGAGGCGCATTAAATCTCAATTTTATGGTCTGACAGTTCGACATGTTACCCTAATAAATAACAAAATATCCTTTTTCTTTAAAATAGTGAAACAATATTGAAACTCTTAGAAAACCATTCCATTTATATTTTATGGGAAACAGACCGGCAATTATAGCCAGTCATCAATAGAAAGCGATGTTCTACGTCACTTAAGATGCAATATTTTGTACGAATTCTAAGAATGCCGAGACGTTAACATGCAATGGACAATACGAGTCCCACATCTGTTTCCCATTAGTAGGGATCGTAGGCTATGGGAATGAACCCTCAAAACAATTGAGAAATCGGACAAAAAAGGGACAGACGGAGGCTGGACTAAGCGTGGTATTTTTGAGGAATTGTGAGAAGACTGAGGTAGTAAGTCAGGGCAGTCGGTGTCAAACCGCTATAGGGGACGGACTTCCTAGTCCAGGCTAGTTAAGTTAGGAGATTCAAAGAACATCAGGAGGCTATGTCCGAGTGGGCTGTCGCGTAATAGCGCGTATTAGTTATTTAGTTAAATATAGTTGGGTTGGAGCCCAGATTAAGCTAATCTAGTATTTAAAGTGGTGTGTGTGTGTTTGTTGGTGTGACTGGGTGAGTCCTTCATTATAATAATTATCCTAGGCTGATAGGGTTATTAAAGTTCTTATAACTGATCAGACAGAGAAGTGTTGCTGGGGAGTTTGTTGAGCCACTTCTTCTCTCCAGCCCAAAACACTAGGAAGTGGTGAAGGGTGGGCGCTTTGGGTCTGTCTATAGACCTTTGAGATAGTTGATCCACGACTCTATTAATTAATAATTCTTAATTTTTGACTGTGTTCTATTATCTACTAAACCCTAGTACCATAATTCTTGAACGCTATGTTCTTTGCCTCCGGCCAATAATAGTGCCTTATTAAGAGAGATTATTCAATGCTCTATTAAATTATGGTTCTCGAGTATCGAATCTCAACTCTATTGTCTAGAAATTCCTAAATGTTGTATTCGTTATCTCAGACCATTAATTCGGTCAGACTGACACGAACACGTGTCTTGCAAGTATCCTTGTTGTGCGAAGGGTGAACTTCCAGGGGTTTGGGTGACCACATCTATCTAATATTCAGTCCAAGGACTGATAGGGACCATGTCTCCTTATGAGCATGATGCCGACGCAATGCCGCTGGAACTAGCCGCTCCATAGTCAGACAAGGACAGTCGCTTGGTTGCCGCAGGAAAAGCCGCTTCGTCACGTTTATCAGTTCGAAAGAACTGCTAGGGACCATGTCTCCAAAAGAGCATGATGCCGACGCAACGCCGCTGAAAAGCCGCTTGCGTCACTATATGGAAGTGTTGCTCTGAGTATTCCGAGTATAGATGTGAGGTATCGTGTGAGTAATGACTGATCAAATACCTACTACGCTAGCGTATGGGTTACTCACGATTTAATAATAATAATATACTTTGCATCCCTCTATTATTACTAGCTTTCTAAAACCACTTTCAATCTATGTTCATAACTATGAATTCCTAAGTTTTATTTAACATTTCTTTCAATCCTTTCCTTGGTCCATTGATGAGACAAGGCATCGGACTTCTTCATATTCGGAATTCATTTAATCTATATAGGTGGAAGGGTGTCCAGTCCGGAGCCGAGCCCTACAGAACAGCACGGCGGAGGGGTGCTGTTCTCCCCCGCAAGGGGGACCTACCCCATTTTACTGACAATTCCACACAATTAGGAAAAACGAAAATTTTATCAGCCTAGGGTAATTTAGGAACAGTCACACCGTCATGGATCTTATCGTCTGTGACTTCCTCATAAAATACTGCCTAACGTGTGGTCAAAAAAAAAATAGGAATAACCTAGTTGATAAAAAAAGACCTTGCATTCTAACAATAGCTCACGCTAATCTTAATATATATAAATCTCGTGTCACAATGTTTGTCCTCAATGGACTCCTAAACCACTTAACCGATTATAATAAAATTCGCACAACATGTGCAGTTCGATCCAACTTGAGAGATAGGACAGTTTAAATCTCAAATTATAGTCGCAATTTTAATTTAATTGCAATTTCATTTTCCCATATAAACTGTTCTACCTACTTTCCTGTCAAACATTTGACGATCGTCCCTTCGGTACGCTAGACTCGGGTCCACTCGAATTGAAGCACGTATTAAATTAAGGGTTTTGAATAGTGTAGGAGTAGGGTAGGAGTAGGGTAGGAGTAGGGTAGGAGTAGGGTAGGAGTAGGGTAGGAGTAGGGTAGGAGTAGGTTAGGAGTAGTGTAGGAGTAGGGTAGGAGTAGTGTAGGAGTAGGGTAGAAGTAGTGTAGGAGTAGGGTAGGAGTAGCGTAGGAGTAGGGTATGAGTAGTGTAGGAGTAGTGTAGGAGTAGGGTAGGAGTAGTGTAGGAGTAGGGTAGAAGTAGTGTAAGAGTAGGGTAGGAGTAGCGTAGGAGTAGGGTATGAGTAGTGTAGGAGTAGGGTAGGAGTAGTATAGGAGTAGGGTAGGGGGTAGCACACCACGCGAACGAAGTAGCGCCGGGCAGCTAGAAATAATTTATATGGCAAAACAACGTTTGCCGGGTCAGCTAGTAATTAATAATAATCTATTGAATACTACCAAGTATTATTTGTAAAACAATGGCATTAGATTAAGATATTACAGTACATTATTAAAACTCAAAAGAAACCTCTGGTCGTTTGTTTTCTCCAGCTGGTCCCGCCATCTTCTACGGGGTCATGACGTCTTCTAGCTGTGTCAGGACTCTACGTAGTGGTTATTTTGGCCCACAAATCATTGACAGGGAAATAATAAATCTAAATTATAATGATAAAACAGAAAAATAGCCAGTCACATTGAACATTTTTGATAATTACGAATTTCAGGACCGAATGTGGAGGAAAACTAGATCGCTCTCTGCTAATGGATGCTATGGGGCTGACCCTAACCGGAATTGGGACTATAACTGGATGAGTATGAAAAATATTTTTCTTAGCACCCACTTATAATTTCTTGTTTTTCTTCAAGAAATCTTTTGCCCATTAAATGACCACATTAATCGCGGCGTCTGAGACGTTCTTGATATGGACTTAAGAAAAAGTTTTTATGATATGATTGGCAAACAAGCAGGCAGCCAACCAGTTGTAAAAAGGGTCATAAAAAAAACTACCGAATTGAGGATCGCCTCGTTTTTCTGAAGTCGGTTTTAAAAAGTGTTCACTGCTGTTCCTACTGTTTCCACTGATCTGTCAAAATTAGTTCTAAAATATCGTAGGAGATGGCATTAGGGTCTATATAATTGAACAAAATAAATAAATAAATAAAATGATATTTTTTTCTTCAGATAAGGCATCAGGAGGCAGTGTAGACTGGGTGCGTCGCACCCAGGGCAGAGATCTCTGGTACGTGTACGAACTTCGAGGACACTACTTCTCGTGGCCTTCCAGCAGGGAGACGGGGTCACCCAAATGATGGTCGGGCTTGTAAAGGAAGCTCGCAATTTGGGATACCTACTTGTGGGAAAAATGTCAATTTTTTTAACTAGATTTCTTTGTATACCTGAAGTTATACTTAAATAAAATGTGACAAAAAAAAATTGTGTGATTTTACCCCTGAGTACGGCACAGACCTTGATTTTAAAAGTTGAATGCCTATGGCGACCCACCTACACCTACAATAAACAGCCCTTGAAAACAAAGATCCATTTATTTTTACGCAATAACACTAGGCCATAAGCTACAATGTTTTCGCGTGAGCAAGACCTGCAAAATACTTATCCTACACGATGCAATTAAAATATAGTGCAATAAATTTGTATGTTTGTACCACTATATGTATATTTAAATTTTTCAAAGACCACCCATTTTGTCACCCTACGTATTTAGGGTCACAAAATGGGAGGTCTTATGGCTAAAAGCGATATTTCAAAGACAACCTTTACAGAAACAACACTGCAGGTACTGGTGTACTATTTACTTAATACAATAATTACACATGTAAAGCATATACTAATCTATATACATGTAATAATAATCATATAAAAAAACATATTAAATATTTCGACTTAGCACACGAGGTTGTTGACATGTGGAATGTGAACTCGGCTGTCATTGTGCCGATTGTCGTATCAGCCAATGGCCTGATGGCCGAAAGCCTTGATCAACATCTATCGAGGCTCTCGTTAGGCAGCTGGATCAAGGGCTTGATTCAGAAAGCGGTACTTCTAGACACGGCTCGCATTGTCAGGAGGTTCCTCTCTCTGGAGCTCTGACCGCCGGTAGCTTGGACCCTGTTCCCGGTAACGGTGGGCTACTATTTTTAATATTTTTAAATGTTTATTTTTTATTTATAAAAATATTTAAAAATGTTATTTATAAGTATTTAAATAAAAATAATAAAGGTATAATCATGAGATAGGAGCAAAGAATAATATAATTATAATGATGATAATGAAGGAGAGAGGAAGTGTGTAGAATCTTAAAAAGGTTATAAAAACTCTGGCCAATTTTAATTTCATCACTTACTTTATTAATTATTATCTGAACACATTCAAATATTCTACAAGGTATTTATTTATTTTAAAACACACCGTTTCTTGGCCACTGTTCTCAAAAACAATGCCATAAGGTTTGTCGTTTACTACTAAGCCCACGTTGTCTTTGGT
The DNA here is from genome assembly GCA_949629185.1 of Apamea crenata. Lineage (NCBI taxonomy): Eukaryota > Metazoa > Arthropoda > Insecta > Lepidoptera > Noctuidae > Apamea > Apamea crenata. Next base: position 16,782,283 of record OX451357.1, read on the forward strand.
CGTAACTAGCCGAACCTCGTCAAATGGGCAGTCATCTCGCCTTCCACGTCCATTTGCAACTGAAAAAAAAAAAACTTGAAAAAACGAGAAGTTAGATTAATTTTAATTTATTTTTGCCCAAGCTTGGTTTGTACAATCATGCGCCTAAATACTTACAGTTACGCAAACTTTAAAAGCGTTTTTCTCGTGAATGGTAACTTTGAGAAAAGACCTATTTCGTAATAGTACCTAATATGATTTCAAAAATACTATGTTTATAACACCATAGAATATCTTTCAAAACTTTATGAGAAAATTGCCTTTGAATCTTGCATATGTGTAAGGTATAGCTGCTTTTTGAGCAACGTCAGTAATCTGTGTTTTGGAGCACAGTGTGGTGTTGCAAATATGGTCTGTCAATTTGACTCCTAGAATACTGCGCTCCATTGCACGACTTGCAACGTGGTGGCCCAGTGGTAACGGCCGCGACCTATGAGTTGTAGATCGTAGGTTCGAACCCCAACAGGCGCTTAACTTTTTATAAACTATTTCGTCACCACTGCTCTCAAAACAGTGAAGGAAAACATCGTGAGGAAACCGGCATGTCCTAGAACCAAAAATTCGAAGACATGCGACATCTCCTAACACGCACTGGTCCCGCGTGGTAGATTACGGCCCACTCCTTCTCACCGAGAGGAGGCCTGTGTCCCAGCAGTGGGAACATTTTAGGCTGATTATGATTATGTATTGCATGACTTTGAGTTTGTACTTTTGAATGTTAGTCAAAGACCTTTCCATTTACTCCTTTCCTTTCCATTTTTCTTCCATAGGTCAAAATGGAAAGGTAGTTAATTAGTAGCTACCTAGTCAACTGTGGTATGACTGGTTAAAAGAGGGACATAATCTTTGATCATTACACTTTCGATTTTGATAAGGCAGAACAGTTAAAAGTGCGAGGGTCTGTCTACATTGATGGCCTGTATTGTATTGAAAATGGAAGTCAAAGATAAGGTTCTCATTTTACATTATTTGCAACGAGAACAAAATACCAACCCTCATTCATCAGAATATCCCTCGTTTAACTTATTAGCCTGCAGAGTAGAAATAACATTATCTATACATACACATACATACAAATAAATAAAATTGAAGTGTCTGTTTGTTATGTTAAAATAACAGGTTCGGTACTTATAACATTTTTTTTTTAATTTTAGACTTTCTGTCTCTCTGTCTGTTGTTCCGGCTGCCTCCGAAACGGCTTGACCGATTTTGATGAAATTTGGTATGGAGATACTTTGAACCTCAGGGAAGGCTAGGCTACTACTTTATTGACATGCTTCGCGGGCGAAGCCGCAAACGAAAGTTAGTTATAAAAAAAATAGTCTTCTATCTACCCCATAATCTATTCAAAATATTAAAAAAACAAAAAATTAAACGTGTAACAGAAAGTAGTTTGCTATTTATTTTAGAGGACAATGTGGTTTAGTTAGAAAATAATATTAATGATTTAAGAAAATAGGGCTTACGCCTTCCACTGGTCCGTCCATCGCCGAAGCATGAGTGATAGGACTCTGTTAACAAAACAAAAAAAAAAAATTAAGCACCGTGCCGAGTATACACTTAGTTAACGCCTAACTAATTGTATGCACGGCTACACATCAAGCTATACATAACCAGTATAAGCTGACTTCTAATTGTACGAAAAACCTATACAATGCGAGGTCAGCTAAAATTGGAAATGATCGATGTGTAGCCGTGTGTACCTGTTACAAAACTAACTGTTTCAAAATGGTAATAAGCCCCAAAACCGTAAGTTAGATAGAACGCTAAGCGAAAGTGAAGTAACAGCACGAGGCGATGCGGGGTGGATCGGAGTCACAAGAAATTTCTCGCGTACGAAATCGCGGGCAGAAAGCTAGTGTCAAATACAAGTGAAAATTACAGATTTTACAGATTTTCATAACGTCCGTAATGACGGACGTTATGAAAATCTGTAAAATCTGAATCTTTATAGAGTATAAGCTACCATTGGGTTAACCGTTTTTTGACAGCTGTCTTAGAACGGACATATTCCAGATTACGTAAGCGTTAACTTTAAAATGCGTAATTAAATAAATATATAAACTGCCTTAACTTATTGACTTATTTATGGCTTCTTACAGACATTATAATACCTTACGTGTATCAATCAATGTATTGTGTATTGCTGCAATCACTAGTTCCATCTGTCAAAAAATGGTTTACTTAATGGACAGGGTATAAGTATAACGTTAGTACTCAATACTTACAACACTCTTTTGTCTTATACTCTCTTGCTTCAAGAGTAGTTTTCGCTTATGTTCCCTTTTGAAGAATCCGCACTGGAAAATTATTTAGGAAAATTGTAGCCAGACATATTGAAATTCAATAAGATGCACTATCTTCTTGTCCGTGTGTGTCTATTAGCATGCATTTGTTATGCATGGAGATCACTGACCTATATTATACAATTACGCTGGACATCATACTATCGATGACAAAACGAAGACATTTGATTTTCGCCATTTTGGCGCTGATAGCAACGTGAGCGTCCGTGGAACTAATATTGTTGGTAGTGAGTTTTACAAAATGCGCATACTCTCATGATAATTAAATGTTTTTTAATATCTCGTAGTAAACACAAAAAAGTCTTATTCCACGATTTAGACCTATATCATATGAGACGTACTAAAACAACACGATGAACATTAATTTGCAACAGTGCAGTGTGTCAATTTTAGTTCCTGAGACGCTTGAACAGTATCGCGGTTGTGAGGCATCTTCGGCATATAAACCCTTAGATCATCACAGAGATAACGCTGCACTATCTCATGTGCATGTGATGTCAATGGTATATATACTCATCGGAACACAGTAATGCTGCTTAAAAAGAAGTGTGTTGTTGAAAAAGGTAGGATGGTGTATGAACTTACCTTGTAAAGAACATATGTCATAATAGCCAGTAGGATTAACGCGACTATGATAGCTATCAAAATAATGAGCCATTTGTTATTGGTCAATCTGATTTCCTTTTGAATCGTTATCGAAGTCAACGACCTAAAAAAAAACATATTTTACAAAAATATACTGCGTGCCACCGAATTAAACTCCATTATTCAGTACTTTTCATTATGTCTGCCGCATATTAGATGAGCTGTGGGCTCAAGGAATCTCTGAGTGGGTGGAGACATCGTGACAAACCTAGGCAAAGACAGCCGGATGAGCTTGAGCTAATGATCTGCGGGGTAATTGCGTAACCCCAACAGTAGCAATGGCTATCATTTTGACAGTTCAACAACATTCATTAAGTTATTTACGTGGCTGAGCAGATAAACTTTTCGAACTTAAGTTATGAAGGAATGGATTCAAAATGATTCAGATTGTGATTAAAAGTGTGTTACGCAATTAGGGTGCTGGCCTGCACTAGCAGCTAACAAAAGTCAGTGGGGAGAGGTGGGTAGAAAAGGGAGAGGTATGTGTAAAATGGAAGAGCTGTGTGGGGAAAATTTAAGGAGAGTGGAAATAAGAGAGAGGTGTGTGCAAAATGTGAGAGATGGGAGAGCTGTGTGGAAAAGAAGAAAAAAAAAAGAAAGAATGGAATGGATAAGTGTGGGGAAAATGCAGAGGTGTGTGGAAAAGGAAAAGTGACTGGAAAAGGAATAGGTGTGTGCAAAATGGGAAAGATGTGTAGAAAATGGATAAGTGTGGGGAAAATGCAGAGGTGTGTAGTAAACAGAGAGGAGTGTGGAAATGAGACAAGTGTGTGGGCTCAAAGGAAGAGGTGTGTGCAAAATGGAAGAGGCTTGTAAAAAATGGATAAGTGTGGGGAAAATGCAGAGGTGTGTAGAAAATGGTGTGGAGTGTGGAAATGAGAGAGGTGTGTGGAAAAGGAAGAGGTGCGTGGACAATGGAGTGGTGTGGTAAAGGCCTACCTTCCCAGCTGCAGTGGGTAAACAGATAGATTGTGAAGCAAGGTGGCCATTCATCACTACGCTTGCAAAATACGGGTTGGCCTTTTCATAGTGCAGGCCTAGGAAACTGACACGAGGTTTGGCAGAAACTGTACAATTTTACCGTTTATGAAATAAGTGATGTATTTAGATAACTTACTTCGAAGGTAACGTCAGGACTCGCTCGGACAGATATAATGTGGTCGTAGAGCTTATGTTTAATTCTCCCCCTTTGATATAACCTTCTGTAAAAACTTCATAATTAGGAATTCTGACGCGTACAAAATATTTTCCGGTTAATTCATATTTTTCTCATGTTCTGTCTCACCAGTATGAATAGAATTACTGAACCACTGTTGTTTCTTCGTTCTAATTTCACAGATGGGTCTGTTTCGTGTATGTGTATACAGGGTGGCACGGATATTGTCGTGCAAACTGTAACCATGAAGTTAGTACATGATTCTAGAGAAGAAACATTTGGTCGGTTTTCAAAACAAAAAACCTAGGCTCAGTGCGGGTTGGTGGATGTCACATCTCTTAGAATTTTTGGTTCTATAACATGCCGGTTTCCTTCAGAATCTTGTACTAAATCCACAGTAACAACTTGCACGTTGATATCCCTGCCACACTTGTCTTTACAATATCACAAATGGCTAATTTAAACTATCGCAAGTTCGACTGATTTCAGTTTGGCCTCTACATGTTCAATCCCGAGTATAAATAGAAATGTTACTATGAACAATATAACTCGGCAATAATATTTGATTTCATGATTCATCCATCAGTATCTGTCCTCAAGATCACGGCAAATATAATATGTAATCATTAGTAGAAGGCTCGTAAAAGTGGCAGCACAAATATGTGACAACGAAAGAACACCAACACTATCTGACAAGACTAAGGACGCCGAATAAAGGATGCTGCATCTTGAAAGAAAAAGTATTCATTGCAACTCGTACAGGAAGATCACAAACTAAACATCGGTCATCGGTCATCTTGCATCGGTTCATTAGATGCCAAAGTCAAAGTTAAAGGGCAAAAAGAAGGCACTTTTGAACGTCAAAAATTACAGTAGAGTAAAATAGAATTGATTCTAGTCGCCCCTTCCAAATTTTAGTTTTCGTATGGAGAAGAATGGGCAAGAAATTCTGCCCATTCTTCCATTTGTTTCTTGCCCATTCTTCTCGAATATAATTTTCATACATTAATTATGTAATAATATGTGCAGACGATGCACCTAAAATATAATAAAATTACTATACCTACCAAAATAGGTAAAAGAATTATAAATGAAATCATGACATATAAATTAATTGTGTGATAGATACATGGTGCTCACGTTAATTTACAAACATTGTAAAAGAAAACGATTTATATTAAAAATAATAAAAAAGTTATTTGTCATGAAATGCTATATTTACTCTCTCATTTCGCCAGTTACATATGTTTAATTTCCATGTAATAGGGGCGCGTTGTGATGGTATAAATGTTTACTTACTTAACATGCCTGCAGGTATTTCCGTATTCCCGACGATAGTTTCCGTCGTATTCGGTAGTAACTCCAGGGTGCAGTGGTATGTGATGAAGCTTGAATGTGTTGGGTCATCTTTTTTGCAAGCCTCCAACTTCGTCGCTGAAATCTAAATATATAAAATACTATATTGTGTAAATAATGCTGTACTACAATTTAAGTTTTGCGCTTCGGCAGTCATCATCTAACTTCACAAAAACCAAGGCGCGCACATTCTGTGTTAATTACTTCTTAAAAAAATATTTACGACTAAGAGATAAGTATTAATGGTGCAGCCTAACAGATTTCAAGTACTTTGAGAAAGCTGAATAAATTGAGATTCGATGTAAGAAAATAATATTGTAAGGATATAAACACTACTTACGTTGAAAGAACTGATGTACGGTTTCTTTGGCATGCGAATAGTGAATTCCACTTGCTGCCAGGTAATGCTGCCATTGTTCCTTATCTAGATAAAACACAAAGTAAATTAGTACGTAACCATAATAGTATAAAATCAAAAAAAATCTAAATCTAAAGTCATTTATTCAAATTAGGCTGAGAATCAGCACTTTTTGAACGTCAAAATTACTAAAGACAGTCCCCAAAAACGCGCCGCCCTTCACCATTTCCAAGTGCTATCGCTGGGAAGAAGAAGTGGCGCAAAAACTCCCCAGCACCAGCTGTCTGTTCAGTTAAGAAGAAGTATAATAAACTTTATTATCATCAAAAAGTAAAAATACAATGTGACGGATTTGGTGAGCCACAAAATAAGCATCGCTTGCTTGTTTGGCTATGGAGTGCAACTTTACAATGTTAATAATTACATTACGGTTTGAGGATGTTAGATACCCGTAGTTACAAAAAGATAAAGAGTTAAAATAAAATAAAACATCCGTGCGATATTGATCACAAAATAAAAGAGTATTGGTTTAACCTAAGGCTTGTAGTACCTACTATGGTGTGTGTGTTTGTCTGTGTGAGGTGTGCGTGAGCGTGTTTGTAAGGGAGGGTGCTTGTGTGTGTGAGAGAGGGTGTGTGTGTGACGGTGAGGGGGTATGTGAGGGGGTGTGTGAGGGTGAGGGGGTATGTGCAAGTGTGTATAGGTTATCAGATAGCTATATCAAAGCTTCGGTGGCATCGTATGATAATTTTAAAAGAGCTGAAGTTAGGATTTTCTCGCAGGTGGTGGTTGAACAGTCTTTTAGATCGCACATTTATGCTAACTTTACTGTAAGTAAGTAACTAAAAGTAAATAAATATTAAAGGGACTAAAGACAATATTTTATGTTTGGCCAGATAATGGTCAAAAACAGACCGTTTTAGTTTGGTTGTTTTATTAGTATTTGCTTGATAGTGGCCATAGTTACACGTATTTTGTATATTTTGACAAGTTACATAGTTACTGTGGTTCTATAGATGCTCTGTGACTGACAAACAGATGGCGTAGACTAAGACGGATGACACACTACAACGCCACGCGCGTCGGGACGCGGGAAACAGAGCCAAATTTTTATTGAATTTGTAAAAAATCACGCGTGAGGCCGCGTTATCTGCGCCACGTCGCGTGACGCATTGTAGTCTGTGATTCGCCTTAGTAAGGGTCCATTGATACCTACTGGGCACGGAATCTTAACAAAAATCTTACCTGGTATTCGTGATGATAATAAATAGTTGTATTTTCCAAAATCTGTCTGTCCTTAATGTTTAGCTGGTAAGAGTCCCTGCAAAGATTGTTTTTTTTAAAGGTTATGTTGATTATTATCATACGAAACAATTACTGTTGTCCGAGCTAACCAATATCACGAAGGGCCCACATTCACTAACTTCGAAAGTACGTCAATTTCTTAGTTATTCACGACATCTGCTATTAACGTATTTTCTCTCTTATTCTTCTTCTCTTCAAACCACGCCAATGTGTCATCATTGGCGTGGTTTGAACTGTCAAAATACATGTTTTTCGTACGGTTGACATTTCGATTCCTTGCCGTAAACAAGACACGATATTGACGTGGTTTACACGTGGTAAGACTCGCGGGGAATAATACAGAATTGGGGTCCAGGGGGTCTACTCCGCAGTGCAAAGTGCGAATGTTCGGATCGGACCGACACATGGCCGAACCGAATATTATTGAAAAATGCGAAAAAAGTTTGGATCGGCTCAGTTGGGTCGGGACCATAGTCAATATTCGAAAGAGTGTAGGAGTGTAGGATCAGGACCGACCGAACCAAATTATAATAATAATAATTTATTTAATAAAACGTTTACAAAAGGTGTACAATTTTCGTTTACAAAAATTGTAACTAGCAGGAAACGGCCGAACATTCGGCCGATACTACTTCGGAGTAGACCCCTGGTTTCCTGTGCCATCTCGGTGCTATCAAATTAAACAGAAACTCACTTTTACGAGAATTTGATGGAACCACGTGTCCATCGCGGTGTTCCTCTCACCCGTCGAGCTGGCGCTTAACTTCACCGCTTTTGAACGCAAACAATTTGTCTTTATCACTCACCCATCATTGAAGACGCCTTCTGTAGTTAAATTAAAAGGTACTGTTAGGGTCTTGGTACTGTTAACCATTTCTTGGTAACAGTTTTCATACAGAAACGCTTTGACGATGAGATTTTCTGCAGCGTTCGTTAGCTTTGTCATGTTCAGCATGAGGTTTATGGTGTACTGAAAGAATAAAACGTTTTTGATATATTTTATATATTGATAAAGCCCCAACGAGTGATGGTACAGATGCCAGCATTTATCACTACAGCATTAGGTTCAAGTTTGATTGGGAAAATTTGACAGTTTCGGGTAGCTTGATCTGCTTGCGTTTGTACAGTAAAATACATGTCCATGGTAACTTTCATAACGCTTTTATTTCGTAAGGACGAACTCATATTTTTTTAAGTTTGTTCATAGTGTCCTGCGTTATTTAACATCATCATTATCTCAGATGGAAGACGTCCATATACGCTAGATACGCTGTATCGGAAACGCTGTATTTGGACATAGGTGACTTATTTTGAGGCGACCGTCGACTTTATTTAACCCAGCTGATGTATTCTGTTAAAACCTCACCTGAAAAACATAGTTACACAAACTAGCATCAGCCGATCTATTTTGTAAAAATCTCACCGTGAAACGTTAGGTGAAGTGAGCTTAGAGTGAGCTGTCAATTGTGTCAACCCCTTAGCATTAGTTGGAATGACAGCTCACTTCACATATGTTTTCACGGTGAGATTGTTACAGAATCGCACTGCAGGTGGAACGACAGCTCACTTCACCTAAGTTTTCTCTACAGCCGACCTATTCTGTAAAAATATCGCCGTGAAAACTTGGGTGAAGTGAGCTGTCATTCCGCCTGATGATAGGGATTGACATTATTGACAGCTCACTTCACATACGTTGTTACGGTGAGATTTTTACAGACTAGACCGGCTGGTTATGTTGCACCCTTACAACGTTTTCATAGCTCCGTAATGTTTTAAGAAAAATGGTAATTAATTACGTTTGTATCCCTCCTCAGTGGTTTCGGTAGATAGCACCTGTACCCCTTATTGTAAGATTCACAGTCGACTCGGAACAGCGGAGCACCGTACACGCGCAACCACACGCAAGCTGAATAAGACGCGTTGCCAGTGTTACTGACTGTTATCGTCGCTGTCTCGTTCGCAGTGGAGCCCAGTAAGTATGAGTCGCTGTAATTAAAATAGAGTTAATGGAGCTAAGCTATAGTTTATAATACCGTTGTTCTTGCTATACCGCCATCGGCCTAGCATTTTCCCAACTATGTTGGGGTCGGCTTCCAGTCTAACTAGCACCCTAATTGCGTAACACACGATCAATCGGAATCGGTTTCATTTTGACATTTCAACAACATTCATTGCGTTATTTACGTTGTTGAGCAGACACATGACACATTTTTTGACCATTTGAAGCAATGGATTAGCATTAACCTTCAAAATGATTCAGATTGTGATTGATTGTGTGTTACGCACCCTAATTAGGCTGCATCTGCACCCTAATTAGGGTGCAGATGCAGCTGAGTACCAGTATTTTACATGAAGCCTATCTGACCTCCACAACCTCAATACTGGCTAATACAAAACCCCTTGGTAAGACTGGTTGTCAGACTTTCGGGTTTCTGACGACCCTTTACTACTGTCAAAGATCCACGAATGACAGCCGGGACCAACAGCTTTACGTGCTTTCCGAGGCAAGGAGCGGTCTTGGTATGTAAAGATGGGTATCCATGCTATAGTCGCTATGAATTCAATGATAATTTCCGAGCGTAGAGAGGCTTTTTTATATTATTTGTCGATTTATGCCATTTTTTTTTTTTTTAAAGTAAAGAATGTTTGTTCATGTTAATAAATTTGAGTATGTTTGTTCCTCTTACCCGCCAGACCATTTCAGATCCAATTTCAGCTTAGGTGTGCAATCGTCACCCTTACAATGTCGGGCAACCCCTAAACTTGTGTTCAGTTTACTATACGGGCTTGCCTCGACCCATGAATTGTTGAAAGCTGTTGAAAAACATATTATGATTATTTCCTTTCTTCCCGTTTCCTACGCAATCGATTAAATTATAAATTATGCCGTTTAACGAATGGTACAATACAGGCAAAAGCACAGTTTTCAAAAGTGTTTACATGTAATGTAACGTTCCTGCGAATGCTCGGTGCTGCGTTCGACGTAACGCTCACGGCGAGTGAGCATCTACTTGTAACATTTATCTCTACCTTGCGTTCATTGTGGATGATTGTATGTACGATCTTGAACTCGTGCGTTTGCTTGATAAAATGTTACAACAATACACTCTTTGGTTTTATAAATCAGGTTGTAACAAAACATCAAGCGTTTGTCTCGATGTTCTGTTACAAGTAAATGGTCTAGTATACCTTAATATTCTGGATAGATTAAGTAATTAATTACCTTCCGAATATTTGTCGTGCAGAAACTTGTTTTGTATTTGTGCTTTCGATTCGAAAGTGTAATGACCTGGCTCCTTGTCTTGCTGCAAACAAATGAACGCAACAAAATATAGGAAAAGCCAAAAATTGCGCAATTTCCGTTAATTGTGTAAATGCAGCTGTAGTCATCGAAAGGGACTTCGACGCATAAACTGTAACCATGAATTCAGGACATAATTTTAGAACCCCTAGGCTAAAAAATTTTCGTCAGTTAAAAAAAAAATCCGCTGTTTCATAGAATACTAACGCGGTCAAAATGTATGAAACGTCAATATTTTTTTTAATAACCGATAAAATTTTTCGACGTAGGGGCTTTCGCAACCCTGTATAATAGGCTTGCCTATTGTCACTATAACCGTGAATAAAGTAAGTCTGAGGCAGTACAGTTGATATTACGAAGAGTTATGTAGGTACCGCTCTCAAATCTCACATCACACCATCCATCTCTCTCTCTCATCTCTTATTTGTTTGAGCTACAATTAGTTGTTCTGGGTCTGGCTGTTTGTGTATGTGATTAGTTGTTCTGGGTCTGGCTGTTTGTGTATGTGAGTTTATATGTCTGTTAACGCACCTACGACACAGGAGAAATTCTTAATGTGGGGCAACGTTTTTATTAAAAAAAAAAAAAATTGGTGAAGGTGAATCATCGTGAGAAAACTGGCATGTCGTAAAACCAAAAATTCAAAGACACGTTACATCTACCAACCCGCACTGGGCCCACTTGGTAGATTACAGCCCACTCCCTCTCACTGAGAGGAGGCCTGTGTCTCAGCAATGGAAACATTATAAGCTGATTCATCATCATCATCATCATCTGCCTAGCCTTGTCCCAACTATCTTGGGGTCGGCTTCCGGTCTGACCGGATGCAGCTGCAGATTAGTATTTTACATGGAGCGACTGCCTATCTGTCCTCCACAATCCAATTACTGGGTAACACGACACCTCTCGGTAAGACTGGTTGTCAGTCTTTTGAGATTCTGAATACCCGTAAAGTCTGTCAATGATCTACGAATGTCAACCAGGATCAATGATGGATGGATGGATGATGGATGGTAACTTACCATCCTTTACAAATCGAGACTCCTCCGTGCCTCGAAAAGCACGTTATACCATCACGACCGTGGCATTCGTAGCTTAACCTAACAATCGACCCGTGCGGCTGTTATCATTTACACACGAGCCCCTGACACACTGACACTCGTTCGTTCGACACTGTTGCATGATCCACACACAGGGCAGCGTGTTAGGCCCGCCATTATTTTTGGTTTACATAAATGACTTTCCAAAACACGTCACTTTTCCTATTGTTCTTTTTGCTGTTGACAGTAAGATAATTGTTAGACAAAATAAAAATAGAAACCATGAATGTCACATCAAAGACTCATTGCAACAAGCAATTGATCATAATAATTTAATGACGATAACAGAATTGAAGAAGTAGAATATAAAATTTCTAGACAAAAGTTGTAGTTGACTCTAAACTGACTTGGAAAGAACATGCATCAATACTTATAAAAAAAAATTAAGTCACTTTTCCTTTGCTCTAGACAAGCTTAAGAAAATAGTTAAATTTTTGAGCGAATTCCTGCGAGAAAAACACATCGATCTAATGCACCTCCATTAGATCGATGTGTAATTTAAAACAAACGTATAGTTGTAAACCTTATTTTAAATCTCTTAGAATATTGACATTGCCTTGCCTTACATTTATGAGACAGCGTTGTTCGTCAAGAAAAACAGTAAATTGTTTAAAAAAGCTTCAGAGGAACGTTATAGATCCACAAGACCAGAATATCGACACGAATTATGTCTAAGAGCCTCAAAGACGGCCCCTATGCACAAAAGCATTCTCTGCATGGCTCCAAAATTAGATAATAAAATACCAAATGCTATCAAAGAATTGAATTTGACACAATTTCAACGGAAATTTAATGATTTTTAATTGAAAAATGCTACTATACCATTGACGAATTCCTTCTTGACAAAATGTTATAAACTGACAATTATATATTTATCCTTGACAATTTGACTATTTTTAATGTTTGTTATAATAATTAATTGTATTTTAATTTGTATTGTAATCTAAATTTTGACATTTTTGTTTTGTGTACCATATCAATTTTAAATTCGTATATTGTTAAAGAGTGTATGCCCAATGGGTAGCTTTTTGAGTTTCCATTAATTAACTGTAAGACCTGCTGTATCACCAAAAAGCACACGAATAAATACTTTTACTTTGACTTTGACCATTTGGCGAGATATTTTTTGACATCGATTCCACGAAAATTCCTAAATAAATTCTACGATAATTTGATATCTTTCAAAGAGGCTCGCAGCATCGATAACAACGACAACAATTGAATAAGTCCTTCGATATTACAATTCGATATAAAATCCAGTATAACTAAAGAAAAGTGGGTTAGGTGGTAGATATAAAATTATACTGCTTTAAGACGCTAGTAGGTACTGATAACACTTTAAAAAAATGATTATTTAAGTAAATAAATATTAGTAAATGATTGTATGACGCATCATAAGGTACATAAATTAATACCGTAATCCATTACGCGGGCCAAGTGCGGGTTGGTAAATGTCACATGTTTCTGAATTTTTTGGTTTTAGGACATGCCGGTTTCCTCACAATGTTTTCCTTCACGGTTTGAGAGCAGTGGTGATGAAATAATTTATTCAAAGTAAGGCAATTGTCCGGGTTCGAACCTACAACTCATAGGTCGTGGCCGTTACCACTTGCCCACCACTGCTCCGTATATGGTACGCAGTCATTACGTAGTACTTACCAATTCCACGGTGACATTCTCGCACAGGTTTTTCCTGTCTCTGTGGCAGCTGAAGCAAGATATGTCAATAACAATATTGGGCTGCTTAACGATGGCCGCTTCACCAATAATACTGTTTTCGATGGTAATATCTGGAAGCAGAATATATCATCAAGTATTAAGGTCACAAGCAAAAAAGTGTATAATATTGTGACACCGCGTTGTCTCTATGGTTTTCTTTTATCATTTACACCCAGAATATGTTGTAAAGACTACCTAGTTTATTTAAAATGTAGAAAATTTGTTAAACATTTCTTAAAAGTGAACAAAAAATAGTTATCACGACATCTCTGAACCAACGTCAGTACGTGTAGGTATAATGCATTTTGTATATATCTACGACATGTTTTTAACAAGTATTTTACAAGACTTGTTGTAGACAAGTATTACAATTTATATGTTGGTGTTTATGCGGGGTTAGATTAACATTAAAACAAAGGCAACAGCTGCTAGAATGATGAACTGGGCTGGTCACATCTGTCGCAAGGCGGAGGAGCAAACTGTTTGATAACTTACTTCCAGCAATATCTTCTGGTAGCTCAGGAAGCTGCACTCGAGCGCACACTTGTACAGTGAAAGATGTATCTTGCTCTCTTACTAACTGAGAACAAAATATGTATATCATGTAAAATTCAAGGATATTAAGTGTAGTCCTTTCACAGCTATTTTACCTCTCACAGCAGCAATCTAACATCAACCTTGCTGTGACGAGAATAAAGATCACAATGATTTTGACAGACATGTTAATGGCAGCAACCCAACAGAAACCTTATTAGAATGAGGATAAAGTTCACTGTGATTTGGACAGTGATGCAAAATCAGAGGTAAAATAACCCTGAAAGAACTGCAGAGGTAAACACACAACATTTAAATCATGAACTTCAGCAGGATATCAATTACAATAAAAGACATTGCGAGTTTGCGACTAAAAACTAATCCAAGACTGTACTTAATCCAAGGCCAAGACTCAGTTTGATCCACTTGCACCAGAAACATCACAAAACATAGATAATATTTTAAATATCATTCTTCTATCCTCAAACGATTGAAAGAAACAGAATGATGCTTTAAATTCGTTTAGCGCCAAACGTATTAAGTGATTTTGAGCAAGTGGGCATTTGTTTCAAGGCACCTGTCCACTGCCGATGATTAACGAGAAGCGACTGTGCGACGGCGATGAGTGATTACTGGCTAGTATGCGTAAGTATAACAAGCATGAGTCTCTCAGCGAGTGTTCTGCCCGTCAAGCGAGCGTCGCTGAGCGAGTACTCTCTTTGATAGTTCTTGTCGCTGAGACAAATGAGTACGCGCCGGCGATATGAACAGTCAGCGATCAACTATTAATATATATACCATCATAGACCTCATCAATCGCTTTCCACCAGGCGAAATCGAGGTCAATAGCTGGCCCATTTTGCAACAAAAAATAATACATATTATTTAATAGTTTATCGCAAGGCGAAACCGTACTACAGATCGAAAATGTACAAAAGATTGTAGATCCCGTGGGATCTACATATAATCTTTTGTACCTTTCTTGAACGAGAAAATGGTTGATAGAACTTACGACCTGGTCGTCAAGGCTGCTCATTCTGGCAATGCTCAAGTGTATACGCAGCTAACAAACGTCACAACATTTATTCAAATCCGTAGTTTTTGCGTGAAAGAGTAACAAAAATCCATCTATCCATACAAACTTTCACGTTTATAATATCAGTAGGAAGTAGGATGTAGTTGGAACTACATAATTATATATTCAAATTTTATTTATGTTTAGGATAGACGTTATTTCAAGTTAAACAAATATCAACTTTATTTTAGTGGTAGTTAAGTTGATTTCAGAGTGATTTACACTATTGAAAAAATTTGAAAAATGTTTGAAGTTGTAGCGTCAACTGAAATTTATTGTGTAGGAATTAAAGTTATTTTTCATCAAACTCATATTTGTTTACATATTTGGTTACATATTAGGTATAACTATAGCGGGAAATAGCGGCTATCAGAATGGTCTTTTCATTGGCTCGTCCAACTGGCGTGTCACTAACAAGACAGAGCTACATACCTGTTCGCCAATTAGTTGGCTGGACAGTGTCACGTTGATCTTCTGGACGCATTTGAACAGTAGCACTTTACTTGAGCCCGTAGAACTTGCCGCCAAATCTGTTGAAAAATAATATGTGTATACAGTGAAACTATCGAATAAGGTTCAATATCCTACTTTCCTACTATATATTATATTATTATTTTAAATTATACTATATTTATTATATATTATATCATATGTATTATGTTTATTATTTTCCTTTATTTCAATGTAAACATATAAATTATATTTTTAAATATTAGAAAAAGTATAAAAACATTTAAAAATATAAAAATTAGTAGCCCACTGGTATCGGGAACAGGGTCCAAGCTACCGGCGGTGAGGGCTCCAGAGAGAGGAACCTCCTGACAATGCGAGCCTTGTCCAGAAGCACCGCTTTCTGAATCAAGCCCTTGATCCAGCTGCCCAACGAGAGCCTGCTCAGGTGTTGGTCGAGGCTCTTGGCTATTAAGCCATTGGCTGTTACGACTAACGGCACAATGATCTCTGAGTCCACATCCCACATGTCGACAACCTCGCGAGAAGTCAAGATACTTGATTTGTTTATCTTTCTCGGCTTTCACGAGGTTCTCATCATGCGGGACGGTTATGTCAACAATCATTGCGCGCCGCTCTGATCGATCCACCACCACTATATTAGGCTTATTGGCAACAATAGTCCTGTCAGTGATGATGGATCGATCCCAGTACAATGTGATATTTCCATTTTCGAGAGCTGGGTCGGGCACATACCTGTAGTACGGCACCTCAGATTATACAAGGCTGTATTTCAGAGCAAGTTGTTTATGGATTATCCTGGCTACAAGGTTGTGTCTATGCAAGTACTCTCCGTTAGCTAGACGAGAACACCCGGAGATAATATGCCGGATTGATTCCCCCGGCCGGTGGCATGCCCGACAGATGTCAACCGAGCCGTCTTTCACAATAAATCTCCGATAATTGTTCGTCATCATAATTTCGTCCATAATTGCATAGACAAAACCTTCGGTTTCTCCAAAGAGGTCACCGAAACTCTACCAGGCTACAGACGCTAAGTAGATCTACATCGGGTCCATGTAGGGCCCGGTAAAAGCGTCCACGATCCCACGAGATCGAAACTTATGCGGGTGAAACCGCGGGGCGCAGCTAGTATGTACATATACCAAACCAACTGTGTGTTATAATAAAAACCAAACCTTTCTCCTCTGAGCAAAGTTTTTCTTTTTCTTTTTTTATGATATCCCGTTTAAATATCGATACACATCGCATGTGCGGAGTTCAGCTAATCAATTTAAAATATCCCTACCTACTAGTGCCAAAAATAGGTTTCTAATAAAATGTTTGTATTCTTACCATCACATCCATTCCGATCAACATCATCAATAAACTGGAGACTAAAGCCGAGGGTTCTATAAGACTCCTTCTGGATCCGCTGCGTCAGTTTCAGGTCTGACAGCTGAATACTCTTGTCTTCATCAGGTCTCTTATCTTGGATCTTCATCAGGGTATTGTAAACCTCGTAACCGGATAGTATGTAAACAGCACCACTTCCATCATTTTTCATTGATTTCTCGTATGGCGCGCTTACTACTATTTCTGTAAAGTTAAAAGTTAATTAAAACTTCGGGCTTGCAAACTACTTACTTCATTTCTTACACCAGAGGGGAAATTCCTGTAATTTTAAGAACGTTCACAGTCTGGTCTCAGTCTCAATCTGTCAATAAAACTTCAAATTTCCCTACATTTTCACAAGTTTTTGACATTTGTTTGTCGCCGAGATGACACTGCGACTAAATTTTGAACGTTGTAAATTACGAGAATTGGCTTTCTGGGGTTTTCACGAGTCATATACATACAGCAGCCCAATTGCGTAACACACAATTAATCGGAATCTGAATCATTTTGAAGCAAATTGCTAATCCATTGCTTCATAAGTTCGAAAAATTTGTCTGCTCAATACGTAAATAACGCAATGAATGTTGTTGAACTGTCAAAATGAAACCGATTCCGATTAATCGTGTGTTACGCAATTAGGGTGCAGGTTGGGAGGGACATCGACGGGTAACCTGTTTCTATGGATTCAGTAGACAATTCCGAACTCGCCTGCGTTGAAATGTTTCCGTCGGTTATTAAAAAAAAAATTGCTGTTCCATATTTTGACCGTTTCATTAAAATCAGTTCATGCATTTCGAAAAACAATGACTTGAAAGTTTGTATGAAATGCCGGTCGTTGTAAACGCTCTTAAGCACCACTCTGTAAAAATTTCACCGTGAAAACTTAGGTGAGTTGACCTGTCATTTAACATATAGTGCTATTCTGTAACCATCTCACCGTGAAAACTTAGGTGAAGTGAGCTGTGATTCCACCTGATGAATACGAGAGACTATATTGACAGCTCACTGCAAGATCACTTCACTTTAGATTTCACTGTGAGATTTTTACTGAATAGATCAGCTGTTTTCACTTTGACTCTAACACACTTCCCTATTTATGTAGCTCTTTACTAATTAAATACTAACCTGGTATCCCGTCACCGTCTATGTCTTTCGCAGCAATGGCTGTGCCGAAGCGGCCAAAGTGTGCAGTGGCAAAAATTGAACGAAGCCTTTTCCGTTCATTCACAGTACTCTGAGGACAAGAGTGGACGATAAGTTAATATTATAGCTTGCTAGCATGCATCAGAAAGGCCATATCGAAGAGTGTGGAACAGCCAATCGATTCTGTAAAAATCTCACAGTAAAAAGTTAGGTGAAGTGAGCTTAGAGAAAGCTGTCAATCCCTTAGCATTAGTTGGAATGACAGCTCACTTCACGCACACTTCACCTAAGTTTTCACGGTGATATGTTTACAGAATCGCACTGCAGGCCATCAAACTGAATAACTTTTTCCATGTCATACACAAAACAAAACTTCAATACGTACATAACACACATACATAATCAGCCTATAATGTTCCCACTGCTGGGACACAAGCCTCCTCTCGGTGAGAGAGAATGGGCCGTAATCTACCACGCGGGCCCAGTGCAGGTAGATGTCACATGTCTTTTTTTTGACTGTACCAACTAGAACTTTTTTAATTGACGTAGAGTGTAAATTGGAGGAGCTTGTTGTCAACTAATGACAGCCGCACGGATCGATCGATCAGTTATGATACGCTTCCCGAGGTTGATCCGTGGATGGGTGACCATCTTAACATACCAAGACCGCTCCATGCCTCGGAAAGCACGTTAAGCCGTTGTTCCTGGCTGTCATTCGTGAATATTTGAGAGTCGTTACGGGTAGTTAGAAGTCCGCCAACCAGTCGTACCAAGGGGTATCGAATTACCCAGTAACTACGTTGTGGGGGTCAGATAGGCAGTCGCTCCATGTAAAGTACTGGTATTCAGCTGCATCCGGTTTGACTGGAAGCCGACCCCAATATATGTAGTTGAGAAAAGACTAGGCAGATAATGATGATGTAGAGTGTTAATTTAAATTAGCTTAACAATTAATTTCCCTGACTGAACCAACTAAACTGTTTTGTGTATTACCATATCTCCACCTATGTAAATATGCAAGGCTCCGCACTCGAAGCATTCGTCGTCAGACTGCGCAGGCGCACCCACTAATAGTTCGTCTAGTCCATCGACATTGAGGTCTGCAGCGCTCATTGTCGACCCGAACATTGTGCCAACATCATTGCTGTGCAACTGAATGAACCTTAAATGGGAGGCCTCCGTGCGATTTTGGGCCAACATTAATAAACGATGGCTCTCCCTTCGATATTCCAGGAACGATATCTGAAAACCGATATTTTAAAGATATTGAATCGGTGAATGAGTGTTAAATAATAAATAAATATAATATTTTAATTCAGATATCAAGGTGTTTCTTTTGTTTTGGCTGGGGAATCATCAAATAACTTCTCCCGCTCTGGGCGGAGCGGGAGGGCGTGTCAGACTTTTACTGACTAAAACCCACCCGTGTTCCGTCAGTTTCCTGTGCAAGGGGCGAAGAATCCATGGGTACATTATAAGTAACAATATTACACAAACGAAAATTAAAATGTAGATTAAAATAAAAATGAAAAATTAGAGTCAAACTTAAAATCAAAATTAAAATGTAAATTATAATTAAATGAATGGTTTAATAAGGGAGTTCCACAGCGGAGATGTGACCTTGTCAGCCCCAGTCTTCATAATACGAACACACACACACAATTAAATACAGTGTACAGTGAGTACAGTGTGTATCAGAGAGATGAGGTCAAAATTAATGTGGTACAGGCCATCACACCGAACAACTTCCTGTATGGGAATAATATCGTAATCGCGAAAAAATAATCTGTCGTCACATACAAAACTTCATTAACTACTCGACCCAAATGTATAGGACCCTTAATTTGACCATACCTTTCTGATACAGCCTGTATACATACATTCAGACTTAGGTATATATATTTAAAACGCTTATTACTTCGCTATTTTTTTAATATTAAAACATTTTTTTACAGAGGCTTATCTTTTTTAACCCCCGACGCAAAAACGAAGGGGTGTTATTTATTTTTGACGTGTCAGGGTGTGTGTTTGTGTCTGTCTATGGCATTGTAGCTCCCGAACGGATGAACCGATTTTGATTTTGTTTTTTTTGTTTGAAAGGTTAATTAGTCGGGAGTGTTCTTAGCTATGTTTGATGAAAATCGGTCCAAGATGGCCGCCGCCACAAAATGGCGGATTAGATATTTTTTAACAACTCCCTCAATATGGGTGTCAAATGAAAGGGCTTGACTAGTAGAATATTATACACTACGACAAATTTCAAATCCAAGATGGCCGCCACCACAAAATGGTGAATTACATTTTTTTTCACATTTCCCTCAATATGGGTGTCAAATGAAAGGGCTTGCCTAGTAGAATAATGTACACCATATTGAAAGGGAATGAGGAATGAGGAACGAACGACGAATGGGGAATGAGGTCCCGTCGGGGGACCGCTACTATTTTTAACTTTAACAGAACGTTAAGCTAATAATTAGAGCGGTCCCTCCGACGGGACAACATTTAATCAAAAAAATTCATACGTACTTACGTAGGGTCATAATTTCGAGGTTATTTTTTTCTTTTTATAGGGTTTCACGTTTATTTGTGGCTATTTTTTTAATAGTTTTTTTTTATTGCTTAAGGCTTTTTTCTATGTCACTAGGTCTCTTCTCTGTAAATTGAAGGTTGAATTTAATGGTTCTTGACCCGTCAATCAATCAATCGAACATTTATTATTTGTAAAACATAGGTAACAAAAAATACAGATCGTAAAGGTAAATACAGTGCGCTATGTTTTGTCTATGGTAAGACATACAAATATGGGTAGTTTTAAAGTTTACAGTCAAAAACTTCAAAAAATTCAGTAGGTAAATATCAAGGAAAGAGAAAAAAATATATATTTTTAATATTGGCACCGAAATTATAAAATGTTGATGTTACAAACTTAATCATTCAAGAACTCGTCAACCGTGTAATAACATTTGTCAATAAAAATTTTTTGCAAAGTTTTCTTGAACTTGTGAATAGGTAATATTTTTATGTAATCTGGTATTTTATTATAACTTCTTGGAGTGATGCCAGAGAAGCTTATATACATTAGAGCAGTTTTACATTTTGTGTGACATAATTGATTTATGTATTTAGTACGCATAGGAGTTTTTCTAACATCTGATAATTTAACAAATAACTATAAATTATTCTTCACAAATAATGCTGTTTCCAATATGTACAATGATAGCAGTGTAAGTAGTTTTAAAGATTTGAAGACAGGTACAACTATCAGTTACTTTAATATTACACATTACCCTTATGCATCGCTTTTGCATTTTAAAAACCAGATCTCTATTAGTGGACTGCCCCCAAAAAACAAGCCCATATCGTAAAACTGAACCGACTAGTCCATGATATGCTATTAATAAGGTCTCAACATTTACTTTTTTTGACAGCTGGGAGAGTGCAGTGCAAAGAGTGCACTCTCAATAGTTACAGATTGGCTTACGTCAAATGCCAAGAAAACGAAATGTGTAAAGATCGCCTTACCGAATGTTAGAAATCTAGGACCCAACATCGTCTTAGATAAAGAGGTGCTTAAAACTGTAGGCTCGGCAATTTTTCTAGGACTAACAGCCAAACTTCAGTGGGGACCTCATATATCAAGTCTAGCAGGAAGGCTCAGTTCGGCTGCCTACGCCGTCAGGAAAGTAAGACAATACACTGACGTTGATACAGCTCGTTTAGTCTATTTTAGTTATTTTTACAGCGTTATGTCCTACGGCGCTCTGCTGGGAGGCAAAGCCACTGTTATACAAAATGTATTTATCCTTTAAAAACGAGCTGTTCGAGCAATTTACCAACTAGGTGCCAGAGTTTCTCTAAGAGATTTTTTAAAGATATGGGTATTCTCACGGTTGCATCACAACTCATCTTTGCCAACATCTTATATATTAGGCAAAATTTACACTTGTACACTAAAATCAGTGATATTCACAGTGTTAACACTAGAAATAAGTACAAACTACGTGTCTTCCCCCTTTCACCGGCTTCATAAGTTTCATAACTCATTTGTTGAGCTAGGTATAACCTTTTATAACAAGATACCCTCTTCTTTGCTAGACTTTCCTTTTAATGCGTTTAAAGCTCAAGTACAATCCAATCTTTGTTCAAAGGCATACTATTCCATCAACGACTACACGACACGACACGATAGGAATAGTTGGTCACCCTAATTTAACGCAAGATAATGTTTATGTTCTTTCTCCAGAATTAGCTTACTGACAGGTTATTGTTATTAACTTATTTATTTATTTAACTTCATGGTCTTAGTTTATCATTTGTGACTTCAAGTGACAGCTATGTGAACGAAACCCAGCAATGCATGGATATGGTAGCTGTCACGCCCTTTATGCCTGGAGGCTTTTGTTTGGGTAGCAAGTTTTTATTTACATTTTAATTTTAATTAATGATTTGTTAGCTTGAGTACGTATAGTTTTTATTATATTTGTTGGTATATTGGCGTGGCTAGCTGACATGCGGCAAATAATTTAATTTTATGTTCTGTTCTAGGAATAGGAATGTTAATTACTGAACATAGGTACCTAGTATTGTATACAATCAAGTATTTTCTAACTTAACAGACAGCTGTGCTGCTGGGGAGTTATTTGCGCCACTTCTTCTTCCCAGCGATAGCACTAGGAAGTGGTGAAGGGCGAGCGTTTTTGGGGGACTGTCTTTTGTAATTGACGTTCAAAAAGTGCTGATTCTCAGCCTAATTTGAATAAATGACTTTTGATTTTGATTTTATAGTTTTCTTACCTCTATTGTTATCATTTATTTTATTCTTAAAAAGTAATGTTTAGTCAAATAAGTTAAAATCTAACAGCTTATTTTATTTATTTTTATTTAGATCGCGTTTGATTACTTACAATGCCTTTCATGTTGTTCTGTAGCATACTGAACGCGTACACTGTTTTATTTGGAAAGAACTTTCCAGCAGTGAGGCCAAATCCTGCAATAAAATAAAATAATGATAAATCTTTATTTATCTCCGTATATGTGAAGACTAGCTGCGCCCCGCCGTTTCACCCGCATAAGTTTTAATCCCGTGGGAATATCAGATTAAAAAGTACCCTATATGTTAATCCTGGTTATAAACCACCTGTGTGCCAAATTTCATCCAAATCCATTCAGTAGCTTTTGCGTGAAAGAGTACCAAACATCCATCCATATAAACTTTCGCGTTTATAATAATATTAATAGGGTATTAATAGGATAATGCTCTCTGTTGTCAGATCTGGTGATAACCCAGCCTTAGCACTGATCTATACTAATAATAAAGCAGAAGAGTTTGTTTGTTTGAACGCGCTAATCTCTGGTACTGCCAGTTGGAATAAAACAAATCTTGAAGAGAGAGAGCATTTGATAGCCCAATTCTCGAGGAGAGTCTAAGGCTATTTAATATCACGCTAAAACCTTTAGGAGCCGAGCAAAAATAAAATAAACAGAAATAACGCTAAGCAAAAACGAAGAAACAGAAGGGGCAGGCGATGCGATGCGACGGGGTGGGACAGGGGAACAGAGAAAAATAATTCAAATGAGGATTAACTTTACCTATGTTTAAAAAACCCCACAAGTAAGTTCGTAACGTTGGGTGGTCTACCAATGATTTGACATCAGTATAAGGATCTGATGCATGTAAGTAGAAGAAGTCTCCGGACAATGACGTTTTCGCTATCAGCAACAAATCATTGTCCTCGTCAACTAACGTAGACCAGCCGGCTCCTCCAGTAAATCTATCTAGAAATAAGATTGTTATTAAAGATCTTACATAAATACCTATAAGATCACGCCTGCGACTTTATTCCCCGAAGGCTACTAACTGAAAAATTCCAGATAGAAAAACCCTATAACTTTTTGCCTGACTTGGGAATAGAACCCAAGGCCTCATGCTCATGTTATATTTTGCTAGTAAATGATTAAAATCTTAACGCCTCGGTGGTCTGGCCCAACCTGGGAACTAAACCCAGGACCTCATGCCAAGCAGTAGCGCTTGTGGGTCGCAAGCTCTACTGCTATATGGCATAAATATTATACAATATGACAGCCGGCAAAAATGTATCCATTGGATTTTTTACATCAGCTGCTGGAAGAAAGGGCATTCACAAAATGTGTTTGTGACCCTCTTTGCCAACCTTACTGATACTATTTCTGGTCATATATTTTATAACCGCACCATGAGCACTAATATCAATCAATCACCAATGAAAATGTAGTGATGATTAGAGAATCAATAACAATAACACTTTCGTTGACATTTGAAAAACATTCATCACGTGATTTACGTTATCGAGCAGACAAATCTTTCAAGCATTTAAAGTAATAGATTAGCAATACTATTATCCTTTGAAATCCGTTAGATTGTGATTTGAAAGTGTGTTGAGGTGCAGGAATACTTACCATATTTGAAGTTATTATGTAATGATTTAAAATGTTTTCTTGCACTGGTTATTTTCAGGTAATACTCTAAAAGGCCTTGATAGCGAATTGTGTCCTCATCATCATTATGTACGAAACATGTCCCAAAAGCATCCCATACTTCAAATTTCATATAATTACTAGCAGTTTCGTTTATATTCGTGGTCCATAAAGGGGCACACATCTGTGAATTAAAAAGTTAGTTATAAGTTGTAGCCAAATATTTGGGCATTTCTTTTTGTAAGCTCGTACTCATGGATGGGGTCTTTTCCCGCGCTTCCGTACCGTATCGAACATCAATCAATGTTATCGTAGGAGTCCTTTAAACGCTGTTCACAAGTCCAAAACCCAAAAATGTTGTCAGTTCAAATCAAGTAGACGGCCGCTTAGGCAAATCTGGTGAACGAAATGTGTCATTTTCGATACGATAGCCTGTCGGATGGTTGTGAAAAGCTATGCAGGTCGTTTCACCATCTCTTTCTTGGGCTATTAATTATTCATTATTAACATTAGCTGTTTGAAAACTGCATGAAGTTTTAGGAGTCGGGCATAAAATTTTTGTACTCCTCAGTTGGAGGTATCTGAGGAGCTAGGCCACTTTTACATTTGGTGGGCAAATACTTGCCGAAATTAATACTGTATCTCCTATTCTCCATCCCAATCTTGATCCACAGTCTTTGACGGCTACTTGTGATACGCTCTCAAAAACTCAGATCAGCTCATCGATTCTGTAAAAATCTCACCGTGAAAAGTTAGGTGAAGTGAGCTTAGAGTGAGCTGTCAATAGTGTCAATCCCTAGCATTAGTTGGAATGACAGCTCACTCCACGCCTGCACTTCACCTAAGTTTTCATGGTGAGATGGTTGCAGAATCACACTGCAGAGAGAGACGCCAACTCGACCTCGGGCCTCGCTCGGGCTGTGTTTGACAACTTTTAATTTCGGTTGAATAGTGTTGGCAAATCTTTCCTACGTGTGCTAGCTCTAGTTTGTCTATGCTCATCAGTCTTAATTTTGTGCAAATTATAAATTTAAAGAAATCAACAACGACGATGAAACTTGTTTTATTTAGTTTTTCCGTGAGCCCGTGATACGGGATTTCTATAAATAGTTTGTTACGTGCCTGTACGAGGTGTTTTTAAATTAATGTAAATTATGAAATCAATTTGTTCAGAATCATTAACTGTATCAATTTCTGCCATTTTTAATATAATCTGCATTCGCGACTTATTTGCCACAAATATAAAGAAATATAAGTTTATGGAAAAATAACTTTAATTCCTACACATTATACAACTTCAAACAGTTATAACTGCTAGTCACTCTGAAATCAACTTAAAAACCATTGAAATAAAGTTGATATTTGTTTAACTTGAAATAACATCAATTTGAAAGATAAATAAAATTTGAATTTAGGTACATATTTATTAAAGAGGACCAACAAAATAGTACAGAATGGCCAGCTCAAATGTTTCCATTTTTTGCCACTACTCTGACTAGGCGTACAATTTTGCAGTTATTTAATCTTTACAAACAAATCTTTACAAGTAGGTACCCACCGAATTCTATGATAAAATAATAATAATTACCGGTTTCACAAAAGTTTGAAAAAATCTTCATACCTATAAATTATTTTTTTGACATAATTTTTTGACATAGGTAAGTGATTTTATCATTTGGATTAAGTATAATTTTATGAATGATGATGATTTAATTTGATTTTGATTTTAGTATTGCCCAACATAATTTTAAGATCTTTGAAACTAACATTTGTGGGCAAATAATTATTCTGTTTTTTTTTTCTTTTAAATTTAAATATAAACTGAATAAAAAAGCAAAGCAAAAATATACTTACAAAATAGTATTTATTTGTAGCAACTATCGTAGCACCCATATGAAAGTGTTGCTTAGGAAATTTTTCTGAAAAAAAAAAAAATTATATCACTTCGTCAAATATATAGCCGCGCGCGCTATAGCCGGGAGACATGACAGCCCGTTGATGAAGTCACTTGTCACCTGTACATTGTCGTTGTTTTTAGTTAAGTATTATACTAACATAGGTTAAGGTTATTGTTACTAACCTAATGGGATCTTTGTTATACTGACAATAAATTTGAAAAAAAAAAACAAATCTTAAAGCCTTCGCGTAATTAGTAAGTTTTTGGTTGATTAATCTACTATAATCTGTCAAATTTCTTTAATAAAATTTCAACTTTATCGCTGAATTAGTAAAGTTCAAGGTTGATTGAGAAAATTTGATAGTTTCGGGTAGCTTGACCTGATGGTGTCTATACATTATTTTTTCTTACCGATATTATATTCATTCGAGTTAATATCAAGGTTTTGCTCTCCACAAGAAATGTTTTGACTGACATCAGCAAATTCCAATCCACAATTGAATACTTTTCCTATGAAGTTCGCTTTCGGGGCGCCGACAACTGTCAAAATAAAATTATACTGATACAAACAATATAGAAGCACAGATTGAGAACAGCGGCTCTATTCTGTAAAATCTTACAGTGAAAACTTACGCGAAGTGAGCTGTCATTCCACTTGATGCTATTACTCACTTAACCTAAAAAGAGGATGGGCAAAAATGTATGGAAGCTGATACCCGAAAACCAATGGCAACCAATAAAAATAGTATATATACAATTATAAAGGTCTAAGTATGTAGAACGATAGTCGTTAAGGGGATAGTCTCAGTTCGCTGTCCGTTCAGAGATATACAACCTTTAACATTCACATTTTTCTGTGAATCATATTATTTGCTTGCATGTCGCATTTGTTCTTGCATTTGTGTCGTCATAACAACAATAATACACATTTTGTTTTATTTAACCTCATAATTAAGTAATAAGGCTGATTTTTCAATCGACAGATAATTTTTATTCGTGGAATAAAATTGACGTTTGACAGTGTTTGTATGGAAGAACAGTAAAAAATTCAAAATTATTTCTCCGATAAAATTATCTGGGGTTGGAAAAATCAGCCTTTAATGAGGTTAAATAAAATAAGTTAAGCTGGTGGTGGATGGGAGGCAGTCACCTCCTTCTGCGAAGCAGTCATGCTAGCGAAGGAGGTGGCGGGGAGGCTGAGGGAAAGAACCTCACGCCTCAGCCGCCGCGGGAGACGCTCCGGGCGTCGGGAGCCGCGTGACGACTCCCGGCCACCGTAGGCGCGGGCCTGCGGGCGGTGAGTAATGGGTAGCCCACCGTCCGATCAGGACCAGGCCCGTGCTGGACGGCGCGTTGTGTTCCACGCGCGCCTCAAAGAGATGTCAGCAAAGGACGGGGCCCGACAGGGCCGAAGCCTGCCAGGGCGGCGGGATCTTCCGAAAGGTTAACCGCTGCCCAGGAACAGAAAGGGCTAAGGAAGGAACACGGGTGGGTTTTAGTCAGTAAAAGTCTGACACTCCCTTCCGCTCCACCCAGAGCGGGAGGGGTCATTTGATGATCTCCCATCCACAAAAAAAAAAAAAAAAGCTGGTGGTGGAGTTGAGGTGGTTCAAACAGGCAGGTACTTTGTGTAAATTATTTCATCAAAACTGTTCTCAAAACGGTGTGGGGAAATATCGTAGAACGAAAAATTCGAAGACATGTGACATCCACCAACCCGCACTGGGCCCGCATGGTTGATTACAGCCCACTCCCTCTCACAGGGAGGAAGCCTGTGTCCCAGCAGTGCGGACATTATAGGCTGTTATTGCTATCATAAAGTCCTAAAAACCTTTATGAAAAAATACAAAGTTTCTTACCCAGAGTGTTAGTTACATTCCTGTAGGTCATAGCAAAACCGAATTCTGAGGCATTTTTTTCACTAATCTGGATGACAACATTTGATGGTTCATGGAAGAACATAGCAGTAGCGCATTGTACTGCTTGGAGTACGGCTAGAACAGCTAACATTTTTCTTTCTGTAATGTAATTCTTTCTGTAATGTAACATAAGAACAATTTAACATCATGCTGTAGAACCTTCGTTTTAACATTTCGATGGCAATATAAATTGGCTGCCTTTTGGTCTTATGGGTAACTCTTTTTAATAATAACAATAGTCCTCCACGCCGTATTTCAGTATACACCGTTAAATTTTGGTCATTTTAATACTTAAAAGAGGTCATTGTACTCATCAATGTGAACAATTTTTACTACGGGACCACCACTGAAATCGTGAAAACAAATCAGTTGATCCATTACATACATTATGTCGAGTTATGCAAACATAAATCTATAGATCAACTGATTTTTTTTTCACGATTTCATGGTTGGTCCCCTGATTCTCGACACGAATCAATAATAAAATAAGAAGGTATTTTTTCTTTTTTCTAATTTTCGAAAATCGGCATGTGTGGGACGGGACACGCATTTTAAAACGCGGCCTGTGTGAGACCGCACTGTAACTGCCCTTTTACGCTTAAAAACGCGGCCGCTTATTAAGATACCATAATGCGATTCTGTTCTTTGAAAGTGGTGTATTCTGAAATACTGACAAACTTAAATAACTAAAAAAACCAGTATGTTTTCATTATTTACCAGGGATCGTAATTTTATTTGATTATTTATGTATTTCATAACAGCCTCCTGAAATTTTATAAGGATGCAAAACAACAGCTTGTATAGACATATTTGCTATACAACGAACTCCCGGTTCTTCGAGTACGTCAACTATGATATTCTTAGTGCCGCACAATCAGACCTGAATACCAAAGCTTGCTCACAAATCGTATCTTACACATCCCCCTTCCTAATGCAAACAGTCTTCTGACCAGATGGTGCCCCTACTTATCTTATCTGCAATACAATAAGCAAGCACTGTGATAACACCCACTTATTTAAAAGAATGACAAAATTGCTTCTCTCTCTGTCATACAACGACACTGAGGAAATAGTGAGTTTACCTCAAAATCTACAAGCTAGTGATTCACATTCATTTAGTTCCTTCATACAAAACCCCAAACCTACAACTGGTTTACGTTTTTGTGTCAACTGCAAGTCTGTTCGAATTCCTTGTAAATTTTGGGATTTAATCACTATTTCCTCAGTGTCACCACCACAATTACACTCGCATACACACCCAGACATTCACACACACTACAACATCATTTAGAATTATTTTATGATGGTCAATTTAAATTTATTGTGTCTTGATAGTTTACTACCCTTACTGTATTAAGTATTCTGTTCATTTTAAAACATCCTGAAATTAAATTTATGTTAACGCAAACATGTTTGTGTCGAATTAAAATGTAAGATAACGCTGCTCAAATAACTATGTTCATAAAAAGGTACTCACACATGTTCCCATTGTATGAGCACATTTCTAAGCGAGTAAAAAGCAGAAGCCCAAATAAATTGCTCGCACCTAGCCAGAGACTACATTTGTATAGCAGGAATTCCAATTGCATGGCAATCAAAATCTTTAATAATTTACCTCCACTTATTAGAGTGTTGCCCACTAATAAATTCAGGAAAACAATATTTGCCTGGCTTTTGGACAACTGTTTCTATTCAGTTAATGAATTTTTTAACTATAAATATTAACATTACATTTTTGTCAATATTTTGTGTGTATATGTCTTTGTGTGTGCCTATTGACTTGTATTGTTTTTTTTTTTTTTTTTGATATATCTTTTTAAATTTTGAATATAAATTTTGACAATAAATTTCTATCAATACTTTGTGTGTGTATACCTATGTCTTTGTGTATATCTATTGACTTGTATTATTTTTTGTTTATTTAGTTTTTTTTTTTTTTTTCATAAGTACCTATATCTTTTTTTTTCATTTAAAAAATATAAATTTTGACATTATATGTTATCAATAATTGGCCACTTTGACATTGTAACTTAATTTTTAATATTTCTACGCCGGCAACGGTAGTGTATGTGAAACTGATTAATATTAAGACCTTAATGTACCATATACTCAGAAATAAATTATTATTATTATTATTATTATTCAATATTCTAGTTACCATCATGATCATCATCAGCCTACAGCAGTCCACTGCTGGACATAGGCCACTCCTATTGCACGCCATTTAACTCGAGTTTCGGCAAATCTCATCCAGTTGCTACCATAAGCATACAATATATATTTTTTTTTTTTGTCCATGGACCAATAAAAAATATTCTCATTCTTAACTGAATTAATGCTAAGAATAAGAACACATTCAGAATCGTTTACTGAATCGATTTCTGTGATTTTTAAACAAAACATTTTAATTAGTTATTTTATTGTATAGTTTCGCCTCGGTATTTATTTAGTTTATCAATTAATAATAATAATAATCATTTCGAAAGTAGTTTTAGTGGTTTTTCCATGTTTTCTATTTCACAGTTTCTTTCCTACAATGTGATAACTTACGAAAATATTATTTACGCAAATAAATTATATCCTAGCACAGCCGAGAATAAGTAAATAAGTGCCTTAAGCTTGTCGTTGTAATAAAACCACAAATAAAATTAATTTAAAAAAATGCTTGCACAAATTTTGTCGCCTTGTACAAATAATACAAATAATTACCAAATGTTTATCCTATTAGTCATGAGCATATTATGTACGAATCGAAAAGATGTGAAAATTGGAGGTAACTTCGTGATGTTTTTTTTTTTTTTTTGAGAAGAGAAGAATGGTTAAGACCGTACCCAGACACACAAGTTAATTGTAGCATAATAAACTACTAGCTGCGCGCCGCGGTTTCACCCGCATAAGTTTTGATCCCGTGGGAATATCGGGATCCCATGTGCCAATCCTGGTTATAAACTATAAAATTTCATCCAAATCCGTGTAGTACTTTTTGCGTGAAAGACTAACAAACATTCATCCATCCATCCATAAAACTTTCGCGTTTATAATATTAGTAGTATGTACAGTCACGAGCACCAATATGTCAACACTTGGCACCTTTCAAATGCGATTTTGAAATACGACAGATTACACAAACCTATGGGTTCGAAAATGCTATGTTCGTAAGAGCATAATATTTCATTCAAAAACAAAGGAGTAAATCGCTTTTGAATAAAGCCGAGTGTATACATACTTTTGCTCGTGACTGTATGTTGATTTTTGTTGCCCTCATGGAGTAGTTTTAATAATTCTAAGACATCATGCCTGAGTTCACTTGGAGAAAAAAGATATGTGAGTAAATTAAATTGATTTAATAAAGAGAAATATTTAACTTAGGTACCTGCTAATGATGGACACTTTTAAAAATTGAGCAGCCTGTTAGTAGCAGTGTGGGTTTAGGCGAAGGCATGTGAAATTCAACTTTTTTAACGCATAAGTAGGTTGTGCTCGTATGTGGAACAAAATGTGATTCGCGACCGTAACAAATATGTACTTATCTACAGAATTAAAATCATTAAAATTATAGCGCATCCCCCTTAAGCAGTTCAAAAATGTATTCAGTAACCCAATGTATTCAATAAAATACTTATACAGGGTGGCAGGGACATAGACGCGCAAACTGTAACCATGAATTCAGCACATGAGTTTAGACCCCATAGCGTCGAAATTTTTCGTCGGTTATCATTTTTCGCATCGATCTCCCTGCCACCCTGTATATCGGCTGACTTTTTTTTCCGTCTGAAAAACAGGTACTCCGTTCACCTTTTAAGCCCTGTATTTGTCAAAAAAAGTCAGCCGGTATTATTGTACATACAAAAGTAATAAAATTGATTGTATTTTCTGGAATAATACACACACGCACTACTACCTACTCATGCCTGTATCAATTAAAATTATTATGAATTATTTCAATTTATATTATTATAAAAAAATTAACTTACAATTCATAACTCTTTAACAGTACACTCACGCAGTTACACTCCCGAATTGAGGCCGAATATAAAAAATTGTGTGTACCAAAATTATATAGGTACCTAATAAAAATAATGAGTGGTTTAAGTAGGTACCTACTCAGTTTATCTCATTGCTATTGAAATTATATGAATAACGAGCTTCTGTCCGCGACTTCGTCCGCGTGATATTTCATGTTCCAAGCCAAGTTTTCGCCAAGATTTCTTTATCAGGCTTATTGGCAACAATAGTCCTGTCAGTGATGATGGATCGATCCCAGTACAATTCGTCCGAAAGGGTTACCGCTGCCCTGGAACAGAAAGGGCTAAGGAAGGAACACGGGTGGGTTTTAGTCAGTAAGAGTCTGACACTCCCTTCCGCTCCACCCAGAGCGGGAGGGGTCATTTGATGATTTCCCATCAAAAAAAAAAAAACCCAGTACAATGTGATATTTCTATTTTCGATGAATATTTAATTTTATATAGATTAGTATATGCTTTATATGTGTATTTATTGTATTAAGTAAATAGTACATTACAGACTACCTGCAGTGTTGTCTTTCCAAAGGTTGTCTTCTCCTTTCGCCATATGACCACCCATTTTGTCACCCTAAATACGTAGGGTGACAAAATGGGTGGTCTTTGAAAAATATAGTGCAATACAAAATGATTGCACTTTATTTTAATTGCATCGTGTAGGATAAGTATTGTGCAGGTCTTGCTCACGCGAAAATTTTGAAGCTTATGGCCCAATGTTTTTCCTGATTTCTAAAACAACACTTCGTCTAGTGTCGCTAAACTCTTTGGCTAAACTTTTTTTTTTCATCCAAACATACTCCATTGGTATAGTTGCTGTATGGCGTTCCAGTGTGAGGATAAATAAATGTTATTTCGTAAAAATAAATGGACCGTTTGTTTTCAAGAGCTGTTTATTGTAGGTGTAAGTGGGTCGCCTTAGGCATTCAACTTTTAAAATCAAGGTCTGTGCCGTACTCAGGGGTAAAATCACACAAAAATTGTTTGGTCACATTTTATTTAAGTTAACTTCAGGTATACAAAGAAATCTAGTTAAAAAAATTGACATTTTTCCTACAAGTATCCCAAATTGCGAGCTTCCTTCACCAGCCCGACCATCATTTGGGTGACCTCATCTCCTTGCTCATAGATCCTGCTGGGAGGCCACGAGAAGTAGTATCCTCGAAGTTCGTACACGTACACGAGATCTGTGCCCTGGGTGCGACGCACCCAGTCTACACTGCCTCCTGATGCCTTATCTGAAGGAAAAATTTCATTTTGTTAAAATTGTACATACTTATGCCATCTGCTACGGTATTTTAGAACTAATTTTGACAGATCAGTGGATAAGTCCGCGGAAACGAAAGAGAACAATAAAGAAAAAAAAAATGAAGAAGAAAAGGGACCTTCTCATAATTATGTATTCTAACAAACATAATCCAACCAAACCAATCGTTGGTTGTAAACCAACGAAAATAATCGTTTGGCGCTATTTGGACGTTTATTCCCAGTGTCAAGAGAGTGTGCTGTGTTCCGTATTTTCCAAATTAAATAATTGCTATTATTACGCCCAAAGTGATTAAAAGTGCTTGCAGGGATATACTCGTAATCTTGAAGTCAAACGTTGCGCGCAGACTTATCTTGCGCGCACTGTAGTGTACATGCTTCCTCCAAGGAGCGCTTTACAATTACCATAGGGAGTCGGTAGGTAGGTAGTTTTAAAACGATATTAATAAATAATTATGTCAGTATTACAAGTTCTCTTACACAAAATTTCAGCAGCTGTTCCCGGACCATCGTACTTAGCCTTATTCACTGCATAGCCGTATCGAAGAGATGTCTCACCGATTTTCTTCTGCAAAAAGAAGTAAATAATACTGAAGTGGGGTGGGTGGTTCTGAAGCAAAAGTTTAAAGAAACCACCGTCAGTACCGGGGGCACCAGGCCCGGACAAAGTGACATTCTGGCAGCGATAACGATGATAGAAAAGTCAAAAATGTGATGGAAAAGTCGAACACGGATTGACATTGCCAAAGGAAAACTTATATCAATCCTGTTCAAGGTTTTTGTAGAAATACGAATCGCTTTGAAAGTGGCTGTCAGTAATGTCAGAAAGTACAGTCACCAAAAGAGATAAATAACCAGCATCGACGAATATATTTAAGTAAGAAACGGTATGGATGTTTTCGAATGAAATTTTATTTGAAAAATGAACTGTTTGTTTTTTATTAAATTAATTTTTGTTTATTCGAAAACATCCATCAGTTTCTTACAAAATTTCAACTATATCCGTCGACTCTGGTTACTTATCTCCTTTGGTGACCGTACATATGAATTTAAACCTCGTGCATGAGAGGCGAGGCCTACACCTACGACATCCTTCAGTGCGTTTGCCAAATGCGTTCTCCAATTAACACACTCACAGTAGCAATCTACTGTGAGTGTGTTAATTTAATTTTGACAGTTCAAAAACATTAATTACGTTATTTACGTTGTTGAGCAGATACATTTTTCGAGCATAATTATGAAGCAATTAAGGATTAGATTCCTTCAAAATTATTCAGATTGCGATTGAAAGTGTGAAACGCAATTTGGGTGCAGGTCTATTTCTTAGAAATTCTTACCAAATCATCATAATTATCAACATGGTCGCTGGAGTCGGAGTACGGCAGAAGCAATGTCTGCGCTGTAGAATGGTACGAGATATAACCCAACATGTTCTCTAGTCCAGATATGTACTCAGACAGCGTTCTGGTCTCTATCTCTGAGAATGGTTTCGATCCAGCGTACAGCTGGTAGTTGCATGGGTTGTTTGATGAACTGTAATCTGGAATAGATAAGGGAATAACAATATACAGTCTATTATTATAACGCTGCAGGTTGAGGATCTATATTATCAACATATCTTCTCTGAGTGTCTCTGACACTCAAGGCATAGACAAGTAATGAGGTTACGCCTGGTGCGGATTAAGTGAATATATATTTTATTTGCTACTATTTATTTAACTATTTATTTATCTACCCGTGACATCACAGCGGGCCCTATCAGAATACCAGCAGCCAGCGCTGCGACATTTATTTTTTTAATGTCGACGAATGTATACGAGTCGCAATAAATACTTTTTCTTTCTATATTCACAGAAAAAACATCAGGAACCCCCACACCCACACACCCACACACATCCTACATTCAAACACATCCTACATCATCCTACATTTAAATCTGTACTCAAATTCAAAATTATTTATTTTGGGACAACTGGATCCAAAGGTACCTATATTCTGTCACCAATTTTTATTTTGGGAATGGTTGCTGGCGTAATTAGATGAAATTAACATCAGCCTCTTGTATTGCAGATGTCTATAGGAACAGCAGTGAACACTGTTTAAAACCGACTTCAGAAAAAGGAGGCGATCCTCAATTCGGTAGTTTTTTTTATGACCCTTTTTACAGCTGGTTGGCTGCCTGCTCGTTTGCCAATCATGTCATAAAAACTTTTTCTTAAGTCCATATCAAGAACGTCTCAGACGCCGCGATTAATGTGGTCATTTAATGGGCAAAAGATTTCTTGAAGAAAAACAAGAAATTACAAGTGGGTACTAAGAAAAATATTTTTCATACTCATCCAGTTATAGTCCCAATTCCGGTTAGGGTCAGCCCCATAGCATCCATTAGCAGAGCGCGATCTAGTTTTCCTCCACATTCGGTCCTGAAATTCGTAATTATCAAAAATGTTCAATGTGACTGGCTATTTTTCTGTTTTATCATTATCATTTAGATTTATTAGTTCCCTGTCAATGATTGATGGGCCAAAATAACCACTATGTGGAGTCCTGACACAGCTAGAAGACGTCATGACCCCGTAGAAGATGGCGGGACCAGCTGGAGAAAACAAACGACCAGAGGTTTCTTTTAAGTTTTAATAATGCACTGTAATATCTTAATCTAATGCCATTAATTTACAAATAATACTTGGTAGTTTTCAATAGATTATTATTAATTATTAGCGAGAGCTATTGTTAGAATGCAAGGTCTTTTTTAATCAACTAGGTTATTCCTCGTTTTTTTTTACCACAAGTTCGGTAGTATTTTATGAGGAAGTCACAGACGATAAGATCCATGTCGGCATAACAGGATATTAATATCCTGGAACAAAACGGCATGGAAGTTTGATTCTCCCATTTTTTTTTTAGCCTACTCTGTCTAACTCCTTGGCAGAAGCCTCCCTCCACTCCTTCCATCTCGAAAAACCTATACAAGGCCATGTCAGCTAAAACTGGAAATGTTGCTTGATGTGCAGCCGTGTGTACTATTATATTGTTCGTTTCCATTAACCATTTCAAGGTTCTGGAGTGGTGACCGCGTACCGGAAGACGTAACGTTGGAAAGCCTCCCACAAGGTAGACCGACGACCTTGTGAAGGCCGCAGGAACCCGTTGGATGCGAGAAGCACAGAACCGGTCGAAGTGGAGGTGCTTGGAGGAGGCCTATGTCCCGCAGTGGACGTCTTTCGGCTAAAACGATGATGATGATGAACCATTTCAAATGTATTAATAACCGACTAACTTTAGTATAACTGTAGTGATATCCATCCGGATTGACAGTAGGGAAGATATGCCAGTCAAACTGGTCCCTCATTGACGTTATCTCTGGGTCACTGCTGGTCAGAAGTTCGTTGATAAAGTAGGTCGTCGTGGCTGGAGTGATCCATTCCCTAGCGTGTATGCCTGTCGAGTTAAAAAAAATGATCTGTCAGTTTTCGTGGTTTTTGCATTATGCCTGGCAGTGTTTCAAAGGAGGTTGCATAATATATTTTGAGTGTCATTATTATAATGCTGGCCAATGGTCATGTAAGGAAAGAAAATATATTTGAACTAGCTTCTGCCCGCGAGTTCGTCCGCGTGAAATTTCTTGCTCCCCGGCCCACCACGTCGCATCGCATCGCCTGCCCGCGCTTACCTTCGTTTTCACTTAGCGTTCTATCTGATTTTTTTTTTCTTTTTGCTCGACTCTAGCCTATAGCCTTCCTCAAAATTTGAGCTATCAAATGCAAAAGGAATTTTTCAAATCTTGACAGTTTGTTCCAGAGATTAGCGCGTTCAAACAAACAAACAAACTCTTCAGCTCAATTATAAAAAAAAAACAAATCTTCATCTGCCTAACCCTTTTTATTACAACTATGTTGGGTTCAGCTTCCAGTCTATCTGGATGCATCTGAATACCAGTATTTTACATGGAACGACTGCCTATCTGATCTCCAGAACCCAGTTACAGGGTAATACGCTTTCTGAGGCACGAAGGGATCTTTGTGTGTAAAGATGGTCACCCAACCACGGACCATCCGCGGCTTGAATAGCTTAACCAGCAGTACGATTCTGTAACCATCTCACCGTGAAAACTCAGGTGAAGTGAGCGTGGAGTGAGCTGTCATTTCAAATAATGCTAGGGATTGACACTACTGACAAGTCGCATCAAGCTCACTTCACTTGAGTTTTCACGGTGAGCTTTTCACAGAATCGACCGGCTGATCGATCGACCAGTGGGGCTGTTATTACTTAGCAACAAGGCCCTCGTAACTGCTCTTACAAATACAAAACTTTTATTGGTCTTGTCGAGAAAAGAAACATACATACAAAACTAGTTTTACTAGAAATAACGCAGATTGTCAACACCAATACTTGCCTGATTCAATGAACATGACTGGTTTCTCCTCATCAGTCGGCGTGTTTATCCGTAACCCTAAGATCTGTCGACCCTCGTAACTTTGTCCACCGACTACAACCTGCGCCCACTCCGAGTGTTGTTTACTCATGTTTTGAAGGTAGCCGTAAATCTGAAATTAGCTAACATATATAGATAGGTGTGGAAACGCCGAGGGAACGTGAGGAACGTATTTAGGGAACGTGAGGGATGTTCTAGGAGGACATATATAGACCTTATTGGTGATGTTCTTTAGAATGGTCAGGAGCGTGGTAATCGTAACCAGAAGTATGCTCATACATCTCCAGATCATACATCATACATCTCTGATCTCAGGCGTATGTTTATCCTCTTGTTTACGAACGTAAACGAGGCAAAACACACCAACTTACTTTCATAAATAACGAATCAGTGACGTCATTCGACGGTAAATTGCGGACGCTATGTAGCGGCCGCCACAGTCTTAGGAAACCCTAACTTTAGACTTACTCTAATGAACAAATAGATTTCAGAAATATAGCACTCTAATTGCGTACCACACTATCAATCAAAGTCTGAATCATTTTGAAGGAAGGTAATCCATTGCTTCTAATGTTCAAAAAATTTGTCTGCTCAACAAAGTGAATAATGCAATGAATGTTGTTGAGCTGTCAAAAGTCATTGCTACTGTTAGTATGTTACTTAATTACCCCGCAGGTATAATACTTGAGGTACTCACATCATCAACATCGTAGTAAGCAGTCCAAGAGAAACCTTCCTTGTATTGTCTACTATTTTTTTCGTTGCGAATTAATCTTTGAAAAAAAAAAAACATTATTATTTTTAACTGACTTCCGAGACCTAAAAGTGGTGTGGCTTCGTTTATCATTAAAGAGTACTTTATAACTTTGATGATAAAAATCATTATCGTCAAGACGTTCGCTACTAAGAAGTCGGGTTATGAAGCATGTACCTATCAGAAAGGTGTGGTACAGACCATCACACCGAAGAACTTTCTCCATGAGACCAACAGCGTCA
The DNA here is from genome assembly GCA_949629185.1 of Apamea crenata. Taxonomy (NCBI): domain Eukaryota; kingdom Metazoa; phylum Arthropoda; class Insecta; order Lepidoptera; family Noctuidae; genus Apamea; species Apamea crenata. The sequence continues at coordinate 16,821,153 of OX451357.1, forward strand.
TCGAGAAAAAATAATCAGTCGTCACATACATTGGCTTCGAGTAGGTATTGAAGTTTTGAATAGAACTGTTGATATCTATTTCGCGATTACGACGTTGGTCCCATGGAGAATGTTGTTCAGTTTAATGGTCTGTACCACACGCATAAACACGACCACACCTTTCTGATACACGCTGTACATCGAGTGAATACGAACTTCCTGATAACGCTTTCCGTCGACGGTGATCTTAGACTGTTTTTTTTTCCAATTCGAAATTTCCAATTCCAAAAATGTTCTAAATATCTCGAAGGTAAACACAAAATACACAAAAAAAAGTCTTAACGATTTAGACCTAAACGTCAGAGACGTACGAAAAAAAAAGAAGGCCATTTACGACAATATGTCAATTTTAGTTCCTGAGACCCTCGAGGCGCTTTGAATTGGCACAAAAAACAACTGTCATTTCGTATAGTTTAGTCCAGCCTGAGTCCAGCGTACTTGTTCATTAGAGGTCACTGGGTTACAATTATTTTAAAGGCATGAATGTATCAGCAATTCATATTATTTTTCTTTCTATTTCTTTATTTCTTAATGCTGAGGATCGCGACCACATACGAAACGTCTCCAAGCTATGCAGTCTTCTGCAGTGTGGACCGCCCGGTAAATGCTGCATGCTAAGAATTCACATTCTACTTACTCAGAATAATCATCGAGCACCACTTTGGTGGTTAAGCCCTCGGTTTTGGCGATATCTTCCACAATTGGCACCAAAGATGGCGCCACCAGCATATGACATCCTTTTGGTGTGTTCGAGTGGTATGGCAACTCCTGAAAACAAAATTGTATTGAATGAAGATAGGCCGAAGAAACTGTCAGACTTTAGCTCTCATTTGTCGAGTGTGCAGAGTTTATCGTGTGATAAGAAACTTTGTCCCAAAAGGTTCCGTTTTCCTTCAAAGGCCGGAAACCTCAAAATTACGAGAATACCACCCATTGTATGTTTTGTAGTGTTAAATTTATTTTTAGTTATGTACATATTTTCTGGTGTACATATACCTATATATAGCCTATAATTTTCCCAATCCTGGGAGACCGCGCTTATCTCGTAGAGGGAGCGGGCCGTAATCCACCACACAGGGCCAATGCGGATTGATGGATGTCAGATGTCTTTGATTTTTTTGCTTCTAGGACAAACCGGTTTCCTCACGATGTTTTCCGTTTTTTTGTTTTACCAGAAAACACACACAGTAAAATAAAGTATATAGGTATATAAATAATAATTACTCACATGATTCTTCATGAGAAAGTCCACTAGTTTATCCATTCCATCCTTACTTCCCTGTATATGATACATTTTATGATTGTTATACAAATTATAATTATCGTCACTCTCCGTCAAACATGTTTTTAGTAAGAAAAAACTAACAAAAAGGTGAAATAATATCATTTTGCTGGTTTACGTGTTACTAATCGATTGCTGCCCGCACTTAGGGCTTATATTTAAAAGATAACAGCTGTTTACGAATAAATAACAATACTGTAGAGATTCCTAGAATTGTTTGTTAATGTGATACCTAACGGTGTAATAAGTTTTCAATAAATCTCTATGTTAAGTGGCAAGCGCCAGGGTAGCCCGCGAAATACCATTTTTTTTAACATTTTTTTACAAATTGCAGGTCAGTGCCATGTGTAATAATCAATACAACCCTCTAAGTAGAACCTATTTAATGATTATAATTATGTTAAGTCATATTTGTTACGCTCGCGAATCATATTTTTATCAACATACAATCTGTTACTGACCTGAATATTCCAAAAAACGTAAGAAAAATTGAATTTCGCGGGCATCCCTCTTAAGTAATTGACACTAGTCGATATTTTTTTCCAAACTAACTTCTGAAGGGGTATTACTCCACTGTTTGGCATTGTATATCCAAAGTTTAACATACATATAGTTTTGTCTTATTATTCATTTTGCCTGTGAGAAAACAGAATAGTAAAATAAAAAGCCATTAAAAAGTTATGAGCAAATATTCGTTTTTCTTCTTGGGCGTCAATAACTAATAAAAGATGTATAAAATCTTCAAAACTGAAGCTCAGTTATTGAAGAGTTTAATAAATTTTAGTAGGTAGTAATTGCTTTATGCAGTGGTTTTTTCATAACACTCGATTTTCCAAACGACTCGACTTTTCGTTTTTTTTTTTCCGCGCGTTTCAGTTCGGAACGGTGTTTGTGTGCGTGTAGACTAGCGTCTAATTGCTCATCACTGATATTATCTCTGTCGGACACGATGCCATTGAGAGAGCGTGCTTTTTGGCCATGCCCACCAGTGAGTTCGAGCCCACGACTGAATCGAATATTGAAGTCATTGCTTTTAATAACAGAACACCAACGAATAAATTTGTTTATGCCTCTTCGTAGCCATTTCTTTTTTGCTTTATTTCAAGAAAATTATTTTAATTTTGATGTATAAATCGTAATGAAACATTATTTTGCTTGCTGCAATTTCAATAAAAAAAATACCTTAAAAGTTATAATCAGACAGGCAGTCAGACAAACCGACAGTTTTTCCAATTATTCCGGTACTTTTTATTGTGTCCGTCCGTTCGTCTGTCTGTCAGCGGGCTGTATATCATGAACCGTAGATAGACAGTTGCAATTTTCACCGTGTGTCTTTCAATAACAACAAATAATAAAAATAAAATGAAGTTAAAAACAAAAGAGGGTCTCCATACAAGAATCGTGTTTTTTGGGAGTTTGTTTGCCATGAGGTAAGGAACCCTCGTGTGCGAGCCCGACCCGCACTTGGGCACTTTTTATACTATTATAGATAGTACCTACTTATAGCGTATACTTATACACAATCATACATTGCGTAGACAGTAGGTATGTTAAGTACCTTCAAATACCGTGTCTAGGCCGTGATTGGCTTGCATCATGATAATCTCAACCATGTCAACTATTACACACTATTTACAGTGCCAATGTGTGCGGGTTTTCGCAGTAACGTTTCATAAATATACATCATAGTACATACTGCGCTTATCAACAAGTGAAAGCAAATACAGTATGTCAAAGTCAGCAGATGGTCAAGGGCACACATCTTAAGGCCAATTCCCGTAATTAAAAACGTTTAAAATCTGGTCGCAGTCTCATCTCAGCGACAATCAATGTCTGAAATTTGACAAAAATGTAGGGAAATGGTAAACTCTGCTTGGGCGATGCATGATTTTGCGTGATCGCATGTGGCGGTATAGATACCGCTACAAATAAGTACATAATAGAGATATTTTTGACAGATTCTTCGCGCTTCTTCAGATTCGCGTGGCGCGTTGTAGTGTGTGATCTGCCTTAAACATTACCGTGACATCAGCCTTCGAGACGATGCTTACAGAACATTACTACAATTTCAAAGATAAATTTAATCAAACACTTATCAGAATCTAGTGTTTTGAAGAGCTGAAACATCACTTGAATGAAATTGAGAAATAAGTTAAATGAACAATGTTTAAGTAACGATGTTTGATCACTGATAGTGGCTCCCCGTCATAGTGCCTTGCCGCAGTCAGTTCGCGGGTGACCATCCACGAACGTCCATAACTCGTACAGTAGGTACAGACGCCAGCAGGTCAAGTTACCCGAAACTGTCAAATTTTCCCAATTAACCTTGAACCTTAATGCTTTAGCGATAAAGTTGAAAATGTATTAAAGAAATTTGACAGATTGTAGTAGCTTGATGTGCTGGCGTCTGTACATGTGAAAAAATAAGCAAAAGACTCATCATAGGGCATCAAAAAATCCGCGTCTGTACATCAAACCATTGGTCCTGACTGTCATTCGTAGATATTTGGCAATCGTTACGGGTAGTCAGAACCCCAAAAGTCTGACAAACATTCATAGCAAGGAGTATCGAGTTACCAAGTGGGTCGTGGAGGTTATAGGCAGTCACTCCATTTAAAACACTAGTATTCAGCTGCATCTAGTTAGACTGGAAGCCGACTCTAATATCATTCTCCTGCCCTTACCCCAATTTATTTGGGGTCGGCGCAACTTGTCTTTTTCTTCCATACTCCTCTATTAGCCGCCATCTCGACAGTCACCCCCTTTCTAACCATATCATCATTCACACAGTCCATCCATCGTTTCTTTGGTCGTCCCCTACTCTTATCGCCATCGACATTCATACTCGCTAGGCCGACACAAATTTGATCACTAATTGATAGAGGATACTATTTGATAGTAAGGAGTTCGATGATCGCATCATAGTAATGTCCTTGATAAAAATTTGCCTCTGGTGTAATTTAAGTTTTTCTCTGTGTGTTTTAATAGCTTTTGCTCGCGGCTACGCCTGGATAGAGTTCGGAAATTATTCCACGGGAACGTTATTCGAGAAAAAAGTATCCCATGTTCTATACCAGCCGATCGATTCTGTAAAAATCTCACCGTGAAAAGTTACGTGAAGTGAGCTTAGAGTGAGCTGTCAATAGTGTCAATCCCTAGCATTAGTTGGAATGACAGCTCACTCCACGCTCTTTTATCGATATCCGTTCAGCTCTTAAGGCATGAAAGGGTAACAGACTGACAAATAGACAGAGTTACTTTCGCATTTATAATTTATAGAATATACAATGTCGCCCATGCGCATGTGACCGCCCGTAATATTCTGAATATTCATGAAAATATGTCGAAAATAAACTTCAAAAGGGGGGTCTATCTATAACATTTTTCATGTTATTCAATTTTTAATGTTTTAAGTAGTTTGTAGATTGGCTGCCTATTTTTTGACACATCTCCGAAGTTTATGGATCGATTTGGATTCTGTTTATTATTTCCAAAAGCTTATGAGTTATTTTAACAGGTTAATTAACATTTTTACTAAAAATTATCGACTACGAAAAAAAAGACGGAATCGAAGTCATTTTTTCGGTAAAAAATTGTGTATTTATTTTAAAAAAACTAGTGTAAGTCCATAAATTATCCCCATAGGACGACTTTAAAAAAAAAAAAAATACACAATTTTTTAAGTTTAGAAGTATGGATATGGCGAAATTTGGGACCGTTAGGACCATGTCCAGTAGCGGCTGAAATGATGCTGATGATACCTACATCTTTGAAAGTATCAATGTATTATAAAAAAAATAGGTACTTAAAAATATCAAAATATCAAAAACACCCTGGAAAAAAATAAGGAAACATTCTTGATAATTACAAGCAAAATTTGCAATAATCTCTGTACTAATAATAATGCTAAAGAGTTTGTTTGTTTGAACGCGCTTATCTCTGGAAATATCAGTCGGATTTGAATTTTTTTTTTATATTTAAGTTTAAAATATCTATGTCAGGCCAAGTACACAGTAATTGATACAAGTCCATTTAATGTAATTGGGTAGATACTTATAGCTATGTAAGTAAAATTTAAAATAATTATTATTTTGGGCATGCATGAGCGCCCAATGCCTCAGGATTTGGCTCTCCACTCTGTCCGACACCACGCTCAGAAGCGTGTTGGTGCTACCCTTTACCCGAGACAAGGAGAGCGTTCTTTTGCGAAGAACCGCCTGGAAGCCGTCCGTCCGTGCCTTTGTGAGCCCAATTCTTGAGGAAGGCGAGAGTCGAGCAAAACGAAAAAATGTCGGAAAGAAATCTTGGCGAAGACTTGGCTTGGAACATGAAATTTCACGCGGACGAAGTCGCGGACAGAAGCTCGTTATTCATATAATTTCAATAGCAACGAGATAAACTGAGTAGGTACCTACTTAAACCACTCATTATTTTTATTAGGTACCTATATAATTTTGGTACACACAATTTTTTATATTCGGTCTCAATTCGGGAGTGTAACTGCGTGAGTGTACTGCTAAGGAGTTATGAATTGTAAGTTTATTTTTTTATAATAAAATAAATTGAAATAATTTTAATCAATACAGACATGAGTAGTAGTGCGTTTGTCATATTATTCCAGAAAATACAATCAATTTTATTACTTTTGTAATTATTACTGGTGACTTTTTTTCAAAAACAGGGTATTTTAAAAAGGTGAACGGAGTACCTGTTTTTCAGACGGTAAAAAAGTCAGCCGATATTTAAAAGTATTTTATTGAATACATTGGGTTACTGAATAAAATTTTGAACTGCTTAAATTTTAATTCTGTAAATACATATTTGTTACGGAATCACATTTTGTTCAACATACGAGTACAACCTATATAAGCGTAAAAAATATTAAATTTAACGTGCATTCGCCTTAACCCAAATTCACACTAGCCTTCTGTTAAAGTTAGAAACAGGCTCAATTAATAAAAACGTGCTCAAATTTTAAAAGTGTCCATCATTAGCAGGTAAGTTAAATATTTCTCTTTATTAAATCAATTTAATTTCCTTACATGTCTTTTTTCTCCAAGTGAACTCAAGCATGGTGTCTCAGGATTATTTAAACTACTCCATGAGGCCAACAAAAATCAACATCCTACTAATATTATAAACGCGAAAGCTTTATGGATGGATGGATGGATGTTTGTTAGTCTTTCATACTAAAACTACTACACGGATTTGGATGAAATTTGGCACACATATACTTTATAACCAGGATTAACACATAGGATACTTTTTATTCCGATATTCCTACGTGATCAAAACGTATGAGGGTGAAACCGCGGGGCGCAGCTAGTAGTTTATTATGCTACAATTAACTTGTGTGTCTGGGTACGGCCTTACCCATTCTCCTCTTCTCAAAAAAAAAAACATCTCGAAGTTACCTCCAATTTTCACATCTTTTCGATTCGTACATAATATGCTCATGACTAATAGGATTAAAATTTGGTCATTATTTGTATTATTTGTACAAGGCGACAAAATTTGTGCAAGCATTTTTTTAAATTCCTTTTATTTGTGGTTTTATTACAACAACAAGCTTATGGCACTTACTTACTTATTTTCGGCTGCGCTAGGATATAATTTATTTGCGTAAATAATATTTTCGTAAGTTATCACATTGTAGGAAAGAAACTGTGAAATAGAAAACATGGAAAAACCACTAAAACCACTTTTGAAATGATTATTAAAGAGCTAAGAATTGATAAACTAAATAAATACCGAGGCGAAACTATACAATAAAATAAGTAATTAAAATGTTTCAGTGTTGATATTTGAAAACTCAAGATGACATACATTATTTGACATATTGTGATTGGTATAGCACAACTAGCGCCGTTGCTCTGCATTTCAGTCACTGACCTATAAACAAGTACGCTGGACTTCATACTATCGATGACAAAATGAAGACATTTGATTTTCGCCATTTTGGCGCTGACAGCAAGGTGAGCGTTCGTGGAACTAATATTTTTGATGGTGAGTTTTACAAGATGCGCTTCTCAGGATGAAAATGTTTTGCATATCTCGTAGTAAACACAAAATACACAAAAAAGTCTTATTTCCAAGATTTAGACCTAAATCATCAGAGACGTAAGAAAACAAAACGACGGCCATTTGTGTTTTTAAATTTTAGTTCCTGAGACGCTCGATCGGGGCGCTTTGAATCGGCACAAAAAGCAACTGTCATATCGTATAGTATATTTAGCGTAGGTACTTGTATAATATAGGTCAGTGATTTCAGTCAATTTTCTTGCGGAGAAAACAACATAGTCAACTAGCCAATTTCACGTTCATTTGAAAGTTCGTGCTAGAGATTTTAGATCTTATTACGATTGTCTCAGGATCCAAATTCGTCTACTTTCACTTTTCTTGACAAACTCCGGGTAAGGGTCCCTTAGACGAACTATTTCGAGCGACTTTTCGACCATTCCCTAAATCAAGTTGAAACTCGAATTTAGCATAAAGGAAGGTTGTAGGTATATTATTATTGGATTATACAAAAGAAATAAAACGGAAATTAAATAGGTAATGGGTTTATTGTGGACAAAAGTACGAAACAGTTTGCACATGAAATATTTCATACCGATAGTATTCTCCTGACTTGCCTTCTTTTTATGGTGGGGATCACAATGTTTGGGATTGTCGGCTTCGCCGATAAAAGCATTGAGGTCTAAATGGGTGCTAGGTTCTATAGAGTTGAAATAAAGACTTAAGAGCGTTGACAACGTACGGCATTTCATACAAACTTTCAAGTCCGTTTTTTTCGAAATGCATGAACCGATTTTAATGAAACTTCCTACGCATAAGCAGGATATATAGGTTTAAAAAGTTAGTTAAGAACATTTTCAACAAAAAAAGATAATTGGAAAAAATCGGTCTAATTTAGCTGTAACACTATTTTTCAAAAATGTTCTCAATTAACTTTTTAGATCTATATATCCTGCTTATGCGTAGGAAGTTTCATTAAAATCGGTTCATGCATTTCGAAAAACAACGACTTGAAAGTTTGTATAAATGCCGTACGTTGTCAACGCTCTTAAGTTTATAATGTAACTTGGCAAGTTTTCAACAGTTCAAAATAGGCACCTAATAAACTTTCCACTTATTTGGCACCCTTTTACATAGATGCGAATATAAACCAATTACAAGCTCTTTTGATTTGTCATAGGGTAGGTCAGTCAGAAAGATGAAGCTTGTTGCCCATTCCAAAGCGTAGTAGGTACCTATGGAGAAGAACGGGCAAGAAACTCCACGGGCACTCTTCTAAATTAAAATAATATGGTTTCATAATATTGGTTACATCATTAATGTTAAAATTATAATTATACAATACTAGCTGTTGCCCGCGACTTCGACTGTGATCCAACTTGAAAAGTAGCCTAAGTTCTTCTCCAGGTCATGGTCTACCCATATGCCAAATTTCATCCAAATCCGTTCAGCCGTTTAAGCGTAAAAGCGAAATTCTAAAATTTTCTGCACAATTTTCTTTTTTTTTTTTTTTTTGTTTTCGTAGGAACCTTCTACAAAGTATTAGAAAACTTAAAAAAAAAGATGGATGTAATCGGTAAAGTCGTTATCAAGTTATGGCATGACCAAGGGGAATAGAGATTCATTTTTATATAATATATAGACTAGGAGATTGAATTTATGTAATGCAAAAATAGTTTTTTTAAATCAGCAGCTCCAACGGTATTTTCAAATGCTAATTAATTTGTTTATACTAATCTGGAGCAGGACCAGCGTTGAGCCAAGCATTTTTATCAGTGATGTAATCCCCCAATTTATAATATGCCTGGCTGCATATTGTGCAAACACAAGATTAAAATTTCGTTTAATTCTAATTCGTAATTCGTGGGGAGGTATTTTATTGTAACATTTTAAACAGTAGGTACCCCATGAAAGATGAGTCCACTTTAGCCAGCCTGAAACCTGGTTGAACTAATTGGTCCCTATTTCCAGTGATATAATTGTGCCTTATACCTCTTTTTAACCGACTTCAAAAAAGGAGGAGGTGTCTCAATTCGACCGTATATACTTACTATAGATGTGATCTTATATATATATATTATGATTATTTTCTTTGTACTAAAAATATGTAGATTTTTCCTTATGTACATTATGTTTTCATAGATATTATTGACAAGGTATACCGTTATGATCTTTAAACAAATCCCTTAGAGAGTCACGCCTGCAGCGGCTAGATATGGCTCTGATGGCTCTTTTCTGCAGAATAAAAATAGACTCGATGTCTGCAGCCCGTCCCCATAGTAAAATACCGTACGACATAATACTATGAAAGTAACTAAAATAGACTAGTCTCGCGGTATCAACATGAGTAAATTGACGGACTTTTTTCACAGCTATACCAGCTAGACCCCATTGAATGCTTTGAGTCGAGCGTGATCCCCAGGAAAATAGTTTTATCGATGAATTATAGTTTCTCTTGATTCAATACTATCTCACAATTACTACTTTACCAAATTGGTGGAATGCGTTTGAATTAATACACACTTTCCTGCTAATTTCTTACATAGATCTTTATACTTTCTATTTTTATTTTTTTATTAGTTGCTATCTGATGTATGTATCTGATGTATTTTGTGTATTTTAGTCTATGCTAAATTAACGTACTTTCTTTCTTTGTCCCTGTTTTCGTAAACATGCATGTGTGTGTGGCTTCTGTTGATGTTCCTAAATGTATTTTTCAATCAATCAATCAACTCAGCCTATCGCAGTCCAAGCTAGACATAGGCCTCTCCCAGACTGCGCCACAACACACTGTCCTCCGCCTTCCGCATCCCTGCCCTGGAACAGAAAGGGCTAAGGAAGGAACACGGGTGGGTTTTAGTTAGTAAGAGTCTGACACTCCCTTCCGCTCCACCCAGAGCGGGAGGGGTCATTTGATGATTTCCCATGCACAAAAAAAAAAAAAATGTCTACTGCAGCCACCTTCTTTAGGTCGTCTGTGTAAATGTAGTTTTAGTAATATTTAATCTTGCTATTTCTTGTTGTTTTTTTTTTACATTGTTAGGTATTATTTTTGCGTGAACGCATACATGCAGTGCAGTAGTGCAGTTTGTGGATTCATCAATCTCATTTTTTTTTCTAGTACTTATTTGGGTCTGCCTGGTTCTGGCAATATGGCCAAGCGCGTTTGCACTGTACTACACAGGAATAAAGGAAGTATTTCAACCGCCAACAAACCGCCATCTTCGCAACAATTCGTATTTCGGCTACAGCATCACTTACGATGGATTTAATAAAAAGTAAGTTTCATATTTGAAATCTGATACTTTTCTCATTATTTACTGTTGAGATATTTCTAGTGATTGTAGTTGTTTGGATATCGCAATATTTAATTGAACCCCAAGTAATTCATATTTTAATTTCCTAAAAATATGAATTGAGACTCTAATATAATGAATGTGCCTCTTTTTGTGATCCTCAAATAAATCTCGTTTTAATTTCCAAAAAAATATTGAATTGATACTCTAATATTATAATGGATGTGCCTTTTTTTATGGTCCTCATTTAAATCCCAATTTTATCGCGCACTGGATTTTCAACTCTCGGTGTTGAGCCGAGCATTGAGAATCTAACAGTGTGCATCCCAGCGCGTCAAAATCACTGAGACACACTGCACACTGCGTCACTGTTGCATTGTCATCTCTCGGCGCTAAGCAGAGCGTTAAAAATCAAGTGCACGAAAAAAAAATCGCCGCGGGAAAAACGCGTCCGTGAAAACCTGGGATAGTAACTACAAACTCAAAATATGTTATTTCAATAAGTAATTGGCTTTTACAATGTTTTCAAATTACAGTAGGTATGGGAGGACGGCGTAGGCCTGTCAACAAGTACCAGGTACTTGATAAAATAAAAAATGGTCTACAGTTCTAAAAGTCTACAAAGACCTCCCATTTACAAAGTATAAAAGTATCTATCAGAAGGACAAATAAAAATCTGTATTATAAAAATGAATCGCTGAATGTGTTGCTAAGCGCAAATCTCGAGAACAGCTGAACCGATTTCGCTAATCTTTTTTTAGAATATTCCTTGAAGTACGTGGATGGTTTTTACGCAGAGAAAAATTTAAAAAATTGCATGAAAATGTCTAAAAACAACAATATTCTATACTCCCATACAAACGAATACAAATTTTGTTTGGGTCGGGGATACAAGAAATTTAACGCGGACGAAGTCGCGGGCAGAAGCTAGTAAAATATAAAACCTATTAAAACCAAGTGATATTATTGTCTAATATTAGTGTCGTAGGTACACTGACCGATCCAAAAATAAAACACACACACACCTATTAAATTGAAAGGGGAAATATAGCTCATTATCATCTTTATGCCCTTCTGCCATGTTCCTTGGGGTCGGCGCAACACGTTTTCTAAAGGGAAGGGAAATCTAACTGATTTTAATTGTTGTTTTTTTATGTCTAATTGTATGCTGCATTGGTTGACTGACTTCAACAAGTAAATGCCGGTTGAAAACCAGCGCTGGGGCTTTGTCTCGTCTATGGTCTTAGCATTATGCTGAGCGATGGCTGTTTTGCGTGAATGCGACGCATGTTTACCGCTAACTTGTTTTATGTTTTTTGTGTTCTTTTTTATGCGTATGTTAACCGCAAATAAATGTATTTTATTTCTTAACTATTTCCTTAATGTTTCAGATTAGTAATAAGTGCGCCAAGGGAAAATAATATTGGCGAAGTATATAATTGCAATATAGAAAACCGAGCCTGCACACCAATTACTAAGAGTGTTAACAGAGGTATGACATTATTTGGCTAATTAAAAAAAAAAACGTCGCCCCCGTTTTTTTTCAGGTTTTTTTCAGTATAGGTTTAAAGACATTTATTTCTCATAAGAACTTAAATTACATAGTTCACTTAAAATGAGATACAAAGTGCTTATATCTAATGATAAATAATAATAGGTATCGTATTTGCCTCTGGGGCGTTGGTGACGTTACAGGGTACATATATGCTTCTTAAGTTTAGCCTTAAATATATTTGTACTATGACATCTCTTTAAATCCTCCGGTAAATCATTAAACAGTTGCGCCCCCTCAACCAATATTGTTTTTTTCCCGTAATTAGTCCGTGCACGTGTAGTTTTTATTAGTTGAAATTTGTTTTTGCTTCTCAGTATCATGGGTTTATCTGTCTAGGGCGTGAACTGTTTTACTTGTTTTTTTTTTCAAATGCACGGATTTGTCAATAGTCTTTCATTATTTCAGTTTCTCCTAATTATACACATGACTACTGGTTTGGAGCAACCGTTAAGGCCGGGCCAGACTTCGTTATGGTAAGCCTGTGTAACATTAAGCTAAAACCGATTTTCAGAACTAATTTTGTCTCATTACAAACTAAGTTTTATCTGTAGTTGGACCTTAAATTTTCGAGCAAGCCAAGTATTTCTCATTATTGTACATAGTCCTTGTACGTCAACAAAAGAGATAAGTATGCAGGGTCGTCGGATATATTTGAAGTTTAGTAAGAAACGGATTGATGTTTTCGGATAAAATTTTATTTAATTAATAGAAAACAAACAGTTCATTTATCAAACTAAATTTCATTCGAAAACATCCATCGGTTTCTTACCAAACTTCACCTATAACCGACGACCCTGCATACTTATCTCTTTTGTTGACTTTACATATTACTGCCCCTGAACGAATTTTCATAGCAAAATTTTTATAATGTTAAATTTTTTAATTGTATTTTAAGTTGCAGCCTGATGTCTGGGGGTCTACTCCGAAGTGCAAAGTGCGAATGTTCGGATCGGCTCAGTTGAGCTATATTCGAAAGAGTGTAGTGTAGGATCGGGACTGACCGAACCAAATAGTAACTTCGTAGCAAGAAACGGCCGAACATTCGGCCAATACTACTTTGGAGTAGACCCCCTGAGTTTGTACTCAATAAATGCTAAGGAACTTGCACAAACACTAGAATTATTATTTATAACATATATAGCGACCTGTGGGATTAGGTATATCCGCGTTCCTTTATAGATAATAAAAGCATGCTAAATTATGTTGTATTTTCAGATATGTGCACCAAGATATACGGATAGCCTAGATGAATACTGCCGTCGTTATGGTATGACTTACCAAGGTTATTTTATTTTATTATATAGGAACAACAAACAGCTACATTATGCAATATTTTAAACAGAAAAACATTAATAAATTAAACCTTAATCACTAGAAGGTGAACTGTTCATGCATGACAGTTACGCCAATATTATAAAAAAAAACAATACAAGAAATAAAAACAAATAAAAACAGTATTTTTAAAGCTACAAACAATTAGTCTAGGACTAGGAGTTCAAGCGTCTCATACAAAAGGCTACGAAACCTATTCAAAGAGCATGTAAATACATATATCTATATTATGTTCAAATGCTTCATTGTAGCTTGCTGCCATTCGCCGAACTGGCGAACGCAGACCAGTGTTAGAACGGCAGGTACCTACTGCAAAGAGTTTGCCTTCACGCACCTGCCGTCTATGAACAGTCCTGGGGACTGCATAGCACAATACATTGTTTAAATTTATACAGTCAAAATTGCCATTAACAATGTTATACAATGTTATTGCTTCTAATTGTTTACGTCTAGAGCTGAGCGTCAAAAGCTTGTATTTACTGAGCAACTGGTTATACTGCAGATATGTTTTGTGACACCTGTAGTGCATCGCACGGAGAAATCTACGTTGGACATTTTCTATCGTATCAATTTATTTACCATAGTATGGGTTTCAGATGGATACAGCATATTCGAGCTGAGAGCGAACTAGGGTTTTGTACAGACAGAGGTACGAGGAGATCCGTTTAAAGTCGTGAGTGGACCTCATTATAAATCCGTACATCTTATATGCTTTATTTACGATTTGATCAATATGAAAATCCAAGCAGAGGTTTTCAACAAGGTTTTTACTTAATTTTTTTAAACTTTTGGTTAAGAAATAAACTACTACCACTATCTATGTTTGCTTCTCAAAAATGTTTTTAAAATATAGTTAGGTATGTGGCGTTATCTACAACGCCACATGCGAACTACGCATCACACTGACGTCACGCCAAAATCCTGCATCGCGCAAGCAGAGTTTACCGCGCAACTAGCATATAATTATACAACGTCGTCTGGTCGGAGGATCCTGCTTGTTCTATGGAGGATTTATTAGTGAACTTTACACCCTGTTCTTCATACCCCTATAACAGGCATACGGCCAAAAAAAAATGTTTCATCTAAGGACTGACTCACATTAAGCTTGTTTTTAGGGTTCCGTGCCCAAAGGCTGCCAACGGAACCCTGTTAATAAGCCTCCGCTGTCCATCAGTCCTTCCGACTGTCAGCGGGCTGTATCTTATAAACCGTAATAGGTAGACAATGGAAATTTTCACAGAGTGTATATTTCTATTTTCACAGAGTGTATATTTCTATTTTCACAGAGTGTATATTTCTATTTTCACAGAGTGTATATTTCTATTTTCACAGAGTGTATGTTTCTATTTTCACAGAGTGTGTATTTCTATTTTCACAGAGTGTATATTTCTATTTTCACAGAGTGTATATTTCTATTGCCGCTATAACATCAAATAATAAAATTAAGTCCAAAATTTAAGGGAGACCCCCTTAAATTTTGGACTTAATTTTATTATTTACAAACAAGAAACGTGTTTTCTTCGGCGTTTTTCGCCTTATGGTATGGAACCGACTCACACTTGGCCGGTTTTTATTACGAACCTACCTAAGCGCGGAACTGGGTGGTCTTTGGATTTGAGAATTTGTGGAATTGTGGACCCTAATCATATTTCATTTTTATTTTGTTATATTTATGTTTAAAATGTTCAGTATCAGTAAACTAGCTTAATAATAAGCGGCTATTAAAAAGCATTGCTTCAAGCTTTAATTCACTCATAGATACCAACACAAACAGATGTTAACCTACCTCCTAAGATATGTAGTTAACGACAGCCAGTTTCCTGTTTATTTTATAGGTTTACACTACGGAACATACGGCAAATGCTACTTGTACGCGAATGGTGTTATAAAAGAAATACATCGTATATCAGAAATAGAAAGACTTTACGATTCTGGAATACAAGTACTACCGGGTAATATTTCATTTTCTAAAACCTTTTTCGACACTGTACTACACACATAATTAAAACAACCTGCCATCACCCATTGTGTCAGGAACAGGGTCAAGCTACAGGTGGTTAGTAGGGCTTACATGACCAGCATGAGAATTATCTCTCTTACGATTTGACGGTCTACGATTCATCCATCATCATCCTTATGCCTAACATCATCATCTGCCTAGCCTTGTCCCAACTACGTTGGGGGCGGCTTCCAGTCTAACCAGATGCAGCTAGATACCAATACTTTACATGGAGCGATTGCCTATCCCTAACCTAACATGACCAGCAGTGCGATTCTGTAACCATCTCACCGTGAAAACGCAGGTGAAGTGAGCGTGGAGTGAGCTGTCATTCCAACTAATGCTAGGGATTGATACTATTGACAGCTCACTCTAAGCTCACCTAACTTTTTACGGTGAGATTTTTACAGAATCGATCGGCAGTTAGTTCGTGTAAACTCGAAAAAGGCACTTGGACACTTCTTTCTCTCGCGACGAGAGACAGATATAAGAACTACCTTAGGTGCTTTGTTAGGGTTTGTCGATATAACACCCCGTCGTTTTTGCGTCGGGGGTTAAAAAAATCAAGTTTCACAGAACGAGTGGAGTATTTTGTGTGACAGAAATAGACATACCTCTTCGACGCGAGAGTGCGTAATTGTCGCGTGTGTAAAGCTCTGCAGGGCACCAGAGAGAGAGGAACTTCTTAGCAATACGCCCCGTGCCCAGCAGAGCCCACCCCTGTATCAAGCTTTTGACCAAACTGCATTACGAGAGCCTCCTCGGGTGTTATTCTACAATTAAAATGATCGCTGAAACTACAATTCTACGTCACACTTATGTCGAGAGCCTTGCGAGCCACTTCAAGGTTCAGGACTTTTTATGAGGTTTATTAAAATATTGATTATGTGTTTTACAGAGAAAATTATGGATTCATTTGGTTGGAGTATTGACGTCGCTCCCAATAACTCCATAATAGTGGGCGGCCCCGGCATGTCCCATGGTAAGTTTATATCTTAGGAACTCGAGGCTTTAGGGCGGGTCGTTTCACGTCCACTTAACGCACGCGTAGGTATATGTAAAAAATAGCGCTAACTATCGTCAAACCAAAAAAGCATTATTTCAAATTACAATCACAAAATGAAGGCCAACATTTTGTGATTGTAATTTGAAACAATGCTTTTTTTGGCATACGTCAAATAATAACGAGTACGTAATCGTTATTATTTGACGTATGTATATAACCTACCGTTTGAAATAACCGACCCTTATTATTGTAGTGGAAAAACGCAAGTTTCCTACTATAAATGTAATGGTAGGGTGACATAATATTTCATTAAAACTTTATTCAATTATTTTAAAGGTCGAGCAATGATTTACAACCAACACGATTCTGCAGTTCCGAAGCTCATCACATCTAAAAGAATGACTCCATTTAACTTTGGTAAGATCTATTATAATTTAAATCATTTTTTCACATATTAAAATTCCAATGTGCTAGTTTATATAATATCGCAATATTACCTAGTAGAATACCAGCAATGAGACATTAAAACTTAGAGACTTCAATTCATAAATTAATTGATTTCTACTAAAATTGGTCTATAACCATAGAATTGTAAAAAACAGGGGAAGTAGCTAGGAGGCATGTCTGTGTCGTCGCGTCGCGGCATTCCCGAAATGGCCGTGCACTAGGCAAATGGCCGTCTCCGTGAACTAGTGCGCTTTCGACCGTGATCGTGAAAAAATATAAGAATGCCGTGTTGTTCAGTGATTTCTTGTAAAAACCGAAGCCAAAACCAAAACTTTGTAAATCATGGATGTATAAATATAAGTATTTTACTATATTTGTCTTTAAAATCATGAAAAACAACAAATTGTAAAATATTTCTTCCGTTTTCAAATATCGCAACGACTGTACTATTTTCGCAGTAAATCACTAAGTGACTAGACTAGTTTATGCGGTGCATCGCATGGTACAGCCGCTGCTTCTTGCGGCCAGCTAGTGATGTGGCTGTGCCGATCTACTAACGTAGGCAATCGACAACAATGTCAATTACCCAACGAATATATTATAGTTAATTTTATAATTTGTCAACCGTTTTAATCCAGTTGGAAGACCTAAAAAGATGACGTTTAAATCCGGTTGGAAGACCCTTAAGATGTTAATGTTAAAAAAAAATATTTACTAATTTTTTTTGGAAATTTTATTGATTTATAATACAATATTTTCTGGACATATCGTTTTTTATTAGGGTTCCGTAGTCAACAAGGAACCCTTATAGTTTCGCCATGTCCGTCTGTCTGTCTGTCTGTCCGCGGTTTAGCTCAAAAAGTATTGGTACTAGAAAGTGGTAATTTGGCATGAGTATATACACGTTAATGACGCCAAAAAAGTGGGAAGAGCATAGTACGAAACTATCAGTCAGCGAATACAACCCGCACTTGGCTGTTATAAAAACTACGGAACCCTACACTGCGCGTGGCCCGACACGCACTTGACTGGTTTTTATTCTATTTTCAGAACTCCAATTTTTTTTTAGTACAATATTAAATGGGAGAATCGATAACTTTCCGATTTAGTCAATCACTAACGTACATATAAAATAAAATATGTATATGTAAAATAAATGGATTTTGCACAGCACAGCGACAGCGACAGATGTTTTTGTTTGAGTAAATGCACGCTATGTTTGAAGAGTTTAAGATTTATAATTGTTTGTTTACCCCCCACTTTTTTTTGTGTTTGTTCTTTTTTTTATGCGTCATGTTTGCCGCAAATAAATGTATTTTCTTTCTTTCTTTCTTTTTCTTTCTATTGTGTAGTACGTTCTGATTTATGAATTGGAAGTGTGTGTGCGCGACTTTGTATCTATTGCTTTTACTGAACTACATGTTGTGTAGTAGTGGCGCGGTAGTGGGATCGTCTGAACGACATGGAATTCTGGTACATTTTCAACTACAGGGTATATCTCCTTCTATCATATATCTATAGTTTAGACCAAACGAGAGAATGCCCGCACTTAGCTCTACTATGATAAAACGAAAGCAACTAAATACGACATATAGGAATGCGGCCGCTTTTCTTTAGATCGAATTTTGTTGCTTCGTGTCTCAATATGAAACTTAATAAATGGTATTAGAAATTTCTAGACACACTTACCGAGGTCGCTGATTGAGCAGATTTTCATAATTCCTTCTCAGTCACGGGATTTTTTTTTTTAAAGTAGTTGCGCTAGTGGACCTGTGTGCGCCCTCTTAAGGAGATCCCACGTTGATGTAAAACTAACTTACGATTTTTTTTTTCAGGATACGCTCTCGCCTCTGGCTTGTACAAGAATGACAAAATTTGGTATGCCGTGGGTTCGCCATATGGTTATGGACAGGTAAACTACGCTCATGCATATATATTAGTACCTTATACTTCAAATACTTCAAATCTTATCTTGGCTAGAAAGATGGTTACTACTGATATGGGTTATGGAGTTGTTTCGTAGAAGTAGAAGACTTGTTGCACCGACCCGAATTGTGGCTAGGGCAGGAGGATGAAGGTCATGATGCTCTTAAATGTTAAACGTTAGTTGCAAATCATGTAGATAACAACAGTTCCCTCATTTTTTGTTCGCATGCTGAAATTGATCGCGCGATTGACGCCCTGACGACTCTCAGCAGCGGTAAGAGAAGTGGTCAGTGAAAAATTAGTTTTGTGCTTAAGTATGTACGAACTAGGGATATATCGGAGGCCATGTTACCGGAGGTAGGGGTAGACGTGAATAGTGAATAGCGAAGGCAGATTATTAAAAAAATATCAACTTTAAAAAAAAAAAAACATTTTAGCAGCAAACAGCTTTGTCACCTTATAGGCAATTTTTTTTGTGGTTTATGACTCGTAATAAAACCGGCTCAACTAAACAGTTTATCACTTAGTACTGAACCTGGCGTTGCTGGTTATATGGGTGCCTAAACGCACCCACGATACAGGAGAAATTCCTAGTGTTCCTAGCGTTTTTCATACTCCGGGTTATATCTACACCACATTAAATGATCTTCGCTTGTTAGTGGAGCCGATTTCCTGGATTAGACCTTTGTTACTACTCTCTAAGAACTTGTGAAGGTGGCGGCGCGGCTGCTGCAGAGGTATGGTTTCTTGGGACAGTTCCACATTTGCGAAGGCGAAGGTGAGGTTCCGTAACAACCCTACTACGAACTGCAAGGAACATTCACAATTTCATCCCTCGCCCCCTTACACCTCTCACCGAGTTTAGTGTTTTTTTTTAGTCTCCTACTCGTACATATACATCCGAGTGTAAACATTGGTAATAACGACATCCTAATCATTGCAGGTAACATTCTACACAGGCGACGACAAATATCTAATGAATATACAAGGAGACACTCATTCGCAAGTAGGATCGATGTTCGGAGCGGTGCTGTGTGCTGCCAGCTTGAATAGCCATAGGACTGATCTGCTCGTGGGAGCACCTACTTATGCCTCAAAAAATACCTATAATCTTGGAGCTGTTTTTGTTTATTATAGTACTCGTAATACGTTTCCGGTTAGTATTATTTAAGTATTAGTTAAGTGGGCTGCGCTAAGGTCACCCGCGAAAATCGAATTTACTAACGTGTTTTGCAATTTTATTTACAGGTCAGTTTCAGGTTGTATGTATGTTGTTGTAAAATATGATCCGCGACCGTAACAAATAATATAAGTATTAACAGAATTATAATTGCGCTGCTGCGCTGCGTGTCGCGGGTTCGATTCCTGCACGGAACAAATATATTGCATACACAAACAGCCAGACCCGGAACAACTAGTTCCGGGTCTGGCTGTTTGTGTATGTGAGTTTTAACGCACCCACGATACAGGAGTAATTCCTAGCGTGGGGCAACGTTTTTTTAAAAAAAAAATATATATGTATATTAGAAACATCAAATTCTTTAGAATGGCGTCAAATGTCATGATTTTAGGAAATAGACATACAATAGGGCAATTTGAACTTAGAAAGTTGTATTGATGTTAGTAAGTATTATTGTCAAGTGGGATGCGCTAATGTAGCCCGCGAAATTCATATTTTCTGAAGTTTTTTGCAATTTGTAAGTCAGTTTCAGCTTGTATATTGATCAAAATATAATTCACGACCGTAACGAATATGTATAAACAGAATTTTTATCATTAGAAACATCAACACAACTTTTAAATGATTATTTAGAATTGGCCTCAAGTGTCATGAGTTGTTTGTCAAAAATAAAAGGCCCGTTTTGACATTTGAAAATTCGTTCTTGACACCTGTCAGTTTCATACAAACAAATGCGTGTTTTGCGAATTTGATGTTTACTAACTACTAGAACTGTCAATGTCAAAACGGGCCTTTTTTTGACAACATTAAATAGTCATTCAATAAGGCAATTCGAACTTAGAGGGATGTTTTCAAGATTTTAATAATCATACATACAATATATAATACGTGTCATTACATAATTTGTTACGGTCGCAAATCATATTATAATCAACAAAAGTTTTTTTTTCAATTTTTGCCACTCTCTACGACGCACTAACAAAATAATCATGTTAACATAAAAATACCTAGTTAAAAATCACGGTTTTGACGACAATAGTTTTAATCACATGAGCAAAAAATTCATAAAGAAATAGTACTAGGTAATAGTTGAATTTCCCGTTGTTATTTTGAGACCATGTGCGATGAGGATTCAACATACAACAGGCAACCAATATTTTTAAATTAACCAACTTATTATTTCTGGCAGCCTACAAAGTTTCAAAGAAAAATTGTTGGTCAAGTATCTGGATCTATGTTTGGTAGTGCAATTGTCAACGTGGGCGACTTAAACGGCGACGAGAAACCTGGTAAGACATTTTTTAATGAATACCTCCGCTTCCTGCGTCTGTTTCGACTCGATATTTTTTAACTTAAACAAGCGAATACAAACTCCAAATACTCGTTTCACAACATCTTTTTCTACTGGCAAGCTGGCTGACTATTTTCTAAAGGGCATGTTTTGTTAAAATGGCCTATTTCTCGTTCTACGTGAACCACACTATGGTTTTACCAAAAGGCGTTAAGCTAAACAACGCCGTTGTCACATTAACAAAATTTTTAACGCCTGGGACCAGAAGCATTAAGTGATTGTGACCTCTCAGGTCGTTCGATTTTCGAGGCGTTCGATTTTGTTAAATACGAGATACTTCTATTGAAACTGGAAGACTATGAAATAAGGAACATTGCATTTAATGTGTTTAAATTGTGCCTGATAGAAAGTTTAGTTAAAGTTCAGGTAAACGGAGTAAACTAATTAGGATCTGAGATGACAAAGGGCGTTCCTCAGGGTTCAATGTTTGGTCCATTTCTCTCTCTTAAATTTAAGTAAATGATTTGGCTTTGACCACAGAAATAGCGATCGGAGCTCCATTTGAAAATGAAGGCCACGGCGTTGTCTATCTATATAGTGGCGCTGCCCTCATCAGTACGCTGACAGAGCGGGACTTAAAATATCTGCAAAGAATCGAGCCAGAAAATAGTTACGGCGAGTCTTTTGGCATGAGTCTCACGGCTTTGCTAGATTATGGTGAGAATGGATGCAGAGGTGGGTACAATAATCTTGTCATTAACGTAAGGTAAACTATTGAACGCGCTCCTAGAAATATTTTTTTATGTTTTATTAGTAAACTCGTGCAATTTAGTAAACTATTGGTGATTTTTATTTATAGGATTGGCAATTGGCTCGCCTTACAAAGATACAGTAGTGCTCCTAAAGTGCATGGCAGCAATAGTTGTGAAGATATCAGCGAAATTCCCCTTTTTACAGGTAAATAATATTTTACAAGAACATCCCTTTACTCCAAATACTTCCTAAGATTATTAAGATATGTTTCACCTCCCAACCACTGCTATTTCTTTAAACCAAGGATACGTCATGTATATTATTATTATTCATTTTTTCATTCATTCATTCTCCATTTCTATCGCATTAAAACAATAATGAATATGAAATTTACCCTGTGCTTTCCTGGTCTGCCCCCAAGACTCAAAATAGCAGCGAATTGCATCTTAAAATGGTTTTTTTATTAACTCGTTTTATTTTCAGGAACGCACTAGCTCAAATAAAACAGACTTTGAATTCGAACTTTGTCTATCAGTAAAATATCCAAGCTTGCCGAAAAATATCACAGCACGTAAGTTTATGGTCATGCTATAAGAAGTAGGGACATTCATATAAGGAAAGAGTTTTAAAAAAGTTTGGATTTGTAGAGCGTCGTCTTTGCTACTCATTTATGTGCCAATCTCTTTCATAAGCTCAAAGAGTGTATGTTTTTACTAGCTTAATTTTTTTCTTCAGTTGTGTCAACAACTGTGGAGATGGAGCACGATTACGCCAGGCTGGTCGACGCTGATGGCACAGGCCACGTTTCATTCAACACGTCTCTGGGCGAAAAGAAACAAGAGTACTGCAAAAACGTTTCGTTTATTTTGTTTTTGGTGAGTATTGTTTTTT
Organism: Apamea crenata; assembly: GCA_949629185.1. Lineage (NCBI taxonomy): Eukaryota > Metazoa > Arthropoda > Insecta > Lepidoptera > Noctuidae > Apamea > Apamea crenata. The sequence goes on from OX451357.1 coordinate 16,844,168, forward strand.
ATCATTATTTTTTTATTTTGTAGGAACTTACGCGCAATAACAGCCGCACGGATCGACCGATCAGATTAACCTGCGCTTGTCGCGCTTAGTCCGTGGATGAGTGATCTCTAAATATCAGAGCACATTAAGCCGTGAATCTTTGGCAAACGTTACGGGTCGACAGAAGGGGTACCATCGTATCGGCCGAATGTTTGGCCATTTCCTGCTACGAAGTTACTATTTGGTTCGGTCGGTCCCAATCCCAATCTTTCGAATATTGACTATGGTCCCGTCCCAACTGAGCCGATCCGATTTTTTTTTCGTATTTTTCAATAATATTCGGTTCGGCCATTTGTGTCGGTCCGATCCGATCATTCGCACTTTGCACTTCGGAATAGACTTGTGGATATAGATTTGTGGAGATCAGATAGGCAGGCGCTTCATGTAAAATACTGGTATTCAGTTGCATCCGGTTAGACTGGAAACCGACCCCAACATGGTTGGGAAAAGGCTAGGATGATGGTGGATAGATGATGGTGTTATATTTTTTTACTGGGTCGTGAGCAAAAGCTGTAAAATTATTTTTTAATACTAATAATACTTTATTTTAAGAACGGCAAATATGGGACAAAAATCTACTACACAATATCAACGAAGCTGCTAAACGATCCTAACACACTCCCAGATTTTGATAGCTCCCGGGTGGTCCTAAGCGACCGCAGTGACTTGACCATCCGAGGTTCGCTGTGGGCAGCCGAGTGTGCTGGGAACGAGACTTGTGTGCCGAACTTGGAGTTAACACCCTATATTAGTTTCCGGTAAGTACCCCGAAGATTCATCTGCCTTACGATCTACCTTCCCATTCCTTTTTGTTTTGTTTGGTGTTCGTTGGAAATCCGCATGGATTTCCTCCATCGTTGGGTTGACAGAGGGGCCGGACTCTTACCGGCTAAAACCACCGCGGTGTTCCACCTCTGCCTATGGCCGGGTGTGCAGGATTCGCCTAAGCATTCACCGCTCCCACCTTCCCTTCCCCTTCCCCTTCCTGGGTCGACTTTTGGAACAAAAGTAGGAATACGTCATACCCGCTTTCCTAACCATCTACTCCAGATTACAGGTACTCCAAAGTGCTTAGAGATGGAACTTATAGCACAGAAAAAATTTGTTATAATTTGGTTTTTTATTTTTGACTGTGTTTAGTTTGTGATCTTAATGTACGAGTCACAATAAATAATTTTTCTTCCTTTTATAAGTTATGCAACTGCTACCATTGACTTCCACGCTAATCCATTCGTTAATGGACATTAGTAACAAGTATGTAGAAAGGCCACATTTTTGCTGCTGTGGTGTAATGTCGCGGAATGTGTGGCGGAATGTCTCAACAAAACTTTAATGGTAGACTTTTTGATCTTCGACGGTAAATTCCTCATTGCAACCAATTTAAGTGTGATATGATGACTTGCTTGCAGCCATACAGAAGACGACTTTTACATAATTGGTTCGAGTACCAAAGAAACTATGCACTTCACTGTGCACAACGACGGGGAGGTGGCGTATGACTCGTGCGTGCGCGTCCAAATCGACGGTGCTTCCGTGCTCAAGTCGGGGAGCTGTGTGTATGAGTCCTCGACTGATGGAGACAGTCTTAAGTGCGAGCCACCGAAGCCCCTACACAGCAATAAAACTTGGGTATTGCCTTCGTTATCTCTTTTCCAACTATGTGATTATGTGTGATCCCCACGATTTACGGCGATTGATTTACAATTTTATCTGCTTCGCAGACCGTGGAATATTAATAATTTACATCGAGACATTAGCGCTTGACCTCACTAAAGCAATAATTGGGTAAAAAAGTTATCAGATTTTTGGGCAGGCAGAATTGCATTAGCAATTTCTTGAATGTAATTATCGAAGCCAAACGGTCAAAAGTGTATTCTATGGCTTGGAAGAGTCTGAGCTGGTATATAACCTCTGCCTGCGTGGGTATTCACGCGTGATGCTATTATTTTATTGTTATCTTTTGTAATACTCACAGATCACCGATCAAATCGAACTGAAGATGACGCATCTTACAAACTTGGACAAAGCTATAACAATCAAGTTGCTTCTATTTAATCACTGTGAGGATGTCGTCACCCAGAACATCTCGATTTCGATTCCTGTGAAGGCTGATCCTGGTGGCATTATCGCCAAAGGGTTTGTATCTATGACATTTCATTAATTTATTTCCAAATTTTTCGTTTTATCAAATGAATTCCTTTATTTATTTTATTTTACAGTTCAGTTCAGTTCTTTATTATTTTCTTCGCTTGCAGAATGACTGACATCGGTTCCATTGTCAACATGACGAAAGAGGACATCGAAAATAATAGCAAAAAGATAAAACACGTTTATACGGTGAGAAATCTTAAGGGTTATACGCAATTTTCAGTCCAGCTGGTTTTATTTTAACGGTGTATTCATTTGTAGATCATGAACGAAGGCTCGACCAACTGGAAGGAGCTTCCAATTGAAGTAACTTTGCAATTGCAACCGTACATCAAATACGACGATACTCCTGTCACAGTAAGTAAAAAAAAAAAACAAATTACAGTAAACAAATCCATGTCAAAATTGTAGCGGTATCTACAACGCCACATGTAACTGACGTCACGCAAATCCAATTTCCTCATGATTTTTTCCTTCGCCGTTTTTGAGAGCAGTGATGAAATTATTTACACAAATTAAAGCGCATTGAATGTCGGTTTTATTTATTAATGTGTATTTTTTAGTAACGTGTTCGTTTTACGTTTGTGTGAAATTTCTCATGTGACCAGTACCTTACTTTTTCTAATAACTTTCAGGTATATTTTTCCACGTTGAATTTGTACACTCCCTGCCAATTCGTGTCACAGAATTTGACGTCAATGTCTTACCTCTGTCAAATAGAAAGTTTGATGACAAAATTGGAATTTGCCAAGATCGTTGTATCCATGAACATTGAGCCTGGAACTTTTGGTAAGAATCCTCTATCAGCACGTTAGTAGCAACAGCTTTCTTCTCTCGTTTTTAAGGTTCCGTACCTTGAAAGGAAAAAACGGAACCCTTATAGGATCACTTTGTTGTCCGTCCGTCTGTCTGTCAAGACCCTTTTTCTCAGGAACGCGTGGAGATATCAAGCTGGATTTATATCAAATCCTGAGCTCTACTGACACTTGGAGCTGTGAAAATCAAATGAAAAAAATCAATACAAAAGATACAGCCGTTTACGCCGCAAATTTCCGCAAATTTTCGACACTATCAAGGGAATCACAACCTGTAGGGTACTTCCCGTGAGCTCAGTATCTTGAAATTTGGTACGAAGCAACGTCTTATAGCACAGATAAAGGAAAAATTGCGAAAACCGTAAATTTTTAGTTACATCATATAATAAAAATATTTTTAATAATTTTAAATTGTCGGAACCCTCGATTCGCGAGTGCGACTCGCACTTGGCTGTTTTTTTTTATTGTTATTAACCGTTAATGTCCCTCTGCTGGGTAGAGGCCTTCCATTTCTCTCTGTCCAGAGCTGCCAAGGACCAATCTTTATGAGTTCAAGTCATCCCGTCTCTCGTATTGGGACTTAAGAACGGCACCCTAATTGCGTAACACACGATCAATCGGAATCGGTTTCATTTTGACAGTTAAACAACATTCATTGCGTTATTTACGTTGTTGAGCATGTTTTGAACATATATTATATGAAGCAATGGTTTAGCAATATACCTACTTCAAAATGATTCAGATTGAGATTGATTGTGTGTTACGCAATTAGGGTGCTGATTATGTTAACTAATCAGTATTCTCGTCTCGGCGGTCGGCTGCGACGGGCTCCCGTCGCGGATGCGGCTGCATTTTTCCAAAAAAAGACACGCACGTGGACCGTCCGTCACCCGCCTTACGCAGCAGATGTAACCACTAGTTGAAACTAGCCAGTGGACTGTTCAGTGGGCATCCACACTCACACCAAAAAATACATTTAAAATAAGTCCTTACTTATTTAAGTTCGTGTTATAGTATGAACTTCACAAATTATTCGTTTTTTATTTTACTTTGCAGATGGAATTCTTGATAAAGATAAAAACATAACGATAATGTCTTCTGTGAAACTACAATTTATGCATGACGACGACTTCAAAATTGAAAGGTATTATATATAGAAAATAATATTATAGGTACCCTGTCCATTAGGTACCTAAACCGTTTTCTGACAGATGGTGGAATAGTGATTGCAGCAACACACAATACATTGATTGATACACTTATGGTATTATAATGCCTGTAAGAAGCCACAAATAAGATAATTCAATAAGATAAGGCAGTTTATATTTATATTTATTTTAGTACGCATTTTAAAGTTAACTTTTACGTAGGTAATCTGGAATAGTTCGTTCAAAGACGGCTGTCAAAAAGCGATCAACCTAATGGACAGGGTATAACCAAACGTAATTTAAATAGATAGGGTACATAAAATAAAATTAAAATGAGGTTTTTTAACGTATTTAAAAAATTAAGATTTATTAGAAGTGAGTTAAGTTTAAAGATGCGTTGTTAATCGAAACAATAAAATATTCATTTTGTTTTGCTTTGTCAATACAAATTGAAATACCAATTTCTTTTCCTTTTCAGCATAGCCACAACCATTACGCTGCAAGAGGCGACGGTGACGGTGCCAACAGAGATAATAATAACACCATTTGTTGTCGGCCTCTCCATCATAATCATCATCGCGTTGATACTCTGCAGGGTACGTATTCATTTGATCATCAGTCATTATAATTCTTCTGCTCTAATCTCAACTTATTTGGGATCAACAAAGCATGTCTTTTACTTCCATACTTCTGACAAATACATAAAACCAAAATATCGTTTTTTACCTTTAATGCATACACCAAAATCGACACATAAAGTTATCAAAAAATAGAAGGCCCGTTTTGACATTGACAGTTCTAGTAGTTAATAAAGATCAAATTCGCAAAAGTCGTATTCGCTTGTTTAAAACTGACAGGAAGCATTCTCAAATGTCAAAACGGGCCTTTTATTTTTTGAAAACTTTAATCATAAATATTCACTCTAATTTTAGCATTGATATATTATGTAGGTTAAGGTCCCAATTTATATGAAACAAACATTATTATGTGTTTGTGTTTATATCCAAATCAATCAATATTGTAACACGATTTAATATCAATATCTCTGCCTCGGAAAGCACGTTAAGCCGTTGGTCCCTGCTGTCATTTGTGGATCTTTGAAAGTCTAACAACCAATCCTACAAAGGGGTATCGTGTTACCCAGTAAGGTTGTGGAGGTTAGAGCAGTCACTCCATGTAAAATATTGGTATACAGCTGCATCCGGTTAAACTGGAAGACGACCCCACCATAACTGGGATTTATGTAATATATATTATAATATATTTTGAATAATCATGTTAATTCGTTGCTGCTTGAAAGACTGACACATCAACAAATACATTTACTAACAACTTAAATATTGATACTGTAACGGTATCTATAATCCCACATGCGATCTACGCGTCATACTGCCGTAACGCAAAATCTTGCATCGCGCAATCAGAGTTTACCGTGCAATTAACATATATACAACAGCCCGACATGATTCATTGGGCAGTTGCCCGCCAGACACAATACCCGTCTGTTCGGAGGATCCTTCCTTTTCTATGGAGGATGAGTGAACTTTACACCCTGTTCCTCATACCTCCATAATACAAAGTCAGAAAAATTAATTGATAAGCTAATTTACTAACAACTTAAATATTGTCCGCATATTCAAATCACAACTGTCAGGTTTTGATACGATTACAACTCAGCAAATTGACATAAAAATACAAATTCCAATTTCCCTGATTGTACGTAGGATTCGTTTTCTCTCGCTCTCAGAAGTTATTTTATCTATAGTCAATTTCAATCAAAACTTTCCAAAATATAAGCAATCTTGCGTTCAATTTTTCTTTTTATCGTATTAACGAAATTATAAATGGCGTTTTTTGCTTGGCAATTAATATTTTAAAGTAATTTTACGTGCGAACCTCTTAATTTCATATTATGAACAGTGGCGCCGATTCCCTTGACTACAAACTAAACTAAATTTAAGTTCAGTGCATCTTTTTCTCTCTATTTCATTAAGAAAAGGACAGAGGACAAAATATTAGTTTAGTCCTGTCAAATTAAGATACTCCATAGACAGTTTAGACGTGATTATAAACACGGCGACTTAAAATACGTCAATTTACGTCAGGCGCTGACTAATTTGACAGGACTAAACTAATACTTATCTTCTGTCCTTTTCTTAATGAAATAGAAAGAAAAAGATGCACTGAACTTAAATTTAGTTTAGTTTGTGAACAAGGGAATCGGCGCCAATGTCTTTGAAAATTTAGATTAAGGAGGAATTAAAAGATTGTTGAATTTTTTTTAAGACCTTCTGGTCAATAATATCATCAATAATAATAGGTGATCAATAATCTCTTCCAGGGTCGTTTCTTCCGTCGCCAGCATAGAGAGCAATTGAAAATATTAAAAGCAAGTGTTACACATCAGACTGTTGTAAGTTTTCTTATTTCTTTAAAAGTTGATGACGAATTCGCTACATTGATTCAATGAAGTGATGAAGCATAATCCACTAGAATATCATGAGTTTACCAATGAGAATTACCAATAAAAAGAGTATCTTGTCTTTGATCAGCTGAGGAGTTTAAATCAGCGGTCGTACGCGCAGGCACCAGCGGCCGAAGAACGGATACAAGTCCACCATCAAAAAGAGGTCGAACATTATAATATTCAAGCATTTAAGCAAACAGACATTGTACCGAAAAAAATAAAAACTGTAGGGAGTAACCGAGTAGTTGTGTAACACACCATCAGTAGCAATGGAATTTTGACAGTTCAACACCATTTATTGCGTTATTCACGTGGTTGAGCAGACACATTTTTCGAACCTAAGAAGCAATGGATTAGCAATATCCGTCAAAATGATTCAGATTGAGATTGATATTGTGTTAAGTATTCATTTCTAGAATTTAATTCATTCTCTCAATTTATTATATCGGACACACACTTCCCCATGTGTTTGTTATTCCAGCTTATGGCACTCGTGGGTTGCAGCTGAAAATCAGCGTCAGTTGTGTTGACAACTCAGCATAATATCAGATGACAACACAAGGTGTTGACCTTGTGTTGTCATCTGATATTATGCTGAGCTGAGGCCTTTCTGGCATTATAATCTTTGTTTTCTGTTTTTATTTATTTTGCTGTATTAACAATAAATGCATTTTTCTTTCTTTCTTTCTTTCTTTATGGTGTAGGTTTACTATTCTCCGAAAACTAAGATTTATTTCAACTGTATGTACATTCGGCAGTCGATCGCACATATTGTTTTGCTATTTTATCTGCTCTATTTAGTTTTTTTTATATTGTTTATAAGTAGTTCTGTTTATCTTAAATATTCTTTGTTGTTTTTATAAGTGTAAATATCTTTTCAAGTCTTTTATTCTTACATGAAAGATTGATGCCTGGTAGATTCCAATACTTGTTGTATAATTTGTTTTTGGTCAAATAAGGTTAGATTAGGCTTAGGTTTTATAATTATGTCGGTTTGTGTTAATAAATGCTTCATATTTTTCAATTTATGTTCCCATTTGTTTTTTTATTTCGGTATTTTTCTTATTGTGCAGCGGGTATGGTTAGGTTGTGCTCATATTTAAGGAAAACATACCAACTGTTCCACACAAAACTACAATAAGTACCTACTCGACCCAAATGTATGAGACGGCTCATTACTTTTTCCCAATTACGATGTTGATCCAATAGTGGAAGTTGCATTGGATGGCTTGACGGAACTGGCCAGAAGAACATCCGGCGTCACTCCGTGGACCCAAATCTATCGTGCCCATCCCTTTCAACCAGATACGAAGGTGGCTACAGTAACACATCCACACACAAGAAGAGACCTGGTGGTCCTCGAGACCGGGCTGCAGGTCGTAGTCCAAGGAAGCTATGCCATCAACTCATGGCAAGCTAACTACGCCTGAACAGGAACGGCCTGCGACTGGTGACGGGGACCATCACGGGAACAAACACTTCTACACAATAGGCATAACGGATATTTCCCTTGTAGGGCTTGCATGGAGGCTGGGGAAACCGTTGCGCATGTGCTGTTTGAGAGCACGGGCGTTACCCAAATTAGGTCAGAAACTCTCGGGACGCTCAGTTCTTACACCCAGGCCAGAACAGGCCAGGAGATGTGATCAACTTCTGAAGATAGGTGGGCTGGTTGGAATAATTACAGATGGCCACCATGACCCGCGCACAATGGTCCACTTGAAGGACTAAGTGCGGTAACAAAACCTTCTAAAATAGAACATAGTAAAAGTTGTTCAGTTTGATGATCTGTACGACACCCTTAAAAATGACTAAACTAATCTGCTACACGCTGTATAGTTTGTTCAGTATTTTGGGAACAAAGCCATGTATATAATACAACTATGATCTGCTCACACTGGAGTCCAATTAAGATGTAACATCGAAAAAACTTGCGGGGAAATTGCGTAACACACTTACAGTCGCTGTCACGTAAATTCGCAAGATACTCGTAGTTAAGAATAGTAGATAGTTAAAGAAAGGAGAGGAAAAAGAGAGGACTCTTTTTCCTCCCCTATCTGTAACTATCTTCTGAACAGACTTGTTTAAAAATAGATTATGTCAATAAACATAGCATAATAAAAGTGACCATTTTTTGTTGCACTGAGGGCGAATTTCACCAAACTTTTATGCCTTGAATAAGTTTTATCCTAAGAATAAATTTTGAATTTTTGACAGTTTATCCATACTAGAACTGTCGGACGCCAATTTTATTCCCTAAAATATATCTGACTTTGGTAAAATCAGCCTTATTTGTAAATGCGCGAACTTAGTCCCACTACGCCAAAACCTTGACAAGTTACGTGGGCCACTGTACAATAGCAATGTCATTCATTTTGACAGTTCACCAACATTCATTGCGTTGTTGAGTAGACGAATTATTATTCCAAATTAAAATCAAACCTATGAAGCAATGAATTTACTTTCTTCCAAAATCCTTCGGATGGATATTAGTAAGTGTGTTATGCAATTAGTGTACTGTACTATCCGCCGCGAATAAGGATGCTTTCGAATAGACCGAAACCTCACGAAAACGTTCGTCATTTTGGACTTCATCACATTCGTTTAGTGACGTCACATTTTTGACATTGCCATTTGCATCCTAAAACTATTGTGATATGATTAACCGTTTCAAAAACACTACGGCTATTCCTGCTAATTTCATCTGATGTATGTGTCTAGTGTACTGTGTGTCTTTTAGTCGGTGCTCAATAAATGTATTTTCTTTCTTTCTTCTGTCTTTCTATAGCCGTCATACGTCGTTAATATGGATGTACTAACACTAGTATATACTACTACTACTACTAACTAAAGTAAATGAATTGATTGATAACAATAAAACTTCTATTGTTGTACTCGTTTACCACACCGGAACCTGTTAAGGTTTTTAGAAGTCAACTGTACGTTTCGAAATTTGTATGTCTCGAAGCTCGGGGTAGAGACCCAGGGCGGTTCAGGAATTGTCAAAGTTATCCGTGTCAAAACAAGATGACGCTGTAGTCATTTGACAGGTGGCTAGAAACTATACGAGCATAAGTATGTATACACTTGGCTGTGATTTACTCCTTTAATTAAATTTTATTTTGCTACGAACATAGTACTTTGGAACCCATAGGTTTTGGCGATGTGTCGTATTTCATTGTGTTTTCAAGTGCATTTGCAGTACAGTCACGAGCACTCAAAATCAAAATCAAAAGTCGTTTATTCAAATTAGGCTGAGAATCAGCACTTTTTGAACGTCAAAATTACAAAGACAGTCCCCCAAAAACGCCCGCCCTTCACCACTTCCTAGTGCTATCGCTGGGAAGAAGAAGTGGCGCAACAAACTCCCCAGCAGCACAGCTGTCTGTTCAACTAATATGTCAAATATTAGTGCTCGTGACTGTACTGCAAATACCTCACCATTTATTTATTAAAAGTTTACGCACACAAAAAAGGTACAAAGGCGGACTTAATGCCTGAAGCATTCTCTACCAGTCAACCAAGGGGATAAAAAGATTAGATGGCAGGTGCTTTGGTTGAGAGGAACAATGATAAAAAACTAACAAAAATATATCGTAATTAATTAAGTATTCAATATTCTAATTAATTTAACACCACAATCATTTTATCGTATTTGTAATCAATATACCTATGTATTTGCCTTCCTTAATTTTTAATGTAGTAGGTAAAATAATGTTATTTATAGCAATAGGGAAAGATTGACCCAAAAAACAATTATCAAGTCATGCCCAATAAACATTTAGGCGTCAATTAGAGCTTATTTAGAACTTAACGAGATATAAAGGCGCTACAGCAACAGCACTTACAACTTTTGGCGACAAAAGAGCGTAAACCAGCAAAATATTTCGCTTAGAGCTATACCTACCACAGCGTTACAAGGGCGATAACAGGGCGAGTTTAACTGTTAAAGACTTATAGCAGCAAATTTTAACACTACAATACGGGCAAAGCATCTTGTGTTATATGTTTAAGTGAATCTTACGACTAGAAGACTTAAGATCTAAATAAGAAGTAAGCATTGACTACAACCCCCCAAAGTGCACTCTCACCAAGAACCAAAAGTTGCACAAAAGCAATAATTACCACTGCCAGTTCTACAATGGTGCTCATAAACTTTTTTGTACCACTATATGCCTAAAGACGGACAAAACTCTCTTATGTTACTTAAAGTCGAACAGTAGGAACATTTGACGGCACGGTTGGCGCAGTGGTTAAGCGATTGACTGCTGCGCTGCGTGTCGCGGGTTCGATTCCCGCACGGAACAAATATTTGTATGGCCTACAATTAGTTGTTCCGGGTCTGGCTGTTTGTGTATGTGAGTTTATATATCTCTGTAAACGCACCCACGACACAGGAGAAGAAATTCCTAGTGTGGGGCAATGTTTTTAGAAAAAAAAAAAAAAAAGCGGCTCTTGCCCTACCTGAGGGGGCCCGGTGTGGGCGTATTCACTGCGGCTAAATATTAACGACATTAACCGTCACTTGTCCGTTGTCCAATAATATGTTATTAAAACTATTGTGGCGAGCCTAGTAACGCCATCTAGTATTGGACTCGAGAGCTAAAGCATCGATCATTACAGTTTATTAGTAAATATTTGGAGAGCTGTATCTCGGTAAGTGTTGAACCTACAAAGCTGTTTCTGATCTCAAATTGTAGATTTTAGTACTTAAAAAACGTATCCAGTTTAAAAAAATAAAAAACCGGTTAAGTGCGTGTCAGGCCACGCGCAGTGTAGGGTTCCGTAGTTTTTGTAACAGCCAAGTGCGGGTCGTATTCGCTGACTGATAGCTTCGTACAGTCGGCGTCATAGTAAAGGTGCCCCCCCAACACTTACCCCTTTATTCATAAACGTTGCTTAAAGTTAAGCAGTGATTAGCGACTGTTTAACCATACATTTTTGACGTTTAAACGTTACTTAACTTTAGTCATCGTTTATGAATAAACCCCTTAAAGATTATCGCCCGAGCGACGGCAGGCGCGTCACGTGACTCTGGCCCCGAGCAGCTCCGTCCCCTGCCGCCGCACCCATATCTGCCTGAGCATCCACCGATCCACCGATCACATATTATTTGCATGTTTTTAATAATATGGTATTTTTTCGGCTTCTAGCCGAACCATATACCAAGAATAACTTTCAAAAAGACACTTTACGTACGGTTGAGGATACGAACCCGCATCATCAGACGCCAGCCGATCATTTAGACCGCGCCTTATACCACTAGGCTATTGGCTCAGTTGTCAATCTCAACGAAAATTCTAACAGCATTACTCCTTTTATCGAACAAGGTTGATAACGGCCTAATCTTCGAGGTATTAAGGTTTAAATTTCAACATCCACGTAACTCCTCAATTAACTAAAAGATAAGGTTGAAATTAGCATAGATTTCTTGTTTGGTTGAATAGAATGTGCTTGATTCCGATTATTGCACTACCGTCATTTTACTTCAGAAACTTAACTGCTGTATAAACTGCGAGTTAAGGTTGAATTTAGAATACTTCTTCGCCTTATTTACTAAACTGTGATTGAGGGTATAATTACTTTACAAATCATTTCGTTTTCGTGCCGATCCGCTTGTTTGTAATATCTTCGTCGTAATATTATCCGATTTATTAAGTTTTTGAACAGTCGATTTTATTAACCGATAGTATGGTGCGATTAACTACTTTTTTCAAGACTAAAATTGTTGTTCTCTGAGAACAGGAACAAAGCATAAAGAAAATAGCACGAGATATGGGCATAACGGTAAGATTTATTGCACTATTATTTACAAGTTGAATTTTTTTATGTATTTCTAATATTATAATTTTCATTACATTTTGGGCGAGGGCCTTGGCGATCACATTTCACATCACCCGTCGCTTGATACCTTTGTATTGTATCCATCTACGAACTGTTTTTCTATAATATTGTGTTAAAAGGGTTATAAGAAAATGTGATATAAGAGAAAGATGTATATTGCTATACTGTATAGTTTAGCATGTTGGTTCTTCCTCTGTAATTCACAGGCACGAATGACAACATTTCATTTTTTTAATAAGGGTTTTTGTCCCATAAGATCATACAGAGTATAAAAAAATTATGTTTTCACAACTTTAAAAATACATAGCACGTTATTTTTCTCTAAGTATATGCTTTAATTTACATTTTATCGAACTAACACTAATATATACTATATACAAGTATATAATACGAAAAAATATAGAAAAATCTAAAACAACGTTAAATAAATAAATATTGTAGTTATTTTTCTAGAAATATCTATAAACGAACCGTTATACCTCACCCTGGGTATCTATTTTGTGTTTAGTTAATATTCTAAGTAAATAACCCCAATTTAACACTGATAGAAACTCAACCAGGAAGTGGATTCCATGAAGTCCTAGAAATGTAATTAGAAAAATAAATGAATATTGTTTATGCAACATGCCCAGCTTTTCTTACAAACCACATTCCTAATTTAACATTTGATTTCTTAAATAATAATTAACGGAAATCACATAATAACCTAAAAAATAAAAAATTATAATAAATAAAGAACTTAAAAATAGGAAAAAATCAATCATCTCTTCGCGGATTTGAACTCGTGAACATCGCATTGCTAAGCCGCAGTCTTAACCACTAGACCAACGCGCCATTCACAATATGTTACAAAACACTTAAGCGGTTTGATGTCATTAACAAAGGGGGTACCTTTACTCTGAAGCTGAGTGTACCATGCTCTAACTAAAAGCTAAACATGACTAATTTGACTTCCTATACAAATCCTCACCTGATCTGACAATTTTGCACGGAAAGTTTTAATTTTTTTTTTTTTGAGATTCGGATAAGACTTGTCATAGCCGGTGTTTTGAATTTAAATACAGAAAACAGAGCTACACTACTCACTCGTCACAAAAAAATAAAATTGAGGAATTCTATGGAGTTGTTCGAAATTTTCGAGCCAAATACAATTGTTCGACTATTACTCGTATTGTAAAGCCCATTTAAGTGTGATTATGTATAGGTACTACTGCCGTGACATTTGTATTCCTAACTACAACCGTTTAGTTGGTAGAGGGAGGGCTTGACTCTAACGGAAATTGGTACTTTAAAGCTTGATAAGTCACGAACGATTTACTTAATCAAAAAACAGTCTTCAACAGATCAACAGATTTTTTTATTAATGTAAATACTTAATACTGTGTGTAAAGACACATAATTATTAGTTTTTATAAAAATATTAATTTAAAATGTCATATACAGCCAGTTTCTAGAAAAAAAATGGTCTAGGCCTATGGAAAATATGTAATGTAAGAGACATTTTTTTGAGATATCGAGATTTAAATAATTGATAGAGCAAGAAATTCCGAAACCAACGACATATGTACCTAAGTCATTTTAGACAAAATGTCCCTCACGTTATTTCATAGGTATTTCCACTATCGATATCAGCAATCATAATTAATTATTTCCTTGTAACTTTATCGCCAAACGAGTTAATTCTACTCTATGAAATACATAATAATATAAATGTTTTTTGCACTCAATACCAGAATAAAAATGAGTAAGTATCTCTTTTGTTATAAAATTTATTTTCGATGTATACATTATAATACGACCACGAAATAACGAACCTTTTTAGTGGAAGAGAATTTAAAAGCGTCATCATACAGGGTGACGCGACATCTTCGACCAACCTGTTACCTTGGATTTAGTACATGATTCCAAACCCAGTGCTGTAGTGTGTAAGACTTATGTATGTGTGCTCTTGTATTCTAATATTAAGACTCATATGTTTAATATAGGATAGTACACTATGATTGATCAGTAATACACGAGATACCAATGGAGTCACTTGTTTTACTCATCTTCCCGGACTGACAACCTTACATGGCGACCCTGCCATCTGAGACGAGTGCCGAGTTAGGTCGCGTGACTTAATGTATTAAGAGACAGAACTTTTCAACGGTTATTAAAAAAAAAATGCTGTTCCATACATCCTAACCGCGTAGGTGGCGCTTTTCTAAGACACACTGAGAACCGACGAAAAATGTTAACGCTAGGGAGTCTAGAATCAGCGTCCGTCGTCCGTCCAGACAGGCCTAATTTGGCGCCGCAGTGTTCCACGCGCGAGACTCGAGAGTGAGTGCGACCATTGTGGGAATGGCCGCACGGGGATGTGGGTCCCGCTGAGGAACAGCGGCTCGTGGCCTGTTGGGGGAGCGGTGAATGCTTATGCGAATCCCGCACCATAGGCAAAGCTGGAACACCGCGGTGGTTGTAGCCGGTAAGTGTCCGGCATACCCTGTCTGTCACCCCCATGATGGAGGAAGTCCATGATGATTTCCACCGCGCAACAAAAAAATGGAGTCTAGAATCATGTGCTAAATTCATGGTTACAATTTGCGCACCGGGACATCGACGCATAAATTGTGCCGCCATGTATATTTTTATACAATTTACTTCCCTGTATTATCGTGGTGACGTCCACGGTAATATGGTAACGTTAGAAATTAAAAAAGCACATTAATTTGCAGAGGGTATGTTCAGCTCCCATTAGCCATTGGCAGTTTTACTGTCTAAGAATGATTAGAGCTGCTTGTCGCGGTTTTCAGTAGCATTCTAGGAAAAGTCAGTTATGCGGTGCTAAACTTCCTGATTGGCTGGATCTTGGTTTGGGGCTGAGTAGCCAAGGATCGAGGTAAATGTCGTATAATTGGGGAAGCTAAACTACCTAACTGTATTTTTAAATAGGTACTTTACTTATTAAATAATTATGTAGGTATCTGAATTTATTTTTTTATTTTATTATGCTACAACGATGGTGCCCCTCTGGCAAAAATAGAGAGTCAGCAGAATTGGTACTGAAGACCAATTTGTTAAACACCCTATGTCAATGTTCTGTGTTATAGCCATTTCATATAACTGAATTTTAATACAGGATGAAATTGAAAACTTGCGACAAATCGAATAATAAGTTCAGTAACTGTTACATAATCATAATAAATTGTCATTTACCAAATCTAAATTCTTGAAATAATTCGTGGAATTATTGTCTTAGATAGTGCAAACTAAGTACTTGCCATCACGTAGACACGAATGATAATAATAATATAATCGACGATCGATATTTATGATCGTCAGTATTTTGTTTTTTCAATATTATCAAAACAAATAAGAAAATTATAATATCAATTTTAGCGCTCGCCAGATTAGCAATCCATTCACCGCTGAGTTCGAACCATGAAGCAATTTGGCAACTTGTTGAACAAGCGGTATTTACATACGTAATTTTGACCGTTCAGTCCTACGAAAAAAAGAGCGCGCGACAGCGACGTTGCAAATCGCTCGCCTGTGAGATAGAGAGAGATAGAGATATTTTATTTTGCAAATATGGGTACAAGTCATGATGGTACATAATATGCGCACGTATGTGCATCCCTTTCTTTAATGACATGTTCTAAAACTTGAATTAGATATTTGCGACAAATATGGACAATTTGGTAATCAATGTTCTCAACAATTTATTTACGTATTCGTTTTGTTACGTTTGTGTTACTTTATATCAGTTAATTTAATATAGAGCGATTTTCCTGCATCACTATTATTGTATTGGTAGAATCCAGAATGTGTGTCTACCAATGACATCAGGACGAAATATGATGAATAGTTTATAATTAACTTTATGACCTCATTATTCTGAAACAGGGTTAATACGTAGTTATTAAAAGTATAGGAAAAATCATACTGTCGTGATTTAGAGCCATAACTATGTGGACCAGTGTTTGCTAGTAGGAATCATGAATTGTAAGTGTTTTATTTTAATAAAAATCTCACTTTATTTCTTATTTAGTGAAATATATTTTCAATTCTCTGTTATATTTTATTTTATTTGTCGCGTCGCCGTAGTTATTTAATTGGAATTTTAATTAAGTGCTGATTTTACAATAGACAGATAACTTTTATCTGAGGAACAAATATTGTGGTTTTATAGAGTTTGTATAGAAAATATGTCAAACTGTCAGATTTATTCTTAAGATAAAAGTTATCTGACTGTTGAAAAAGCAACCATAACAGAAATAATCATACAAGGTGTCGTTTTGCATCCTCGTCAAATTCAAGGAGGTAACTATGCTACTGATTCTCGACACGAATCAATAATAAAATAAGTAAGTTTCTTTTTTCTTCTATTTTTCGGAAATCGGCAAGTGTGGGACACGCATTTTAAAACGCGGCCTGTGTGAGACCGCTCTGTAAATTCCCCTTTACACACACATAAAAACGCGGTCCCTTATACGATACCATAACGCGATTCTGTTCTTTGAAAGTGGTGTATTCTGAAATACTGTCAAACTCAAATAACTAAAAAAACAAGTATGTTTTCATTATTTACCAGGGATAGTAATTTTATTTGCTTATTTATGTATTTCATAACAGCCTCCTGGAATTTGACGAGGATACAAAACAACAGCTTGTATTATACTAGCTGACCCGGCCGAACGTCGTACCGTCATATTTCTTTTTTCTTTTAATTTTCTTCTATACAAACCTTGTCCTAGCAATAACAAACACAAAAAAAAAGAATTATCCAATTTGGTGCAGTCGATCGGAAGATATGCACGTACATACATTTCGGTCATTCATTTTTATTTATATATACTTAGATAGATTCAACTCTTAATTGCCCTTGATTTGTTGCTACACTATACTCACTTACGGTGAGCGGTACGAGCGGTGGGTATATTATAACAGAAAACTTATGAAACTCGGAACAAACTGAGGCAAAAGGCGTTCGTATCCAATCGAACGCCTTTTGCCCGAGACACATATATGTATTATATTCAGATAGAACGCTAGATATTAATCCTTTTTAATAGCGTTCTATTATCTGAATGCATAGGTATATAGGGTGACTGGTAATTAGTGACCGATACTTAAACACATGATTGTACTCATCATATTATACAACTTTCCCAACATGAGAAGTGTGTGGTTTTTTTTTGTTCTACTTGTGATATTTTTTCTTCCTTCCTCGACGTCAAACTGATTTGACCACAACGAATTCTGTCCCGGATAGTCAAACTACTTAGTTTAACGAAAAATATCCACCCTTTTATAGTTCGTAAATATACTTGTCTTCGTAAATATACTCTCCTTAATTTGTAAAAATGAGTCATCGCTTTTTTAGCCATGTCAATTTGTCTTCGAATTTCTAGTTTAGAACAAGAGTAGTTCTGAACTAGAAATTTGATTTGAGGAGAGTGACGGAGATTGTCTAACTTTTGTTTATCGCGAGACCCACTTATTGTGTCATAAAACTATGAAATTAGCAATGCCATGTCATATTTTACCATCATGCCAAAATCCATCTCCACCATTGAACTCATAATCTTTTTCCTTCTAGTATTTATTTGGGTCTGCCTGGCTCTGGCGGCATGGCCAAGCGTGTTTGCCAAGTACTTGACAAGGAAAATGGATGTTTTTCAACCACCAACAAAAAATAATAGCATCAATTCGTATTTTGGCTACAGCATCACTTACGATGAAGTTCATAAAAAGTAAGTAGTATTCTTATTTAGTTAAATTTGTCTATATTCGAGAGAAGTGGCGGCCCAGTGGTAATTGGTGGGGCCGTTGCTCTTACTTGCGGGTTGTAGGTCGTGGGTTCGAACCCAGACAGGCTCTTTACTTTGTGTAAATTATTTCATCACCACTGCTCCCAAAACGGTGAAGAAAGACATCATGAGGAAACCGGCATGTCCAAGAACCAAAAATTTGAAGACATGTGACATCTACCAACCTGCACTGGGTCCGCGTGGTGGATTACAGCCCAATTTCTCTCGGAGAGAGGCCTGTATCCCAGCATTGGGAACATCATAGGCTGATTATGCTGTGTATATTCCACCTCGTAGTTGTTTTACCACCAGTCAAATGACACTTACACGTCATAAAACGATAAGGTCTATGTGTCTATGTGACAATTGGCTATTGTTTCCAACTAAGGACGGATTTCACTAATGAAACGGAAACTAGCTTTTGCCTCCCACGTGGATGTCGGCAAAACTCCCACAAGATCATACTACCGGGATTAAAAATACCCTATGTGTTAATTCAAACTATCTGCGAGCCAAATTTCATCCAAATCCGTTCAATAGTTTGGCGTGAAAGGGTAACAAACATCCATCCATCCATACAAACTTTTGCGTTTATAATATTAGAAGGATTATTATGATAGAAATTGTACCTATTTGAAGTTTCAATTAACTGGCAATTGTTGTCCAAAGTGTTAAAGCTACAACGAGGTCGACTACACCTATTACTGAAAAGAGATCAGAGGGATACAATTCTCGTAATTTTAAGAACATTCACAGTCTCAATCTGACAAAAATACCTCTAGTTTCCCTACATTTTTGACAAGTCCGCTGAGATGAGATTGCGACTAGATTTTTAACGTTTTTATTTACGGGAATATTAATTGTTTTAAAACCAAAAAAGACAAACAAACAACAAAAATACCTATATTGAAGTGGATCATGCCTGTATGCCATGTTAAATCGTTGGTATTTAAAATATTACAATAATGTCGAACATAGCGTATTGTTTGCCTGTAGATACAATACCTAATAATACGGGGTGATTAACATTAATACAATATAAGGAAAATCTATTTCGGTCATTTCAGATTGGTAATAAGTGCTCCGAGGTTATCTGACATTGGAGAAGTATTTGACTGCAATATCGACAATCAAGTATGCGCCCAAATTGACAGGAAAATTATTAGGAGGAATACGGGAGAAGGTAAGATTTTTTTTTGCAACAAAATAATATTTGATTGATCAAAATGCACACGCAACAAATTTGCCTAGCCTTTTGTGTTGGGGTCGGCTCCCAGTCCAGCCGAATGCAGCTGAATACAAGTATTTTAAATCGAGCGACTGCCTATCTGGGGGCTTACCACCAGCTCTTATACCAGGGCAGAAGTTAAACAGCACAGCTTGTTTGTTCTATGACTAAGCACAAAAATGCAGTGCAGTTCAACTTCTCACCTGCTCTAAGAGCTGGTGGTAAGCCTCCTGACCTACACTACACAGTTACTGGGTAACACGATACTCCTTGCTAAGATTGGTGGTCAGACTTTTGAGTTGACAGTCGACCCACGATCTACGAATGTCACCCATCCACGAACCGACTGTGGCAAGCGTACCTAAAATCAAACAGTGTGGTTTTTTAACGCACTGGGATGCGCTCTGTTGGATTTTCAACGCTTGTCTCAACACCTAGAGTGGAAAACCCAACGCGCGATAAAATCCCGTCGCGATATTTTTACGCTTATAGTTTATTTAATACATAGTATGAATATTTCAGATGGAAATAATTATAACCATTACTACTGGTTCGGAGCGACTGTCAAGGCCGGGCGGGACTACGTTTTGGTAAGTTTTTTGATTACCTACCTAGAAATCATAGAGGCACTTCAAATATACCGACTGATTTTTATTATCG
The DNA here is from genome assembly GCA_949629185.1 of Apamea crenata. Lineage (NCBI taxonomy): Eukaryota > Metazoa > Arthropoda > Insecta > Lepidoptera > Noctuidae > Apamea > Apamea crenata. The sequence continues at coordinate 16,864,312 of OX451357.1, forward strand.
TCTGGAGAAAAGCAGGGTATAAAAAGTGAACGGATTAGGTAAAAGCCCTATGACACAGAAGTTTCAATTTTATTTTCACATTTTTTTTAATATTTTTTTTTTCTACATTCTATCCTCTGCCTGATTATAATATTGTAATTTCAGATGTGCGCACCAAGATATACGGAATTAACAAGTCGTAAGTCAATCACTAACGTTTCTTTACGGACGCTTTTAACGTTCTGCATCGTTCTCTCATGCATACCTTTTAACAGGAATGATGTAACCAATACTTTTTAACCATATTATTTTGATTTAAAAGAGGGTCCATGGAGTTTCTTGCCCGTTCTTCTCCATAGGTACCTACTACGCTTCGGAATGGGAAACTTGCTTCATCTTTTGGACTGACCGACCCCTTGACAATTCAAAAATGCCTGTAATTGGTTTATTTGAAATAAATACTTTGAGTTTTGAGTTTAAGTTCTTATCTTAAAAAAAAACTCATATCTCATCGTCACCCATAATATCTATGTCTATAAACACAATCCGAATGTAAAAAAAAAACACATAATTATAAATAAATATGGAACGAACAGCCAAAATTTGAATCGCGACATATTCGCCAAAAATGTAAACAAATAGGAGTTTATGGAAAAATAACTTTAATTCCTACACAATAAAGTTCCGTTTACGATACCACTTCAAACATTTTTATAACTTTTTCAATAGTGCTAATCACTCTGAAATCAACTTAATTCTCATTTTAATTAAGTTGATATTGGTTTAACTTGACATAATGTCAATTTAAAACAAATAAAATTTGAAAGTATGTATAACCCGTCTGCTTTCAAATCAAGAGTGAACAGGCATCTTCTAGGCACGCTTGTTCCATCATACACCTAGTCCATCTCTTTCCAACAGGCGTGATCGAGTTCTTATTTTGTTATCCCTTCTACTCCTATCGCAGGTATGCTGGAATAGATTTCTTTAGAAATAGGCATCACCTTTGTACAGACGCCAGCAGGACAAGTTGCCTGAACGTCAAATGTTCCAATCAACCTTGAACCTTAATGCTTTAGCAATAAAGTTCAAAATATATTAAAGAAATTTGACAGATTGTAGTAGCTCGATGTGCTGGCGTCTCTACGTATTTTTCTGTTCCTTTCTGCTTATCTGTTTATATGTGTGTACATAAATGGTTAAATAAATAAATAGATTGCTTAAATTTATAGGCCGACTTTTTCGTTGGCGACAGTCCCATTTCACAACCGTAGTAAAATACATATGGGCAGCAGGACTCCCTAGGTCCTAGCGGCGGGAATGTCAGTCGCACGCCGTTGTTTGGGCGGCAACCCGTGCTCGCAGACACTGCTGTGCGTCTTAAAACGCAAATAATACTCCAAAGATGAAAAAAAAATATTGGAGGCCAAGCCAAACAAATTATAAGTAATGAAGATGTAAAAAAAAAAAAAAAAATCTTGTCTGAACATAAAAATTACCAGCAGCGTTATAGAAAAATACTGGACGACTAAGTAAAAAAAAAACGGACGCGGTCGGTGACCCCCGTCAGGAACGAGGTTCCCAAGATGAAAATTTGAACGTTTTCGCAGCCGCCATCTTGGATTTTCATTTTAACCTCGCATCGGCTTCAGCGCCCTCTAAAACCATGAACACTATCTCTCTCTTTGCCTCTTATTTATTTATGTACACACAGTAAAATTGATACAGATACGACATGTTAGTATTGAGTACAAAGGTAGGTAGGTACTGCTTATGTCTTAAGAAATTGAAGAAAGAAACAGACCTGCGAAAGGAGAAATAAAAAAGAAATGTAGACAATAGTGTGTGAGAACAAGAAGAGAAGAATCTGATTTGTGACGTCCTAAGCTAAAATATGAATGAAATTCCTGTCTCGACCGGATCGGGCGAGACTCAGCGGCCGAGTCGCCTACTAAGCCTGAAATCTCTTCTTCATAACGCTTTTTCGTTACGTGACGATTTCTACCAGTTCACTATAAAATTAAATATTTATAGAGCATAATAATAGTCCTAACTTCTACCGCATGCCACGTTATCTTTATCTGAGTAAAACAGTACTTATTTTTATGTTTATTATTTAAAGTAGTTTATTTCCACAAAACGTCACTGGAATGCATATTATTAAATATTTATACTTTGTACACGAGCAGGGTAGTGGGCACAGATTGTTTTGTATAGATAACATTTTTTAAATGCAAATTTCTATAATACTAATATTAGGGGTTAAAGTATGAAATTGCCGATTTGTACTAAACATTTAAATTCGTTTTTTTTTTTTAATTTAACATATTTATTTAATCAAAATAATTACCATTATTATCTATACATTGCTGCCATCTAATAGGAAGGTACTCGGTACGGTAGAACTCTCGTGATCTAGATTCGACAAACTGTGTCAAAGCATTTTGTCCCGCCTCCTGAGAAGAAAAAAAGTATCACGTAGAAAATTGTCCATATCACGAAAAAAGTGGTAGTCCGTTGGAGCAAGGTCTGGCGAATGGTTTCTAATTGCAGTTCCTGTAGAGTTAAAACGGCGGTTTCTCAAATCATGAGGCACCCATTTCTCATATTTTTTTATTTTATTGATTTGACGCAAATGGACGAATGTCCAATGCGCGAATGGATGGATATTGGTAAGGTAACGTTAAACCATGCCGCTAATTCCTGGGTAGTTTGGCTCGGATCAGCTTCCACCATCTCTTTCAATTCATTGTTATTCACCTGTGTGGGCGGTCTTATACGTGGTTCGTTCTTCAAATCAAAGTTTCCATCACGAAAGCGTTTAAACCAAAATCGCACGGTGCGTTCATTAGCAGTCCCCTCTCGAAACGCAACATTGATATTGCGAGCTGTTTCTGCCGCGTTAGTTCCGCGTCGGAACTCGTATTCCAAAATAACTCGAATTTTCGAAGTATCCATCTTTCTTGTCTAAGCTGAATAAAAAAAACAACTGAAAGTTGATAATTGAATTTTGCACATTTTTTAAAAGAAGAACTTCATAGGTACCATGTGAAAATAGTTTCACTCAAAAATCTCAAACCATGAAGGTTCTATGTCAATCCGAAGTACCTATTACAATAAAACGACAATTTCATACTTTAACCCCTATTATTTAAAATCGTTTTATATCTAAAATAACGTTAATTGGAAGTAAATTACGAAATATTGCATAAAGAAATCTGTAGACTCATCTTCGAAAACGCAATTCCTTGTGCGGTCAGGTGCGCGTTATTCACGCGCTAGGACCATGGGTCTGTCACCAACGAAAAAGTCATCTTTTAATTAAAGGAATATAACACAGTTCGATTAACCTTGGATTTTCCTTGTAGGTTTCAACGCTTATATAACACAAGGCAGATGCTATGCTCACCAGAATGGTAATCTTACCATAAGAAGAACTATAAGTGACGAGGATAGATTGGACGACCCGTCAAAAAAGATGGGTAATTATATCTACTTTTTAAAACCGTTCACCTAAACCGCGGGAACCGCGGGCCCGCAGGCGCGGGCCTGCGGGCGGTGAGTAATGGGTAGCTCACCGTCCGATCAGGACCAGGCCCGTGCCGGACGGCGCGTTGTGTTCCACGCGCGCCTCAAAGAGATGTCGGCAGAGGACGGGGCCCCACAGGGCCGAAGCCTGCCGGGGCGGCGGGATTTTCCGAAAGGTTAACCGCTGCCCTGGAACAGAAAGGGCTAAGGACGGAACACGGGTGGGTTTTAGTCAGTAAAAGTCTGACACTCCCTTCTGCTCCACCCAGAGCGGGAGGGGTCATTTGATGATTTCCCATCCACAAAAAAAAAAAAAAAAAAACCGCGGGAAAGAAGTGAAAGAAATCAACGTAAACGGACGGCAGGAGTGGTCACGGAGGTGTATTGGTGTAGTGTGTGTGTGTGGTTGGTAGGTTTTTTGGTCATGCTGAGAGGATGAATGAAAGAAGACTAACAAAAGGTATTTACCATGCAGATTTAAGTGAAAACGCTGGGAAGGGACGCATATAGTAATAAGGTCACTATATATCCTAGGGCGTCCCTAAAGGTATTTACAAAGACGTGATTAGATACTCCGTGAGAGGACGCTCTAGAAGGACATTTAGTGACCTTATTGGTGATGTTCTTCAGGAAGGTCAGGTGCGTAGTACTCGCAACCGGCGTGCTGTATGACCAGAGGGGCAATTGTCGTAATTTTAAGAACGTTTACAGATCTGTCTCAATGTCAAGAAATACTTCTATTTTCCCTACATTTTAACAAGTTTTTGACATTTGTTTTTCGCCGAGATGAGACTGCGACTAGATTTTGAACGTTTTAAATTACAAGAATTGGCCTTCTGATATCTTGACCCAAGTTCACACTATCAGTGCAGTAAATTTGGCTGATAAGAGCCTACTATCAACCCAATATCAGCTCTTCATCCGACTTTCACTCCCAGATTGGCCTGTTCTTAAAGGCACTTTAGTTGCTGCATGTAGATTAAATTATCATGCACTTCTCTCATGACTAACAGGGATGAACCAGAGGGGCAATTCTCGTAATTTTAAGGACGTTCACAGTCTGATCTCAGTTTCAATCTGTCAAAAATACCTCTAATTTCCCTACAGTTTGACAAGTTTTTGACATTTGTTTGTCGCCGAGATGAGACTGCGACTAGATTTGGAACGTTTTAAATTACAAGAATTGGACTTCTGATATCTTGACCCAAGTTCACACTATCAATGCAGTAAATTTGGCTGATAAGGGCCTACTATCAACCCAATATCAGCTCTTCATCCGACTTTCACTCCCAGATTGGCCTGTTCTTAAAGGCACTTTAGTTGCTGCATGTAGATTAAATTATCATGCACTTCTCTCATGACTAACAGGGATGAACCAGAGGGGCAATACTCGTAATTTTAAGGACGTTCACAGTCTGATCTCAGTTTCAATCTGTCAAAAATGGGGTTTATTCATAAACGATGACTAAAGTTAAGTAATGTTTAAACGTCAAAAATGTATGGTTAAACAGTCGCTAATCACTGCTTAACTTTAAGCAACGTTTATGAATAAAGGGGAATATCTCTTATTTCCCTACAGTTTGACAAGTTTTTGACATTTGTTTGTCGCCGAGATGAGACTGCGACTAGATTTTGAACGTTTTAAATTACAAGAATTGGCCTTCTGATATCTTGACCCAAGTTCACACTATCAGTGCAGTAAATTTGGCTGATAAGAGCCTACTATCAACCCAATATCAGCTCTTCATCCGACTTTCACTCCCAGATTGGCCTGTTCTTAAAGGCACTTTAGTTGCTGCATGTAGATTAAATTATCATGCACTTCTCTCATGACTAACAGGGATGAACCAGAGGGGCCATTCTCGTAATTTTAATGACGTTCACAGTCTGATCTCAGTTTCAATCTGTCAAAAATATCTCTAATTTCCCTACAGTTTGACAAGTTTTTGACATTTGTTTGTCGCCGAGATGAGACTGCGACTAGATTTTGAACGTTTTAAATTACGAGAATTGACCTTCAGATGTATGAACGTAAACGAGGCAAAAGGAGTGTAAGGATCGTAGCACGTGGCGTTGTGTAGTTTTTGCCTACCTCTATGGGAAGAAAGCGTTAGTTTATGTTTTGTTTTTTTACCACGCCCTGCAGTGCGATTCTGTAACCATTTCACCGTGAAAACTCAGGCGAAGTGAGCGTGGAGTGAGCTGTCATTCCAAATAATGCTAGGGAGTGACACTATTGACAACTCGCATCAAGCTCACTTCACTTGAGTTTTCACGGCGAGATTTTTACAGAATCGACCGGCTGCATTCCAACAGTAAGCTTTTTTAACATTCGAGGGATGCGCTTTTGTGGATTCTCAACGATCGACTCAACGCCGACAGTTGAAAAACAGGGCGCGGTAAAATAAGCGCCGCGTTAAATAAGTGAACGTGCGCTTATGAGGTGTTGCAGATGTAAAAACGTTAGTTTTGTAAGTTTTATTAAAAGTCGTTACTGTCTTTTTCACAGAGACCACCATGGATTCATTTGGTTGGAGTGTTGACATCTCTTCGACTGACACCGTTATGGTGGGCGGCCCCGGCATGTCCCACGGTAAGTATATAGGCATACTGGGGACATAATCATATGGGAGCAAAACGTGGCAATCGCGCGTGAAATTTTAGACGCACGTTTTTGCTTATACCGGCTGACTTTTCTTAGCGTCTGGAGAAAACAGGGTATCACATCACACTAATATTAAAAAGGCGAAAGTTGGTGACTAAGTGTGTGCATGTTTGTGTTTGTTAGTTATTCACGCTCAAACGGCTGGACCGATAAAGATTAAATTTGGCATGGACGTAGCTGACACCCTGGATTAATACATAGGATACTTTTATCTCGATATTCCCACGGGATCGAAATTTATGCGGGTGAAACCGCGGGGCGTAGCTAGTAAAATATAAATGGAGTAGAAGCCTATGCCACAGAAATCTCTTTTTTTTTACATTCAATCCTTTGATTGAAGCTGGCCGATGGCTTCAATCAAAGGATTTGATGTTGCTACGAATTCATTGATAAATTTCTGCGCGTATTGCCTATAAGTTGGTTTTTTATATTATTTGACGAATAATCGCCTCCAGTAGATGCGTGAATTTGTTTTATTTCTCCAAAATAGATTATTCCGCGGAAATTGGTGTAGGTTACAACATGTTTACCTCTATTACCTTGTACAGTCAACAGCAAAAGTAGATGATCAAAATCAGAAATTCAATACTAATGATCGGAGTTTGTGTCAGAACTGTGTGGCGTCGAAGTGATTCAAAAGTATGTTATTGTAAATTATACCAAACATTTACTACTAGCACAGCTGCCATATATTCGTGATCAGTTTTCAATTCAATTTCAATTTCTGATTTTGATCATCTACTTTTGCTGTTGACTGTAGGTACTTATATTATTTTCTTTAATAAAATTGTAACGTGTAACTGTTTTATGTCCCAATAAAATAAAATAAATACTTAAATTGTTTAAAAAAATGTTTTATGCATTCCAAATGTTGCATGCATGAAAAGTTTACATCAAATGTTAGGCTGATTTAATCATAGATTTTTGAAAAAAAAAAAAAAACTTTTTTGCTTTTGCTTTTACTTCATGCACCTTTTATACCCTGTTTTTGTCCAGACGGTAAAAAAAGTCAGCCGGTATACTACACTCTCGGAACATTCTCATCTTTTGCTATGATGAAGTGGAATAATTTATTTATCCACCTTTATCCTTAGTATGTTTTCTACTATACTACATTATATAGGGTAGAAGTACCTACCGTTTGTGGCCACTGTACCGTTTATGGCCATTTATTGTTTAAATAAACGATAGAAATGAATTTATATCAAAAACCATTAGAAACTCAATTTGTTTCAATATAAACTTTTTAAAACTCAACAAAAATATCGTTATAATAATTTATAATTTTTTATAAATTAATTTAAATGTTAACTGGCCAAAAACGGTACTAAGGTGGCCAAAAACGGTACTTCTACCCTACCATATACATATGTGATGCTACCAAAATCTATTGCCTATTTACTAATAAAACTTTTCTATTCATTCTAAGGTCGAGCAATGTTTTATGAACGGCCACAAGTTGTTCCGAAAATTCTCAACGCACCTAAAATGCCTAAATTTAATTTTGGTAAGACTTTTTTTTACACTTGCAATATCAGTGTCATCATCTACCTAGCCTTGTCGCAAAGGTTCTCCTATGTTGGGGTCGGCTTCCAGACTAACCGGATACATGCCGTCCGCAACCGGGGTGCGCCGGCGCGGCCCCTACAAACTAGACGTACCTTTGCATGCCTGTACATTACCTTACTATGTCTCGTTAAGTTAATACGTGATGAAAGGTTTGGAGTTTACAACCGACGCCTATACTTATAAAGGAGATCATTCATGTTTCATTCAAAGTTTGGCCCAAAATCGAAAGTGCCGGCTAACGGAAAAGGATGTTTTTAATCCGTTTGGAACGTCATTCTAAGTATTTGGTACTATGACACCAAAGCGGTAGAACCATCATATAAGCAGCTACATAAGTTCGAAATAAATTTAAATATATCATCTAAGTATGTACGTGGACTTATTTAGTACTCGTAGGTATTATAAAATTTTTTGCCCTGACTGTAATTCTGTAAGTGTGATTGTAATATTAATAATAAAAAAAAACGTTAAGTTTGATTTTCGCTTAGATTATGAGTTTAAGTATTTTTGTGTGTTTTGTGCATACCATGTCTTGTACAAGGTTACTAATTCTCGCAAATAAAACAATGGCAAACATGTTCCTAAAACTATTTTAATCAGTTAATATACACAATATTCTAATTCGGTCAAATAAAACAATGGCAAACATTTTTTTAATATCATCTCTCATCATCATCATTTCAGCCGAAAGACGTCCATAGCTGGACATAGGCCTCCCCAAACCACCTCCACTTCGACTGGTTTTGTGCTTCTCGCATCCAAAGGGTTCCTGCGGCCTTCACACGGTCGTCGGTCCACTTTGAGGCCTTCCAATGCTACGTCTTCCGGTACGCAGTCGCCACTCCAGAACCTTTCAGCCCCATTGTGCAGTCAATCGCTTAACCCCTCAACCGTGCCGTCAATAAAATGTATTGTTTCCCGTGTTTACTTTTCTAAGATTCTAGTAGTTTGTGGAATAAAGAGGGTTTTACAGATATTAATAATCTGACGAATTCATCAAACAAACTTTTCACAACTGAAAAACATAAGGAGTTTAGCATTACATGACTTCGATACTGGTAATACGATACAATCATTTTTCGCTAATTCGCATGAAGCTCATAATAGAAAAGTAGATCGAAATAGGAATTTAATGAAACGGTTTATTGACACCGTTATTTTGTTAGGTAAACAAGCTTTTCGTGGCCACGATGGAAGTCTGAATTCCCGTTTTTTTTTTTTTGCTCCGGCTTACCTCTGTCATAAATTCACCCTTCACCACTTCTGTCAACTTTCCAATATTGCATGTGCAGTAGTAGTAGCTGACAGCATTTTGACCCTCCAATGTCCTGTCATAAAACACAAACATAATAGCTTTTCGCAGTGACGTGCCGGGGATTGAATTCTTCGAAAAAACGACATTTTCTCCTGGCTCCCAATAGGCTTAGATACCTTTAACCTTACCTTAGTAACTTACCTTAGATAACCTGTAGTAAAAAAAAATGTAAACATTCGAATTGAGAACCTCCTCCTTTTTTTGAAGTCGGTACAAATTTGTCTAGATGTTGTCCCAAACAGATTAAAAACTTTTTTTTTACTGGCTTTGCTTTTACTACTCAAACCTTTTGGTTTTGAGCCCAATATGAATGGTCTCCTTTTCTTAAAATAAACAATTAACTCTATATTCAAATGTCATAAGGTTGTATATTCTGAAAAATTCTTCATTTTGAATACCTGTATTTTACATGGTGCGACTGCCTATCTGACCTCAACAATCCAGTTAAGGGGTAATACGATACCCCTTTGTAAGACTGGTTTTCAGACTTTCGGGCTTCTGACGACCGGTAACGACTGTCGATCCATGAATAACAGCCGGGACCATCGGCTTAACATACTTTCCGAGGCACGGGTCTCGGACGGGTCTTGGTATGCAAAGTCTTTGACATAATATAGATCTCGCACGTATCTAAATTATAGGAAAGCACGGCACTATCAATTAGCGTACTATAAATAAAGAAAATACGTTCATTAGCGGTAAAAATGACGCAAAAAAAAATGATTGAGGGAAACATGCGTCACCGCTATCGCTCAGTATTATGCTGCGACTCTATGCAAGACAGAGCCCCAGCGCTGGTATACTAGAACCCACATGCCCACCCCTTCCCTTGAACCCCCCACCCCCTTGCACCCTTCGCAAACATTATATTTTCTAAGAATTAAATATTTTCTTTAATTTTATTACAATGTTATTTCAGGCTACGCTATTGCCTCTGGGACATTTACTGATAACGATTTGTCGTTTGCCGTGGCTACGCCGTTTGGTCCTGGAGAGGTAAACTTATTGCATCCAATCTTTTTATCTTGAATCTTAATATAGAAATGATAATAATATGATTTAAAACATCAACATTCCTCCTCCCAGGTACTATTCTATAAAGGTACACAATACCTGCGTAGATTGGAGAAGAAAATCGACACTCATTTGATAGGTTCGATGTTTGGAGCGGTGCTGTGTGCTGCTAATTTGCATGGCAGAAGGACTGACCTCCTCGTGGGAGCACCTACTTATGCCACGAAAGATACCTATAATAAGGGAGCTGTTTATGTGTATCTCGCCTTAATTTATAAAGTAAGAATTAAACTCTGTTATGTTTTGACAGAATTAACAATGAGTTTGAGTTTGAACAGAAAGTTTATTTCATTGTGCATGTGCATTGACTCCATCTTTAACTGAACCGGGAACTGTTTAAAAAAATTAACATCATGACGGTTCCTTCCGTTCGAAAAAATCTACATCTTTTTAGTAAGAAGAATAATAACTAGGAATAGGAACCAACTAGATCAACCGCGCTTCAGATTGTCTAAAGTAAAAACTTCTTTTATGGGGTACTGTGTAAAATGTTATAATAAAATACCACTCGATATTCTTCAACTAAATGAGAAGAAATTTTAAACATGCATTACACGCACACTATGTGGACAAGCATATTATAAGTTGAATGAGTATATCGTAGATAAAAATGCTTGGCTTAATGCTGGTCCTGCTCCACAGGCACTTGAGCTCACTAGTTGATCACAATTTCAATATTTGGAAAAGACGCTTCCCCTTTTTTTTGTGTTTCTGACATTACGAACTTAATGTTTATTTTATTCAATCAAGATTTAATTCTTAATACTTCAATATCAAATATCTATTCCTGATTGATAGTAATTCTTTTTCATCTCTTAAATAAATTGCAAACTATAGTTTTGTATAATTTAGAAGCATTTTTTAAATTTTGTAAATGTAAGAACCATGGATCCGTTTTTTATGATATTTTGATGTTGACTGGAAAGAGCATGGCAGTTGAGAATATGTCATGCTCACTATGTTTCACTGGTGGTGGCGCGTGTGTTGGATCATTCGGTTCCCTACAAAATGGTTGTGCTGGGTGGTGCTGATCCACCGTCATGTTCGTGAACGGGCGCCGTCGGTTGAGACTGGTCATCTCATAACTGCCAGGGCTTATTTTTAATTTTATATTTCAAATTGTTTCTTTTTTACATTGTTCTCAATAAGAATAATTTACCCAGGATTTTGTAATAATATCTTGATTTAAAAGAGTGTCCTTGGAGTTTCTTGCCCGTTCTTCTCCAAAGAGATCTACGTTTTGGAATGGGCAACTAGCTTCAATTTTCTGACTAACTAACCGACTATTTAATTTTGACAATTCAAAAGTACCTGTAACGGTTATAATTGATTTAAATGATTTGAGTTTGAGTTTGAACTTCTTTTTCATTAATGTTCTCAAGACTATGAACAATTTTATTAAATTAACCTGCCCGTTATTTCTTGCAGAAAAGTCCACAGTTTCATAGAATAATTGTTGGTGAAAAACCTGGATCGATGTTTGGTAGTGCAATTGTAAACGTCGGCGACATAAATGCCGACAATATGGATGGTAAGACTTTTAATTTAAAAAGGACAGTTTTTGCTTTCGGGGATTAGGATTTTGGCCCACTTAGGCAAAATTGTAGCGTATTTTTTTGGAACGCATGTTGATTTATTTATTTATTTATTACTTAAATTAAAACGGTTTAAAACCAATTACAGTAATTAAAGATACAATTTGTATATACACGAACACAAGATAAAATAAAAGATAAAAGTACACACACAAGATAAAATATAAAATCATCGAGTAAAACAACACTTTCATAAATGCCTCTCACAGTACTTCTGACATGCCGACAAAATCTTCGTCCATTCGTCCGCAAACAGATCGTTTATTGGATTAGAGTCCAAGAGATCATTAAGTGCGGCCAGAGTACGTGGTATTGGGGACTTAGCACGCGCAAGTGTGCGACATGGAGGCACAGCAAACAGCCTGTACTTTCTGCCGCGGCAGTAGTTGTCTGGCACAAACAAACAAGCTAGCACAGCATGTAGATCAGGCCACAGGTCATGTCAGGTCAGGTCTATAGTGCCACGGAGCGCCTTACAGGCTATGGTGAGCTGGTCTTTTGCTCGCATTATATATGTTGATTTGTTCCTTATGATCTCTTGATTATAGTGGTAGTAATAATTATACTTTGTCTAACGGATGTTACATATCTTCGAATCTTTTGGCTTAAGGAGATGCTGGTTTCCTCACGTTGTTTTCCTTCACCGTTTTGAGAGCAGTGGTGATGAAATAATTTACACAAAGTAAAGCGCCCACAAGCGCCCGTAAGTCACGCTCATTACCACTGCGCCACCACTCTTATAAAAATCACAATCTCGATATTTCTAATGACTATACATCCATGAGTGCGTTGTAAAGAATACAGTTATTAAAAGCCTATTTTTATGTTTATGTTCAACGCTAAAATAAACCTTATTATATCTTTTTTGTAAAAGGGTTCTTCATTATTTGTAACAACAGATTTTTACATTCATAGCAAAAAATATATATTCTATTCTATTCTACAGATATTGCAATCGGAGCTCCTTTTGAGAATAACGGCCGTGGCGTTGTCTACATATACAGTGGCGCTGCCCTTAGCAATAACATCTTAGAGGGATTAACCTACCTGCAAAAGATCGAGCCTAAATCTAAATCTACTTATGGCGAGTCTTTCGGCATGAGCCTCTCACCATTATTAGATTATGACGGGAATGGATGCAAAGGTACATCATCTTGTATTTAACTACCGTCTTTTTAAATGCCCCAAGAAATTCAATTCCATATTTTACGTAGCTGTTACCATAACCGCTGTAGCTACAGGAAAACATTATTTTCTTATTTTTATTTTAATAACGTCAAAATTACCACGTCTGAACGAATATGAAGATGTCAACAATATGAAGATGTGAAGACTCATGTTAATAAAAACCGCGCAGTGAGTTCCACGCGTAGTGAGAATCGCGCGGGATCCACGCGGTTCGAGAGCCGCGCGGTTTCTGTCGTATCTGAATACGCGCTTTACCCACAGATGCATCTAACACTTCTCTTATAAAAGTTTATTTTTCTTCATTGATTTTTTATCGTGTTTTTTTATATAGAATTAGCAATCGGCTCGCCTTATAAAGATACAGTAGTGCTCTTAAGGTGCCTGACAGCTGTACTTGTGAAGACATCAGTGACATTTCCCAATGTACAGGTAGGTAATATTTCAATTCAATCAAAGTAGGTATCACATAAGATTTAACACCCCTTTCATTAAGACAAGCTCACCTCTCGACCACTGCAACTTCTTGAAACAAAGATCGACGCCTTAATAATAATGTCTTGCGAGAACCTCGTGAAAGCCGAGAAAGATAAACAAGCCAAGTATCTTGACTTGCCTCGCGAGGCTGTCGACATGTGTGGGATGCGGACTCAGCGATCACTGTGCCGATAGTCGTGACAGCCAATAGATTAATAGCCAAGAGCCTCGACCAACACCTGAGGAGGCTCTCGTTGGGCAGCTGGATCAAGGGCTTGATTCAGAAAGCGGTTCTTCGCGACATGGCTCGCATTGTCACGAGGTGTCACTCTTTGGAGCCCTGACCGCCGGTAGCTTGGACCCTGTCCCCGATACCGGTGAACTACTACTTTTTTATATTTTTAAATGCCTTTTTTATCTTTTTGTTCATAAAAAATACGTAAAAATGTAATTTATAAGAATTTAAATGAAATATAGGATATGTCGTGTATATCACTATTTCTTTCAAGTACTTCCCTAAAATTCAAAATGGCAAATCCCTAGGATTCATAATGGCGGCGAACCTTGTGAATTTTGTACACATTTTTTAATATTGACTTGTTTATTTTCAGGGTCGCACTAGTACTGGTACTACAAACTTTGATTTCGATCTTTGTTTAACAGTTACATATCCAAGCTCACTGACGACACGGAAAGAAACGGTCACAGGGCGTAAGTATACGCCATACAATGGTGTCGATTCCATCTTTCACAAACTAAACTAAATTTAAGTTCAGTGAATCTTTTTCTTTCTATTTCATTAAGAAAAGGACTGAAGATGAATATTAGTTTAGTCCTGTCTAGTTTAGTTTGTGAACAAGGGAATCGGCGCAAATGTATTATTGGCGCCATTTTTTTTACATTTAGACTATTTTAATTTAATTAATTTTGACGACTGTAATATTGCTGACATTGTTTTATCTTATCTGTACTATTTTATTAAAGTTTTAACAATTCATATTTGTTCACATTGTGAGTTTAAGAGATTTTTACAATTAATTTAATCTTGATCATAGCATCACTATTTTGTATGCCTGTCGGCGGAACATAGGTTGGACCAAACACTATATTATATACATTTAAGATCATTGTACCCTGTGTTCACAAAATAAATGAATTTTGAATTTTTGAATTTTGGCACCTTCAATTTTAGACGTAGTTTGATTTTTTAATCACTCTTTCCTGATTGACAGTCTCTTTCTTAAACTCAACTTGCCATAACAACTTTTGCGGGTCTATTTTGGTAAAATCTCACCATGAAAACTTAAGTGAAGTCAGCTGTCATTCCACTTGATGCTATTGACACATTGACTGCTCAACTCACCTAAGTTTTCACGGTGAGATTTTAGATCAGCTATGTACAGTTACCAAAGCAGATAAGAATACAGGGTCGTCGGATACAGTTGAAGTTTAGTAAGAAACCGACAGATGTGTTCGAGTTAAGTTTAATTTGATAATTGAACTGTTTGTTTTCTATTAAATAAATTAAATTTTATTCGAGAATATACAACGAAGGCAAAATGGCAATATACAAAACCGGTTTGGACGTACGGCATATAACTCTGGGGAACAGCAAGTAACAGTAACATTGACATCCTAGAAAGGTTTCAGACCAAAGCCATTAGATCCATGTTTAACATCCCTAAGGGCATACATAATAAATACATTCTGCAAGATCTGAAACTTAAAACCGTGAAACAAGAAATCGCTGCACATAGTCAAAACTACCAGATAAAATTAAACAAACATGTCAACTCCCTGGCTGCTGACTTAGTGGGATCTGGAAGTACAGTATACACAAGACTAAGTAGGAACAGTGTTCCAACCCTAATAAACCGATTCCCAATAGAATAACCGAGAGTGGTCTATGGACAATTCCTCACTGCTTCAAAGACCAATTACAGAAATATTCGAACAAAAGAGCAGCTAAATGTCTAAGGACAGATTGTTGCGTTTGGCATATCCATTGGTTACTCACCAAAATTCAACTATATCCGACGACCCTGGTTACTTATCTCCTTTAGTGACCGTACCTACTGGTATATAAGCCGTAACAAAATTTTATTTATGTCAGGTATTATAACAACGGTGGAGATAATTCACGACCATGCTATACTGGCCCACGCAGGTGTCAACGGCACCGTTTCATTCAAGACGGACCTGAACGTTAAAAAATCTGTATACTGCGAGAAAGTTCCGTTTATTTTGCCTCAAGTGAGTACATATTTTGCAACAATAAAATAGAGAATCGGAAAATTCACTTAATAAATAAAAGACAATAATACAAACCACCTCGACATCGCGGCAGGCTCAGACGGAGATGGCGGGATGAGCTGGACTCCTTTGATAAAGATTGGTCATTGGCAGCTTTGGACAGAGAGAGGAGGCAAGGGAATAGGGAGGTCTTTGCCCAGCAGTGGGACATTAACGGCAAAAAAAAATATATATAAGCCCTAAGAAAAGTATTAAAAGTCTTTAACTACAGCTCTTAGTTAAAAACAAAAAAATGAACTCCAACAAACTTCTACAGGTCAAACGTCCATTACTGTCGCGGCCATGATGTGACGTCATTAACCACAATACTACTTTGTAATTTACATTGCATTTTAATTCAAATCATATAAATGAAATTACTGTTTGTGCTTAATTTCAAGCGATTTGCAAGAATAGAATTAGATGTTTGTTCACATGACTTTCAACATATTTTCCAGTGTTTCGAGTTTGCGATTCGTTCCACCGAAAAACGCAACATTAAATACAATTAATTGTAAAATAACGAATGTACTAAAAAAAATAAGTTTATTCCATGACTCGTAAACATTGTATAAAGCATGATAAAGTTTTGGTTTATATTCCCCATTGGACAATCTGTGGCCTAACTCTTGGAACTTTACTCCTCTTTCTGGTATCTAATGGGAATGTAGTCAAGATAACACCAGGTGCTGAGGCCAGCTTAATAAATACTGATAATATAATATTTTCTTCAAAGAACGGCAAATACGGGATGGCAATACGCTTCTTGATATCTTCGGAGCTGGAAGTCGATCCCATGAAACTCGATGACTTTGAAAGCTCACGGGTGATCCTAAGCGACAGCAGTGACTTGGTCATCCAGAAGTCGTTGTGGGCAGCCGAGTGCGCTGGGAACAAGACGTGTGAGCCAATATTGGACATAGAACCACATATCAGTTTCCTGTAAGTACCCTACTCGTTGAAGATACATCGATCGGCTCCCCTTCCTCTTGATCATCTTCCAGATCATAATATTATATGTATATTTTCGGCACATACAATTATTGTATACATAATTTCAAATACCCATTTTCACCATCTACTCTAGATAGAAGATTAGCTCAATAGCTTAACTAAAATATGAGACTAAAACTATATGGACCTATACAACCAAATGCTACGATTAGTACTGAAACGTACCCACCCGTAAAATCATTAAAACAGTACATTTAGAACTGCAGTTGACCTAATTGGCCCAAGTCACGCCGGTCAGTAGCTAGAGTGGCTCTGAATGAACGTCTGAAAAGAACCTTACAGGTTAACATTTCTCTTCGATGATTAACACCTAATTGCAACTAATTTCATGATTACAGAAATGTCGAACCGTACATAATTGGCTCGAGTAAAACAGAAACGATGACCATCACCATGACAAACGGCGGGGACGTGGCGTATGACTCGTGCGTGCGCGTGCACGTCGACGGCGCTAACGTGCTCCAGCCGGGTGGCTGTGTGTACGAGCCTTCGTCTGATAGGCTCGTCAGACTTATGTGTGAGCCCCCTAAGCCCCTGTGGAACCAAACAAGTTGGGTATGTTTACTGCCGCTTAGCGTTACGCATTATCTACTTTTATCCAACAGAAATAATAATTATGATCGTAGTCAAACGTGCACTTCAAGGCATCGAGTGTCTATGAGAGGATGTGTATTAGATGCATAGGCTTCTACTTCGTTCACCTTTTATACCCCAATTTGGTCCAGACAGCAAAAAAAGTCAGCCAGTATATTCTCTACCTAACCTTTCGTGCAATCTTAGCTCGATGATAATAAAATTAATGTAATCTAACTCACAGACCACAAGTCCAATTGAAGTGGAGATGGTCCATCTTACAAACCTGCACAAGAGTATAAACATCACCATGCTTCTGTACAATCGCTGTAATGAAATCGATAACGTCACCAAGACTGAGCCGTATTCGATTCCTGTGAGAGCAGATTCCAGAGGAATTACCGCCAAGGGGTTCGTATTGTTATCATTTCATTTAATTTTAGTTGTTTTTCTCTATTTTTTGTGTCGCTTTCAACTTCAATAAAATTATAAGGTTACAATTATTTAAAATAATTTATTTACATTCCCTTCGCTTGCAGAGAGACTGATATCGGTAACATTGTTAATATGACGGAATTGGAGATCAAAGAAAATGGAAAAAGCATAAAACACATTTATACGGTGAGGAACTTTAAACCTTTTTATTTCTGTAATGATTCGTCTCGGCAGGAATGGGGAACTATTTGTGTCGAGAAAGATGGCGTATGGTGGTTTCACCCGCATAAGTTTCGATCCCGTGGGAATATCGGGATAAAAAGTATTATATAATGTTAAGATAAGATAAGATAAGATAAGATATTTTATTTGCATAAAACATGGTATACAAGGTGTAAGGTGCAAGGTGTGTTAATCTTGGTTATAAACCATCCGTCTGCCAAATTTCATCCAAACCCGTTTTGTAGTTTTTGCGTGAAAGAGTAACAAACATCCATCCATCCATCCACACAAACTTTCACGTTTATATATTAGTAGGATTATCTTTAAGTGTTTGTTTAGATAGAAAAGTCCAAGTCAAAAGTCAAAGTATTTATTCGTGTGCTTTTTGGTAATACAGCAGGTTACAGTTAATTTAGGGAAACTCAAAAAGCTACCCATTGGGCATACACTCTTTAACAATATAAGAATTTAAAATTGATATGGTATACAAAACAAAAATGACAAAATTTAGATTACAATACAAATTAAAATACAATTAATTATTATCACAAACATTAAAAATACAATCAATAATTAGTCAAATTGTCAAGCATAAATTAATATATAATTGTCAGTTTATAACATTTTGTCAAGAAAGAATTCGTCAATGGTATAGTAGCATTTTTCAATTAAAAAATCATTAAATTTCCGTTAAAAATAATAGATAATAGAGATAAACAAAATTATAAACCATAGTAAATTTTATTTGAATTACTACCTATAAAATTGTTTCAAAATCAAAAGTCATTTATTCAAATTAGGCTGAGAATCAGCAGTTTTCGAACGTCAAAATTACATAAGACAGTCCCCCAAAACGCCCGCCCTTCACCACTTCCTAGTGCTTTCGCTGGGAAGAAGTGGCACAACTAACTCCCCAGCAGAACAGCTGTCCAAAGAGTATAATAATAATTGCAGCTGTCAGTTCAGTTAAAAAAAAAGTTGCTTCTATACAATAGTAGATTTGCAAAGTAGTTAATATTGCGAGACACGGAATTATGTAAATTAAACTACATATTTGCCATAATATGTCAGCTAGCCACGCTAATATACCAACCCATAATTATAATGTATGCTTTAAATAACGAAAACTGTCAATGTATAATAATAATCTTAATTGTATCTTAATCTGAATCATTTTGAAGAATATTGTTAATCCATTGCTTCATATGTTCGAAAAATGTGTCTGCTCAACAACGTAATTAACGCAATGAATGTTGTTGAACTGTCAAAATTAAACCCATTGCTACTGAAAGTGTGTTACGCAACTACCCCGCCACATTCATATAACAATATTACGGTAGGTATATAGCTATATATATAGTTATATCCTAGGGATATAACTATATCACGGCTTTAACCACCTTACTGCGACACATAAACGTTGACGTTAAAATTCATACCAAAACGTTTGAAAAATATGCATTTTAATAAAATTTGGTTCTGTTTTATTGCAGATCACAAACACTGGTCCAACCAACTGGGAGAAGCTGCCAGTTTTTGTACGATTGCAGAAGCAACCTTTTATCAAGTATGATGATGATGCTACAGTCACAGTAAGTTACTACAGTATCTATATCTAAAAAGGTACCTTTGTGTTTTTCTTTTGAGGTACGCGACCCTTGCAAGTAGCACGCTTCACTTTTATTGAAATTCACTTTAATTCATGTTTATGCGATTGAATTTGATGCATTATCATCATCGTCAGTCTTCCCAAATGTCCTAGAACCAAAAAATCTGACACGTGTGACATCTACGAACCAGCACTGAGCCCGCGTAGTAGATTATAGCCCACTCCCTTTCGAAGAGAGGAGGCCTGTGTCCCAGCAGTGGGAACATTACAGACTGATTATGCTTCCATCAGGCCTGCGGGCGGTGAGTAATGGTTAGCTCGCCGTCCGATCAGGACCAGGCCCGTGCCGGACGGCGCGTTGTGTTCCACGCGCGCCTCAAAGAGATGTCAGCAGAGGACGGGGCCCGAGGGCCGAAGCCTGCCAGGGCGGCGGGATCATCCGAAATGTTTACCGCTGCCCTGGAACAGAAAGGGCTAAGGAAGGAACACGGGTGGGTTTTAGTCAGTAAGAGTCTGACACTCCCTTCCGCTCCACCCAGAGCGGGAGGGGTCATTTGATGATTTCCCATCCACAAAAAAAAAAAAAGGGTGTTGGTCTCCCAACCCCAGTTGATTAATAGTTTGATCCAAATACAATGAACCGTGTATTACTACCGTAAAGAATTTTAACATTTGACATTTATTTTCAGATGGCCTTTTCCTCGTCTACCTCATCGAATACATATTCTCACTGTCAATTTGAATCTGAAGATGCATTGTCAATGACTTACCTCTGTGAGGTAGAAATATTGACTGTAACTATACATACAGCTAAGATCCTTGTACCGATGAAAATTTTACCTGGAAAGCTTGGTAAGCATCATGATAATAAAATAATTCAAACTCACCCTTTTACTACCGGACTTTCAGACTGCAAGGTTCCATCCCCACTCGGTTGATATTCTGACCAGTCGTACGCAGTGCTTCTCCTCTATGTTTATGCGCACAACCAAAGTATGGTACTCTCTGCCAGCGTCTGTGTTTTCCACATTTTACCCGTCTGCCTTCGAAGCAAGAGTGAACAGGCATCTTCTGGACATGCTCGTTTCCATTATCATTCCATCGCTTTCGACCAGGCGTGAACGAGCCTAAATAAAATAATCCGGCTGTTTCTACAAAAAATCTATTGGAATAACTTAGTGACTCCAATAGAAAACTTCTAGCAAGCAAGACGGTTTCTGTTCCTCTGAGCAACTTTAACTAACAAATTCAGAGTAAAAGAAACTTATCGAGTAATCGGCCACTTATCGGCTTATCGAGTCTTGTCGAGTCTTGTCGTGGGTTCGAAGCCAGCCAGGCGCTTTACTCTGTGTAAATAATTTCATCACCACTGCTCTCAAAACGGTAAAGGAATATCGTGAGGAAACCGGCATGTCCTAGAACCAAAAATTCGAAGACATGTGACATCTACCAACCCGCACTGGGCCCTCGTGGTGAATTACGGCCCACTCCCTCTCAAAAAGAGAGGAGGCCTGTGTCCCAACAGTGGGAACATTGTGGGCAAATTAAGCTAATCGGCCACTATTATACATTTATATGGAACTTAAACATAGCTGGCGAAATGCCTGGAAATATATACCGTCACCTCTACCTAACCCTTCGAGGCATACAGGTGTGATGTTATTTGATGTGTGAAACTAAAGTAATGCACTAGATTTACTAAGTGAAATTCTTAACATAATGTAACACTTTACTTCTTTGTAGCCTGAAATATCCCACTTCTGAAAAAAAGATCTCCTTGATTTCTAAACTAGACAACGTTGGGTTAAAGAACAGCTGGATTATTCTGTAAAAACCTCACCGAAAACTTTATGTAAACTACGTTCGCGATTAATTTGCCAAACATGTAAACAGATATGAGTTATTGAAAAATAACTTTAATTCCCACATGATAAAGTTCAGTTTACGACACAACTTCAAACTATTTACTTTTTAAATATAATGCTTGTCACTTTGAAATCAACTTAATTACTACAGCTATAAAGTTGATATTTGCTTAACTTGACACTTGAATAACATAAATGGGAAACGTAAATTTAAATAGAACTTAGGTAAAGTGAGCTGTCATTTCACCTACACGATTGACAGCTCACTTCACCTAAGTGTTCACGGTGAGATGTTTACAGAATAGACCGACAGGCTATATTCTGATGTTTTTTCTCCTTTTTCATTTGCAGAAGGACTTCTAGATAAAGATAAAAATTTTACGATATCGTCTGATGTTACACTAGTAATTAGTGATTTCGAGCACAAACCTGAAAGGTAAATCCTACTATCCTACTAATTATATTATAAACGTGAAAGTTTGTATGGATGGATAGATGGATGGATGTTTGTTACTCTTTCATGCCAAAATTACTGAACGGATTTGGACGAAATTTGGCACACAGATAGTTCACAACCAAGATTAACACATAGAATACTTTA